>JARUHQ010000005.1:6069166-7398333 GCA_029955515.1 Chrysomela aeneicollis | reverse complement strand
TCGCGTGACGTTACAAAGATAAGAGACGACAAAGCGACTGACACTGTTGCCTGACGTTTGAAAAAATGAGGCATTGATGCCAGACGTTTGAAAATATCTGGAAATATACCATAATGCACCTACAGCTTACCCAAGTGGAATCCGAACCACCACGTGTGAATACCTTATATTGATGTATACAGGGTGAAGTTAGGCGTCTGACATCTAACGTTTGGTAGCCAAATGTCAAATGTCAAATGTCAAATGTCAAATGTCAAATGTCAAATGTCAAATGTCAAATGTCAAATGTCAAATGTCAAATGTCAAATGTCAAATGTCAAATGTCAAATGTCAAATGTCAAATGTCAAATGTCAAATGTCAAATGTCAAATGTCAAATGTCAAATGTCAAATGTCAAATGTCAAATGTCAAATGTCAAATGTCAAATGTCAAATGTCAAATGTCAAATGTCAAATGTCAAATGTCAAATGTCAAATGTCAAATGTCAAATGTCAAATGTCAAATGTCAAATGTCAAATGTCAAATGTCTAATGTCGAATGTCGAATGTCGAATGTCAAATGTCAAATAGCCGCTATTTCTTGGTCACACCATAACAATGATGCTACAGACGGTCCAATTAGAAGTAATAAATAGCGTTGTAATAATAATCCAAATTGCACAAGATGATGCAATATCTACATTTCGTCGATATATTGATGAACAAAGAGATCATTAATAAGGTTGCACGTGGCCGGTAATGAAATCATAAATCATGACTATAATTATTCACAGATTCACAGCGATTTTGTTATATCCTTGAATAACAGCTAGATATGCAACTATGCACTTCTCGGTGCAAAACACATTCATAAGAGATTATTGTTGTTCTTATCAGTTATAAAACCAATTTCATATCGGGTGGAGCTTCAGTTTGCCTTCGATCATCAACAGATAAACAAGTGACGGTGAATCATCGTGGGTGTGTAGTTCGACAATTATTATTTTGTGGGTGTATATTTCAATAATCTAAGGTGAGTTTCATTTATTTATTTCTCTTGATCTCTATCACCATGCGACTCGAGTTTCGAAATAGGGTATTCAATCAGATGTTCTGAAATAGGGTATATCTATAGTATTTTTCTTTAATGTTTCGACAGTTTTGTTGTATATCTGAATTTTTTTTTTGATCTTGGTTGTTTTGATAGATGGATCTTTCAGGAATAAACGCTGCCACCTGAGTTACTGTATTCAAGCCGACAGTGCCTCTCCATAGCCTTCCTTTGAATGAGCCACAATTGATTAAAGATATAAGGGTGGTTCAAACAAGATACGGAGAAACAATTGTGGTTGAATTGCAAGAAAAGAGCGTATTCCTACCGAAGAGAGCGTTGAAGCAGTGTAGCTGCAAATTTCACTCTTCACCCCTGACGACTACTCTCTTATTTTCGAAGGGTTAGCACAACTGTCCTCCAACTTTGAGATTGTGAAGAAATAATCAAATGTGAGTAATCTGCTTAATGTCTAGAATGAATTTCCTCAACTTCTTCAAAGTGTGCATACATTTAACAAAACTAAACTTTTTCAGAAACCAACAGTGCCCATCTACAACCCTCCAGTCAACTGGTCACAAGAGAACGGCGGGGACTTCCATAATAGTTTTAAGATTTTGGTGAGTGGAACGTTTCTTTTTATAATAATGGAAAATGCTAACGAAATTGGTCTTGTGAGTGATGAAATTATTGGGAAATTCAAGGAACTAGAAACAAAAAATTTAACAATCAATGAAAAGAGCTTTTGGATAAAGAAAATCAAAAAACATATTCAAATCTGTAATAAAGCAATTCGTGAGGCTGATTTGACATCAGGAATACTCAGAAAGCTCCAAACAAACGTGGGGCATTTGAAAAGATTCCACACTTTGATTAGAAATACGAAACATATTGGATCCGGTCTCACGAGTCCTAAGAGAAACCGGATAGCATGGAGGGATGTCCAATCGGTTTTTGCAAGCCGAATAAGGACGGGTATCATCATTAATATTTCTCACAAGGACGTAGCACAATTTCTGACCGATGCTTGTCATATTTTCAAAATTAAGATCAAAAATTGTCTCAATAATTTTCAATTAATCAAGGCCAATACCAACTTTTGTGGAGAATTCATAAAAAAATCTAAAGATGGTGACATAATCGAATTCAAATATTTCAACACAAAAAATGCTTCAATAGATATAGGAACGGATTTAGACCTTTGGTTTCAAGATAATGTTGCTGATGTCATTTCAAATAAGCTTTCGGAATTTCAAGAAAAAGATAGTGGCTGGGCCTTACATCGCATCATTTCTTTGGAAGTAAACATAAATAAATTAGAAATTGGAAATGGATCCTCATACATCGGTCTGCCTGACCAAATTTCAAAAAAGCGAGCTTGTATTAATGTTAAAAACACTGATGAAGCCTGCTTCTTTTGGAGCGTGGTTAGTGCCTTATACCCTGTCAATCATAATGTAGATAGGCCCAGCTCGTACCCTCATTACAACCAAGTTCTCAATACCACAGGCTTGGAAATTCCCCTAATGTTTAATCAAATTGGTAAATTTGAAAAGTTGAATACTATTTCGGTGAACGTTTATGGTTTGGAACTGATCCAGGCAAACGGTAGAGAGTATTTTGAAGTAGTACCTGTAAGACTCACAAAACACAAGTTAGATAGACATGTCAATTTGCTCTTAGTTCAAAGTGAATATTTTCCAAAACCCAACGATTATGAAGCTCTACCTGAGGATGATGATGATGTAGAAATTCGGTATCATTATTGTTGGATAAAGGACATGTCAAGACTTCTTTCGGTCCAACTCAATAAACATAAAAATAGAAAATATTTTTGTGATAGATGTTTGAATTATTTTTCCAATGAATCGAAATTAAATGATCATAGTGCTGTGTGTGAAAACATCAACGATTGCAAAATTTCTTTTCCTGATTATGATTTTGTCGAGTTTAAAAATTCCATATATAAACAAAAAGCTGAATTTATCATCTATGCCGACTTTGAATCTGAATTGCAGCACTATGATCACGAAATTTCTTCGAAAACAAAAAAATATCAGAAACACAATGCTTTCAGTGCAGGGTACTACTTTAAATGCTCCTACGATGACAACTTATCATATTTTAAGAGTCATCGAGGACCTGAATGCATGGATTGGTTCGCATCGGAAATGACAGAGGTCGCAAAATTTGTAAAGTCCAAGATCGAGACAATCATTCCCCTGACTGATTTCCCTGAAAAGGTCGGTGTAACAACTTGTCACATTTGTGAAAAGACATTCAAGGCTGGCGAAACAATCGTCAAAGACCACTGTCACTTCACGGGTCAGTTCAGGGGGTGGGCACACAATGCCTGTAACTTGAACTATCAAAAGTCTTTTGTAATACCTATAGTTTTCCACAACTTGAGTGGTTATGACTCTCATTTTCTCATTAGAGACATTACCAAACGTGGGAGGGTGAGCGTACTTCCTATAAATATGGGAAAATACATTTCTTTTACGCAACACGATAAGGAATCTGGAATCAAATTTAGATTTATAGATTCATTAAGATTTTTAGGCGCCAGTCTTGATGAGCTGGCATCAAATTTAAATAAAGACGATTTTCGAAATTTGAAAAAAGAATTCATCACTTTAAGTGATAGTAAATTCGAGTTGCTCACAAAGAAAGGTGTCTTTCCATATGACTACATCAATAATGTAGATAAACTGAATGAAACTGAATTACCATCCATCGAGCATTTTTACAACAAGTTGAATGATGAAAATATTGATGAGGAAAAGTACGCTCATGCTCTTAACGTATGGCAACAATTCAATATCAAGACTCTAGGTCAATATAGCGATCTTTATATGAAGACAGATATCCTTCTGCTGGCAGACGTCATGGAAAATTTTAGAGAAGCTGCTTTGAAAACATACGGCTTAGATCCCGCATGGTATTACACCCTTCCTGGCTTTACGTGGGATTGTATGTTGAAATTCACGAAATGTAAATTACAAATTTTGAAAGACGTTGATATGCTTATGTTCATTGAAAAGGCTATAAGAGGCGGCATTTCAGTTTGCAGCAACAGGTATTCCGAGGCTAATCATAAATATGTGCCAACATACGATCCTACGAAACCTTCAAAACATCTTCTCTATTTGGATGTCAACAATCTGTATGGATGGGCAATGTCTAGGCCCCTTCCTTTTGGAGGGTTTGAATGGACAGATACCAACATAGATGTTACATCTATTCCTGACGATGCACCAGAAGGGTATATCCTACAAGTTGACCTAGAGTACCCCGAACATCTGCACGATCTACATAAAGATTTTCCGTTCTGTTCAGAACACCGTAAACCTCCTGGCTCAAAATTGGCAAAATTAATGACAACATTACATCATAAGCAGCAATACATATTGCATTACGTAAATTTGAAACAAGCTCTAGCCAATGGTTTGAAATTAACGAAAATCCACAAAGTGGTAAAATTCAAACAGTCGGCATGGTTGCAGCCCTACATTGACCTCAACACTAGATTGAGAACTGCAGCCACCAATACTTTTGAAAAAAATTTGTACAAGCTTATGAACAATGCGGTGTTTGGTAAGACCATGGAGAACATCCGCAAACATCGCATTGTTAAATTATGTAGATCGTGGGAGGGGCGGTACGGGGCAAGGAATTTGATTGCAAGTTCTAAATTCCGTAATCGGACAATATTGAGTGATGACTTGGTAGCTATCGAGCTGGGCAAGTCCAAAATAGTCTTCAACAAGCCCCTCTATGTTGGAATGGCTATTCTGGACTTATCCAAGACTCGTATGTACAACTTCCATTATGATTTCATGCTACCTACGATGGGTGTGGAAAATTGTAAGTTACTGTACACAGATACTGATAGCTTCATTTACGAACTCGGTTGTGATGATTTGTACGCGGAACTTATAAAAACCAATCTGAATGAATTCGATACTTCCGACTATCCTTCAGACAATATTTTTGGAATTCCGCAAGTGAATAAAAAAGTAATTGGAAAAATGAAGGATGAAGCAAATTCAAAAATTATTACACACTTTGTAGGCTTACGTTCGAAAATGTATGCCTACAAGGTGCAGGGAGGTAAAGTAACCAAAAAATCTAAAGGGATCAAGCATAATGTAGTCAAGAATAAGATAACTTTTGATGATTATGTAACATGTCTTAAGGAATCAAAGGAACAAATCGTTACCCAACGAACAATCCGTTCCTATGCTCATGAAGTATTCAGCATCGAACAGACAAAAATTGCGCTGAGTCCTTATGACAGTAAAAGACATTTACTACCAAATTCGCATGATACCCTTCCTTTTGGACATTTCTCCATCACCCAAACTCCCATGGTGTCAGATCCGCCTGACGAAGAATTTTCGGAATGAATAGCATTCTCTATTGTTTTTATGAATGAAAATGAAATATACTCCACTCTGTAAATATATATATATATATACTCATCCAATTATTGTATAACTCTTAGTTTTGAAGTAACATTGTTATATCTATATTTTTTTTATGTTTTTTATATCTGTATAGCTGATGCTTGTATATAATATACATATATTATACCCCTCTACTCAAGTTTTACATGAATATATTTTCATCTTTTTTTATATCTATATATCTGATGTTTGTTGAACATGTATCTCTTTCATTGAATAAAACACTGTGAAATATATATCTTTGTCCTTTATTCAAAATATTTCAGAGCACTGCTTTTATAGAAAAACAAATATTCTCTCAATGCATTACCTAATAAGCTACAATTAGACATCTCACAAAATGCATACAAAACATCTAAACGACTATTTTCATCATCATGGAAACTAGATCTAATTAAATCTACAACATTATGAAAATAAGCACTAAAGTTCATGTCCTCCAGCATGGCCACCCGATGAATCACTACACCTCGATGAACTTCGAGGATTTGGTTGGCATCTTTATCGTCGATGTAGAAGTCAACACCAAATTTGCTCACCATTAGAAATTTCACTTCGCCGTACACCATCTGTGTAACTTTACAGTAATTTCCACATGGAAACGTGACGGCTTCACACTCTTGGCTAGTTGGTGCATTGAAAAATTTTTCCAATTGATTTTGCAGCAAATCGGTGAATACAGCCCACTCCATTAATCCAAAAGATATTCTGTATGATGAACATGTTAAAATGACAGCTGGACTGAACGATCTGGCAGGGCTTAAACCAACCCCAATATTGAAACACCCTGACGAGAATGATGTGTGGAGTAGGTAATACATCTCATCTTTGGCTGCATTCTCGAACATTTCCAACAGCTCGTCTAATTCTCCATCAGATTCTTCATTGAATAATGCTGCTGGTGGTGGTGGTGTCATCTCGACGTCACTTACATCTGACATACTAGCGTAATCACTATCTTGACTCGACATTGCTGGATACAAACTCGACTGAGACTGAAATCAACTTCATGCAGATATTTATATCCCCCTCCTTCTTTCCCAGACTTATCCGAACTTGAATTGTGATTTCTGTTCTTTATGATGGATATGAAAAGGCCCCACGACTGCAGAATTTTGTGCGTGTTTTCCATAAGATTCTATACTAAATCAACGTCTTCTATCCAACTGTTATGTTTTCTGTCAAGTCATAGCCACTTGATGTACATTTTCTTTCCCTTTCTCCTCAATACTTTTTCAATGAGGTAAATGTCGGGATTTTTGGTTTTCTGCAATTCCTCCTCATAGAAAGCACCGCTGATTGGCTGACCATGCATGTCTTCGAGTAAGTATGTTACAGGATTGGTTATTTTAACTTTAGTGATTTTGAATAACTCTGTCGTCCAATTTGGCGTGTACCCTTTTTCGAAAATATGTTTAGACTTGGATATCCGCACGATATCACCAACTTTGAGCTTACGTGGACCAGCAATTTTCAAATGACTATATCTCTGACGTAAAATCTCTTTTTCGTTGGACTTGTTCACTTCAGAAGGTTTCAATCTAGTCCTACTGTGCTTGGTGTCATTATATTGTTTAGTAATTTTTGACAATACATCAATCCATCTGTATTTTCCATTCAGACTGAAATGCTTGTAGAGTTTATTTTTGAGTGTTCTTATTACCCGTTCAGCAATGGTAGCCTTTTTCACAGTGAATGTATTATAGTGGTTTATGTTATATTTTTTCATCAAGGTCTGAAATTTGCTATTGAAAAATTCCGTTCCTTGATCTGATTGCAGATTTTTTGGTATACGCTTAGCTTGGTGCAGTATATCCGCAAAAGATTTAGTGATCTCTTCACCCGTCTTAGTTTTGAGTGGGCGTGTCCATAGGTATTTAGAAAAACAGTCGATTACTACCAAAATCATTTTGAAACCTTTATTTTGGTGTGCATAAGGTCTCATTTCGGCCAAATCCATTTGCCATAAATCGTCTAAGCCCTTGATGATGGTTCGTCGTCTAGGATAAGTCTTGCGGGCTGGCGCATGAAGCTCATCAACGAGTTGAATCTTGTCTGTTGAAGCCATACTATCAATGGGTATTTTTACTATTGAGTCTATTTATCGATCCTTCGATATTTTTCAAGGCATTTGTCATTTGACTTTGTAGTGCATCAATGCGGTTTGTAGTACTGTTTGCGTGACCACTAATCAATTCATTCAATTTTGTATTGAGCTTATCAATTTCAACTTTACTCACTTTTCCATCGAGTACCCCTCGCACTTTTTTGGTATAATTATCAATGACCAACTTGAAATCAAATTTAATTTGTGAAATCACATCATCTACATACTTTTTCGTTGACATATGTTCACTAGCCGTTGGAGGGTTCCTCGAAATGAATTCTTCAAATTTATTTATTTTGTTGTCAATCAAATTCAATGCATCAATTAAATTCTTTATCATAATATCATGTGATACAAATTGTTTTCTTAAATGAGTCAATTCAATAATGTTATTGCTACCTTCATGTGGAGCATATCTGTGTCCGAACTTGTTCAGACTCATTGTTCAAATGACTCATCATTGCCAGTGTTATCAGTATATATAGCCAGCTTCCCGAAGTTCATTGATTATGGAAACTATTTCATTATCGAGTGAGGTGTTTCCAGCTGCCTTGGAAGCTATCAACAGCTTCAAACGATCAACGAGTTCATTTGGATCATCCCAATAAATATACTCCACCGGTTTTTCATTGTACGTTAATTTCAAACCATTACCAGTCGTTGAACGTCTTCTACCTTTTCGCAACTCCATTATAAGCGGTTTTATGATTTCTGTGTATTTCCATCTCGTAGAACCTTTAAGTCTTCCATCTTTATTGATATATCGATCACTCAATTTCAATAGCTCCTTGTAAGCTTGCACATCTTCTTCGTTAAAATCCGTAGGATCATCATAGAAGATGAGCTTATACAGTCCTGGGGTTCCTCGTATCTGTTTACCTCCAATTTTGATGAAGCCAGTCCTTTTATCAAAGTCAAGTTCTTGCGTTCCTAGATACCATTTTGATGTTTGGGGATCATACGTTGGTCCATACATTGTATCTATTTTTTCACTATATGACCAATGATCTCTGATATATGGATGTGACATGACTGGATATTGATCTAGATATTCATCCATAACATTTTTCGAAATATTTTGTTCAGGTATATTTTCGCGAAATACTTCATCATCATCATCTCGTCCACTCGTGTTCGCACTTATTCTGCCTACTTCTTCCATTGGGAGAAATTGTGTTTGTTCTTTTTCTTCTCCTTCCTCTTCTTCTTCTTTCTTCAGTTCAGGCGATTCTTCTTTTTTTATACTTCTTAATGCATTATTGATCTTCGAGGATTTGACAATTTCATGTAGTGGCTCCGAAATGGGTTTAAACATTTTGATGAGAGATTCATCTTTTTCCGATCTACCCAGTTTCAATGCCAAGTACTTTTTCCTAATGGAACGGGTGAGCTCTGCAATTTTGCGTTTGCGTGCAGCTATTTGATCGTCTATGTTCAAATCAGTGGGGGAGGCAGCACGTTTGCTGCGCTTTTTGTATTTGTGTGTGCCAACACGACTTGATGACATCATGATGGGGAATGATCTGATGATGTTTGATACTTATATTTTTATATATTTATCAAACCCTTGACGATATCTACCATCATTCTTATCGAAATCTTTGACAATCACAAGAGTACCATATGCAACATTCCAACATTTCGAACACAAGCATTTAAAGTCTTCGAAACTCATGTCTGGAGATACGTGTTCATCAAATACGTGCTTCAAATTGATTTCATCTTGTTTGAATAGTACAATCAGGTTACAGCTGTCTCGTATGAGCTGTTTAGGTATTTTTGAGTAGGTCTGACAAAGGTAGGCAGCATCAATATCCTTGTGTCTACACATTGAAAAATATTCCCGGATTTTCTGTTGGGAATCACACGCTACATCATCGAATAGAAATATAGAGTTGGGTTTTGCATCTGATGGACTTATAATCTCATCATTATCCTTGAATGGGAAGTAGCCAACCTCTTTCACTCCATTCAATACCTCTTGGAGTAGTTGATATTTTGGTTGATACAATGACTTGGAGTACACGTAAACATTTTCGAATTTCGCACCATTTGGATTGAAAATTACTGACAACATGACGTTCGTCTTACCACAACCACTCGGTCCACATACTATTGCCCGAAATGAATTGGGCAATAATTTACCATGTTTACAAGTGAACGTTGATGATGTGTGAAAATCTAAATTTTCAATAGGTAACGACTGTTCTTGTTGAATGACCTTCATCTTGTGACATGATTGACGTTTATGTTAGCCTATAAATATATGTGTAACAGTTCCACTTTATCAGTTTCAATGTCTTCGTACGAGGGAGAAGGTGTTTTGAATTCCCTGATAAACAAGTTACCTTTTGAGCTCCATTTACCCGGAGGCTATCAGTATTGTGGACGTAAGTCAGATTACTGGACGATGCAAACGATTACTAATATTTCATTTATTTTACAGCTGGAACTAAACTACAAAAACGATTGGCTCGTGGAGATAATGGCATTAATCCTCTAGACGCTGCATGCAAACAACACGACATTGCATACTCGCAGCACAAGACTCTGGAAGATCGTCACAAAGCCGATTCAGTATTGGAAGACGCTGCTTGGCAACGAGTGAAATCAACAGACGCCAAGTTTGGTGAGAGAGCTGCAGCCTTATTAGTTACTTCCGGAATGAAAGCTAAACGTAAGCTTGGTATGGGATGCTCATTCCAAAGACATATCGTGGGTAAAATTGGAAAATCTCTGAAGAAGAATTCCCCGACCAATCTAAAGAAGACTGCTTCGATTGCTCTGAAAGCTGCTAGACTTGCCATCAAGCAAGCTGGTGGAAAAAAGAAAATCAGAATACCACGCATCATACCTTTCAATGCAAAATCCGGAGGTATTCTACCACTATTGCCAATTTTTGCAGCCCTTGGTGCTCTCGGTAGCATTGCAGGGGGAAGTGGTGCGATAGCAAAGACAATTATCGATGCGAGGAATGCGAAAAAGAAATTGGAAGAAGATCATAGACATAATAAAGCTATGGAAGCTATTGGTAAAGGGCTGTACTTGCGTAAAAACGCCAAAGGAGGCTTTGGTTTATATTTAAAAAAACAAAAAAACTCCCAATGAAGCTACCCAATAGACCGTTGTACGATACCGAGTTGTTAGAGTATGTGAAATTCTTGAAGATACCACATTTTCGAGGCGTTTTCATGCGAGACAATTTGCCAAGCAGTGGTCCTCGTCAACGTGAAACTGCAATTCTAAATTTAGATGTGTCGAAGAATCAAGGCACTCATTGGGTAGCTTATAGAAAGATAAATGATGTCGTTGAGTATTTTGATTCATTTGGTTGTCTGAAACCACCGAAAGAACTTGTCCGATATCTGGGTAAAATCAAACTATACTACAATAACGATCAGTTTCAAAACTATAATCAGTTCAACTGTGGACATCTCTGCTTAAAGTTTTTGTACAATAATGGAAGCCGTTTTAGCATTCCTACATGGTGAGAAGAGGTTGAAAGACTTTACTGAAGATGAATTGAGAGAATTTCCAATCGAATATTTGATACAACATGCTAGACCATGGGAATTGTTGAATATTTGGCATAAATTACCAAACGATTATCAGTGTAATTTCGATTTGAGAATACGTCTACCATGTTACATTCATTATAATAGGCCAGATGCTCAAACACATGTGGATGGACCTGTCAGTTCACAGTACGATTGTCATGGTTGTAATTATTTTTTGAAATGTAGAGGGACCGTAATCTATTAATAAATAATATGAGGTTATGTCGATTATGGTTTTATTATAAATATTCCTGTACCACTGGTAATGTCATCAGTCATGTCTCAGCTGCTTACGCTGACTAGTACTACCAACGAGTTTTCTTTCACCCCTTCCACACCGATCATACTAGATCCCAGGAAAAGTTATTACATAGCTGTACTAGGCTTTCATACTTACCATTCCATACCAAACATCGATGGTGAAAAATTTTACTACTACGAAAATAATAATCGTTCAATATTGAAGGAAATCGAACTGCCAACAGGTTGTTATGAGATTGAAAACATTGAAAGTTATATTCAGGAGCATTTGAATAATACAGATTTCTCATTGAAACCAAACAACAACACCTTAGAGTGTGAAATCTATAGTCGATTGCACGCCATCAGTTTCGAAAACGATAATAGTTTTGGAGAATTATTAGGATTTTCGAAAAGGATCTTGGAGCCTGGTATAGTGCACTCTTCAGATCGACCAGTGAATATTCTTAAAGTATCTAGCTTACATTTCGATTGCAACATTACCGAAGGAGCCTTCTACGGGAACAGACCAGCCCATACTATATTGAGCTTTCCCATTACAGTCGATCCTGGATACGCAATCAACGAACGCCCCAATACCCCCATCTATTTGCCTGTGAGAAGTAACTTGACAGAGATCACCAACATCAGTGTTAGAGTATTGGATCAAGATCTCGGACCTGTGAATTTTCGAGGAGAGAAAAGTACTTTGCACTTGGACTTGAAGGAACGTTGAATGGGTTTGGTAATTCAGCATAAAAGGGTGCCACCCACTTCAAACCTATCAGTACCATCGAGTTCTTCCAAGCGACGTGACCAGCTCTCCCCAGAAAATATTATTTTTCTCCAATCTATTGGATTGAAAGTTAGAGATGGTAAAACGCAAGTACGTTCATTCTGAGCAATCACCGACAACATCTGCAGCATTGTTCAATCAAATAAATATGAACCCAATTTTCGATATTTACCGTCGACCCCAATATGATGAAACTATCCGGAAGGAAGAGTATCGATCCTACATCCCGTACGTGAAATCATTCGATAACAATGATATGGTGGAGATTAATGTGAATCAAGCAGATGCATTTTTCGCAATGCATGAATCTTTGTTGGAAATCAAAGGAAAATTAGATATTGACGGAGCTGGTAACGTGTCATTGGCTCCCAATTGTGGAGCGTTTCTTTTCGATTCGTGCACTTATGTGCAGAGTGCCAGAGAGATAGAAGTGATCAGAGATCCTGGAATTGTTAGTACTGTACGAGGATTCCTCTGCTGTAAACCTGAGGACTCTAAACATTTGGCGACGGCTGGATGGACGTACCCCGAAAAACCGTTCCTGAATACTGTGGATAAGTCGTTCAGTTTGTTGATACCTCTCAAACACATTTTCAACGTATTCAATGACTACACTTCGATTGTCTACGGAAGACAAACGATTCGTCTAGTTCGAGCACGTGACGATAAAGATAGCGTAATTGTCAAGGAACTTACCAATACTGGTGTAACAACTACTACGAAAGTCAAAGTTTTGATAGATAGTATGGTACTGAAGGTCAAGCATATATTTCCCAATGATGAAATCAAACTACAATTGATGCAACCCATCAAGAATGATACACCAATAATGATACCATTCAGAAAATGGAGTCTCAGCGAATTACCTGCGCTCACACAAAGTGCAAAGAATGAAATTTGGGCAGTTAAAACCAGCGCCGCAGTGGAACGCCCACGTTACGTCATCGTTTGTTTCCAGAAGAATATACGCAATAAACTCGACAGTGATGTCACTACCTTTGATAACATTAACATATCTAGCATCAGACTATCATTGAATGGAGAATATTGGCCAAACGAAAGAATGCAGTTGGATTTCGATAGAAACGATTATGTCACTGCTTACTACAACTATACTAGTTTCTACTCGAGCTATTCACATTCCACACAAGTTCATCCAATTTTGGACTACTCAGCATTCAAAGATCATGCATTATTCGTGATTGATTGCTCCAAGCAGGAAGATAGCATGAAATCATCGACAGTGGATATAAAGCTGGAGATTGAGTCTACTAAAGGATTTCCTGCTGATACTAAGGCCTATTGCATCATCGTGCACGATTGTCTGCTAGAGTACTTCCCTCTGACGGAGGTTGTGAAGAGCATAATATAAGTGGTCGAGTACCGTTCGTGCTCGCCATTTCACCGTTGACCATCATGAGAATCGCATTCGTTGACATTCAAGGTTTCACGCTCGATGGCGTCTTTCATCCGAAAGAATTGACCATTCAGATTGGTCGTCAAAGATCAAACTTTTTGTTCAAGCCTCCTACACCTTATGCTGACGTGATCGGAAAAGATAAAAAAACTACACAATACTTGGAAAAATTTGTTCATGGAATATCATATCATTCTGGAGATATTGACTATAGTGAAATGAATGCCATTTTGGAGAAATATCTACTACATTCAGTTGAGTGCATTTATGTAAGAGGAAATCAGAAGGCTGACTTTTTGAAAACAAAGTGTGCTGAGCTTGCAGTGTATCCAACCATTTACGATGTGACGCTGTATGATGAATCATCATTGACTACGGAAAACTTTCAGCCCACCATTACGTATTGTCCTAACCACGCCAATGGAAAATTCATGTGCACCCAACGAAACGTTGATCAATTACATCAATGGTTTACATATGTTGTATTACCCAAGTAGAAAAGTATTGTATATTTTCCTCAATATATGTAGAAAAGTATTGTATATTTTCCTCAATATATGTATTATTATTCTAATTATTGAGTTTTATTGAAACACCTCGTATATCTGTTGAATTGTTTATTTTTCATGTACTACAAGACGATCTATACTTTTTTATAGTTTTCATAAAGAAATTCATTATTGAAATGATTATAGTTGCTAATATCAAATATAGTATTGAAAACATTTTATAAATTTCATTTAATATGTTGACATCTGTTGTTGTCTTCTTGAAAGGTGTAGCTTGCCATTCTCTTTCCTCTTGAGTTCCATCATTCAATAGGAATTTCATTTTGTAAAATGAGTTATTTTCTTGTGGTATCTCCTTGTAAAATACTGGTAGTCGTCCATTATTCACTACTTTATGTTTCATTATTGCCCATGACGATTGACTGCAGTTTTTTCTTTCATCGTTGAAGCATATCTTTGAAATCTTGATATCAGTGGGTACGTTTGTATAGAATACATCATTCAAAACGGCTGTCAGAATGATTAATGATAGTCGTGACATTTTTAGAGTTATCTATATTTGTCACAGGTCTTCTACTCTCACAACTGAAAAGTTTATCCCACAAACTCAGATACTCCAACTTCTTCAATACTCTAGTTTTCTCTTCGTAGAAAGTTATATCTCTACTCAACTGACGGACACGTTCACCGAATTCTTCTAGTTTCCTTCTGTACTCGTCGGAAGTCATTGTGATACTAACATGAATCTGCTTTCATCATTATATTTCAACTTTATGTCACTGAACCATAGAACTGACGTTCAACATTTGACAGTTGACATTTGACATTTGACATTTGACATTGGATATTCGACATTGGATATTCGACATTTGACATTCGATATTTGATAGTTGGCTGCCAAACGTTAGATGTCAAACGCCTAACTTCAGGCAGCCACACCCCGTTATCCATCAAGTATTCACGTGGTGGTTCGAATTCTACTTTGGTAGGTACGTTATGGGATATCTTCAGATATTTTCAAACGTCTGGCATCAATGCATAATATTTTCAAACGTCTGGCAACAGTGGTAGTCGCTTTGTCGTCTCTTATCTTTGTAACGTTACGCGAAATATTGTATCATGTTGAATCATCAATGGAATGCAGCGAACCTGACCTTGAATGCAATTATGTCTATTAATACACTGATGTTTATTGAATGAATAAGCCATTGTTCCTTTCCCTGCTCCATGGTGTGATATGTTGAGTCATCAATGGAATGCAGCGAACCTGACCTTGAATGCGATTATCTCTATTCATACACTGATGTATAATGAATGAATAAGCCATTGTTCGTTTCCCCTGCTCCCCGCTTACCGAGGTTGCTACGTTCTCTTATCTTTGGGACGGATCTGCTCGACTACGTCACGCTGAGCGATAACGTTGCATCGACATTGAATGCAATTAAATTATATAGTGGTCGTAGCTCTGTGGGAACGCATCGGACTTGTAATCCGCTGGTCTGGAGTTCAAATCCCGCCGATAGAAGGATTTTTTTAAATAAAATATGACGTCATGAGATGTTTCCGGATGCGGAGCGCTAAAGGGGCGCAGTCTTAGGGGGGTCAAGGGGGTATAGCGAATACCTGTAGGGGGCCAAGGGGGTACAGCGGAGACCTGAGGGGGCCAAGGGGGTACAGCGGAGGCCTGAGGGGGCACCTGAAGGAGGGTAAAGGGGCCGATATCCTATCCCATGTTGCAAGCAGAATACATAACCTCGAAAATAACTTGAATTTCGCACCAAAAAAGTGGGTGGGGCTTCTGATTGGTCTATGACGCGTCGCGTTCCCAAGCCCACTCTCTGACGTAATAGGTATAGAACACATTCTGATTGACAGATGACATGGAATATTTGACAGTTGAAATGACAGATGACATATGACAGTTGACAGATGACAGATGACAGATGACAGTTGACATTTGACAGATGACATGACATTTGACAGCTGCCTCATGGCGGCCATCTTGGATGACGTCATTGCCCCATGGCGGCCATCTTGAGCTGATACCCGCCTAGGTACACTACTTTCAAAATAATGAGAAATCGTAAATCCAAACTATAACTATTAGTAGGCCCCCATGGGCCCTTTTTGCCAACCCCCGCTATACACATATCAACGCTTCCTTCACACTTGTTGTCCTTTTCAAACCTCAGAAACCTTCTGATGATGACTACTATGTCTATCCACTCTAATTCAATCAATTCCTCTAGTTGAAGTTTATCAACTCCAAAGATATCATAAATTAACCTTTTCATAAAGTAAAGTGTCGTTTCGCCGTTTTCTCAACAATTGCGGCATGTGGGGTTATCTTCTACACCCATTTTCGATAGATGTCTGTTCAGCCTGTTATGTCTTTTTAGTACTCCTATGAGGAGTCGCATTACTTGACGATCTCTGCCTAGTAGCCACTTTGTCCTCGATTAACTCGGGCCGGCCTCGAGGTCTTTGGTCTACCTGCAGCCTGTGATTTTCCTCCAATAATCCCTTGGGGCCATTTTTATAAACGAGTATGAGCTCCGTTCAAGCTGAACTTGGTTCAGTTGATAGAGAACCAGTGATTTCATTGGCTATTCAATAGCAACCGAACGAGGTTCAGCTTAAGCTGAGCTTATAATCGTTTATAAAAACGACCCTTAAGGCTTCGTCTGCCCATTCTTCAAGGAACGTATAGTCTGGCTTCTTGTTATACTGATTCGGATAATTTCTCAAGAGCGTCACCACATTCCTGTACCAGTGCTGAGCCCGGTCTGGGGTGGTAGATAGCTCTGAGTGCTGCTTGACTATCCGAGCAGAAATAAATAATAATAATAATTCGTCTTTATTCATCAAGTGCAGGAAATTACTACAAAACATTAAAAAAATATATATATATATGTTACAAACATAGACAATATACCTTTACCTGCTACTGTGAAAAGGCGGAGTATCAGCAAAAAGCTGTTTTTCAACTCAACCCAAAAATAAAATAATAAGGAATTAGTTTTCAACCATGTGACCGTAAGGTGAAAATAGAAGAACAAAAGGAAAATTATGTAAATTTAGCAACAAAAGTGTCATAGTAATCAATAATCAATACTCATTATTAACATTCATTACAAATTCGAATCTAGTTCCATGTTGTGAAAGATACAAAATAATATTCAATTAGGAGGTACCTGACGAAAGCAATTATATTGACGAGCACAAGTGGTATGGTCAGGAATCATTATTATAGTGTACAAGCAAAAGTTATCAATCAATAAAGCTATACCTACCTGGTCTTTAAGAGGAGCTTCAATCTCTTCTTGAAATTGCTGAGAGTGTAAGATCTAAACTCTCTGGGAAGAGAATTGTAACATTTTGACGCATTATAAGAAAAACTACGCTTGAAAATCGATGTATTGTGCTTTGGAATCGCAAGAGTACTTTTATTGCGACTAGAGAATTGGTTGATTTCAGAAAACATGTTCAATCGATTGTAGAGATATTTAGGTGTTCTGGTGTTCAGGACTTTATGCACTAAAGTTAGTAAATGAACATGTCTCAACTGTTCCAATCTCAGCCAACCAGAGGAACGCAACTTGTCGGATATATGATCATATTTCCTAATCCCATAGGAGAACCTCAGGCATGAATTTTGTATTCTTTGTAAGCGATGACAATCAATTTGTAATAAAGCAGGACCATAGATGCTATCACAATAAGATAGTTTGGAGAATATAAGAGACTCACAAAGTTTCAGTTTCAGGTTCGTAGATAGAATATCTCTGCTAGGATACAACTGTTTCAAAACGTTGTAAGATGATTGACATAAAAAGCTTGTGTGTTTCGTGAATCTTAGCTCTGAATCTAACCAGAGTCCGAGGTTTTTGCTATCGTGCACGGTAGGGAGCACATCATCGCCTATATTTATTTCCAGCAGATTGAATGCAGACTCTCTAGATTTTTTAGGTCCAAATAACATAACTTTCGATTTTTTTGAGTTGAGTTTCAGATTGTGGGCACTTGATATGTCGAATAAAGAGTTGAGGTCATTATTTATGTGGTTTTGTGACTGAAGTAGATCGATGGGCGTAAATGAGAGATATATTTGCGTGTCATCTGCATAGTGATGGATAGTACAGTTACTCGTAAATTTATGGAAGTCAGATATATACAAAGAGAATAATAATGGGCCTAAAATAGATCCTTGTGGCACTCCGAAAGTTACAGATGAGGTCTCCGACACTTTTCCATCTAATATAACGTTTTGTGTTCGGTTTAGTAAATAATTAGAAATGAGAGAGACTGCACCGATAGAAAAGCCAAAAGAACGGAGTTTTCTAGAGAGAATATCGTGGTCGAGTGTATCGAAGGCCTTGCTATAATCTAAGAGCACAAGGCAAGTGATATTTCTGATATCCACCGCTCGAAAAATATCGTCGGTTATCGCAAGGAGAGCCGTTGTAGTACTGTGTTGAGATCGAAATCCTGACTGAACTGAAGTGATGATTCGATTCTGCTCTACAAAGTCATTCATTTGGTCTTTCAGTACCATTTCTAGGGCTTTAGACAGTGAAGGTAAGATGCTTATCGGTCTGAGGTCTGATAATTCGGACGGTTTGCTACATTTTGCCAAAGGTATAACTAATGCACGTTTCCAAATAGAGGGGAAGATACCTGAAGTAATAATAGAATTGAAGATGAAAGTAATATGATTCTTTAGATGATCTTCCACTAGTATTAACATTTTGATGGAAATTTCGTCACATCCAACTGCATTGCTCTTGATGCGAAATAAATATTTCTTGACTGTTTCGACAGAGACAGGAACAAATTGAAATTCATTATCTGAACGAATATCATCGTATCGATCAAGCAAAGATAATTGGAAGGGGTTTTTTTCCGGATGTAAATTGTTGGTAAAGTGCGTATTAATGCTATCAACGTTCTTCAGTTCAATAGGGATTTCAGGGCTAGATTTTTTTCGTAATATGTCAAGAGATCGGAGGGTATTCCAAGTAGATTTAGAATTCTTTTGTAAGAAGATGTAGTCCATATATGATTTCTTCTCCCTGCGAATTGCGCCTGTAGCATAGTTTCTTAGGTCCTTGTAGCACTTCCAATCTATGATCGATTTACTTCTCTTGAATTTAAGCTTGGCTTGATCTCTTAGGATAATCATTTGCTTAATATTGTACGTGAGCCAAGGAGCAGGAGGTTTACTTACTCTCTTAGTCACAACAGGTGCATGAGTGTTAAATAAGGTTACCAAGTTACAGTTGAGAAAGTCGATCATCTCATCGATATTATTTAATGAGTATATGCTATCCCATTCTACGAGTCTCAGATCTGAATTAAAGTCTCTGAGTTCAAAGTTAGAAAAGTCTCGGAAGCTTACCATCCTGACTTTATTCTCCAAGGTGAGCGATTTAATTAGACAAGATACGGCCATATGATCAGATATTCCAATTATATCATCAACCCTAACAGAAGTTACTTGTTCACTGTCTGTTACAAAGATGAAATCGATAGAAGTTTGGCTGCGATTGGTTATTCGGGTAGGTTTATCAATTAACTGTTCAAAATTATAGGAGTTCAGGAGTTCTTGAAAGAGATCGCGACGTATGTTAGCAGAGAGCCAGTCAATGTTGAGATCACCACCAGCTAAGAAAAAGTCACAAAGAGGAAAAAGATTTGCAACGCTGTCTTCCAGTTCATTCAAACACAATTTGATATTAGCTGATGGTGGCCGATGTAAAACTCCGAAAATAAAAGTTTTGGAACTGGAAGTTGTAGATATCCATAATTGTTCAAGATTTGGGCTTATTCGAGAAAATAAGACCTTGTATTGAATTCTTTTGTGAATGTAAAATGCAACTCCCCCTCCTCTAGATGTTCTATCCGCTCTTATCAGATGATAAGATTGGATATCGACTGCGCAAGAATTATTCTCGCTGTTCAACCACGTTTCAGTCAATCCAAAAATGTCAACATTTTCTTTCAAGACAAACTCAGAAAAACTATCAAACCCAGAGAAGATAGATCGTACATTCAAATGATAAAAACTAACATCCTTGTTCATTTTTTATTTTTTTTAATAAATGAGATTATATATAGTGCGGTGATAAAGTTTAGGCTTAAGTGAGAATTTGTAAATTCAGAAACAAGAACGTGAGCCAATGATAATAATTGTAATGCAGATCAATAAATCATAATAATTTCAAGTGAATTGTGGAGTCTATTGTTGTGATAATTTTGCAGCTCTTGGAGGGTTGTTCCTTTTGGCATGGGGCTGAGGAGGAGATGAAAATGGCCTTTTGCCCGTGCGACAAATTTCCTCGATAGATATGCCCTTAAGTATATCTGGATTCGAGGAGATATCCTCAGTTGGGAATTTGGTATTTCTAATAACGAGTTGGAGATTCCTAATAGAGCAGCCTTCGAGTCCGTTTCGTTTGGCGGTGTTTAGATATCCTCTCAATTCTTTGTGAACAGCCTGATCCTCGGCGCTCAGTTGCTCTCGTTTGCAACAAAAATATTTTTGTCTTTGAGTTTGAAAGAATTTTGCAGAATCTCAAGTTTCTTGATATATGTTAGGAGCTCAATTTTTAAGACTTTTTTATTATTCTTGGTAGGAAAAAAGTATATATTGTTGATCTTTGAATAATCGAGATCGACGTTTAAAGTGTCGCCGAGAACTTTTAGAGCCTCTCCTTTATCTTCACAATCGAGGCCAAACACGACAATGTTATTTTTGCGAGAATTCCGATCCAGGGTTGCTACTTTTTTCTTAAGGCAATTATTTTCGTCTTCAAGTTCAAATATTTTATTCTGGAGATCTCGAAATTCGTTTTTGATTTCTGAGAGAGTTTCTTGATTTTTGTCTATCTTCTGATTCAGAGTGGAGAGAAGTTTAAAAATATCAGTCAAAGATAAATTTGCAGGTACGTCCATCGACATTGTGCATGGGAATGTATGTATGCCAGATTTCTCAGTAATCCCCTGTACTATTTGTGTGGATTTGCTAGATGGAGTTTTTGTGTGAATAGTTTTTTCAGTCGAAAGAGATAGTGATTCTTCTAATCTTATCACCCACTACTTTTTGTGCTCCAAGCGCACTGTAGAATTATTCTTATCATGCAATAACTGACAAACTATATCAGATACAGCTCACCATGTAACAGCAACTTGAAGATCACTTTAGCACGATAACAATACCAAAAAAACCACTACGTTCAGAATTACTGAAGAGAGCTTCAAAGAATTGGAGCTTCTTCGTATAGGTGTTGCTTGGTCAACGGCTACAATGGAATCGATCACCTGCTCCGGCCCCTCTTTCACTTCCTGCTTCTTTGCTACGGCCAAAATAGCAAACACTTCAGCTTAAAAAACCGTAGCGTATTTTGCTAGCGTGTAGCTTTCTCGTAAGTCTTTTCCTACCAGATAAATTCCTGCGCCCAAGGCTTGTTGTTAGTTAGGCGCGATCCGTCTATGTAAACTCTTCTGTGAAAAATGGAAAAGCCATAAATTGGACAACAATTTTAGAAAGAGAAATTAGTCTATCCAATTAGAATATCAAACATAGTTTGAAATGAATGTCTGGTAGACTACGAGCAGAAAACAACTACTTTCCTGGTAAATACCACGCAGAACATTGAATTATATCTGCTCGTAATCCATGCAACGAGTCACACTGTGAATGCAGATCGCAAATGTTTCTTTCTTCCTAAGACGTGACAAATTCACATCGGGACAGGCACGCCTAACAACCTACAGACCGGTTTCGGGCTTATTGGCCCTCATCAGTGCAGGGTAGTTATCCGAGTAGAGACCGTAAGATCTCCACTCGAAGCGTTGCCTGTCCCAATGCACCTTCGTCGCGTTTATTTGACCGCACTGAGCCGCGTTCCAACAGACAATTGGAAGTGGCGACACCATGCGGCAGAAGAAAGAAACACTCCAGAACTAAATCTCCCAAATCACAGAACTTGGAAGTGGCTTATAGCTCGACTAAGCTAATAAATGAAAAATGGAAAAGCCATAAATTGGACAACAATTTTAGAAAGAGAAATTAGTCTATCCAATTATTCTGCGTGGTATTTACCAGGAAAGTAGTTGTTTTCTGCTCGTAGTCTACCAGACATTCATTTCAAACTATGTTTGATATTCTAATTGGATAGACTGATTTCTCTTTCTAAAACTCTTCTGTATTACCTTCCCATACTTTGGATAGTGAGAGTGAACTGCTTATTTCATCTGATCCAATCATATACTCATTCTTCACGATGAGGGTGTGCCAACAAACTGCGCGATTTTTGTGTGACTTATCGTTCCTCCTTCGATCACCCAGCTTCCTGAGTCGCGCATCTTCAGGTGGGCCGCCATTGCTTCCTTCTTAATCCAGATCGGAAGCGGCGGTAGTCCCAACAAAACCTCCTTTGCTGCTGTAGGTGTAGTCCTCATTACTCCTGTTATTGCCAGGCATGCCATCTTCTGCATACGGTCGTAGACGACTCTCGAGAATCGCCCGCTGACAAGGACCAGTCCATCGTCGGTGTATGCTTGTACCTCAAATCCTTCATTCCATAACTAAGCACTACAGATGAGGAGGTAGGCCTAGGGACAACCCTCCTCTACTAAAGCACCCAGTCCATGGTTTCCCTAAACAACTTCTACCTTCTTGCTGGCCAGCGACGATACAACCCAGTTAACCATTGAAACCGGGTTCCCCCTGGCCTCTGAAGCTGACTATATCATCGCTGTCTCTGCCTTGTCGAAGGCGCCTTCTACGTCAAAAAAAAACTCCGAACTATTAGCAACACTAGAACTACTAGGAACATAAAAATTAATGGATCTGACCCACAAAACTCAAAGAACTAGAGGGCCAATGTGGGGCTGAGAAAACTTTAGATTCGATACCATCAGTATGTTTCGTACACATGTGAACATGCGCACATTGTCGGCCACATTGCAAATTATATGAGTTCTGATTATTCATTGTGCATTAGGATTTGGTTTATATTATTTTCTATAAACTTACTGATGATTACCAGCTGTACCAAATCATATAAGAGATTCATCTTTTAAGTTCTGATTTTCTATATCGGAATTATAAGTTCATCTGGCAACTCTGTAGAAATTGACCCTTGTCAATTTATCTTTTCTCTATGTTAACGGTTCTAGTAGTTTGATTACTGATAACTTAGCGATTCAATGATTAATCGAAGAATTTGGTGGCTTTCATCGGATTTTGCTTCAATGTGGAAAGTTTATAATGACAATTCATTTTGTGTGTAGTTTATAATGCTTTGATTCAACACTTATTGACGAACTGGTGTAGTGCTAGTTTTTCCAAAATGACTCATTGTCTGGTCATTTGGTGTAAAAATACATAACAAATTCCAGAGATATTTTTCTTCAGGTGAATTTACATAGGAATACTTTTTGGTTCATTACATAACATAGCATACATAATTCTGAATCGACTTCTTTTATTAACGATTTTCGTTACCTAAAACTAAACAATCTGGTAAGGAGTCATATATCTTTGAAATGAATAGGGAATGCTATGACAAATCATATTCACTTAGCGATTCAAAGAATCGTCACCATGCTTGGATGATTGCTCTTAGGCGAGATCCTGTTTTTGAGGAGTTGAGCCCAGCAACATGATTATTTTTTTGTACAACGGTCAAAAAAATATTGATGCGTAAATGTTAACTTTCTTTTACTGCCAAAATAATTCATACAATAAACATGATTATTTTCAACAGAGTCAATTATTAATTTATTACTCATCATAACACAATTTAATTCATTGTAATAAAAATTGATAGTGAAATTTGACATAAAATCCCGAAGATGTTCTTTGTTGCTGCTTATCAGAAACGTTAGATATTTCTTGAAGAGTTGATTCCACAATTTCATCAGATATTTCAATTTGTTTGGAAGAAGATAAACCCAATATTTCGTTAGAAATATAAATTTTGTTATTCAAACTATCTTCTATATAAATATTTCAGACGATGTGAATTCACATTCACATCTGTACGAAATTTAACATGACCTCTTACCAACTGAAAAACCAGAACAATCTCTGCACTGAAGAGACATGAGATTCAATTTTACTGTACTGACGAGAACCTGGGAATCTCTGAACACCTAAGGAATCCAGCCCTCAGAAACATTACTCAACTCACCTATCATTATAAAC
Organism: Chrysomela aeneicollis; assembly: GCA_029955515.1. Classification (NCBI taxonomy): domain Eukaryota; kingdom Metazoa; phylum Arthropoda; class Insecta; order Coleoptera; family Chrysomelidae; genus Chrysomela; species Chrysomela aeneicollis. Next base: position 7,373,996 of record JARUHQ010000005.1, on the reverse strand, counting down.
AGTATGTGATAATGTGATCACATATCGTTGAATTTACAAAGCGGCGTATATAAAAAAATGACGTAGCTTTTTTCTCGGGTAACAACTTGAGCAGAAGCTGATTCATTTGCTCTCGAAGTGGAGTAAGTACATCAATTCCTGATCTTTCAGAAAATGACTAGTGAACCTCAAGAAATTGATCAAATCCATATGCGCCCCTTTGTGAATTCAACGGCGATATTATCTCTTGGATTGTGAATCATTTCATCACACTGAATGTTCCTTCTAGATACTTCGTTGAAAATATCTATATTGGACATCCTAGCAGCGAAACGCCTACATGTTACAGTGCCCTCGGTGATTAGCAACCTTTCAGAGTTGAGGGTGCGATATCGAACCAGCAGCGAAGAGGAAGAGGAACGCTTGCTCCCCTATAATATCGGCAGTAAGACTTACCACCAGAAGGATCCGTATACTCTATGATTCCCGAAAATTGAAGAATGAGCCCTGACAACGTGAATTACCAGGTAACGACGGACACGGACCTCTTGAGTTGACGGATGAACTGAGGTATAACCTTCTAGAGTACTCTGTGACTTCAACGTCAGCCAGAGCATATGGCCTAAACCGCACAAATTCTGCGTGATTATATATCTCACTTGCGCGCTAGGAACACCAGTGTTTGTGCTGAATTTAGCAGAAAGAACACATTGGTGGTGTTCTTTATGCATTTCCGAAAGTGAGATTTGACAACTCAGTGGTGTGAAGCACATTCTGTGATTTTCTTGATGCTGAATCCCACCTTCACGAAATTCCCTTCGATGTGTTTAAACACTGAGCAGGTACATGCGAATACTTTTCTGGTGTGAAGAAACACGATATCATGAGTGTGTTCATGCGAATCAGTGCTTTTCTTCACCACCTCCGGTTTTTTTCAACAAGTTGGATTACCTATTGATATATAATTCATATGATGATAAACTAGACTCAGAAGAATCTAGGGACAATTCGGATGATGACGAACTGTTTCGACCCATTTATCCTGATAAGTGGCACTAGCGCCAATGCCAATTGATACGTCAGAATCATCTAATATATCGTGGCCAATATTGAAATCAGGTACGGTAGGACGGACGTCAGTGCCACCTATTGGCAAAAGTTTTAAGGTTCTAAGATCGAACAGATGAGCGCATGAAATTCACACCATTCAGATACCTACATTTCTCAATAAACGTTCCTACATACAATATTTTAATCAATTTATATCAAATCTGGTGTTTTCAGGATGCAATACTTAACGAATGATTATTGTCACCCGAATAGATGATTCATAGACCGCCCCGATCATCGTGATATGACACGGTGTAACTCGGTTTTAAATTTTAACCATTTGGTGTTTCTTATGATTTTATGTTTCAGAATTGTTCTACTGTGACAGCTTTTTCTGATTGATGGTCAAAGAGTGGCAAAGGTCTGTCATTTGTTGCCAAAGGGATACGGCTCGCAACTGAGCTAAACAGTGGAGACGGAGTGGGTTCAGTTCACTCCTTGAGTAGATGTTAATAGGGCGCCAGATGAATGAAAAACTCTATATATCCCCTATACAGAAAGTGTATCAACTCCATTCATCAAAGTTGATTACTATTTTCAAGATATATTGAAGAAAAAAACAATTTACAAAAATCTGCCCACAAAAAATCTTTATTATTTATATGATGATACTTCAAATACGTCAAAATCAGTCCATTTGCTTGCCCTGCTAGATTATTACATAAAAATAAGAAAATATGAAACTTATAACAAAGTTTTACACATAGCAGATGTTCAACTGGATAATACTTCACTAGTCCTATTGAATTATCACATGAATGTCACTCTATAATCAGATAGAACCCTTAGTTCATGATGATTAAACTTACGCCAGAAAACAATCAATGAAAGTGACTTGTATGATAATTCTTAATGCGCAAGGGTGCAACCAAGCATGTTACGTTAACAGGAATAATAATCATAAATCATCAAAATGATTTCAGCGGTCCTAGTTCAGCTTCCCTTAGGTATGCCTGCTTATTTATTCACAGGCAATGGATCTTGGTAACATAATTGTTGTTGTCCTGCAACTCCAACTCAAATTCTAGACTTCACGTACAAACTACTTGTACATCAACTCCAATATACAGCCGGGCAGAAACACTCGGTACAGGCAAAATTCGCACCGACAAAATCCGTACGGAAGAATCCTTACCGGAAAAACCCTAAAATATGAAAAAACCACATTCAGGTCTGAGAAAACCCTCAGTACCCACTGGCACTGGTCTTATGAAAATTCATACATTTTCCAAGGAATCAATAGGCACTTATGTCTTCCCCGATATTACATCCACCAAAGTACCAAAGAGGGCCCAATCAGCAAAATAATTTATTAGAGGGTATTGTCTCAACAATCATCAAAATACCTGAAAACATTGCTATTAAGAAAAGGCTCCATTTCTCTGAATTAACCTTTGAAAAAGGGGGTGCAAGCCCGATTTTAATGAAACTTTCACAGATGCTTCAAAACATGATAAAAATACTATAGGCACCAAATTTTTTTCGCGGAAAGACCTTTTTCCATGTTTTTGTGAAAAGTTTATGTCCTGGAACTCACTACTATCAAAACACGAATACAATCTATTGGACGGAGTAATAAATGCATCCATATGATTGAAACACTTTTTTGAACGGCTACTACTTTTATCAACACATTTTTATTCATTTATGAGTACTAATAATTCTCAAAACGTTTGAAATAGAAATAAACTGATGATATTCTATCCCGATGCATTTATTATTTGGCAAATGACAGCTCCCTTCAAACTCCTCAAACGGCAAAGCTACTTTTGCGATGGTGCCGTTTCGTTTCCAAGGACATTCGATTTAGAATATAGAAATATTTCAGAGCAGAGGACCAGAATTTCAAAATTTCAGGAACAAAGATAAATAATTTTTTATTGTACTGTCATTCTGGTAACGAATTGATTTTTCATGTCAATGAAAATCGCACCACATTCAATCAGCGAATTCTATAGAAAAATAGTGATGGTCCTGAAAAGGACCGTTTGTTCAATATTCAATATTCAAAAATCATCAACCAATTCGGAAATTCCGTCGTCATCAGCAACGTGAATAGAAATGTCATACTGTTTTCGAGGATCGTGTAGTTCTTCTGCCAATTTGAAGTACTCCTCTTTTCTGTTCAAATTTAGCTCGCTACATTTCTTATAGAACATGTAGCGATCTAAATTTCCAGGAATGTGAGCTTTTTTGCTACCATTTGAGAATTCGAAGTTGACTCAACTTTGGTATCGGACAGAAATATAATATTCTTATCTAGCAATACTTATGAGAGACATAATTAGGTACTCACTCATACTCGTTATAGGTAAGTTGAGAAAATATATTGTCAAGTGATTGTATTGATTTTTATTCAAGGTATCTATGGGAATATTAGATCACATATCAAATAATGATGACAGTTTTCTACCTTTGCAAATTCATATTAATTGTCTCAATCAAACAATCAATTAATATTATTAGGTAGGCAAAAGATGTTAACAATCACTTCATCACATGTAAATGAAGTCGTGTTACACAAGATCTACATTCCACAGGGCCCGCAGATCATCGTCGCTTGTGAGTGGGCGTTTTTGATTAGATTTCAATCTACATTCCTTCCAGATTACTTTCAACTTTGGCGGTATAGGTATATCATAAAAACCTCATTAAAATCGTATAATCACTAATTTTGTTCCCATTAAACTAATACAAAATAGTTTTACATTGAAAATACATTTTATAGTGTTCATAAAACTCGTCGAATCAAATATCTGATAGTAGGTACCTACACAAATGAGATTGAAGACTTGATGATTTATAGAAGTAGGTATAGCCGAACAAATTCTCGAAAATATTTCCTACATTATCAATGAAAATGCCTAAAGTTTATATAGAATTCCAGAGCATATCAGTTTGTGATGACCAACGACATAAATATTATTTGAAAATCATCAGGCTCTAGAGAATTTTGAGTTGAATTCGTATAGGTATTGACATTGTATTGAATTATATAAATACCACTATTTTGATGAGTCAAACTGAGAATTATTATTTTGGGGATTAAATCAAGAAGAAATGATATCTACATGATGCAGTTATCTTAATTTCTTCGAACCTTCATATTTTATCAATTTACTATTTTTTAGCAGTGAGTTTCAATTAGTTGATGGACCCAGATTCATATATCAAAATTAGTAGATATACTGAGATGCCCATCTCAAATTCCTTGAAGTTACAGAAATCAGAAATGTACACAATAATCATTATGAGTGTGTATATCTGAACGTACCTTTAGGTTTATATAAATCTCAATTATGTGCTCCATGAAGGAATTGTTTATGCAAAAGCGCTAACTCTCGAAAAATATGACACCCAATCTTTCACATTAACTCGTACCCACTCGTACTGTACGTTTTGAAACTTCTATAGTATCTGTCCCAAGTTCTCATCGATATAGTCCCTTTCCTTGTGGGAAGAACAGCTTTCTTATTTTCAGGTATTCTTTGATGACTTGGCACCTAGATCAGCATGATTCTTTTTCAGTCTGCCAGTGTTGTTCCTCTTTTCAGGTCCATGCCAGATCATACGTCACTTATTACTGCCCCAATCAATCAATCAATTATATACTTTATTGTCGAGGATCGTTTGGCTGTCTGAAAAAATGTGGACCTATTCATCTACAACTCTATTCAATTGTATATCGGAGTATCACTGAATTTCTGTGATACAGAGTTATGTGGACACAGGGAATATACTTTCCAGTAGATTCCATTATATGTCTCAGAACCGTCCGTATAGGTACTAGATTTTTCCTTCCGAATTGGTGTGTATATAGTTTTGTGTAATTCCATTAAGAAGGGGTTAACCTTTACAAACATGTCAGAGTATATTTGCGGTGTAAAGGGGGAAGTAAAAATCCCGAGCGAAAGGGGCGGAGACCAATGTCGAACAAAAAACGCTAAGCGCTGTTGGCGTCTCACTCCAACTCAGTGTCGCGTAAATTCGTAGTAAATAAATAGTCTTGCCTGGTCGAGTGGTCGCTCGGAATCTGTGGCTCGGGATGGCTCGGGTCTGCGGCCGTCGGCCGGCCGTTACAATTATTCTCAGAATAATAGGCCTCCGGCTTTTCATCACTCATCAGTATATTTTGAACTTACTGTGTCTATGAGGATAATTTGATATGATATGGGAAATATAAAAAAACTTGTCGAAACAGATGAAACCCTTTCGAATATCAAAAACAGTAACACAAAAACGTCTACACGAGCTAAATTGAAACTTATAAATACACAAATTAGAAAATGTCTCTCGGTCGTGGGAGAAATGGGACTTTCGATTGGACAAAAGAGAAAATTTCAAGCAAAAATTGGTGAGCTAAAACGGGTTAGATTTCTCATTCCAAAAATAAATCGGGGGCATGTAGGTTCAGGATTGATACCCTCTGTTCGGTGGCTAAATGTAGAATCAATTTGCAACTCGAGAATTCAGACAGGGCTCGTTATCAATTTGAATCACGATGAAATTGAATGCTTTCTCATTGATGCATCGTATGATGAATATGGACACAGAATAAAAAATGCTGTTTATGGAGAAACTATACTGAACATTTTTATACACAACAAAATATATCGAAATATTCTTCTTCGATAGGTATGAATGAATGACATTTTTCAAGGTATTCAGTATATATCTTTACTGAACTTGAAAACTCGAAAACTCACATGATATATTTGAAAACAAAATTTACAAATAACATCCTATTTGTCTCTTATATTTTGACCCTTACCCACAGCATCAAGTATACGAGGTGGAAAAAACATTGAATATAAAAGTTGTAGGGTTTCATCGGTCCTATATTTTATCACTTCCAAAACGAACAAATGCGAATCGCAATTTTTTTTTTCAAATGGATCACCCCCGGTCATAGGTTTATAGTCAGAAGTCCACTTGTTTGTTTTATCTTCTGGTTTCCATGGTATATTGTATCCATATGCAAGGAAAGGATCAAAGCAAAATTTCATTGGAAATTTTCATTCAATATTGGAATTGAAATAAGTGGAAAGCGGCTTGAGGGAAAAAAAAGTATTTCATTATGGTTGAAAAAAAACTGTATTTTTTTCAATTTTGCGATTCGAATTTGTTTGTTTTGGATGTGCCAAAAGATAGTACCGATGAAACAGCCCGAAGGTAGTACAGAAATATCTCTTATTTCCATATTACTCTCGTATCTACTGGTCAACTATTTCAGGCAGCAAATATTTCATGTAAAAATCTACTAATTTTGATTCCAATCTTATCTTGCCAAAATCTATCATCACGATGAATTTTTTTAATTTTTATTCCTTTATTTGTCCATACCGCGAAATAACCTGCATGAAATTTCGAAAAAAAAAAAAAAGTCGATGGCGACCCTCGAATGACGAAACGTCGTATTATAAATTCTATACTGCTAAGTTATAGAGCATGAAATACAGTTTCAAGAAAATGTCTGCTCTTTTCGTATCTATTAAAATAAAGCCAATAAAAAATTTAAATCTAAAATCTAAAATTTGTATTTCTTTGCGGCTCATTGTTGCGCACATGAATACACAACTTTTTCTTGATTCAACCGATCCTGTATCTCTAACCGTTATCGAATTCCCAATGTAGGGCTTCGAATATGGGACACCCTGTACATCGATTCCAATTATTTCTTATAAAAACATTCAAAAATATTTACGTACCTTATCAATCTCAATATCTTTTTTTCGACTGACAATTTCCTCACAGAAAGTCTTTTACGATGTTTATCGCCAGTTCGATAATTTGAACTCGACATGCTTGATCACAATAATAATACTAGTTCACAAACTAACAATAGTGTCACCATCTGAATGCAATCGCAAACTATGATACATGCATATCTGGACGGCCCTTTGATGTGCACATAGCGCCTGCCGCCGCCGTTCGCAAAAAATGTTTACGTTTTCTTTCACCTAATTAGTCTTATTCGAGAATGCAATGAATCCTTTTCGCAACTTCCATTGATATCATCACATGTGCTAAAATTATTGGAATAGCTTCAGTGCTATTTTTGGTTTTTATGAATGAAAATACGATTCATTCATAAATTCATAGTATCCATGTAAAAGTGCTTATTTGGTGCGAGGGCGCTCGAATCAGTCATGAAAAATGCTCCGTAATTGAGTCTGCAGGGGTTCAGCAAAAATCATTTTTGAGCTAGTAATTATTGATGGATCGCGATAATTTTTTTTTTCAATAGAGACAATTGTATGATTGAGGCATCTCTCGGAGTACTTTTTCGAAATACGATATATCTTGTGAGATAAAAAATAGTGAATATGGGAGAAATTTCGCAACTTTTTTACTAGTTTTTTTTCAAAAAATCAAAAAATTACTACGAGAGATGCCTAGATCCAACCTTCCTCAAGCAGAAAGTGAAAAAAAAATTCGATTTTTTTCAGCGAGGTCCGAGTAATATGATTTTTGCCATTCCTTGTTTCACAAAGTTTTACCATCAATCCCAAATAAGGTTAACCCCCTCTTAAACCCAGGTACCTATCCATGATTTCGGGCGAGATCAGAAACAGTTTTTATTTTCAGCCAATATCAACCTCGATCTCAACTCATTTAATTTCGGTATCTAAAGACGAAAACTCTATAAAAATATGCTGTTATGAGGATCTGGTGTCTTTTTTGGCATATGAAATAAAGGAGTGATTTCTTGGACATAACAATAGTGAGAGGTGATTCAATCGTCTCCCAAAATATGCCCAAATATAGGATCGTCTAGTGGTATAGGATTTTTGAATGATGCCTTTGGTACCCTACTACGGTTTAGTCGGTATACGTTAGAAGGTGTATGAATGAAATGAAATCTGTTCAAACAAATTCATTTGAATTTCTGCTCACCATACCAATTTTTTTTCATCTGCGAATTAATTCGATTATCGATTTAATCATACTCTCAAGGCCATACCAAATGGGATGATATCTAAGTAGTCTCCATTATGAAGACAGTCTTACCAACTCGAGCTTATCTTGAGCATATGAACATGATAGGAATTCACCTGGAATTGACTCCTAGTGTGAGCTGTCAACTCAAAATAAACCATGTTTTCCAGGAAATCAGAAGAGAAGATACTCTTTCTTGTTGTTTTCATGATTCAATATGAAATATGCTTTCCTGTCGTTCCAGAAATGCCTATGACTGTGTGACCAGACAGAAGAGTAGGGATCGCCAAGGTCTTGATTTCAAGACAAGAACCAATTCCAAATCAATATACCAAGGTTTCTTATCAAGAAAACAAGAAATCTTGAAATATCTTGGAACGTATTTATTTTTGATAAATATAAACAAAACATATTTTCATTTATGGAACACAAACTGCAGAATGCATATCAAAAATGATAATCCTGATGAAACTGAAATTGCAAACTAGGTTTTTGAATCGGAATTCATAAGCTATGAATTAAGGCACATATAAGACTTCTTATGGAGTCAATGTCTAGCCGATTTCTTAGCTTTTTGATTGTTAAAGTATCCGCAAGTACAGATAAAATCCTTGATCATTTGCGATCGTGCCGGAGAATCACCATGTACAGGGTCATTCCGTATATTTAAACAGATTCTTCAGGGTTTATAATTGGAGATAAGGGAAAACTTCTAAGGCAAAAGTTTAAGGGTTCGTTCTGAACCATCAGAAAGTTAAACCAGATGGAACAAATAAATATCGCTGATATAAAATATGCGTACCAAGTTCTTTATTTTCAATAGAACACCACATATATTTTTCGAAAAAACTGAAGAAATTCTTTCTCCTAATTTCAGAAATATATTGGTTATTGATATTTGGTTCAGCCTTTTATATTATTATAATTTTTAATTTGATTTTTCCCAATCGCAATAACATGAATAAACAACAAGACATACCTAGATAGTTTGAATTTTGAAACTACTGGTCGAAGTCTATAAGAAGTTTGATTGAGATTGACAAGCTCAACTTGAAATAACTGCTGTAGATACGACTTTTTTTTGCACACAACTGTACCTACTGTATCACCGAAAATTTCAAGATCTTGAAATTTCTTAACTCAAGACAAGATATAATATATCAAGCAAACGTCAAGTCAAGATTTTTTAAAATTTTTCGACTTTGTCTCAAGACAAGACAAGAAGTTGTTATTAAGACAATAATTCTTGTCTTGTCGACCTCTAAAGAGAAGCTGCCGTTTCCTTATATATTCTTACTCAAGAGGATATTTTCGAAACAATATACCTATTCATTTCAAATTTATAACTTCATCATTTCGACCCAAAAAATTTTCACGTTTAAGTTCAGACTTTTCAGGATAAACATTTTTCTCGCAATGATAAGTTGTCTCTTTTTCATATGTGAATAGTAGACGTTTCGGGAGTACTAACGATTCACTAATTATTTGATGACGAAACGGTATTCCTCCTTATCCAACAGTAAATACAACTCCCATACACCTGCTGATATATGCGGCTCTTCTCTTGTATACCAATAACTTTTGTCATCACCATTATTTGTTCGTTGTAGTTCATTACTTCCTCGAACCATTCTGATGGTTCAACATCCAAAGATGTCGCAGAGAAATTTCAATCGAAATTTATAGAGACATCTGTAAGTCGCGTACCTATACGAATAATGTAAGAGTCTCTTGAAATCGTACATGTTCTATGATTTTTCAAGCCATTGTCGGCCTCCTACTCCAAACACATCTTATGCATAATGCATCGCCAGAAACATGCGCAGTATTTTCGCTGCGGTCTCTCGCCGTGTTCATACAAATTATCAACTAAATGCCGATTTATAAATTACATTTGTTTTCAATACACGTATTGAAGTTCAGCCGCCTCTAATGCTTTCCAATAAATAATTATCATCTTCCAAAGAATACTACAGAATTGCCTTTCAAGGTATTATATTATAGGTTGGTACCTACCTACTTATTAGGTTCTGCGTTGATATTCTCACCACGCACAATCTGGTCAAATTGATCGTTTTCGAGTACCTTCCTAATTTGAATTCAAATTGGAAAATCTTACCATTCTCGAGATATTGAATGAACTAACAGAAGTATGAATGATTTTGAAACACAATAGAGAAAATGTCCTGAATATGGCCCTATATTTATATGGGCTCCTCTAGTTTCTTCACACCAGCCTGAGCTATCTCAATATTAACAGATTAATCAGACATATACCATATTTGTATCACCATTTACTTTTTACATGTAATGATTAAATTCATTCAAGTTTAATCATAACATGGATATCACAATGCAAAGGAAGGTATATATACATGGTTATTCACGTCAAACGACACGGAAAATTAAGGCTTAACCGATCGATTTTTCGAATGTTCCGAATTTGGGACAGATAGAGGACTATTAGTGGTACATTTTAAAATTATTGTCATGATATACAGGGTATCCCAAAAACATGAAATGTATCAAAGTTGTGTTTTTTGGAAGGGAATTCCTTATTTATTTTTTCTTATTCGGATTCTACGATGAAAATAAAGGTAACTCTTATAAATGTTCATCATATTTAAACGTTTAAGTTCTCGAAATATTTTGAATTTTGTGAAAATGTAGTAATATTTCTGAGGATTCAATTCTCAATGCTTGTTGAACTTTTCTCACCAAATTCAATTCGGAGATAAGTTATATGGATCAACTTTCGTGTCACAAGTATGGAGAATTGACTAAAGTCAAAAATTAACACTGAATCACTGCTACTTTCGAATTGTTATAACTTCATTATTTCAAAAGGAACACCCTGTATTCCATCACAAGAACCGATTTGAAATTTTATTCTCTAACTGAAACTAATATACTTCCCTATGACTAACTCTACACATTTTCATGAAAATACCCCTTTTTCAGATTTCCAACCCACCTTCGTCAATTTCGATATTCATCAAGTTACCTTAGGTGATGATTGATTATGCAAAAAAATTCGAGGGAAAATTTATCCACCAACCGACTGTATCAGAGATCATTCCGGTTTAGGTAATCTATGGCCCCTTTTTTGAATGTTCAATTGTTGTTGTATAGGTATAAATAAGGAAACTAATGAACACCGTATGCATTAACTCACCAAACAAAAAATGAAGGAGATGGTCGCCGGACAGGAGTATATGGGAATCCTTTTCTGTCACTCTCTCCTCCTCTGGTTTTGACTCCACCACTAAATATATTCGTCGGATTCAGATGAGCACATAAAGAATTGAATTCCACCGAAAGGACAATTATCGAAATTTTGTAATGGCCAGAGTCGGTGTTTGAAGCCACGAGCAAAACGTGATAGACGACCGTTCTGAGCCGAGTGGCGTGGTTTTTCGAGGTTTGTCAGGTAAAAATATGGCCTTGAATTTGGAAGATCATAAAGGATATGATAAATAGGAATACACCATAAAATATAATGGGGAGAAAAAGGACAAACAAACAAATTGTCAAGGCATATTATCATGCGCGAAATTTAAATGACAATAATCCGTGACAATAATAAGGCAGTTAGAAGATAATACATATATTAAAGGCCCCAATATTCTCCAACAAATGATTTCTGAATATAAAGAAGGAAGGCATGAATGGACTTCCGCATTTAAAAAAAATATTTAGATTCAATAAATGAAATTGAAGAGAAAAAAACTAAATTAATGAATTCAACTCCGCGAAGACGGAGCAGGTGATTTTGACAATAACAAATATTAATATATGGAAACAAACCATTGTTTCTTGCTGTAAGTTGAGAATTGTTTGTTTTTGTGAATTGCCTTGCAGTAGGAATTCGTTTTTTGTTCAGTTTAATATTCGAAATAGGAGTTTATCCAAAATAAGAACGAATAGACATGATTTTAGTTTCGATTTATCGTTCTTTCTCGCGTTCTTTATAATAATATAACGAAGATACAGGATGACTAACTTTAAAACACCTCGTAGACTAAAATCAAATCTACACACATAAAAACAAATTCTCAAATGAAAACGATATATTTGTTCAACGTCCAATTCTTGTTTTGAAAAAGCGCATTCTTCTTCTGAAATAATTTATTTGAAATGAATTTATTGAATATGTCAATTGTAGACATTTATTTCACTGGAATATTCATTTGGTATAACAAAATGTTCTCAATTCAAGAAATTCAAAGTATCCAGAAAAAATAATTAAGTTCTTGAAAAATATATCACGGAATGTCTTCTTTCAAAATAACATTCAACATTTAATCTCTGCATAAGTAAATCTCTGAGAAAGTTTCTTTGGATTGACCATAACATTTTCTTGAATATAATTGCGATCTTAGGTATTTTGATATTGCATATTATACCTAACATATTTTCAAATTGTTTGACCAAATTTCGATCCAAGGAAAATGAAGTCAGTAGTAAGAATGTGAACCCAGATTTGAAGAAATATAATAACCATGCATTGTGCTAAGTCAGATTATCTCTCACATTGTACCTACATGGAGTTGTGAATGATATATTTTATATTTTTCAGTCGTTTGAAACCAGAGGAATACAACTTTATTGCGAGGTAAACTGGTGGACAAGTTCAGAAATAATCTCTACGAATAGGGGGAAAGGTTGTCAAGAAGAAGGTCTGCAAGTGATGATGTGATTGATGAGAGCCCCAATAAGAGAACGGAAGTTGAGGATGATTCTCATTTCAAGAAATCGATATAATTCCTCTAATTTGATAAAATTCTTGATACAAAACAATCAACAGCTAAAACTGAAAATCTGATTCTTTTTGTTCAAGAAAAATGCGAGTCATTGAGAGATTATGATTGTCTTGATTTGAATATATTGTGTTATCAATCTAAAATATTGTATTATTCTCACGAAGAACTCCATTCATTTACGATTCAAGAAATCTATAACATTGGTATGAGTGTATTTAGTTGGAAACATAATAGTCTTGAATTGAGCAGACATTTATTCCAGTATATATAAACAAGCCATACTCTTGAATCAAAGCATATCAAATCAAATCAAGTAATTCTTTTTATGTGTGTAGATGTTTCGATATAATCAGGTAGCACAAAATGAAAAAAAAAAATTTCTCTTCCAAATGGTACTTTTCCACCTTTTCAATCCATAGAATCATCAACTATATCTCATTCTCCTAATTTCTGCATACAAACCTGCTTATTGAAAAATGAGACAAAATATCCGTTATTTATGTTTTTATAATGAAGTTCGGAATGGACATTTTTCCTCATTTTCATATATTTTTTTCATCAATAATAATTTCTTTCCAATAAGGTTATCTCCTCTCCTTTGTGAATGAGATTGGGATCCAGAAATCGAGATGATTAAATGAAATTTCATAATATTGATGTAAAGGGTGTTGTTTCGACTCGAAACCTATTTTTTAATTTTATTTAGGACTGACCTGCAATAAGACTTTTCTTCATTATGTTTATTATGTTGATCCACACCACTGTGGACAATAAACAGATGTACCAAATATCACGAAAATGGTTCATTAGTCATAATCAATTATTGAAGAAATTGGGCATATCAACAAGTCATCTTGTATCTTTGTTATAAATTTTGACGATACACCCATAAAATATTGTTTATTTGGGAGCAACACGGTGTATTTCATCTACACTTACGGTATGCGTATTTCCCAATGAATCACCCTGTAATATACAAATCTATATATTTTATACAGTCACTCACGGTCGATAGTAGGTTAGACGTTAGCGGAGAACGGATTATTTTGATAATTTGATTTCTTGGGTAATTAGTTGTGTTCTATCGATCAAAATCTTCAGTGTTTCGACTCATATCAAAAAGTGGCAGCAAATTTGATTATTCGACCTCTGCATTCCATCATATTTAAGTACCTACCACAAAACTAGACCTGAACCCAACACCAAAAAAAATGCTTCCTGCACCAAATCATTTAGTCTACTCCCCTTAGCACGTAGTAAAAAGTTAGACCCTGCCGAGCGTCGGATTTGGGTGGGGGGAGGGTGGAAAGACGGAAAATTTCACTTTTTCGCAGTTTTTTGCCTGTATATTGAGAACTATGAGGTTTAGCGCAAAGTTCATTCCATACAAAAATGATCTATATTGAATTCTTAAGGAAAAAGTTCCCATCAAATTTTCTGTTAACTGAATGGTTACGGAGGTATGCAGGGGGGAAAATAACATCATTGCCCAGTTTAGCAGAAAGGCTGCAAAAAATTATGAAATCGTTTTTTTGCATGCGTATTTGGAATAAACTGCAGGGAAAAATAATTAAAATTTTCAATATTCTAAATAATATTTTTTTATATAAGTACGGCAAGAAATATCACTTCACAGGTCTCCTTCGTTATCAATGCGTCTTCCTGTTGATGCAACCAATTCCTGAGCAATTGCTGCACATATCAACAATATTTTAGATAGTTGAAGATTGCGAATAGTCGTGAACTCATGACTTCAGCTGGCGGCGAATGAAAGCAGCTACAGCTTTGAGTATTTTAATTACTTTATTTCTGACAGTGACATTATAAGCTTATATCGTCATAGTTACGATATATATAATGAGGGTCATAACTCTCTTGGGATATTAAGGTTCAAAAACTCCCTCTTACCTTTTACAGGTGAAAATGATACAAGAAATGCTTATAAACGTTTATATGTAATGAAAACTAAGACACATTTTCCTTATTCACGTCATTACAAATAATAAATGTACAATTTTCAAATGTTCCCTGAAAATAACTTCCGCCGCTGGAAACAATTTCTTCTTTTTTATGGGTGGTGCTGTTGCTGTTCACTACAGTCGAGGTGCCTGCCTCTTCTGATGGCAAAGTAGACAGCATACGCGCCGTTTTATTTCTCAATTCAATACTGTCCTCCAGATACCCCTCTGCCACCGTGGAACTTCTCCAACCTCCGTGTCTTTTTAAGTTTGTCATAGTTGCTCCTGCATTGGCTAGGGCAGTAGCAGAAGTGCGACGAAGGCAATGTCCCGTATAGGTTAGTGGGTTTGGCAATCCTAAATACATTGCGATTTTGTTGGGAATTTTGCCAAACATATTCTTTCCAATTCGCTGAGTTGTACATTTATTTTGTCGGAAGCTCAAAAAAAATCGTTTTGTACCTTCAGGACGCAAGGACATATAAAGTCTCAATAAAGGCAAAGCAGAGAACTCTTTTTCATCCACAACTGTAAATTTCTTCGATACACCAGTTTTACTTTCCGGTACGTTCACTACCATAACAGTATCCCGGTCCTCTATATCTGCTATACTCATATTTAGAAGTTCCTGAGTTCTGCATCCTCCAAAATAACCCATAATTAGAACAACCTATAACAAATAAAATGAAATAAACAAACGAAAAGGAAAATTATGAGAAAAAAATTACCTTATGCAATGAATGAATTTCATTAGGGGCGTCCTTTAGAAATTTGATGACATCTTTAGGAGATAAGACAGCAGACTTTTTCGGCTTATACTTCTTACTTTTCCGTTTAAAAAAAGCCTCTAGTTCGTTGAACTTGGTGATATCTCTTTTCTCATATATGGTCACCATCGATTTGAGCATTGACCATTTAGTCCATAACGAATTTGGGCTAAACGTTTCTGACTGCAACGAATAAATACAATTATTACCAAATCTACCAGAAAATACTGAAAATACTTGACCAGTTCTTGAAAATATGCCAGAAAGACAGTTTCGTTGGCATCTTTTGACATAACATTTCTCTGTGTCAGCCACTTCAGATATAAGTTGTATTCTTTTTGATATAGGGCTTCACTTTTCGATGGAAGTAATGATTGTCTTTCTTTTTCCGCTTTTTTATAACATCCTCCATTATATCAGAAAAAGATCGTCGATTTGTGGTAAAAAATAAACACGTTTTTAACGGAAAAACATTGATTGATAAAGAAAGTTTGCTTATAAACATGTAACATAGCGACAACCTAGCAACAACCAACAATGCTACAATCAACGCTACCTAATTCAAATATACCAGAAAGGTTATAAATTTAAACATTTATTGCGTTCTAAATATGGACATATTGTTATGAAAATCGGTCAAAAATAAAATTATCTATGTACCACGGGAATTATAGAGCCTTAATAACCTCTGGCAATTGCTGTCCCTCGGGCCAGAGGCCCTCGGGACGCAAACTTTGCCATCGGTAATTAAGGCCCTGATAATTCCCTTAATACATAAATAACTATCTCATCATCTCCCCTATCTCTGTCATCATACGAGTTGTCTGATAAAATACTAGACGCTGTTTCGGTAAAACAAAGCAGATTTATTTTTCCAGGCGTTTCTACAAAATGCAAACTACTATACCATAATACTGGATCAGTTTACTCTTCAAATGGATGTCACTGTAAGGCTCGGGAGTAGGCTCGAGAGTAGGATTCAGTTCATCTGCTTTTCTTTGTTTTTGACGTACCAGTTGTATTTTCCATCAGAACTGACTAAATCTATCACTTGAGATAGCCTCGAACTCACATCATTGCCCCAACTATAATTTCTGTTGGCTGTTGCAGCTCGAATTAAGTCAATTGTTGCCACTATAAACTCCAGCTTTCTTGAGCCTGAGTCCTGCACTTAGATATATCTACAATCTACACACGTGCGACCACACAGATAACATGAGGTTTTGAAATCGAATGTTATACGCGAGGTATTTTTGCTGATGGGCCCGCTTCCAGTTTAGGTGGTTTTGGACGTAATATATTTTTCCTACAAGCGTGCGTGATTCACCCTCTACCCGCACGCAATTCAGTTTGGGAAGTGTCATTTTCCCACACTAGTGCGGGAAATTTTTTCCCACACTAGTGCGGGAAAAACATTTATATGATATCCTCGTAAAATATAAGTGGTGGGTGACAAAATATGAAAGTTCAAGCTTTTTTGTTGCAATACTAAGTGAGTTTGTTCAAAATCATCCATCATTTTGCACTATTTATTGAAAAAATGAACAAATATTGATAAATAAAAATGTATTGTTATAAAAATCACCCTATATATAGGCTTTGATTGATCTGATAACGAGTAGGCAAGGTGGATATAGAATGGTGAAACAGCTCTTCAATTGTTTCTGCGAAAAACTTGTAGACCGTTTGAGAAGGTATTAATATTTCCACGACTTGAAAGAAGATCTTACGATCGATTATCGAAGAAGATTTCTATTGCTTACGTATTTCTGTGGTTCACATCTGACAGACGTGACTTGAAACGACATTAAAACAATATATTTTCGATAAATCTGGAATGAATATTGATATTTTGACTCTTCTTAATCATTTTTCATCTAGAACAGATGAAACTGATAAAAAGATGACAGAAGTACAGTTTCTGTTTTACCGACAAAAGGTATGTCGCCATCTCTGATAACTTCAGGAAATATTACTACGGTATGAAATCAAGTAGGCAAAGGTCTACAGTTTATTCTAGTGCTTGTTAATAGGAAGCTGTTTCACCATCCTATATCCACCTTGCGAGTAGGTAACAAATGATGCTTTCATGCCGATCAATACACAAATTTGTTTGTAATTGTCAGAGTGACAGACAAAGCGTTACTTATATAAAATTTTCGATTCAGTGAAATTGCCACGATGGATTATTCATCTGATGAAGAACTTCCACAAGAAATCGTGCAAGCAGCTACAGATGCGAACTTAGAGTTATTGCCAACGAAATCTAAACAAAGGTATGAGAAGCAATACACGGGTTTTATTGAATGGTGCAACCAAGGTGGATATAAGATGGTGAAACAGCTCTTCAATTGTTTCTGCGAAAAACTTGTAGACCGTTTGAGAAGGTACTAATATTTCCACGACTTGAATGAAGATGGCGGTGAGATCGATTATCGAATAATGTTTGCACATCGAAGAAAATTACGAAAATGGCTCGGTCAAACAATGTCAATTTTGGGCCTACCTGGATTTTTTCTCCTCGCTTCTTGGGGTGGCCACCACTTTCGTTGTGGGTGATAGGTGTTGGTTCATTAGGGATCAAAAATAGGTTTTTGGAATCGCGTAATTGCCGGTGAACAAACTTTCAGTGTCATTCAGCGTGCGACGACCGATAGCGCGTGAGTGTCCAAAATTCGAAGCTTTCAGTCTTCGATCGCGATAGATGCCACAAAAAAGACATAATCTTTGACTGAGCAAAATAGGAATAAACTGGTTGCAATAAGTTAGAGGCCCGTAAAAATTGAATATATAAGAAAAACAATATGAATTATTCTCAGTATTTTAAATAATACCTAATATACTATACGAATGAAAAAAAAAATAGATAAAATAAATTCTAAATTTTCTTAAAACTAAACAAATAATATTTCTGTTGCTCATGTATTTCTGTGGTTCGCATCTGACAGACATGAGTTGAAATGACATAAAAACACAATATTTTCAGTGAATCTGGAATAATTATCGATATTTTGACTCTTCTCAGTCATTTTTCATCTAGAATAGATTAAACTGATAAAAAGGTGACAGATGCACAGATTCTGTTTTACCGACACAAGGTATGTCGCCATCTCTGTTAATTTCAGGAAATATTACTACGGTATGAAATCAAGTAGGCAAAGGTCTACAGTTTATTCTAGTGCTTGTTAATAGGAAGCTGTTTCACCATCCTATATCCACCTTGGGTGCAACAATAAAAAAGTGAAAACACCAAGTAAAGAAGAAGTATTCTTGGCTTATTTTCTAGAAATGTCTAAAACATGGAAGCCGAACACTTTATGGGCAAGATATTCAATGTTGAAGAGTGTATTCAAAGTAAAGCAAAATTTGGATATTAGCATCAAATTGTACATTTACAATAAATATTACGAATAATTAGTGGATAGAAAATGTTACTCTTGTTAGTTGTATCCATTTGCATGAATAAATAATTGAAAAAATGAATTTGTTTCCTACGCTTGTAGAAAAAGTATTGTTTCTTACTCATGAGGAAATTGTCTTTCTCGCACTCGACTGCTTACCCGAACTCCGCTCCGCGTCGTTCGGGTTAACGGCAGTCGCGTGCGGGAAAGCATCACTTTCCGCACTTGTTAGGAAAATTACTATACTATGCACTAGAAGCGAGACAACATGAACATCTTTTCATCCATCCAAATTTCACAGCACCCAATGATTTTGTCAACTACTGTCTTCCTGCTCAAGTGAATCAAAGGACCACCTTTTTCCTTGCAAGGTTTCAAAACACATTCCGCCATCTTCTCCACTCTCGATGTAATCATCAGAAAGTTACAGAATTTTTTCCCCTCCATATCTCCGTAATGAAAAAGTTTTGAATAACTTTTTTCTTCAGAATTCAATGTCGATCATCTTCATTTGCGCTTAACCTCATAGTTTTCAAGTTATAGGCGAAAAACTGCGAAAAAACGAAATTTTCCGTATTTCCACCCTCCCCCCACCCAAATCCGATGTTCGGTGGGGTGTGACTTTTTACTACGTATTGAGGGGAGTAGACGAATCAATTCGGCGCCAAAATCAACTTTTTCTCTTGTATGTTTGGGTTTGGGTAATTTCTGAGCTAGTTTAGAAGTGCTGATTTCGTCGATCTATCATACTTGGCGTCTAGCGAGACTGATATAGGGTGAGAAAAAATTATATTATCCGATTTTAGGAATTTCTTGTGTAGAAACCATTCATCATTGCTCAAAACGACTTGCATTTCCCAATCTTGACTCTTTATTTACTATCGATTGAAATTCAACTTTTCAGGTTCTGCAACACCCTATTTGTTCCAACCGAATGTCAGTGGACAGTTAATGAAAAGTTGAAATGGGGGTTTATAACAAATAGTTAAGTCCTATTTCAAATAACAAAGGTTTAGCTTCTTCTCGATAGGAGCGGCAACGCCGCCGCGTTAGACTGATTACCAAAGAAAACATTTTTTTTTTATAATTCGATTTTCCATTCTCCCTACTTTCTACCGTGAGTTACCCAGTTGGAGTTTATATTCGTGTTCAATTGAATACAGTGATGAAATCAATAATGACAATTATAATGATAACTAGTGAATAAGTTTAATTTCCATAGGTCATTCGATAATAAAACATTCTGAATAAGTTGGAGAAAAATGAGGACGAGAAAGAATAATATCAATTATTCAACTATATATAGTGAACGTTTGGAATTATTTAAAATAAATGAATGAACGGTCCAGTGGAAAAACACTGGCGTATTTTTCAGGTTCAGGAATGTATAAATAATGAATGTTCAATAGGATGATGAAGAACAATGCGAAACCTGTATAGCTTGATTGGGAAAATTCTAAATATTCCAATTTCCACTATCCAATGGGCATTTCCACTATCTTAAAATATGCCATTTTTTTCACATGACGTGATGGAGGGAGGCTTATAAGATAGTGTAAACAAGTTATTCACTCTGAATTTGTTAATTTCGATTTATTATTCGATATTGAAAACGTGACTTCACATTCTGTAAATTCAAACGATCCTTCGCTGTGACGTCAGTGTCTTCCAGAAATATGATTGGTCGAAGTTTGTGATGGCGTTGACTGGCTCGTAAGTGAGGGCAGGTGAGGGAAAGACCCACCGCAGTTGCCATGTCTCTGTAAAATCTTTGAATCCATTTCGTGTAATGAGAAATTGTTCTGAATTGTGAGTAATCAACTATCAGACACTCCCAATTCATTGTGAAAATGAAAATATTTCAAGACCAGGGATGATCATGTTTGGTGTAAATTTTCAATCGGAGCAGATTCAGTCACATCTGTCGGACAATATCACATTCTTATTCATCATCTCTTTGAATACATTCAGATTTCGTGATATATTTGATGTAATGGGTACATATAATTTGTCAAAACATCGTGATTTGAACATAATCATCATCAGTTATTATAAAATTGTCATTATCAGAAAATGTAACTTCTGATATGGCAACCATGCATAGAAATTATCAATAAAAACTTAACCTCTTTATAAACCATTATTCCGTCCTTGTGATTTTGTGATTTTTGTTTGTTTACTTCGTTCATTGTGAATTTGGGCTGTGATTTTAAGAATAGGGACACAAAATGTCAAGTTCCGATATGTCGAAATATTTTTGTTCATGTAATAAGAAATTCAGGCTTACAAAACAACTGGAGGATGGCTTTGAAACTGCCTGAAACAGTTCATATTGGTAGAAACAATGTTGCCTGCGAAGACCACTTCAATGTAAGTATTGTCAGAATCTTTCAATAATTCAGTCCTGTTCAAAATATAATTTACAGCTAGAAGAAGATGCAGCCACTTGAATGTACTATAAAGTTATTTTTGAGATCAGGAGTGGTACCTCATAAATATATATTATAGAAAGTCCATCACCAACTATTTTGCCTAGTAATTTGAGTGAGTCAACAAGGAAAAGAAAAGTGGACTATCATCATCCACCTATGAAACATCCATGGTCAACTTCAAAGAATATCATGAAGAAACTGTTCAATGAAGAATTACCTGATTCAAAAAGGCCCAAGATAGAGTCAGAGATTCAATCCTCCATCTGGTTCATTTCAAGTGCATCAAACATATTGTGAAAAAATAACATATTCTGTAGATGTTCAAGTAAACTTGAGAAGTAAAGTGAAAGTTCGAAGTGTCTCAATGAATACCAAAAAAGTGTAATTCAAAGCTGAGAATATCGTTAATAAAGCAAGTTTTGCCATATTAGGGGACAAACTAGTGAAATCAAGTATTAGTTCTCCTTCATCATCAACAATTTCTTGAAGTTCAAAATCTAAAGAGGAATACAAACCTATTTCCTCATCAGCTGCTACTTCTGTGAATGAAAGTGATCAAAATAGACTCCCTAACTACTGTTAAAATGTTGAAGAAATAAGAAAAAGAAAAACAAATTTATACATTCAATAATAATTATAGCATGTAAGCTCATTAATTTAGAAAAACCACTGCTGAATAGTATTGCTATAAACTCTGCAAAAAATGGAATTGTACATTTCATAGGAAGTTAAAATACTTGTTTTGAGAACATATACCTATATAGAAAATAAAATATCACTGTATTATCTATTGAATATATTTCCAAAATTAATTTATATTCAGGAATAGACCTAAATATGTTGATACTTTTGCTTGTCATCACAGTATTACCCTGAAATAAGTTCTCAATAAAAATGTTAATTCAAATAAATGATGAGCTTTATTCATGTGTGATTTGGAATAGTAGGAAGTAAATTAATATCATTTTATTTAGAATTTATTTATTTAAATTATTAAAACAAAACCATTTCAATATATTTGCAGGTAAAACTTTTTACAGCAGTTTATTGTTTCTCAATATAATAATAATCCCCAATGATAACAGCAAAAATTTGTAATATTAACATTTCAATATTTTGATTCAGAATGAATTGAAATATAAGATATACAGAAAACAAATTGAATGTATATTTTATAGCAGCACACAGAATATATCAGATGAATAACTGAATGAACATATCAAACAAAATCTAATTAATAATTAAAATCTGATAATCATCAATAATAAGGTACTTGATAAAGAATACACAGGTATGTAAAAATCCATCCTGCTCACTTTTAATAATGAAGCACTCTTCCAATAAATGGATCCATAATAAAAAAAGGACACCATGTTTACAACCTCCTGTAAACAAAAAGTTTGAAATCAAATAGGAACTATGATTTTTCAGAATGTGTAAAAATGTATAAAGTTCATGTGATTGTCTGAGTATGAATAATTTGCTGACCAAAAGATTTGTTCTCCTCTTTTTCATTCATTATCGCCATAACATTGTAGACTTTCTTGTGATTCTTGTCTTCAGGGATGATTTTTGTTCACTGTACATATATCACCATTACTTCTCAACTCAACTATGATATTGCTTAATCACCATAAGCCTCCATGGTTGATCTGAAACGTAAAATTACCTTCAATATCACCCAGAATACTCACTGAAAATACAAAATGGAAACAGGTTTTCATTTCACCACTCTTCTGGAATGTAAACATAAACTAACCTTTGTGTTTTCACGTTGAGAACTTCAGCACTAACGAAATTTGCATTATTCGTTAAAAAATCACCCATCATGTCAATATCCACCATCGGCAAATTATCCGATGCTGCATTTTCAAACCCTTCATCTATTGTTTCCATCCTGAATTCCTGAACATGAACACACTTGAAACTTGAGAAGTAATCAAAACAATCCAGATATAGGTTAGGAGTGTTAGGACGCGACGACAGATGAAAAATATAAATACACACACACACAGTTGCCAAGTTGATAGTTTAACACACTATCACTTGCTATCACTTGCACTCTCAAGATAAAATAAAGTTCTCGAATCAGTAGCACCTTATATACCTACCACCTATTCCTAACAGGTATTAACGCAATGGAATTTTAACACGCTAATTAAGTGTAAGACGAGGAATTATATGTATTTCTGGATTACCTTCCTTCTGTCTTACTAATCTTTAATTTTTGATCTGGCAACTCTGTGTGGTGCTTAAATCATTAACGTGTAACAACGGGACAACCAATCAGAATCGGACGCGCACTGACGTCATGGCTTCCCTCTTCTTCTGGATCGTTTGAATTCAGTAGATTATTTTGGCGTTTTCAATAATTTTTAACTAGATAAATTGATGAAAAAAAAATCTCAAAAAATGGGTACGAGTTACATGAGAGTCCAATATTTCGAAATATAATTTTTCTGAAAATGACTGGAAATGCCCATTGCATAAAACTTCGAATTCAAATTCAGAAATCAAGTTGTTAAACGATCTGCGGGAAAATGAAAAGTACACAGTTCGATTCAGTTTTTTGTGCCCTTTTCAAATATGTAAGCGGATTTTGTAAATTCAAAATCACAGGGTGTTTTTTGAGGGACCCCAAATAATGTTGATTTTTTGTTATTACGGACCTGATTTTCCATATGACTGATAGGCAACTCGCTTGGGTAGAAGTAGGAGAACGTATGTACTAAATATCAAAAAAATATACCAAGTGGTTCGTTAGTTATGACCCCACAAAGAAATGAGCAATATTGATAAAACACTCTATATCTCGATTATGAAACTCGTGAGACACAACAAATATGGTATATTCGGAATCGCCTCGGTGACCTCTATCCACTGTTGAAGTATTTCCGTTTTCCAATGGGACACCCTGTATAGAACATACAATGAAATGAGAGTAATTTTCATTCAATGATACTCACATGCTTTACCTAGGTACTCTGTATGGTTTTATGTGGCTCTAATGTTGGTTACTCCTATATTGTGTCAGTATATACATATATATATCAATTCAATATTATTGATTCATTTCTCATTAATTCACTTGTTCAACATATTTCGTTTATTACATTAATTTTTGATTACTCTCAATTTTTAGACACTCGCTCCTGATATTATAATTTTATTATAACGGTTTTCTATAAACCACATTGTTTTCTTTTCAAAATGTCAAGTATCCGATCCCCAACTTCAAACATGATAATGATTTCGTATATCTGACTACCCAAGTAACACAAGTTGGTGTGAAATACATATTTTATGTCGGTTTATTTGGTATAAAAGTCGTATTGGTATCAATTGTTTATTAAATGGTTACAGCTTACGTCTAATAACGATTTTCCAGAGATGTATTATTCAATAGTGAATGCGACCACCAAATGTATATTATATTAGGTAAAAATTTGTTGAATGATATAAGTTTATTCCACATTCATTTGATTTCGGTGTATATCGGCGTGATATTTGACGTGAGGAGGCGAGCACCAATCATTTTCCTTTGCAATATTTTGCTTGATATCAAAGTTGAACAAATCTGTGATGATTTAGTGTGTCATAATTTTCGATAAGAGTGAGTAGAAATGCATATAGAATTCAGTAGTAGATTTAATATGTTCCAGCTTGTTGAATCCTATAGAAGGAATTTCGAATGCGTCGCCGTCAAATGGATGTAGTATTTATTGTGAACATAAGTACATCAGTCGAAATGAACGTTTGTTCTATAGAAACCGACAAACAACGGAGACCGACAGAAAGAATTTGGTGAGGCTCACCTACCATTCAACCTAACCTCAAATACTGTATGCATGTTAGTGATTAATAATAATTGTTCTGAAAGAGAAAATGGTCTGAGCAACGATTCACACTGTGAATGCAGATCGCAAATGTTTCTTTCTTCCTAAGACGTGACAAATTCACATCGAGACAGGCACGCTTAACAACATACAGACCGGATTCGGGCTTATTGGCTCTCATCAGTGCAGGGTAGTTATCCGAGTAGACATCGTGAGATCTCCACTCGAAGCGTTGCCTGTCCCAATGGATTTTCGTCGCGTCTATTTGACCGCACTGAGCCGCGTTCCAAGAGACAGTTGGAAAAGGCGACACCATGCGGCAGAAGAAAGAAACACTCCTGAAACAATATTACTAATATACAATTATAAATATGTAGAATTCATGTTTCCTCTCGATGGGGGAAACCATATTTTATGAATGATTTTCAATGACCCTTCCAGAAAAACCATTCTGCATGTTCTGAATGAATTTCATAGTCACAGAAAATATAAATTGACTTGCCAAAATTGATTGTTCTCCTTATCCAAGGCATTCCTGATGTACTATTTTCATTCTGTATAATAGGACAATAGTCAATCTGGCGCCAAGAGCAACGGCACTGAACAACCCAGATCATATCGAAATACAAAACCAGAAACAAGAATAATAACAATATTAACAATTCGAGCTATTCCCCAGCCCAACAACCCGTACTTATAGACGTTTATCCTATCACAATTTCGAGAATGGTTCTCCTCCTACAATTATACGTTTAGTGGACCACGCGCTCCGTAATCACTGTTGATTCCTGCCCTCAGGACAACCGAACCAGCTCACCTAAATACATCCCTCACTCAGGAACCACACCATTTACGAGGGAAATTGATAGTTTTGAAAGAAAAAGCGGAGTAGACATAAATCAAGTATTTGCATTTTTTATTGCTGTAGGAAATGAAATATATTGTGAAGAATACGGGACTGTTAATAAGTCGGCATATGTGATAAACAGTGTCTGCCAGCAATCATCCTCCACCCCCATTAAATCTGTAAATATAGGATTGTAGAACATTCTTCGTAAGAATCTGGCATTCTTGATTGCAATAATTAAATAATTATCGAGTTGAAAGAGTCTGGTGTATCTCCTGACCATTTTTAGAAAAGTTACTGCAGACAATATAGCTAATTATTATGTCTGCAGTCATGGCCAATTGCCAATATTTTGTAAAATAAGTATAACCTCATTCTGTGAGCGAGAGAAAGTTTGATTCTAGATTCTTGCAGCTGAGTATCACAAAGAATGATGCATCAGAACAAATTGAATACGAGTTTCCCTTCAATATTCGAATGGTCAGCTTTTTAGTGAAAAATTTACAGGGAACATGTGATTAATGCATATGCATTCGAAACATGTTCCCTATAACTTGTTCCTTATAAATGTTGTGGAGATGACTTTGAGCTTCATTCCGGCTTTCGAGAGAAATGAGTTGACAGAAATATCAACATTATAGTTTGAGAAAAATACAAACAAATTTCAAAAAATGTTAGTAAAAACAAAATCAGAAAATTTCACGTCAATAATTCGCCAACAAACATCTAAAATTTTTAGGAAAAGTAAAACCGAGCAGAAAACAACCACTTTTCTGGCTAAAGCCTCACAGTTCGTTAAATTTCGACTACCCGCATTGCATGCACAGATTCACTGAGTGAGGACAGTATGCAAAAGGTTATTCTCTCCTAACATGCAATGATGCTTACATTGAGACAGGCACGCTCAACCACCTGCAGACCGGTTTCGGGCATATATTGGTCCCGATCATTGCACGTTACTCACTGAGTAGAGATCCTGAAATCTCCACCCAAAGCGGTGCCTGTCCCAATGGAATACGCCTATTTAAAAACAGTGAATCGCTGTCCAAGAGCAACTTGAAAATCAGCGACACCATACAGCAGAAGAAAGAAACAGTTCATGAACAAGGTTTCCAAGTCATTAGATATGGGGTAGCTGATAGCTGGACTAAGCGAACAGAAAGCCACGAATTGCAATAAGAGAAAGTAAATAAAATAAGGAGATTATACTTCAACTATTCACCAATAAACACCAAAAATGTTTGAGAAAGGTAGACAAAGGTCAGAAAACAACAAATTTCCTGGATAATGCCACGTAGAACATTTAATCATATCTACACGCAGCCTATGTACCGATTCACTAGGCGAGAAAGTATGAAAATGATTCTTACCTCGTGACACGCGAAAATACTCAAATTGAGGCAGGCTCTCCTAACCACCTGCAGACTTATATCGGGCATATTGGCCATCATCAGTCTGATTATTCAACGAACCATATTGTTTAGAGAGAGAGAGAAAGAGAGAGTATGTGTTTATTGTCCAAGATACAAATAAATTAATGTACTTTCACAAAATTACATATTGGCACAAACAGTATCATATCTCTTCGTCATTAAAATATTCTGTCAAATTGTAATATGCTTTATACATATCAGTCTTTCATGTAACTTTTTCCGAAACGTTTTGAGAGAATCCAAGATCTTTATGTCTGCAGGTAACTTCATCGAGAAAAAGATCATTAGTCCCAAACGAATATTCAATAATTATAAATAAAAACTTATATACTATATGGGACAGCTCTCCAACTAACCAGCGACAAGCAAAATGAGGTTGCTGAAATAAATCAGTAGCCATCGATTTTCATTTGATATAGGAAATGTGATCACTAGCTATAGCAGTCGACTGGTGAACCACCCATTAGTGAGATGTTTTAATTGCCTTAGCTATTGACTAGCCCACCTCGAACTGATAAGTTATAATATAATTATTAAAAAATTAACATCTCATGAGTACACCAGCTAGCTTGGGACGAGAAGACAACCAAGTTCTATAGTAAGTGAACACTTACTCCCGATAGGTTGGGAGCAACACCTGTATTGGTCCTGTATTAATCGTTGAATAGATATTCAAAAATAATGGACCATCCATAATTCCACTTTTAAAAACTTATATAGAAACTTTATTTAACTAGCCACTAGGCTGACTACAAGTGCGAAAACTCACTATAAAATACAACTAATTATAATAGAATGGAAATGTACACACATTGGAAGTCTTGTTACTTTGTGATTATTTGAGCCTGACGATTGCACATGTATACAAACAGAAATAAATGGGCACTTTAAAAATCCCAGTGATATACCTTGCAAACCATAGCGTACCTACCTCTAGAACTGTCTATGCCGAAATGGTGTTGCAATTTTGTTTGTGTGCTGATGACCGAAAACGAAACCTCGCGAAGATTCTCGAGTTCTGACGGAAAGTATGCAGTAGATCACTACTCATCAATATCAAAGTTTACAGAATTTGTCAATATTCTGCATCCTGCAATAATTGTATACCGATTATAGGGGCAAAATGAGCTACTATGACAAAATTTATATTCCTGAAATATCGGTTCGATACCAACAGTTATTGTTTAAATACCAATCAGTTACCTGTATCTTAGAGTTATCGAATTATTAGACGGTGTTTTGATCGCAAGTGGTTATTATTTTCGAGACAGTAATCTTACTTCAGAAACATTTTTTATTTGCTGGTAGAAGTGGCAGAAATACTTTCTGGAATGAAAATGTCATCTACCAGAAATGAAGAAAAGTCAGCAACACATCTTACTTGGACGACTTTTCCCAGTATTATTATACATTTTGACACAAGCTGTAGATCTGAGGGCAAAACATCCTGTCGATATTTTTTATTCAATATATCTATGTGACTTGTGAATTTCAAATCAGTATCTATGTTGAGTCCCAAGAATTTTATATTGTTGTCAAATAGTACAGAGTCAGTCCCTAATTCTATATCTGGCAGAAAACATCTGAATGTTAGTAATTTCGTTTTATTAAAATTCAAACATAGAACATTTGCTTCGCACCACGTTTATTATATAGTGTCTCAACATAATTTGATTCAAATCATTGTGTATCATTTACATACCTATACAAAGCTTAGACAGGGACATGCAAGTCGTATAATGTGTCATCCACCGTGAATCAGCTTGTATTGTTTCAACTGGAAATAACCGATTGAAGCATATAATCTGTAATGTGGAAAATCAGCAACACCAATGAACATTTCAAACATCAGATTAGGTAACGTTTCACCCATGGGTGACTTACCTGCGAATATATTGTTACGTACTGTGCATTACTGAAACACTGGAAGTTATTATCTCGGCGGCTCTAATTAGAGCGGATGACTCATAACCGTAGCAGTTTCTCGAAAATAAACGGTATTTCTTGATTTTGCTAGAATGAGTATTATGTACTTATATAAAGGACGGCAGTGTCACAGTTTAGAAAGAAAGCTAGTATTGTGAACATTGATGGGATTTGTAAAGCGAATATCGTAGTGATTCAAATATGTGTTTATTGAGTTGTATTTCGAGTGTTCAGTGAAATAAATTGTTCAGTTTTGTAATGAGTGTTTTAAATTCACGAACCCAAGTAGAAATATCGTAACAATATTATTCCTGGTAGATCTGACCCAGTGCATGAGTTTCGCTCTCCGCCTACTACAATAATATTATTTATCCATTATAATTTTCCGTTAAAACAGTGTCTCAAACTTCTTCAGACTCCACATCACATTATTATACTTACTCTACCTTGACGATCTCAATCTCGATTCCACTTAATATTTCGTACTGAGAATAAGTCGCCGTGCTCTTTTTGCCTCGTAATTTTTGAGGTAGCTCTCCACACAATGACGGCCTCGAGCAACACATCAAAGAACAAACTGAGATGAGACCTATCTCTACATCAAGTGTAACAGTGACGTAGCCTGGAGAAGGTGTTTTTCACAGAATGACCAATAGAGCATTGAATATAATGAATATAACAAATACTTGGGTACGTGAGTATACTCGATATTTTCCATCCCAAATATCCTAATTTCATTAAAATGAGTTATTTCATGAAAAGTATTCATGAACACCAAATATGAATTTGTTATGCTGTTGGAACTTTTTTATATTTTATTCAGATAATCAGTTTCAGTCAATGTTTGAATATTCCTATAGACCTGAATGTCTTAGACAATGTGTTCGCAAAAAACTCACGAAGTTGATAAAATATCGTGTTTATAGTTTTTTCTGATAATTCAAGAATATTGCAGTTACAGAAAGTCGAAATCTGATTTTCTGAGTTGATTTTTTACTTGTTACCAATTCGGTGCACTCATCAGTATTTTTTTTAAATTTTTATTCATTTTATATCATTTCTCCAAGTACCTGAACTATCCCAACATCATTTGAATTTTCAATAGGACTCATGAAGTGCAACGATAACGGGTATTTGATAACAACAATCAGAAGAAAATGTTGAAATCGATAATTTTCTAGCGACATTTCATACAATCGATCAAAAAATGGAGGGTGTCTGGTAAAAACGGATTATTGGGTAGTATAGAGGATTACGAATGGAACATACTTCATTCAATTCCACAGTCACTTAGAGATTCAGAAGTTCAATCGAACGGCTTTGTAGGTATATAGCCGATTTTATGATATATATGCTTAGTAACACAGACAGGGATGGTCTGAGGGTTGTAGGTTTTTTTAATGAAATACCCACGATTGTAGAATGAGGAAACTCTCAGAACTGATGGTAATTCTACGAATTTCACGACTTTGCTTCGAAAATTTCGGAAGTTACGGACATGCTTCCATGAAAATTGAGATACACTGTATATAGACATTGGATACTTGCGCGATACTTGAGACATTTTATCGTTGATCAGAAATGGTGTATATTGCGATTATTCATTAAAATTAATCAACTTGTATTGTAGCCAGCTAACAAAATATGGATTCTTACCCTATTGAGATAGAGATAAGAAGAAGAGAGAGCGATAGAAAGAGAGAGAGAATAATGACTATTCCTTATTCATGTATCCGTAGAAGCATATCATAATTGATATCAACAAATTTTTCCAATGATTCAGGTAGAGTATTGTAAAGTTTTGGTCCTAGATATGTTATAAATTTTTGATTATGCGTGAGTCTGCAGCGTGGAACATGCATGGTCTTAACTGATCTGGTACGGGTATTGAATGCATGCTGTACAAATGTGAATGAAGAATTTACAGTCCACAATAAAGTTTGAAAAATGTTAAGTTTTCTTACTCCGAATAATACAGTTTCCTCATACAGCGACTGAGTACAATACCTCCGATCATTTTTAATCATAATTCTCATTAATAAATCACTTTTAATTTAACTAGCGATGTCTTGAAGGTACCTCCCCATATTATTATACAGTAACGTATTATGGAGTTAGCCAAGGCATCATACACCATCAGTATCATTTTCATGTTTATTATATTTCTAAGTTGATAAAATTCATAAATTGATTTACGTAGTCTAGTTATTGTATTTTCAAGGTGTTCATTCTGCTGAAGATATTGGTCCACTAATACCCCTAGGTATTTTATAGTATTCGTTTTATTTATAGGAATACAGCAACAATTGTGAACATTCACACAAGTTGATCTATTAATTTTCATAATCTTTTATCTGGTTAGTCTCTAGTAGTTGGAGTGAATGCAATAAATTTGTTTTTCTTTATATTAACACTCAGTAAATTAGAACTCACCAAGTTGAAAATCAAATTGATGCCTATTTCAGCCTGAGTGTATCCCTTCTCCCACGTTTTCTCAACAAAAGTGATAGTGGTGTCATCGGCAAATGAAGTTATTTCACCTTCGAAATCAGAAATTTTGAAGATGTTTTTCATATATATGAGAAATAAGATAGAAACCAACACAGTTCCTTGGAGAACCCAGGGTTACTAATAGTGGGTCGCTGAGAGCGTCGTTATCCTTGACAAATTGTCAAATAGTCCTCAAATATTTCCAAAGCAACACACCTCACACCTATGTCATCTAGAAGTTGAAGTAGTTTGTGATCGACACTATCAAAGGCCTTGGCCAAACCCAAAAACACAGTTATTCATTTTTCTTGATTTTGAAAACAATTGATAATTTGGTTAACAACTTCAAAAACTGCGTTTTCGGTTGTTCTGTTTTCCAGAAAACCATATTGAGATTCATAAAAAATATTGTTATTGTTGCAAAATTGTATTACTGTATTTTTCAAATATTATTAAAATATTTTTGAGAAGTTATTAATTTGATTCATGGGTCGGTAGTTTGTTATAATTTTTTTATTATTGATATTTTATTATTTTTGATTAAGATTTGACATACTTATGTGGGATCTATTAAGTACGTGTGAAACATTTTGATAAGGAACACAGATATCTATTATTATTTTTCAATCCGAAAATGATATTGATCAACTCGTTTCTTGTTCCTGGATGTAAGAATATTGAGTTGGTAATATTGTTGCGGTTTTTTATAACGGGGGATGTGGACTTTTATATCTTAATTGCCATATCTTCACCAATTTCCACGAAAAATTTATTGAAGAAGTTCGCATTTTCTTCATCTAACAATATTTTATGTTTGTTCCCATCTTCAATATCTTAATTAGTAGATTTTTTTCGCACCATTCGTTATTTCGTTCACATTCTTTTTAAATCATTTTTAGCCTCTAATCAACTACAACCGTATTAGATCAACCCACTGTCACAATGATTGTTTATATATCAGAATTCTGACTTTATAACCATTTTGACATAACCCTATCAAATTTAGTATTGTTAAAACCGAGTAGCATACTACCCAATAATTCGTCTCTTTCGGGCACCTTGTAATTCTTGGTGAAGTGTATGAAATGTCGCTGAGATTAAATTTCAACTTTTTCAAAATCACGAATCTGTTGAAAAATGACCAAGTTACAGGGAAGGGGTATTTATGGTGAATCAGCCTGTACCTCTTAATTTCTTCATCGCAGGATACATACATCATGCTAAGCGAAACATAATATGAAAATTATTTCCATTCGAGCATAGATAATTCGATACGAAGTTCATTAGTGACGCCACTGGAGAATATACCAGAGAGGCGAAAACAAAACAAAGATTATGATGAGGTTTAAGTACAGGGAGCCGGTGGTTCTCAGCCTCAGGCTATACGAACTCTTTTTCTTCTCATATAACGACCGGACCGGTAGTTGAGGCGCGCCTACACACCCACCCTCACCACCATAGGCGGAGAATGCATGATAGGGGGTGAAATTATGATACACAAATGTGACAACTTGATAAAACTTTCTTACTTCTCAGCTCAACAGTTTGTTTAGGTCGCTAGTTTCAATCATGATATGAATGAATGATGAAAACAGTGGAGATATTCAAACAATATCAGTAAAATACATTTTCTGAATTCATGAAAAGGATCACAAGAGTCTCCACATTGTCCTTATTCGAGGTCGAATAGTTCCTGGATAGGTACTACTAGTATTTTATGTCGACCGTGGCAGGACACTTCAAAAAATCAGCAAGATACAGACACTACAGTAGATACTGGCAGTCAACGCTTCTGAATAAAAATTAACGACGAATCCATACTTTCTGTAGGTTATCAATCAGAAATTGTGAAGAACACAAGATCATTTAGAGGAATATGCATCTAAAAATGTGCATCATTTCTGATGAGCAAGATGGTTCGATATAGAAGGTCTGATCAATGCAGATGTGTCAGTTGCAGATGTGTTTAGAAATACACTTCCCAGATGATGAACACTGAGGGTAGATGTGTTTCTTATTGAAAAAGTTTCCATTCAACCTCTTATAATATATTATATATTATTCTCGAGAATAATAGCACTCATTATTGACTCGTGGTATAATCTACTATTGAAGTGTGCTTTTTTCACGAGAGAAAGTTCGAATCACATTAAAATTATAATTCGGGTTAGATAAGGTTACTAGGGTTAGTTATTTTCAAATTGAAGAAAATGCAGCACCAACACAAACCCTGTCAGACTCAAAGAAATAATCTTCAAATGATATTATTGTCATGATGACCAAAAGCAGGTGAAGGACACATTCTTGTTACAGCTGTACTGATTTCACTATTGGTAGTTTTTATCGAAATCACGCGATTGTCTTCCACTTCTGCCATTTACCCCTCTGTTGAAATTTGGATGCATAATCTTTATTTCAGCAATCCCAAATATGTTGCCTTTATATCTTTAACAGAGTTTACAATGGTATTCATATTTTGCAACACTATACGATACGCATCAGAGATTACGTTTAGATATAGGGAGAAATCCACGCGAATCCACCTTCACCTGCTCTGACCAACATCGAACCAATCGAAGACCAGTACATAAATAATCACAAAACCAATTGAGTTTATCTAAACAAACGATACACAGGAATACAAACCAAATAAACGACTGAAGATTACGAAATATCAAAACTTGGACCACTAAACCTTCAAATTTTTTAAAATTTATCGAATATGTTTTTTCGTCTGGAATGGAACCATCATAAAAGAGGTCAACAACCAAATCTTATTGGATAGAAAGATTTTGAAATCGATTGGCCAAAATTGAAAATAAAAGGGGATTTGATTGCTAAGTTGCAGATTGCCAAACGCAACGTGGTTGAGTGTGTCGTGAGTGAGTGGGGGTAGAAGGAAATAGGGATGAGGACGTATCATGAGCCGCCACGTGGTTTATATGGCTACCCCATGCTTCAACCTCATGGGGGTCATGAGATAACAAATTATTGTTACTAGACTCTAGTACTAGAGAACAGACATAGTTTAGATAATTGAATGAACCTACCCTTTTCTTTGGTCATCGATTTCGAGTAAATCAATGTTTGTCCAGAAAGAGAAAATACATTTATTATAAGAATCTACCGAAGTACCAAAATCAGACGAGAAACAGTTAAAGATACGTATAACACATACCTACGACCACTGTTTCTAGGTAAATATTGTACATTTATTGTAGTGGTGGATAGTTGGTGAAGATATCTTCTTTCAAATCTCAAATTCATCCTGGGAGTTTGCGACGTCCTTTTTTTTCAGTTATGTAACTTAAATCAAGAGTAGGTGCTGAAGAGAGAACGTGCAAGAGAACAAATAATAATAATATGATGAGTACACAGCCACCAATCGGAGAGGTGGTCGTGAATAGGTATTAATTTGATAAATTTGGGCGCCACTAGCTTAAGGCAATTTAAGATAGAAAATTTCTAGATATTTTGGGACCCATCCTGTATAAGTCACAATTCGAATTCACAAAGAAAGGTATTTCAACGATTACCAAATAAAAGAACAACCTATCAATTTTAGCAACCAGTTTACTTAATAATGCAGAAATATACATGTATTATAGTGTACCTACTATATCTGAATAATGGAAAGTGAGGTCTCCATGTATAGGTAAGTATAGTTTCAAAACTAAAAGGATATTCAACCTTTCGAAAATAATAGTATATAGCTATGCGAACTCACGGCCAGTAAATTTCCATATATATATATCATATAAGAAAAATAACAATAATAATCCCAGTCAGGTATACCAGACATGCGCATGTGAGGTTCACATTTGAAACCAGTAAGGAAATATAGTGTTTTAACACTTTTAACCCAACATATAATATGAATAACCTTAAATTAAGAAAGATCCATCACTGAAATAACTCAGCAAAACTACCTATATATGGATGTTCAAATGTTTAAGGAGAAATATAACGTTCCCTTTTTGAGACGTAAAATTCAGTAGGTCATTGGTAAATTGAATGCAAAATAGAATCAAATAACAAGTTATCGTACATGGCTTATCTGTATATCTTGGGGCTCTACCCAAGACTTAAGAAAAATCCAACGAAGAGCGAAAGACTCTCGGAACTGCTCGGTGTTTTGGTCACTCAGTGTATAGGTCCAACAGCTGCTCAAAATTTATGGTTTTTCCCATCAGCCAAACCGAAGAGGTGATTTGTATTGATCAGCGCCGCACTCAGTATAAAATATATCAACAGCCAACCTTAGAAGCGGACACCCTGTGTATTGACATACAGATATTCCGACTCAGAGACAAAGACGGATGAAAGAACCCTAAAAAGTTAAAGAATAGCATAAGAAAATACCAAGGCATTGGATCTTAAAGAAAAAAAACACTGATTACAAATTATTGATACGAGATATGATAGAAATCATACCTTTTGATAAGGGTTCAGTTATCTAAGATTGGTGTATTCGTTCATCGATGGTCGTTTGTCATACGATTTCCAGGTTGGTTGAAAACAAATCCTTCCCAAGAAGTTGTTCCTTTTTTTGTAGCAGCAATCAAAATTACATACACACAAAAAAAAAAGAGAACAGAGTAATCAGTTCCGACGAAATTATCCCACCATATGTGGCTGAAAATTCACTTTCCAGAAAATTTATCTCGTAACTGTTCAACCAACGAAATCACAATTGCCAATCGACTCAAAATGATCTTTTCGATCAAGGATTCGTGACAGAAAAACCAATATCAATAAAAAGGATCGCAAAACATCGGTAGCTAAATAACCATCAATTTATTTTTCAAAAGTGCATACCTACGCCATCTAGGCCCCGCATCTCCCAAGCCACTGTACAAGAACTGTAGAAATGATAAGAAAACACCCACACCAGAACAGACCGATATCAGTTATCAATTTATCCAATAGGATGATCTCTCGGCAACATGTTATTTGTTCTTATAATAATATAAAATAACACATACAACAAATACAAATTTCTGATGTTTTCTTCCTATTTCTAGAAGATTTATTCGTAGGACGTTGTGATGTAACCCAATTATCACACTTTCGTTGACAAAACGTTGCCAAATGGTAGAAAACAGAATGTCGGTGAAGTGTTTCTCATGAAATTTAATTAAAAGGCCCGTATATAATAAAAAAAATAGTTGATGATGGCTTCTGGAAGACTAAATTTCGGATTTTGAATTTGATAACGCTATCTTGTAGGGAAGAAAAAGTGGAAATGATGAAGTGTATTCATAACGATTGATTTCTTCAAATAACGCCAGAAAAAAAATAAAAACGGTTCAATGAAATTTCGACATTTTTCGGTTTTCTCCGAAATTATTCGGAATTTAACATGTTTCAGAACAGCATTTTGGTTGGCATCAAATTGGGCAACTTCGCCCTAATTTAACCAACCCTGTATCCGAATTCCAGCCACCCTGTACTATTCTCAATATATAACAGCTTTCGACCGTTCAATATTACGAAATGGTTTCATTCGTTTGATATCGATAATATAACAATATTGACTATATTGTTATGATATTTCCTGAAATATAGACCATGAATATTGGATGTTTCATCACGACGACATATTTTTTCCATTCAGTCAGCAAAGGTTGATATCCGCATGATGAACCAGTTATCTGGCACACTCTATGAATAAATATGATCATTTTAAAAACAGTAACCAATGGTACAATCATCAGTTACTAGCTATTACAAACGTCGAAGAACGATGTAAAAAAGTTGTTGATTAGATATGTCTACATGAATTTCCCAACACACCTATTACAATAAAGTATTGATTGAGGGTACACAACTTTTTCTGAACACAGTTGGGTTCCAATAACGTATCAGAAACATAGACCAGTGAATAACATACTGGAAATGGATAAATGCTTCCTTATTTCTCATCTTAGAAACCAGTCCTCATTTAGTTTGTTGTTGTTGTGAAAGAGCTGTACTTGAAATTTAGACAAACGTGGAATTTGGACAGCACATAATATCTCCGAAAAATAAGGAGAGGGACCTTGAATGAATTATTGGATGAAAAATAATATATTTTTGAAATCGTCATTGATTTGAACGTCGTAACTCGTAAGCCTTCGTAAGATAAAAACTAGCAGAGGCAAAAAAACTAGCAAACATTCTACCAGTGGTCCAATAAAAGTGGCCACATATGCTCCAATATAAATTCTATTGAAGGAGGGATCTGGCAAAAAATTCAAATTGAATAGGAACAAGATAAAATTTGAAATTAATGGTGAAGAAATGTCTGAATTCAAAAGTATCTACAAATTTTATGAATTAGAAAGAAGTAGCTTATTCAATTCTAAGTGAAGAATCTATATTGGAAACATTCAAATCAGATATAAATGATATGCTCATTCCTACAAGTACAAATGTCATCACGAATGGGTAATCTATAAACTAAAGATAGTGAACACCAGAATGTGAAGATTTAGCTCAACAAGCATTACAAAAATGTAGCTGGATGAGGAGATAAGTGAAGGGCATTACAAAAATCCTCATTTGAAGGTATAAAAAATTTCACAATTTTCGGTTAGTAATATTTTTGATATATGTGTAACTGAATTGGTTATATAGATTCGCAAGAATAAGATAGTTGAGCAATACTAAGACAAAATGTCGCGAAACATGACTTGAGCGAGTTGGTTCAGAACACCCGAACGATCGGTCTACAGCTTGAAAGGTTTGACATTCGTGTTGGGCATCATGGAAATGATAAACTATTCTTGAAAGATGGTGATTCCAATACCATAATGGCCTTCAGGTAATGAATTGGAAAGTGACATGAATTTGCAAACAGCATTCACGTAGAGAATGATCATACCCTGATAGCACAATTATTATGTCCTCTGGACGTCCTTCGGACATCCTGTTAGGATATTCAGGATGTACAAATTTGGTTCCGTGAACGTCCATAGTACGTCTGAGGGATTCATTAATGTCTCACTCGGGAACCCATGAGGGTACTCGAGAAACCGCAGAACACAGGGCAGGCGTGCGATATATTATTGGTCTGATAATTTTCTTACACGATAATAGTTTATTATCTAGTGCCGAGACTGGGTTTTATTCATGGAAGAGTATTACATGTTGATGGCAACTTGTGTCTTTTTGATATTAAAATGGCGGTATTGTCTCTGAAGTTTAATAGCCTGTCCATTTACACTCCCAAACTGGGCTGATGGTCGAGTGCGTTGAATCGCTGGCTTATACTCTAGAGGGCCCGGGTTCAAATCCCGCGGCGGCTATTGAAAATATTTATTTATTTCTATAGTATCGTTTAGCGGGAGGAGATAGGTGACCAACCGAACATTCTTGGTATACCTAGATTTCAATCTTTCGGACTCTCAACGATAACCAGCCGAGTAGTGCTTCGGATGACACTTAAAAAGCTAAGGTCCCCGTCTTCCTTACTCATACAAGTCTCAATGAGACTTCGAGGGTTGCTTTGCAAATAAGTTGGCGGTTAAAAACACTTCAAAAACACTTCGAACACTTCAGATATTTCACAGTGTGGATATCTGTCACCACAGCGTTCTTCACATGCAAAAGTCTAATGATTTTATCATTAGTAAATTTCTGAGTTGAATCAATAACTCTGATTTCATTTTTGTTAATTATAATCTTCGCATTATCGAAGAACGGTACGACTGCCCTGTTCAGATGGATCTGGAGTTATGTTCTCTCGAACACAGGGAAATCGTACGTGTAGATGGAATACAATGTTGGTGACAGACATGACCCCTGTGGAAGACCTGTGCTGAGGGGCAGACACTCAGACACAGTGTCATTTATTTTGACT
Source organism: Chrysomela aeneicollis (assembly GCA_029955515.1). NCBI lineage: Eukaryota > Metazoa > Arthropoda > Insecta > Coleoptera > Chrysomelidae > Chrysomela > Chrysomela aeneicollis. The sequence goes on along the minus strand of JARUHQ010000005.1, from coordinate 7,334,272 downwards.
CGGATTTTTCTATCGCTTATATACGATTGCACGAAAAAACAGTAACAAACAGTAACACATGATACATTGTTGTATTATGAGGGCCGGTTGCATAAAGATTTAACAGACGATTAAATATTCAATTTGTTCATAACCACGGCAACGCATACCTTAGCTCGCGCATCAGCAAGAGTTAATCCCACGTTAAGTTAACAGAAAACATGACGGGCTTTTATGCAACCGGCACTAAGTAGTGTCATATCGAGACAAAAAAACTAACAAAATACCAGGTGTCCCATTCAAAGTTCCAAAGGTAATGTCACTATCGGTGAATCTGGAATTTGCTTGTATTAGTTGAGTTACTTGTCAATGAATGCATTTTTATGCATTGATCGGATTCTCAGAATAACATTCCATCATCTCCGTGGACATCTGGTATTACTTGGTCATGAGGATTTTTGGCCGTCAATTTGGCATATTTTTCATCTCACAAGTTGGAATATTTTTGTCCAATTATGGAGTAGTAGAAAATTCTGATCAATCAAATTCATGCGGGGAGAGAGAAGTGAGACCAACAACTGGGCGTGATGAATTGTGTCAGGATATGTCGAATTCGTGAGTGGATCAGAATGGCGAGACCTATCATCTCATAAAGCAATATTAGAAACACGCCATATTTATCGGATTTTCGAAATGCATCTTCGTTTCTTGATACGTGTTTTACTAGGTACTTTCTATAACACCATCGGTAGCTAAAGTAAGAGATATTCTTGAATAAGTATATTTGAACAGTGTCAGGATAGTTTGATACCATTCGGCATTTATATATTCTGCAAACATCCGAACGGAAGATTGATTATATAGGAATATGTAGAATGAATGTTTCTAGAATATTACGAGAATTTGCACATTGTCAGAATTTTATGTGACCATATAGAATTTTATCCATAGGATATTCTAAGGACGTCCTCGCAGGGACATTTAATGTAATATGCCGAATGAGTAGTCTATAGAACGTTGTCATCAGGATTTTTATAATTATGTATTGTCTTGGACATCCCATGGACGTCGACACAGGGAGAATGTATTCAGTGTACCGACCCTAGGACATCGTGTGCTATTAGTCGTATAGCAAAATCAACTTGTAAGGTTCTTTCACAACACTATCATCATGATATTGGTGTTCTTGATGGTCCTTGACCATCTCACCCCTTTTGTGGTATATTGCGTAGAAATGTTATCAAATTACAAATGAGATATCATGTTCATTTTCATAATAATTGTTTGATAAATCAATGATATGCAATATATATAAATAATAATAAATGAACATATGATCAAGCCTCATTCACTGAGTAGGTAGGAAAATATGGATGTTCCGTTGAAAATATCACTCTATGAGAATTTGGCGTTCAGTTTGAAGAATCAAAATGCAATATTTATGACAAAACTGGATAGGTATTATGAAAGAAGTGAACATCTAAAAATCTAAAAATACTCCGATCAGAAATCGATTATGAATTTGACATATTAAGTTATCGTTAATTAGATTGTCCTTCGATTATTTGAACTGTTCCACTGCCTGCTGTATCTAACCACTGGCTATGATAAGCTCTCACTCATGAGTGTCAATCACTGATCATCAATCTTTTAAGAAATTAACTAATCAGAACGAAGGCGTTCCTCTACAGGTGTTGTTGATTTGTGGAATCAAGGCCACGTATGAGATGTCAGAGGTTTTAGCACTACAGTTCACTCTATAATTATGTTGTCTACTCGTATATATTGACTAAATATTGATTTGTCGGTCACAAAACAGTTATAATAATTATACTGCTCTAAGAAAGTTTGAGAGTGAATAATTTGAGAATCAGTTCTATTTTACGATAGCAAAACAAGAGACGCAAAAATATTTTCATTGAATTATCGAAACCAATAGGCGAACTAGGAAAACATCCCACAACCTAGGAAAAACAAGGTCATTCAAAAATTCAATTCAGTAGGTCATTAGGCATAAATGATGCATCTAAAGGCTACTGTCAGACGGATCTAAAGAGGAAGTTGAGTTTTAGTGGGTATACCAAACTTGGTTCGGGGCTCGGTTCGGGGACTTCCATACTATCACAAAGGGTTTGGTACTTCACTAGGCATCAGATACAATGGGAGAATAGGCCTGAGTGGGTTTATCAAACTTGGTTTGAATAAAATTCATGAATTATAGAATTTGATGAATATGCTTATTGAATATTTTTAGATAATTTGATATGAATAGGTAAGAAAACAATAAGATGATATTGGAAAGTATATACATATAGGTATTAAAATACATACATGATGTATTCATATACACATAAACACTATCATGGTTATAATATCTCAAGGACAGTAGATATATTTACCCTTGAAGAAAATGAATGATATTATCATATCTCTACCTATTCGGTAACTCATTCAATTAGAACATTTATATCAAATACAAATGCACAAAGCTCCATATTATTGTACTGGGTCACTCGTTGAAGAATGTTGATTTCTTGCTTCCGGTGGAAAAGCTATAATGTCATCATGTTGACTTCAAACACCAACGTCGCCTTCGCAAACTCCATGATATAAATGAGGATATGAGCGCAAAAGTGGACTAACCCAGATATCCTCTAATGGAGAAAAAATTGAAAAAATTATCAAAATTGTCTCATCCATAATAACTATATTTACATTTGTTACTTCTTGGGTGTATTGAAATAGACCTTGAGTAGTTGAAAATATTGACAAATGTCGAATAAAATCGGTTTTTCTATTTTTTTTATGTGGGATGGTCCACTATGCTATTATAAAATTCCCTAAATTTATTTTATTGAAATGCCTGATCTTACGAAGGATAGATAATAAAAGAAACACAACACTAATCACTGTCATCATCTGATGGCTCAATTAGTTCTCCACCAGTTGCCTGGGATGACGATCTAAGATTATTGTAGAAGACATGGTGAATAGGAGGGATGAATTCCATAAGCTGAACCAGATCTTTTTCCTTAGCATCATTCACGGTATTACCGTTAGGATATGATAATTGGATTGTCTCAGGTATCTTTAGAAGTCAATTGTTTCAAAATAACACTCTTTTCTATTTGAGTACTTATATTGAATCATATAGGGCGATTCTTTTCTGAATCGCAACCATTGAATTTCAAGCCATTCCACTTTGCTCTTGTATTCAGACACTTTTCTATTCGTTATGTTACCTTCGAGTATTCTAGTGGAGAAGAAATCAGAATTTTTCATTTCTATAACTACGAAAGGATATTTCTTCCTAGCATTTTTAATGACCATCTACCAATATTCAGGTATAAAAATATTGGGATGAAATTTCTTTTCTTCTCTATCACTCCGAAATCTTGATCATACGGTTGATACGAATGACTACTTACTATCTATCTCTTCAACGTTGTAATCTGGTGATGCAGTTATGTAGTTACATAATAGTGACAGCTTTATATTTTGGTTCTGACCTCTACATTGATCAGTCTTCTTGAAAGTTTGGAAGTTTTCGTTGTAACATGAAAGACAATATCCTACTTCTTGAGGACCTCTAGAGGCAACCGTTTCATCCCAAACAAACATAAATGAGTTATTAGTGCTCATATCATGAATATTAAAAGTCCATAACTGTCTCTTATAATAACAAATTCCTGTTGTCAATACAGGTATAGGTAATGTTTTCATCAAATCAAAACAAATAACAGATACATCACCACTTTTTGCAAGCTCAGTATCTCTTTTTAAACCATCTCTAGCACTCTGGGCCTTTTTTTGATGTAGTTCTTTTTCAGTTTCAAGTTGCTTCTTTCTTGTTTCATCTGCAGCTTTCATATGAATATTAAAAATCTCACACTTTTTACAAGAGACTGTTATTGGAGGTTGGAAGTGTAAGTTGAACTCCTTATTGTAAGTTTCCCAAAAAATGGAATAGGACACAGGATCTCTCGTCCCATCTTTATACAGTGAAATTGAAATATTGTTTCAACGTATCTAACTGCTCGAAAAACTATAATGAAACGGAAAAGTACTCCCTTTCAATTGTGACATCCATTTCACGAAATATGAATACTCGAAATAACAAATAGAATGCAGTAATGTTACGAACAGCAATCGGAAACGCAGGATTTTTAGCGGCACAGTGGACTAACTGCGCTTGGTCCAATTTGCTCCTGTAGGTGCAAGGTGAATTCGAAAAAGCAAAACCAGTATAGTGCTGTCATCTAGTGATTCGAAATGAAATGTGGTTTAATCCACATTGCACTTGATAGGTAGGTAGATTGTAGGAGGGGTCGTTAAGGCTTTGCAGCCTCTCAAGCACCTCGACCTATTGGATTTTTTGTGCATAACCCTTAATCTATTCGAGGCCCGGGATTCCGAGACTTCATACAAAGTTCATCAGTTTCCTGGGAGCAAGGTTCCAGACATCATAAGGCGTTGAGAATGCCCCTTATAGGAAAGTAAAGTGGTAGCGGCAACTATAACTTTCTGATCTGCCTATCTTTTTAAGCTGGGCAATGTCCAGAGAGGAGTATCGTCACCAGTTCCAAGTATTTCTTGTCCAACTAGAGGAGCTAGTTAGCTTTCCTTGGTGGAAGGCTCATTAACCTTTTCGCTTGTCTTCGTCATGGCACTATATTCCAGTGAGTCCGAAAATCATGTGTTTGTCCCTTCTTTGGCAAGGCAGTTTGTTGACTCCCTTGTAATCTTGAACCCCCATCAGAGTGACCTCTGGTTGTTTGCTGCCAGTTGTCTCAGATTGTTCGCAATGCCAAGTCAGCTAAGGTCTACAAGTGCATGACTTCAGCAATGAGTAAGAGCTTTCTGAGATAATATGGATTTTTGTCCGCCGGGTGCCCCTTCCGAGACAACCCTAAGCACATATGGGGCGTTACCAAGGGGTTTTGAGAGATTTTAATTTGGCCCTGTAAACACTGATACACCCCTTACCAGTTGAGGTCCGTTTACTGTAAATATTTGGTGATTGTTTATCACTACACCATTGTGCTGCATTTCGAAATCGTACCCAACTGGCATTAAATATGTCGACTTAGACATAGACTCTAGGGAAATATTTATCCAAACACTGACTAAGCCTATTCTTGTGCCTGAATATTTTTCTTCATGGTATGGTATGACTTGGTCATTAGGGTTTCTGGCTTTCGATTAAGTATATTCGTCATCTCACGAATTGTAATATTTTGTTTTTACTATTGAGATGGCAATAAATGATTATTTGACATCGTTACTTAGAATATAAATAACGCCATATAGATCTAAATACCAAGAAGTATCAGTCGGAGTTCTTTCAATCGTTCTCAAGAAACATGCCTCAGAATAAACACAAGTTCTATGTAGGTTGTTCACACTTCAAGGAAAACTTGGTGTGGAATGCTAGAGTTCAACCAATTCATAAAAAAAGCAGAAGTACCATTTCTGGTAACTACAGACCCATTGCCATACTATCTGTCATCTCTGAAGTAATGAAGGAGACAATCTACATAGAGAGAATACAATATTCGGTAGCATCGGATATATCTGAAGCATGTGACCAAGTTTGGCATGAAGGCCTTCTTAGAAAACTTCCATCATAGTCGTATAATATGTATAGTATATATGTATTTGACCATGTTATGTACATAAAACATCTATGGCAAGTCGCATAGACGATATAAACTCGCTTACAATATTTTCAAAATAAGCCTCAACTGGATATTAAAGATACTTTTAATGGAAAAGCATCGATACCCTAGGCTCTGTCTCGAACAACAAATGCGTGTGATGAATAACTCAGATCCGAAATATAATTGGCCATTGCAGATAAAGAATTTTTTCTCTGATACCGAGTCATTGACGTTATGGGATGATTTGAATTACAATGATCTGTTCAAGAATAGAAAGTATTTACTAGCTAAATACTACCAATTTTTACATGACTCAGACATTGCAATAACCTCTCGTTATCCATTTATGTACATGTACCATCTATTTGATACTTCAACCAATCCTAGCACATACCTGCTGCTCAAACTACCCATCCAGGTCACCCGCACACTTGCTCAATTACGTATGGCCAATCAATTTAGGATCAAATTTACGCTGAATGGTATCTCTTACTCTATTGATCCTGAAATTACTTGCCCAGTCTGTAATAAAAACGAAAAGGAAACACTTTTCCATATTATTTTTGACTGTCCTATCTATACAGTGATGAAACAGACCTTGCCTAGCTAGTTTGGAAACATTGATTGCCACTTTACAAAATGTATCCGTGATTGATGCCAAGAAAATATCAGAGTACATTTGTAACATTCTCAGATTACGATCATTTATCTTAAGTGAGTAACTGTTCTCTATTTTTACTTTGAATTGTGAAATTCATTATATATTTTTTTTTTCTATTTGCTACCCCCATACATTTCTTGCTGTAAACTTGTTTTCAGAAGCAATAAATTATTATTATCATTATTATGACTTCAAAGTCAGGAATATAAAATAATAATAATAAAAATAATATTTATTTGCATAACCATAAAACATAATATAACATTTCCAACCCAAATTTAGATGTTATGCAAAATGGAGCTGAAAACAATCTGCGAAAGTTCTAGTCCAGCCCCAAAATACGAATAACTATAAAAAAAATTGTTCGCGTGACTTGTGAAAAACAAAAAAAAAAGTACTGTTCTCTGCGGTAGGGATGAGCTACATATGTAGGCAAGAGATTTTCTCTGATTTTCCTTTTAAAGGTTAGCGTCTTCATTTGCTTGAGTGCAGGTTGTACCTCATTGAACAATTGGTAAATATTATATGTGAAACTCCTTCGAAATATGGTGGTTCTATAAGGTGGGACGGAGATGCGACCTCTATGCCGTAAATTCAGATTATGTATATCAGTTCTATATGTTATTTTATTGTTAAGATATGGAGGAGTCTGTTTATGAATAATTGAGTGTGATAGAACTAAGAAGTGAAGTTTCCTTCGATCCTGCATTGTCAACCACCTCGAGGGTTTCAGCTTATGCGATACTGGATCGTATTTTCGAATGCCATAAATGAATCTGAGACAGGATTTCTGCACTTTCTCCACCCGATTTATATCCCTTCGATCCAGACAAGGTCCGTATAATGCATCACAAAAATTGAAATTACTAAGAACCAATGTATCACTCAACATCCTTTTGATTGGAGCTGAAAGCAAATGTCTATCATGATATAGCATTTTTAAGGAGCAGTATGTTTTTTTAAGACAATAATTGATATGCCTTCTGAACCGTAGATCCGTATCTAGAAACAAACCCAAATTCTTCACATTTTCAACAAAAGACAATTCTTCACCTTGAATTTGGATTTTCATAACAGATTCAATGTGTTGTTTGTTTTTACCAAAAATCATAACATTCGATGTCGTCGCATTGATTTTCAAGGAATGCAATGTAGACATCCTTAATAGCTGGTACAAATCTTCAATAATTGCTTGTTGCGCCATCAACCAATCATCAGGAATAAATGAGTGATACATCTGTGTGTCATCAGCATAAAAATGAGATTTACATGTTTTTATACTTGATAAAAAATTACTGGTGTATATACTGAATAACAGTGGACCGACGATAGATCCCTGGGGAACACCACAAGTCAAATTTTCTCTCGCAGACTGCCCAGTATTTGTCTCCACAAATTGACATCGATTTTTTGAATAATTAGCCATAAGTTTAATTGCATTAGCCGAAATACCTACAAAATGAAGGATGGAAAGCAAAATCTGATGGTTGATAGTATCAATTGCCTTAGAGTAATCAAAAGTATCAGCACTGTTGTTTTGCCTGCATCTGTAGCCCTCAAGATATCGTCGATAATATTAAGTAAAGCTGTCGTACAACTATAACCCGATCTAAACCATGATTGTACAGATGGTAATATGGAGTATACGTTTCAAGATGCAGTTTTATCTGATTATTCATTATTTTCTCAAATATTTTCGACATACATGGTAATATACTTTCCAGATATCAGGAAATACATTTTCTAGCAAACAAGTGTTCACAATGTTTGTTAAAACAGGTTGTATTGTTGGACAACAAAGTAACAGCATTTCTAAATTGATTAAGTCAGGACCTGAAGCTAATGACTTCACTTCCGATAAAGATTCATAAACTACTTCTATGAAAACAGTTCCTCGGAATGACATTTTTTATTGTTTTTATAGTCATTAATTAGATTTTGATCAGGTGTTGATCTATTCAATGGAGGCTGTAAAAAGTTTTGGTTGAATTTGGAAGGGTTATCAAGACATACTGGTAGGGAGAGAGGACCTTTTTTGTTGTAGATATTTAGATTTTGTAATCTTTTCCACAGTACATTACAGCCATTATTGTTTCTGGCACAAAATTCCAAATACCTTTTTTTCTCGTTCCGTATGGCAATATTTACTTGATTCCTAAGCTGTTTGTAATAGTTCCAATGATTGATGTTTTTCGTTCTTCTGTATCTACGATATGCTTCTTCCCTAAATTCAATCATCATTCCAACCATGATATTAAAATATTCTATTACTACAAATATTATATAAATTTTAGCTGAAAATCAATACCTATACAGAATTACAAATGATTAGCAAAAATATTAAAAATTTCAACAATACAGATCAATTCTGTGGCAAATGGAACATTCCAATGCCAAACATCCCCCCACACACAAAAATACAGATTAAAAAAATATAAAGACAATTAGTATACACATCTGGATATCTGCAGAGAAAGATATAGAGAATCGGGATGAAAAATGAATGAAGGTAAAAGTGGATTAAAATCAAAAGTAAAAGTGGATTAAAATCAAATGCACAATGAACTGGCAGAGACGATATCTATGTCATAAAAACAATGACTGTTTTGAATCTTTTGAATTCCAATATTTTGACAGAGTTATTAAGAATGTTATAGAGATTGAGGTTCAAGGAGGTTTTGCAGCAAACTGCTAATCTATGTCGTGGAATAGGCATAGTAAATCAGCCGATCTTGTATTATAATCGTTTGTTCACATTTTGGTGTATTTCTAATAATACTGTAAATATGTACAGAGAAGGCAATGGCATAATACCAAGTTGGATAAAATGTTGAATACAATGTTCTCTAAAGCCCACGTTTGCCAACATTCTGATATTTTTTCGAAATCTGAGAACTGCCATAGCATTCGTTGAATTCCCCCAAAGTAAGATGCCATAAGAAAGCACTGAATCAAATAAGGAATAGTATGTCATTTTCAAGATACTGCTATTTGTAATAGGTTTCAGTCGTTACGTTTTTGCCTTCTTGGTAATTTGTGTTTGAAGAAACTATCATATTTTGAGTTTTATTTTCATTCAATTCAAGTTTATTTTGAACAAACCATTTTTTGGCTGTACTAACATTCTCAGATTTATCTTCAGTAAGGTTATTATGAGATTTTCCAAGGCATATAAGGATTGTATCGTCAGCGAATAAAATACATTCAGTAGGTGCAATGTATGTATAAGTCATTGATGTATGCAATAAATATGAAAGGTCCGAGGACTGACCCCTGTGGTACTCCATGATCAATTTTTCCATGGTCAGACTTTACGTTATTCAATTCTACACATTGATATCTATTTTGGAGGTAAGAACGAAGCATTTCTAAAGTAGTGCCTCTTATTCCATAGTAGCTCAGTTTTTCAATCAGTAGGTCATGCGATATGCAGTTGAAAGCCTTCGTTAGGTCGCATAGTGTCAGTGAAGTATGTTTGTTTTCATCAGGACCCTCTACTATATCAGTCACAATTTCAAAAGCAGCCTGTGTGGTGGATTTGTTTTTACGGAAACCGTATTTACATTCGCTGAAGTAAAATCTCTTTTCGAAGTAGGAGTACAACCTATCCTTTAAAATGTATTCATTGATTTTGCCAATTATGGAAATAATGCTGATTGGCCGATAGTTATCCATAGAGGATTTGTCTCCATTCTTGAATGATATATTTCAAGTGCATCAGGGAAAACACCATATGGTTTGTCGTCACAACTGTTTATTTCACTGAAAAGGTTTCTTCTGAATAGGTGAATGAGGTCGTTGATGACGCATAATCTGAAAGAATAACTTTCTGGATCTGTTTTGATCTTTTTAACCTGCTACATATCAACGACAGTAGAAGGTTTAAGCCGATTCCAGGTCTCCCCCCAAGGTCGTCCCCCCAAGGCCACCCCCCAAGGCCACCCCCCAAGGCCACCCCCCAAGGTCGCATCACATATTATGCTTGCGGTACGCCACTGGTGACCTTGGGGGGAGTGGTCTTGGAGGGTGTCCTTGGAGGGTAACCTTCGATTGGGAGTGATTTTGCGTTTGGATGACCTTGGGAGAATACAGTGATCTCGGGTGGAGTGGCCTTGGGAGTATACGTGCACTCTTTTGAGAGACGACCTTGGCGATTGATGATATATGCGCTCTTTTCGCGACCTTGGAAGATGTGGAAGAGTTCCTCTGACTCAGAGAGTATGTGACCTTGATGGCATGTTGGCATACCATCACCATATATCGTTCACGGTAGTAGGGGTTGTAATCACATATAAATACGGGATCCGCCACGCACAGGATCATAGTTCTCTCTTTCCATAACATTGCGCTTATAATCCACCGACGCAAGTTGTAAAGTTATTGTGCGCTTATAGTTCTGACGTGTTTTATGTAAGTACACTTATTATTATATTTTTTCGTTCCCCTTTCACTCAGGAAATAATAATGGCTGATTCAAAAATTGATTTAGTTGCGATCAATGAAAAAATCAATGAGGATAATGAAATTATCAAACAAACCTTGATATCATCACTATCTCTCAATAAAAGCCACACAATCAAGAAAATTTCATTGTGTGGGACTAGATATGGTAGATGTGGGACAGTAATACTCTATGATGAAGAGACTGAAATAAATTTGAGATGTTGGTTGCCAAAAAGAGTTGTCGATCGATTGATGGAAAGTGATATTGATGAGATGAATTCTTCTAACGGTCATTATACTTTAACGTATTTGGGTCAGAGTGAGCCTACCTTTATTGGTGCGAAGACAAGAACGCTTATCAGATTCGACACCAAAAGAATATGAAAAAAATATTAATATAATCAGAGTTCATAGATATGTTAAGCTGATTTATATAGTGAAAAGGGGTTCGAATTTGTTATGATAATAATTATCCTCACATATAACATAATCATTATTATTGCGCACCAATAATGACGGTGAAATTATTTGGTAAGTGCAACAGAGGTAGTACATACAATAATTGATTGAAATCATGATTCACCAATTTTTTTCGAATCTAATTATTTTTTATTTTTTGCAGAATACACTGATCAGCCTCTATAGATATATAAAATGTGGATGCATTATTCTAGTCAGTCATGGCCGATAGTGGAAGATATCATGTCAGGTGTGAGGAGGATGAAATGCCAATTCGCTGATTTGGAGCGTGATATTCTACATGCAGTTAATTATGACGTGAGCTTGTGCTTTGATCAAGACCATGTTCAACGTCTCTACAAACAGGCTGAACAATACAAAAATGGCTTCCTACTTTGTTCCCGATTCGAATATAGTAACATCAATCTGGAGCAATTCGTTGAAGCAATGTTCGAAGGTGACTTGGTACAATACCTTTATGAAATTTCCGATTTCCTACCCAATTACCTTGTTCGAAAATACAACATTGGTATAACTCCAACGTCATCTGATGCTGAAGAAAATTGTCTATGATCCTGTATCAGATCCTTATATGATGCGTGAATATGTATATATATCTAAATAAAAAATATTGGTGTAAAAATAAAACAATGCTATATATATATTTTTTCGTTTTATTCAGTATAATATTCGAACCACGTCTACAATAATCAATCATATATATGTTATTCTAGTTATGATAACAATAGTTGTAGGAATTTGATATTCATACGGCACCCATCTGTATGGAACCATCCAATGCACTATACGTCAAATATGCGTCATGAAGAATCAGTGCGTAGACCTTGGTATGGGATGGAAACTTTGATTTACGTGTTTCAAACTCCAACTTGATGTCGACAGTTGAGGATTTCATAGCATCTGGCTGATGGTTGCAGTCAATGATGAATAGGGGATTTTTACGGAATTCCCCGATACTCATCATTGGTTCACTCATATCTTTGCCATAGTAACTGCGTTGAAAATTTTCATATGCATAATAGGCTACTGCATCCAATTTCGTATCAAAATCCAAATTTCATCGCTCGTACGGATAAACTTCCGAATTTAGATTTAGACATAGAATATTGTTCACTCCTGCATGGATGAATTTTGTTACATCCTTAGATCTATCGTCTGTATTATTAGAGTTTTGGAAGCCTATGATGATGTATCGAGGTCGTTCAAGACTATTAGTCGTTTTGACAGACCAAATGTCGGAAGCCGTTTCCCGAATTATTGGTAATTCGTACAAATCCCACATTCTGTATGCAACTTTCACTTTCGCCGTAGCACTTTTATTCAAACGATTCAGCAGCTTCAATCTCTGCTTATCTGATGGAATAACATGCCTTATCTTCCACTCAATTTTGTTTATCTCCACTTTCGCATCAACCTCTCCCATATAGGAGTTCTTGAATGAACGAGCTATGATGAGTATGAGCTCCTGCTTAATATTCAGAATACTCTTATCATAATCTTCAGCAAACCCCATCAGATACTTGAGCGGTAATTTACCGCTGAAAACGTGACTAGTTTCATCCAGAATTCCCTGTTTTTTATTATCGAGGCCCCATCCGACTGTTTCTAGGAATTTCGCATTCGCCTCACCATATGACACCATACTTTTCATAGTAGTGGTTATACCTGGTTTTCGAACCATATTCACCACCCATTTCATATCGTATCTCGTCGAATAGAAATGCCAAAGCATTATTCGACAAATAGCAGGTTTTAGTGAGATCATTGGGTGTGAATTTCCCCTCGATGTAGATATAACTCTCAGAAACGTCGAGAATTAGATCTTGGAAATTGATTGCAATCCTTACTTCATCTGAATTCTTGAATGATGGTGAACCATATGGTTTGTATGTGTGCTCATGTAGGCTTATGAGCGAATGATCCAAAATTGGTTCATCGAATACTTCCAATTGCGGATTGATTGAGTTTGTAGCTACCATTTTCTCGCTGTTTATCGCCGCAGCTTGAGATCAATTGACTTCAAGAAATGTTTATCGTTTGCAGACAATATATGTCTAACTCGTCCGGGTAGCTCAGCTCGAATGAATCCTTTACCAGTTGTTCCACCCTTCTTATTGGTTTTCTGACGGTGAGTGTTGGTATTAGTTAGCAAAGTACGTTTTGATTGGTTCCCGAAACAAAATCCCATGTTCCTTTCAAAATATCCGATTTCTAAGCAATATGTTTCAATTCAAGCTTCACGATGATTTTTTCGCCTCGAAAATCAACTGGAAAGCTATTATCGTCCAATATCCGCAGTGTAATGTTGTCGATGAACTGACGTCCAGCGGGGCTGATGGGTAGATATATAATATTTTGTGGCTCCTTTGACAGTTTATATCCAGGCTTCACATCAACATCGAACTCATATAGTGTATGCACCTCCTCACCATTCAGGAATGCTCCTGTGGTAATATTACAATCCACTCTTATGAGGCGCACTTTTATTATATTTACAGGCTCTGTGGATTCATGCAACACGTTCGGTGAGTATTTTTTCGCCTCAAATCCCAACACACTTGCAATAGAATTCTCGAATGTCAAATCCACCTCATGCATGCATTTCATTTCACATTTGAGAGTATTATTATTAGCATGGAGATAAAATATTTCGTCAATGTTTCGATCATCTAGCGTATCTAATCTTGCGAAACCTTTCTGTAGAGCTTTATTGATTTCAACAATGCAGAATGCCGCTATTTCCGGAAGATGAAGTATTAATATCAAATTTATTATCAGTTGCCACATTCACATCATTGATTTGACAATAACAGCAAAATATTCTTCTTGGCGCTGGCCCATCATTGACGTCACCATTGTGTGGTCTGCCACCCTCTTCACCGTGATGTTCCTCACAAAATCGATATTTTGAAATATCTGGATCACTCTGTAACTTTTCAGGCAGCATATCCCACACTAGAGCAATTTCATGTGAAGCACACCCGATGAGAACTTCTTTTGGCATGTCTGCAAGCTGTTTTCTACTCATCTTCAGCAAAGAACGCATTCTTGAGTAAGCCAATAATGAGTGACCCATTTGTTTGATGCTTTCTCTATCCATTTTCACTGCGACTGTTTTTGATTTTTTTGTTCGTCGAGAGAAATCTCAAGCACAAATGACCACACCAGACTGTGTTGTAATCTTGATGGCGCTCGTAGTTATATGTGATTTTGATGGTATTCGGAGGTTTCAAACCCCTCTCCCAATATTCCAGCAACTCCTGTGGTGGGGGTAAATCGCCATAGCTATCGTAATAGTTTATTGCTCTGTTGCGTTTCTTGTATGCAACCCAGTGTGTACCTCTACCTTGAGCACTATCTAGATTTATAATAGCTGATTCGATGGTGTGTGGGGCGGACCTTGGTAGGCTATCTCTCATGAATAGGTATACCTCGGAAGTGTGGAACTTTCATTTCATCTATGTAATTCAATAGATCAATGTCTGTTAAAGGCCTCCGAGGTAATTCATCTAGTTTTTTGAATTTTGGGGCTTCAAATAGATACCTAATCCCTTTCTATACGGTTTCAGATAAACACCGCTACCAACTTTTCCGAGAGCAATCGCCTCCATATGTCTATTGTGACGATTTGATTCGGCAAGTTGCTCCTTACTCTATTTGGTCGAATGAATTGCGCGTGCTATACTAGCGCTTCCTGCAGCCAAACTACCTAACGCTGATAAGCCTGCAAAAATTGGTATGAGTGGAAGGATTCCACCAACTTTTGGGATTGGTATTATTCTGGGTGTCCGGATATTTTTTTTTCCACCAGCCATCTTCACGAATTTTCGAGCAGCTCCAATCGCCATAAGTGACGTTTTATTCAAATTTCGTACGATATCGCCTTTTTTACCCATTCGACGTATTACGTTGCGAACTTTGTTGACTACACCAGAACCAAAAGCAATTTTCCTGATACGCTTCGATTTACTCATCTTTCTCGTTACTCGGTGTCTATTCAACCCACCGTTCTTATCTTTACACCCCATACCAAAATGCCTCTTTCCTTTCATTAGGTTGGTTACTAACCAGGATGCTGTCTTTTCACCCACGTTGGCGTCCTTCGATTTAACTCTTTCCCAGGCAGCTTCCTCCAATCTTTTATCAGCTGAATGCCTAGCAGTTAAATCGTTTGGATTCTTGAGATACGCTATATCGTGTTCCTTGCAGGCTCTATCAAGTTGATTTATCCCCAGATCACCTCGAGCTAATCTTTTCTGTAGTTTTGTTCCAGGCCCACAATATTGATAACCACCGGGAATATGAAATTCGAATGGCAGTTTATTAATCAGGTTGTTGACAAGCCAGGCTCCACTTTTATTTTTTCTTTGATTTATTTTTTTCGCAATCGATGTGCAGTGTGCCATACTCATAATATAAATGGTGTGAATATGTGTTGCGCTTTCTTATATATCATTCGACCGTCATACGATGCGGATTGTCCAGCAGTCAGAAGTGTTCAATGTGGACAATTTTGATGGGAAGGTGGGATTGGTAAATGGTGCAATTACGCAACGGCGGCATGGTGCATTATTTCCAAACACGATGCGCAGCCTCATAATTGGTCCATCTAATTGCGGTAAAACGAATGTTATGATATCACTTCTCACCAACGTGAATGGTTTACGATTTGCCAATGTTTACCTCTACTCAAAATCACTATATCAACCAAAGTATGAGTATCTGCGGAACGTGTTGGAGCCGATCAGGGGGTTGGGATTCCACACTTTCGATAGTAATGTAGACATAGTAGAACCGAGCGATGCAAAATCTGATAGCATTTTTATATTTGATGATGTTATTTGTGAAAAACAGGATGTTATCAGATCTTATTTCTCTATGGGGCGACATAAGAATGTGGATTGCTTCTATCTGGCACAAACATATTCCAGAGTTCCCAAGCAGCTGATCCGTGATAATTCAAACTTCATAGTGATGTTCAAACAAGATGACATGAATCTACATCACATTTTTTCCGATCACGTGTCTCCAGATGTGACTTTCAAACAATTCCAGGATATGTGCGCACAAAGTTGGACAAGTAAATATGGGTTTCTCGTTATCGATAAAGATAGTGAGATTCATGAGGGACGCTATAGAAAAGGATTCGATAATTTCATATATCCATGACATGTCAGTAGAATTTGATCCATTCAATCCTCAGATGTGACAATGGCTACATCTAATGAAAACAGTTTCGGGACGGAATCTGAAATCATCCTGAAACGTGAACTCATAGAAGCAACCGATGCAGTGAGGAAAAAGTTCAGAAGCCTCAAGAGCGATCGTATGGATACTCAAATGGTACTCGAGAAGATGTATGAACCTATAACAAAACCATTGAATGCTATTTCAGCTGCAACTTGCAACTTGCAACTTGCAACTACATCATCTATGGTGAAGAATATCAATGAGAAACCAGTCAAGTCTATGATTACACAACCTATGCATTATTCCACACCGATGTCGGGAAAAGAGTCGAGTGTTATGAAATCATCTAGGAAACTCATGAAAACGGACAGTTCTGCCGACGATTTTGCATCATTGGATGGTGATGTAGCCCCCAATTATCTGAAAATGTTGAATACACCGCCAATATCATCAAACTCGCACATCTCCACCGATGCCATTTCACCAATTAATAGCACAATCACGAGCGAATTGAGTCAACAGTTGGAAAAACATTTAGAAAATCTGAATTCTGGCGACCCCAATTATGATACCACATACGGTGTCCGTATCGATTCTTCCACAGGACAAATCGAATTATGGCGCAATAATAAGAGGAGCAAGTTTTTTCCAGCTACTCCCGAGCTATATAATCTGATATTCATTAAACATGTTCCGACATCGGTGAGTGATAGAGATGGGCAGGTGTATGCATTGATATTGGAAATTACCAGAGCACCATATAAGGAATACAATATACGGAAAGGATTGAATACAAGCACAAAATCGAGAAAAAAGTTTCAGCAGATCATCAAACCATTAATTGGTTCACCCCATGACATGAGGAGTAAGCAACGTAAGGGTATAGGTGGGGGGAGAATAATGCAACCGATACCTTTTGAAAAGCTTGTAAGTAAGTGCCCTAAGGATTATGTATATTGGAATGTGGCTACAGAATTAGTTGACCGGCTTCGACTACTGTGGAGTTCGAAAATGGCTGGCCACACTGGACATGATAATGAGATAATGTCTATAATTGAGGAAATGCGTGAAGAAGGTATCGTGTATTGAGTTGTGCTGAATCTCACATACACAATTTTTCAAATATATAATATCCATATCGTAGGAGCTATCATACTAGTATGTAAACGTTATTCAAAGAGGTCACATGCATTTTGCATTGGCATATTACTGGCGTGGGGATGAGTGCGACAAAGAGGCAAATCGCCAATGAATTGCATAAACCTGCAAGACGCAACTTCGAGAGAAGAAGAACTATAATAAAAGGTTTCGCAGACCTGTGGCAAATAGATTTAGCTGAAATGCAAACATATTCGAAAGAAAATAGCGGTTATCGATACATATTATTTATCATCGATTGTTATTCCAAATATCTATGGACTGAGCCAATAAAAAACAAAACTGGTCCAGAAGTGACACGTGCCATGGAAAGGGTATTGGAAAAGTCTGAATATTCACGAGTTCATTCAAGAGTTCTATAATAAATCCTTCACTTCTCTGATGGCAAAATATGGAATCAATCATTATTCAACGTATAGTACTATGAAGGCTGCGATCGTTGAAAGGGTCATAAGAACATTGAAAAATTGGATTTATAAAGAATTTTCTGTGAGAGGTGAATATAAGTGGTGCGACTTTCTTTCACACCTAACCGAAATGTATAATGACAGAGTACATAGAACAATTGGTATGAAACCCTCTGACGTGACACCTACTACAATAGTACATGCTTATAGCCACATTAAAATAGCACCAAAGGCAAAATATTGTACTGGTGATGTCGTTCGTATAAGTAAATATAAAGGCATATTTGAAAAAGGATATACTGCCAATTTCTCCACAGAACTATTCAAAATAGTCAAGGTAAATATGACGAACCCTAGAACGTACAAACTTGAGGGTATGGAAGGTGAACCAATCGAAGGATCTTTTTATGAAATGGAATTATTAAAGACTGACAATCCTGATGCATATTTGGTAGAGAAAGTCTTGAGGAAGAAAAACGGGAGAATATATGTCAAATGGCTCGGATTTTCCAACAAACACAACTCTTGGATTGATAAGTCCGCAATTATTTGAAGTGTTAATATTTAATATTACCTACTTTAATTCAATAAATATTTTCAGATCAATTGTTCGAATATTTATATATACATCACCCCTAACCCGACAAAAAAAAGTCATATTTGCTTATTGAATGATATTTTTATTAAGTATAAAATGGAAACAAATACATTTCGGAACTAATCTTCGTCGGAGGTTTCTGCTTCCGGCACAAAGTATGATTCTGGTGGAGGTTGATTCAGACTTCGCCGAAACATGCGCCTCTCATAAGGCAAACACCAACATGTGCTGAAATGGTGGCCAGCAGATCTATATATGTAGCCAACATTCTCGCAGAAGTAGCTGACACTTGAACATCCAGCACACACCCCATTCCAACAATCGTTGCGGTATGTGCTACAGCTGAAACATCGACGAAAGTACAGCCGATCCACCATGCTGCATTATCTGCAAGTATTCCTGCATATTCCCATATTCGTGTTCCGCAGCAACTTCGAACACTTAATGCATTTTGGTCCGATCCCATTTTCATGATGCACATTTCTAGAAGGGTCTTGAGGGCCTCGTAGTCTTCTATTCTCCAACGTGCAGTGTTGGCACACCCCGGTGCAGGGGTTTATTTCAATGGCTCTCCAACCAACGTCGCAATTGTGGCATATGATGAAATCATTAACTCTCACCGGGTTCACAGCTACCACTGGTTTCGAATCCCAGGATTTGGGGTAGGACATATTTTCAGAGTGAATAGAACTTAACTTCCTCTTGAAGACTATTTTGTGGAAGGTAGAAACACTATGATCGAAAATACTGACATCCTCCGCTTTTAAATGCTTGAATCCTCCCCTCCTAAACATTTTGTGCGCCTGACATATGAAAATGTCTGGAGAAAAAAATTGTGTGTTAATTCAAAGTTGGATTGGGTTTATTACGAAAACATCATGTAAAGACTAGTTCAGATTATGAAAAATCATACACCATTTCAACTGAATAATAATTTTATTGAAACTTGAATACATATTCAATCTCTTATGAAATCTTCGACGAATTCATGCAGCCCTCTTTCGTCATCGCTGTCAAGCTCCATATCTTGCCGCATGAAGTCGTCTATTCCATAATATACATTCCTCCGCTGGTGGCGGAGGCGACGCCTCTGTTGTCGATCTTCTTGCCTCTGCATTTCTGCTCTCAGTTCTTGTCGCCGATCTTCTTCTCTCTGAAGTACAGCCCTTTGTTCCTGCCGTCGACGTCGTTCTCTTGACGCCTCGTCTAGTTCAGCCACGCCAACTTCCAAATCCCTGAAGAAGTTATCGATGTCTTCCTCCATATCATCGAACATATCGGCTACTGCTCGGTGCTCTCCGATGACGCCCTCTGCGCCCCGTCTATTCTGTACCTCTTCGATGAGTCCGTTGAGGGAGAAGTCAGTCGTCGCTGTCGTCGAATCGCACGGTCCTGGTGGTGCTAAGCGACGGGTGAATGACATCTCATTCCCGTCCCTAGTGGTGGTGGTGTCAGCTTCTTGTACAATGATGACACTTGGAGAACTCATGTTGAAATTCAACTGAATGATTTCAGAGGAGCGGGTGCATTTATATACGATAAAAAGAGGAGTGGCTATGCGGAAACAGTGGTGGGGATAGATAAGTCGAGAGGAACATGAGACGGGCGGAAGAAGATACTGAATTTGTCTAGCACATATTATTTATTCAAGAATATCTACAAAATATCTTAGTATAGTATATAAACAAAATAAATCATATCATATACACCTAATATTATTATACATCACTTAAACCTAACTAAATACATGGGCCTCAAATATAAACACAAATACATATCCTTCAAAAATTCCGTATTCAGCCGAGCATAACGCTCAAAGAGGGTTCTGCCTTCTTCACAGTCTCGCTGAAATTTTTCTTCAGCTTCCAACTGTCGAAGCAGTGCGTCTCTTTGCTGCAAGATAGATTCACATTTCTTTCTACTCGCAGCAATCTTAGCATCCACACCAGAATTCCATTGCTTCAAATCAGCATCATACCGTTTTACGTAGTCGATCAGCTGTTTTGGCGGCAGTGGAATAGATGTGGGAATGCGAGCATTATGGTCGGCTGTATCTGCAACGCTATCATCAACAGGCTGTACATTCTCATTGGCCGGGCGTACAACATCAACACGAATCACATTTATTTCAGGCTTCGATGGATTCGTGCGTTCTATAGCCGTTGAGGGAGCAGCAACTTTCTTATGGGGCCTATACCATTTTGAAATCTCGCCTCCTCGGTATGGGTTTGCCTTGCTCGTGTGTTTGAGGAATTTTTGAAGGACTGATGAAGATCCCGCTTTCTCCTTCGCAGATGGTGACGACGACGACGATAGTGGCAGCAGCGGTGATGATGCTGATTTCCTTTTTTTAGAAAGGTGTAGTTTCCTACCCTTCTTAGGTGATTGGAAATCACCATCGTCATCATGAGCATAATCACCACCAACTCCCTTAGATGTTGATGGCATCGGCGATGGCGGAGGTCTCTTGAAACCTTTGGAAGATCTCTTCATTCCACTCCCGGAGTCACTATTGCCGGCTTCAGATGGTCCTTTAGGGCAGAGAAGGGGTATATCCTCAACAACCAATGAAGGAAGTGTGAGAGGTTGTTCTGATGGGTCAGTGAATGCTTCATCCCCTTCCAAATACTTTCGTATTTGTCCACTGAGCCACTCTCGCTGGGACTCGGTCTGGTCCTTTGGATCCATTGGTAGATCGCTGAAGCTCTTCTCCATATCTGCAATAGTCAAAGTATAAAATGAAAAATTGTTGAAGCGAACAGTTTTAGGACAATAAACTCACTTAAGATGGGTAGAGCTTGTTCTGCATCTTCCCCGAAGAAGGCATCGTTGAATATACTACCATCGGACATATCTGAAACAATAAAAATCACATTCGATACCAATTTTTTATACATAAAAAGAAGTCAAATGAGGCAATAGCCAATCATGAAAATAGGTACTCACTCATCATGTTTGCTGCTGTAGTGTGGAATAACGATTGACGAAAGAGGAGGAATATTCTGGTGGTAGACGGCGTCTGCTAACAGAATGAAGATTTGGTGTGCGCGTCACCGGTTTTGTCAACTCTTCCCCCTCCTATTCACAACCCCCTACTCCAGCATTCACCTTGACTTGATGCAAATCGACCTTGTTGCAGAGTGGCCCAAGGTCGCAATAGAATGTATATGAGTGGTTCCGAAAAATTGAGATGATTTAGTAAAAAATATTGCAGAATTGGAAAAATATGCAAAAAAAAAACAGAAAAAATCCAAAAAATTCCGAAAAATTCGAAAAAAAAAATTCGAAAAAAAAAGTGAGAAAAAAAATGAAAAATTCAAAAAAAAATCGGAAAAAAAAACAAAAAAAAAATTTTTCTACCCGGGTGCGGCATAGAAACCGCCGGAAAAAAACTTTTTGACGCAGGTGTGGGGCACCACACATGTGTTTAAAATTTTTTTGGCCCCCCCACCCCCACGGGCCGAAAAAATTGAAAAATACCTAACCAGCGCGGTAGGGAAGAACTTCGATCATAGGGAATTGTTTTATTCAATGAAAATCAAATTATAAAATTTATAATTTTTATTTGCTACAATGTACAATAAAATCACGTCAAGATAGAGACCTACTAATTTAGTTGGGAAGTAACAAATCTCATCATGCGTTCTAATTGAGATATTCTATCAACACATTCCTTCAATTTGATGTCGTAGCTCGATATCGTTTCATCTATTCTTTTAGATGTGAGATTCACCGCTACAATTGAATCATTCAATTCGGGTGACATCGTGAGAACCTTCTGGCAGAATTGTGGATAATCTTTGACGAACTTCTTCAACCCGTTTACTGCTTCTTGCATCTCAGACATTTGTAGGTTGTGGAATTTCAGTGGTATACCATCCCCATCATTTATTGGATAGCCAATATTCACTAGCCGTTTACCCTGCATATCATAATTTCCACTGTTGTCGAATTTGAATCCGATTCCTGGGCGCCCTTGTGAAAAACTAATCGATTTTTTCTTCTTTCGACCAAATTTATCGATAGTGTTGTACATCCTTCAACCACAACAGCTCGACGTGAACTAACTATATATTACTTGAATATCGAACTGTGTACGAATGCATCTCTCCTTCCCACCCCACCTCCACTTCCAAGAAATATATTTATACATATATCCCATTCAACTCCATCTCTATCAAGTTATTGAATATTTTTGTTCCACAGAAATAATAGGCATTGTTGCTCGAAAATGTTTTATTCTAGAATAGATTTGCATACACATATTCATCTCCATCTTCATATGTTGAAAGGAATAGAGTAATCATAGAATACATTCAATAATTATACATTTCAAATTCACAAGATACAATTCGAAACGGATATAATATGATAAATAATACATCACTCTCTTCTTCTTTGTATAGGATGATTCAAAATATTCGAAATTCGAGATCTACGTCATATATAGAATATCATGAAATAAAAATTATATGTACACATAGATATATGAAATATCATTCCGGGAAAACATAAAATAAATTAATCACTATTTCGTGGGTATAGAGTTATCTATTGAAGTCCTGTTTGTTCCATTTCCAATAGTCTTATCAGCCCATCTAACCCGCTATCGTTTGAATTTTTGTTTCGGTCCGATTCCGCATGAGTAATTGCTTGCTGTAGCCAAAGCACATTTTGTTCGGGACTCACTTTATAGAATTCGATGTCATTATGCCCCCACGGTAGAGTTTTTGGTGTGTTAGGTATAATGAAACGTTTATCGTCATGATATGAAAGGGCAACTTTGTTTTTCATTTCCGTATAAATATCATGATGATCACTACGGAAACAATTCATTTTTCTGAAGATAAAGCCGCCTTTCTGTACAATATTTTTGTAATCATCCAGTGTTAATTGGGTTCTAACCACAGATCTTGAAATGCCTTTTGCTTTCTTCAATTCACTACCTAAAGATCGTACACAATATGCTTTGGCCCCAGTTCCATAGAAACTCACAATAGGATCATCTGGAAATTCATCCTTCATATTTCCCACGACTGATTTCGTAATCGGCATACCCATTTTATTGTTCACGGGGTAATTGGATGTGTCGAAATACGCTATGTTTTCCTTCATGAAATTGTAAAAGTTTTCTGTCTCTATTTTCAGGATCAAGGAGTCTGTATCAGTATATAATAATTGTGATTTGCTAGCAAACTGTTTCTTGATACATTCATCAAGAAAATTATATATGACGACTTTCGACACATCTAATATACAAAAACCCAAATAAAGTGGTTTGTCATAGTGCACCCTTACTTTACCCATGTGGATCGCTACAAAATTCTCATGAAATATTTTACAGGTTTTATAATTCGGTTGCGCGATCAATGCATTGGCACCCATCCTTCTTTTGACACTATCCCAATGAGTAACCAGTTTGATATTAGTTCTTTTATCTACATTCTCCATTGTCTTGCCATAAACTGAGTTAACCATATTTTTAAACAGATCTTTATCCGCCTTATTGGTACTCTTGTTACGCATTTCAGTATTGAGGTCTACATACTTCTTCAGCCACGGGGATTGATTGAATTTGAGAACTCTATGAGTTTTCACCAATACCAGCCCATTCATCAAAGCTTGTTTGAGGTTTCTTTGATGCACGATATATTTAGATTTGTTGAACAAATTTGGAATCAATTTCAGTAATTTCGATATCGAACCAGGAGGCGACATTGACTCTACGAGAAATGGAAGATCCGAATGAGCGTCATGTAATCCTTCGGGATAGTGTACATCCACTTCAAAGATATACCCGCATGGACCATCGTCCGCCAAATTCATTACATCCAATTCTTCAATGTCTTCAGAAGATAACCACTCGAAACCAGAAGTAGGTAGCGGTTGCGACATGCTATGCCCATATAAATTAGTTGCATCAAGATACATAATAAATGATGTTGGTTCATTTGGATTGAAATTCGGAAGAAAACTATTATTTGCTTCATGGGATCTGAGGCTGCACTGGCTAATGCCGCCCCTTATTCCTTTCTTGAAGAAATGTATCATGTCTATGTCGGTTAGTAATTCCAATTCAACTTTGGTATATCTCAACATAGCATCCCATGATAAACCGGGTGCTGTGAAGTATTGGCTAGGATCTAACTTATATGTTCTCAAACAAACCTTCCGAAAGTTTTGGAAAACATCGCATAGTAATAGAACATCCGATTTCAAGTAAATGTCTGAGTAATCTCCGAGAGATTTACACTTGAATAGGTTCCAGACAAGCTCAGCTCTCCGATAATCTCCATCCGAAGGTAAAACTTGAACGTCCAATTTATCCATTGAAGTAATGAAGCTATATGGGAAAATACCTTTTTTAGTCATGACTTCAAATTGTATTGGGTCTCGGAAATGCTTCATAGTTTCAATTAATTGATTCGATTTCAAATTTCCAGCTAACGTTTCAAGGGATTGTGGAAGAAACTTGTAGCTATCTAAAAAGCGGAGTTTGAGAAATATGTCATGATTGTGGCCATCTTTTCCCAGATATTTGTCAACCAAGATGTGCTTGGTGAATGAAATATATTTCTCCTTTGTTTGAGCCACGCAATCTACTTGTTCAATCTGATCAAATAATTCTTTGATAAAAAGATGACTATCATAACCGCTCATATTATGAAAGAATATGGGAATGAAATTTGGAATTTTATAATTCAAATTGCAAATTGAGTGTGCTGCTCCAAATCTCTTCCTACCAGTTAAATGACAGTGATCTCTCACTTTAACATCACCATATTCGAAGGGTTTATCACAAATACCGCAGTCGGTTGCTCTGTTAAAATCAAGCTCTTCTGCTCGAGTCAATTTCTCCATCGGAACTATATGCTTCAAATATGTATTGTATATATTTTTTGAATCATTCACTAAACTTGAAACAAATTTCTTCGATACACCTTTGCCACGAAAAGAAACAAATTTCGTGATGGAATCATCGTATGAGCATTTTATCACATATGCAAATGAATGTGGTTCATGAATGAATGTTCGATTAGTAAACGATTTCTTCGAATCTGGTTCACAAGTATGTATCGGCTTCAATACTGACTCAAAATCTGCATATATAACGAAGGGTACCTTCATCTGTTTCTCGAAATTCTCAAATTTCAAAAGATTTTCTTGTGTATCATTACCAAATTTATCAATTTTTAGTTTTGTAGATGGTGTTGTTGTAAAAGTATGATTACAATCAGTCTGTTGATGGCGCAACAACTTACACTCGTCAGAGAAATATAACAAACATCCATCACAGAAATATTTCTTATGACCTCTCGAAGATATTTGACTTGAAACATAACATGTTTACTCATTCTCTTTCTAGCATAATGAAGTGGGCCAACCACTTGATACTCAACTTGCTGATTTTCAAAGACGCTTTCTAAACCATAAACATTTATGGAACAGTCGTTTAGGACCTCAAATTTAGGTATACTTGATACCTTGACAGGAAACTCTATACCCACCAGATTCAGGACTGTTGAAAAATGCGGGTACGAAGACATTTCACACGGCTTGCTGTATGCTGGATATAGTGCAGATGTCACAGCCCATGCGAAACAGCATTCGTCCTGATTAATCACATTCACCACCGCCGTCTTGTTCTCGATGAATCTGGGGAGTTTCAAGTAGGAACATCCTCGCAGCGGGCTATATTTATTGATGTTTATCTCGAGAAATAATATCTTCTCGAGAGCCCACCCTGTAACAATAGAAAATATTGAGGTGACAATATTCTTCAATGGGTTCGCATAAATAGCTAAAATGTCACAATTGAACTCACCAGAATCACGTTCTTCGAATTCCGTTGAAAGATTCACAATCATCTCCTTGAATGTATCTATGCAAGCTCCTAGATCGAGGGAAGAATCGATGATATGATTGGGTGTAATGAAAGATTTATTATCACGAATATCCTTAGATTCAATCACATATCTCCCAAACATTTCCATGTTCACTTTGATGGTGTGGTGAATCGATACCATATTGTTTGATAATGATATGATAGTCGCTCTATTCTCATCAAAAAATGTATTATAATCTAATACTCCAGTTCTACATTCCACTCTGTAACTGATGATGCGGCATCTGAATGCGCTCTCAATCACGGATATGCCATTTCCTTGATTAATACAAGCATTCGTACGATGCTCCAATGACCTCTTATGTGCCGCCATTCTGTCTGCAGGAACTGTTTTATCACATACAGTGCATGTTTGCACATTTCCAATCGCTGATGTTGATGATGCATCATCTAATCGTGACTTCTTTGCCGCAGATGGACGAACACTCCCTATACACGACAATTTCTGATGGCGCCGCAGGTTATCACTTCGTGTAAAGGATTGGGCACAAGCATTGCAGAACAACATTTCGATTAAGCGAATGCAAAGTACACTTTCGAGAATGAAAAAGGAGTGTGTGACAATCGAGAGCAATGGGAGAACTGAAGTCTAACGAACACACCTTTCAATTTATAAGGGAGAGGAGTGATGACGTAGAACTCGGCAAGGTTATCCCCTCCTAACTGAGTGACCTCGAGTGTAGGATGTCGAGCGAGCCATCAAGGTCACATACTCTCTGAGTCAGAGGAACTCTTCCACATCTTCCAAGGTCGCGAAAAGAGCGCATATATCATCAATCGCCCAGGTCGTCTCTCAAAAGAGTGCACGTATACTCCCAAGGCCACTCCACCCGAGATCACTGTATTCTCCCAAGGTCATCCAAACGCAAAATCGCTCCCAATCGAAGGTTACCCCCCAAGGACACCCTCTAAGACCACTCCCCCCAAGGTCACCAGTGGCGTACTGCAAGCATAATATGTGATGCGACCTTGGGGGGTGGCCTTGGGGGGTGGCCTTGGGGGGGACGACCTTGGGGGGAGACCTGGAATCGGCTTAAACCTTCTACTAACGACCTATTAGATGTGACCTCCTGTCCTGTACCAAAGATTATAGAGTATAATCAAAGAATAGGGGTTCCTCCTTCTCTTTGGTATAATCTTTGCCTGTACACAGCTTGACGGACAACAGTACGCTGCATGCTGCTTTCTCATCTAGAGCCCCTTTGTCAGGCAGAGACAGGTCGATGCTGTTAATGAAGATTTGATTGGAATTTTGAAACAGTCATATGATAATTTCGTGGTATTTAATGTAAAAAAGAAGGCAGACCTTATAATGCCTATAATATGATGATGTCAGGCACGATTATTTCTATGAAATCATCAATATTCATGCTCGGTGTTACCATCAACAATATACCTTATCATGGGAGGATCATGCGAGGTCTATTTCTGAAACTGTTTCACAAAAATTAGGTTTTTTGTTTCGTGCCAAGAGCTAATCCACTCCTCAACATCCTTTCTCTATCTTGGAATTCAGCACCCAAACATACGCTGAAGCTCTTGCATTCTATTCAGAGGATTGGTTGGTGCTCCTGCACTGACGAACACATTGACCTCTCTAAAACATCGCAGAAGAATGGGCGATTTCTCATTTTCCTATAGATATTTTCGTGGTCGGAAATCACATATATCATCCCAACACGGGCTATTCCGACCAGGCACTCCAGAAGAACGCATGTCAAGCTCGATACCTGTCGAACTACACCCTATCAATATTATTTTTCCATCGAATGGCGAAATAGTGGAACTCACTTCGCAGAGAAGTTTTTCCTGACACCTATAACCTTCAAACTTTCAAGAAAAATTCAAATGCCTAGTTCCTTTATTCCCAATATCCTTCTACTGGCTTGCACTAAAAATTTATATATATTTGGCAGCATAAAATAATTGTATATATTCTTCTCCTCCCTTATGTATTTTATTTTCTACTAACTTTTAGAAGACGATAGGTAGAGTTAGAGAAAACACATTTTCCGTATAATGATAATAATGCCGACAAACGGCAAAAGTTTTAGATGGGACCATGCAGAAGTCCGTCATCCTGGGATCATTGCAGCTACTCAGGGCACACGATATGGGGTCCCAGTGAACACAAAATAAATGTTAAACTTATGCTGAGATCAATGATCTTGAAACTAGAAAACAAGAATAAAATATACTCAATAGGGGACAAACTGGATTTCATCACTATGGGATCGAAATATACAATATTTTACCAGCAAACATAAAATACCTATCAAAAACAGTTTCCAAAAATAAAATCAAAGAGTTTCTACTCAGTAATGCATTTGAACTCACTAGATGTGGTTCGAATCAGATTTTGTGAGAATCACTCAGTGTTAAATATGGGCTTTTCTCATACTTCATGTAATCATGTATCAACTTCAATTTTTTATGTTCAAGTACTAAGATGATAGGTTTAAATCGGTAGGTGAATTCTGGAAGAATTTAAATAATTTTTGAGTCGTACAGGAATTGTCCTAATTATTTTTATAAAGTTTCTTCAATTTTCCGGTAAATAATAATTTTTTATGTATGTTAGCATGATTTTATCACCTGACTTGTGAAAATGCATCTTGTATATTAACACCAATGAAAATTACTCATCTGTCTATCCTCAATGAAAGAATTTTGATATGATATACATAAAATTATTATTAATATATGTGGGTATAATCAATTTTTGACTAATAGAAAGGGAGATTTTCTTATGAAAGTAACTTGGTCAATAAATTCAAGAGTATGAATCTTTCTATTTTTTTGAGCAGTTAATTTCTAGACTTTATGTTGAGGACATATAATTTCTGTTCTTCGGAAAGGAAATTGTATGACTTCAATGCTGGATATTTGTCGCACTTGTTTCCAATACTTTTTGCTAGCAATGAAGTTCTCACACAGTTCTTAATCTTTTGTTTTTTCGAATAGAATCAATGTTATTCAGTATTTTTAAATGGAAGTATTTGTTCTATAGCCAGAACATCAGCTTCAAATACAGCAAACATACGATTCGATACAGTTAACTATTTTTTATGGTGGACAAACATTTCATTTCCGGTACGTTCAGACGTGAATTGCACCAAATAGGACGTCCCTAGGACATTATGTGCTATGACGGCTATATTCAGCAATAAGTTAGGTAGCTTATTTTCATACAAATCCAAAATATTACAAACCCGATTGAAAACGTAATTGGTCCAATATAGGGATACCGGTGGATGGATCGTTATTCAAATCAAGTGGATTCCAACTATTCAATTTTTCTTCGGAATGCTCAGTCTCTGAATTTGGGGTTCACTATCCTATGATATTTATCAGACACTTCTGGTGGGCATATTTACTGATTCTAATGAATACAATGCCTATATTACCATTTTCCATACAATATACATACCTAACGACTCGATAATAGCATACGCCGAAAAAGTTCTCCCGATCCAACCGTATTAGACACTCTTATTATAAGTGGGGGCTGTCTATGCAGACTTAGGCTATAAGTCTAGACCTACGCTAAAGGCAGACCATTTGACGATAGTACTGGGGCCAACTCTCATTTCCCAGTGACATCATCAATAGTTTCTAATGCTGCTTTCATGAGATGAAATAATTCAATTTATAGTACATAACGGTTTTCAAAATTATTCAAAGGAAGTTGTCTATTAAATAAACCTGAAAATACAATATGTGTCTACCAATCCAACAGCACCAATTTTTTTATGGTTGTTATACAAAATCACTAGTTTTCAAGTGTTTTGGTGAGACAAAGAGGTACATTGTATGCCTTCAGTTTCATTTCTTTGCCTGATAACACAATGAAGTCATTGTGTTTACTTATCCATTATCATATCTTCCATCCAATGCGTTGAAAACTAGTGACAGCTGTGTCAGTTCAGTTTCACCAGGATACAATAATACTTAATCAGATGAATTTGAAATATTCCACACATAGTGAATATTTTGCAAATAGTTATTTAGCATATTTGCAATTATTGACAGTCATACCATGGCTCGAATCAAAAATTGTCCTCTGAAATTCAAGAAAAGTAATTTGTTCAAGTATTAGTAAGAATTTGGATGAATTTCTGTTGAACATAGAACAAATTATAGGTGAATTCGATATTATAGTTTTATCTGAAAGCTGGAAAGTTCACGAAGCTAGTATATTCAATATTCCTGGCTACATACTTCTTTACAGTGGAGAAGGAATCGATAAGAATACTCTAGGAGAATATAACTTTATTTCAATAAAAAATGAAAATACTCGAGAACAAAATGGCTCAGGAACGTGTATTGACCATATATACCTGAGCAGTAAATATGATAATATTATTCACCTATACATCTTCCAACAAATAAACCTAGGTCGAAATCGATAAAAAACAATTGTTGAAAATTGAAAAATATACTGCAGAATTTCAATTGGTCATATTTGTATGGAATAAAAGACATCCAGAGTGCAACAACATTTTTATTGCCCACTTGAGCTCTGCAATCGGAAGGTGCAGTAGAATAATAAAACAAAAGCATAAGGAGAAACAGATGGGCCATAGAAATAATCCCCAACTGTATGGCAATGAATTCAAAATTTACCGAAATCAACTGATAAAAAATGCAAAAATCAATTTTTAATGAAAAAAATAATAATAAATAAATTAAAATGCTGAATCTCTGAAACAACTCAGGAACTTTATCAAAACATTTGGAAAAAACAAAGTAAATAGTGAAATCAATGAATTTAACGATTCTGGAGAGGTCATCACAGAAGAAATCCAGATTGCCAATATTTTCAACGATCATTATGCCAGCTGTTCCAAAAACAAGATTCAATATTTTTACAACCTGTCACAAGTGAAGAAATTGTGAAAATCATAAAACACCTGAAAAATAATAAATCGCCCGGAATGGACTCCATAAGAGCCGAAACTATCAAAAATATAGCACAAGAAATAAAAATACCCTTCACTCACTTGATGGATGAAATATTGATATCTGGAATATGCCCACCGGAATTCAAAGTACCTAGCTATTATCAAACCTATTTTTGAAAAAGGATGTAAGTTGGATGTGCAGAACTATAATAGACCTATTTCATTGATCTCTGTATTTGCTAATATCTTTGTAGAAATAATGAAAGTAAGATTAGAACAATTCTTAGACAAAAACAATTTTCTATCAGAACGCCAATTTGGATTCCGAAAAGGAAAATCAACACAAGATGCTAGTCTACACCTCACGTCTAGGATATATGATGGGATAGATAATTCCAAAACATGCATATGTGTCCTCTTAGACTTGTCCAAAGCATTTGACACAGTGAGTCATATGCAATTACTGGAGGTCTTGAAAGGTATGGGAGTTAGAGGTATACCTTTTGAACTGATGAAAATCTATTTCGAAAGCAGAAAGCAATATGTACAAGTGAATGAAAAAAATAGTTCATCGAAGGAAGTCGAATATGGAGTCCCACAAGGAACGGTACTTGGACCAATATTATTCACAATGTATATCAATGATTTACTTACATTAAATGGTTCGGGAGATATCATCAGCTATGCAGATGCTACTGCTATATTTTACCAAGACGAAATTTGGGACAATTTGAGAAGAAAAGCAGAAAATGATTTAGCTCGAATAATGACGTGTTTTGAGCACAAGTTATTGACAATCAATACTGAGCAGAATTATTTTGTTCCATTCACATCATACAGTAACAACTTGCCACACTATACATCAAACATTGATGCTGAAAGTGATTTTTCGATAAAGGTAACAAACGAAATCAAATATTTAGGCACTACAATAGATAGCCATCTTAAATGGGATAAACACATCAATAATGTGACGAAAACGCTGAGAAGTATATTATATAAATTCAAATATTTATCCAAATTACTAGATACCTACTCACCACTGCAAAATAATATACACAGCTCTCGTTGAATCTAGGCTCAGGTATGGTATCTTAGCATGGGGTGGAGCAGCAACCATTCATCTGAAAAACTTGGGAAGTATACAAAAACGCCTACTCAAAATTATACTAAGAAAAAAACCTACTTACCCATCTACAATGCTCTATTCTGAATCTGAAGTTCAGACAATAAGACAAATACTATTTCTGAATCTCATTGTTCACCTGAATACTCACAAAAATTTACTTCATAACCTTGATCACACATACTCAACAAGACAAAAGACTAAAAATTTTGTGAAAACTCCATTGATAGCAAAGAGAATTGGTCAAAGGTGTTACAAGTATCTAGCAATGAAGGCATATAATTTCCTTCCCGAAAAACATAAACTAGATGTCCTTACAATAAACTCTAAAAACTACGAAGCCCTGGAAGGGACATTCAAAATAAAATATTCGCTCTTTCTAAAATTCCGAGTTATAACGGAACAATAGACACATTTTGTTCATTTGTGGTTATGAAGCTTGAACTACATAACATCAAAATATTGGGTTTGTATTTTTCTCTCAAATAAAATCAAGTCGAAAAATCCATTATCAAGACCACATCGGTATATAAAAAAAATTATAATATATAATTTTATGACATAATACGGCACATGATATAATATTTACAATGAGTTCTTCCATATCATAAGATATGCCACATTGGTTCGGAATATTTATTGGTTGATGGTTACATATAATTTACATCAGGTCCACAATAATCCGATACAAAGTAGCAAATAAGCATACGGATGTTCCACGGCAGTTGACACTTGTTGGTGGGATAGTTTAACTGGGCTGGTTGTCGAGAGCGTTGAATCGCTGGCTCATAGCCTAGAGGGCCCGGGCACAAATCCCGCGGCGGCTATTGGATATATTCAGTATTCAGTATCGTTTAGCGGGAAGAGATAGGTGAACCGAACATTCTTCGTACCTAGATTTCAATCCTTCGTACTGCTCTCAACGATAACCAGCCGAGAAGTGCTTCAGATGACACTTAAAAAGCTAAGGTCCCCGTCTTCCTAACTCATACAAGTCCTAGACTTTCGATGGTTGCTTGGAATATCTTTCAACGGTTCTATCATCAACCAAAAAGGATCAACTTGTACACAAAAATTCATATATGTCAATTAAGCATTGAATCTTACATTGGAATTCGTTACGGGTTGTGATTCGGTTCCCAAATCTGCAATGATTTTGTTGAGATCCTTTGTCCAATGGAGGGGGGTTATTGATATTGGATATAATGCCTCGAATTATGATTATGATATTTCAAATCATCTTATATTGCTCTTTTCGATTATATCTAGCTGCCTAACGTCTATAAATGACCCTAAGTAGACGAAGAGGTGAGTTTCAAATTTGCCTCCCTAGTCAGGTGAGAGGTGTGAGGTTTCTTTTCCTATTTCATATCAAGTATATCATTCAATATCTGAAATTCATTGAGAAAAAAACAAACTTTTTGAGGATCCTATTCACATGATACCTTGCTATCAATACGTCGTATTCTATCTGACTGCGGGTGTCATCCCAACAGATAAATATTCCTCTATATCTGCACTTCCTCACGATGTCGCCACTGTTTTGTTCACCAATTCAATCATTACATTATGAACTTTTTGTTCGTTCGATTGAGCTATGCTGCAAAATTCCTGACTAAGAGATGGCATCCATCGAAATTGTTTTGGGCACAACCTATTATTAAATAATACACCCTTCAATTCCGACCAATTATGTTCATCGAATTATAGTGGTGCGTATTCTCCCACATCAACAATTAAAGAGTGAATAAAATAGAATAATTACGAATTCCAACAAAAAATTTTAATTGATGGTTTAACCTAGCCATAAGATTTCCGAAAGTGACTAGTCTGTGGGCCCATGGAAAAAGTTATATGTAGAAACTTTGTGTTCACTTTGCTTCATAATCTTCGTTTTGGGACCACTCTCTTTCAATTCAATTATAAATGACATTATCAAAAATTTCGGAGTCAACTTTCTATTATACGTGGATGATATGAAATAAAAAAACTGCTTGAATGATAGTTCCATCTCACAAAATGCCCTATAGATAAAGTCAATAATTGGTGCAAAAATAATCGTCTTTTATCAAATGTTAATAAGTGCTCGATACAAACATTTACTCGTAACATAATAACTTCACTTATAACTATTATTCGATTGACTATGATGTGTTTGCATGAAGGTTAGGGCTGAGGAATGATGGGTTAACTCAGCCATCGGGTGATTGCTACCACGTAGCACCGATGGATACGGAAATAGCAGGATCACTTGTGGCTCTGCTATTTCCTAACCGAATATCATCCCAACGGAGATACCAGAAACCACACCTGTTTCCCAGAGGGTCGGGGGGGACTGAATGTTATGTCCAGAGCATCCCTGGCGCACCCGGGAGCTGAGACTTTCTGTGGAAACCTGCCTGGAACAGACCGCGCTGACAACCAGCAATTGCATGTGGACTTGCTTTAACCAGCTGGGTGAGAAGAATAAAACTACAATAAAATATCCCCAAATAGAAGGTGGAGCTGCATAAGCCGAGGTCTGCATGGCTAGTGAGTGGACTCGTTGCGATTATGCGAACTCCGGGAACCTGGCGCACCCCGGTTTCATTTGCCTTCCTGCGACATGTGCAGGTAACCGTTTTTTTCCATAGCTTCTCATAGGATCATTTATGGATAACCCCCAAAAAACACAGAGGACGAAATCTTCATGGAAACGACCAGTATCACACACGACGCCAAACATCCCGAACTCGAAGCTGGTCTTTCTAAAAAATCCTGTAGAGACGGGAAGACTGACAAGTTCGCAAAAGCCGTCAGAATCAGCCTCAAAGGTTTAAATACTTTGTCAAACAAGACCTCCTATCAGAAGAGGCCATAGGACGAAAACGGTTAAACCGTTGAAGTATAATCAACTTCTGACAAAGGGCTGAAAAGGGTCTGGTCAGAGGAAAAGATTTCCGACCGTCAACTGAATAAACGAACAAAAACGGCATGTTGTTTCTCCACCATTTCGTGATTCTAGCCCTATTTTCGGCGCCTCTCGATCACTGGCTTCATGGAGATTCCTCTCATTGGAATGGCCACTCATGCGATACCCCTACTCGTATCTAGCATACTCTGACTTCATACGAGAATATCTTGATCATGATCATATTAGACTTAGTTATTTATTACATACATTACGATGTGAGGTCAGGAAGCATCACTACTGAATTGAGAGTGGTGTTTCCACTTCCCCATGACCATTCTTCGAATGATAAGTTTCTCGTGGGACCCAAATTACAACGTGAGGTTATTTCCAACTTGCTGAATTTTTGCCTTTCGTTTTCACCGCTGATGTAAAACAAATGTTTCGACAACTAATAACTGCAGACCAATGTGATTATCAGAGGATTTTATGGCGGTTTTCGCCGAATGATTCAATTTCTTCATAACGTCTCAAAACAGTGACATATAGGGCACCAGCTGCGCACCATATCTAGCACTCGTACTCTCTCTCTCAACTTGCTCTCTAAACTTGGGAATTGACTCGTTGGAATCGGCCCTTCGCCAAGAGATCAGTATATAGATATTTTAGAGAAGGCAGGATTCGAACTAAAAAAATGGGCTAGCTCCCAGAATCTTAGCCGACCTTTCGTCTAACCATCATCACACACATAATTTGTGAAAATAGAATCTGATCCGATCTGAAAAATTCAGCCTCGCGACATAGTACTAACTGAAAGGTCATTGTTATCTGAGTGTGCTAGAATATTTGATCCAATTGTTTTTCTCGAAACAACTCATTCAGCAGTGTGGTGACTACCCCCATTAAAATGGCCAAGGGGTCGTGTCATTTCAGTACATCCAGGGCTTAAAGGCACCTTAAATCTACCTGTTGTAAAAATCTGTCCTTTACCCCCCTCCAATGATTGAAATATGGTGCTAGTAGAAGGCACTGTACCGATCATTTGTATTCTTCACTGTTGAAGATTACATTGTGATTTTCAAACAATGACCGTTCCGTAGATGGATTGTGGACTGGCCTATAGTGCAACTGATAGGGCTTTCCGAAACAGAATGTCTAGTCTTGAGCCACTTGATATTCCACGAAACGAGCTTAACTTACAACCTTACACTTCTTTTTCACATTTCCTAGATGATGGGCAGAATGTTTTTGTAGCCTTTCATTATTATTATGTAGGTGATATTGAGTATTAATTATATTTTCCATTGAATTATTGAATCGAACTTCAACTTCATTGTCGCAATAATATATGGTCGAAATTGAAACTTGAAGCTTGGCAACGCTGAATGAGACAAAAAACAGACTTTCAACAGACCTCGCAGAGTCTTTGGATATCTCTCTTATTCACCGAGAATTAGTAGCTTTTGTTTCGCTGATAATCTTTGTGCTAACAAAAAAACAATGTAAAATGCATTCTCGATATTTTGTACAAGTACATGTACACATAGGTTTATACCAAATGAATCCCAACATTGTATTCAACATAAACATTCCGCTCTCAATTTTCTGATCAACAGACTACTATCTTTTCCTTCATCGAAAGAGAGATTTTCGACTGAGTTGGTATGCATTAAAACAGTTATTATTTATAATGGTTATGACATAGATGTAGAAAATCAAACATTGAGGTAAATTAGGTACAGGAAATCTGTTCGAGAAACCACCACTTCAGGATTCAAGATACACATGAAAAACTTTGTAAAAATTCCCAAGTATAAATAGGGTTATATTTTCATTACTTGTATATGGAACATAAATTGTTATTATAAATTCCATCCTTGAATCACAAATAACGCAGTTGAGCATGCGCATTTTTGGTTTTCGACAAGTCTGTCATTGAATTGAGAAGTTACAAAATAATGGTGGATTTTGCAGCAATTCCAGTAAGTTTTTAGTCAAAAGTCATAAGAAGTTCTATCATTGGTTTCGAATGTTTCCATTTATAAACTTTGACATAAGTCTTAGGTTGCAAGTCGCAAGTTTCAAGTCGTAAGAAAGTTCACCCACTTTCATTTTATTTGGCTTGAAACTTAAAACTTTAAAACTGATCATACTCGCTCATGCGTTCGAAGTTTTAATTTCTGTGCATGGTTTTATAGGTTATTATATGTGATTGTGTTGTTTATTTGAACTTATATTGGAATCATCAGATCATAAAAAAATAGATATTGATTACAGCTAGCTTATAGAAATTGTAAGAGCCCACTGACACCGAACTTCAGAAATTGATCAATGGAAGAAATTACCCTTGAGACATGACAGTTCTCATTAATTCCTCCATAAATGTCTTTTTTTCCTTATGTCTTGAATCCTATTACTAAAAACTTATGACTCAAAATTGCTGCATAAATCCACCATTATATAAACACGTAGGTTAAAACAAAAAGACGCATAACTCCATTGTTTGTGTTTTCAGGATGGATTTTATAATGACTACAGGGGTGTCTCTTTAAAAAAATATTTTTTCAAATGAACCGAAAATGCGATTTTCAGTTTTTTTCTGTTATCTTTAATATAAAAAAAGTTTGCAATAGTGCCGACTTGAATTTTATCAGCCTGTAGTATAGTGATTTTTGCTACCTTGCAACTATGATAGACAACAAAGTGTTCAGCATCCAGACAACTTAACCCAGAACCAGCATAAAATCCGGTTAGCAGTTTCTACCATTAACTTCAATTTGGTGGAAACCTCAACACAAAATTGACGTATCTTGTGATTTTATACAAAGATAGGCACAAAAATTAAGATACTGAATTCATTTAATTTGGCTGCTCCACACTATATGTTTATATTCATTCTCATAATATATTCTGGTTGTAAATGTCCAACGTTCCATCTAGCAGGTATCTAACATCACTCAAGCGTCCTTTTAAATGATGGCAACTCATCAGTTCGTCAAATACTTTCAGCAATCTTGCCAAGAATGTTAATGAGCATGAAACAGTCTTCGACCATTTTGACAGGTGTGGGAGGATTCTCGGAATGTCGAGGTGAAATAACGTTTTCGCTTAATTCTGCGGAACGACAACTTATAAAAGCGAACTGAAAATAGGAGGTAATCGCACGTGAAAATGCCACATAACTTTCCGAAAACTGAACTGATTTAGTTCCGAGAAGGCACTAATCTTCATCAACGCAATAAGTAGGCTCCACATGTATTCATTTTATATGAGACCAGACCCAACCAGGATATTTATCCAAATAAGAGTTTCAGAATGATGAAATCAATTTCAGTGATGATTTCAGCAAAAAGAATGCACACAATGCGATCATCGAACAATATTATGAAAATGAACCGTTCAAAAAAGTATACAAAACACAGAAAATTTGAAGCCTCTACTCTTCAATTTTTGACTGCATTAAAGAATGGGTATCTATAGGTAATGTTGGTGCAAGCCATCAGAGGAAAATTTGGGAGAGGATATGGGTTTCGGTTTTTTTTCGTAAATTTTGATGTTATAAACAACAGAAATTGCCTTTCGATGAAAAAATAGTGCAAAAGTATGAGAAGATATACATACAGGGTGTCCGTTTTTCGAGCTTAACCATGGGGTCATGGGGATCTCAGTTATTATAAGAGATACGAGGTCGGTTAAATCAGGGCAAAGTTGCTCACTTTCATGCTTAACAATTATGTGGAAGAAAATTTCATTTACCTTTTTTCGTTTTTGAAATATTGTAAAAAAACGGAAATTTCTATAGTTTTCGTTTTTATTTTTTAAAGCGAAAACCATAAGAACTGGACGTTTTTAACTAGGACGTTATTGAGGCACTTTCCTACAATAAATCTAAATCTGTCATCGTATTTTCCAAGGCGTTCTTGATGTGAGGGATACAAAAATCGACTTTTATTTTTCTTATGGGCGCCATATTTTTGCATTTTTGGAAAGTCTATCAATTTCTGGATTCAATGATGTAACACACGATATGTTTCAATCGTTCATGTTGATTAAAATTGAGAAGAAATCGTTCTTACGAAGAGTGCTTTGAAAATAATGCCAGGAATTTTGTTTAACAAAAACTAAATTCTGATAGTTCAAATGAGGATAAGAAACGTTCACATTTTTGTCGATCTTACCTTCTTAAAAGAGGTTTTCTCTCAGCAAAACGAAACAAAATTATCAAATGCATAACAAAGTTATGAAAGATTCTTGAATACTCCACCATTCTCTTCTAGACACAATTTCACTCGTTCTTCTTCCCAGCTCAGCGATATCATCGATGAGTACAATTTTAAGAAATCTTATTTCTTCATTCTCCATAAACAAAAATCCAGTATTTTTTTTTTCTAGAAATCTGATTCTCGAAATTGTAAGTACCCATTGATTGAGCTATTCAGAACTTGGGATGAAGAGTAGGATTGTGTTCAGAAGTGAATGGTGGAATATTCGAGAATCTTTTATGACTATTTTGTTTGGCGAAGAAAAAACTTTTATGACTTATCGCTCCTAATTCAAAATAACCTAGGTTTTCATGTTCGTAAGCTTCCAAGTACAATAGAACCATCAGAATTTAGTTTGTTAAACAAAATGTTTGGCATTGTTTCCAAAGCACTCTTCGCAAAAACGATTTTTCGACAATTATGACCAGCATGTAAGATTCGAACATATCGAGTGATACGTCATAGTAATAAAAAAACAGACTTTTCAAAAATGTAAAAATCCAATATGGCGACCATAAGGAAAACCAAAGTTGAGTGTTGTATCTCTCACATCATGAACGCCTTGCAAAATAAGATGACATATTTGGATTCCTTGTAAGAAAGTGCCTTAATAATGTCCTAGTTAAAAACGTCCAGTTCTTATTGGTTTCGCTTTAAAAAATAAGCACGAAAACTACAAATTTCCGTTTTTTTCCAACATTCCAAAAACGTGTGGCCTACGATTTTAAATGCTACAAACGAAAAAAGTTGAATGAAATTTTCTTTCACGTACCTAATTGTTCAGCATAAAATTGCGCAACTTTGCCCCAATTTAACCGACCTCGTATCTCCTATAATAACTGAGATCCCCATAAAACGGGCCACACTGTGTAATCTTGAACCCTTTCACCCTTAAGGTGTTGTGTGTAATTTTATCCTCGTTTCATAATTTCTTCCATTCTTTTCTGTATCTTGTCAGTGTCTTTGCTTCGCTCCATCGTTTATTTTTTCCTTGTAGAATCTTCCTATCATGTCGTTCCAGGTTTTCTTAGGTCTTTCTCTCTTTCTCTTGTTTTGTGTATTTGCTTCATGAAGTTCAACTGGTTCACTGTTTGGAATTTTCTGTATGTGTCTCCACCTTCCCAACTCTTTTTGTTCTATGAATGAAATGATATCTTCTATGTCTAGTAATTCTCTTATTCATATGTATTTCTTATATTATTTCTCCATATCACTCCTTAAAATCTCCTCAATATTTTATTTCTGTTGCTTGTATTCTACTTTTTTTGTTAATATCCAAGATTCACATCCGTATGTTCATGTTACTCAACAACCAATAAGTGGATTTGAAATTCTGAAATTCAGCCGATAGAATCGGAATTACAGTGATTATTTCATTCATGCTAAAATACAAGTTTTTGATTGATTGAAACGATTGTGTTGATAAGTAATAACACCATGTTTTCGATTTTGTATTCTGGCTCCTGATTGGTTATTGGATACCTACATGCTGTGTTTTCGTTTCTGTATTTCGCTTTCTGATTAGTAGGCAGTAGGGTAGTTTAATTTAACAACGACTTACTAGTTGCAATCTGTCATAGTATTTTCCGATTCCCTGGTAAATAAATGAATGCCACTACACCAAATTCTCGTCTGAACCATGATAAACACACACTATTAATGTGTATCCACTTCATTTTCCACAAATTCTAGATAATTTCAGCATTAATAGAATTAGAATTAATCTAATGTAACCTAACCACACAAATTGTGACAACAATAATAATGAATTTAGCTCAGTAGTACCTAGTGCTTAGGTAATCTTGCCTACATCATACAATGGCATGAATGTATTGTTGGTTGCATAACGAATCTTCTTGTGTCAAACTACGATGCATAATCAAAATAACTAATTCCATAAACTGTACGTTTAAAATAGGAAATCATCAAAATGGCTTTGATTTTATTCATGAAAAAATCGGAACAATTACAATTTGTGTTATTGAGGATTATCGAAAATTCCATCTCTTTTTCGAAACAAATCATGTTGCTTGGAAACTACACGAGCGCACAGCGCGAGTGTGGTGTCTGAAAATCTAAGGAATTTTTGTTTCGATAATCATCAATACACTTGTTGTATTACATGCGAAAATTACACAACTGTAATTTTGAACCAATCAAAATACGTTATTTCGACAGATCATCATGGCAATGGAGATATTTTAGTGATTTTTTTCCCGTGGGTACCCTATAGCGAATTATACTGAAAAATTTTTGACGCTTTCAATAACAGGCCATTTTTGACAGACTGGTTTTTATTTGCTCACATAATATTCAGTTTTGATACATTTCAATTACAAAGCTAAGATTTTTTCTATATTCTTCGAGCATCACCTCT
This sequence comes from Chrysomela aeneicollis, assembly GCA_029955515.1. NCBI lineage: Eukaryota > Metazoa > Arthropoda > Insecta > Coleoptera > Chrysomelidae > Chrysomela > Chrysomela aeneicollis. Next base: position 7,292,231 of record JARUHQ010000005.1, on the reverse strand, counting down.
CAATGAAGTGTCTTCGTCTAATAAAATATATATAATATATAACGCACGTTAAGAAAATAGCAAAAAAAAACAATTTTCTACCATTTGTAGTTACTCAGAACTTATGTAAAATTGTAAAATATACTGTTTTTCATCTTGAAATGGTATTCCCATGCAACTACAATGAGTAGAAATTACCAATTTGAAGGCCTAAATAATTGCTGACAAACCTATGACGCGCTATGAATCTGTTCATGCAGGTTTCCAAAAAACCTCTGGAATTATAATTTAATACCACTTGTAGTGAGCTCAAGTAACTATAAAATAAAATAATATTATATTTTTTGACTCTAAATGGAACTTTTGAGCTACTACGATCAGTAGTAATCAACAGTTTATAGGTTAAGAGTCCATTGATGGTGTAAAGACAAATTGAATATTATTATGTAGGTATGTATCTGTAAAACTAACATTTTTTCATTTACTACCACATGTAGTGGCCCGAAGTGAATAAAAAAATCAAAGAATGTATTATATTTCATTATAAAACTGCATTACCGTGTAACTACAATGAGTAGGAAACAATATCATTGTTGAAATAAATTTCAAAAATATTTGATTTTCCATCACAATTCGTTGTGGAATTTTTTTACCGAATACCACGCGAAGTCAAATTGATATCCAGAAATTTTTTCTCGCTCAAGAATATTTTTAGAAGATTTCCGGAAATAATTTAACCTCTAGTGGTATTACTACTGAAAATATAGCTTGTCGCTGTATTTTCACGGTGATATACCTGCTCGATTTTTGTTTCACTAACTGTCAAGTGAAAATAATGATTTGAATTATAAACGTCAAATTTCTGTGTTTTGACTGGTTATCTATATTTACCAATATGAGTTATCGTAGTGGACAAAAATCCAGTGGAAAAGAGTATCCCAGATTGTTTTCTTTAGTGTTCACATTGTTGTTTTCTGATTTTGATTACTGTAAATTAATTCAAACTAAAACGGTGATACGATTTTTCTTTATTTCAAATCGATATTTGTCGTCCCAAATATAATTCGCGGTATGATCAATAACCTATAATTTTTTGGAATATCAATTCATTGGCAATTCAAATGCAAAAATATACAACTAGTTCTGCGGACACGTATTCTTAGCTTTGGGATTGAAATTCATTAATAAAAAAATATCGGCAATATTCATGCCACTTATTATATATATTTTATATTCGTCTGTTTTGATATTTCTCTCGTGTTGATAAATTTTCTATTCATTTCCTAATACAGTTTTATGGTTTTCTCAATTCTGTCGTTACAAGGTATACTTTTGTGAGATCATCAATATAACTTCACTTAGAGCTTGAGATGAAAAACAGTGGTTGTGTTGCAAGACAGAACCAGCTGATCTTCGGCTTTTTTCCTCATATGTACTACTGGAAATTAAAGACCTATTATTATTATTATTATTATTATTATTATTATTACTTATATTGAACATTGTAGATATTGCCGTGGCGGTTTCTTAAAAGAACGCGCATTTTTTGAAATTAGATTTCAAGAGAGCTGAGGTGTGCTATTATAGGTTATTTCGAGCTTCGTGAAAAAAAAAGATTTTATTGAGGGAAGTTTGACCAAGTCTCGAACTTGAAAATGAAATGATGCCAGTCTAAGTCTATCTAGTGTTCCTCGTGATTGAAATCGATCGTGATAGAACAATTGAAGCGATTTCTGATGAAAATCGACATGAAAATAACTATGGATTGGGGAGATGAGTTAATAAGTGAAGGATCAGGGTCACCAACCAACAGCTTTCCTATGAATATATATAATCTTGAAACCTCACCGTTTCTTGAAAATCGTAACCCCAAACATGCGAACAATATACCTACTCAATGACATCAAATATATGGAATCTGTGTTTTGATATATGTAATGATAATCAATTGGGAAGTGAAATAGTATTTGAAAAGATACAGGACATGGAGTTTCTGTGAAGGTTTTGAAAATGGTCCTAAATATTGTTGATGGTAGAACCATAAACTCTATCTCTACTCGGTTGACTACCCAAGCAGCAATTTGACTTTGCGGCGACGTGTTTGAAAAAGTTGCGCAACCAAACATGAGTTGCGTAGTCGACCTTAATACTACGTCGTCACGACCCTGTTTTGCACCAATTTGGTCAATCATTTTTGGGTTTTTAAAACGTTTCACTTTCAACTGTAGGTAGCAGTTGGTCGTTTCCTAAACGTTGCTAAATTTACCAAAAAACAACTACACACTTGCGCCCTCTTGCGCAGCGATGACAGTTCACTTTCCACGGTGTTCAGAAATTAGTAAATATTCCAACCAAATCATTACTGATCACCAAAATGGACACTTGGTAAAAACTTTCTGACGACTACTAATGTTTTACTCGTGTGCTCATGATAGGTACCTACTCTATTTATATTGCCTGAAAATGAAGATTTTCAAACACGTGCTCCTTCAATCCGTGGCGAATTTCTCAAAACTCAAAGAAAAAAAAACAAAAAAAATAATTTGGATATATAGTATAGTCAAAGTTAATATTTATCCAAACAAGAACTATAGAGGATACAATGATATATTAATCGTTTCTTTTATGTTTGTTTATGTCCCAAATTTCAATGGCCGACAATGTTTCCGAAGATAATTACGCATCAAACATGGCGTAGTATTATAATAGACGTCAACACGACTTAGGATATCAGATAACTGAAAAATATACTGCTTTCAACCTTAGTCACCCAGACAACTGAATTTAACCAGAGCGCGACTGAAGTTTGTTATCCGACCAAAAACTGAACGAAGTCCAACTAACGAACACACCTCACTCCACATTTTAAAACGGGCTTTTCTGTGTCATACAATTGTCAGTAGTGTTCTTCGAAAAATTAGTTGCTTTCCTCAATCTCTGCATCCAGATTAGCATTTGTTCCAAAAGAACTGAAGTTTTTCAAACTGCCTGTCTTCAGGCATAATTTTATTTTTAATAAATTTTTTTGAGGTTAGGTTGGATCAAGTTTTTCTTATCTTACTAGATATTTATTCTTTCTTCGAAGCATTTCAGCCAACAGTATGTCCTTGTTGTCATGGGGCATGTCCTCTATAGTGAGTATTTGGAAAATTTAACTGCAAAGATATGACTGATATAAAAAATTGCCCACTGCCAAGTTAAATCTCACAAGGTCGGCTCAACGTCGGTAAAACGTTGAACATAACTAGAGTAATCACTCAAACGTTTTTAGAACGTCGCTCCCATTCCCAAAATTTTAACTACATGAAGTTGGTTGGGTTTAACCTTGTAACAACGTCGTCGGTTAACTAAAGTCATGCTCAACAGTGATACAACGTTGTCCGGTGGTTTAGAGTGCGTCGTTTCATGAATGACTGATTTCTACACCAAGTATAACGTTAATTTTGGTGTATTATGTGGTTATCGTCGCCAAAATGCTACTTGGGTACCCTGTACTGATGACGGCCAATGAGCCCGAAACCGCTAATGTTGTGGAGTTTTTGGCTATTCCCTTTGGTAGATATATTTTCTAAATAAACAAAATTGGAGAGATTCATTGAATGTATTTCGAAATTTATTGAAAAATATATCTATAGGAAAAATACACCTTTCAAGTAATAATTACTCCACACTCATATTTCATGATTTCATGAATCAAGTGAAGTTCTGAATAAAGACAAGTAGCAATAAGTAACTGACCGTCGTCTGGTTAATATAATGAACTGGGTTATCTCTTACTCTTACAGGACAGTAACCTTTTATTCAAAAAAATGACTATACTAGTTATGAGTCAGTAGGTAGGTACCTCCACCGTGTGAAAAAACGGATTATCACAGAATTCATTATGTGTCGAAAACTATTTTCTCATTTCCATTGTAACAACTATATTCTCGGAATAGCTGTTATCCTTAAGTACTTTAGTTATTACACGTTGGCCGTAAGGAATTTTTTGTTCTGTTGTGGAAAATTTTAATGGGAATAGCCATTAGTTCTTCATAATAGTACATTATGGGTACCAACAAATATCGTTGAGTGTACCATAGGTATATTGGTATTATTCAAGTAAATAAAATATATATTCTTCACTCAAAAGTTAGTTATTGTTTACCTAGACTTCAGATTTTATCCATGGATAAATGATGATAAATGATTGATACATTATTGCAGTTCCATACTCAGGAAAATATGTTTGATTTTATCAGGATTTCAACCAGCTTCTGGATGCACTCTTGATATATTTATATACCTACTCTTCGCACCATATTTTCTGTAGGATATGCATCCACCCCGTATACGCTGACAGTGTGTATTTCTAACATTTCTCAAAATGTTTAGCCATCAGGTGAACAATTTCAAAAATTAGCGTCGGTATTGATGCTTTCAATTCACCACTTCCATTTGTAACGTTATAGGCCTGGTATCGACAATACTCTCAGTATCCATCAATGGTATGGTTTATAGCTCCTTTGTTGGATATTGTTCCTTCAGAATTATGTACAGAATAACCCCCTTCACACAATGAATCATTATCATTATTTTCTATAGCTACCTTGAGAGGGAGATGTTGAATCTTGAATGATTTTTGCTTGAGCCATTCCTTCTGAATTACTTTTCATCTCATTTTCTGATCCTATGAATTTTTTCTTTTTATCAGAACATATTTCCAATGGATATATTCTTTCTGACAGGAATCCGTGAATGGCCATAAATAAGGAATTTCGTTATTAGGGAACTAATAAGGCCCTGGTATTGAAGCAAAATTGAATCACCTTGTGTATTTCATCAGTCAGAAGATTGGTAGTGGTGCCATTTTAGGTTGAACTTCTCTGAATTTCTTCTTTTTTCAATATCGACATTTTCCCATAAACAAAATGGCGAATTTGAGATAGTCCAGAACCTCTGTTTTAATCATTCATCATTTATCAATGATCAATGTCTCATTTTCAGTATGTTTACAAGGCTACTTCATATTTAGCTGACGGTAAAATTATGAGATACTCACTTACTTCATATGACAGGCAATATCAGAAAACTGGATTCTGCTATTCATCCTCAAAATCACAGATTCGTCCAGAAATGGTGATAACTCATCAAGTTTTGAAGACTTTTGAAGGATTTTTTATGTTTTCCTGAACAACAAATCATATCTTGAAAATGGATTGCTTCAATTTTCTATTGACACAAACTTTATGGTTCTTCTAATCTTTTCAGTTGCAATTCATAGTATTCCAATACCTATTTTCAATTCTAGATACAGTTTTTGTTTCTTATGCGTATTTCTTCTCTCTGAAGTTTTTAGATTATTGAAGAATCTCAGAATCCATGCCGTCGTAAATGTTAGCTTCTGGTAATGAGACTTCCACATATTCAATAGCGTCTTCTTCAAATTGTTCATATTCGAGGCTTGAAGTGTGCCAAAATACCAACTGGATTATGTCTCAAATTCTTCGAAATACTGCAAAAGCTATGCCCATTCAGAATACAGTGTAGAGAGTTTTTGCACCTCAGATTTCTCTGAAATATTTACATTAGTAATTTTCAGAAAAATCCGTGTTTACCAAGATTTCCTTTCTCCCCAAATGAGATTATATGTAATCTATGGATTGACACTGGGTGCTTCATTCTAGCAATATGTTTAATGTAATTGGCAGATTTTTCCAGTTCTTTAACTAAATGTACTAAATGTGACTTGGTGCAAATGAAAGACACTTTTCGTGCCGAATTTTTTTATCTTTCATGTTGAGAACGTCACGTTTATCAATCCGGTTTTTATATGAAGTATTTTCATCTGCAATTTTTGCATATTTTTTCCTTACGCATAGGAGACTTTGAAGCGTATCTCCTTATAGGAAAACTTCTCATACAGTTTTTCATATATATCTTTTCTGTTTTTTTCTTCTATTTTATGAAAAGTTATTGGATCCTTCTCACCCGGAGCCAATCTACTGTTTCCGTCTTTTTGGTTCTGTTCAATCGAATGACTAATCTCTTTAGAGATTTTATTTAGTCCATAGACAATAATTTACACGATCCAATACTTCACATATTATTAAAACATCTATATTTATCTACAATTTTTCCAGGACATATTTCACAACTCTTTTTCTCTTTGTGACCTACTATGGTCCTAAAATTTATTTTTCGTTGTTTTTTCAATGCCTCAGAAAACACCAACCTTTTCTCAACCTCTGATGATACCTTTTCATCATTCAATTCTTTCTCCACATTCGACCGAGGGCTAATTTTGTCAATCTGTCCTTTTAAACGATAAATCGTAGAACCGCATTTTTTATTCTGATTTCTTTCTTCGTATTTTCTAATTCCATTTCAACCTTTTCTAACTCTCTCTTGGTTTTTGATCTATTTCTCAGTATTCCTTCTCTTTCAAGTTCTTTTTGTGATCTAGATGAAGTATTTGTGCTTCTGAAGGTAGAAGTATTGTTTCTAGAGATCGCTTCAACTAGTTAATCTGATGTTACTTGACTTGGAGGAGGAGTATCATTTTTCATGAAGGTTAATAGTTTCTGATTATTTTTCAATCCAATCCTATATTTCGCAGAAGCTTTTTTCCAGCGGCGTCTTACGACTCTTGCACTTCTTCCAGATACTTCAGCTGAAGGTTTTATTTTTCCTTCTTCTTCACGCTTCCGATAATACCGTATTCCTTTTATTTTAGATTTTTCGTAAAGTTCAGGGTTTTCCTTCAGTTTTCCCCTCTCCTTCGTTCATAATCATGTTTTTGTTTATGTCTGTATAACCATTACAACACTTAGGGCCGTTTTTATAAACGACTATGAGCTCTGTATGAGCTGAACTTGGTTTAGTTGATGGAGAACCAGTGAATTGATTTGCTATTAAATAGCAACCAAACGAGGTTCAGCTTAAACGGAGTTTATACTCGTTTATAAAAACGGCCCCAAAACTATGTAGGTACCTACATATCGATGGTGATGATGACCATGGAGATGATGAAACATAGTATTGTTATAGCATTTTTCGACCAATTGAAATTTTATAAAAATGATCTGAACCTAATATCATTTTTTTACCGAAACCCTATCTACCAGGGAGATACATTAAACTCTTGTTTCACTCGAAAGAGTCAGGACAATGCAATACACACGTCCAACTTTATGGAAAAAATCAGGATGCTCCATGGTGAAAATGACATTTCTGTTAACAGTCATCTCGAAATCCTCGTCAATTTTTCCTTCTGCTTCAAAACTAGCTCTGGATCATCAAGGTAAGACTTGTAGATTGTTCAATTCATGACAACTATCTACCATATTTATTATAATAATAATTTTATTTCTCTTGTTAGAGAGTATAAAGTTGAAAGTATTCCAATAAATACAAAAAATAACAAGGAAAGCGACAGAAGATGCCTTAAAATATGGATAATATGAAATGAAATATAATGATGAAACATATAATTATTATACCACAAATTGAATATGAAACAACAAGAAAATATATATATATATATATATATATATATATATATATATATATATATATATATATGTATATATATATATATATGTATATATATATATATACATATATATATATATAGAAACTAGTAAACTAGTGGGGTGTGCAGCAATTGCAAGAAGAAAAACTCTTTAAAGTTGTCCAAGCTTTCGGAAACCTATATTTCCATCTTCAGGGAGAACTACAAGGTGAGTTTTACATTGATGTTAGTTTGAAATAAATGACATACCTTTGTGAGGATGTATGCATTGATGTTATTGTATGGTAAAAACGAAACATGAAGACTATGAGTAAAACAACATGAAGACTATGTGTAAAACAAACTCACAGGTAAGTGACATACATAATACTTGTCTTGAAATTATTAAAATTATTTAGTCATAATTTAAAATGAGCATGATAACGCACGTGTGTGAACATTTTGAGGTTAAAACATTTATAATATTTCTTCTCATTGTTCCTTTGTTTTTCAGTAACTGTCAGCTAATAATGGCTATGTTTCATAGGTGCCAGGTGACCGTGTCAAGATGGGACTTAGCCAGCATATTACTCAAAAGCCAAGGAATCAGATGAAAATATGTAAGGTTATAGTATTATGTAAATTGAACAATGTATTTAATTGGACGAAAAGAGGTCTATTGGGTAGAGTTCTTTGAGTTCAAGTGAGATGCTTACAATACCTGGTGTAACTAGTCAATAGAAAAAGCTTCGTCAAAAGTTGTGGATGGATTTGGCTCAACGCCAACTTGATATCCATCATTTTTAATTCGATGGCCATCCTTTTCAAAAGATCCGCCAGGTTGCGAAGTGTTGATAAAATGGCGTCTCGCGAGAAATTATTGTTTACAAATTCAAATAAATGTGAATTGTGAGCGAAGTTTTGAGGTGTTTGTTGCTCTGATGATATTCATAACAGTAATGTACCAGTTATTATACAATAGGTCAAATAACTATATCGAAGAAATACGATGTATTAATTCCATACGGGGGCTGTATTCGGCCAAGACATCAGAAATAAATTAGAATCTATGATGATTGTGGTCCACAAACAAGTCATCATCCAGGTTCCCAATTGTATAAACGAATGGTGAGTACCTCAATTCATGAAATATATAATCTGGACCTAAGAAACATGACTTTGTAGCCATATAACAGAAGTACATATCACTATTGAATGGAAGAGGCCTCTGTTTAACAGTCAATAATCGATTGAAGACACTCCGATATTTTGTTGAATTCATGACTAGGTTCTGCCAAAGTATAACCTATACTTTGTGGTTCTGCTATGAGTACCTACCCAAGCACAGCATTGCAGCAAGCTACACAATGGGATTGAAAAACTTATTGGACAGGCATTGAGAACACTATCTACCTCATTATCATTCAATTCATCATGTGAGTATATCTACTATATTTTAAAAACACATACAATAGTTACCTACCTAGATTCCTAGTCAAGTGCACATTTTTGTATGAATGTGGCTATTATTATAAGTTATTTTGTAGGCAATTTGCTTTTTTGGAACCAAAAATTCATGAAATGAGATTCAATGAAAAAGAAAAAGTTTCTATATCCTAAATGATTTTCATCTCTCCTATTATATTGATATACCTTTTCGAGTGATCAATCTATATTTGTCTAGCAAATTTCATGCAGAATATTATCTATTTACAGCAACAATATTTGGCTTTATTTTAATTTGAGATGTTATTCAAAAATATGTTTTACTGATTAATGTGTGAATTATGAAAAGTTTCATATTCAATTCTGTGAATCCTAGATTAGTGATATAATGTCCTAGATACTATCATAAAATAAGTAATACTAAGATAACACTTTTTGCTTTTCAGGTTACTGCATAGACATTTGATAATGTGAGGAAAGTCTGAGAACATTCTCAATTCACAACTTCAATCAACTGGATGCACATCACCATTCTTCCAACTCTACTACAGGATATCTCCACATTGGATTCCATATATTGCCCAATCACTAGTGAAAATATCAATTTTTTAATTGAGAGTTTCAATTAATGCAATCCAGAATAATTTTGACCTTCTTTTTATTCATTTTTGTCAGTTATTTTGCATTCATTGGTAGATAACTATGTCTTTACCATTTTTATAAAATGTTTGTGTTCAAAAAGTTCCATTTATGCTTTTATGTACTTGAATGTATTTTCTTTTTTATTCACATACACATGATATTATTAGGGAACTAACTAGTTTTCTTGTGTAGTATATAATATTGTTCATCAAATGAGTTATTGAATATAATCTGTGCTGACATTTTGTAAATGTAGATGAAGAATCCATGAAACAATCAGTAGATGGAGGATATCATCAGTATCAACCTCAGAATGTATACAAATTGCAGTCAAGGTTTTCAAAAATTTTAACAATTGATGAATCAATAAAAAGCCTTGGAAAGTTTTTAATCATTTCAGTTTATTCTTTATAAACATTATCAAATGAAATAATAGATTCATTTGCCATAAATTGAATATAAAAGAATAATGTTTCATGAATAGCTTGCAATAAGGTGAAACTTACCTTGTAGTGCATCAGATATGATGGGAGTGATAATATATTCTCTCATAAGTCAGAAGTTTTATTCAATTTGCATTAGTCTACATTAATACTCTGAATAAGTGTGTCTGTAACAAGCTTTCTTTCTTATATTAGGCTCAATAGGCTCCCATCGAGGCTCCCATGGAAGAATATCAAATCTTGTACATGGTTTGGTTTTAATTTTGATATTTGGTGTCAAATAATGGAAAGGGAAAAAGATTGTCAACATAACACACCAATTTATAATTTTGAAAAATTTATTCACATAATGGAATTTCCATAGTATGCGCTTTGATCCTCGCTGGACTAGAGGAAAATTTCTGCAACCTGTGCCCACTAAGGATCTCATCAGGATATAGTTTCCATTGAATATATAGTACTGTCCTACACCAAAGACATTCAAAAATGTCTTTGCCCTACACAAAGACGACCAATTGAATAATATAGTAATCTATTTGATGAAATGCATGTGAATATATTATATTTTGACTAGATCTTGTATAAATAAACGAAAGAACCATCAGATTGTCCACAAAATCACAATGTTCACTATTCAGAATAAACTGAAACAACTAGAAAACACAATCGTAAAATCTCAAAAACCAGAAACAACCAAAGTCAAATTGAATGAAATGATTGTGAATTAAACACTTATAACACTGCTGGTCCAACTAAAAATACTAATTTCGAATCGAAAAACGAATTTTCAAATAATTTAATCTTGACAAAACTGCACAAGCGAAAAATTTGTGAAAGAACCGATTTGATCGCCATCTACATGTGAAATTTGGTAGTGTGGCCATCAAAAAACTCATCCAGTGATTTTGACAAAAAACAATTGAAGAATGCACACACCAGGTATTGTAAGCATCTCAAGTTCAAGGGAAGCAGGATTCACATCAGGGTTATTTCCCTCGACCTGTCATCACTTGTATTATTGGAATCTATTGTTAATAGATATGAATAAATTTCACTCAAGTGTTTTATGTCTGTTTTCTTATTCATGGAGTTCATTTCCTCTGCGATGAAAGCCATTTCTAGAAATAGACGTTTAACTGTATTTTTTTTCCACTGATAAAACTTTAACCAGATCAAAACCCACTAAGCATGTAATGTTACAAAATATTGCAACAATATTATGTATTGCTTGTCATTGTAAGATAATGATATAATATTGCATAAGGCTAACTGCTATATTCAAGTTTTTAACATAACAGAAAAAACTACCAACAAGTTGTATGTTAATTAAAAAGTAAGCTATTGATTATGTTTCAGGTGCAATGTTGCGTGTGCCATTAAAGTTCATTATAAATGCAACATTATAGAAACTATATAGGAACAATGTGTGTGCAAGTTACATTTGGAACTATCGAACAAATTCAAATCACAATGTTACACTCGGTTTGAAATCCTATTATATTAACAACAATACATAAGCTAACTTCAAACAATATTGCCAGTATTTAGATAACACAATGCATGTTCAATTTTCGATTGTATCATCGCAGAAATATACAAAATGATACCCTTCGACAATTTTAAATAGTAAATATAAAGAAACTTGAATTTCCCGGTCTTGAGGAGATGGAAGATGCCACCTAACGGGGCGACACCCAGTTCATAGACAAAGAAAGTTGTTTATGTTTATCCTGTCCCGTATCATGCAATCTTGCGTCGCAGGTTTTTTATTCTTGAGTCGGATACTTTTATAAATTATTAGTAAAGTACATTTGTTTGTTGAATGAGAGTGTTGAAGCAGCACAATGGACAATGCCAATAATACATTGAAGGCATCTCCATATTCATGTAAGGTAAGCGATACATCATTTATTATTTTAGGTTAGGATAGTTTGGTAAGAAAATGCTTTTTCCTAGTTTTCCTCTTTATATTGCGAATAAATCTGATGGTAGAGTGTTGTTTCGTGTGCATCTTATTATAAAGTAGGATTGATATCGTCGTAGATCAAAAAACATCGTAATAAGTACTCAAAATACGTCGAAGAAATGGTTACGTGAAATAGTAAGCCAAGATAATACTAAAAGAAAATTGATACTCGAAGGTTGAAGTTGAAACTGATGAGGCCCTTGATGATTCTCAAACTTGTTGCCCTGATATTTTACAAGATAAAAATGAGAACCCATCCGTCACCTCTCCCCTCACATTTTTCTCAGAATCCCCAGTCATTGTTCCTTATTTTCCATTCAATAAGTAGTTTAATGTAGTAAAAACCCAGGCATCAGATAACTCTACTACATTAGCTAATAATTTGAGAAATTCGGCAATTGATTGATGCATGTCCAATACGAATTTCAATAAACTTAATGCTATCTTGAAGAAGCACAAGTCATTAAGTGAATATAAAAACCTTCCATATGATTGTCGTACTTTGTTGAAAACCAAAAAGTCTGGTACAATTTCAATTACAGAGAATGGAAAATATCATCATTTTGGCCTATTTGCAGGAAATAATTGAGAGTATTGTATAGATGTGTATGTCAAGGTTTTGTAGAGTTGGTATAGTAGATCAAGTTGTCAATCTTCCATCCAAACATTCCATTGATTATCATTGTTTCAGGTTCAGGTGCCTAGATGAGATCAGAGTTTTTTCAATTTGATATTTTGATATTTGTGTTTTTTAGTTGTGATATTTCAATTTAATTAAAAGTGTTATTATAAAATGTTTGCCTTTTTGACCCCCAAGACTTTCATAGACATTTGAAATTAATAACTTTTCATATATACAGAATGTCTCACAAAGTTGGGAGCATATGGAATACTTTTTTATTATTTATTTTAGGAAAAAAAGTTCTGCTTGTGATGAAAGCTGAAATCATCAGGTATTAAGTTTTTCCAGTTTTATGAGAGGTTTCTTGAAATATGTGAATCCAATGATAAAGTCACTTAGATTTTGACAATATCGAAAAATTGTCAGGTTAATTAGTCAGTTAGAAATGAAAATCACGTTCAGATATTCAAATATACAATGAAAAATTAGGTTGTGTTATTTTCAACATTTTTCACTTTTTGTAAGTGTTTATCCCGGTGTTTATAATGTGTTTCAAGTTTCCGACTATGTTGAACTTTATATAAGCAATAGATTTTTTTCCAAAACTGAATGGAAAAATTTACAAAATTATATTTATCATGGTAGATAGATATGACTGAACATTTGAATGTATTTTAAATTCTGAACAACTTTGCATAACAACTTTAGATTTTGTTTAAAATAAAGGTACATTATCTACTCATAAGTGATATTTTTGACAACCCGCTTATACGACTGAAAAAATTTAGCCTTTAGAGCATGCAGAACTTTTTTCGTAAAATCAATTATATTAATTATTTTCACATGGTTCCAACCTAGTGAGACCAACTGTATATAACAGAAGCATAGGAAAAAATGAATTTATTGTTTCAAATGAAAATACTATATTAAGGTATAATCATTTCAGAAGATTTTTTGAGTTTCAACTCCTTGCTCTAAAAACTAGAAAATTATAATCTGATTTTCATAGAGGGCACATCGATAGTAAATGATATTTTTCAAGATATCGAAACTGATCTGCCTTCCATGAATATTGTATGCATTCATTTTCTATCAATATTTTAAAAGCAACAAGTGAAAATCCAAAAATTGTTCAGTAATGAACAAACCTACTGGAAAGTAATTTATGAAATATTACTGTTATGTTATAGAAAGGAATAGACAAGGTTGGTGGTAAGTTGCTGCTATATAACATAATATTGAATATGTTATTCTCTTTTAATTTATATCCTATGTTACGGTAACCTTGCTGCAATTACTAATTATTAAACATTACATCCATCAATCTATTTCAGCAGTTGCTGCAATATTGTCACTAGGCCACATTTTCAATATCACATTTGCAACATTCCTGTATATTATATGCAATGTTGCAGTTACCTTGCTGGAATAATTGATATGAAATATAGCATTTTTAATATTGCTGAACGTCCGTTTCAGTAGTTGCTGAACCTTTGCAGTAAGATAGCAGAAAACTCTGATGGAACATTACACATTACGATGAAAGGTTACTGAAATATTGAATGAATGTTACTTTGCTTAGTGGGAACTCATAGAATGGTCTTGTGTATTAACATGTTCAGCCAATGCACAACGCTCAGGGTGTAATCTGCAATCACTTTTATGCGATATTATCCTGTCTTTAATAGATCTTTTGGTTTGTCCTATATAAATCTTGTTACAATCCCTACAGGAAATGCTGTAAATTGCATTTGATTGCGAAGTTGGTGGATCTTTGTCTTTGATTTTAGTAAAGATTTTTTTAAGGGTAAGACCGTTCTGCAAGCTAATCTTATTTGTGGAAAGGGTTTGAAAGTTCTAGATAGTCTGGGTGATATCTCTCTGATGTAAGGTATAGTAAAAAATGAGTTTAAAATTGGAGGGTTGTCAGCAATTGCTTCGACATCAATGTTATGAATTGGGGGATTGTTTATCTCGGGGTCATTGGCTATTGATGTATTGAACAATATACTTTTTACCAGTTGAGGAGGGTATGAATTATCTATAAATAGGTTGTAGAGGAGATTTAAATTTTTTTTGTGGAAGGAGGCATCGGAGATTTTCATAATCCTATTTCTCATTTGTTTCACTAGGTTTATTTTCATTGATTGTTTGTGGTATGAATAATAGTTCAGGTACCTTCAAGAGCTACATGGTTTTCTATACCAGTCCACCATGATCACATTGTCAGTTGACCTTATTAACCTAGTATCAAGAAATGGTACTGAGTGTTGTGCATCCTCCACTTCTATAGTAAATTGGATAAACGGGTCATAACTATTGAATGTTGTGATTGTTTCATCTATACAATCGCTTGGTAAGGCAAGGATTATATCGTCTACATATTTATGAAGGAAAAAAGGTTTGTAAGAAAGTACTGGTAGAACTGTATCAAGTAAATTGTCCATTACATAAGCAGCCAAAATTGGAGATATTGAGGCTCCCATGGGAGTTCCAAAGGTTTGTTGGTAAAATTTGTTATTGAACTTAAAATATGTATTATTAAAGAGAAATGTGATGAGTTCCATAAAAGATTCCTCATTGATGTTGCAACAATCACCCCATGGGAGCCTCAATATCTCCAATTTTGGCTGCTTATGTAATGGACAATTTACTTGATACAGTTCTACCAGTACTTTCTTACAAACCTTTTTTCCTTCATAAATATGTAGACGATATAATCCTTGCCTTACCAAGCGATTGTATAGATGAAACAATCACAACATTCAATAGTTATGACCCGTTTATCCAATTTACTATAGAAGTGGAGGATGCACAACACTCAGTACCATTTCTTGATACTAGGTTAATAAGGTCAACTGACAATGTGATCATGGTGGACTGGTATAGAAAACCATGTAGCTCTTGAAGGTACCTGAACTATTATTCATACCACAAACAATCAATGAAAATAAACCTAGTGAAACAAATGAGAAATAGGATTATGAAAATCTCCGATGCCTCCTTCCACAAAAAAAATTTAAATCTCCTCTACAACCTATTTATAGATAATTCATACCCTCCTCAACTGGTAAAAAGTATATTGTTCAATACATCAATAGCCAATGACCCCGAGATAAACAATCCCCCAATTCATAACATTGATGTCGAAGCAATTGCTGACAACCCTCCAATTTTAAACTCATTTTTTACTATACCTTACATCAGAGAGATATCACCCAGACTATCTAGAACTTTCAAACCCTTTCCACAAATAAGATTAGCTTGCAGAACGGTCTTACCCTTAAAAAAAATCTTTACTAAAATCAAAGACAAAGATCCACCAACTTCGCAATCAAATGCAATTTACAGCATTCCCTGTAGGGATTGTAACAAGATTTATATAGGACAAACCAAAAGATCTATTAAAGACAGGATAATATCGCATAAAAGTGATTGCAGATTACACCCTGAGCGTTGTGCATTGGCTGAACATGTTAATACACAAGACCATTCTATGAGTTTTGATCTGGTTAAAGTTTTATCAGTGGAAAAAAATACAGTTAAACGTCTATTTCTAGAAATGGCTTTCATCGCAGAGGAAATGAACTCCATGAATAAGAAAACAGACATAAAACACTTGAGTGAAATTTATTCATATCTATTAACAATAGATTCCAATAATACAAGTGATGACAGGTCGAGGGAAATAACCCTGATGTGAATCCTGCTTCCCTTGAACTCAAAGAACTCTACCCAATAGACCTCTTTTCGTCCAATTAAATACATTGTTCAATTTACATAATACTATAACCTTACATATTTTCATCTGATTCCTTGGCTTTTGAGTAATATGCTGGCTAAGTCCCATCTTGACACGGTCACCTGGCACCTATGAAACATAGCCATTATTAGCTGACAGTTACTGAAAAACAAAGGAACAATGAGAAGAAATATTATAAATGTTTTAACCTCAAAATGTTCACACACGTGCGTTATCATGCTCATTTTAAATTATGACTAAATAATTTTAATAATTTCAAGACAAGTATTATGTATGTCACTTACCTGTGAGTTTGTTTTACACATAGTCTTCATGTTGTTTTACTCATAGTCTTCATGTTTCGTTTTTACCATACAATAACATCAATGCATACATCCTCACAAAGGTATGTCATTTATTTCAAACTAACATCAATGTAAAACTCACCTTGTAGTTCTCCCTGAAGATGGAAATATAGGTTTCCGAAAGCTTGGACAACTTTAAAGAGTTTTTCTTCTTGCAATTGCTGCACACCCCACTAGTTTACTAGTTTCTACTCTAACTGGTCAGCAACGACTTCCCTTCCTATATATATATATATATATATATATATATATATATATATATATATATATATATATATATATATATATATATATATATATATATCATAAGAACTGCAATGAAATAAATATTATCTGTAAAGAAACACATTGTTTTTGAAAAGCGAGAGTTAAAATTGGAATTGATCGATATTGTAGCAATTTTGCGTCCTAGGTATCAATATAAAGTATATACTTACTTTTTTTTGTTTGGAAGCTATGAACATTAGGAAGGACTTTAATAGGAAATGATTTCCACAACATCACCGTGCCAGGTCTCGATCTTGGCAATGAAGGGCTAGCCAGTCTAAGCCCGTCTAATTATTGCATCTCGCAAAATTCTCGAAATGATACCAGCAGTGACATCTACCAGATTTTGCGAGAACTCGTTCAAGCCGGATCAGAATTTCACCAAGAGTACTTTAAGTATAGTAATTAGCAAAGTTCCGCGCTCGGATGAGAGAGGTCATCAGCGGGTGAGGATTTTGCATCGTCTGATTCGTCTATAAAACTTATAACCAAATTTTACCTGATCAGTCATAAAATTCGCTGAAAACGTGAAATAAATTTAGCATCGACCACGTCCCAGCAAACCCTTCAGTTACATCAATATCCATGTGATGTGATAATTTTCAGGTAATCGTACTAATATATGACTAATGCGATATTCCATTTTTATGTCTGCGATGTGCATTAGACATTGAAGTAAAAAGGATATATCACAATGAAGACAAAATATGACATGAGTTCTCATCAATCGACGATTCATTAATGGATGCTCCGAACAACAAACCCACTAGAATAGTAACTTGCTTGAACATGAAATTCATATTCATATGTTTTTCCCCCACAGAGGTTGCCACATCATAACACCTGAAAGTGATAATCATCCCAAGACCACATTTTTTTAAGGTTCCCAAATATATATACATCCTTCTGTTGACACTTATATGAGTGTATCAAAAGGTATGTATTCAATGTTCGTCATAAAATACATTTATATATATAAGTGGTTTATAGATAGTACGTCTTTCTGGAGATTGCGGCATTTTTGGTGAATGCGCTAACGCCGCCCACTAAGCATGTAATGTTACAAAATATTGCAACAATATTATGTATTGCTTGTCATTGTAAGATAATGATATAATATTGCATAAGACTAACTGCTATATTCAAGTTTTTAACATAACAGAAAAAACTACCAACAAGTTGTATGTAAATTAAAAAGTAAGCTATTGATTATGTTTCAGGTGCAATGTTGCGTGTGCCATTAAAGTTCATTATAAATGCAACATTATAGAAACTATATAGGAACAATGTGTGTGCAAGTTACATTTGGAACTATCGAACAAATTCAAATCACAATGTTACACTCGGTTTGAAATCCTATTATATTAACAACAATACATAAGCTAACTTCAAACAATATTGCCAGTATTTAGATAACACAATGCATGTTCAATTTTCGATTGTATCATCGCAGAAATATACAAAATGATACCCTTCGACAATTTTAAATAGTAAATATAAAGAAACTTGAAAAAATATTTCATCTGTCAGGTTACCAAACAATTTTGAATTTCCCGGTCTTGAGGAGATGGAAGATGCCACCTAACGGGGCGACACCCAGTTCATAGACAAAGAAAGTTGGTAGTGTTGTTTCGTGTGCATCTTATTATAAAGTAGGATTGATATCGTCGTAGATCAAAAAACATCGTAATAAGTACTCAAAATACGTCGAAGAAATGGTTACGTGAAATAGTAAGCCAAGATAATACTAAAAGAAAATTGATACTCGAAGGTTGAAGTTGAAACTGATTAGGCCCTTGATGATTCTCAAACTTGTTGCTCTGATATTTTACAAGATAAAAATGAGAACCCATCCGTCACCTCTCCCCTCACATTTTTCTCAGAATCCCCAGTCATTGTTCCTTATTTTCCATTCAATAAGTAGTTTAATGTAGTAAAAACCCAGGCATCAGATAACTCTACTACATTAGCTAATAATTTGAGAAATTCGGCAATTGATTGATGCATGTCCAATACGAATTTCAATAAACTTATTGCTATCTTGAAGAAGCACAAGTCATTAAGTGAATATAAAAACCTTCCATATGATTGTCGTACTTTGTTGAAAACCAAAAAGTCTGGTACAATTTCAATTACAGAGAATGGAAAATATCATCATTTTGGCCTATTTGCAGGAAATAATTGAGAGTATCGTATAGATGTGTATGTCAAGGTTTTGTAGAGTTGGTATAGTAGATCAAGTTGTCAATCTTCCATCCAAACATTCGATTGATTATCATTGTTTCAGGTTCAGGTGCCTGGATGAGATCAGAGTTTTTTCAATTTGATATTTTGATATTTGTGTTTTTTAGTTGTGATATTTCAATTTAATTAAAGGTGTTATTATAAAATGTTTGCCTTTTTGACCCCTAAGACATTCATAGACATTTGAAATTAATAACTTTTCATATATACAGAATATCTCACAAAGTTGGAAGCATATGGAATACTTTTTTATTATTGAGAGAAGAGTTCCGACGCGGAAGCAGATGAAATTAAATCTCACTGGAATAAAGTGCCAGGACAAAGACAAGTGAAAAGACTAAAGAGCCTTTTGCCTAGGAAAGCCAAACAGCTTCTCGAGTTAGACAAAAAATACTTGAAACTGGTAACGGGACTCCTTACTGAACACTGCCCTCTAAGGTATCACCTCAAAAAGATGGGTTCAAACAGAGAGTGATAGTTGCCGCTACTGCGAGAACTTCGCCGAAACTGCAGAACATTTGCTTTGCGAATGCCCAGCACTCTTTTGCAAGAGGCTCGAGTTCCTAGAAGGGGCCTTCTTAGAGCCCTCCGATGTCAGGAACCTAGCTCCCAGGAAACTAATAACTCGCAAGAAGCCTCGGAATCCCGGGCTCGAATAGATTCAGGGTTGTGCACAAAAGATCTAATAGGTCGAGGTGTTTGAGAGGCTGCACAGCCTAAAAACCCCCCTACAATCTACATCTATCTTTATTTGACCAATGGCCGACTATAAAATGTAATGATTTGGTTGATACTCACTTCACTTCGAAATGTGATTGGCAAATGGGATTTTTGACGAGCGAGAAACGGTAGAGAAATGAGATCAAATGTCGTTTGAGATGAAGAAGTGTTGGTGCTCATAAACTCTTTCTTTTGTTTTGATCCAGTTTTAGCCTTATGTTGATATTACTGCACTTCTCACTTAACCATTCACCACCTCCCGTGTTTTCACTGAGTAGTGATTATTTTCATTTTGAAGGATTTGTTCAAATAATATTTGCTTCGTTTGAGTTCGTTGAGTTCTAGAACCCTCAACTAGCAAGAACTATTAAGTGGGACGTTGGTGAGTCGACAAACCTTTTCATGACCAATGATCATTTCAGGGTCCTTGTATGGACTTTGATACCTCCTTGTGTAACACCCTGTAGGTGTTATGAATATTATTTAATATATAGGACTATATTATGTGTTGAGATTCTTGGTTTCCACACGAAAAAAGTAACAAAGGGAACATCGACAAGTTCAAATTTATAATTATATTGGCAAAATCATTTCCGTTGAGAAATATATTTTTCGTACCATCATTCGATAAGAATATAGGCATTGTTGATTCGAACACTTGCAGGTTTTCTTCGAAATCAATAATCGTTGACGAAGTCATCAGCGTCTTCGAGAGATAAGACTTCCTGAGGACGAGATTCGAGCCAAAATTATTACATCGTATCAAAAGTAACGAGCGCAAACAAAATTCAGGGGATTGAAGCGAGAAATCGGCATACTAGCGATATCTCGAGTTATTATTTGAACTAACAAAATTACCATTTACAAGCGCAGGTGGTACGAGATCTGCAGAGATTTGAAGCGTTTCGGAACTTCGTCGGTAGAGGGCCATACTGGTACCATATCGATAATATAAGTTTCATTATTTTGGGGCGTTGTGATTGGTTGAATTGAATTTTCGCTGAGCCAAAAAGTTCAAAATCAGCATTATAGGGGATGCGGAGGAAAATATCGCGAAAAGAAGGAGTCGATCCTGGGACTTCGGGAACTCTGGATTGAAGTGTCGTGCGCGAGATAATTCAAAAGGGGTTTTATGATTTTTGATTTTTCGTTTCGAGTGTAGAGTTTCGGTGGATCCAGTAATAGTAAGGGTGAGTGATTCCAGAAATAGTAGAATTTTTGGCTGTAAATTTAATACCGGAAGGCACGTCGAGATAGGGCTCGGCCTAACTTGCCTTCAATTCGCTGAGAACCGGATTCCCTTTGTTACATGTGATTTATTGGGCGTTAGGTATTAATTTTGATTCGTTAGTTTATATAGTGAAAACAGGGAGGAATAACTAAGTGGGCCTCTTAGAAATTCTGCCTGTAAGAGGGTTGTTTTAGGCACTTACTTATGAATTTACTAGAATTCCAACTTTCGTTAACAACTCAAAATCCTATACTTATTCAAAATTTTATCCAAATTCATTGGTCATGTTAATAATTTAAATGCGGCTAATTTCTATCAATTTATTCTTCTTGTTTAATTATTTTCTCAATAAAAGTTTAAAAAGGTTTTCTCGTGGTATTAATTGGTAGTTTTTTTGTGGATACTCCCTAGCCCTTTTCACAAAAAAATATTTTAAAGACTACGCATTTTAGAAGCCGTAGCCGTACCTACCCCTCCTACAAAAAAAAACCTGGTGGACGAATAGAACCAGTGAGCCTGCAATTTACTTGATGTAGTTTCAGTTGTTGATAATCCGGTTTTGCCACTGTACAAGATCTGTTTGGTTAGAGCGGATTCAAAACCAAATTCTGACCAGGTGGCAGCGGCTATTCTACCATATAAAAATACCTGTTGGTCCGGCGACTCTAGTGGTTGACTTCCCTGTACCAACCAAAAGAGTACGTCTCCCGGATTCCCAGTATATTACAGTTGTACGGGCTTTGGCACTTTCTGGTATGAGCTTTATTTGTAACAATTATTCGAATTTGTTGCTTGGCTGCTTACAAACCATCTGTGAAGCCATCTTGGTTTATTTCATCCTGTTGCATGATGCAACTTGAACCAGGTAAGGTTCATTATATTATGTATTGAAGTGCTTGGAATCGTATTTTGCATCCGTTCTCCAGGTAAATCATTATACGTGGCATGTTTCTTGTAGAGCCGTCTCAACTCAAGGAGTTAGCTTCTCCTATTTTCTCCATTGTTTCAGGAGAATAAAGGTGAGACTTGGGGCAGTTAGACTCTGGTTCGTTTATTGGACGTCTCCTAGCTTCTCTGCAAGCTTAAATAGCCTTCTCGAGAGAAGCTCTATTATTTCGAGGCCATGTTGCAGTAAGGCAAGGAATATTTCGTTCTTGAATGGTCTTAAGTTTTTGATAGCCCATTTGATCCTTGCTGTGAAGCTAGGCTCCTACTTGATCTGTTGCTGGGGTTGTCGAATATGGGTCTGCAGGAGAAGTCTGACAATGTCTTAAGGGTTATCAGCATATCTCCCGTTCAGAACGATGCAATAGGATTATTTTTCGAAAGAACTTCCTGAAGACGTTGTGCTGGGTCTAATTAGATGATTCTCTCAAGTTTTTTATTGTACCCGGAAAAAGCTGTTTTGTAGTCTTTCCAGTGACCCAATCTCTTAGCTCCGTTGGGAAATATTCTGACACTGAATATTTGCTAGTTCCTTATTACTCGAAGGTACATCTCTAGTAGCAGCCTCTTGTTTTTCAGGATATCTGAGTTTATATGCTATTATAATAGCATTTTGAAGTTGCCTGAAGGATGTGCAGTTTCTCGATTGATTCGATGAATGTTTTTTGGTCCTACGTCTGTTTTCCCGATACTCTTTGTAAGCTTCCTAGTTGGTTAACTTTTAAATCCTGTATCCGACATTGAGACATGCCATTTGTGGTGAAAGTTTGTTATAAATGGATCCGCGAGAATCAAATCAAGAATCTCTTTTCTAATCGCATTCATAATGGTGGGTTTATTTCCTCTATAAATAATGTCGATATGGTTGGCTACCCCAGTTTTCACTTCTATTATAGTGGTTGCTAAATCTCCAGTGATGAAATCCGGAAAGAAAAACTTAGGTGCGAGTACTGAAAAAACAATTTATTCATAGTAAACTAAATTAATCAAGAGCTAATAAATTATTCATTCGAATATGGCGGAATAAACGTTTATGTTTCAAGAACAAATAATTCATTTAAACTATTCAAATATACCTCATTATTACCAAATTCAAATTTATTGCCAAGGTCTCGCTATAGATCTATAGATTTATCAATTGTAAGTAAATCATTATTTATTATAAATAAAGAATATTTATTATTATGATACATTCCATTAGCAATTAATACAGACATTTTTTATTGATATGTTCTGTTTGTTATAAAAATATTAATAAATCAAAAGGGAGACGCCCCTTCTGATATCGAAAATGAATTCAATATAGAAGGAATCGGAATCAATTAACCCTTTATAAACTTACCTTGCCATGTACTTATCAAATCAACATAATTGATATCCCCCACAAACTTTACTCAAATATACAAAATTGATAACCCTCAAAAACTTTTCTAACCCCTGAAATTCGTCCTTGATCAACTGCGTTATATAGTGATATATCTTTCACAATACAATCACTGATTTTATTTTTATAGAATATAGATTCAAATCACTTATATAATTATAATGAACTTACTGTTATCGTGTTCTAGCATGAATAGTTTGATTTTAAATTGAATTCATCACATATCATGCATGCCACTTGGCCACTCGACAAACATAACACGAACTATACAAACGGCACCACACGACTAAACTATAATTTCAATGGATATTTATTATTTGAAGACAAATAATATATTTTCAAATGAAACCAATTATTGATTTATAACAAATAACACTGCAAAAGCAGAAAGTAAATATTTATTATATGTTACCTACTATGACTTATGCACTTTCATTAAACTTGTAATTAATAATGAATACATTTCCAGTTATATCACCCAATGAACTATTTCATCAAGAATAAATTTATATTGTTAATAATACACATCTCGACCAAAAACAAACTATCTGTTTATTATTATTATTTAATACCAAATGAAATTTTATTTTCTTCATTTATTGTGAATAAATGGCACCCAAACAAATATTAACTATTAGCCCTATCTTTTTTTCAGTGAGCAATATGGCTGCTCGTGATGATTCGTGAGAACATATTAGTGGAGACTGTTCGTCTCCAATACCTACTTCTTGCATGAGCATAATACAATGAAAATAATTGATCGGAATCATCATGTATATGGTATTTTTCATCCAACAATTGAAACACAGTATATCAGTCAAAGTGCTTTATAATATGTTTATAATCAATCAAGAATTGTCAAAACTTCAGATAGTGAGATAAGGTGAATGATGACAGAAATCGAGATATTGAAAGCTTATAAATGCCTGAGTCTGGATAAAAGGAATCATCAGAACTTAACGAAAGTGAGTAATCAAAATATAATTTCAAATGCATTGTGCTTATGTACAACAACTTGTAATTCACCTCAATTCAAATATTCAAGTAGTTAGGTCTTAGGTCATGTGTATTATATTGTTTGCTACTGAACGGATTACATTATCCCTCAATTCACTAATTTAACAAATCAACGGTACTTCTTGTTCATCAATTCAATATATCTTCAGGATATCTACTTCCTACAAATGCACACGTTTCAATAAAGATTGCAGTATTCAAAATAAACTATGCATCGAGAAAGAAAGTGATGTTCTAAAATAAGAAATTGGTGCAATCCGATTTTAAGGCCATAATCTTCATGTGAATGAATCGAATTATGAATGATATTCAACAGATCGACATAATCGACAGCTACTTATCGCTTATTCGATAAATTGTTGTATTTTATAGTATATCCAATATTTTATGGATGAGATGAAAATATAATGACTGACACTGACGTGGACAATACAATCAATGTTTAATCAACTAACGCATCTACTTAGTGTTCATATCTGAAATTGAATACATTTTTTAAATTTGAGAGGAGTTAACGGCTTCGTGAGAGAGTCAGCTACCATGCCATTTGTTGGTATATACGATGGCTTGATAGGCTCTTCTGCCATAGAAAATGATGGCGCACATCAATGTGTTTTGTTCTTGATTGGTAGGAACCATTCTTAGCAAGATTGAGTGCGCCCTGATTATCCACGAAAATTCTAAGTGAAGTATTCTCTTGCTTGGAACATGAAACAATTTCTTCTGACAAACCCTTCAGCTAAAGAGCCTCCTGAGTAGCAGAGGACAACGCCATATACTCTGCTTCAGTAGTGGATAACGCTATAATCGGTTGCTTCTTCGTTCCCCAAGACACGGATGCATTGCACATCAGGAATACATATCCGGTGACAGATTTTTGCTTATAAATGTCACTAGCGAAATCAGAATCACAATACGCAGTGATCTCACAAGATTTGTTTTCATCGTACTCAAGCTTCCAGTCTGCTGTCCTATTCATATAGCGAAAGATACGCTTCACTACAGACCACTGTACAGCTCCTGGGTTATTGTTGAATAGGCTAACAAAGCTGACAGCGAATGATATGTCCGGGCTGGACACCTGTGACGCAAATAACAGACTGCCCACTGCCTCTTGGTATGGGATATTTTCCATCTTCTCCTTCTCATTCATAGAGTTGGGCTGCTGGTCTTTGGAAAGCTCTACATTGGGATCGAGAGGAGTTGATGCAGGGTTGCAATTTTCCATATGGAATCGAGCTAAAACGTACTCAATATAGGCTTTCTGATCAATCCATATATTTTTTCTCATCCTGTCTCTTGAAATTCGAAATCCAAGTACGAACTTGGCTTCACCTATGTCAGTCATCTTGAAGTTTTTCATCAATTGAGATTTGATCTCGTATTTCAGTTTCTGGTCGTCAGAAAAGATTAGCAGGCCATCAACCCAGACTGCTATAATTATCATCTTCTCCTGATTGGACGCAGGGATCGAACTTCGACTGCCTCAAACCGATATTCTTTAAACATCCATCTAATTTCATATTCCATACTCTGCTCGCTTGTTTGAGTCCATATAAACTCTTCTTGAGACAACAGACTTGGTTCGAATGCTGATAGCCTTCAGGCTGACGCATATAAGTCTCTTCACTGAGATCTCCTTGGAGAAAAGCTGTAACTGCGTCCATCTGATCTATATCCATATCTAGTTTTGCTGTCAGGGCCAGAAGATACCAGATTAAGCCGTACCTCACTACTGGAGAAAATGATTCCTCAAAATCTAGCCCCTTGCGTTAGGCACAGCCTTTGACAACGAGTCTGGCTTTATACTTCACTATTTTTTCAGTGACATCTCGTTTCGTCCGGAAGACCCATTTATTGTTCAGTGGCACATTTCCTGGGGGCCGATACATAAGCTCCCATGTCCTGTTTTCTATATGAGAGTTGTACTCAAGGTCCATAGCTTGCTTCCAAAGATCACGGTCAGGACGATTTTCAATTTCTTCAACAGTCGTTGGATCATCAGTTTCACTTAAGCTCATTGCATATGAAACATAATCCCCTAACTTATTTGGTGGACGTCTAACACGTTCTCCTTTTCTTTCCTGATCGGCAAAATCAATTATTTGCTGCTGTGGATGATATGTTGGATCATCGTTCTCGTCATTCACTTTTGATCACTATCAATATCGGATTCATCGACTGTTCCGGATGAAAAATCACCAGGTTCATTACCTCCATCTGATGCCCCAATGGTATCATTCAGAACTGCTGGAATTTCAATTCTTCAATTCTTTTATCATCATATACCATCAGAGGAAAGTTAACAAATTCTTCTCTTTCGGATTTGCCAAAAATACGATCCTTTCTCGTATTCCGAAAATATGACATCGCGAGACACAAATACTTGATTATATATATTCTGATTTATCTGGATCATAAAATCTACGATTCACTCTAGCCAATAAATATGCTAGGACGTGACTTTGAGTCCAATTTCTTCCTATTGGCTGCTGGATCATGAGCGTATACTTCACAACCAAATGCACGAATGTGCTTCACGGTCGGTTTTCTTCTTGTCCAAATTTCTAGAGGTGTGACTTCTGTGCATTTCGTAGGAGATCTGTTGAGAAGGTAACATGCCGTGTTTGCCGCCTCTGCCAAATATTTTTGAGCAAGTTCCGAATCAGCAAGTAAACACCTGACTTTTTTTATGATCGTGCGGTTTAAACGCTCCGCTTTCCCGTTTTGTTCGGGCGAATGAGGAACTGAAGTCTGATGTTCGATACCTCTCATTCGATTAGAACAAAGTTCTCCTCCATTATCTGTTCTAAGCGTTTTTATATTCAAATTAGTTTGATTTTCTACCAACTTCTTGAAACAGGCGAATGTGTCAAAAACTTGGCCCTTTTTTGCCAAAAAATAACAAAACGAGATGTGGCTGTATACATCTAAAAAAGTTAGCATATACTGGGACCCTGCTATTGATTTTTCTAGTGGTCCAATTAAATCGGAGTGAACTAGCTCCAAAAGTGTAGTGGTTATAGTTTTACTCGAGGGAAATGGCAAGCGATGACTTTTACTGAGCACAAATTTCACAAACAAACTCTTTCGGAATTCTTCTAGAAAAATCTATTTCGTGAACTAATCCATCTTTCAACTTCGTTAAACTTGATAAATTGACATAAGCCATGCGCCTGTGCCACAAAAGTTCATCTTTTGGAGATTTAAGGAGAAAGGTTCAACCTGAATAAGTTGTTTTCTAATGTAGCAGTTGCCAGAATACTGTCATTTGTATCATAAACTCTTGCACCATCAGAATCGAAGACAACTGTATTTCGCCTATTCACAATTTGACTGACTGAAAGAAGATTCACTCGTTAATCAGGCACATGATAAACATTTCGGACGGTAACAGGAAACTTTATATCACCAATGCTGCATGTTCGCACTATTTACGGTGCGAAAGCTTTATTGTTTTTTGTCATATGCGCCGAACAACCTGAGTCGAAAAACCAATCTGATTTACCCTCAGAAATTTGCGTGGAAAGAGCAATAAACATGACTTGTTCCTGGTTATCGTTGGCATTCCCGCAGAACTGTTTCTTTTTTCTCCGATTAGAACAGTTCTTTGCGAAATGTCCATATTTATTACATTCGTAGCAACGAGGTCCTGTATATTTTGAACTGGAAGAGTTTTTCTCAGAATCGGAATTATTCCCTTTTGACTGTTTTTTAAAGTGCTTTGGCCTGCTCTGGGTTTCGAACTGAAATTTTTTCGATGTTGAAAACCATATATCGCCTCAACTTTCTGACCATCATCTCTTTTTGTTGTCGAAACATCTTGAAGAAGTTTAGTTTGAGAGAGAGAGAGAAATATACTTTATTGTTGAAGAAATAGGTTTCTTATTCTGAATAAACTTAAAATTTAGGCAAATACTAGAAATAAACTGTATAACAATTTAAACGTGACTTTACCAATAATACATTATTACAAATATTAAAAATAAGTACTTAAAATATTTGAAAAACACATATATACACATATTTAAAAAACGGTTAATGTATAATGTGAAATAACTAGTTCCTGATTTAATTTTAAAAATTTTTGAATGTGAATGTGTCAAATAAATAAAAATTCACCTACGTAAAATATAAAAAGAGAAAAAAAGAAACAAACAAACGAATGAAGTAAAATGAACTTTTAACAATCATACAATACAACAGATAAATAGATTACATTACCTACTTTAAACATTTAAAATTAACAAAACCAAGTTCACAACAAAGTATTATTGTAAAATTCGTCGCGATTGTAATAAGCTTTCTTCAATAGGGCCTGTTTGACACCATTTCTAAATTTACTGTACGAATTCTCATTTCTTAGTGATAATGGTACATGATTATATATTTTTTTACTTTCATAAATTAGAGAATCTTGTGTCAGGGTCGCCTTTGCATGGGATAGGAGGAGCAATTTTTTTAACTGTAATTTGTCGGGTATTGTGGCTTGCCTGTTCCAGTAATTCTGTTGTATTGTATTTTTTGTAGGTCAGGCAAACAGATTCTAAAATAAAGATATAGGTAAGAGTTAGAATTCCTTCTCTTGTGAATAAGGATCTACATGACGTTTGCGTCCCAACTCTGCATATGTATCTAACTGCTCTTTTCAGTAAAATAAATACTGATTGAAATAAATGCTGACTACAGAATCCCCAAAATGATATACCATGATGAACTCAGTTCATTTGATACAATTCGGAGTGCGTAACAACCAGACGCCAATTTTTTTGTTATTGCTATGACATGCTGATCAAATTTCAGTTTGTTATCTATGAATATTCCCAGAAATTTGGAGTATTTTTTATTTTCCAAAATATGTCCGTTGAGGTTTAGATCATCATCATCCGAGCTGAATGAAATTAAGTTGGTTTTGTTTGTATTGAAGCACAAATAATTAGAATCGCACCATTTTTTTACAATTCCTAAATCTTTAATGATCGTATCTTTCATAATTTTGCTATTATTTCCATGCCAGAGGTATCATCTGCGAATATTGTGAATGTTTCCTGAATTGGAATAAGGGCCAGGTCATTAATATATATGAGGAAAAGAATCGGACCCAAGACAGATCCTTGAGGGACGCCCCATAAGATGTCTTTGCTGTTAGATAAACTTCCATTAGATTTTACCAATTGTTTTCTGTTGCTTATGTAAGACCTGAACCATTTATTACATACTGCATTGAAGCCATAATAGCTAAGCTTTTTTAAAAGGAGTTCATGATTTACACAATCAAAAGCTTTAGAGAAGTCACAGAATACTGCCTCTACCGCTTCTCCATTGTTGAGATTAGTTCAAGGAAATTGAAAATGGCATTATTTGTGTTTTTTGAACTCTGAAATCCAAATTGAGAGTCAACTAATATTCCATTGGTTTTTAGATAATGTAATACTCTTTTTTCACAAGTTTTTCAATCAACTTTGATACTGATGCCAGTAGAGAAATCGGCCTAAAATTACTCGGATCTTCTGGGTTACCTCCTTTGAACAGTGGGATAACAAGAGCTGTTTTGAAACAGGAAGGAAATTCTCCGAGGGCAAAGGATTCATTTATGATTTCGACTAATACATTCAAGGCCGAATTGGGGAGGTTGATCAGAACTTTCACTGAGATTTCATCCAAGCCAGTGGAATTTTTGTTTTTTATATCCAGTAGAGTATCTTTCAACTCAATTAAATTTGTATCTCTTATGTTAAAGTCATTAGAGATATTGATATGTTTTAAATATTCCATAGGATTGGACGTAGGTTTAATAGTAGAAGTAAGCTTTTCAGCTATGGTACAGTAAAAGTTATTGTTGGTATCTGAACTTATATTGATCTGCCTTGGAAGCGAATTAGATTTGCCTCTCAAGCTATATTCACTATCGCCCAGTTTTCTTTTACACTATTCTTTGCATTCTCCACTTTATCTTTGTAATGCATTTCCTTGGCACATTTGATGATGCGTCTATAAATTCAGCGATAATTATTAAAATAAGTAATAAAAAACTCATCGGAATATTGTTTTCTCATGGTATGCAATGATCTCAAGTTATTTGCAGATATTCGTATTCCTTGGGTTATCCATTGTTTTTTATTCTTTATTTTAATTTTTTTTTAGGAAAACAATCTTCAAATACTTTTGTTAGAAGTTCTTGGAAACAGCACATAGAATCATTCGAACGAAAAACATTTTCCCATGGAATTAGATCGCATTTTTGTCTGAATTTATCAAAGTTCTTTTTACTGTATATTCTACCCAGCTTAATCTTATTATCAGAGTTATAACACTTGATTGGAAATTTTAAAATAATAGCTTCATGGTCAGACAGCCCCACCGAAATAATATTGCAAATCAAATTTTCTTCCTCTATGTTCGTGCATATATAATCAATAGTAGTGGATGAGTATCGTGAGATCTGCGTTGGACCTTGAACTAACATTTTTAAATTATATGATAAGAGCAGAGTTTCAAGCGTTTGAGTAGGTGAGGAATCCTTTTCATCATAATTGATGTTGAAATCACCCGCTACAATGAGTTGTGAGTTCACTGGTAAATTTTACCATTTCTGGATGTGTCTTGGTGTGTTTGCGATACAAATGCATTACCCTCGTCATATTTTTCACTCCTCATACTCAGATCTTTGATTCTCCTAATCACTTTCCTACCTAGGAAACGAGCCATAGTTGTCTTCAATCTATAACCATATCTTGTATAATTTGAACGTCTCAGTAGGTTATTACAGCCAAAAAAAAATCAAGTTATCTAGCCCCAGCAGGTGAATCTTCTTACAAAAATTCAAGTTATTTTCATACATAATTTGGTTCACATTGATGTCATATCTGTACGGTTCTGAGATAATAATTGTTTGTGTATGTTGTGTTTTTTCAACAAGTGTGTCTATCATGTTCACATTTGTTTTGTTCAGCCATAGCAGAATGACGTCATCTCCTGAGAATTCTTTTGCATTCGTGATAGCTGTATGAATTAATTCTTCATCATTTGCTCCAGGTTTTCTGATGGATTGAACAGAATAGTCCTCGTTTTGGGAAAGATAATTTATCATTCCTTTTCCGTTAAAGCCCGATACAAATAAAATTTTATTTTTGAATGTCATTTTTTCTTGGAGTTGTCGAGACTGTCGGCTCTGTCTCGAAATTTTTTATTTAAATTTCTTTTCGGGGCTACGGTTTCAACGTCTTCGTGGATAAAAACTGAATTGTGACAGTTTTCTGTATCTTTTATTGTTTCTGATACTTTGTTCCTATTCTGGCCATTTTTTAAGCTCAAATATTCTCACATTCACATTTTGATTTCTTAATTTCTTCTATGTAGTATTCCTTTTTCTGAGTCATGGTTTCGAAGGTTGTGATCATGTTTTTATTGATACAACTAAGTTCTTCCACTTCTTTTTTATATCATCTTTTTGATTGTTTTGATCGCATTGGCGGTAATTTCAATACCGGAAGACTCTATCGCCATAATCATAGGCTGAAAATTATTGGGAAAACCGGCTAATAAAATAGTGCCAACCCACTCGTCAGAAACTTCCAAACCAATGTTTGTGAGTATATAGGCAGTCGTGATAATTCTATTCACGAAATCCTCAACTGAGTCACAGTTTTCAAGCCTAGTCATGATTAGAGTCCTCAATAAACCAACTCTTCTGATGAGTCCTGAATCCTGAAATAGATATATATATATATATATATATAATAACCAAATATAAAACAAATAGTTCAACATAAATATCTAGGATCGGTGAAAATTTCAAAAGTACGTAGCATTCAAAGAACCTGAAATATAAAAGTTTGGAATGATTATCCATGTACAAACAAGAAAGGAGGGAGAAATTTGTGCATCCGTACAGGTAATACTCAATTCATTTGTGAACTTCCCTAGATGATTTTTCAATAATCCACCAACTCCGCTCTCTTTTCCGGAGATGTGGAACTCATATACTCATTGCAGTTGCTGATATCAACATATGGAGTTCTCAAAGAAGTAAACTATCCGCCAAAATATTATGACTAAAACTAGTGGAGTTTATATTTTTTCCTAGAATATATTCTCTCGATATGGTTGGGAACACTGGTAGCTGTGCAATGTTGTCATATTTTTCGTGCGCCCGCTTCAAAAAGTTCGTATGGATATTTCGTATGTTCTACTTCGGAGTTCGAGAATGCACTCGTATTGACGTATACGATGTCATTCGTATACGCGAGAAAGTCGCATGACTTCGAGAATAGCTCCCCAGGCGCAAGGGCCGAGCGTATGCCCGGATGCCAATCATTTTTCCAGCGTTGGACGTAGGGCACGTCATCTGAAACGGCACTAATGCTCAATTCAATGCCATCATGGAAAAACTGCGTGCAATTAATGTTGCAATGACTTCAACAAATGAAAAAATTGAAGAGCTTGCTCGCTCAGTGGCCAATCAATCTCAATCTGTTAGTTGTGTTAATAAAATAGCAGTCCTTTGTGATGACCATCTCAAGCTACGAGATAAAGTTATCTCACTAGAATCTCATATCCATGAGAAACTGGAACCAAATAATGAAATGCAAAATCTACAGGATGGAATTATGGAACGCATGAGAAGAGAACAAACCTTATAGTTTTAGGACGTCCTGAAATGCGCAATCCTAATGAAGAGCTATCAGAATCACAAGATATCATTGATAAAATTGTCCCAAATAGTAATATCCAGATTAAATCTGCCTTTCGTATTGGTAAACCCAGGAATGACACTAAACCTCGTCTACTAAAATTATGTCTGAATTCGTCCGATGAAGTTCTCCTGATATTGAAAAATAAATCCAAGATCTCCATATCTCATCATCCTGAGATCTCTATAAAATCAGATTCAACACCAGCCCAATCTAAACACCTTGCTATTCTTCGAACTCAGCTGGAAGAAAGAAATAAAACTGTGAAAAAGATATCACGATGAAATACGTGGAAGGGATTCCAAAAATAGTACCACTGACTGAACCCGTCAACTACAAAAATATATCTAAGCGAATACATGAAGAAGAAAATTTCCCAAAAAGGCAAGATGATGGACTGAAGATTTCTAAAGCTTCCGGATTTTCGGCGTCAGCAGAACTGTCAAGGATTTGGTAATGTTGAAGAATACTTATATAACAATAGTAAATTCTTAGTGTTGTGTCCAAGCGAAACATGGCTCACATATGACCCCCAGTACTTAACAACCTCAAAGTGATAGCTTCAGAGCTCCTCAAACAGATAAATCATCTGGTAGAGCAAGTGGCGGGCTCTGCATCTACTACAAACATGTTTTAAGGATGAAAACTCTTGAATCTCCATGGTGGATAGTTTCTCATTTTAGCTTCAAAAATGTTAAATTTATATTGT
This sequence comes from Chrysomela aeneicollis, assembly GCA_029955515.1. NCBI lineage: Eukaryota > Metazoa > Arthropoda > Insecta > Coleoptera > Chrysomelidae > Chrysomela > Chrysomela aeneicollis. The sequence goes on along the minus strand of JARUHQ010000005.1, from coordinate 7,258,324 downwards.
GTTCTGTATATTTAAAACTATCGCTTGATCTTTATTTTATATTGGATAGCTTTCAAGAAGTTCTTTCTGAGATAACTCGTAAATTTCGCAATACGCCTATTCTCATAGGTGTTGATTTCAATTGCAGAGGTGCTGAACTTAGTAAGATACTCGTAGAACTTCTTGAAAATACCAACCTCTCAGAAAACAGGATCAGTATGGATAAAGTATACATCACACGGGGGTGTAATATTCTTGATTTCATGCAAGTCAACGGTTTTTCTCTACTGAATGGTATAGAACTGCGCAGTATAGGTAGGTACTTATGTTTCACATAATGGTAACAGTTAATAGACCTAATATTCATCTCAAATCACTCTACCACCTCAAAACTTGCTAGAAATATTTATAACACATATGTTTGTAAGAATACAAACATGCCACGGTTCGACACAGAGTGCACAAACAATTACTCAAATTTAAGAAACATATATTTCATCAAGATTCACTGAACACATTGAATTATTTAATGACAAAGACATTGTGGATTACTATCAATTCAATTAATAATTCAATTAATAATTGAAAAAAAATCCAAAAACACTCAACTCTCAAATATGAGAAAACTTCTACTCTGAAATCTACCCACCCCGTATAATTGATGATACGAAATTTATTGATGCAAGACACCCTTTCCTTGATGCGAAAATAACTTCCAATGAAATATACACCGTCATTAATGCTTGTAAAAATAAAAAATCGCCAGGTTCTGATTTTATCATTTATGAGTTCATTAAAAAACTAACGCATAACTGGATACTTTATCTCACATGCTTATTCAATGATATATTTGAGTCCGCGATTATACCTAGCAACTGGAGTGAAATTATTTTATCCATGGTTCACAAGAAAGGCCCTACAGAAGATCCTGCGAATTACAGAGGCATTGCACTAGAAAACTGTCCTGCTAAGATTTTCACACATGTTCTCCTCAATATACTCAATACTTGGATAGAAGATAATACTATACTAACCGAAAATCAATCTGGATTTCGGAAAGATAGAGGATGTTTGACAACGTATTTACTTCAACTTGTAGTATACAGTTACACCTGGGACTAAAAAAAGAAAAATATACGCTCTCTCAATCATGCATTGCTTTGGTTTGAGCTCTATTCTTTGGGAGTCAGCTCTAGAATGATCAGTGTTATAAAGAATATCTATGACAAAGGAAAAATGGAAGTCAAAGCTCGTGAAGGCCTTACCAAACCGTTCGATGTCACGACTGGAGTCCTTCAAGGTGAAACGCTAAGCCCACTATTATTCGCTCTGTTCCTTCATGACATTAAGTCCTTCTTCCGCGAAAATGGTGCCAATGTAATCAATATTGATAACAAAAATGATCTCCTGATGCTGATGATCTTGTCATTCTAGCTGATTCAGAAATTGATCTTGGGCGTGAACTGAGCAATCTCGAACGTTTCAGTGATAAAAATGCATTGACAATTAACGAGATGAAAACAAAAATAACAACCCTTTCGAAGTAGTAAAGAAGTTATTCCTCGTTATTTTTTGGGGACATGGCATACATATCTGCTGAAAAATACAAACAAGCTGTAGGTGCGGTTTTATCGGTAATGGCAAAGACTAGGAAGAACTCGTGGAGAGCTAGGGAAGATCTATTGAATTCACTAATCTTGAGTGTAATGACTCATTGCGTACCAGTTTGGGGATGCCGTTATCCTGATATTTTGAAAAAAGTCTACCTCTTTTTCTCCAAGAAAATGTTATCCCTTTCCATCAATACCCCAGGATATGCCATGAGACTTGAAGTAGGAAGGGTACATTTCTTTTGATATATTCAAGCTGGTCCCTATCTGGCTCATCAAATGGCTAGAAATGAAAAGTGACCGATCCAAAATTATGTTTTGATAGGCTCCTCTCAAGAATTACATCGATAGGAGATTCAATTGGTCCTTGCAAGTCAAACAACAGCATGAATACGTAAACTTTCAATAAGCTTGGGACGAAATCACAGGAAGTATACTCCTCCGGCGAAATAAAAAAGTTTTGCTTTCTAGGTATATGACTAATTTGAGAAATGAAGATTATTCTCTTTTTTCTTGTTCTGCATTCCTGACACTCAGCCAGACCCTCACTGTTTCGTAAACCCAAAACTAATTTCACTTGAAGGTATCTCTTCAACTTACTAGAATAATTTCGCAACTCAGGCTATGCAGTAATTATGGCATAAAATTTACTTATTCAGGTTCAATATACCAAATAAATCCGAGAGAAATATGTTCAGACGGGTGCTGGCGACACAGTTTATTTGACTGTCCCATTTACACAACTATGCGACATCCTAATGCTCCTTTTCTGGAAATCATAAATAACTTAGTTGACACTCTCAACAATATTACACCCTCCCCTGCGAAATCTATCACAGATCATTTATGTAATAATGTGAAACTTCGTTCATTTATAATCAATGTGTCAGAAATAGTTATATATATAGTTAAAGATACAAAGCGGAAGGGTACGGTTGGATCTTTACAAGCCTGGCATAATAATGAAATATACATAGTGCCCGCTCATGCCCGATGAAGCTGAGTTTGCAGGACGGACCGACTAGCAAACGCCACCATATGGCCAATCAAACATTATCAAGCTGCCATTGCCGCAGAGCATGTCAAACCATGAACTGTAAGGAAATGTGATATTTGATTATTGAGAATGCTCGCCTACTGTTAGCTGACTGTGTATGTCTTCTGATTGCCCGAGGACGCAATCAGATTGCACAAGACTGCACCAGCTTTGTTATAGAATGATATGCTCAACCATTGTTAGCTGAATGTGTATGTCTTCTGATCGCCCAAGGTCACAATCAGAATACTCAAGACTACACCAGCTTTGATATAGAGTGAGATGTTGCCTATGTATGTCTTTTGATTGCCCAAGGACGCAATCAGAATACACAAGACTACACCAGCTTGATTATACAGTGATTTGCTGGCCTAGTGTTAGCTCTGACTGTTTATGTTTATCAATGCTCACGGTCGAAAGAAGATATCGATAGACTGCAAGTTGTTATAACAACGGCAAATGGTTGAGAGGGGACAATGAAAATGATGTTGAGAGTTAGGTACAGCTATGCGAAACTTAATATTAGACCGCGAAACATGAGATGATGAATCGATATGATTAGGAACAATGATATGATTATGAACAATGTAAAAGTTAAGTCGATAATTTCACGATGCTTTCTAGGAGATACCAGATTGAATTCATTCAGTAAAGAGTCATAACTATAGTGTCATTGTGAAAAATACGCCGAGATCTTTGAATTGGGGAACTCGTGACAGATATGTGGTATTTAAATGGTAGTCGAACATAATAGAGATTGGTTTGCAGGTAAAAATCATACTTTTACACTTATTGATATTTAAGGAGAGTTTATATTGTATATTATCACAAATATCATCATTGAAGAGTAGAAACAGTAAGGGTCCCAAATTTGATCCCTGTAGCACTCCAGAAGTTGCCGTGAAAGTAAATGATTTGACTCCATCATATTCAACAAATGAATGCCTATTCGATAAATATGAGTGTAGAAGCAACTGTATTTTGTCCGATATTCCAAAACGAGACCATTTTTTCAGCAGTTGACTATGAGACACACGGTGAAATGCCTTGCTGAAATCAGTGTATATTATATCAACTTAATTTCTGCTGTCAACAGCTTTGAAAACATACTGACTGAGATTACACAGATTTGTTGCAGTGTTACGAGATTTAACAAAACCGTATTGAAATTCAGAAAGAAACATCCGTACGTGATTATAGATTGAATCGAACAGGATTATATCAATCAACTTAGAGAATATAGAAATTAGTGTGATCGGTCTGTAACTTTCAATATCCGTGAGTTTGCCCGACTTGAATTCCGGACAAACACGTGTCACCTTTCACATAATGCCGGAAAATTGGACGTTTCCAAGATCAAGTTGAATATGATGGATAATGGTCGAGACAATAATTTAATAAATTCTTCGAAAATTTCAGTTGGAATGCCATCAAGCCCACAAGTCAATTTGTTTCAAAGCTCTTTTGCAGTACATTTTATTTGTTCCTCAGTTATTTTATTTACATTGAGAAATTGACTGGGATTCAGTTCTTTATGAATTCGATTTTCGAGTGAGTTAATGTCATCATGATTGTTAAAAATAGTTACATACAATTGGTATTATTGATAGATATGTTATTAGAGTAGGTACACATTGTCATCACCCCGTATGGCCGATGACCTAGCTTCCAGTTCTAGTTTATGACTAATGCATTATTAATATAAAGGGATTACATAAAAGAGGAATAGGTGGTGATGACAGAGGAAAAAAGACGGGTAGTTGCAATCAGAACTCGAAACTGTAAAGGTGGAAATATAAGTGAATCATCGAATATAACTCGTTATTTACAAACCCCAGTGCCCGTTCTAACATGATCATCAGCAAACGCATTTTCAGATTTATCGATGAATGCACTATATGCCAATGGAATGTCACGCTCAATTATTCGAGTTGTTTACTGCGTTCCAAGTAAAATAGCCATTTTTTTTATATACATTTTTAAGTAATGATTTTACGTTCTGATATTGCTGATGATTTTGCTGTTATATCAAAACTTGGATATTTATAGGACTTGCATTTTTTAATGGAACAGATTCATTAATTGCGGTATTCAGAAGACTCATGAAAGACTCACATGCACTATTTACGTCAGTGCAAGAACCCAGCGTTTGCACCCAAACATTTCCAATAAGGAGGTGTGAAAATTTTTCCACGTTAACACAACGGAAGTCATAGCGTTTAACATGAGAAATGAAATTTCGTTTGTTACTAGCCTGGTTTGATATCTCAATAGAAAAGTCAGGATGATAAGGGTCGATTGGCACTAATGGATCACTTATTATGATCACTTCACAAGCTGATTCTGATGGTAAAATCATCAAGTAGTTGTTTTGATTCTTATATTCGACTAAATACCTCCAGATCAAGTCATAATAATTAAGATATAGACTCCATGTTTGTTTATAAAACTATAATGTTTTGAGGAAATAATAAACAATTGAGTGATTGATTAATTTATTATGTATGCTCATTTAGGCTTATGAGTATATGATCCAAAATCGGTTCATTGGATACTCCCAATTGCGGATTGATTGATGAGGTGTAAACAACCATGTTCTCGCAGTTTATCGCCACATCTTGACTTGAAGATATTATGTTCATAGGCCGCTGACTTTAGACGCCCTAGTTCGCATAACTTCGCACATTGATTATTTTTTTGCACATTGTTAGGCCATTTCCTGATAGTATAAAACCAAGTTTGCAGCTTTCAAAGACTTGCACTGAAAGCGTGGTGCTCGAGAAAACTCGAAATTTGTCGACTTTTTTCGGTTTTTAGTCCAAAAACCCTGTAAGACGGCTTCGTAAAGAAAAAGTCGCTCATACATTTTTTCAAGCTCAATAAATTCCCTACAATTTGAGTGGCTCGAGCTGCTTGGTTGCTCTCTACTGAGGAAATAAAAGTGACAAACTCCACGCTCTCCGGTACAAGCTCTTTGTCCGTTCAGCTGCCAATGCGAAAGTGAACCTGACTCGTCTACCCCCAATCGAAGAAGCAGCGGCTCAACATTCATATACCAAACATACCACCAGATGCAGACGTGGTTGGGGGTGAACAAAGAGCCGACTGCATGGGGATGGACGAAAAGCGAGCTCAACCAGCTTCACTCACGCTCCTCAAACTGATTTCCTGGAAGTGCAAGAAAGGCTGCATGGGTGGGTGCACTTGCAGGAAAGCAGGTCTCGTGTGCTCGGGACTGTGCTCAACTTGCCGAGGCAAAATGCCAGAACAAACCGGCCATAGAACTGGAGGATTCCAATGATGAGGCCGATATCGATGACCCGGCTCCCATCGATTGCCTTCCTCGATCGAGCAGTGAAGAACCTGGTCCCTCCAAAAGAGGACGTTAATCCTCCCCCCCTTTTCATCGAACTTTGATATGATTCGAATGTATCAATTACTGAACATTATATTTGGTATAGATGTACATTGGTTGTTTAATTTCGCTTTCTTGAAATATGTTGAGACATCTAATCGAATCGTCTGGCTTCATTACTAAAAAAAAAACAAATTTCCAACTATAGAGTTTTTTGAGGATAACAATGGTACTATCTGACAAATATGCTCAAATTAAAGCTATATAAATACACTACAACTTCATTTCCCATAATTTTTTTTCGTAGGATGAGTATTAGAGCCGATATTTGGATTAGAAGAGGGTACCAAAACTACAATTTTCAACCTAAAGAAAAACAATTTTCGAAGTCCTATATCTCTGGATGTATTAGACCTAAGTAGAAGATATAGGGGATAGGAGACGGTGGCGGACGGCGGACGGGTGGCGGACGGTGGACGGGTGGCGGACGGTGGACGGGTGGCGGACGGTGGACGGGTGGTGGACGGGTGGCAGACGGTGGCGGAGGTGGACGGGTGGTGGACGGTGGACGTGAATGCGGTGGTGGACTTGAATGCATAGACCTAAAACTGCCACATTCTTGCGTAGGTAGACTATAATTTATTACATCTATTAAATTCCAAAGTTATGAGGTATTGTGACGCAACAATTAATGATAAACTACGACATCTAATACCTAGAATGAGAAGACAGTCGAAAAAATATCACCCTGATGAAATCTTTGTTCTGAACCATTTCGATTAATAATAATAAAAAGTCGAGGGGTTCGGCCGCAGATGTCCCAGGTAATAAAATCCTCACCGCGCGCTTTATCGTTGACCCTCACAGCAGGTAACCTCACAAATTCCATAATATATGAATTGAACTATTTGATGTGCCAACGCGTTTTCGTACGTTTTCCTTCAAATAGTAAGGACTTTGTCAGTTGTTGGGAGAAAACAGAAAATAAATACAGGATGGACCAGAGAAAACATTGGTACAATTTGGCGTCCAGAAGTGCAGAGTGATTTCAGCGTTTTATTTATCGAAAAATTATATACGGAATATATAAAAAATTGGTATACAGAATGTATCGAAAGAATTATATACTGGGTGTATTGAAAATGATGTGCAGGGTGTATTGAAAAATTACGTAAATACGTATAAATAGAATCGATAAGGGAAAAATGGGTCAAGCAGACGGCTATCTTTGCGCATAGTGGTAAATCAGCGTGTATTAAAACAGGATGGGCCGAAAACATGGCATCGATCATAATAATCAAGATGACCGCCTAGAGAAAACAAATATGGCGTTGATGGAAATATAAATTGGGTAAGTCACCTATAGAGAAAATCGAACATGCCATTGAAGATATGAAATAAGATGGTCTTCTAGAAAGAAAAAATCAATATGGCGTCGAATTTTTGGATTAAAATGGCTCTCTACTGAAAAAACATAGGATATGTATATAATGAATGAAGCAATTCGCTCCCTCAGAGGTTATATATGGGGTTATTCTACGTATGAGCTATCGTAAAAATAATATACAGGATGGATCGAAAGAATGTCTATACAGGAGAGATTAGAGAAAAACATAGAATTGCTAGTGCAGATAGATTTTATTGTATAAGGCGATATCCTCGCATGCGGAAAAAAAAATAATATACAGGATGAATCGAAATGATACATATATGGACTGGATCCAATAAGGAAAACGATGCATAAATAAAATGGATTGATCAAGCAGGTCGCCATTGGGATACAGTGCTAGGCATTCATAAGAGTTATGAGAGAATGATATACAAGGTGGGTCGAGAAAAAAATTCAGATACACAACCGATGGAAATAATATGTGATGAGTAAGGGATGAAACGAAGGAATGTGATAGACATACAGGATGGATCTCTAGAAATCTGCTATCTTTTCGATACAGATAGATTATGAAATAATGAAATATTGATCAAGGAGGTGGTTCTTTCTGCGTTATATCTCAGTATAAGAGCACAAAATCTCATTCAGCATGAGTCGAAGAAAAACATGGCGTCGAACGAAATGATTAGGATGGCCGTATAGGAGAAAAGAAACAGATGGCGAGCGTTCATGATTGTATTATGGAAAGAAGGTGGCATAAAAAATATGGTATCGAAAAATAAGTGTGATGCAGCCTAGAGAAAGACAAACATGGCATCGAACAAAATAATCAAGAGGGTCACCCACAGACAAAGCAAATTAAGTGTTGAGATATGAATTGGGATGCATACCAATAGAGAAAAATATATGGTATTGGAGATATAAAATAAGATGATTGTCTAGATGAATAAAAAAATTTAAAATATGGCGTCGAATATAGGTATAATAATGACTGTCTATAGAAAAAAACAAACATGGAATTATATGATATGATATGGATTGACTTTGAGTTTGAAAAACTTCGAGTTGTGGAAAAAATGTAATCGTCAAACATATGAATCAAAATTATTATCGCTTTAAAATAATATCATATATCGGAACTTTTACACGAAATCCGAGTTCGAATCCATATATCAGCAGGTGCACACCCACATTCAACGGATATCGACTGGCACAAGGCGCTGGTAGATAACTTCCTTAGTTGGGGTCAAAGGTGTACATGTGGCGAGCGTGCTTCCAGGAACCGGTTTTCAGGTAAAAATACGATGTTTTGAAAATTTTCCACCATATAACATAAAGGCATTCTGAAATAATTTCTATGGATCATTTAATTTGATGATATTTTATAAAATTTGCAGCAGTTTCTATGAATCTATTATAATGAGATGAAAATTCAGCTCGCTTCAAAACCTTCAAGTGATATCTTATGATGTAATCCTGGTGTGTTATCTCTCAAACAGTTCCCTCTGATAGGGACAAACATGCCGAGCCGTTGGTCACCAACAACTTCGAATCGAATATTCGGGATTTTATGATTCAGTGTTACTCCAATGAAATTTCATATCAAGCTCCTTATTCTCTCCGGTGGTAATATCAAATGATTTTTCGGCGAGTTCAAGACAGTTGAATCCATAGAGACAAAAGAAGAAAAGTAGATTTTTAACCACATTGAAGAATCATGTATTACTTATTAATATTGCTATTTGGATGTATTTCATATAAAAATCACTAATATCTCTACTGATACCACTTACAAAATGTGAAACCTGCGATAAGGTATACTCATATAAAACACCTGTCTATTGAATCATATGATTTAACAACTGTATATTAGTCATTAGGAATTCATCGAATAATCGTATTCAGATAGTTCAACACAGAAGTTCACACAGATCGATGAACCTTCGCCACTGCGAGCAGGGAGGAAAGTCGATATATTTGTCGGCATATTCAAACGATTATACTTTATAATGGAGAGCTCTTCATCGAATGATTTGGATATTCAGCGTGGAGATCATCAATTCCATTACCATCAATAATCTAATTCAAGCTACATATGATTATTATATGGATAATAATACGATAAATGCCTGCATCGAATTTCATTCCACTCATTACAATTATATAATGATACGATACACAATTTTTCATTCGATCCATAAAATCTTGCACACATATGATATCATTTATATATTATTTTTTTGTTCGTTTTCTCTCTTCTATCTCATCGAACTTTCCCATCAAAAACGTAACAGTTATGCTATTTTGATTGATTTTCGCTGCATAGAAAGTTCAATGAAATATTCGTAAGGTGGAGTTAGATTTGCATAAGTTATTTTCTCTATATCCCATTAAATATGATGGAATATATCAACAAAACGAATTGGGGTTGAATTATCAGAAATTACCAAAATGAGATGTTTTTCAATCAGCAAATACATTCATTCTATAGATATTTTCAGATATTTGAGGAATCTAGCGATCAATGTCCGATTGACATCATCCACTCTTTTGTATCCCGAAACAATAAATAATAGATGCATTTTTTCATGTCTAGGTTCTTCTTTCGAATTTCTCCAAGATACGATGATTTTCAATCATCCTTGGTTTTTACTGACAATCAATCAAATAATTAGGAAACACATATCGTATATCGCATAGTACAAAACAGAAATTAATATATATTATATGTCCTTCGCACATGTTGTTGCTTCATTACTGGTATACATCGGAAACTTAATCCGGTAGTGATTATAATTGATACATTCAGCTATATAATAATCTAAGAGATATATAGAATATAACACCATCTGCATTGAAAAGTGGGATAACTTATAGATTTTTGAAATGCCCCATAGGTTTTCGAGTTCCATAATACCTCAGTTTCTGGTATACTTATATTTCTACTTTGTATAATCAGCTATCAGAATAATCTTAAAACTAGCACCATCTACACTGAATGGCGGAAATAATTATCGGTCTATCTTCGAAAATAATATACACTCTATCTATGACATCTATCGGTACAAATTGTTGGATGAGGGTAATGGAAACATGAAGAAAAGAGAAGAAAGCTGCTCTTCACGGGACGTCAAACTTCCAAATCTGTTCATGTGATTAAAATAAACTAGAAATTTTATGCGGCATCTCGCGGTTGGGGGTCAGGTGTTTTTTAACCACAAGACGATTTCATTTGAAAATCATCAACTGGTGGATGCGATTGAACCTGTAATATAGTAGCAGACAAACTAATGAACAGAGATTTTGCGTGTGCTACAACGTTGCTTGTATCACAACCTTTGTGATTTGTGGTCGTTTATTGATTCGAAAGAGATTCTAATACCTATCCGACAACAATAATATACTTAACATCTCCCGTTAAAATAAAAATAACAACATAATTACAAAGTACTTTAATAGATAATGCCGATATACCTCAATAAAGTTACGATACATTTCATTTCTTTGGTATTTTCAATACTCGTAGGTGACGATGTTATTGCTCTCATCCTATCGATTAATTCATTTACATCAGTCCAATTTTCCCACTCGTACACCAAGTTTTCTGGAATTTTATCCGCATTATTCGTACTAATTCGTTTTGATGGAAATCCTCTTCCGGTATCAATCTGCCCTGGCCCCTTTCTGTTAAGGTTTGGTGGAAATAATAACGAAATAACGAATCTATACTTCCAAGATGAATTGGCGTTTGTAGAATTCCTCTGGTCATATTTCTTTTTATGCGCACTACGCATAATTCATATTTTCTTGTATTCTCTCAAGTCTTCTTCGGTGTATTCCGCAGGTTCTTTCTTGGGCAAAAGTTGCTTCAAACCTTCTGTCAGATGAATTTTCTCATCATGGATTATTAATTCATCCTCTTCAATATTCACTGGTGTATTGCCAATATTCAATGAGACATCCTATGGGGATATGATGCAATTCATGCTCAGTGAATTCCGTCAGACCATTTCTAGGAGTTTTGAGGAATTTTACGAAAACAGTTGTTTCTGACTTCATTGTAGATGATTCAGAGTTTATTTAACTTTGCAGACTGAATGAAATTCAACAAACACATTATATTCATAGTTTTTTATTCAAATCTGATATTATTATGGAATACTTGTATTATAGTAAATCCAACAGTGCATTACTCGACAAACTATTGGAAGCTTCACAAAATCCAAATATTATTTCTTCTATACTCAAAACAGTTTGGTTAGTTTTAATCCAATAAGCTGCAGTATTCAAAAGATTATGATAGAAAGCACAAAAGTTCAATTCGTTGATCATGGTTATTCTATGTGATACCAGACACATCTCGGCACTCAAAATATCTGCAACATCCCCCTCCATCAAGTCAAATTTAACGTGATATTTGACAACTGTGAGCATCTTGACTCCATCCCAGACGGCCCTTGTAACGGTGGTGTAATCTCCGCATGCACTGTTCACAGGGTCATATTCATCCACGTAGCCAGGTAGAGGTTCTTGAAAAAAATCTCGTTGAATGTGCCGAAGTAATTCGATGAAGGTGGCCCATTCATATGCACTGAATAAAATCCCCGCCGAATAGTAGGGCTGCTTCAGGGTGATGGCTGGGCTGAATTCTCTTGCTGGACTCAATCCACAATGGATTTCATAGGTGGAGAGCGGAAACGTTGTATTCAATAGGTAGTGCTTCTCAGCTTGTGCCGCCTGCTCGAACATAGCTAGGCACCTATCGACTTCTGAAAAGCAGTCTGGGGCCGATACCTCTGATGAGCCGGCACCATCATTATTCACTTCACTAGACGAAAAATAACCAGACCCTTCGCTCATCGTGTTGATATTTTCCAACTGATGCCTTTGCTGTTTTGTTCGACATTATTTATACCATCACCACTGATGACGATAAATCCGGTAGATGAGATATTTTATTTCGTTGTTGGCGAGTAACGCGAAAGGCCCCCCAGATTCCATCGATTTGTGCTAGTTTTCCATAAGCCGACATCAAAATTTGTTACTCGCATCAATCCAGCTGTTGTGTTTGTCGTCGAATCCCATTTGAAAGGTTTATATGCCTTTTCTTCGAGATATTTTCTCTACCAGGTAAATATCCGGATTAGGTATTTTTGGAGTTCTTCTCATGCGAAATTTGGTAGTTGACGTCTGACATCTGAACACTAGCGTCGTACGTGAGGAGGCGTTAGACTCGGAGGTTAGGTGAGGCCTCGAGACGCTAGATTCAGAGGTTAGGTTAGGTTAGGCCTCGAGACTCTAGATTCAGAGGTTAGGTTAGGTTAGGTCTCGAGACGTTAGTTTGTTAGGTTAGGTTAGGTCTCCGACCTAACCTAACCTCTGAATCTAACGTCTCGAGACCTAACCTAACCTAACCTCTGAATATAGAGTCTCGAGGCCTAACCTAACCTAACCTAACCTCTGAATCTAGCGTCTCGAGGCCTCACCTAACCTCCGAGTCTAACGCCTCCTCACGTACGACGCTAGTGTTCAGATGTCAGACGTCAACTACCAAATTTCGCATGAGAAGAACTCCAAAAATAGCTAATCCGGATATTTACCTGGTAGAGAAAATATCTCGAAGAAAAGGCATATAAACCTTTCAAATGGGATTCGACGAAAAACACAACAGCTGGATTGATGCGAGTAACAAATTTTGATGTCGGCTTATGGAAAACTAGCACAAATCGATGGAATCTGGGGGGCCTTTCGCATTACTCGCCAACAACGAAATAAAATATCTCATCTACCGGATGTATCGTCATCAGTGGTGATGGTATAAATAATGTCGAACAAAACAGCAAAGGCATCAGTTGGAAAATATCAACACGATGAGCGAAGGGTCTGGTTATTTTTCGTCTAGTGAAGTGAATAATGATGGTGCCGGCTCATCAGAGGTATCGGCCCCAGACTGCTTTTCAGAAGTCGATAGGTGCCTAGCTATGTTCGAGCAGGCGGCACAAGCTGAGAAGCACTACCTGTTGAATACAACGTTTCCGCTCTCCACCTATGAAATCCATTGTGGATTGAGTCCAGCAAGAGAATTCAGCCCAGCCATCACCCTGAAGCAGCCCTACTATTCGGCGGGGATTTTATTCAGTGCATATGAATGGGCCACCTTCATCGAATTACTTCGGCACATTCAACGAGATTTTTTTCAAGAACCTCTACCTGGCTACGTGGATGAATATTACCCTGTGAACAGTGCATGCGGAGATTACACCACCGTTACAAGGGCCGTCTGGGATGGAGTCAAGATGCTTACAGTTGTCAAATATCACGTTAAATTTGACTTGATGGAGGGGGATGTTGCAGATATTTTGAGTGCCGAGATGTGTCTGGTATCACATAGAATAACCATGATCAACGAATTGAACTTTTGTGCTTTCTATCATAATCTTTTGAATACTGCAGCTTATTGGATTAAAACTAACCAAACTGTTTTGAGTATAGAAGAAATAATATTTGGATTTTGTGAAGCTTCCAATAGTTTGTCGAGTAATGCACTGTTGGATTTACTATAATACAAGTATTCCATAATAATATCAGATTTGAATAAAAAACTATGAATATAATGTGTTTGTTGAATTTCATTCAGTCTGCAAAGTTAAATAAACTCTGAATCATCTACAATGAAGTCAGAAACAACTGTTTTCGTAAAATTCCTCAAAACTCCTAGAAATGGTCTGACGGAATTCACTGAGCATGAATTGCATCATATCCCCATAGGATGTCTCATTGAATATTGGCAATACACCAGTGAATATTGAAGAGGATGAATTAATAATCCATGATGAGAAAATTCATCTGACAGAAGGTTTGAAGCAACTTTTGCCCAAGAAAGAACCTGCGGAATACACCGAAGAAGACTTGAGAGAATACAAGAAAATATGAATTATGCGTAGTGCGCATAAAAAGAAATATGACCAGAGGAATTCTACAAACGCCAATTCATCTTGGAAGTATAGATTCGTTATTTCGTTATTATTTCCACCAAACCTTAACAGAAAGGGGCCAGGGCAGATTGATACCGGAAGAGGATTTCCATCAAAACGAATTAGTACGAATAATGCGGATAAAATTCCAGAAAACTTGGTGTACGAGTGGGAAAATTGGACTGATGTAAATGAATTAATCGATAGGATGAGAGCAATAACATCGTCACCTACGAGTATTGAAAATACCAAAGAAATGAAATGTATCGTAACTTTATTGAGGTATATCGGCATTATCTATTAAAGTACTTTGTAATTATGTTGTTATTTTTATTTTAACGGGAGATGTTAAGTATATTATTGTTGTCGGATAGGTATTAGAATCTCTTTCGAATCAATAAACGACCACAAATCACAAAGGTTGTGATACAAGCAACGTTGTAGCACACGCAAAATCTCTGTTCATTAGTTTGTCTGCTACTATATTACAGGTTCAATCGCATCCACCAGTTGATGATTTTCAAATGAAATCGTCTTGTGGTTAAAAAACACCTGACCCCCAACCGCGAGATGCCGCATAAAATTTCTAGTTTATTTTAATCACATGAACAGATTTGGAAGTTTGACGTCCCGTGAAGAGCAGCTTTCTTCTCTTTTCTTCATGTTTCCATTACCCTCATCCAACAATTTGTACCGATAGATGTCATAGATAGAGTGTATATTATTTTCGAAGATAGACCGATAATTATTTCCGCCATTCAGTGTAGATGGTGCTAGTTTTAAGATTATTCTGATAGCTGATTATACAAAGTAGAAATATAAGTATACCAGAAACTGAGGTATTATGGAACTCGAAAACCTATGGGGCATTTCAAAAATCTATAAGTTATCCCACTTTTCAATGCAGATGGTGTTATATTCTATATATCTCTTAGATTATTATATAGCTGAATGTATCAATTATAATCACTACCGGATTAAGTTTCCGATGTATACCAGTAATGAAGCAACAACATGTGCGAAGGACATATAATATATATTAATTTCTGTTTTGTACTATGCGATATACGATATGTGTTTCCTAATTATTTGATTGATTGTCAGTAAAAACCAAGGATGATTGAAAATCATCGTATCTTGGAGAAATTCGAAAGAAGAACCTAGACATGAAAAAATGCATCTATTATTCATTGTTTCGGGATACAAAAGAGTGGATGATGTCAATCGGACATTGATCGCTAGATTCCTCAAATATCTGAAAATATCTATAGAATGAATGTATTTGCTGATTGAAAAACATCTCATTTTGGTAATTTCTGATAATTCAACCCCAATTCGTTTTGTTGATATATTCCATCATATTTAATGGGATATAGAGAAAATAACTTATGCAAATCTAACTCCACCTTACGAATATTTCATTGAACTTTCTATGCAGCGAAAATCAATCAAAATAGCATAACTGTTACGTTTTTGATGGGAAAGTTCGATGAGATAGAAGAGAGAAAACGAACAAAAAAATAATATATAAATGATATCATATGTGTGCAAGATTTTATGGATCGAATGAAAAATTGTGTATCGTATCATTATATAATTGTAATGAGTGGAATGAAATTCGATGCAGGCATTTATCGTATTATTATCCATATAATAATCATATGTAGCTTGAATTAGATTATTGATGGTAATGGAATTGATGATCTCCACGCTGAATTTCCAAATCATTCGATGAAGAGCTCTCCATTATAAAGTATAATCGTTTGAATATGCCGACAAATATATCGACTTTCCTCCCTGCTCGCAGTGGCGAAGGTTCATCGATCTGTGTGAACTTCTGTGTTGAACTATCTGAATACGATTATTCGATGAATTCCTAATGACTAATATACAGTTGTTAAATCATATGATTCAATAGACAGGTGTTTTATATGAGTATACCTTATCGCAGGTTTCACATTTTGTAAGTGGTATCAGTAGAGATATTAGTGATTTTTATATGAAATACATCCAAATAGCAATATTAATAAGTAATACATGATTCTTCAATGTGGTTAAAAATCTACTTTTCTTCTTTTGTCTCTATGGATTCAACTGTCTTGAACTCGCCGAAAAATCATTTGATATTACCACCGGAGAGAATAAGGAGCTTGATATGAAATTTCATTGGAGTAACACTGAATCATAAAATCCCGAATATTCGATTCGAAGTTGTTGGTGACCAACGGCTCGGCATGTTTGTCCCTATCAGAGGGAACTGTTTGAGAGATAACACACCAGGATTACATCATAAGATATCACTTGAAGGTTTTGAAGCGAGCTGAATTTTCATCTCATTATAATAGATTCATAGAAACTGCTGCAAATTTTATAAAATATCATCAAATTAAATGATCCATAGAAATTATTTCAGAATGCCTTTATGTTATATGGTGGAAAATTTTCAAAACATCGTATTTTCACCTGAAAACCGGTTCCTGGAAGCACGCTCGCCACATGTACACCTTTGACCCCAACTAAGGAAGTTATCTACCAGCGCCTGGTGCCAGTCGATATCCGTTGAATGTGGGTGTGCACCTGCTGATATATGGATTCGAACTCGGATTTCGTGTAAAAGTTCCGATATATGATATTATTTTAAAGCGATAATAATTTTGATTCATATGTTTGACGATTACATTTTTTCCACAACTCGAAGTTTTTCAAACTCAAAGTCAATCCATATCATATCATATAATTCCATGTTTGTTTTTTTCTATAGACAGTCATTATTATACCTAAATTCGACGCCATATTTTAAATTTTTTTATTCATCTAGACAATCATCTTATTTTATATCTCCAATACCATATATTTTTCTCTATTGGTATGCATCCCAATTCATATCTCAACACTTAATTTGCTTTGTCTGTAGGTGACCCTCTTGATTATTTTGTTCGACGACATGTTTGTCTTTCTCTAGGCTGCATCACACTTATTTTTCGATACCATATTTTTTATGCCACCTTTTTTCCATAATACAATCATGAACGCTCGCCATCTGTTTCTTTTCTCCTATACGGCCATCCTAATCATTTCGTTCGACGCCATGTTTTTCTTCGACTCATGCTGAATGAGATTTTGTGCTCTTATACTGAGATATAACGCAGAAAGAACCACCTCCTTGATCAATATTTCATTATTTCATAATCTATCTGTATCGAAAAGATAGCAGATTTCTAGAGATCCATCCTGTATGTCTATCACATTCCTTCGTTTCATCCCTCACTCATCACATATTATTTCCATCGGTTGTGTATCTGGATTTTTTTCTCGACCCACCTTGTATATCATTCTCTCATAACTCTTATGAATGCCTAGCACTGTATCCCAATGGCGACCTGCTTGATCAATTCATTTTATTTATGAATCGTTTTCCTTATTGGATCCAGTCCATATATGTATCATTTCGATTCATCCTGTATATTATTTTTTTTCCGCATGCGAGGATATCGCCTTATACAATAAAATCTATCTGCACTAGCAATTCTATGTTTTTCTCTAATCTCTCCTGTATAGACATTCTTTCGATCCATCCTGTATATTATTTTTACGATAGCTCATACGTAGAATAACCCCATATATAACCTCTGAGGGAGCGAATTGCTTCATTCATTATATACATATCCTATGTTTTTTCAGTAGAGAGCCATTTTAATCCAAAAATTCGACGCCATATTGATTTTTTCTTTCTAGAAGACCATCTTATTTCATATCTTCAATGGCATGTTCGATTTTCTCTATACGTGACTTACCCAATTTATATTTCCATCAACGCCATATTTGTTTTCTCTAGGCGGTCATCTTGATTATTTTGATCGATGCCATGTTTTCGGCCCATCCTGTTCTAATACAGGCTGATTTACCACTATGCGCAAAGATAGCCGTCTGCTTGACCCATTTTTCCCTTATCGATTCTATTTATACGTATTTACGTAATTTTTCAATACACCCTGCACATCATTTTCAATAACCCAGTATATAATTCTTTCGATACATTCTGTATACCAATTTTTTATATATTCCGTATATAATTTTTCGATAAATAAAACGCTGAAATCACTCTGCACTTCTGGACGCCAAATTGTACCAATGTTTTCTCTGGTCCATCCTGTATTTATTTTCTGTTTTCTCCCAACAACTGACAAAGTCCTTACTATTTGAAGGAAAACGTACGAAAACGCGTTGGCACATCAAATAGTTCAATTCATATATTATGGAATTTGTGAGGTTACCTGCTGTGAGGGTCAACGATAAAGCGCGCGGTGAGGATTTTATTACCTGGGACATCTGCGGCCAAACCCCTCGACTTTTTATTATCATTAATCGAAATGGTTCAGAACAAAGATTTCATCAGTGTGATATTTTTTCGACTGTCTTCTTATTCTAGGTATTAGATGTCGTAGTTTATCATTAATTGTTGCGTCACAATACCTCATTTTTTTGGAATTTAATAGATGTAATAAATTATAGTCTACCTACGCAAGAATGTGGCAGTTTTAGGTCTATGCATTCAAGTCCACCACCGCATTCACGTCCACCGTCCACCACCCGTCCACCTCCGCCACCGTCTGCCACCCGTCCACCACCCGTCCACCGTCCGCCACCCGTCCACCGTCCGCCACCCGTCCACCGTCCGCCACCCGTCCACCGTCCGCCACCCGTCCGCCGTCCGCCACCGTCTCCTATCCCCTATATCTTCTACTGACCTAGAGGAAAAATTTCGAGGTTTTTCGAAGACCACGCTTTTAGCGCAAGTCTTTCGAAGCTGCAAACTTAGTTTCATACTATTGGGACATAGCCTAACAATGTAGAAAAAAGTCAATGTGCGAATTTATGCAAACTTTGGCAATTTTTTTGTCTATAGGTCATAATAGGTCAGCGGCCTATTATCGTTTGCAAACAATATATGTCTTACTCGTCCTGAAAGTTCAGCTTGAATGAATCCACTACCAAATGTTCAACCCTTCTTATTCATTTTCTGACGGCGTGTGTTGGTATGAGTGAGCAGTGCACTTTTTGATTATTTCCTGAAACAAAATGCCATTTTCTGGTTCAATTCAAGCTTCATAATATTATCATCTAAAATTCATCCAATATTCTCAATGCAATGTTGTTGATAAACTGACGTCCATTCGGGCTAATGGGTAGATATATAATATTTTGTGGCACCGTTTACAGTATATATCCAGGCTACAAATCAATATCAAACTAGAGGGTATGTATCTCCTTACTATTTATAGAAATGCTGCTGTGATGATAACACAATCAACTCTCATTTATGAGGTGTACTTCTTTTATATTCACAGGCTTTGTGATGGATGGATTCATGCAACACGTTTTGTGGGTAGTTTTTCACCTCAAATTCCAACACACTAGCTATAGAATTGTCGAATGTCAAATTCACCCCATGCATGCATATCATTTTACATTCGAGAGGCTTTTTAATTGCATGGAAAAACAATATAAAATTCATCCAATATTCTCAATGCAATGTTGTTGATAAACTGACGTCCATTCGGGCTAATGGGTAGATATATAATATTTTGTGGCACCGTTTACAGTATATATCCAGGCTACAAATCAATATCAAACTAGAGGGTATGTATCTCCTTACTATTTATAGAAATGCTGCTGTGATGATAACACAATCAACTCTCATTTATGAGGTGTACTTCTTTTATATTCACAGGCTTTGTGATGGATGGATTCATGCAACACGTTTTGTGGGTAGTTTTTCACCTCAAATTCCAACACACTAGCTATAGAATTGTCGAATGTCAAATTCACCCCATGCATGCATATCATTTTACATTCGAGAGGCTTTTTAATTGCATGGAAAAACAATATTTCGTCAATATTTCGCCTATCAAGCGATTCTTCAATTCATATTCATGGATACATAATCATAACTCCTGATTAAACCCAAAAATTCGAACGATTGTTCTTCTAATCTAGATTGTAGACTGTAGGAGGGATCTTCAAGGCTGTGCAGCCTCTCAGAGCCGGTTTATCAATGGAGGGTAATCCCGCGGGGTTAGCTGACCCGGGGTTAACTTTATCCTAGAGCTAATTTCCATTTGATTTTGAAAGCATTCAACCCCACCTCGAAGTGAATAAACATCCCAGAGTTAGCTGTTAACCTTGGGTTATATTAACCTAACCCTGCATTGATAAACCGGCCCTCAAGCACCTTGACCTATCAGATCTTTCGTGCATATCCCTCAATCTATTCGAGGCCTAGGATTCCGAGACTTCTCGCAAAATGTTATCAGTTTCCTAGGATATATGTTCCTGACATCCAAGGGCTTCAAGGCAAAGGAAATATTTGCCCAACCAAAATATAACCAAAATCACGTTCTTCGAATTCTGTTGCAAGATTCACAACTATCTCCTTGAATGTACTGATGCAGGTTTCCAGATCGAGGGAAGAATCTGTTATGATATGGTTTATTGATGGAATTATCATCAGGGGTAATATAATAAGTGGTATGAATATTACCGATATATTTTGAAATACTAATGAATTGCGATCCCAAAGCTGGAAATACAACGAGTCCGCAGGATGAGTTGCATTTTCTTGCATTGGGATTGTCAATTAATTGATATTCCAAAAAACTAGAGGTTATTAACCATACCACAAATTATATTCAGAACGACAATATATCGATTTGAAATAAACAAAAATCGTGTCACCATTTTGATTTGAAGTAATTTACAGAAATCAAGATCGAAAACAAACAACGTGAACACTAAAGAGAAAAATTTGGGATACTCTTTTCCACTAATCATCTATGATACCAATGGACATTTGTCCTCCACGATCGCTTATATTGGTAAATAAAGAGAACTAGTCAAAACTCAGAAATTTGACGTTTATAATTCAAATCATTATTTTCACTTGATAGTTAGTAAAACAAAATCTAAGCTTATTTATTCTGTAATTCTGATTCTATTGGCTGAATTTCGAAATCTACTGGTTGGTTGTTAAGTAAGGAGATATATTGACGCGAATATCATATAATTCTATGACATATCTCACAAACATTTCCATATTCACTTCGATGGTATGGTGAACGAATTAATATTTTATGATATTGATATGATAGTAGTTAGTTAGTATGATAGTCATTGAAACATCTATTATAATCTAATAATTCAGTTCTACATTATACTCTGTAACTGATGATACGAAATCTGAAAATGCACTTCCAATCACGTATACACCATATCCGTGATTACAAAAATGTTTGCACATTTCCAATCGCTGATGTCGATGGTGCACCAATATTATCTAGTCGTAACTTTGCCGAAGATGCACCAACACTTTCTATAGACGAACATTTTTTATGGCAACGCAGGTTTTCACCTAAATGATTGGACAAAAACACTGCAGAACAATATTTTGATAAAGCGAATGCAAAGGACACTATCGAGAATCAACAAGGAACTGTGGTCTAATGCACAGACTATACTCAATATATAGAGGAGATGAGTGATGACGCAGAACTCTGCAAGGTTATCCCTACTCTACTGAGTGACCCCGAATGTAGTATGTTGAGCGCGGCATCATTAAGGTCACATAATGTACAACTCGTGAAACTCCTCGACATTTCCTCACGGACACGAAAAGAACGCGTATATCATCATTCCCCAAGGGCGCTCACCCTCCACCCAAGGTTACTGAAATAGCGTGTATACTTCCAAGACCACTCTGTCAAAGGTGACCAGCCCTTCCAAGGTCAACCAAACGCAAAATTACTCCCCATCGAAGGTCACCTCCCCAAGATAACCCCAAGGTCACTACTCCTAGGTCACTTCACCCACAACCTCGGTGGTAGACCTGGAATCGGCTTAAATCTCTCTACTACGGAACCTTGACACATTTGTTGCCCCGAGGCCACCACACCTTCAAATCTGGCCCAGTGCATAGAACATGCCTAGAATATTTCAATCATCTTCTGAGAATATTCTCGGAAAATGTCCTAAGAATAACTTGTGTTGTTTGAGATTTGGGATTTCCCGAAGGGCTGGACCAGGACGGTTCATCACTTTGACGGACTTGCAATCATGCAGCCTATTCTACAGTGAGGACCAGGATTTTAAAGTAGACTTCATTTTATTTTCAATTACCAAACAATTGTTGATAATATACACCGAAAATAGCAAATATATTTATATGTCGGGGCGCGCCGATGAATAGACACGGCCAAAAAATTATTAATACAAAAGTTGTATGATTTCAGAGTAGGTATCTCAAAAAAGCACAAATATTATTATTTTTTCAATGATATACAGTTATCATTGCATTTTCAGATTATAAGTTGAATCTTGAAAAAGTATGGTATCATATCACAAAAGTTAATATATTTTTGGAATTATGAACACTTTAGAATTACTGTTTTGACTTGTTTCGCACCAAATGATTGACAAAACTGTAATAAATGAAAGCACGGGCATTGCGACGGAGTTTCGGAGTTTCAGTCCTCCACTGGCCCTGTATATATGTGCACGATGAAACAACTTTTATATTTTTGTTTCAGGAAAAGAAGGTTATTCTATACACAGCAATGCTTTTAGAGAGTAACGATGTTACAGTATTGGGTTTGTGTTTGGATGTTTTAGAAAATTTTGTTTCCAATGAAGAAACTCATCATGCTTTACTTTCAACATTTGGAGTGTATGAAGCTTTGGAATCACTATCGATGAGGTAAGAACTCATGGTTTCCTTGTACTCGTGTTTCATCCACTTTCACTAAACGTCTTATACTTATGAATAGATTCAATTCCAGTGAATAAACATGTCAATAGTATTTGAATTTGGAAGTATTTTTTTTTTTCATCTTTCGACTGCACAGGAGGAAAATCCATAATGTTTATGGAGAAATATCGTGCAATGTTTCTTGATAGTTTCGAAGTTATTCAAGTTCAACACATTACAATACAATCTAACGGTCATTATATAGGTAGGTACCTATATGATGAAAATGCAAGATCGCGGACGGGTTTTGTGATTTTTATAAGATTTTGTTCAAAATTTGTACATAGGTTTTTTTGGATCGGAAGTTCCCTAATAGCACAAATGTATTCCCAAAATATTCCGGAAATGTCCCCTTGCGACAATAGAAATGTTCCGGGAATGTCGCGTAAAGTCGCATTATATTCCGGGGACATTCCCGGTAAATCCGTTGTGGACAAATTGTACGCTCCAGGAATGTTCCATTGGAACATTCTCGGAACGTCATTGTGGAACATATTTGGGACAAATATATTTTTTGCTTACTTCATAGTAGGTACTGACTTTTCAAAGAAGTGAAACACGACATTACTATTTGCAAATTTATTGGTACATAATAATACTAATGATACAGATAATTCAGTGAAATTGGCATGAACTGTGTTGACATAAAACAATTTTCAGCTAGCCCTGGTGTTTCTCAACTTGAATCATATTCAAACCTCTGGATTATCTCTGAATGTAGATGATATATTCTTCAAAGTTCACTGAAAAACAAACACATATTTCAGGCTGAATTTAAGATTCAAAAATTGTAATACTCACTGTTCACAATAACTTGCTGTGGCTCCTCAAAGGTTGAAGGAAAGTTTATGTTCAACTGGATTCACTCTGCACTTTGTTGCTAAAGGTACTCCATCTTCCACACATAGTTTTATCACGGATTTTCACAAAGGCTGGTTATTTTGCTCTATATTCCTCTGAGATTCAACTGAAAAACACATAAGAACAAAATAATATTTGGAACTTAGGACTTGCTTTCTAGGTACAACTCATAGAATTTGAGTCAATATCTGTTTAGCAGGAATTATAGGATAATACTTACAAGTTGAAGGCCACTCAGTCAGGTAAAAAGATTAGAATGCTTCACAATATCACAACAGAAACTTGTTCTTCTGCTTCAACAAGTAGGTTAATGGATCTGATCCACAAGAGTACCAGAACAGATTCAAAATATTTCCACCATGTTCAAAATATACAGGAAAATCATTGCTGAAATATAATATATCACATGGAGTGTGGATAATTTGCTGACCAAAAAATAATCCTGCCAATCCGAACCTTGGAAAATATATAATCGAGTGAAACTCCAAATCTGAGTTGTGTTTGATGAGGTGTTCGTGCCACCGTAGGAAAATATCGAATCAACCCCCTCGCAAGGGTAGTTTATACTAGTAATTTTTCTTAAAACTTTGCTGACCGGGGGTATCCAGTGAAGATATTCCATTGAAACAGTAGATTATGACTGCTGAAAACATACTCTTCATGCCACCATAGTGAAAATCCGAATCAACCCCCTCGCAAGGGTAGTTTATACTTGTGATTTTCCTTGAAACTTTGCTGACTGGGGGTATCCAGTGAAGATATTCCAATGAAATAGTAGATTATGATTGCTCAAATCATACCCTCCATGCCACCATAGTGAAAATCCGAATCAACCCCCTCGCAAGGGTAGTTTATACTTGTGATTTTCCTTGAAACTTTGCTGACTGGGGGTATCCAGTGAAGATATTCTAATGAAATAGTAGATTATGATTGTTGAATACATACTCTTCATGCCACCATAGTGAAAATATGAATCAACCACCTCGCAAGGGTAGTTTATACTTGTGATTTTCCTTGAAACTTTGCTGACTGGGGGTTTCTAGTGCAGATATCGCAGTGAAACAGTAGATTGTGATTACTCAAACCATACTCTTCATGCCACCATAGTAAAAATTTGAATCAACCCCCTCGCAAGGGTAGTTTATACGTGTGATTTTCCTTAAAACCTTGCTGACAGGGGGTTTCTAGTGTGAATATTGCAGTGAAACAGTAGATTATGATTGCTCAAACCATTCTCTTCATGCCACCATAGTGAAAATCCGAATCAACCCCCTCGCAAGGGTAGTTCATACCGGTGATTTTCCTTAAAACTTTGCTGACCGGGGGTATCCACTGAATATATTCCATTGAAACAGTAGATTATGATTGCTGAATACATACTCTTCATGCCACCATAGTGAAAATATGAATCAACCCCCTCGCAAGGGTAGTTTATACTTGTGATTTTCCTTAAAACTTTGCTGACTGGGGGTATCCAGTGAAGATATTCCAATGAAATAGTAGATTATGATTGCTCAAATCATACCCTCCATGCCACCATAGTGAAAATCCGAATCAACCCCCTCGCAAGGGTAGTTTATACTTGTGATTTTCCTTAAAACTTTGCTGACTGGGGGTATCCAGTGAAGATATTCCAATGAAATAGTAGATTATGATTGCTCAAATCATACCCTCCATGCCACCATAGTGAAAATATGAATCAACCCCCTCGCAAGGGTAGTTTATACTTGTGATTTTCCTTGAAACTTTGCTGACTGGGGGTTTCTAGTGCAGATATCGCAGTGAAACAGTAGATTATGACTGCTGAAAACATACTCATCATGCCACTATAGTGAAAATCCGAATCAACCCCCTCGCAAGGGTAGTTTATACTTGTGATTTTCCTTAAAACCATTTATAGTGTGAATATTGCAGTGAAACAATAGATTATGATTGCTCAAATCATACCCTCCATGCCACCATAGTGAAAATCCGAATCAACCCCCTCGCAAGGGTAGTTTATACTTGTGATTTTCCTTGAAACTTTGCTGACTGGGGGTATCCAGTGAAGATATTCCAATGAAATAGTAGATTATGATTGTTGAATACATACTCTTCATGCCACCATAGTGAAAATATGAATCAACCCCCTCGCAAGGGTAGTTTATACTTGTGATTTTCCTTGAAACTTTGCTGACTGGGGGTTTCTAGTGCAGATATCGCAGTGAAACAGTAGATTATGACTGCTGAAAACATACCCATCATGCCACCATAGTGAAAATCCGAATCAACCCCCTCGCAAGGGTAGTTTATTCTTGTGATTTTCCTCAAAACCTTGCTGACTGGGGGTATCCAGTGAAGATATTCCAATGAAATAGTATATTATGATGGTTGAATACATACTCTTCATGCCACCATAGTGAAAATATGAATCAACCCCCTCGCAAGGGTAGTTTATACTTGTGATTTTCCTTGAAACTTTGCTGACTGGGGGTTTCTAGTGCAGATATCGCAGTGAAACAGTAGATTGTGATTACTCAAACCATACTCTTCATGCCACCATAGTAAAAATTTGAATCAACCCCCTCGCAAGGGTAGTTTATACGTGTGATTTTCCTTAAAACCTTGCTGACAGGGGGTTTCTAGTGTGAATATTGCAGTGAAACAATAGATTATGATTGCTCAAACCATACACTTCATGCCACCATAGTGAACATCCGAATCAACCCCCTCGCAAGGGTAGTTCATACCTGTGATTTTTCTTAAAACTTTGCTGACCGGGGGTATCCACTGAATATATTCCATTGAAACAGTAGATTATGATTGCTGAATACATACCCTTTATGCCACCATAGTGAAAAATTGGATCAACCCCACTGCAAGGTTAGTTTATACAAGTTAATCTTCAAAAATTCTACTGACTGGGGATTTTCAGTGGGGATATCCAATCAAATGAAAGAAAATCTATGCAAATTTTATATTATTTTTGCCTTCAAGAAAAACATATAAATAAATTCTGAAGATGTACATACAAATAAAAATTAACTCTGATGGGAAACAAATAATAGAAAATAAATATTTATTTCAGTCTCATCATAAACTGTCTTGTACAGTGTGTCCAGGTTTAGTCACTTTTGCTCGATATCTCAGTTTTCCTTGGGGATAGAGAGTTGCGGTTTTCACATTACTGTCCCACTTTTCTGTGAAATAAACATTGCCGAAAACAGAACTATCGTAGCCATTCCTGTTTTCGAGATGCAGGGCGGAATTGAAAATATTGCATTTTGGGACACCCCCTGTATCTCAGCTATCTCTCAATTTATAGGAGATGTTGAAACCGTATCTCATATATCTTTTTACGTAAAATTCAGTGACGTAGTCAGATTTTCGAAATGAGCTGTCATTATTCAAATATAACCCAAATTTATGTTTTTTTAAATGGAACATCCAGTATATCTTTCAATATTTGCGCTTCTCAAAAATATGTAACACTTATATTTTATTTCCCTGTATTCGGATAATATTCACTTTTCATTGCTATATTCAGGACAAATATTACTTCTAAAATAGATTTTTCGGCGCAATAATCAATAACCAATCTCATTTAAATAGGGTAAAATGAAAATTATTCGTTCAAAATTGTTATTCAACATGATAAGCAAGGTGTTACTTTGGTTTATATCTAAATAATGACAGCTCATTTGACTACGCCACTGGATTCTACTTAAGAAGAAATATGAGATACGGTTTTTACATTTCCTATAAGTTGAGAGATAGCTGAGATGCAGGGGTGGTATTGAAATGCAATATTTTCAATTCCGCCCTGTATCTCAAAAACAGAAAGGGGTACGATAGTTTTGTTTTCGGCAATGTTTGTTTCACAAAAAAAGTAGGACAGTAATGTGAAAACCGCAACTCTCTATCCCCAAGGACAACTGAGATATCGTGCAAAAGTGACTAAACCTGGACACACTGTACAAGACAGTTTATGATGAGACTGAATTAAATATTTATTTTCTATTATTTGTTTCCCATCAGAGTTAATTTTTATTTGTATGTACATCTTTAGAATTTATTTATATGTTTTTCTTGAAGGCAAAAATAATATAAAATTTGCATAGATTTTCTTTCATTTGATTGGATATCTCCACTGAAAATCCCCAGTCAGTAGAATTTTTGAAGATTAACTTGTATAAACTAACCTTGCAGTGGGGTTGATCCAATTTTTCACTATGGTGGCATACAGAGTATGTATTCAGCAATCATAATCTACTGTTTCAATGGAATATATTCAGTGGATACCCCCGGTCAGCAAAGTTTTAAGAAAAATCACAGGTATGAACTACCCTTGCGAGGGGGTTGAATCGGATTTTCACTATGGTGGCATGAAGAGTATGGTTTGAGCAATCATAATCTATTGTTTCACTGCAATATTCACACTAGAAACCCCCTGTCAGCAAGGTTTTCAGAAAAATCACACGTATAAACTACCCTTGCGAGGGAGTTGATCCAAACTTCCAGTATGGTGGCATGAAGAGTATGTTTTTCGCAATCATAATCTACTGTTTCAATAAAATATCTTCACTGGATACCCCCAGTCAGCAAAGTTTCAAGGAAAATCACAAGTATAAACTACCCTTGCGAGGGGGTTGATTCGGATTTTCACTATGGTGGCATGGAGGGTATGATTTGAGCAATCATAATCTATCGTTTCACTGCAATATTCACACTAGAAACCCCCTGTCAGCAAGGTTTGAAGGAAAATCACACGTAAAAACTACCCTTGCGGTATTTTCACTATGGTGGCATGAAGAGTATGTTCTCAGCAATCATAATCTACTGTTTCAATGGAATATATTCAGTGGATACCCCCGGTCAGCAAAGTTTTAAGAAAAATCACAGGTATGAACTACCCTTGCGAGGGGGTTGATTCGGATTTTCACTAAGGTGGCATTAAGAGTATGGTTTGAGCAATCATCATATATTATTTCACTGCAATATTTACAATAGAAACCCCCTGTCAGCCAAGGTTTTAAGGAGAATCACACGTATAAACTGCCCGTGCGAGGGGGTTGATCCAAATTTTCACCATGGTGGCATGAATAGTATGTATTCAACAATCATAATCTACTATTTCATTGGAATATCTTCACTGGATACCCCCAGTCAGCAAAGTTTCAAGGAAAATCACACGTATAAACTACCCTTGCGAGGGGGTTGATTCAGATTTTTACTATTGTGGCATAAAGAGTATGGTTTGAGCAATCACAATCTACTCTTTCTCTGCGATATCTGCACTAGAAACCCCCAGTCAGCAAAGTTTCAAGGAAAATCACAAGTATAAACTACCCTTGCCAGGGGGTTGATTCATATTTTCACTATGGTGGCATGAAGAGTATGTTTTTAACAATCATAATCTACTATTTCATTGGAATATCTTCACTGGATACCCCCGGTCAGCAAAATTTTAAGAAAAATCACAGGTATGAACTACCCTTGCAAGGGGGTTGATTCGGATTTTCATTATGGTGGCATGAAGATTATGGTTCAAGCAATCATAATCTTTAGTTTCACTGCAATATTCACACTAGCAACCCCCCTGTCAGCACGGTTTTAAGGAAAATCACAAGTATAAACTACCCTTGCGAGGGGGTTGATTCGGATTTTCACTATGGTGGCATGATGAGTATGTTTTCAGCAATCATAATCTACTGTTTCAATGGAATATATTCAGTGGATACCTCCGGTCAGCAAAGTTTTAAGGAAAATCACAGGTATGAACTACCCTTGCGAGGGGGTTGATTCAAATTTGCACAATGGTGGCATGAAGAGTATGGTTTGAGCAATCACAATCTACTGTTTCACTGCGATATCTGCACTAGAAACCCCCAGTCAGCAAAGTTTCAAGGAAAATCACAAGTATAAACTACCCTTGCGAGGGGGTTGATTCGGATTTTCACTATGGTGGCATGGAGGGTATGATTCGAGCAATCATAATCTATTGTTTCACTGCAATATTCACACTATAAACCCCCTGTCAGCAAGGTTTTAAGGAAAATCACAAGTATAAACTACCCTTGCGAGGGGGTTGATTCGGATTTTCACTATGGTGGCATGGAGGGTATGATTTGAGCAATCATAATCTATTGTTTCACTGCAATATTCACACTATAAACCCCCTGTCAGCAAGGTTTTAAGGAAAATCACAAGTATAAACTACCCTTGCGAGGTGGTTGATTCATATTTTCACTATGGTGGCATGAAGAGTATGTATTTAACAATCATAATCTACTATTTCATTGGAATATCTATACTGGATACCCCCAGTCAGCAAAGTTTTAAGGAAAATCACAAGTATAAACTACCCTTGCAAGGGGGTTGATTCGGATTTTCACTATGGTGGCATGATGAGTATGTTTTCAGCAATCATAATCTACTGTTTCAATGGAATATATTCAGTGGATACCCCCGGTCAGCAAAGTTTTAAGAAAAATCACAAATATGAACTACCCTTGCGAGGGGGTTGATTCGGATTTTCACTATGGTGGCATGATGAGTATGTTCTCAGCAATCATAATCTACTGTTTCAATGGAATATATTCAGTGGATACCCCCGGTCAGCAAAGTTTAAAGAAAAATCACAAATATGAACTACCCTTGCGAGGGGGTTGATTCAAATTTGCACAATGGTGGCATGAAGAGTATGGTTTGAGCAATCACAATCTACTGTTTCACTGCGATATCTGCACTAGAAACCCCCAGTCAGCAAAGTTTCAAGGAAAATCACAAGTATAAACTACCCTTGCGAGGGGGTTGATTCGGATTTTCACTATGGTGGCATGGAGGGTATGATTTGAGCAATCATAATCTATTGTTTCACTGCAATATTCACACTATAAACCCCCTGTCAGCAAGGTTTTAAGGAAAATCACAAGTATAAACTACCCTTGCGAGGGGGTTGATTCATATTTTCTTTATGGTGGCATGAAGATTATGTTTTGGGCAATCATAATCTATTGTTTCACTGCAATATTCACACTAGAAACCCCCTGTCAGCAAGGTTTTAAGGAAAATCACACGTATAAACTACCCTTGCGAGGGGGTTGATTCAAATTTTTACTATGGTGGCATGAAGAGTATAGTTTGAGCAATCACAATCTACTGTTTCACTGCAATATCTGCACTAGAAAACCCCAGTCAGCATAGTTTTAAGGAAAATCACAAGTATAAACTACCCTTGTGAGGGGGTCGATCCAGATTTTTTTTATGGTGGCACGAAGTATCCGCATCGAACATCCATAATATGATGTTTCAGTGGAATATTTCAACTGGAACCCCTCGGTCAGCAATGTTTTTAGAAAAATCACAAGTATAAACTACCCCCGTATGGGGGTGTATTCAAGTTTTTGTTATGGTGGCAAGAAGGTATTTCTTCATAGATATCTGTTTTGTATTATGAGCCCGATATTCGCAGTAGAAGTCTGAAATCTAATGGAATATTCTATTCTGGTCAGCAAAATACTTTTTCCCTATCACATGAGTGAATTGGATGATTTCTTCAATATATACCTACTTTTATTTCCAGCCATACCCGGTTTTGGTTGAGTTAGGCTGGAATGAAGTTCATTAGTTCATTAAACCATCATAATTATTATAAAAAATTTCAAGTAAACAATGGTAATATATCGAGCAAAATTCACAATACTGGATATAACAATAAAGAATGTAAATACTTAAATAGTGAAGATCATAATCGCTTGTCAGTTGTCACTTTGTCAGTCACTATTCAACTATTGTAGAAGTTGGCCAGTTTCCTATTCTGAACGTAATCCTTTCAACTGACGTCACCGCGTTGCCATCTTAGTGTTTATGCAAATAATGATACATAAATGATATAAAATGATGATGAAAAAAAAGGCAATGATACTATGTTCGATTCGATATCAGCGGATTTTGTTTGAACAACTCATCAAAATGTTGAAATTTGAATTTCGTTAAAAAATTTCAAACTGTTTTCATGTAACGAAAATAATCGAATTGAGTCATAAACCCAGTATATGATTTCTATGCATAAACCCAATACAAAAATCTTCAATCGATTTATTGGGGAATAATCAACTTGACAATCTAGGACAAGAAGAATATGTTTCCGGAATGATTCTGCGTGTATGTTCCGGGAGCATCCTCTGTGGAATGTTCCGTGCATATCCCATAGAAGGCCGGGACATTGCGACTTATATGGGACATTAATCGTACGTTCCGGGAACAATGTGTGCTATCAGGGTTATGATTTTTTTTGTCAGAATTCAATTCTGGGGGTTTTCTGATACGCAAATCATGTTTTTAGTCGAGTTCTGTTATACTCGCAAGTGAATTTAGACCTACTTCTAGTTGCCTGATTTACTTAGGATTTGGTGGGTGTTAATAATTCTGGTGAAAATAAAAGGTCTAGAACATGTGTTACAGAAAAAAAATTTGCGGCCCTAAGATATATCAACGAGTTTTGTGATTATGGTCCGATTGGATAGAAAACTGGTATGTGGAGGTTTTTTGGGTTAAAGAATATGAAATGTTTGTAAAAATTCGTAAATTCAAGATGGCGGATCCATGTTGGTGGAAGAGATTTGTGGTATGGTCCAATTCGCTTGAAAATTGATATAAGGCGGTTTTTATGATTGAACATTACAAATTAATTTTCAAAATTCCTAAATTCAATATGGTGGCTCCAAGATAGTGACGAGTTTTGCGATTTATGGTCCGATTGGATTTGGTATATTGACGTTTCTGTAGTCGGAGATTATTATGACTTATTCATCGTAATTCATAAATTCAAGATGGCAGCTGTAATCACAAATCTCGACCACCATCTTAAATTTACGAATTTCGAAGAATAATTCATGATCTCTGACCCCGAAAACCCCTACATACAAATTTCAAATCGAATCTGAACATATGCACTGAATTCGTCTGCCATCTTGAATTCGAAAATTTTGACAAATAATTCATAATTTCCGACCTCGAAAACCCCTACATATCAATTTTAAATCGAATCTGAACATAAGCGAAAAAACTCGTTCGCCATCTTGAAATTGAAAATTTTAACAAATAATTCATAGTCTCTGACCCTGAAAACCCCAACATACAAATTTTAAATCGAATCTGAACATAAGCACAAAATTCGTCCGCCATCTTAAATTTGAAAATTTTGACAAATAATTCATAATCTTTTAACGCGAAAACCCCTACATATCAATTATTAATCGAATCTGAACATAAGAACAAAACTCGTCCGCCATTTTGAAAATACAAAATTCAACAAATAATTCATAATCTCTGACCCCGAAAATTCCTACATACCAATTTTACATCGAATCTGAACATAAGCACAAAATTCATCCGCTATCTTGGAGCCGCCATCTCGAATTCATAAATTTTGATAAAAAATTATAATCTCTGACCCCGATAACCCAAATATCAATTTTAAATCAAATTGGACCATAATCACAAATCTCGACCGCCATCTTGAATTCACAAATTTTGACAAAACATTCATATAATCTCCGACCCCGAAAATCCCTATACACCAATTTCATATCGAATGGCGTAAGTGCTTGAAAAAATCATTACAAATTTTGAACCAATATCACTCAATTCAATTATCATAGTTTACTCAACAACTAAATTGACAACGTCGCATTCTCAATTAGACGAGGTCTGTTGGGTTGGTTGCATACAACTTCATTTTCATAGCGCCCTGGAATCGCCATCTTGCGTTGTGGGTTGTCAAGGATGTTGGGACTCCCACCTTAACTTGGCAATACATGGCAACCTTGTAACGATAGCGACCATCTTGGAATGGTGACGCCTACCGACAAATGTCAAATGTCAGGGGTCCCATGGGGAAGCCAAGGGGCGATATCCTACCCCATGCTGCAATCAGACAGCGGCATGCTGTCGGGGGGGGGAGCGTTGAAATTTTGGAATTTAAATCGCACAGAATACGATTTTTCCGGATTTTTCGGTGAGGTCACCACCAAACCCCTTTAAGGAAATTTTGCACGGCACCCCACTGCAATCAGAATACATAACCCTGAAAATATTCGACTTAATTTGAATTTCCTGCCAGCAAAAGTGGGCAGGGCTATGACGACTTCTGATTGGTCGGGCGAGTAGTCTATGATGCG
Source organism: Chrysomela aeneicollis (assembly GCA_029955515.1). Lineage (NCBI taxonomy): Eukaryota > Metazoa > Arthropoda > Insecta > Coleoptera > Chrysomelidae > Chrysomela > Chrysomela aeneicollis. The sequence goes on along the minus strand of JARUHQ010000005.1, from coordinate 7,224,156 downwards.
TTACCTTTCCGAGCCCTCTCTCTGACGTAATCAACAGCGACATAAAACACTTTCCGATTGACAGATAACACAGCGACATGGAACACTTGACATATGTCATGGGTGCCCACGGCAGTCATCTTGTGATGGTACATCCCAAGGTACACTACTAATATTTGTGTTGACTAGCTGTAAAAACTGATAATTATATAGATACAGGGTTAATACTCAGAATGTTACAAAGTGTTTTATATTTCTGGAAAGCGCAAAGCAAATAGGTTAAAAATATTGAAGAATATACTGTTTCATTCAGAAAAAGATAACTTTGATATATATCTCGATAAATACAGCTCATATTCAAAATATGATTATTACGCTACTTGATTCTACGTAAAAACGATATTAAAGACTGTTTCTATTTCCTCAATAAATTGGAAGCTAGCTGAGATACAGGGGTCCCAAAATAAAATATTTTCATTTATATTTGCGGTATCGTGAGTTTCACAAGAAAGTAAACAACGTTCGCGAATACTTGCGGTATTCTCTGTCCTTGAAAATTAGCGATATATCCCGTAAGGACATCGAAAATGGGACAGCCTGTTATCGTTTCGTTAACATGATCACAGGAGAACTTGATAAATATGTTACGGCCACATAATGAATAAAAGTTTTGTAGGTCAAATCGTAGGTTTTCTATATTAAAAGTAACAAACAACATTCAAAAGGGTTACTCACAATTTATTTAACATTTCCTCATACAGCTTCAGCGCAAAACATAACAGTATCACATTGCAACATACACACTATAACGACGAAAGGTACTACTCGGTTAATTTTTATTCCATTCTCCATACTTCGGTCAACTATCTTGTGGTTTTGAACTAGAGACGATCAAAATGCTTGTCAGTGGAAGCTCACTAACACTATAAAATCCTCGTTTTCCTCGATCAATTTCCCCAATGTTGACATTCTGAATCGAACCTAAAAATAAAGTAGACATTTTAAAGATGAACAAACCCTACGGGGAAGGGTATACTTACCATATTTTAAGTCGTTTCCTTTTATCTCGAAGTCGCAGGTCAACTAATCGATCAAGTAGTTGTAACAAATTGTTATTGTTTTGGTTCGCTGAAATTCCAGGTTATGATGTTCGACAAAAGGCTCGACGTATGACAGCAAATTTTTGACACGTTAGGCATTAGGCCGAAGGGACATTGGAGCAGACACTTGAAGTTGGCCACTGACCACTGAGAATACTGACCGTGACCTCATCGACCGCTGGCTGGACCTACTGACGTCAGTAGCGTTGCAAGGGGTTCAATAAAATAAATTCTTATTTTTTTTTGCATAGGAATGTTTTGAAAGTTATTGAAATGCAATTTTGGGAGCATTATGATGAGATTCAAGGGTATATAGTGAGATTCGATTTGGAACGAAACTATTCGTCAATTTGTTTGATTTAAGATTTGGTAGGTACGTCTATGTCTTTTGGCATTTTCTAGAAAAGTCTAGATGCTTCCAATTGAAGCGACCGTATTGTAGAAGCGACTAACAGGTGCTGCCACTAGTTGCTACCGTCAAAAAAAAGATTGGTTTGGCTGCTTGTTTTCTCCGGTTTGTGATCAATTCTTTTAAAGAAATTGCCCTTATTTGTGGGATTAAATTCTCGTGAGAGAAAGTTAAGGTGTGAAGGGTTGTTGGGAGATTCGGCGATAAATATCCAGCTGATATTTTGATGTATTTTCACACCTACGCCTTGTGCGGACTCGACCGGCAGACCAGCCATTTTGGTAGCCTTTCTGTCTGAACACTCTTCAGACAGCTTCTTCAAAGCCACTCATCATCAACGTAAGTAACACCCTTACTAGAGTTATTGGATTTCATCATGGTAATTCCATTGGTAGGGCTTTTAACTTAGGGATTCACCTTCCACCGAGGATCTCGTTCCCCTGTATGGAGTCCTGCTGGCCCCCTATAGGGCTTCTTGGGGTAGTCTTGCTACACCTGTGTGCAGTTTTCCAAGTGAAGAGGCCCCATCATGCCCGGTTCACGTCCATTACCCGAGCGACCTGCTGCCAGGTGTCAGGCTGTTCTGGATTGACAGGAGCCTGCTCAGGACCAGGACCTTACTATCCATCACCCACGCCAAGATTAGTGGTTTAGAGGAGCCAGCTAAGTGGTCACCATATTTCCAATTGATTTACCCTATGACCCATCATATATATTTTTTTCAATGGTATTTCACTTTGAGGAATGTACCCTTATGGCAAATGCTCCATGATTAATTCTATTGTGTAAGACCCAAGAGAGATCTCCCTTGCGCCCTTTTCAGTTCATGTTACCTTGTCTTTATTGGTTAAAATATCATTTGGGTATTAGGGGTATACTTGATGGTATAACTTCATTGATTAAATTTTTATTCTAAGTGATTAAATGTCCAGAGTTTGAGATATTGTTGGCTTTTATTAGAGGAACCCAAGGGCTATTATACAGAGAACCCACGATAGTCAGGCCGTGTGCTAATACCTCCTTATGTAACTGGGCAATTTTGGTGCACGTTAAATACTTTCCTGTTAGTTCCTTTTCCGTCAGATTTTGAGCTAATATCTGTGCAATTAAATACATGAATAATATCGAAAGGGAGGAACATTAGTTCCCTACAAAAGTCCCAGTAGAATTGAAACCTAACAAATAGTTAACTCAATTGTTCTTCGAATTGATTGTAATTTCTGGATGATTGTTCTAATTTTTATTATCCTAATTCCTAATTTCATATTTGCACGAAATTATTACTTCAACTTCAAACTCAAAGGTGCAATTGCCTTCATATGTGGGGTCATCTCGTGCATCCATATCTATTGGCATTCTGGGTGTTGTATAAGAATTTTGTGACCGCGCTGCCAAGATTATTTCTGCCCGTATTCTCGGAACAGAACCCGTAAAAGTTTACAGAAAAAGTTTATTCTGTAAACATTGATAATACTGACTTACCTATATGGAAAAAGACACTGATAAATTTCAGAACAACGAATTGACGAAGATGTTGGGATACGGAAAAAAGTTAGATGAATTTTACGGAGGGAGCCGGAAATTATCTTCGCTTCTATTATTCCTTTGATGAGGGAGCTTTGTCGCAAAAGGGATTCACACAGTCGGAACTGTGAGAACGACAAAAAAAGGTTCAAATGCAATGATGAAGTACAAAGTTGCAATGAATCGTGATGAATTTCCAGTCCACAGAAGAGTCGTATCATCTGCCCATAATGTTCACAAATGTCAATTTATTTATGTACAATAAAATTAAATGGCCCTCTTGCACAGAACCTTGAGTGACTCCATATGCATGGTGGAAGGTTTGAAATTTGGATATCAAATTTTACTTCTCACATTGTGTCGTTAATCTATCAGAGAGGTAATAAAGTCATGAGCCACTTCTGAGAAACACTTCTCAGTCCATAAAAATCGAATGTTATTTGCGATAGCATATTTCATCGTTGACACAGTCGAACTACTTCGGAGAGTCACAAAAAAACGCTGCTGCTACATCTCCAACGTGAAGCTGAAATACAAATCTTCCTGAAATGAAAAAATTGCTACATTTGTACCTTTACAACTTCGGAAACCATATTGTTCTTCCATGAATATAGAAGCTTTCGCTTCTCAAATTACTTTTCTATAACTTAAGAAACAGTTGATAATAGGGAGATTGGACGATAACTAGAGGGATTTCTGGATCCTTGAATAATGGAATAACGATGGATGTTGTCAAGCATTCTGAAAACTCCCATAATACAAAAATTTATCAATAATTGAAGATAATACACCAAGGGCTCTGGTACTTTATTCCAGAACTCTTAGTGGTCGCAGTCTATGAAATAGAAATCTGGTATGAATTAACGATCTTTTAAGTTCATTCTGTTCATGTCGTTCGGAGTGTAAACACCTATTCAGTACTCCCGGCTATACAAATATAATAAACGAAGTATATGAATCAAACTGTTAAAAAACGTTACTCTGTATAAAGTGGAAGATAGTGTAATAAGAACAGTGGACAAAACAAACAAAAAATGGTAATGACACGAGAAATCAAGGACGAAATAAAAGGCGTCGTGAATCTGGCTGTACTTTCAGTATTGAAAGACGAGACATTCATAAAAACGCTTGTAAACAATGTGTCTGAAGCTATAACAAAAAGCGTGGATGAGAAACTCAAAACATTGGAACAAAAACTGAAGAATATTTCTAAGGATTACAACGAAGAGAAGAAAAATAATCAAATAGCCATCGAAAAATTAGACAAAGATCTCATCAAGTTGAAAATGGAAAATCAGGAAATAATAAAGAGAGCTGATTGTTTGGAGCAGGATACCAAAAAATTAAACATAAGAATTTTCAATTATAAGGAAAAAGTAGGAGAAAACATAAAAAAAGAAATTATGGACCTATTCAATACAAGAATGAACATGAAAATATCTATCGATGATATCGAAGTTTGTCGAAGAATCGGAAAAACTGGGACTGATGCAGGAAAAAAATCTAGAGGGATATTCATGAGGCTCAGAAATTTAAACACAAAACAAAACATCTACAAAAACAAAAAATTACTAAAGGGATCTGGTGTTGTAATAAAAGAAGATCTAACCCAATGGAGACTTGAGCTGATGACAAAGGCTATAAATAAATTATCGAAGACATCAGTATGGACTGAAAATGGAAAAATATATGTGAAATGCCGGAATGAAATCCAAACTATCAATAAAGAAGAAGACCTAACCAAATTAAATGAGGTTTGACGAACTTACCATATATGTTTAATTATGTTATTAATGTCCATTTATACGAATATTATTATCTTTACTAATAATTTTCATGCTTTAAGTTTTTTTGAATGAATGCATAAAATGTAGTCTCTAAATCTAGTTACTTCAGCAGCTATAGTGACTTATAATAATTAAGGAAAACTAGTAGAATCATTATCAATGAATTTCGAAAAGTAAACTTTTATCGGTATCTCACCTGGAAGTAATATCAACAGAAGTAAAACACTTTCATACTATAATATAGATTTATAGATTAGTATATATGTGTATATAGCTGGGAGACTGATGCAACTCAGCCTACTTGAACTACCTAATCAGCTTCTTCGTAGCTGTTTTTCCTTTATCATTACTCACTTGATTGTATATGTGCATTATTATTGAAGGATGATAGAGTTTCTTGATATTCTGGATAGGGAGGGTGACATTGAGACTAAAATATGTAATGATATAAGTGAATGTTTCAGATATGTTAACGATAGAATACACTTAAACGTGATACATTTTAACATAAGAAGTATCCGAAAACATTTTGATGAACTGATGATATACTTGCAAGACGAAATTGAATATATTGATGTAATAGTTCTCTCAGAAACATGGGCCATTGATAACGTGAGAGATTTCAATATTCCAAATTTCAATGTCTATCACAATGAATCGGCCTTAAATAAAAGTGATAGTTTGATTGTTTACGTCAAACAAGATATGCCTGCTAATATACAATTATTTAACCTAACAGAAACTAAATTATTAAGGATAATCCTGAATAAGAATAATAATACTATTGGAATCACTGCCTCCTACAGACCCCCTTCAACTAACCAATCACAATTCATTGAAGACATAAAAACGTATCTTTCAAATATAAACAATGAATAGATTGAAATATTTCTTGGTGATATAAATATAAACCTTCATGATACTACTGCAAATGACGTAAATACATACATCAACAATTTTGGAGAGCATGGATTTGTTTCCTTTATAAATACATTCACAAGAGTAACCGAAAATTCTGAAAGTATAATAGACCACATTTTTTTAAGAAACAAGTCATTGAAAAAATCTACTAAAATTAAACCAATGGTAATAAAGAGCGACTTATCCGATCATTTTGCGATAGCTATCGGTATCGAAATAATAAGCAATAATAGAAACATATCACCAAAGCAAAATTATATAAAGAAAACCGATTCACAGAAACTCAATTTATATTTACAAACTGAATCATGGAATGATGTTCTAAACAATAATAACATACAAGAAGCATATGATATATTTGATCTAAAAATACAGAACTGCATTAACAAAGCAACATACAAAATAACACTTAGAACCACAGAACAAAAGAAAATAAAACCATGGATAACCTGTGGCCTAATACAATCGATAAAACATAGAGATTATCTAAAAAAGCGGTTACTGAATAATTATTCTGAAGAAAATAAATTACAATACACACAATATAGAAATAGATTGACTAAGCTTATAAAAACTACTAAAAATGATTATTATAAAAAAAAAATAAGTGAAGTATACGGAAACACTAAAAAAACCTGGGAGTTGATGAATGAGGCCTCAAACAATACTGTCACTAAAAAAATCTGAAAGATATACCTGTGAAATCCCCTGATGGAAAAATTGTTTCAAATAATAATGAAAAAGCAAACATTTTCAATAAGTATTTTGTAAGTTTTGGTGCAGAAATGGCTGGAAAGATTGAAAAAGTGGAAGAATTACCTAGACAATTCTTAAGTGAATCTTCAGCTCTATCTTCTATATTTTTAAATCCAATTACTGAAAGTGAACTCATTGAAAAAATATCAATCTTGAAAAATAATGTCTCTCCTGGTCCAGATGGAATTCCAGCAAAAATCATAAAAGAAAATCATACTATCTTGATGAAACCCCTGGTACATCTCATAAACTTAGTATTCAGAAGTGGTATGCTCCCTCAGCAGTGGAAAAATTGTTTAGTGACCCTTGTATATAAATCCGGTAAGCATGAAGAACTAACAAACTACCGACCGATTTCAGTAATTAACAATTTTGCTAAATTATTTGAACGATGCATGAAAGATAGACTTATGAGTTTTTTCAATAAACATTCAATAATATCACGGAGCCAATTTGGTTTCCAGAAAAATATTGGCACAGAGAATGCAGTATTGGAAATAAGCAGACAGATAATTTCTCACCTTGAGGGCTCAAAAAAATGTATGGCTGTTTTTCTCGACCTAGCAAAAGCGTTTGACACCGTCCAGCATGGTGTCCTGATTGATAAATTATACAAGGTAGGTATACGTGGTCCAGCCCTTAAGGTCATGAGAAATTACTTGGACCATAGAACTCAACAAGTAAAAATTGATAACCATCTGAGTGACTCACTAGAAATAAACATCGGAGTTCCACAAGGTACTGTAATAGTTCCTATACTATTTCTCATATATCTTAACAGTATGTTTGAAATAAAACAAATCCAAGGAAGCCTAATATCATATGCTGATGATACTGCCATATTGTTTTCCAGTGATACATGGGATGATCTGTATAAAGTAGCAGAAGAGGATCTTAAAAAAATCCAGACCTGGCTATATCACAATTTATTGAGCTTGAATATAAAAAAAACAAAATATATCACCTTTACTCTTCAAGCCACAGACCAACCTAGGAATGAGCTACTGAAAATACATAAATTCACCTGTGAAAAACAATATAGTGAATGTACCTGTCCACAAGTTGATAAAACTACCTCAATGAAATACCTTGGCATTGTTATAGATCAGCACATGCGATGGGATGATCAAGCAAAGTACGTTATAAAACGAATTATAAGTCTTTACCACAGATTCTATATTCTAAGAGATATACTTAATAGAAACAATCTAATATTACTATATAACTCACTAGTAGAATCTTGTAAGGCTATTTGCTTACAAGAACGTGATTTGGCGCTTTAGCTCGGGTGTTTCTATTTACCATCTCGGGCGCCACCTATCTTATAGTGGTAGGTCCACTTGCACCGGGCAACTATCAGTGGAGAAAGTTAATTCCAGGGGTCTATAAAGTAAGCTGTCAAAGTGACAGTAGTATGACTGGTGATACTACCCTGGTTTGTCTAGTTGCTGTAGTGACTATACTTAATCTAGTTAGAAATAAAACAAAATATACAACCAACTATTTTATTTACTCTATATATACACTATATTATATACACAGTATATTTACAATATCTACGAGTCTTTACGAATCAGTTCCCTCTGAGACATACGGTTATCAAAGCACGCAAAGCAAAGCAATTAAACTATCAAAGCTCGCGGTATCGAGCGTTTCGTGCTAAAAGCTAATCTAACAAGCGCAACTAGCAAAAAGCTTCATGTCAAAATAAACCAAACCATGCGTACTCTCAGAGCCCTACGATTCAGGTACAAGCCTACGCTCTTCAGTACCTGGATCGACCCAATACTCTCCTAGTGTTCAGAGCCTACGCTCTCAGTGCACAAGGGGGGTATTGGAGGGTGATACCTCACTTTACCGTTACCACTATGTACGTCGTCCCCTGATTCACGGCCAAGCCTACGCTCTTCCGGCCTTGAATCAGATTGCGTCACTATCTGATATCCAGAGCCTACGCTCTCACGACATCAGATCGCGATCACTGTCTGATATGTAGAGCCTACGCGCTCATGATATCAGACAGTTCCACAGGGCACAATACCTCGATGTATCTTCTCTGTGCCCTCACCTCTCGTGTCTGGTGCGTGGCTTGCTGCTTCCTGGCTGGGCTGCTACTGCCAGTTCCCTGGTATACGGGCCGGTCACGATCTCCTTCCTTGCGGTCGGTCGGTCCTCCTTGTTGTCGGTCGGTCGGCTGCTAGGTCCTGTTGTTCTCCCCGCTGCTGGCTGGTCCTTCGCTGAGCTGCTACTGAATTTTCAGTCTGATGTTCTCGACTACCTCGATTCACGGTTCCACCACTCTTCTCGAAGAGTGGGGCGCGCATGCACAAAACGGTGTGCGCGGACACGCTCTGTGTGCCGCAGCGATGTCTCGACTCTCATATACAGTGCGTTCCGCATTATTTCCGGTTATCGAAATAAACACTTGCATACGACCCTATCATGACTATTTGATTGACCATGATATCAACAAGAAGAAAACATAAACTCAAAACCGAATTACTATTCAAACCGATACTATACCGTATGTCTCATATACAAAATAATAGTAACTTCGTTACATTCCCCCCTTACTTCGGTAAAAAAAAATAATTTATTATATTTTTTTTTATCCACATCTCAAACCTAACTAAATACAATTCTAACTGAAACTTAAAATATCTTCCGGAATCCTGGGACGTCCTCCTTCATCCCGATTCTACTTCCACGAGATTCGGGTTGGTCGGTGCATCATCGAATCTCGCTCCTTTTCGCCTTCTAGTGGCGGCGTCGATGCAAACGGGCGTATGGGCACCCGCACGTAGGGCAGCGGTCGTGTTCGGGTTCGGGGCGGTTTCTCCGACGGGCTTCTGACCAAGGTTTACGGTCACACGGGCACTTCCTGGACATGATACCGACCAGGCCACATCTGGAACAAAACATTACTGGTGCCCGAGTACAGCCATCTCGTCGGTGACCAGGTTCTCCACAGCGCCAACACATGTTCTCGCTGATTCTGATACGTCGTATCAGGCTGCTGGCTCCTTCCTCCCTTCTTCGTCTCTCCCGGTCGCGACGGTCTTCTTCTAGCCTTCGTTCCATGGCTTGTGGAGTCCAGTACTCATCCAACATCGGATTCCAGTGAGGGGCGACTCCCACTTCTTCGCTTCCCTCACTAGACAGAGATGCTTTGTCTATTCCTCCCCTGTCTTCTGTAGCTTGGAGAGGGTGAGTCGGTGTCGGGGTTGAGGCCTGTGATGTACTGGGCATATCTTCGGCAATATTCTCCACGGTAGGGTTCGGAAGGATCGGCAAGGCGACTATGCCAGTTGTGGTTTGAGGCGAGACTTGCGTTGTCGATGTCGAGTCGGTCGTCAGTGTTGGCGGTGCGCATTCTCCAACATCCATTTGTTCGGAGTCTGCAATGGCGTCGGCCAATTCCCTCGCTATGTCCTCCATCTGCTGTGGTGAGGCAGTTATTTCCAGAATGGGACTCGACATGTCAGGATATCTATAAGAAAAACTCCACGGTACAAAAGAAAGTTTATTCTATCAAGGAAACATCAACAAAAAATACAATTCATTCAAAAAAAAGTTTGCCACTCAAATGCGTTCCGAATTCGGAAGGGTAACGCGTACTACGCGTCCATCTGGGGCGGTGAGTCGTCTCCTGACCCTTCGGTTCGGATCCACTCCTGTTCCCCGAAGGGCAAACAGCTTGGCTCGTAAGGCTGCGGGCCAAGGTGCTCCGGGAGGGAGACACAGGAGGGCTTCGGCTACCTCACCCTCACCCTCATGTTTTGCCCTTTCCACAAGGGGACTATCTATAAGGCCCGGTGACTTCGGACAATGACTCCCTTTTCCTTCACCCGTCTCCCTGGACAGTCCCGTGAGTGAGGTTTTTTCGTCGAGGGTAAGATCTGATATCTCCTCACGTCTGAACTGGATGGGTTCAGGGCCTGGTCCAATGGGCAAGGAAATGTCCTCTACAGCCACCGGTGATGAGGGTGGGGTTATAATTTTTGTGACCGCTTTTTGAGTCTGTCGGGTCATTGGGCAGGGACGACATAACTTTCGTGGCGGCGGGGTAGTTACGGTTACTTGAATCGGTCGACGGCGCTGCGTTAGGTCACGCGCCAGTATTTTTATGGCCCTTATGCGTTTTTGCGCATCGCTCATTTTTTTTTCTGGCGTCGACCACGGGTGATCGGATGTCATTCGGGCTGGGCGTCGGTAGCGGAATTTTCTTGGGCATTTTCTGGAAGAGAGAATGTCCTATCATCGCGGTGTTCGAGAACGGTTTCAAATCTTTCACGTGGACACGATGAAACCTTTTGCCAGTATTGCTCTTCACATCATAAATAACGGGAGATATGATTTTGGTGACGGTATAGGGACCAGAATATTTAGGCGCCTGTTTGGCGGCAAAGCCCTTCGGAGCAGATGACAGGTGGTGTTCCTTCTTCATCACACGATCCCCAACATGGCATCTCCATTCTCGTCTACGGAGATTGTAGTGATGACTCTGGTTGGTAAAAGCACAGGCCAGGTTGATCCGGACGAACTGGAAAACTTCTCGGAGTTTGTCCAATCGTTGTGTTCTGCTCTCAAATTCCTCTTGTTCCATTTCCGCGTCTTCAGTTACTGGTTCCTCCGGCAGGTACACGGCTCCTGGTACCTCCAACTCTCTTCCAAAGTTGAGAAATGCTGGAGTATATCCGGTGGAGTCATGGCGGGCGGTGTTGTATGCGAAAACCAGGTCGGGTATGTGTTGATCCCATTTTCGGTGATCACCGTCGCAGAACTGCGATATCATGGTCTTCATCGTTTTGTTGGTTCTTTCTACGGGGTTAGCCTGCGGTGTATACGGCGGGGTGAAACGATGTCCAATCTTCAGTTCTCTCAGGAGGTCTCTGAACGGTGCTCCGGTATACTGGGTTCCATTGTCGGTAATTACGGTCTTCGGGCAGCCAAAACGAACAATGATCTCTTCATAGAGGGCCTAACTCACTGCCTTCGCCGTTGCCTTTCGTATAGGACGGCACTGGACCCACTTGGTGAACCTGTCTTGGAATACTACCAAGTAGTTGTTTCCTTTGCTTGAACGAGGCAGTGGACCAACCAGGTCGGAGCTCACAGTCTACCATGGTTGTCGGTTCACAGACGGTTGCATCTTCCCGGGTGTCTTCTGTTGTGATGTCTTGAACTGCTGACAGGACTGACACCCTCGGACGTATTTGGCTATATCTCGGAACATTCCTGGCCAATAATAGCGACTTGCTATCCGGGCGGTGGTTTTGGCGATCCCGAGGTGTCCGGCGGTGGGAGCGTCATGGTTCTCCTTCATTATGACTGTACGAGCTGGTTTCGGGACGCACAATTTCCAGGGATCGGATAGCTCTGGTTCTGAGAAATCGGTGGAATCCCAGAAATGACGGTACAGGCGGTCGTCCTTGATGCAATAATCTGGATAGTGTGCGGTGTTATTCAGAACTTCGTTCTTCTTCTTGGCATACCAGGAACAAGTTTCATTTCCCTCAACGGTGGCTATGTCTACTTCGGCGGGTACAGGATGTCTGGACAATGCATCAGCTACTCGGTTCAGAACTCCTTTCCGGTACTTGATCTCAAAGTCAAACTGTTGGAGATACATACTCCAACGGGCTAGTCTTCCACTCGGGCTCTGGATGTTATGGAGCCACTTCAGTGATTGGTGGTCGGACAGGACCGTAAAACGGTACCCTTCTAGGTATGGACGCATCTTTTCTATTCCCCACACAATCGCCAGGCACTCCTTCTCGGTAACTGAATATGCCTTCTCAGGAGTTGTCAGTGTCCTACTGGCATAGGCGATGATGTGATCTCCGTCCTCCTTATTTTGGATTAGTACGGCTCCTAATCCTTGATCACTAGCATCAGTCTGGAGTACGAACGGTCTTTCGAAGTCGGGACAGGTAAGGACAGGGGCTTCTGTCAAACATTTCTTCAGGTGGTCAAATGCTTCCTCCTGTTTGCTCGTCCATTGCCAACGATAGCCTTTCTTTAACAGACGGTTCAGCGGTGCAGCTATGTTCGAGAATCCAGGGACAAAACGTCTATATCACGATGCTATTCCCAAGAAGCGTCGCAGTTGTCGGACGGTGGTCGGTGGTGGAAATTCCAATATGGATTTCACTTTCTCGGTGTCGGTAGCGATTCCTTTGCCGGTTATGACATGGCCCAAGTACTTGAGTGACTTTCTGCCGAACTGACATTTTTCTGGGTTGAGACGGAGGTTGGCGGCTCGGAGACGGCGGAATACTTCCTGCAGAATGCTCAAGTGTTGCTCAAAAGACTCTCCAAGCACGATGATGTCATCCAGATATGCAAAGCAGTACGGATCCAGCTCCGGTCCTATGATACGGTCCATCAAACGCTGGAACGAAGCTGGTGCTGCATGTAATCCGAACGGCATTACTCGGAACTGGAACAGACCTCGGCCGGGTACTGTAAATGCTGTTATCGGTTTGCTTTCATCAGTCAAAGCAACTTGCCAATACCCCTGTTTCAAATCTATACTCGAAATATATCGAGCTCTGCGCAATTTATCTGCGCAAAATTGCGTTGATAAACGGCAGGGGGTAGGCATCCTTCTGTGTCACAGCATTGACTTTCTGAAAGTCTATACAGAACCTCGGCTTTCCATCCTTCTTCCGCACTATGACAACCGGTGAGCTCCACGGGCTGTTAGACGGTTCTATGATGCCTTCTTCGATCATTTTATCAACCTCGGTGTTGATGACTTCTTGCATCCTTGGATTCTGGGGGCGGTAACGTTGTTTGATCGGCTCTGGGTTAATCAAACGGATCTCATGCTTGAGAATCGGCGTTACTCCCTTGATGCTCTCAAATTGAGCTAATTCGTGGTCCAGGAATGCCTCAAGTCTCCTTTCTTCGGTTGGTGTCAACACAAGTTTCTCGGTACGGTCTACGGTATCAATCGGGTCCATCGGTTCTGGTGTTCGGTCGGTAATCGGTTTTCCATCCATTCGTATTCCTCCATCTGACAGGTCTAGTTGGAATTTCTGCGGTCTCAGAATATCCATTCCTATGACGAAGTCAGATGACAGGCCAGGAAGATGTCCAACTATGGCGGGTATAGCTGTGTTTCCAATCACTAGATCCAAGTGATATACGTTGGAAACTCTGGCGGGCAGCCCGTTGGCCATTCTGGCCGTGGAAGAAAGCGTAGTTTCCCTCGGGACTCCCATTTCCTGACATCTTTCAGCCACTTTGTCTCCCAGGTACGTTTTGGATGCTCCAGTATCTAACAATGCCTCAAAACGGCCACCTAGGGTCTGCACTGAAACGAATGGACGGACATCCTCAGGTCGGATGTTACGGATCGTTTCCGAGACATTGGTGGAAAGGCACTGCTCGTGTCTCGGTTTGGGGCAATGCCTTCCTAGTTTTCCGACCTAGGACAGGGGCAGTCTCGTGACATCACTCCTTCCTTGCCACATCGAGAACAAAACAGCTTCGGGGCAGAACGGCATTGATTCCTCAAATGTCCTGTCTGTCCGCATCTCCAACATACGGCTGGTGAAGATGTCCTCGGCTGCTGAACGGGTGTTCTCGGTTCGGTCCTAGCAGGAGTCGATGGTCGCGTATTGACGGGTCTTGTTAACGGTGGGGCCAATGGAGGGGCCGACGGCGGGGCTGACGGCGTAGCGGACGGCGGGGCTGGCGGAGACGCTTTCGACACCTCTTGGTGTCTTACTGTGCGTCCGTAGGTCTGGTACCTCTCCTGTAGTTCCCCACGAAGAAGTTCGAACAACACGGGAGAAAGTGACAATATCGGCAAAGTCACTCCTCTTGATATGCTGTCGGTATTCGGGCAACAGGTTTCGGTACAGCCACATAAGCTCCTGCTCTGGTGTCATATTGCCATGCCTTCGTACAAGCGTCTGCATATCGGTTACATATGCTTGTACAGGCTCGTTTGGCCTCTGGAGCCGTCTGCCAATCGCTACCTCTAGGTCAACCTGGTAGTTGGCAGGGAAGTAGAAGATTCGGAAGAGCTCGACGAATGCATTCCACGTAGCACATGCCGACCGGTTATTTCTGAACCAGAGAGCGGCTTCTCCTTCCAATATATCGGGTAAAACGGCTATCAGCCTATAGGCGGGTATGTTCAGAGATATTCGGATCTCATCAAGCCTTTCTAGGAATGCTACGGGGTCTCCTACTCCGTCAAACGAGAGTTTCCAGTCCCGTGTTCGCAATGGTTCCTGTGTCGTCATCATTGGGGCGGTCATTATCGGGGTGGTCGTCATCGGGACGGTCGGTTGAGTAGTAGACGTGTTCGTTGCAGGCGGTACGATTCCAGGGGCAGTCACATTCACTGGCGGTACAGTGTTTGGAAATGTCCACCCTGTAGTCGGAGGAATATGTCCTGGTACCGGTGTGGATGGTGCGGTTACCACTCGTCCTTCTCTGAGAAAACGTATCAGCCGTTTTCTCTTATCCTCGACTGTACCAGATACATCTAGGCCAAACTTGGACAATTCCACGTCTATGTCCGCTTTCTTCAGCTGGTACACCCAGCTTACTCGCACGTCTACCGGATCTTTCGCCTTTGACGGTGAATTCTGCCCATCTGTAGGGTCTTGGGTTTTCGGATATTCATCGTTCACCATTTCCAGAGCTCTCGATTTCGGTAAATCAGCACGTCTGGCTTCTTCGATGTCTTGAACTAGACTCCCGCTTTCGGTTTACAGACACGTCTAGCTCCTTCGGTGTCTTGAACTAGACTCTCGATATTCCTCAATGAACGAACTCGGTCCAGCGTTGTTAGAAAATTCCGGAAATATTCGGTTCAACTCGGTTTAGCTCGGATATCTAGTGAGCGGGGGGTCGTTTCGTCTCGGAATTGATCGGAACGGATTCCTTGACCACAAAAACCTGCTATACGATATCTCACTCGATATTTTATCGGATCTGTCAAATTTTTACAGGTATACAATTTCAGTGGGAATCGGTTCAGGCGGTATCCTGGGGACGAATTCCAAGCGTTTCGGTCGCGTGCTTTCACCTAGTCCAAAGTAGAGTGCTCGGAGAGATTCGGGAGTCTGCCAAACGCTTTTCCTGATCCCGAAAACCTCTAAAATGAGATACGACACGGCTTAATCCTCAAAATCAACTTGATGTTGTCAAAAGGACAGGTCTCAATTTTTTACAGTGTAAATTAGGTGACTAGATACTGAATCAACTAACAGTTTCTTCGCTAAAATAACTACGGGTTAGCTGAAATCTCAGAGGAAGTTGATCGCAGCGACTCGAGAAAACGCGGAATTAATTCCTTAACCTTCGAAACCTGTTTTAAGAGTAGCCACTTCTGACCGGAATTGGTTATTGACGGAATACGGTTCCGATTAACCTGCGGTTACCTTCGGTTACTCTCGGTTACTTTCGGTTACGTATTACTTACGGTCCCTGCTCGGGCGCCAAATTTGTAAGGCTATTTGCTTACAAGAACTTAATTTGGCGCTTTAGCTCGGGTGTTTCTATTTACAATCTCGGGCGCCACCTATCTTATAGTGGTAGGTCCACTTGCACCGGGCAACTATCAGTGGAGAAAGTTAATTCCAGGGGTCTATAAAGTAAGCTGTCAAAGTGACAGTAGTATGACTGGTGATACTACCCTGGTTTGTCTAGTTGCTGTAGTGACTATACTTAATCTAGTTAGAAATAAAACAAAATATACAACCAACTATTTTATACACTATATTATATACACAGTATATTTACAATATCTACGAGTCTTTACGAATCAGTTCCCTCTGAGACATACGGTTATCAAAGCATGCAAAGCAAAGCAATTAAACTATCAAAGCTCGCGGTATCGAGCGTTTCGTGCTAAAAGCTAATCTAACAAGCGCAACTAGCAAAAAGCTTCATGTCAAAATAAACCAAACCATGCGTACTCTCAGAGCCCTACGATTCAGGTACAAGCCTACGCTCTTCAGTACCTGGATCGACCCAATACTCTCCTAGTGTTCAGAGCCTACGCTCTCAGTGCACAAGGGGGGTATTGGAGGGTGATACCTCACTTTACCGTTACCACTATGTACCTCGTCCCCTGATTCACGGCCAAGCCTACGCTCTTCCGGCCTTGAATCAGATTGCGTCACTATCTGATATCCAGAGCCTACGCTCTCACGACATCAGATCGCGATCACTGTCTGATATGTAGAGCCTACGCTCTCATGATATCAGACAGTTCCACAGGGAACAATACCTCGATGTATCTTCTCTGTGCCCTCACCTCTCGTGTCTGGTGCGTGGCTTGCTGCTTCCTGGCTGGGCTGCTACTGCCAGTTCCCTGGTATACGGGCCGGTCACGATCTCCTTCCTTGCGGTCGGTCGGTCCTCCTTGTTGTCGGTCGGTCGGCTGCTTGGTCCTGTTGTTCTCCCCGCTGCTGGCTGGTCCTTCGCTGAGCTGCTACTGAATTTTCAGTCTGATGTTCTCGACTACCTCGATTCACGGTTCCACCACTCTTCTCGAAGAGTGGGGCGCGCATGCACAAAACGGTGTGCGCGGACACGCTCTGTGTGCCGCAGCGATGTCTCGACTCTCATATACAGTGCGTTCCGCATTATTTCCAGTTATCGAAATAAACACTTGCATACGACCCTATCATGACTATTTGATTGACCATGATATCAACAAGAAGAAAACATAAACTCAAAACCGAATTACTATTCAAACCGATACTATACCGTATGTCTCATTTACAAAATAATAGTAACTTCGTTACAATCTGTGGTAAGATATTGTATCATTATCTGGGGCGGTCTCTATAATAATGTTCTAAAAAATATTCAGCTTGCTCAAAACTCTATTCTAAAAATTATGCTAAAGAAAAACGTTATTCAACGCAGTCTCTCTATCAGGAATCCAATATTTTTATGATCAGAAACGTTTACGCTTACCATTGCTTGATCTGGGTATTCAAAGAAAAAATTAATTTTTCTATAACTCATTCACGACTCACCAGATTCACTGAAAATCTGTCACTTAAGGTGCCCTTGATGAGAAAAAATCACTCCCAAAGAAATATACTTTTTTATGGACCCAGGTTATACAATATGCTTCCACTACAAGTTAAGAAACTAAATACATTAAATTCCTACAAACGTGTTATCAAGGATATTATCGGACGAAATCAGAATATGTATAATACAATTTTCGAATAGTCCTTACAGTAAATGAAGTCTAATCTTTAATCACCCACCTGTTTAGGAAAAATTTGAGAGATTCTGTCATCTGAAAAATGGTTCTAGATAGATGATTATAATTTGTAAAGAAGTAGATGTGAAAATCAGAGAATCAGAGGATATCAAACCGCAATACAAGCTCTTGAAGCTTAGGCGATGTGGATGTTATCTGGTTCTCTGTACCTCATTTTTATCATTTCTTATTACTCATTATTTATAGTTGCATATGTACACGAAATGATGTGAATATGAATAAATTGAATTGAAAAAAAATGAATTTAAGTGAAACCAAGGATCAACTAATTGGAGGTTGGTGAGAGAGATAGAAATAAATCAAAATTTCATATATATGGCCCAGTTTTCTATAATAAATATATATTCTGCATATTTCATAACCTTATAATACCTAAAGTCTATTAATCGATGTAGAAATAGCATGAAATAGCATCAAGCTGTCTATCTCTGTTACAAGTTTTGTTCGCAACGATGCCAGATGTATGTTGGGAATTTATTCATGTAGATCCGAAAACCAAGTGAAATAAAATATACATATCACAGTGAAATAAGTTCACTGTTGAAAACTAGAAAGTTTAGGTATTTCTGAATTTCAGATGCTTTCCAACATTTGAAGTCAGGAATTTTGCGTGAGAAATGAATCTGGCAGCGTTGCAGCGGCTGGCACGCCACGCGCTTGCGCCGCGCAGCTATGTGGCTGTCCTCTTTGGCTGCGGCCATTTTAGTTGTTGTGTCTTGTGGTTGCCGAGTGGCCGACTGCCGATTTGATATCTTTGCATCGTTTTATAGTCAGAACGTTGTTGTTGTTTTGGTGATTTTATAATGTGATTGATGGTACGAATTTAGACTTTCCTCAGTGCTATCTAATTATCTTCAGTGCAAATGATGCGATTCATTCTATGGTAAGTATAACACATTTTTCAATTTAATATGGATTCCCAAATATTAAGATAAATAATGTTTTTCACCCATATGTGATTTGTTTATCTGAGGACAAACTTCATTTCTGAATTTCCTCATTCCATAAAAAAAATGTTTTTCAAATTACCAATGTGTATATAATTATTTCGGACGCTGTACAGAAATCTAGTCATGCTGTGAACAACAAAGAAATCGAGCAACGGATTGGTGATTGGCTGAGAAGAGCAAAAGAAAAAGAGAACACATTATCATCAGAGTGCGAATGAAGAAGAATATTATAATGTGAGATAATTTGCCTGGATAACTTTATTTTTTTGTTTTGTCTTCATTAAATGAGATTCTTGAACAATTTCATTTAATTTCAAATCCTTTTGAAATAATTTAATAGACATCCTACAATCATCCCCAGGATGTTCTGTTCAAGTACCCAAGAAGTATATAGTACATCTAGGGATGTTTGTAGGACATCGCAAATGCTGACACAGGTGTTGCCAGCGACATCCCAATAATGTCGCAAGGAAAATAGGGATTTCTCAGAGATGTTCCTATTGTCCCAAAGGGATGTTTCTGGAATGTCGTACAGATGTTACTGTGTTATTAGGTATTGTATATATTTTTATACCTATCAACATATTCATTAAAACTATTGTTAGTTATTCTTCTATAATCGTGAGAAGTGATCTTAAGCTCTAAGAAGATATTCTTTACTTCAATTTGCGAATCGGAAAACGATTGTAAACAGTAGAAACATCATTATGAAAGGCACCAATAGGGTGGCTTGTTCCAGTATGATATGTTCCAATCTATTTTATCTGTTCTATTTTTTGATAAAATGACTCAAATTTAAATAAAAATAATTTTCTTACCAAAATGAAACTTTTCAAGCTTAATTATTTCAATTTCTGGATCCCAATAATCTTTTTGAAAAACGAGAGGACATGTCCGTATTTGGAACAAATTGTCATCACCAATGACTAACTTTGTAACACTCAGTATGCGTAAAAAATCATCACAATATTTGTTCATTGATAGTAAAAAAAACTGAAATAAGGAATAATATGGCCATTCCGAATAAGGCTTAACTTAAAGTTGCAACAAATACAGACATGTTCTATTGTTTTTCAATAAGATTATTGGGATTCAGAAATTGAGAGAATGGAAAATACTTCATTCCATGGATTGAAGCTGGAAAAGTACCATTATTTCGGGAAGAAAATTAGTTTTCTACAATTTAGTGCCACCTCATTTTATCGATATATATATATATATATATATATATATATATATATATATATTTGCCTCAAGTTGATAAGTAGAAAAGTTGTTTACTTACGCGAAAACACCAAAATCATTTTTTTCTGCTCTTTTCAAATTTGTGAAAAAATTTCAAAATTGATTGACTCGACTCGAAACCTACTTATTAATTCAAGGCCAGACCTGAAATAAGACTTTTCTTTATTGTTTGTCAACAGTACTGTAGACAAAGAACATTCGTACCAAATGTTACAAAAATGTTTAGGGTGGTTCATTATGTTATGATCAATTGAAAAAATATGGAAAATCAACCAATCATTCTGGCATATATATATATATATATATATATATATATATATATATTTGCCTCAAGTTGATAAGTAGAAAAGTTGTTTACTTACGCGAAAACACCAAAATCATTTTTTTCTGCTCTTTTCAAATTTGTGAAAAAATTTCAAAATTGATTGACACGACTCGAAACCTACTTATTAATAAAAGGCCAGACCTGAAATAAGACTTTTCTTTATTGTTTGTCAACAGTACTGTAGACAAAGAACATTCGTACCAAATGTTACAAAAATGTTTAGGGTGGTTCATTATGTTATGATCAATTGAAAAAATATGGAAAATCAACCAATCATTCTGTATCTTGGTTTTGAAAATCGATAGACCCTTAAAATATAGGTTATTTAGAAGCACCTGGGCTGGTGGTCGAGTGCGTTGAATCGATGGCTTATAGTCTAGAGCAGTGATTCCCAAACATTGTTCCTCCATGGCCCGGTTATTTTCAGACTGCCTCTCCGTGACCCACTCAATACTTTTCAACCCAAGCTGGTTCCATCAGGTAAAATAATACACACCCAGCAAACAATAAATCTCTGGCCCAAGGCATGATTGGTCGGGGTACATGCTGGCAATGGCAACGCTACATCGGCAAATTGTCGGCCCAATATATGGCATATTGTAATCGGGTATCTATAATCCAACCAGCAATGGGCCAATATAATCAAAAGGGTATCTTTCTAACGATATCATCCGGATGATGGCCCATTTCAAGTGTTATTATTAAACAGTTGAAAAACATTCTGCTTCAGGAGCTGATCATTTGAAACTACCTTTGTTAGAAAGTGTTTATATAGGTTCCTGATGAATACCTATTGAATGTTGGTTTCGTTTTTCACAATTCCGCTCATATGAAAAGTTACCAAATTCAAAGTAGCGATATGCACAAAAAATCACAGCATCAAATTCCGAATCAATTCATTGAAGCATTAAAAATATGTTATATCAATGCCCAAAGCACCCTCATGTCTAAGAAATATACACCAATAAAAATCCTGTTAGAATCCGTCACTGCTAGAATGGGTTCGGATTCCAGTATATGCGCTTAGTCTCGCTTTTCTCTACCCCGTATAGATCTTGATACTCATATGTTGGGTTCCCATCTGCGAAGTAGCGATATTCGAAATCTCCCGTTTTCACCAATTCTAGCATCGACAGAAATCTCAAATGTCAATTTGCAGGATGAAAAATATGTCAAATTGACATCTAATAAATGGTCAAGTATAGATAATTGTTATTCAAATTCCACTGATTTATAATGATCAATTAATAAGAAGACAATATATAGCTATATACATTACAATGCGGAATATGATATAATAACGAGCGTTAGAACTTGGATGGGTGACTACTGAAGGCTGATGGATTCTTTTTTATTTCACATGATATCGTCGTCATTTGCCACTGTTTTGCCGTAGCGGCAAATTCCTGTAAGTAGGCACAGTACTGGGCCTACTGAAATTGTTTGCTGGGCATTTATTAATAGTAAAAATGTTTGGTGTAATCACGTACTTTGACATCCTAAACTTGAAGCCGTAGTCAAAACGCGGCGGACTTGAGTATTTTCGGAGATTTGGGCCCATTTGTGATATAACCCGGTTGAGTCACTTGAAAACACTATCCCAAAAGAAGAAGAAGGAACATAATCTTAGGAAGAAGAGAAGTGACAGTCGGTATGATTCGGGACAAGGTGGATATAGGATGGTGAAACAGCTCTTCAATTGTTTCTGCGAAAAACTTGTAGACCGTTTGAGAAGGTACTAATATTTCCACGACTTGAAAGAAGATGGCGGTAAGATCGATTATCGAAGAAGATTTCTGTTGCTTACGTATTTCTGTGGTTCACATCTGACAGACGTGACTTGAAACGACATTAAAACAATATATTTTCGATAAATCTGGCAAGAATATTGATATTATGACTCTTCTCAATCATTTTTCATCTAGAACAGATGAAACTGATCAAAAGATGACAGATGCAGAGTTTCTCTTTTACCGACACAAGGTATGTCGCCATCTCTGATAACTTCAGGAAATATTACTACGGTATGAAATCAAGTAGGCAAAGGTCTACAGTTTATTCTAGTGCTTGTTGATAGGAAGCTGTTTCACCATCCTATATCCACCTTGATTCGGGATTAGTCGAGCGAGATTGGGGGAAGAAAGAGGTTAGGCTGATATATGTTGACCCTGTACGCTGTTAAAATAGTTAATAGATTTTTTTTGTTTTATAAGAGTATTATTGCCCACAATAAGCAGATTCAATAGAGCTTATAACATCTCAGAAGTGGGATACACATATATCGAGCCAGGAAAACGTAAACGACAATCAAGGGAGACGAAAAAGTTCAAGAACCGTCTGTAGTGCACGTGGCCAAGAGACTATACCAAGCGACAAAGTTTCATAGTTTTTCGGGACAGTGTGTGTCTGTTAATGGACTGAAACTGAACGAAATGCCTAGAGACAGTCAAGAAGACGGTGCAGTCGGTGGGGCCGGATCACTCACAGGTAGTGGAGGTATGGGAACAGTTGATGTCATAGCAATGATGACACAACTCATGAACACTATCGAAAACAACAGACTGGCTAGCGAACAGAGGATACTTGATGTTATGGAGCAAAGAAGTCAACCTAAGGAATTTCATGTAATGCCAGACCTGTCAAAAAGCATTGATAAATTTGATGGGGAATATGATGGGGCTAGGGACTGGTTGGATAGACTATGTAGTACAGCAGCTTTACATAAGTGGCCAGAAGAGTTTACTCTGGAAACAGCAAAGTCAAGTCTAACTGGAGCAGCAAAAAATTGGTACATAGCCAATCTATCTGAAATTAGATCATGGACTGAATTCAAAACCAGATTTTTGAAAACCTTTGGAGTAACAGAAAGTTTAACTGACAAGTGGAATCAAATGCAACAGAGGGTGCAGAAACCAAGTGAATCTGTGTCTTCATATTTCCATGATAAACTCAGACTGTGTAAAAAGCTACAATTACAAATGTCTGAGATCAAAGAACAGATAATATTGGGACTTCACAACAAGAACATTATACAAGGTTTGTTAGCAAAAACATATATGGACAGTGATGACTTGTTGCATGATCTTGTTGATTTCACTAGAATTTCTGAAAGCTTGAGAAATTCATCAAAGACAAGCATTAGCCAAAATAAAAATAATGGTTTGTCAAGTGAAAAATTTCAAAAGGGTGCTGTAAAGAAAGAGCCTACCTGCTTTAAATGTGGTCAAAAGGGACATATCAAGACAGATTGCAAAAATGAAAAATCAAGGTTTTGTTTTTCATGCCAATCCACAGAACATTTATTGAAAGATTGCCCTGTGAAAAAGGATAACACCCAAGGCTCACCAAGAGTAGTTACAGCAAGTGCTGTCACAGCTAGGACACCATCTACAAAACCAGAACCAAGATCAACCGTTATGAATATCAACTCTGATGATGACAACCAGTATGCAGAACCTATAACACAGAAAAGTTCCAGAGAGTATGTTGGAAAATACCTAAGAGCAGTCCAGGTGAATGACATTGAACTACATGGAATGATAGACCCAGGAAGTTCTGTCTGTATCATTAAGGCAACTGTGGTACGCAGCAGAGGATGGTCCCCCAGCAAACACATCTGTTATATTCACGTGAATATTACATAAAATCAATGGAATATTCTTATGTAAAATAGTTATGTAAATATTACATCTCATTTCTAAGATACGTAAACTTCGTTTTTATGTAAATAGTTGACATAAATATGACATAGCTGATATATATAACCTTGCTGTCAAAATTTTGAGCACATTTTCAAGTAACTACCATGTAAAAATGTGAACTTCATTTTTATGTAAATAGTTGACATAATTATGACATGGTTGATACATAAAAAATTGCTTTCAGATTGTGAAGCACATTATCAAGTAACTACCATGTAAAAATGTGAACTTCATCTTTATGTAAATAGTTTACATTAATATGACATGGTTGGAACATAAAAACTTGCTGTCAATATCAGAAGCACAGTTATTAAGTAAATACTATGTAAAAATTCGAACTTCATGTTTATGTAAATATTCAACATGAATAGGACATATTCAATATATAAAAACTTGCTGTCAATATTATAAACAAAGTATTAAGTAACTACTATTGTTTCGTTCTCGCTCACTCGTTTAGTTTAGTTTAGTTTTGGTTTTTTCTCTATTATTTTTTTGGTGATTATTATATTCCAAGAATCTCTTTCTTTTTTTTTGTACTGAACAAAATTAATTAAATAGTTCAATTATTACGCGGATTATATGCTGTGATTTTCCACAATCCTCAAACCAGAAGATAAAACGCACCAGTTCGTCTGTTCAAAAAACTGGTGTTTTTAAAAAAAGCTGGTACCCGATATCGCGTCTAGCAGAAATGAACGAATGGTCGATGTGAGTGAATCAATCTCTGTCTCAAGCTCATTCTACATCGCTCGTAAACAGCCAGAATTCAGTGAATTCGCCGACTGCAATAATTATTGGTAAGTGGTTATATCACAGCTCGTTTGTTTCATTATATCCCTCTTTGTATGTATAAGAATTCGCCGACTGCAATAATTATAGTAAAGGAACCATACAGTCCACAAAACCATCGAACACGAAACATTTTTGGTATGATGAAATGACAAACAAAATATCTACTAATCAATAACTATCAAGCAAGATATCTACGTATAAACGAATATAACAATCAAAATACATATATATTTATTGCCAAAATCGCAAAGGGGTACTAAAGCTCACCTTAAAAGGCAGGTACAACACTCCGTGAACCAAACCCTCAAGCCTTCCAGGATTGGGGAAAACTAAGACACAAAGTAAACACAACCACAATAAAGGACAAACGTGAAATATGCCCAATTCTTCCCGAGGTCCGTACACGGAGAGTATCGCAACGGCTCAAGTTTTTTCCCGCAGGCAAAAACAAAAAGGAGCAAAACCGCGTATAAAACGTCCGTTTTGGTCATAGCGATATACGTACAGGGCGTTTCGCCGCACCTTCGAGCCGGATATTTCATTATAATTGTTGCAAATCGGTGAATTTCTGGTGAAAGAGATTGTTGGAACGGTGCGCTAGTAGAATTTTTAGAATTTCCCAATCAATCAGCGAATATAATTATTTATCTTTATCTCTTTGCGGCCAGTCCCTTGTTTTCTTGCGCTCTTTTTTTGTTCTCGCTCAGGTTGGTTCAACTTCATTTGTTTATTTCGATTGTTTTTATAAACCTCGAATTCCCCATTGATTGATAGAGAGTACAGGGTGATACAGGCAACAATAAATTATACTGGTTGATAAAATATAATAATTTGAAATTTCACTGAACACAATGAGTACCGTTGCAAATAAAATCAAACAGTTGAAAGCCTTGCGATCAGTTTCAATGGAAAGAATGACTGATATGAAATTAATAGCGGAAAGTGCGAAGGCAAATTCAAACTTCATTTCTCAACTCAAGGCGCGTGCCACTCAGCTTGAGGCCATTTATCATGATTTCAATACTCACCATAATTCATTGATTACGCTTACTTCCACAATTGAAGATTATAATTTAGTTGAAGAAGAGGCAATTCGGAAACTATTTGATGAATGTTATTATACTGTTATTTCCATTCAGTATGATTTAATTGATGACAAAAATTCTCCAAATGTTTCAGGCGATCTGAAAAGCAATGTTAAGCTTCCTCAAATCGAACTTGTGCGATTCGATGGTGATCCGAAAAAATGGAGAACCTTTATCGATTCTTTTGATGCTCTTGTCCATAACTCGTCGTTGATCAATATTGAAAAGTTCAACTATTTAATCTCAACTCTTAGTGGTCCCCCTCTTGCATTAGTTAAATGCAATCGTTTGAGTGATGCAACGTATATGATTGCCTATGATAGCCTCAAATCACGCTATGAAGATAAACGTGCAATGGCTACCGCACATTATCTAGAGCTAGAGAAGGCTGTGAAAATTTCTGACACTAATGTTACCTCTCAAAACTTGAGACACCTTTTAGAGGTTTACGAAGAAAACTTGGCTGCCCTGAAAAACATGAAATTTCCTACATCTGAATGGGATTTCGTTATCTTTAATATGCTTTTGAATCGATTAGATTCGAATACGATTTCAAGATTCGAAGTCGAACATAGTTCGAATGATATACCAAAACTTGAACATCTCACAGCATTTGTTCGAAGACAATGTAACGCTTTGGATAGGGCAGCTGAAATAACTCCTAATAAAGTACTCAATAAAGCTGATAATCTGAAACAAAGAAATTATTCGCCGAAACCTGGGTTTTCATCAAATCAACGCCCTCATTCATCATTTTTTACGCAAACTCGCGGCCCTATCGCTTGTCCTTTTTGTAAACGGGATCATCTTATTTATAGGTGCACTCAATTTTTAGCTCTATCCCCCCAAGAACGATATAACACAGCCAAATCTAATAAATGGTGTATCAATTGCCTAGGTGTCAAACATTCATTGAAGGATTGTACTTCCATATCACGATGCATGAAATGTCATCAGAAACATCCATGGACGTATAAACACAGATGGACACAGCACGCCTATACCTTCATCGCACATTGTTTTGAAGGCTAAGAGTTCGTAGGCAGTCGGGTTGAAGGGAAGAGAGTTGGAAACGATAGACTGTGATTGTTCCCTCCGCTACAGTGGCGTACATGATTAACGTATCGAGAAGTTTTATTTCGTTGTCAATAAAATTCAATGGACGATTCAAAACTAAATACACATTCAAATATGAGCTAATCATTGAATAAGTAGCTATAGGTATATAAAATGAATAAAAATAAATAATATCAGTTATTTTGACAACCCTTATAATCTATCGAATATCTAACGGCAGAAGTATCCTAACTTGAATAAATAACATGATATCAAACCCCTCTGTGATAATTTTATTGTTCTTTACAGGTAACTCAAAGTAAATGTAGAAAGATAATATGATGTAATAAAACAAAGTTTTATATTAAGGTTACTTTATTAATTTTGTAGATACAGTGACTGACATAGAATTGCGATTTCTGAAACAGGTCCTCAATGTGACTATTGATTTCTGAACAGAATAGTCTTCGTAAAACACTCCGTAATCTGACAGTTGATGAATCTAATTTATTCATCGTTTCGTGGTGTATCTTTATTTTGAAATATTTATGAAGGATTAGTTTCAAAAATTGTACAGGGTGGCCATCAATATTATCTCCATCATAGAAAGTGGTCACCAAAATGTTGATATAATTCCTTCGGAATATTTTGTAATGTTTTACTCACCAAAATATTCATAAGGTTATTAACTCTTTTATTATAAATATTCGTTGTTTCATTAAAAAATCTAAAATATTTCTCAGCCTCTTTACGAATTCCAATGACTAATTTGGATGCTTTTGTGAGGTTTTCATACTCTTTCCTCATTTTCGTTTTCATACTCTTTCCTCATTTTCATCCGTCAATAACTTCTTACATCTGGAGCAAGTGACAATAGAATTCAAACTCCTTGATATAAAACCTGCTATATAACTAACAATATCATTGGAATACTATTATGATCATGGAATGATAAATAAACCCATTGTTACGCCTATGTTACTCAGATTCGATAATGTAAACATATAGTATTTACGAATGGAATGTCAGATCTGGGTATAAAAACTTAGTTTTCCTGCATAACCAGCACTGATTCACCATTTTTACTGTCTATGTTCAAAGTATTTCACAAAATAACTCGAAAAAACACTATCAATCACTCGAACGAAGTTTGGTAAACAAAGACTTGCTCCAAGCGAGAAGCGAATGTCAAACGAAACGAGACTGATTTGAAGCAATGTTGCCAGTTGTACATAACCTCTGTTGGATCTGCTACTTCCGCAGGAGTAATACCACGTAATACTACCTCGATTACGAGCAATTTTCATTTTATTGGGTTGATCCCATTTGTTTCAGGAACTTTCTGAATTTATTACGATAGGATTTGATAATTAAAATATCCCAAATGAACAGAATATGATCTTAGCCTGAAATTAGGATTTATCAATGACAAGACGTGACAACATCTAATTCAATGGCAGGTGTACAGAATGTGACCATGTCACTGAATTTCTCGGCTTCACATTATAACGTAAACAACTGAGGCCATCTGTGTTTATACGTCCATGGAAACATCACACTCATCTTCATTTCGAACAGGTAGCGAGTCCCACCAATGATCCTCAATTGTCTACATTTACCCCTAATAATAACCCTAATACTACTCAACAAAATGTCACATCACTCACTAATATGGTACCAGCTTTGGTTGCCACAAAATCAACCACTCTTCTTGCCACAGCCCTAGTGGAAGTATTTGATTCTTTACAAAATGTGCATATTTTACGAATATTAATCGATTCTGGTAGTCAGGTTAATTTTATTTCGGAAAAATGCTGTAATCGCTTAGGCTTACAGCAACGGCATATCTCACTCTCTATCCTAGGCTTAGGTCACATGAATTCTAAGGCTTCTAAAAGTGTTTCCGTAACTTTTCGTCCCTGTAAGCGCTCGGAACCAATATTTTCTATCGATGCTGTTGTTCTCACGCAAATTTGCGATAATATGCCCCAATTCACAATCCCTCACGATTCTTGGTCTCATATTGCTAACTTAAATTTGGCAGATCCAAAGTTCCACACTCCTAGTCCAATTGATCTCTTATTAGGAGCCGATACATTTCCTATGATTCTCAGATCAGGTCGTCTAGTTGGCCAGAAGGACGAACCGATTGCCATTGAAACAGCTCTCGGGTGGATTCTTATGGGCTCTGTTTATACTCCTCTCTCCTCTCTTCCGCTCAATTCATTTTTTTGCAATTGTGACGTATCTCTTGAACGGTCTCTCACTCGTTTTTGGGAAGTGGAAAATATTCCAAAATCGATATCATTGAGCGCTGATGAGGAATTATGTGAATCCTTATACATGCAAAATGTATCGAGATCAATCTCAGGAAGATTCACAGTCGCCTTACCTTTTCTTACATCGGACCCCATTTTTCCCGAAATTAGGAATATTGCCCAAAGACGTTTTTTAACTCTTGAACGTAGGTTATTAAGAGATCCTCCTCTGTACAAACAGTATTGTGACTTTATGCAGGATTTTCTTTCTAGTGGTCACATGGCCCTTCTTGAGTCACCCACTATTTCAGACGATGTTTATTACATACCCCACCATAGTGTCATAAATCTCAATAGTAGTACCACCAAGTTAAGAGTTGTTTTCGACGCCAGCTGTAAGTCAGCAAATGGGCTTTCGTTAAACGATTCTCTCCTGACAGGCCCAAAGCTCCAAAGAGATTTGTTCAATATTTTGTTGAATTTCAGAGCCTTTAAGATTGCATTCACCGCAGATATTCGTCAAATGTATCGCCAAATCAACGTGGTTGAATCTCATAAAAAATATCAAAGAATCTTTTGGAGGTTTGCACCTGAAAAACCCTTGCAGGAGTTCACTTTGAACACCGTAACATATGGAGTTTCTTCTGCACCATATCTTGCAATAAAAACTCTACTTCATCTAGCAGATCTCGATGGCTCAAATTTTCCTCTTGCTGCCGAAGCTCTCAGATCTTATACTTATGTTGATGATTTAGTCATCAGTATTGACTCACTCGACAAGGCAAAATTATTGAAAACTCAACTCATATCTCTTCTTCGGAGAGGAGGTTTCGAACTTCATAAATGGGTTAGTAACGATCCATCTCTCATACCTGTATCCAACACCGAACAGGTAGATTTATCGTTGGATTTGGACAGCGATGCTAACATGAAAGTGTTAGGTCTGAGGTGGAATTACTCTCGTGACATATTCTCCTTTCAAGTTAATACTACGAAATCTATCTGTACCAAACGCACTATTCTCTCCGAATTGGCAAAGATTTTCGATCCTCTTGGATTTCTGACCCCTCTCACTTTTTTTGCAAAGAGACTCATACAGCATCTGTGGACCTTAGGTCTTGATTGGGACGACACACCTCCTGTTGAAGTTGTCGATAGCTGGAACCAGTATAAAATAGAGCTTTTTCATTTATCAGAAATTTCCATTCCTCGACATATTCTCACGTTGAATTATTCATCCGTTGAGTTGCATGGATTTTCCGATGCTTCCAAAAGAGGTTATGCAGCCGTCGTATATTTGAGAGTTCAAGCATCTAACCAAGTGACCATAACCTTTGTTTGTGCGAAATCTAAAGTTTCCCCACTAAAACTCATATCAATTCCCCGTTTAGAGCTCTGTGCCGCTGTACTCCTCTCGGAACTAGTATCTTCCATCATTAATTCTTACCGGCATAAAATTCAATTCAACAAAATCATTGCCTGGACTGATTCCACCATTGCACTTTCCTGGATAAGGTCGGAACCTTATAAATTTCCCGTTTTTGTCAGTAACCGTATTACTCAAATACAAGAAAAATTATCTCCCAATATTTGGCGTTACATACCCTCTGCAGACAATCCAGCTGACTGTGCTTCCAGAGGTCTATCATCTTCATCTCAATTAGTTCATCATCCGTTATGGTGGGCGGGACCATCATGGCTTTCTGCTAACGAATCTGCCTGGCCACAACTCCCAGATTTATCGTCTCACTCCTTATTAGAGGAAGAAAAGTGTGTAGTTTTTACCGCAGCTACTCCTCCTGACAATTTTCTCGAAACCCTGATTAATAATCATTCCTCTATATCTAAAATTCAACGTATTGTGGCATATGTTCATCGATTTATTCTCAATATCTCTAACCCTACTAAAAAAAAAAAAAAAAAAAAAAAAAAAAAAAAAAAAAAAAAAAAAAAAAAAAAAATGTAAAACCACTTTTCGAAACTGATTTAAATGATGCCCTCTTCACCCTAATAAAACATGTTCAGAAACATGTGTTTGCTAGTGAAATTGCTAATTTGAAAAGGAAAACTCCTCTTTCGAAACCCTTTCGAAAACTCAACCCTTTTCTGGATACCCGAGGTCTGTTGAGGGTAGGTGGTAGACTTTCAAATTCTCGACATTTATATGATAAACGATTCCCTATTTTTCTACCTAGAGATCATCGACTTACCACATTGCTGATAGAATCAACTCACAAACAATATCTGCATCCTGGAGTTCAAACACTTCACTTTATTTTATCCCAAAGATTCTGGATCTTCTCAGCGAAGAAAATAATTCGAAGGGTTATTTCGAAGTGCCGGAACTGTTGGAGACTCAACCCTACCCCCTATCAACCTCCAATGGGAAATCTTCCGTCTTTTCGTATAACACAGGTCAAACCATTCTCAGTTGTTGGTGTTGATTTCTGTGGACCCTATTGGATAACACTTGGAAAAGTTAGAGCCGCAAAAAAACTGAAAGCATACGTCAGTGTTTTCGTATGTTTCACGACAAAAGCCCTCCATTTAGAATTAGTATCCGACCTTTCTTCTGATGCCTTTATGGCAGCCCTGAGGACGCTGTTCATATATATTTAGTGATTGTGGAACCAATTTTGTGGGTGCTGCCAGGGAACTTTCAAAAAAGATGCAAGCTGTTGCCTGTGAGGAAAAACTACATTGGCATTTCAATCCTCCCTCCAGCCCTCATTTTGGTGGACTCTGGGAAGCAGGTGTCAAATCTGTAAAAACCCATATTTCCAGGGTCATTGGTGAACAGCTCCTGACCTATGAAGAGCTGAACACACTCTTAGTTCAGGTAGAGGCAATCTTGAATTCGCGCCCCCTTTGCGCAGTAAGTGCCGACCCTAATGACTTGTCTGTGCTCACACCTGGCCATTTTTTGACCCTTGAGCCTTTGAATTCTCTACCTGATGATAATCTCCAACATTTGAAGTTGAACCGACTGAGTAGATGGCAACTTATCCAGCGGCTCCATCAGGACTTTTGGACTCGTTGGTCCAAAGAGTATTTGCACACTCTTCACCAGCGCAGTAAATGGAATGTCGCTTCCGCACCTGCCCTTCCGGGTACTGTAGTTTTGATTCAGGAAGATAACGTTCCTCCCCTGCGTTGGCGAATGGGGCGCATTCTGGAAACCCATCCGGGTTCCGATGGAATTAGTCGGGTCGCTACCGTACGCACTTCCAGTGGGACATTTAAACGTCCATTGGTGAAGCTATGTGCCTTGCCAATGGAGTCTAAAACTACATAAAAAAACAAAAAAATGATCCTCATTTTGGTGGGCGGAATGTTTCGTTCTCGCTCACTCGTTTAGTTTAGTTTAGTTTTGGTTTTTTCTCTATTATTTTTTTGGTGATTATTATATTCCAAGAATCTCTTTCTTTTTTTTTGTACTGAACAAAATTAATTAAATAGTTCAATTATTACGCGGATTATATGCTGTGATTTTCCACAATCCTCAAACCAGAAGATAAAACGCACCAGTTCGTCTGTTCAAAAAACTGGTGTTTTTAAAAAAAGCTGGTACCCGATATCGCGTCTAGCAGAAATGAACGAATGGTCGATGTGAGTGAATCAATCTCTGTCTCAAGCTCATTCTACATCGCTCGTAAACAGCCAGAATTCAGTGAATTCGCCGACTGCAATAATTATTGGTAAGTGGTTATATCACAGCTCGTTTGTTTCATTATATCCCTTTTTGTATGTATAAGAATTCGCCGACTGCAATAATTATAGTAAAGGAACCATACAGTCCACAAAACCATCGAACACGAAACAACTATGTAAAAATGTGAACTTCATCTTTATGTGAATATTTGACATAAATATAATATATTTTATACATAACTTGCTATATTAATGTAACATTATTAATGTAACTCCTATGTGAAGGTGTTACTTATTTGCTCTCTTAGCTTCTCATTCGTTCGATTATATACATTATTATAAGATGTACGATGAGTCGATGAGGTGATAGTACATTTCTTTGCTAAAAATGCGAAATAAATATATATGTCTGTATCATAAAAAACTTGTAAAATATTAAAGAGGTCTGGTAGCTCAGTGGTAGAAGCGTCAGATTTGTAACCGCAGGGACTGAGGTTCGAAACCCGTCGAGAGCAGAGAATTTTTCAAGGTAAGAAGTGATCTCGGATACTTATATAATAATAGGTAAGGTTCTCGTTATAATTACTATCGTTCAAGTTCGGCTAGGCAATTTCTAGGATAGTGGTAAAAAACAAAAAAGTGATATCTGCGTAATATATAATAAATTATATTTTATATAAGTGTGACGTAGCTTTTACGTAAAAATTTTGTTTCAGTAGTTATATAAATGCTATTTAACGAAGGAGTGTTTTTTGAGGCGGACATTTCTACGTAACACTGATGTAAATTTTATGTAACCTATCAACATGTATTATGTTGTGGCGGACATATAAAATTAATATAATATATATATATGAAGTAGTTACATCAATGTTATGTAAAAACTAGGTGGTCTCTGAGGCGGACATTTTTCGCCATATAAGTAATGTACATAAATTTAAATGACAGACAAATTGTGGGAAGAATCAAAAGTGACTTTGGAGACTCTGAACCAAGTCAGATGAGTGTATCAAAAACTGATATCACCTCTGAAATGATTATTGTTGACAAAGATACATCACCAGAAATTTTGCACAAACTAACATCATTATTCAATGAATTTAGAGACTGTTTTGCATTTAATTTAGGAGAATTAGGTTGTACTAATATTCTGCAAATGGATATAAAAGATACAAATATTCCGGTTGTCTCCAGACCATATAGGTGTAGTATTCGTGAAAGAGAAACTATTTCAACGATAGTAGGAGATTGGAAAAAGCATGGTATTGTGAGTGAAACAAATAGTCAGTATGCAAGCCCAGTTCTGCTTGTTCAAAAGAAAACTGGAGAAACACGGTTAGTCATTGATTATCGCAAGTTAAATAAACAGACTGAGAAAATACCATACCCAATCCCAACTATTGACGAACTTTTTGAGAATTTGAGTGGCTCAAAGATATTTTCTACCCTAGACTTAGCACATGGTTATTTACAGATACCCTTAACTGATGATGCGAAACAAAAAACAGCTTTCATCACTCCTGATGAGACAGGTCAGTTTGAGAGGTTAGTTTTTGGATTGACAAATGGACCATATGAATTTTGCCGTCTTATGCAAGCAGTATTAGGACCATTGAGAAACAAAGTGTGTATGTGTTACATTGATGACTTGTTAATAGGCGCAAAAGACTGGGAAGATATGTTAACTAAGTTAAGACTAGTGCTGGAAAGACTTAGGGAAGCTAAATTGACCTTGAAGTTGAAGAAGTGTGTTTTCGGCTCAAAACAAGTGGACTTTTTAGGCTACATTGTATCGGAAAATGCAGTGAAGCCAGGTAGCTCAAAGACTCTCTCAATTGCAAACTACCCCGAACCAACAAATGTGCATGAAGTCCGTAGATTTTTAGGACTTACATCTTATTTTAGAAGATTTGTACCGCGATATTCAATTCGTGCCCGTCCTTTATCTGAATTGACAAAGAAAAATGTGAATTTCGAATGGACATTTGTGCAGAAAGAAGCATTTTTGGACCTAAAAGATGCTCTGTGTTCAGAACCTATATATGCGTTGGGTTTGGCAGGAATTCTTTTGCAAACTAATCATGAAGGTGAACTTCATTCTAGTAAACTCGAGCTTATGGCAGTAGTATGGTGCGTGGAAAGACTAAGAAACTTTCTGATCGGACTGAAATTCACTGTGTACACAGACTGTCAAGCGATCGTGTATTTGAACTCGTCAAACACACAAAATGCGCAGATATCTCGTTGGTTTAATCTGTTACAGGAATTCGACCTGGAGATAAAGCATCGTGCAGGTGAAAAAATGGCGCACGTCGATGCACTATCAAGAGCTGCAGTTGAAGAACCTAGAGATACACTGGAAGAAATTCACAACCGACTTGAAGTTTTGCAGACAATGGATGAGCCAGACTACATCTTGATGATTCAACACAGTGACAAGGACCTGAGAGAAATAATACAGATCCTGAAGAAGGAAGAATCCGAGAGAAGCCAGCCAGATACGCAAAAGGTTGAAAATTATGTTTTAGAAAATTCCAGATTATTCAGAAAAACACTCGTGAACGGACAGGAAAAATGTCTGTATGTTATACCGAAAGCAGTAAGAAAAAGTATTGTGGTTAGATACCATAATTTCCTAGGGCACTTTAGTGTTGAAAGAACGATCGCAAAAATAAAAGAACGTTATTGGTTTGCCAGAATGAAGAGATATGTTCGTAGACACATAAGCGCATGTGCAGAATGCCTGATTAGCAAAGAACTTGGAGGCAAACGACCTGGAGAATTACACCCTCCTACTGTTCCCAGAAGACCATTTGAAAGGATAAATATTGATCATGTTGGACCGTTGGTCAAAACTGAAGAAGGAAACATCCACATTTTGGTCATTATTGATGCATTAACAAAATTTGTGAAATTATTTGCTGTCCAGAGCACCAGAACTGCTGAAAATATCAGAGCTATCCAGAAATTCATAAATTGTTATGGAATACCAAAGCATCTAGTATCCGATAGAGGGACATGTTTCACCTCTGATGATTTTAAGACCTTTTGTGAAAGCTGGGGTATTAGACATACATTGACTTCTAGCAGATGGGCTCAAGCAAATTTTCAAGCTGAAAGAGTCATGCGCACTCTTATACCCACATTGATGACACAGATGGAAAACGAAGAAAACTTGGTATCAGGCACTACAAGAAGTGGAGAGAAATTTAAATGTGGCAATAAATAAAACCACAAATAAGACACCATTTGAATCACTACATGGTTACTTACCTGAATTTGGTGATGGAATACTCAGCAATATGGTAACTGATGATGATGAATGGAGACCACCTGAAGACGTCCAGAATGAAATAAGAGAAACTATCATTAAAGAGCAACAAAAGTACAAGTCCCGATTTGATAAAAAGAGATACCAAGGACTGAAGTATGAAGTTGGGGATCTTGTGCTCCTGAAAACCCAACCAACTAACACAGGACAGCCGACGAAATTGCAACCAAGATATCGAGGACCGTTGGTAGTAACAGAGGTATTGCCATGTGACACATACCGTATCATTTCGATAGAAGGCACTGAAGGCCGATATTTTACTACAACAGCCAACGTCGCTCAATTGAAGGTCTACAAGAATCACGAAGAATCTGAAAGTGATAGTCAGGGAGTAGAATCAGAGATGAGCGAGCAGGAAGAATATTCAGGGAGAGAGAAAACAATCGTACCTGAAAGCATACCTGAAGCCATAGATGATCTACCAGATACTTCTACCAGACGTATAAGAAGGAAACCTGTCTATCTGAAAGACTACATATAGTTGATGATAGGAATTAGTTTAATTTTATTTCAAATCCTTAATGTTTGTTATCAATGTTCAGTTTTTTTTTAAAAACATGTTTGTTTTGTTGGCGAGGGCGCCTTTTAGTCAGGATAGGACGAATGATATAACCCGGTTGAGTCACTTGAAAACACTATCCCAAAAGAAGAAGAAGGAACATAATCTTAGAAAGAAGAGAAGTGACAGTCGGTATGATTCGGGAAAGATGACTACACTATGGTGTAACTAGTCAATGATAGAGGGAATGGGAAAAAGTTCTCGACACCAGCCTACTATGATATCCAATGTTTTTTTAAGGATTGGTGATACTTATGAGAAATTCCACAAGGTGGCGAGACGTCAAAAATTCAAAATGACATGTCGAGTTGTTATTTTTGTCAGTTTTTATGAAAATAGAACAGGAATTAATTTAGGACAATAAATGCGAAATGCGAGTTTACAGCAAATACAAAAATTATTTTATAAAAACAGCGGGGTAAACGACGAAGGTTACAGAAAAAGAAAAAAGAAGAAGATTGATTGTGGTTGAGATGCTTACAATACCTGGTGTAACTAGTCAATAGAAAAAGCTTCGTCAAAAGTTGTGGATGGATTTGGCTCAACGCCAACTTGATATCCGTCATTTTTAATTCGATGGCCATCCTTTTCAAAAGATCCGCCAGGTTGCGAAGTGTTGATAAAATGGCGTCTCGCGAGAAATTATTGTTTACAAATTCAAATAAATGTAAATTGTGAGCGAAGTTTTGAGGTGTTTGTTGCTCTGATGATATTCATAACAGTAATTTACCAGTTATACAATAGGTCAAATAACTATATCGAATAAATACGATGTATTAATTCCATACGGGGGCTGTATTCAGCCAAGACATCAGAAATAAATTAGAATCTATGATGATTGTGGTCCACAAACAAGTCATCATCCAGGTATATTTCAGTTCCCAATTGTATAAACGAATGGTGAGTACCTCAATTCATGAAATATATAATCTGGACATAAGAAACATGACTTTGTAGCCATATAACAGAAGTACATATCACTATCGAATGGAAGAGGCCTATGTTTAACAGTCAATAATCGATTGAAGACACCCTGAGATTTTGTCGAATTCATGACTATAGGTTCTGCTATGAGTACCCAAGCACAGCATTGCAGCAAGCTACACAATGTGATTGAAAACTTATTGGACAGGCATTGAGAACACTATCTATCTCATTATTATTCAATTCATCATGTGAGTATATTTACTATATTTTAAAAAGATACAATAATAGGTACCTACCTAGATTCCTAGTCAAGTGCACATTTATGTAACATATTTTGGATGAATGTGGCTATTATTATAAGTTATTTTGTAGGCAATTTGCTTTTTTGGCACCAAAAATTCACCTCATATGTAATTCTAGAAGATCAAAGATGAGATTCAATGAAAAGGAAAAAGTTCCTATATCCTAAATGATTTTTCCCTGTATTTTTTTTCATCTCTTGTTAGTAGGTTCTTGTATTTTCTATTATATTGATATACCTTTTCAAGTGATCAATCTATATTTGTCTAGCAAATTTCATGCAGAATATTATCTATTTACAGCAACAATATTTGGCTTTATTCTAATTTGAGATGTTATTCAAAAATATGTTTTACTGATAAATGTGTGAATTATGAAAAGTTTCAAATTCAATTCTGTGAATCCTAGATTAGTGATATAATGTCCTAGATACTATCATAAAATAAGTAATACTAAGATAACACTTTTTGCTTTTCAGGTTCCTGCATAGACATTTGATAATGTGAGGAAAGTCTGAGAACATTCTCAATTCACAACTTCAATCAACTGGATGCACATCACCATTCTTCCAACTCTACTACAAGATATCTCCACATTGGATTCCATATATTGCCCAATCACTAGTGAAAATATCAGTTTTTTAATTGAGAGTTTCAATTAATGCAATCCAGAATAATTTTGAGCTTCTTTTTATTCATTTTTGTCAGTTATTTTGAATTCATTGGTAGATAACTATGTCTTTACCATTTTTATAAAATGTTTGTGTTCAAAAAGTTCCATTTATGCTTTTATGTACTTGAATGTATTTTCTTTTTTATTCACATACGCATGATATTATTAGGGAACTAACTAGTTTTCTTGTGTAGTATATAATATTGTTCATCAAATGAGTTATTGATTATAATCTGTGCTGACATTTTGTAAATGTAGATGAAGAATCCATGAAACAATGAGTAGATGGAGATTTGTTCAGTATTCCAATAAAATATATAATAAACAGAACTAGCAGAGTTAATCAATAAGAAGTATGCTGGAGGATATCAGTATCAACCTCAGAATGTATACAAATAGCAAAATCAAGGTTTTCATAAATTTTAACAATTGATGATGAATCAATAAAAAGCCTTGGAAAGTTTTTAATCATTTAAGTTTATTCTTTATAAACATTATAAAATGAAATAATAGATTTATTTGCCATAAATTGAACATAAAAGAATAATGTTTCATGAATAGCTTGCAATAAGGTGAAACTTACCTTGTAGTGCATCAGATATGATGGGAGTGATAATATATTCTCTCATAAGTCAGAGGTTTTATTCAATTTGCATTAGTCTACATTAATACTTTGAATAAGTGTGTCTGTAACAAGGCTTTCTTTCTTATATTAGGCTCAATAGGCTCCCATGGAAGAATATCAAATCTTGTACATGGTTTGGTTTGAATTTTGATACTTGGTGTCAAATAATGGAAAGGGAAAAAGGTTGTCAACATAACACACCAATTTATAATTTTGAAAAATTTATTCACATAATGGAATTTCCATAGTATATGCGCTTTGATCCTCTGGACTAGAGGAAAATTTCTGCAACCTGTGTCCACTAAGGATCTCATCAGGATATAGTTTTCATTGAATATATAGTACATTGCCCTACACCAAAGACATTCAAAAATGTCTTTGCCCTACACAAAGATCAATTGAATAATATAGTAATCTATTTGATGAAATGCATGTGAATATATTATATTTTGACTAGATCTTGTATAAATAAACGAAAGAAGCATCAAATTGTCCACAAAATCACAATGTTCACTATTCAGAATAAACTGAAACAACTAGAAAACACAATCGTAAAATCTCAAAAACCAGAAACAACCAAAGTCAAATTGAATGAAATGATTGTGAATTAAACACCTATAACACTGCTGGTCCAACTAAAAATACTAATTTCGAATCGAAAAACGAATTGTCAAATAATTTAATCTCGACAAAACTGCACAAGCGAAAAATTTGTGACAGAACCGATTTGATTGCCATCTACATGTGAAATTTGGTAGTGTGGCCATCAAAAAACTCATCCAGTGATTTTGACGAAAAACAATTGAAGAATGCACACACCAGGTATTGTAAGCATCTCAATTGTGGTTCATGAGATGTTTGTACTGTTTGTAGTTTGTAAACATCTCGAGGTTTTTGGTGCATTTTCAAAATAATCAATAGTTAAAGAAGTATGGCATGCGTTTAAACTTGTTTAAACCATGTTTCAACAGTGCTTCAACATGCAGAGTTCATATTTCAAGAAATTATTGCTGGAAATCCGAGACTTTGGTCAAAGGTGAATACTGAGTTGTCCAGAACATTTTTAGATATGAAGAACTTATTGTAATTTATCTGTAGGCATCTAAGAAGAAATTGATTAGATTTGGACCCTTTAGTGTATGCACTGCTGATTCAAATGGCATTCCATCAAGCACAACATACATTGATATCCTACTTAGGGGTTCTCAGTTTCTTACATGAGCCCTTGATGCTCATGAGTATTTTTCAGCAGGTTTTGTCACCAAGGTAGGCAAAGATTTTAAATGATTGTCATTGTTGGAAAGGTGAATTTATTATACTTATTTTCTTTTTATATCATCATTCTATACTTTTTAACCATATAGTTCATTCATGGGAGTAATATACAGTTTATTTTAGGTAAAACATTCACAGAGCCAGTGCTGAGCTACTTGATGATGGAACCCTTATGATTAATGTGGAATTAGTTGGTTCCATTTGGCCTTTTGAATATGCAAAAGTCACAATGATCTTGTGAATAATATGACTCCCGTTCAGTTTTCATTGTGGTTTCACAAAATACAAGGTTCAGGAAACCATTGTTTATGATGGCTAATATGAAATTTAACAATACTTTGGTCATTCATTTTTTGGTTATTAAATCTTAGAATCAAACTATTTGTTTTCTTTATGTAATATGATTAAATCATTACAAAATGCACATTTCTATACCATATAAAAATTCAATGGATATTTTTATATGAACTTACAATTTTTGTTTCAATCTCTTTTTCAGGATATTTCAAGATATCAAAATAAAGACTCAATTAAATTCATATTGAAGAATATCACAAACCTGAGGAGCTGATACAAATAAAAGAAATTGGAAGATTCAAAATCAATCCACAAAAAAATCAGCATATCTATCATCCATTTTTTCATATCTTTATTTCATATTTATGATTTATATTATGTACATGTTTCTTGTGGTAATGATACATATGAGCATAATGAATCTTAAATTATACACTGAATAATTGAATGAATATATACTGTTGATGAACTATTTTATCAAGAATAGATAGTTCTTCATTCTAAACTTTCAACATTTGCTTGTGTGCAATAGTCTTCTGAAAATTCTGAATTCAATTTCAATGGCTCCAATAATTCTTGATGTTTGTAGTCAACATGGTTATTGAAAATGCTTGTTCTGCATCTCCCAGGACACTTTCTTCATAACCCTATAAAATAAAAAAGAAATCTAGAGTATTTTTCACCATATTTTACAATGGCATGATGTGTGTATACCTAGATGAAATCAAAAACCAAGTAATACTTTATGGTTGGAGTTAAATAGGTGATGAGATTTTTGAAAATGTTCAGAACTTACCAGGTTTCTTGGTTATTTACATGCTTCTTTGCTCAATTTGGATCTATTGTCTGCTCTCAATTTTTCATTCTGTACAAGATCTGGATGATTTTGAGATTTTCATCACTCAAAGGCACTAGGTTTTCCTACAAGTTGAATGAATTATAGATATTGTATCAAGAAGAGGCAATGTTTTCAAATTGTGTGAAATGATTCAGTCGGTATATAAAAAACTCATCTCAAGTGATTCTTCTTGAACCAAAATAATGAACTGAATAGGTACATAGACTTCTCCCTATTTGATTGTATGAAACCACTATTTTCATCAGCTTTACAATACATAATATAATGTGATGAACTGAAAATACTGATCAGGTACCTGATATGGAATGTCTGAGATGCTAGATATCCTTTTGATTTAGACTCTGATAGATTGTTCCTTTTGATGGCTGCTAACTACCTTCTACTTCATTTTCTTGATTAATCGTTTTCATGTTGGAAATTATACCCAAATACTCCAGAAAATCTTCCAAAATTCAAAAGTAAACAAACGTGGCACTGAATTGTTTGCCAACAAGCAAGCATCATATACTGATTATTAAACTGTTTTGTTGATATATTTCAAACAGAATCCTTGTTTTCATGCTCACTGTTTCCAGTTATTCTCACAAATCACGCAAATCACTGCAAATCACCAATATATCTGATAACATCGAAATCAATTCTTGAACGTGCTTGAACTCTCGAATGACATGACACCAAGCGCCTCCTGCACACGAATTCCGAAGTATCACCAATATTTTTACCCGTCGAGACTTTTGGGAGAAAAACAATTGACAAGTAGTTTCACCATAGTTATTTCCATCATGGATTCGGGATTAGTCGAGCGAGATTGGGGGAAGAAAGAGGTTAGGCTGATATATGTTGACCCTGTACGCTGTTAAAATAGTTAATAGATTTTTTTTTGTTTTATAAGAGTATTATTGCCCACAATAAGCAGATTCAATAGAGCTTATAACATTTGTTTCGAAAATATATACCATTCGACTGATTGGACACCTTCAATTTTTGCTATTCAAAACATATAAAATTCACCTTTCTTCAAACAAACACACCACACACTCTTACATCTATACTTGTTTCCAACAATTGTCAGCGAAAAAAACAAATATTTTTCAAAAAATTCACCTTTCTTTTAAACGTAACCACAACACCAGACATCAACCTAAAACCACAGCCTACCTGATTGTCTGGTTCCCGATCTCGTCAAGCTCGACTCTCGGCGGGTTTTGTTCACGTTTAAAAGAAGGATGATTTTATTGAAAAATATTAGTTTTTCTCTGCTGAAAATTGTAGGTCAATTTTGCACTTTTCAGGCGATCTACATTTTGATAAACATTTTTGTTGTATTGAATAAGAGAGAATACACTGACTCGTGTTACTGTAAAGCAGGGAGGTTTTTGAAAATGAGCGTTGTTTATGTAGCCTAGTTGGTGAATTAATAGGAAAATTACAGAAAAATCACTTATTCATGATGTTTTTCTTAGACAAAAATTATAATTAACTATGGTGAATGCATGTAATATGTCTTGGGTTCTAAGAAAATACAATACTTGCCCAAAACTTGCCAAACGAAGAAGGTGATATTTCGAACTTTGGCATCAATTATCTCGAAAACTAAAGATATGTTAACGATAATATTATGAAATTCGTGTGCAAGATTACAGTTAAGTGTAAGCGTGGGCTGTGTTTTAAGTTAAAAGAAGGACGAATTTTGTGTTTTCAATAGCGCAGAAATTTGAAATATCAAATGGTGTCAAATATGATGTAATTTCGAAACAAAATGAAGAAATATCTACAAAAATACTTGAGTTTGACTCCGGATTCGAGTTCAGGCCAAAATAATCTTGAAAAAATTCGACATCGTCACCTAACGGAAAAATTACCAAATATTTTATTAATATTTGGAGGTTTTGTACTC
Organism: Chrysomela aeneicollis; assembly: GCA_029955515.1. Lineage (NCBI taxonomy): Eukaryota > Metazoa > Arthropoda > Insecta > Coleoptera > Chrysomelidae > Chrysomela > Chrysomela aeneicollis. The sequence continues at coordinate 7,180,600 of JARUHQ010000005.1, read as the reverse complement.
CATATTAACATAAGGATGAGTCAAGGAAACACTTTGAACAGAACAAGGGAAACGGAATTTTATTAACAACAAAGAACAGAGAATGGAAAATGGCTGACCCGTCCACGGACGCCCGTATAGCGTCCTGGACGGGTGGAAGAGAAATGATAGAAGAAAGTGCAGAAAGAGAGAGAATCGATGCTCGCTCCACCCTATATGCCGTCGCTCGACTGACAGTGACAGCTCGGATGTCAGGGCGCTGCTGTCACGGCTGGTGGTTCTGTCACAGGTTCTGTGGTACGGGTGGAGACGAGTTCTGGTCGTTTCGCGCCTCGGGATGAGGACTTGCTTCCTGCGGTTGTCCCGAGGTGGCGGTAGTTCTTTGTGTAGTTGTCGGCTGCTCTCGACCACCACAGGTACTCCCTCCTCAATGACCTTCGCGGGGAGCGAAGGGAATGAAAAACAGACTTCTTCCTAGCTGTGGTGCGTTCGTGGAAAGGTCTGAAACAGAGGGAGGTATCCCGCAACCTCGTTGTTGGCGCCGTGCGCCTGTTGAGTCGGTGGTTTGGGGTTCGTTTGGTCTACTCCTGGTTGCTGCGAAGGAGTAGACGTCGTTGGAGTAGCGGGGTCTTACGTGTCCTGGTGGACTTGAATAAGGGCGTCGGTGGAGACGGTCTACTCTAGTCCGTTGACCAGGATGACATAGACCTTGTTGCTGGGGTGGGCTGGTTCGTTATCGATGTGGAGGGTTTGCAGGTCGAGTGAGGTGGGGCAGCTTACTTTGCGAGGCTTTCTCAGGGCATTGCGAGACAGCGTAGACGGGAAGCTTGTGGTCTATCTGGATGACGCGGTGTCGACCCTCGAGGATGTGTCGGAATAACCTAATGCTGGCGTTGATGGCGAGAAGCTCTCGATCAAGACGTACCGTAACGTGTACCAGCTAGGTTGCGCTTCCGATAGCAGTATCCAAAGGGTCTCCAGTGGCCGTTCTGGCATCAGTCTGCAGAAGGGCAGAGGAAGGTGGTGCGCACTGCGGGCGACACCAAGCTTGCATGCTGCAACGGCTTCCTCGGCAGCTGGAATCCAGGGAACTGGGAGCTTATCGCTACGCTTCGTCTTCTTCAGGAAATCTTTAAAAAATTTCCTGAGCTGCACGCACATTGTCCTTGATTCTGCTCGCGATGCACGTGGTCGTCAATTTTGCACTCGCGAAAGTATTTCCTCAACATCACGTCGGGGGTCACCACTTTGGAGAATCGTACTCCTAAGTGATATAAGGATGAGTCAAGGAAACACTTTGAACAGAACAAGGGAAACGGAATTTTATTAACAACAAAGAACAGAGAATGGAAAATGGCTGACCCGTCCACGGACGCCCGTATAGCGTCCTGGACGGGTGGAAGAGAAATGATAGAAGAAAGTGCAGAAAGAGAGAGAATCGATGCTCGCTCCACCCTATATGCCGTCGCTCGACTGACAGTGACAGCTCGGATGTCAGGGCGCTGCTGTCACGGCTGGTGGTTCTGTCACAGGTTCTGTGGTACGGGTGGAGACGAGTTCTGGTCGTTTCGCGCCTCGGGATGAGGACTTGCTTCCTGCGGTTGTCCCGAGGTGGCGGTAGTTCTTTGTGTAGTTGTCGGCTGCTCTCGACCACCACAAATACTACATATTTTGGTATTGCCTATTTGGTCACTTAATTTTAGTGCGAAGTATGGAACTGCTGCTTATATTTTCAACCATAGAATCGATTATTTTTAAAACAAGGCGGGAATGTTGCGACCCGGTATTTTATTTTGATGACTCAGTACCAGGTCGCGACCCGGCTAATGGGAAACGCTGGTCTAGAGTGCCCAGGTTCAAATCCCGCGGCTGCTATTGGAAATATTTATTATTTTCTATAGTATCGTTTAGCCGGATAACGATAACCAGCCGAGTAGTGCTTCGGATGACACTTAAAAAGCTAAGGTCCCCGTCTTCCTTACTCATACAAGTCTCAATGAGACTTCGAGGAGTTCGAGGGTTGCTTTGCAACTAAGTTGGCGGTTAAAAACACTTTTCAAACACACCTGGGTGCCCTTCATCTACCCTTACTGTATATGCGCATTTCCCAATGAATTACACCCTGATTATGCAATTGTTATTCTTAATTCAATTTTCAGAGTAAGGAAAAAGAATTATAAAATCTACCGAAGAAGTAGTGAGTTAACTGAAATACTGAAAAATTCTGCTCCTCCTGCTCTTAATACGCGAAGTAAAAGAAATGGCCCTATAAAAAAGCATCAACTTTATTCATTGTACTTAGCAAAATTAACAAAGGTAACGATATCATGTTCATATAAAAAGCACATTTATTAATTCTTACTCCATTTCAGAATGACATTCCTAACGTGGAGCAAGCTTTCCTTCAAATGAAAGGAATCATTTCATTTCTACTCGATGTTGAGAGGAAAAGATGCACCATAAGGATTTGTCCAAAAATCACAATAAAGGAAGTTATAGAAAAATTATACATTGAATTGGATATGGAGGCTTTTGTTGTTACCAAAAACTCACAAACACGAGAAGAAGAGGTACGTGAACATGTCTTTTATGAGTTCAAAGTGCTGGCAATTTGTAACCCAATACATCAGGCGGCACATATTCAATTGAATGTGCTCATTCCCACCGGTTTTTGAGGCGTGGGTTTTCAAGATCGTAGTACCTAGCTATGTTTCTGTCAAACCAAACAACAGATAATCTGAAAATAAGGATATTACTATCTATCTATCTAAAATATTTTGACCGATACGACGTTGTTGCTTTTACCAAAAATTAGTAGCAACCATAGTTTTCTAAATTAAACACCAGGTATGAAATATCATTTTACAGATCTTCATCCAAATTTCAACAACTTCATCTATTATCACTATTCCTATCTATAACCGCTTTCGAAATATAAATTATTTTCCATATTTTTTCAAATAATAACGAAATAATAGATATAGAGAAGTTGTTGAAGATGTAGTAATAAGGGTCCATCTGAAACTTCTCGATACATATCAAAGCTCCAAACTGACTCGAAAGGTTTAAGGCGGATTTCCACTAAACGGACTCGCTTCCGACTAGTTTCAGTTTCAAAAACAGAAACAAAAAACTTGTTGTTTCGAAAACAAACTCGAAACTCGAATTCCACCAAACAATAAAAAATGATTTTGTCGCGTGTTTTGATGTTTTCTGTCGTTTTCACACTACACGAACAGTTTTCATCATGCCATCAAAGAACAAAATAGTTAATGTTGTCGCCAGCCGTTTCCACATAGCGAGCTCTGTTTACAAAAACAGAGACAAAACAGCGAAACCTTTTCATCTTTCTGCCTGATGGCGACTGGACTTTTTGTTGTTTACGAAAACACGAACTCGCGACACAAAGTCTTCAAAATGTTTCTTATTTTGCAACAAAAGTTTTTGTTTTGTCGAAATCGACACAGTTGCTGTTTTGTCAATAAATGTGACCTCTTCGAATTCGACTTTTTTCTCAGCAACTTTGATCGTTTGCTGAGCGTGGTATTTTCTCATTTTAGGAATACAATAATATGAATTATACCACCAACAGGAGCTGCGAATATCCAGAAGACAAAACACTGTCCCCGGATGGTAAAGCAATCATAGAAACTGCAAGATATGTCAGTAGCAGAAAGAACATATTTAAATCGGTTATTAATATGTGGAATGAAGCATTTTATTGGTAAATAGTTGAATCAAACAATATATTCATACAGTTTATTTATTTTATGCTGCCAAATTTCAATACCTCTTACAATAGGAAATGAAATGTTGCGAAAGAAATATGCAGCTGAATATACAACTCTCACAATCATACAAGGGAGTTGCGGATGGAATGTTATGAAAAATATAGTGAAAAAATATAAAAAAATCAGATAAGTACATTTCTTCTAGATACAACATTTTCCAGAATTAGCGAGCAAAATAATATGCATCTCTTTATATTCTCTATTATTCAGGAAATTGTTGAAAGAAGCCTGATTTGAACCCCACTAAATTAAATAGTGAATAATATACATGATTTGTACACATTCAGTGAGTTATATACAACCTTAGATACTATACCTAACTCTTCCTCTCAATTCTTATGACGGAATGTATTTGTTCATGGCTTGCAGCAAATATTTAATGCTATAAAACAATATAAAATAAAAAAACAACAATAATAACGTGCATAATAAGTACAGAGTTGTATACAAACTACCTACATAACTATTAAAAAAATCACATCCAATAGCATGGAAATTAAAAGGAGGGATCTAAATCACTATAAAATATCAATAGTCATCACTCAAATTCGTTTGCATAAAACATTGTAACAAAATCAATTAATTGAAACATGTTCAATCAATAGCATCATATAAATAAAATTGATGTATGACTTCTATTTTGACTTCAGTTATACATGCTGTAATTGCCTGTTCAGAAATGCCCCCCTTTGAGGAGTTAAAGCCATTTGAAGGTGCGCTCGAGATGAAGGTTTATCATAAATATTTTTATATTTTCTGATCAAAAATGCATAAACAAAAAATTTTTGGGAAAAAGTAACCCTAACAGTTTCCGTTTTCAACGATCCTGAACAAAATTTCAATATATTTCCAGAATTTTTAAATTTGGCATGAAGTTAGGTATATGGACAAAGTTTGGTTATTTCAACTCGAAGGGTTTCGACAATATTATTTACAAAAAACTTTCATCTCGGGCTCACCTTCAAATGACTCTTTGAGGGGGCATTTCAGCTGAAATCTTTCTATTTAATTTTGGGACACCCTATATACAGGCTACCTATTTTGTGTTAATTCTCTTCTTGCACTTGAAATAGTTCTGTATCTTCCTTATATTTATATCTGCGAAAAGTTAATTTTCGTGATATCTAAATTCCTGCCAGAATCGATTTTTCTCAAGTGCTAGGAAAAGTATACTGCTATACTGTCATTTGAAATAGTACTTATAGCCCCTACCAAAATTTGCGATCGAACCCGTTCACACTTCAAAATTGTGTTCTGTGAAAAAAAAATCATATAGATTCACTCTGTATTGAAAAATAACGACCAGTCTTACAGAAATTAGTTAATTACTCCCTAATATATTTCTCATAGGAGATTATAAATAAAAATTCAACCATATCATATAAGTACGTAAAATAACTATAGAAAGATATATGAACAAATAATTCTACTATACCAATGAGAAAGAGGTGGCTACAATATTGTTATATTTGTCATGGTCAATTCTATGATGATTTCTATGGAAGCTGTGAAAAAATATTTATATTTGAATATTTTAAAACAGATTTGAGTCGAAAAAAGTTTTAAAGAACCTTTGTCTATATTCGACCCTATGACAATAATTCACCCCTTCAGTCCCTGTATATAGTTATTTTATAGTATTAGTCTTCCGATGCAGTTTTATCAATATCGTTAAATTCGTAATGATAATATATCCCTAGCCAGATTAGGTACCTATATTGAAGATTCAAAAAACATTTTTTTCAACAAACAGTACACATAATATAACTTTGTCAAACAGAACAATGCCAACAACAACTGATTTTGTTACTTATCATAATGTTTCAACTGAACAGACTTTTATACCCTCATTTACTGGGAACAATACTTCGAAAATCTAAAAAAATATACTGTAAAAAAATAGACCTTTGTCCAATTTAGCACAAAGATGTTCTACTGAAAAATTTCAGACCTTTGCACAATTCAGAAAAAAAAGTTTTCGACATATTAGGAGTTCCGAAAAACGTAGACTATCTATCAGATGTGGAAAGAATGAAACAAAATAATAATGGTTATTTCTTTGAAAATGAGATTTTCCGAAAAAGATGGAACTGAGTTGAATATCTTTCGGTTATGCATTTCCCGATAATGAAATTTCAAACCATTGAACAGAAAATATATTGCATTGTTTTGTATAGAATTTAACATAATTCCCCAAATCGTTATATTTCGTAATTTCGTTATGTTCTCTTCACATTTGGTAGATATGTCACAAACAGGATAGATACCCTGTATACATTCTGAATACTAATACAATATTATTATACTACTAAAATGCAAGAAATTTTTGGTGGAAAAGAGATATTTATGATCGAAGAGTGAAATAAATTCAAAACGTTAATCTGGGTTGCACAAACTGTGAACACAATATAAGTTCATGGCACAAACCGAGTTTTCCTCATAAGATTCTGTCTGTCTAAACATCGAGTTTCACCAGTTGATTTGTACATAAGATATCGATCTTATAAATTTAACCCCTTAGTCACATACAAAAATAATCTAACATTGCAGCTTTCCAAATGTTCTCATTTCAAATGTCTCTGAACACACCACTTATTGCAACAAGGAGATAGATATATACTACTTATGAGAATCATATATTATGTACAGTGGGACAAAATATTTGAAGTTATGTTATATGATTAGAATAATTTAAATTAGTTGAAAATGATGGGAAATATCATGAATCGGGAATAACCATAGACTTGAATAACATATATATGTGACAGATTAATAAGATTTCTCAATCAGTTGTACTGTGATATAATTATTGCAAAGTTCTTCATCTCCTTGTATTATACATCACCACTCTGGATTTTAGGCATGGTGGTGGGTATAAAAACTAACAGACACAGCCTCCTAGGATACATAACAGATAGCTAATGATTCATATATATATACATATATCTAGATTTATGAGAGAAAGCAATACATTTGGTAGGTGATTCTAAAATATGTAATGCTACATTTTTCTCAAAACTTGAAGATAATATAGTTACAGAGCGTCAAAATATAATTTTTCAGTTTTTTTCTTCAACTTCTTTGCTACTTATATTCAATCCGAATTTAGAACACTCACTAGTGATTTCCTCCTGCATTTTTGATGTTAGTTTGATGTCAATTTCCAAAGCGTCAATAAAGCTACAATGACTTTATTGTTTGAAATTCACGAGTCAATGATCAAGGTTTTGGTCCTTCAGATTTTGGTTTACTCAAGTCGAATTATCAACAAGAAAAAAAGAGAAAACTACTACGTAAATATAATGAATTCGAAGATTATCGGTGAACTAGCGGAAAATTTTTATACAAACTTATATCAATTTCTCCAGTAGAATCACCTTCCAAAAGTTGTCGCTCATAATTTCAGGTCACCCTTTATATAGAAAATTAAACATTAGTTAAAGAAGAATGAATGATGTTTTCGTCGAAATACATCAGTAATTCAGTAATTGATCTGTTTTTGCTTTTAGAGCAGTTGAAACGAGAAAAATTTTTAATAATTCTCCAATCAATATCAATTACATTTCATTTTTATTCAACTGATGAAGAATGCCAAACAATGTAAAGACACAGAAAATGGAAGATTTCAACGTGTTGATCACCGTGAAATCTAGCAAGATTTTTTATTTGATTGATGATTTAATTATAAGTATCCAAATAATCCAGTTTTATTTTGCCTCAAATTCAAGATAAAACTATAATGGATTGATATTATCAAAAATTAGACAAATAAAAGTCAAATAAAAGTCATGATTGAAAATAACCGCAGTAATTATTACATTGGTCACTAATTTTGAAAAAGAAAATAATAGAAATTACGTGTTGTTTGATACATACAGAGGCTATTTAGGGTTTCTCACCTGCTTCATATATCGACCAAATCTCTTTTCTCAAAACTTTAGGAACGAGAATGGGAAAATAATGAATCAATCATTCATTGAGAGATAGTTTAGAAGAATAATGTAATCTGAATAGATTGCCAATTCAGGTTTTCTACAAAGCCAGAAGAAATCAAATAGATATTAATCGAAATATATCCAGTGATGATTGAGTATTGTGATGTTTGATTGAGTCATTTATATGTTTGTCATCAATCAACCCTGAATAAGTTCAAACGATGATCAGTTCATCAAACTGAAATTGATTAAAATTCCAACACTACATATAAAAATTAAACTTAACAACTAAAAAAATCACATTCACGCTTTCAAATTTCAGACTAAATTCTCTGTTTTGTTCAAATTATATACCTGTGTTGCTATAGTAATATTCTCTTCCGAATCACTATCTGATGCTCGATCTAAGCTTTCATTAGACCTTTTCACTGACAAATTTGGCAACCCCCTCATTTTGTCGGGGTTCGATTCGAGGGTTGAAGATTTGCTGGAAGGTGAAACCGAATATTCTGAGGTGTTACCCTCATCCGAAGCATTGGGTTCTCGTTGAAAATTGACGAAATTCGCTTTAAATCTATTTGATCTTCGGCCTGGGTAGATTGGCCTCCTCGCCAAACTGAAAAGAAATAGCATTTGAACATCAAATCTCTTGTTGGTACCATGATAGATGATCAATGTTTTTATGCACGAGTGGGCGTAAAGTGGCACTTTATCGCTCGGTTTTGCGAGATCAAAATGGCACTTTAGCGCCATCGGAAAACTTGAGCGCTCGCAGAGCGTAAAGTGACACTTTATAGCACTTGACGGGCGATAATGTAGAAAGTTGCTAAAATTAATTTCACTCCCATATGGATTGAAATCTATATCCCGATGGTTTTTATTGATGAAACATATACGGATTATACAGGAGTGCTAATTACGAGTTACCTATACAATAATAGGTATATTGAGTCAGATGATGGTGATCTTATTCATTTCAAAATCAATAAATTATTTGTGATAACAAATGAAAAATTGACTGAATTGTCACGGTTAAGTTGATTCCATATAACTTCTCGATTTATTGTATTTCTCATATAATTCGATCGAATACAGCCTCATTGCAACCGTGAAGTATTTATATCATGCTTGAGAGGTAAAGAGGAATTTATAATGAAATATCAATTATACAGCAATGTACCGAATCAATGCTTTGATATTTGCGGAAAATTAAAAAATATTTGGTTGTGATACACATAAATAATAAAATCAAAACAAAGAAACAACAGCTTATTGAAAACGTTTACCTTGATTTCTGAAGATCTTTTCCTTGTTTGCTGTAGAAATAATTTTATGAATTCAATGAATCTATTTCAGACAAAAAATTGATGCAAGGCAAATAAGATACTAGATAATTCATTTCAAACATATATTCCAGGGCACAGAGGGCAGCACTTGAATCGCCTCTATACCAAGAAGTACTTCAAAAACTGAAAAGGCACTGTCTGATTGTAAAAAGTTGAGAATTGTAATATTAATACTGAAATTTGGTGAACCACTGACTCAGGTGCACTTCGACAGGCCCTGCCATTCATAATGTAGTTTATCTGCGAAAATAGCCATTTCTGAATTTTGAACCAATGACAACCTCAGCTGAGGACAACCTTAACTATAACATATTTCATTTTTAGGCAATTTGAAAGGTTGCCGATTTCCATAAAAGTACTCTGCGTGTGTCATTTCGATAAGGAGCAAACTATTATATTTACTGATAATGGTTTGATCACCTATAGTTCCATTTATTTCTGATAGTAACATGTATTGAGCATAATAATTTTACCATAAAACTATCTAGTCATAACAATGTTCAATTCCAACGATAACCAGCCGAGTAATACTTCTAATGACACTTAAAAGCTGAGGTCCCTAACTCATACAAGTCCTAGACTTACGTGGGTTGCTTAGCAACTGAGTTGGCGGTTACAAACACTTTTCAAATGAAAACAAGCTTATTTTATTTCGGTTTGAAGTATCTTTTAAGCTGCTTTTATTTCTGAAAATGTTCACTTGAAGTCCCTACTAACCACCTCAACTCCTTATGATTTTAGACTGTTAGTACCGCTTCATAAAATTTGTAATATCTTCAAACCTTCGTCTCCGAAGTGACTGGTTATAGATTTCTCCCTCCTCATCAGTGAAGCTATCCTCATTCGCCTGGTCTTCAGTACTATCCAAATCATCTCTTGTCTCCGAGCACGTCCTATGCCTAATAATCTCATCCAAACTGCTTGAAATATTACCATTCTCAGGTGGAAACATAGCTGCTATTTTGATAGCGGATAATTTACGGCCGATGGTCTCAAGATTATCTTCTTCGCTGGAGACTCCTGGGTCAATGTCGTTGCGGTTAACTGCGTCATCGGGGTGAAAAATGGGATTGGAGATCGTTGTGGGCGAGGGTACATGTGTGGTGAATACTTGAACTGAAATTAACAAGAAAGATTAGTTTTTGAATCAAGTCTACTTACCATTATCATGGTTTCTTCTTATAATTCGAATAATAAGATAAACTAGGATGTTTAATGACTCGACCTTATTGTCGAATCCAGCAAATTGTCATTTCATATTCATTGAGGGAAACTCACTGAAATATAACCAATAACTGGAATGCCAAAGAAACTTCTCAAGCATAGAACCTTTTGAATATCGCGCAGACTGAAAATAAATCAGGCCGGGAGCATGCGCACTATTACTGTAACCAGGTCCGGTCTAGCCTTTGCTACACAGACCATACCTGGACTGTGCTTTGGGACCAATTATCAACATAAACATCTCTGAAGAAACATTGCATGAAGGATTATCTGAATTAGCAGTTCCAGGATGAAACCAAAATTTTTGGGGCGAATTATGGAAATCATTATACAGCCGAATTAAATCGAAACTGTTGGAACGACTTTTTCGTATTTTTAATTATTCAAATGTTTGTATTTTTTTGGATTTATTGTCTTGATTGTTTTTTTTTAAACGTTCTTTAACTATTCCAAGTTTCTACATGTATGTATCGTTTTATGTGTATGTTAACTTCTTCAGCGACGAATAAATTCTATTCTATAATCCTTGTCCCACAGTAAATAATAACCAATCTTTGTAATGATGATTTTAGTTCCTGTAACACGATATGGTGAGTAAACAGGCATAAAAAACAATTTCCATATAGAATAAAGCACATTTTATTATAATATGTTTATTTATTCTAAACTACACAGCACTAATCACATCACACCCCGAAATGTTGCCCCTGTTGAAATCTGAATAACTTTTCTCTGCTTTGAACAATTTGAATTATGTTTACACTGTTCGCTAGAAAGTTGACAGAGGCTTTTGAGGACCTAGATTCAGCCTGGGAACTGAATCAAGTTTCAGTCATTTTTTATGACCAGAAGTTATATGATGTCATCAATGATGAAATGTTCTTCACAAATCACATTTCCATGGCTCAAAGTCTCGATATTTGGATATCTACCAATATCTAGCTTTCATTCATGAGCAATGTCTATTCTTAGTTAACCTGAAAATGGATGATCATAAGATAAAATGATACAGCTCAAGTATAACTATCAATCTCAACTCACCAAAAAAAGGTTAAACTAGAATTAGCACTGCAGTTTTTGCATTGCAGCAATGCACCTTCAACCTTTTTTGTATATGAAAATGCTATCAAACTATCAAACAGGGCAAATTGACGATATGGAACAACTTCTCTTTGATTTGGATTTGGCGAATGACCATTTACCACTTGACCAGTGAGAATCAACACGAAACAAAAAGTGCCAAGCCGCGTCTGATTCAGTTCATCTTATCACAGACGTACGTCATCAAATGTATACAGTTGTAGTGATCAAATACATGATTTTCATGCCTTTACTCTTACTGCGTCAGCGCATAATCTGAAATCTCAGTTCGCATAGTTGGGATAAAAGTTCCCCGCGCATTTACCTATATTAGCGTTCCAGTTATTGGTTATATTTCAGTGGGGAATCTCAAAAAATTATAAATATATGAGTACCTACGTATAATGAGTTCTTTCTCCAACTGATACCATAAAGACGATAAAGGTACCTACCAAAACAAGTATATCAAATTTTATTATGAAAATACTGTTTACCTTTTTTAATAGTTTTTCATTTTTCATCAATCGACTCAATTTCAACATTGCAATATGGAACACTTCCGATTCCATTAGATCAGAGGTATGTTTCTGGATGATCAAACTATAGTTCAAGTGAATCTTTAGTATGAAAATACTGAGAGGCAAAAAGGAAGAAAGTTCCGTGTGGGGATATATCAAATTATCCACCACTAAAGAAGAATAGCATCAGTTAATTGTACTAATGACCCAACCTCCAATAGTTCCCAACCTCCAATAGTTTACATCAATGGTATTCTCCAACATAAACATTAAACTATCTTGAAGAAACCCATTTGACATCCACCGCTAGCAGACAGAATTAACGGGACCGATGTGAAATACCTATGTTAGGAGAGGAATTATTTGCAGGCCGTATAATAAGGGTTGGTTGTCAGCCTTCAAAACATTGAAAAAATCATGAATATCCTTCAGAAAATATGCATTATTTGATAGGTCTGGAATATTGTGTTACGAGATGAATCTTTTGCAGACGGACCAATAAGTTGAGGAGTTTCTCTTTTGAACTGGAAAAAGCAAATATTTCAGCTTGGACTATAATCAATAACTGGAAAATTATCGAAGTAGTATTAAGTATTGCGGTATGCTTGTACATCTGAAAACAAAAAGTAGTGAGATACCTGCAGTTCATCATTTCGTTTTGAGATTCCGAAGTGTGCAGACACGCTTTCCTGTCAATTCTGTCGACCGTGGATTCGTTATCAAGTACGGTGAAACATAACATCTAAAATTGGGTGCGAATCACATCGGCTGCTCATAAGATTATTTGAAGTGTACTGGATTGATATCACAATTCACTATTGAAAAATGCAGTCGTAGATGAAAAAATGAACAAAAATCTCGAAGGATATGTATATGCATACGAACGTATTTTCTAGAATCATCAAATTCGATTTCTTCAATGTTTTGAGAGGTGAAAACTACCACTTATATAGATGGCCTGCAAATAGTTCATCTCGTGAAATATATTATTCCAGATCTATTCAATAAACCCCAATAAACCTAGCAGAACCATTTTCGAATTTCAAAACCGTAATAGTGTAGTGATTTATTACTAATTTATTACTAATTTATTACCATATTCCCGAATTTATTACTCTTCATTAAGGCAAAAAAACCAACGGTTCTGCTAGCTTTATATAAACCTAGCAGAACCACACCTTCAAAAATATTTTTTTCAAAGTTGACATAGGGCATAATTTGTTACTCTTTTATTACTAATTTATTACCATATTCCCGAATTTTTTACTTTCCATTTCGAGGAAAAAATCATCAATTCCAATATTTCGATCTAAACCTAGCAGAACCAAAACTCCAAGTATCCGTGTATAGAAATTTCATTCAGTCCATAATTTATTACTAATTCATTACTAATTTATTACCACATTGACGAATTTATTACTCTTCATTAAGACAAAAAAACCAACGGCTCTCTGTTATATAAACCTAGCAGAACCACACCTTCAAAAATATTTTTTTTTATAATTGACATATGTCATAATTTGTTACTCTTTTATTACTAATTTATTACCACATTCTCGATTTTTTATTCTTCGTATCATGAAAAAATCATCAATACTGATATTTCGATATCAACCTATAGCATAGCCCGAGAGGCAGAACCTAAACCCCTTGTATCCGTGAATGGAAATTTCATTCAGTTCATAGCTCATTACTGACTTACTACATCGAAGAATTTATTACCCTTCATCAAGACAAAAAAAAACACGGCTCTGCTAGCTTTATACAGGGTGGGTCACGGTCGATGGTATCTATAAGACGTTTAGGGAGAACGGGAGATAGGATCATTCTTTGAATTCGGGGTTTCTTGGGTCCTTGGGTAATCAGTTTTTTTTCTATCGATCTAAAACATTTTCAGCGCTGCGGAGTTGCCGCTTCAATCAAAAAGTAGCAACAACTTTGTTATTTCGAATAGCACCCACCCCTGTATTTTGTAACATGTTCAGGTTATCCCGAAAGAGCTGATTTCTTCGATATATTATATTGAGGTCTAACAAGAATGATTACAGATATATAGGGTGTGAAAAATCGATATTTTTCGAATTAGGGAATTTTTTGTGTCGAAACTATTTATTATTGCTCAAAACGGCTTTTCATCTACTGTCTACTGATATCAAATTAAAACAAAACAGGGTGGTGCAAAACTCAAAATTCTGAACCACCCTTTAAAACCTTGAAAACTCTTTTTTTCATGCTCGACATATATCATAATTTGTTACTTTTATATTGCTAATCAATCACCATATTGCCGAATTTTTTACTCTTCATTTCAAGGAAGAAATCATCAATTCCGATATTTCGATCTCAACCTAACAGAACCAAAACTCCAAGTATCAGTGGATAGAAATTTCATACAGTCCATAGTTTATTACTAATTTATTACTTATTTATTATCACATTGGCGAATTTATTACCCTTCTTTAAGACGAAGAAATCATCGGCTCTGCTAGCTTTATATTAGAACCACACCTTCAAAATTCTTTTTTTTATATACTTGACAAAGATCATAAATTGTTTCTCTTTTATTACTAATTTATTACCATATTCCCGAATTTTTTACTCTCCATTTCAAGGAAAAAATCATAAATTCCGATATTTCGATTTCAACCTAGCAGAACCAAAACCCCAAGTATCAGTGAATAGAAATTTCATACGGTCCATAGTTTATTACTAATTAATCACCAATTTATTTCAACATTGGCGAATCTGTTAACTTTAATAAGAAGAACAAACCAACAGCTCTGCTAGCTCAATTGACATCAATTGATATCTAATTGAAACAAATATTCAAAATTCAGAATTCTGAATCACCATGTATTCGTTTAAATGAAATTTCAGTAGATTGTAGATGAAAATAAATCACAGATTTTTCATATGATTTGTTTTCAATGAATCAGTTTTAACCAGAACAGAGGTCCCGAAAAATGTTACCGCCAAAAATTTTGCGGCTGATCGAATAATTTGAAATAAGAAAATCAAATTTCTCATAACTGTATAATGGCATCTACTTCATCATATCCTGATATTATCAAGTTTTATTATTGATTTCATAATGATTAATAGAGAGCTATGCGATGAAAACACCAAGTGTAGGTAGAAAATATTTTGCGTGGCGAGCTAACTAGGTATACTATAATATACGAATATAATATTCGATAATAATAATTGTGGTCCCTATCAATGAACGCGCGCGCTGATTTAATAATATTTTAAACCTTCTAAGGTGTAATGATTCTCGATTTTTATTTTTAAATGATAATCTGAGTTTCAGATACTGTAGTTGTATTTATTGAAAGTGACATGATTTTCTCTCGGAGGAAATTCCGGAGAATTCCGATGATTCATTTATTTCCAAGTTTCGAAAAAACAACATTTTTCAAAATTTCCTCATCATATAGGTACTTCAAATCTTAATGCATTATGATTCTTGAAACAATATTGCCATCTTCATCTGATGAAGAGTCAAATATTCATGATTATGGTTATAAGTAAATTAGTAATGGAATTGTTGCAAATTATGGTCTAAGTATTAAGCTCGGTATTAAGTAAGACAAAAAAGTTTTTCTCCTACATATTCATGATATGAAGATAATAAGATTACCAGTGTGGTTATGAATTAGTAAAAAATTAGTAATAAACTATGGATTGGAGTTTCGTTTCTTCTATAGGTTGAGATCGAAATATCGGAATTGATGATTATTTCCTTGAAATGGAGAGTAAAGAATTCGGGAATATGGTAATAAATTTGAAATAAAAGAGTAACAATTTATGATCTTTGTCAATTATATAAAAAAAAAAAGAATTTTGAAGGTGTGGTTCTACTAGGTTAATATAATGCTAGCAGAGCCGTTGATTTCTCCGTCTTAAAGAAGGATAATAAATTCGCCGATGTGATAATAAATTAGTAATAAACTATGGACTGTATGAAATTTCTATTCACTGATACTTGGAGTTTTGAGATCGAAATATCGTAATTGATTATTATTTCCTTGAAATGGAGAGTAAAAAATACGGGAATATGGTAATAAATTAGTAATAAAAGAGTAACAATTTATGATCTTTGTCAAGAATATAAAAAAAAGAATTTTGAAGGTGTGGTTCTACTAGGTTAATATAAAGCTAGCAGAGCCGATGATTTCTTCGTCTTAAAGAAGGGTAATAAATTCGCCAATGTGATAATAAATTAGTAATAAATCAGTAATAAACTATGGACTGTATGAAATTTCTATCCACTGATACTTGGAAATTTGGTTCTGTTAGGTTGAGATCGAAATATCGGAATTGATGATTTCTTCCTTGAAATGGAAAGTAAAAAATTCGGCAATATGGTAATTAATTAGCAATATAAAAGTAACAAATTATGATATATGTCGAGCATGAAAAAAAAGAGTTTTTAAGGTTTTCAAGGGTGGTTCAGAATTTTGAGTTTTGCACCACCCTGTTTTGTTTTAATTTGATATCAGTAGACAGTAGATGAAAAGTTAAGATAGGGACATGCAAGCCGTTTTGAGCAATAATAAATAGTTTCGACACAAAAAATTCCCTAATTCGAAAAATATCGATTTTTCACACCCTATATATCTGTAATCAATCTTGTTATACCTCAATATAATATATCGAAGAAATTAGCTCTTTCGGGATAACCTGAAAATGTTACAAAATACAGGGGTGGGTGCTATTTGAAATAACAAAGTCGTTGCTACCTTTTGATAGAAGCGGCAACGCCGCTGCGCTGAAAATGTTTTAGATCGATAGAAAAAAAACTGATTACCCAAGGAGCCAAGAAACCCCGAATTCAAAGAATGATCCTATCTCCCGTTCTCCCTAAACGTCTTATCGATACCATCGACCGTTACCCACCCTGTATAAAGCTAGCAGAGCCGTGTTTTATTTTTTTGTCTTGATGAAGGGTTATAAATTCTTCGATGTAGTAAATCAGTAATGAGCTATGAACTGAATGAAATTTCCATTCACGGATACAAGGGGTTTAGGTTCTGCCTCTCGGGTTATGCTATAGGTTGATATCGAAATATCGGTATTGATGATCTTTTTCTTGAAACGAAGAATAAAAAATTGAGAATGTGGTAATGAATTAGTAATAAAACAGTAACAAATTATGACATATGTCCATTATGAAAAAAATATTTTTGAAGGTGTGGTTCTGCTAGGTTTATATTACAGAGCCGTTGGTTTTTTTGTCTTAATGAAGAGTAATAAATTCGCCAATGTGGTAATAAATTAGTAATAAAATAGTAATAAATTATGGACTGAATGGAATTTCTATACACGGATACTTGGAGTTTTGGTTCTGCTAGGTTTAGATCGAAATATTGGAATTGATGATTTTTTCCTCGAAATGGAAAGTAAAAAATTCGGGAATATGGTAATAAATTAGTAATAAAAGAGTAACAAATTATGCCCTTTGTCAACTTTGAAAAAAAATATTTTTGAAGGTGTGGTTCTGCTAGGTTTATATAAAGCTAGCAGAACCGTTGGTTTTTTTGCCTTAATGAAGGGTAATAAATTCGGGAATGTGGTAATAAATTAGTAATAAATTACTACACTATTACGATTTTGAAATTCGAAAATGGTTCTGCTAGGTTTATTGGGGTATTCAATAATGCCTGAACAGAGTTATAACTTGTCATACATTTTCTGTAGGGTGTTTCCGATTCCGACAACCACCCAGACAACCAGAGTCGGAATTGTGAACTTTTCATTCGAAGGTTCTTGATGATCGGTTTCCCATAAATGTTATCGTTATCATAGTATAGGTGATAAAATTAATAATAGTAGAATTATACAGGATGAAAATGTAGATCATCAAAATGTACTTACTACATAGAAAAATTATGTATTTTATTATAACAATATTCCATTAGAACAGTATTTCATCGCAATAGTAAAGCATCATAATTTTATTCTATCATAATGTTTGGATCTAGCATCAACCTGTCATATTATGTAAAACAAACATACAAAATGTGTAGTCCTTTATAGGTGGGTATTTGGCATCCATATTGTACATTCACTGACGTTAACTGAATAACCTTAATAAAACATAATTCAATATTCTTTCATTCGATACCACTTGAATTCAAATTAACTATATTATCTGCGACGTAGATACGAAGAAGTTCAAATCGGGGCAGAGTAGCGGATTGGGCTTGTCCCGCATAGTTGAATTTTCACAATACACTTTTCAAGATAACCCTTCAATGTTTAAGTAGACCCTGATAACATTGTAATGTTGATGGAATGAATGAACTAAAAGTGTTTATACTATAGGCGTCCAACGTGGGGCAAGATATCTCAAGGAACAGTATGACAATTTTCTGATTTATTGAAACAACTAACTGACAACATCAACACTATAAATGAAATACATTGATGAATATATTCAGGGTGTTCTTCATTCTAATACCCCCACTAGAACATCATCACGTTGTTGAAATAACAAACCCATGTTTTTTGAACAGAATATATGTTCGTTAGAATTGAATGGTTTGGTCAATACATCCGCCACCATTTCTTCAGTACCTATGAATTTGACCACAATATCTTTGGTGAATATTTTTTCCCGAATATAATGTCGATTGTGATAAGTTAGTTTGGTTGTCACAGAATATGACAGTAGTGGTTTTATTTTCACTTGACCATAACTCTTGCATGAATTATCGTAACCACATATAGCTTTTTGGGTTTTAGTAGAAAGTGACATGTACTCCGCCTATGTTGTTGAGAGAACAATTGTTTGTTGCCTCTTCGATGACCATGAAATTTCACCCCCTTTCATCATAAAAACGTCGCCAGACCATGAACGTCTTTCGCCATTATCACTTTGCTTCAACTGCATTTTAACATATATTGTACCCTTGATGTAGCGCATTATTCTTTTGACTGCAGTCCAGTGAACTCTACCTGGGTTATTATTGTATTTGCTGAGAGTATTCACAGCATAAGCAATATCTGGTCGTGTATATTGAGAGATATACGAGATACTTCCTATTACTTGCTGCTAAGGTACTTTTTGCATAGACACTGCATCTTCTTCATTTCGTGGAGACATTGCCTTAGTCAATTTCTGGTTGAGATCCATCGGTTTACAGTCAGCCATAGCATATTTAATCAATAGCTCATTGATGTGCTTCTTCTTACTCAGAAATATTTGACCTATAGTACGATTTCTTGATATTTTCAAACCAACACAACTATTTGTTTATCCCAAATCTTTCTTTTCGAAGTTTCTATATAACACATTTTTCAAATAGTTCTTCATCTTGTTGAATCCTAGAATTACTACATAGTATTTCTTTGGGTTGAACCATATAAACCTCCTCACTAAGATCACCTTGTAGAAATGCAGTAACAGCATCCATTTGATCTATATCTGAATCGAATCGTGCAGCTAGAGCAATCAAAAAACGTATGGATGTGTATCTGACTACTGGAGAAAAAATTTCTTCGTAATCAATCCCTTTTCTTTGAGCGCAGCCTCTGAAAACAAGACGTTCTTTGTAGCGTATAATATTTCCATCAAAGTCTTTCTTGGTTTTGAATACCCATTTAAAATTTATTGGTTTTCAAGTCAATGGTAAACCAGTCAAAATCCACGTCTGATTATCTTGCAAGGAACTGTATTCTTCTGACATCGCTTGTTTCCAAGCTCGGCTAAATCTGTTACATCAGAAATTTTTGCAGAATAAAGCCGATACATCGACATCGGTTTTGGTTTTGGCTTTCTGGAAGATCTACGTAGAATTTGAACTTCTGATGTAGGCTGGGATGAAGATAATGCACTCGTCATTTTATCTACATTGGTTTCATTTTCTATGGAGATTTCTTCGGAAGTTTGAACGGAATGTCCAGAAAACGGAAATATTCGAGTTGTATCGTTTGCTGAAATGCTGTTTCCCTCTGGAATACTGTTTTCGATAAAAATCACATATCTGCTCTTCAGTTGATTCAGTTGATTGTTTCCATAGTAGTTACTTGAAGCTTCGAATTGTTAGGTACAACTATTTCTTGTACTTCAGAGGATACTTTATTTTCAAGCCAATCATCACGCATCGTCATGTGCATAGACGCGCATGTATCGATATACCAGTTCATTACATCGGTTTTTCCAGTAGAAAATGCCGCTGATAAACCTGACTGTGACTTGGTATCGTTCGATTTTTGGATTTTGTCACTGTACTTGACGTTTTTGTTGCATTCTTGTGCCTTGTGGCCGTATTGATTGTATTTAAAACAGCGTGGTCCTTTTTTATGTTGAACCTCCTTATTCTTAACCTGAGTAAGAAAAGCAGAATCACTATTCGAATGTTTCACATCCTGAAGCCGCTTTATCTTGACAGAATCCCCTGTGATCTTCACACCAGAGCTTTCAATTCCCATCATAGGTTTGTATATTCTTTAGACAAACCCGCCAGCAAAAGGCCCCTGTAAGATTGTGATTGTGAGCGGTTATAATGATTGCATTCATGTATTCCTCCACTTCCCGAAAACTTCTCTCAACTTGTCCCAAACCTCCTTAGCTGTCTTTGCGCTTTGAACGTGTATGTTATTGATTGGCTCGCTGAGTAGAATTATCTTCTCATCCTGTTCAATACCGGTTACACATTCCTCCTGGCCTCTATATTGATAGATAACTCCCCAATCCACTTGATGATGTCATTTGTAGAAAAAGCTTGTTCTTGAAAATTACCTTCTGACTGATGACTTGACAACTTGTCAAAAAATTTTCGGAACTTTTTATGAAATGCTTATTTCACCTACAGTGCGGAAACTTATTATATTCGGTCTGATTCTCTAAGGAAGTGGTTATATCAACAACTGTCATTTGGATGGCAAATAGGAAGGTCAGTTGTTATTTGAATCACTTTCCGAATCTTCAATTCTCTAACGTCAGAATGGAAAAAAATTTAACAACTTGTCGTTGGTTTACCACTGATAAAGTGACTAATTTATTCACCAGATTTTACTGGTGGAAATGAAAAAATAATTCATCATAAAGTTGATATATATTTGAAGAGGCAGTTATGAAGGAAATTTGTTACAGTTTTTAGGATTTGAGTCACTCAGGAAATAATTATATGGTAGGATAATCTATATTATTGAGAACCTATACCTTCCTACGGAAAAAAATATCATAAAAATATCTACATATATATGCTCAAGAAACAGAAAGCATCCAATTATATAGAGCCTTATGAAATTATACATATCAATTCAACATAATTGACCCAAAAATTTACCCAAGATATATCACATGCCAAGAATATTAATGTTAATGATGTCTGATAGAACCAATGATGTTCAACATGGTAGAATGTATTGCTACTGAAAAAATAAATACCTAGCTGAATCAATGAGCAATGATCCTGTGTAATAATATGCATTCCAGGATATATTTATACCTACCTCACTAAGTTCATTAACAAAACATATAATTATTATTCCTGCAATTATTCACGAAAAACTTGGCAGTCCCGGACACAGAAGACCAAAAAGTAATCTGTATGCCGATATTATGTTGATACTATATCGAATCCAAAAAATGAGGTTAATATGACGTTGAAATCGCAGAAAAACAGCAAACTATAATAAAAGAGAAGAGGAGTTACTAACTTTTCCGCATTTATTTACCACTGAGTGGAAATGTAAGAAATTATCCTTGATAAATTTCGTATTTGAAGAATACCACATATGAATAGTGACAAATCTGAAGTGATTAAAAAATTAGTTGTTAACAACGTTACTAATTTATCCACTGTGTTAACCACTTTTTGAAGAATCGGACCGATTGTTCAGCACGTTCTGGGTCCATAACCTGATGGAATGGAAAAACTCGAAGTGTTTATACTG
Organism: Chrysomela aeneicollis; assembly: GCA_029955515.1. NCBI lineage: Eukaryota > Metazoa > Arthropoda > Insecta > Coleoptera > Chrysomelidae > Chrysomela > Chrysomela aeneicollis. The sequence goes on along the minus strand of JARUHQ010000005.1, from coordinate 7,158,821 downwards.
TAGACTTCCTATGTGGGGCAAGATATCTCAAGGAACAGTATGAGAATTGTCTGATTTTTTGAAACAACTATCTGAATATCTGAATATATTCTTCTTTATTCTAACAAATGCCCGCGAATAAAAATTCGATTCCCTTTGAGAACGGCAGATATATTGATGAGTTAGTTTGGAATGGAAAAAACGTGCATCTCCGTATTTTAGAAACATGTCTACACATGTTCTCAATTTTCGAATTAAAAACTGACACCTTCTGCTCTATTTGTGCTTAAAATGAAAAAAGAAAAAAAATCTGTATTTGAAAAAAAGTTGATGATGGCCGCGAAAAGTCAAAAAATGATGCCATTTTGTAGATGAAAGAAGCAATTCAGAAGTAATTTCATTAATGGTCTATGGAAAACTGAGAGAGTTATTGTGAATTTTCTTCCACCATAACTTGACCCAATTTGAACCTCTTCGTACCTTTTACGATTAGGTACCGAGATTTCAAGAAAGAAATATGGAAATACATTCAATATGAATAATATGCGGAAGATAAATTACCATTTCCGAGATACTGATGATGATAATATTCATCTTAGAACTTTCAATGACAATTTGGAATATATCAATGCCATTTTCACAACCGTGGACCACATGGTTGTCATTCAATAACTAATAACCAATAACTTAATCTAATACATAATACTAACCGGCTTCAGGGTGTGGAACCATATAATGTAACTGAACACAATTCCCGTTGGAGCGTTCTTCATCCAAGGCATTCCTAAACTCTTCCAGTATGACCCGTTGGGGATATACCATAGTACTGGTACCACAACTGGTCGTGGGACTCAGATCAGTTTCGCTGATATCCATTGAATCGGTTTGTGTCTCGGCATCAACTACGATTGACGTTCTCGAACCCGAAGAGCGGGAACACCTCGAATTGCGGGGGGAGCCTGAGCTGTTACGGCTATGTCTTTTACGTACTGAGGTAGAGCCTGTTTGTGTAGTTGTGGATTGAGTAGCAGCATCCGAGTCTGGTTTCAATCGGGCGTAGAGAGGAGCTTTGACTGGAACCTGAAAATGTTTGTTTTTCATTGCACATTTCACAACTTTCAATACTGTGAATTCTGCTCATGTGAATGCCTATAAATACTATTATGCGATACATATAGTACACACTTCGGTGATGATGGTCAATCGGATAAATGAGGGGGGTTCCAAACGATTTGTTACACAAAAATTCCGGTAGTCGCTAAAAAATTACTCGGCGGTAACCATGAGAAAACGTTAATTTTTCGAATTTACCAAATATACACGTCACAGGCTATATTCTTTACAATATTTCATTCACGTTTTGTTTGTGTGTTACTTTGGCTCAAATATTGAAACTGAATTTTGACTTACTTTTAGTCATCCGATTAATAACTTGGTGTTCATAATTCCAGTGACATTGCATTATTGATGGAGAATTGATTTAGGTAAACTCAATACTTTTTTGGACCATAATAATGTTGCGTTTATAGAGCCATAAAATATTTCAACCATATCTCGAAAAAAAACCATTGAAATAGTCTCAATTTGTTATAATTACCTTTATTATGTTTTGTGATTTCTTTGAAATCGTCCTATTTCTTCAAAACTGATCATATTATCTGATTATGGTTCATTTAAAATGTTACCAATAGATCGTAATCTACAACATTCATTGAATTCGCAATCAACCAAAATCCCATGTATTCCGTGCGGGAGGGGTCATATGAGAACACTTCTTCAAAACAAAGCTTCATCAATTACTCTTGTGTTCAAAGTTGATGGCTACCAAGGTCTCCTGACTTATGGATATTGAATTTCTTTTTATAGTGCTTTAAAAAATAAGAATATCACCCGCGACACGAAATCGAGATGCACTGATGAATGCCACGATACAAGCTTTCGAATATGACCTATGTTTTACTGCGGTTGATTGACGCTATCCTGAGAAGATATAGGCTGTGTCTTCAATAGAGTGGGAAGCAATTCGAACAACGTATATAAAACATTTTCAACAGAAGGATAGTTGATAGCGCGAAAATAACGAGAGAGGACATCAAGAATGGGGCACCCTGTACATCTTTCCTTATGATAGAGCCATTGAATTGGTCTCAAGAGTATTCCAAACGTGAATTAATCGAATGTTCCCATCTATTCCTGGAAAAACTTCTTTACACAAAGGTGAATCAAGTCTAGATAGTATATCCAATTTAGAGTTATCTATGAGAAGTTTTCTTGTTGTATATCAGTTGAGCGAGATATTCTTGCCGGAATCATCGGACTGTCTAATTGAATGGATATATCTGAAATACCTTGAATATAGGGCATCCTATGGTAATCCACTCATCATGCTTTCTATATCTTTATGAGAATATCTGTTTGTACCCACGTATTTTGACCTATACGAATTCTCAGGAAGAAGTCCATGGCATCTCAAAGTGGAGTGGTAGATATCAAAGTAGGAAAAAAGCTCCAAGTCATCTCCACATCATTTAATTAGAACAAAGGTTATAGGGAACATGTTTCGAGTACATATGTACTCATCATCAGCCCGAATAAAATATTTTATGAGTACATATGTACATATGTATATATGTACATATGTACATATGTACTCGAAACATGTTCCCTATAACCTTTGTTCTAATTAAATGATGTGGAGATGACTTGGAGCTTTTTTCCTACTTTGCTATACGAATTCGCTGATGAAATCGTGAACGAATCAGCAATTATTATTGAAATAAATATCAATTTTCATCTCGACATCTGCACCGAATAGCATCACATTGTTTTCCCTGCGTTTCATCTCAGTCATAATTTCGTATACATTTCAGTAGTTTCAAGTTCATTGACCTTGTCATTCAGAACTGTTTGTGGTCATTTCGTAAATTTATTAGACTTTCTTGTAGGCTGTCCATTTTCTCATAGAACTGCTCAAATTAAGCATGCATACAGATGAGAGAAATCTCATCAACGATATTTTTTATGAAGGTATCCTCATGCCGAATTCGTTTTGCCACTACTTCGGCTACATATTTCGAACCTCGATGTGTTACGTGTTAGTGGCATAACAGATTAACTTATACTAACTATAATAGATGAAGGATAAAAATATGCTCCACACCACAAGATACATCACACTCGGGTTCAAATGGACTATATCAAGTGTCAACTTACACTTAGGATATTTTCATAACTACAGTAAGTGAATAAAGGAATGAAATGAAGAATTCACATTATTCTACTTCCTCAGTTTCAAATCAGTCAGAAATGAATTCAAAGATTAGAATTTTTGGCGGAATTTGTGAATAGTGCAATGGCGATGTAACTTCAATTCAACGAGATACAAATATTAATAAATACCGAACATTTCAAGATTGATGGGCTGTTTTCTAATTATTTTGGATTTATATTGAAATATTGTCGCTTTACGCGTTTTAGCATACGCAGTGGAATCAACTAATATTGACCGTATAGTGTCAGGAGTATGTGGCGTAAAATAAAGTCATGCATATTGCCTTGGCCCTGAAGAGACCATATAAATATAGTTCTGTAAGCGCTACTTCTTATGATATTGATTTTAAGTACGTTAGATCCTGTACTCAACATGATTTTATCAATCAACTGTGAGCAAATAGAGTGTGATATTTATCTGCTTCAAGATTATATATGTTGTATATACTGGGTGACAACGAAATTACTGACGCAAGCTCTAGGATGTATATCAAAGTCGGTGTAGAATACGCACACAATAAGTTGATACTTACAATTTGTGGGCTATCTGGACTTGTTAAACTACACTCAGGACTTGTAGGTGTGGTACTTTGGGTCCCTGCCCTCCTCCTGCCATTACTGAATCTTGGTAATATCTTTCTTTGCCTCACGTTCGGCCTTTGTCTCTCAATCTGCTGTATTTTACATGCCAACTCCACAATCATCTGATTAACTTTCTCCACTCGTCTATCATAAACTTCTCTTATATCCCGAATATGTTTCAACTCTAATTCTCTTCTTTTTATGAGTTGTTCTTCTTTGAGTTGATATTCGATCTTGTGCTTTTGCAGTTGTTCACAAAACACGTATATCTGAGTTCGAATTTCTTTTTTCCAGCTCTCTTGCGTTTCAAAGAAAGTTTTGTCTTCGTATTTAGAAAGTATAGCAACTGAGGCAATTTCCAGATGGTTACAGATGAGTTTGAAGTTTGGTCGTTCCCTAGGATTGAATTTCCAACACATCTGCATGATCAGTTTGAAGCCATCAGGACAAGTAGATGGAATTGGTGGTGTTAGCTTGCCCGACCCAACAGAATACATAATTGCTCCTTGATTCATGCCGTCATAGGGCACCTCGCATGTTATAAGCTCCCAAAGAACTACTCCAAAGGCCCAAATGTCAATTTTTTCGCTGCATGCAAGTTCTTGAATGGCTTCGGGAGCCATCCAGGCAACAGTGCCTGCAAAAGTCATCTTTTCACTGACTCCATTCCAGGTTCGGGAGGTACCAAAATCGCTGATCTTTATCACTTCACCTTCTCCTATCAGTACACTGGAATCAAAATAAAACAACATTAGTATCGCAAATATATTTATTCTGGTCTAACACAGATAATTGAAAGCTTGAATATTTTTGATAGTATGGAATTATTGAGGCAATATGTTCATTATTAACTCAACTTATACCCGAATGAGAAGCAATACACGCTAGTGTGATTTAATCACCGAATATCGATAAAATCAAATATATTTTCAGTGGTGAAGCAAAAATTATGTCACCCTCTGTTATTTTTGTATCAAATTTTCAGTTGCCCAGCTCAATAATTATGTAATAATATACTCCTACTAATATAACCCCTCTTTTGGGAAATTTTGTAACGCATTTTATGGTTGAAGTTCGACTAGCGGAAAACCTGTTTTCTGATTGAAGTACATAAATCTGAATAACTTCAATACCTACCTATATTTTTATGTGAGTATTCTGGAGAAAAACTATAGTAATTCCAATGAAACAAAAATATTCAGATACGTTCGAATTTTCCGAAGTTTTCTATTTACCTATTTTAAATTAATATGTATCTACTGTATCATCAGTTCGCAGCAATTTGAATTGTTTCATTTCAATTACTGATTATATACTATGTATCGGTATGTTAGGAAAAACTTTCAGTTTAGTAAAATTTGAGAATACATCAGTTGCTTTGTTCCTGAAATAAAAATATATAATAAGGTATAGGTACATATTTTTTATATATACCTATATTTATATAATTTAATGAATGACATTCTAGAGTGGAAAAGATTTATGTTTGAAAAAAACTAATATAACTATTGATTACTACTGACATGATTATTTTCTCGTAGTTGTACAATAATCGTCATTCAATGGATTGTATAGAACAGAATCTTCATTTGACCTAGTTACAAATCAAATATTGCTTTCAGGCAATTGAAAGTTTGCAAAAAATAAAATGAGAAAACATATATAAATTTCAAACCTTTAAACACTATGTTTACGGTGAATCAATTTTGACAGAAAAAAACATAAAGTGGGTATTCAATTATTTTGTCGCTCAAATTCAACAAATGGGGTGTGCATGGAAATATTTTTCAACTGTATAAAATGATGAGACAAAAAACGTCTTTCAATTGTGGATTTGACTCTTCCAATATTTTCTAATGATTTGATATTTGATAGGTACTGAAAGTGATTTAGTGAGCCTGTGAAGAGGTAATCTCAAATGATCAGCATGTATTGTCGAATAGTTATGGACATCTGTATCGGTTTATAGGTTGGCTCTGTTTAATTGATTTATGTTAATGAAACAAAAATATATAATGATGAAAGCGGCATTGTATTCAAACTTCAAGCAATTTCTTTACAATGCTCTCTGTAACCAGCACCGGCCACGATTCTGATAGCACGTTTTTGCAAACGAAAATGTTGGCATGACAGTAATTATCACTTGTAATCTCCCTAGCAGCAGAATTATTACCGAATATCTCCATCGTATGTTAAAAATCCCATATGAAGCGGGACATTTTCGATCAATTACAGCGATAAATTCCCGGCGGGACATTTTCGGGCTGGTAAATACCCGGTAGGTATCGAAAAATACCCGCTCGGTCCGTGTATCTATAGTAACGATTGTGTACATTTGTCATCTTGACAGGCATAAATAACTCAGCACATACATTTTTGTTTTAACTCCGGAAATATTCTACCGAATTACACTCGTGCATCAAAATAAACCTGATAATTTTCTATTCAAGCATATTGTCAGTAAAAAAACTGCATTCGGTTATTTTCATATTTTGCTAAAAGAGCCCTCCTCCTTCGAAGTCGGGCTCTGTCGACAAAATATTAAAATAAACTCATGCAGTTTTTAGACAACATGCTTTCATGGAAAATTATCGGTAATTTTGAAGCACTTGTGTAATTACTTAATTAATTTTCTATCAACAAAAACATGAGTGAAACCGAGAAAGAAATTATAGGGAATTAATTCTGCTGCATGGGAGATTCGGTAAGAAAATTTAAAAAATTGGAGTTGCTTTTAATATAATAAGAAGATGAACCCTACGAAGATAGTAACTAAGGTTTTTTACTAGAATTTCTGGAACATTTAAAGCAGAAAGCAGTAATCCGCTTTCAATCATAACATCTAATATCATATGTCTACCCAGATTTTATTCTGAGTGACTTTTGTCAATAGATATAAAACGTCTCATTTTTGACAGAAAAATTATCACTTATTAATTTCGTCAATTGAAACTAACAAAACTATCGCGGTAATCTACCGTTGCTATAAGCAACGTATACAAAAATGACCCTTCCAAGTGGTTGAAAATAAATTTACGAAATTGTCAAAATAATAAGTTCAATTTGAATTAATTCGAATTATTAGGCACTATTACACATGTAATGAGTTTTTTGTTATGTGACAAGCTTTTTTGCTCAAAAAGCCAATAACCAAGTTAGTATAATATATACTCAAATTCTTACAAATTAAAATATTACTAATAATAATCACAAACATATATTTTTTTACTTTTCTAACTAGTATCCTGAATCTAACTTGCGATTGCCCGTAATATCTTAGCTATTATCCCTAGAACAATTCAAAATTTAAAAAAGAGAAAAATAAATAACTCAAAGTCATCTCCACAACATTAATAGAATAATCTAAAATACAAAGGTAAAAAACGAGTAGAAAACAACTACCTTCCTGGCAAATATCACGCAGAATATTGAATTATATCCACTTGTAGTCTATACATCCATTGATATAAATGAATGAAGAATGCAAATATTTCTTTCTTTGAACATGCGTCCATGCTCTCAACGAGACAGACACGCCTGACAACCTGTAGACCGGTTTCGGGCTTATTGGTCCTCATCAGTACAGGGTAGTCAACCGAGTAGAGATCCTGAGATCCCCACACTAGGCGAGGTCGAATCGATAAAAGCATCAACGCATATTTGATAACAGTGAGCCATCACTCAAGAAATACTTTAAATCGGCGACAGTCATATTCAATATTCTGCGTGGTATTTTCCAGGAATGTAGTTGTTTTCTGCTCGTTCTCTACCTTGGTATTATACAATATTCTAATAATGTTGTGGAGATGACTTTGAGTTATTTATTTGCCTCTTTTTCACACTACTTTTGGCTGTTCCTTTCTAATTTAGAATTTGTCTCGATATTTTTCTTGTTGTAATTTCAGTAATTATTACAGTACAGCTCTATCAGGAGCGAATGTTGTACCATTCTCAGGTTAATCCACATACAATTATGCAAGTTAGGCCACTGGTATTTCGAAAACATCTGTAGCTGTTTGTACGTACTTTGCTCTCCTTACTTTACCAAATTTTTTTGTGACACTTCGAAGGTAACAAATCGGCGCCTGCATTTATTTGCGAATTGATCTCAGTATTATAGATAACAGAGTGTCAACACCTCTTCTTTATCATCCAAAAATACCATTGGCTTATCTCCATTTGACGAACCATTCTCATAATGTTAGGAGCTAGCACCTCCAGATTCTTCGGAATCAAGAGGCAGATAGGTGACCACGAATTTACTATATTTTCGGCTGCAATCAATAAACTACTCCGGAGTAATGAATCAGTAGGAGTTCTTATTGATGTTGAATAATTTTAAGGTAATTTTGACAAATGCAGGTTGAGATTGAATGACAGGTCAGGTTTCTTGAGAAAATTAGCATTGATTTCTCGATCGTAGTATAAATATGATCAGGTCTTCCTCTTCCATTGTTTAAATTTGTTAACCCAGAGAATTCATTCATCATGGTCTAATTTACATCCAACTTCTAGCTCTTGTGGTTAAGTATGTAAATAGAACTCCCTAGCGTTTCTAAACACGTCTTCCAATCATGACATTGATTTGTTCACAGTAGTCCCCTCCAGTGTGAGCGAATGGAGTAAATGTTGCTAGTCGGCATTTTTGAACATTTGGAGAAACATAGCGTCTGATTTCACAAATTTGACAAATCCTTTTGATTTTGTGCAAAGTTCTTCGTAATCTGGGAACATGGAATTTTTGTATGATTTCATTGATAACGCTTTCATGATTGCAATGTTGAAAGGTGATTCTCTCGAAGCAGAATTATTGATCTTATGGCATCTAATTCATAGCATGAATTCTTCCTTTTCAATGATAGTTATTCGGTTTATTTGGTCGCTTCGACAGCAATAATGAGATTTGTGAAAACATAATGGTAATTGGATACCATATATAGTATCGTCTTGTATTTCTGCTACCCTTTGAGCTACATATCTGCACAATATTCTTGGATAGTTTGAACGAATTCAATTCAAAACACATTCCACTGCTTCATCTTGTTTGTAGAGCCTTAGGTAAGCTACAACATTATCGCTAGCATCGACAAATATGTGAAGATACCTAAGGAATCATAAATGGACATCGATATAGGCAGTAACTCTTGTTTGATTGGCTTTCTTCTACCCTTTGTCTTTATTTCCTTTATCGCATTTAAATTAATATATTTGCCAGTCTGTAGACAAATTTCATCACATGCCAAGAATTTTCTCTGTGTTATCTTCCATATTCAAATTCATGTTTACTTCTTCGGGATTTTGCGTTGAACCCATCACTTCCATGAGTTTATTCGAATTCGAACGGTAGTTTATCATTAAGTTTTCAAATGTACCGGAGCAACTTGGTGAGGTGATATCTGCAATATCTAGTAGATCGTCTACATAATGATTTTTGATGATAGATTCGACAGATCTTGGATAAAGTAAATAAAATTCACTTGAATTTGAAATTTTCAGATATTGAGCGCAACTTGGCGAACATATTGCACCTGAGGTCATGACTGTCATTTTCTTGATATCCGCGCTGAATTGAAAACCGCTCAAAAACCGCATTCTTCTGAAATAATGGATGCTCTAACTCAAATACTTTACTAAAAAATATGAATTCACTGCTTCGTCAGGTTCTTGATTGCTCATCAAAACAACTTTCCAGTCGCTGTTGCTCACCGCTTCATTTCAGGCATAATTATTGTTGTAGCCTAGTCCTTTAGAAATACTCTCATCCAACATAGTTATTGACGAACCCTCATCTAATGCAACCTTGTAACTTCTTTATTTCCGTTTCTCAATTTACCTGGTGACTCGACTGGTAATTTACGAAAACGGATGTCCTGTACGGAGGATCAATGGTATAAGTTCACTGCTACTAGTCCAGGTGTATATTCCACACTTTGTGGAGAAGTGGATGTTGCTTTCACTGACATTGATTCTTATCACAGTTCACAAGATACCTGCACGGAAACCGATATCTTGCTCTTTATGAAATAAATCGACAAAATTATCGCGAAATTTGTGTGTGGTAATACTTCTGATTATTTAGATCAGCGTGTTATTACTCATGACAATCCTACAAGCTATTTTTTCTACTTACTTAGGACTCTTCAAATCTCTATGAATTATCTTATGGCTGTGTAGATAGTACATTCCATTGGCAATTTGTTTCGCCCAAGAACAAACCCTGTTTATCGTCACAATATTCTTCTGATTCTTGAGCAAATCGAAAAGAGGACCATATGGACAGAACTCCATGACAATGCAGTAACATGATGGCTCCTGCGTACAGACACCTGGAATAATGTATATTATATTATAAAATATCCACCATGGCTGAGTAGGAAATTTGAATCCATTAACATTCCAAGGCGTTCTTGATGCCGAAGTAACTGAACTCATATTGAATATTTGCTTTTTTGATATGATAAAATCATACAAGCTGTTCAAATTTGGAAAAAAGCGTTGTGAGAGTGCTTTGGAAAGAACACCAACAATTTTGTTTAGGTGAATTTTGGTAGTTCAATTGAATTTGGATTTGGAACGTTCAAATCACCGTCAAGCTCAAATTCTTAAAAAAATAGGCTGTTATCAATTAGAAATGACAAGATACGCTTGTATGAATTAAAAATGACATGACAAGCTACCTAAACACAATTGTACTCATTTTTTCAGGTAGGTACTGAATAGCTCACTGAATATCCCGTTTTCTTATATCAATGCTGAGAGTGGTGATCATGGATATTTTCAGCTCGTCAATATCGATATGTACAGGGTGAACAAATCAAGATGTTTGTATAGGGGAACCTAACTCTAGTAAATACAAAAAATAGGGGTCGCATCTCTAGTTTCGAGAAAAAATCACTGGCGAAAACAAGAATTTGCTATCGTCTTTTGTTTGAAAATGACAGTACAAAAAGGTTGTCCCCAGAAGGAATTATATTGCCTTTGCTGTGGTTATTGATCGTCGACAACCTGATAGTCAAGCTACACAATTTTGGTTTCACGACTCAAGGTTACGCCGATGACCTAGTTGTCACCATCAGCAGCAAACATGGCAGGAACATTTCCAATCGTATGCAAGTAGCTCTAAACATAATCAGAAGCTGGTGTGCGAAGAAAGGACTCAATGTAAATCCAAGCAAAACAGTGCTGGTTTCATTCACCAAGAGGCGAAAGTATGAACTTATCAAAGCCCTATATCTGAATGGAATCCAGCTCACATTGTCCAATGAAGTCAAATTTTTGGGCGTAGGAATCGACCAAAGCCTGACAGTCAACCACATTCTTTCCAGAGCTATAGCGGCAAACTGGACATGCCGCAGAGTCTCTGGCAAGAAATAGGAACCAAAATTTATCTATTGGTAATACCAAACGATCATCAAACCAATGGTCACCTACTCTTCATTTATTTGATGTCCAATAATGCAACAAATTTCGGCACAAGTCAAGCTGCTGAAAGTGCAGCGGCTAGCTTGTCTGGGAATATTGTCTCTATTCACGATCCCCTCTGCAGCTTTGGAGGTAATGCTGAATAACCTTCCACCATTGCACCTATATGCAATGAAAGAAGCAACAATCAGTGCCTTCAGACTGAGCCAGATGATAAAATCTCAAATCAGGAAATCAGATTGTATGTGCACTTGAAGATTTTTGGAAATGTTTCCCCAGTATCCATGTCTAAGCTAACTTAGGACTGAAAACAATCCCTGGACAACTGGCAGCGGAAAACCAGATCACTTTGATGTGGGTTCCAGGTCATAAGGGAGTTATATATAGGCAACGAGGAAGCAGACTACCATGCCAAACATTTTCCGACCCAAAACCTTTCTGTGGATTCTTAAATGCCGAAAGAGAGTTTCGACGTTGGGAAGCGGATGAAATGAAATCTCACTGGAGTAAAGTGCCAGGACAAAGACAAGTGAAAAGACTACTGAGCCTCTAGCCAAGAAAAGCTAAACTGCTTCTTGAGTTGGACAAAAATACTCGAAACATGACGGTACTCCTCACTGCCCTCTGAGGAATCACCTCAGAGAGATGGGCAAAACAGAGAGTGATAGTTGCCGCCGCTACTGCGGAACTTCACTGAAACTGCAACACATTTGCTTTCCGATTTCCCAGCGCTCTTCTGCAAGAGGCTCAAGCTCCTGGAAGGGACACTCTTGAACCCCTTTGATGTCAAGAAACTGATGTTAAAAACTGATGTAAAGAAACTGATGTCAAGAAACTTATAAATTCTGCACGAAGTCTCGGAATCCTGGTTCTCAAAGAGAGGACAAAAGATCTGATAGGTCGAGTTACTTGAGAAGCTGCATAACCTTAACGACCCCTCCTACAATCTACAATCTATCCTATACAAACACGAATCTTGTCCACCAGGTAAAATTTAAAGAACGAAATATTTCATACTTTCCCATATAATAATTAAGCTGAGAGAAAAAACTATGCTAACATTCGTGCAAAATTGAAAACAAAAATCTTCGTCATATTTTTTCTCTATAGTGTTTTGAAAGTATGTATGTGAAAAGAAAAGTGAATATGACAACATTTTGAATACTCTGATCACAATTTTACCACACAACAAAACGATATGTTCGTCACCTCAACAAGTGTTTTGCAAACTACGTTGAGTTGGATTAAAACTACTCCCGAAGATTTCATCATGCCAAAGGTCTCAGCATTCGTCATTTGAATTTTCGAATACCTACTATGGCACCATACTTGGTTCACTTACTCTCAAAAAGAACATCTATCCGAGATGATTGAAAAAATATATATTTAAACGAATTGAACTAAAAAAAAAGAATTGTTGAAAGCCTGATTCACTCAGAAACATTTACTTTTGTGTATTAATCATTCAGTCAATTCCCAATATTTCAAAATGTTATCTGACCTATTTATTTGAATAGAAAAAATTGTTCATCAGGGATTCAGATCGACCATTTCAGCATGCGTGCATTAGAGAAAGAGAGAGACAGTTATACTTCTGCGCATCATAAACCCAGAGGGCAAACTGTAGGTAGGATGTGAAGTAAAGTGAATTAACAACTCAAAATTGCATTCTCAATTATTGTTCATTAATCATTATGTCTCAATATCTCAAATATTTATTCTTATTACTTTCAAATTTGAAAGGAAAATAGTAATATTGAAGGACCGTACAATATCCCATTCTTCAAACAGTCCGTTATTCAGTCTCCTACATTCACCAGTGGAAACTCAAATAGAAAAATGATTTTTCCAACTCAACTCCTTCGTCTTAATTGAATCAATATTCACTCACCTTTGAACTTGACGATATTTGGGTGGTTCAATTTTCTGAGATTTCGAATATCCGTCTCTTTGAGATCAGAAACTTTTTTCACAGCCACTGCGATATTGTTGAGCATTCCTGAGAAGACAGCCCCCTGTCCACCAGAACCAAGAAATTTGAGGTCGGTGATTTGTTCGAATGGTATTTCCCAATCATCTGAAAGGAGGAACTAATTACATATTTTCTGTTTATATTGGCTACAAAGTTGTTCATCAAGTGGGGATCTAGAGCATATATACGAACAATAAGAATTAATCCAAAATGTTGGCAAAAGTGAATAAATATATCCAAGGATATAAATCCACTGTTGAAACCATAGATCTTACTGCTTACGCTAGATCCGGTATCCAGGTTATTTGTTTTGTAGGTCCGGGAGGGTTCGAAAGTACTAAGCTATTGATTGGTCGTTTTCAAATTTTGACGACCCGCGTTAGTTTGACACAAACTTAAAATTCCGACAAATGTCAACTATTGTAATCTTCAGCGAATTCCGGTGTCGATCGGGTCTGATTCACATAGTTTTGAGTGTTTTTATGTGAACAATTAGATTGCAATGCCGAAATCCTGTATGATTTGCAGTAACAAATTTGTAAAGGGTTCTGCCAGATCTTTTCATAGGTATGTACTTATATCATAGTATTTGTATTCCATAAACCATAGGCGTACTGTTGGGTAGGACAGGACGTAAGAATAGAAACTAAAAATAAATTATGAATACTTTATATTCGATAGATTTGAATTACTTATTTGGATATCCAGAATCTTTGTCCAGACCCTTCGGCAATCTTAAGTTCTTCTTGAATGAATTATTGCCATTTCTGTCAAATTTGTTCACCGATTGCATGATGATACAGCCGTATATAATAGGTATGTGATATAAATGATTTCATTTTATAGGTTTCCCAAAAATATCGATATTGGTGCAATGTTTTGGGTATTACCGGAAATATACCTTTCTATGGAGTTTTGTGCTCTGATGATCATTTTTCTCCAGAAAGTATCAGAATTTCACCAGCTGGCAAGAAATCATGCACTAGTGGAACTTTACCAATTTTATTGATGTTTCAGTATTGCAGCCAAAGAATATTGAGAGGTAATAACTTTTCTTCAATTATTTCACAAGTAACACATATTTGATAATATACTTTTTCTTTTTATTGAGGATATCAAACCATTGAGTCATTGGTTACTTGACAAGGAGAACTACGTGGAGAATATGCCATTGGAATATGGATTTGGAAAGCAAATCAAGAGATAGGTACATTTGAAGATAAATTATATTCGCTATAGTGATTCATTGGGGGGTTATCGAATCTACTCCACCGGCCGCCATCTTACTCCAAATGATTCTCCTGATCATCATCAACCTTAACAGCTTTAGAAACTGAGAGGGAATACCGAAAGCTATTTACAGGGTATATATGGAAGTATTTCTGTGTGTTATTATACTTATTTTATTCTATTTCATTCTCTGATTGAGAATAAAAACATCTACTCTGAAAATCCAGTTCATCACATCAAGAGGAAAAAATACATAGATATATATTAGAATATCAGAATGATATTACCAGAATTGATGTAAATGAATTGTTTTATAATAATCAGATATGCCTAATAATAATAAACAATGTTCATCAGCAAGGTTTTCATTATTTAATCACCTCAATCTGTACAAAGTACAATTCGATATCTACCTACCCCTATTTACCTACTGTTCATTTTTTTTTGTAACCAATGAAGTCAAATCATTCAATAGAAAATGAAGAATTGAATATGTTTTGTACCCTTCAAAATATCTCAACTGTACGCTACTGTATCATAGTACTTTCTTGCCCTTCACCCCCTCTCATCAATACCCCTCTGATACCAAACAAATACTACATGATGACGGATCTAGCGTAAGCAGAAAGATCTATGGTTGAAACATTCATTTTTGAAAACCACCATTGATGAAATAATTCTAAGTGGAGTATTAACGAACTAAGTGTCTGATTATTTTTTGCACTTCATCTCTTACCACAGACTTACTGTTTATCCCTCTATCATGTTTTCATTATAGACTCTGCCAGAATGTTAGAAATTTCAATATATGTGAACATTCTATAAATACTGTTCTTCTTGTGTTATTGAATCTTGAAAATGAGAAACTACCCCAAAAGTAAGGTCAACTTGATATATTATTGAGGGCTATTCCTCAATTGGGCTACTTACCACTTAAACAGATTATATTGACTATCAGGGCATGATTTCGGTATATGAAAAGTTCAAGAATACATACTTAATTATAAAACATAGTGAGGCAAAACTTGATGATATAAATACCCAAAGACTTTTGTCTTCTAATAATTATATTGTCTCACCACATCACAACACAAATTGACGAAAATAAAAACATATGTATTGGTTTGCTTACTGCATTCCTGAAAAGAACCGAAACAAAATATACAAAAAAAAGTGTTTGAAAAGTGTTTTTTAACCGCCAAGTTAGTTGCAAAGCAACCCTCGAAGTCTCATTGAGACTTGTATGAGTAAGGAAGACGGGGACCTTAGCTTTTTAAGTGTCATCCGAAGAACTACTCGGATGGTTATCGTTGAGAGTCCGAAGAATTGAAATCTAGTTACCAAGAATGTTCGGTGAGTCACCTATCTCCTCCCGCTAAACGATAATATAGAAATAAATAAATATTTCCAATAGCCGCCGCTGGATTTTAACCCGGGCCCTCTAGACTATAAGCTAGCGATTCAACGCACTCGACCACCAGCCGAGCTGGTAAAGGTAGATACTTTTGATCAAGCTTTTGATTTATTTTCATATGAAGAGAGTAGGTACCTACGGGAGCTTAGAAGGGCTATCATTGTTTTATTTTAATTTTTCCCTACAATTCTGAATTTTGAGTTGCAACTCGA
This sequence comes from Chrysomela aeneicollis, assembly GCA_029955515.1. NCBI lineage: Eukaryota > Metazoa > Arthropoda > Insecta > Coleoptera > Chrysomelidae > Chrysomela > Chrysomela aeneicollis. The sequence continues at coordinate 7,142,740 of JARUHQ010000005.1, read as the reverse complement.
AAAATTATCAAATTCCGAGTTGAAACTCGGAAAATTATTAAATTCCGAGTTGCAACTCGGAAAATTATTAAATTCCGAATGGCAACTCGAAAAATCATTAAATTCCGAGTTGCAAGTCGGAAAATTATTGAATTCTGAGTTGCAACTCTGTATATAAGGAGTGTGGAAAGTGAACATTTCGCACGAGTAGTCGTTTGTAACGAGTGCAGGAAATGCTATTTCCGTACGAGTTCTGTACACTATTACTACGACCAAAGATAATTTCGACATTTCAAAGATGTAAATCAAATTTGTATTTCCATGCAAATCTGAGTTGTTTGAATTACATTGATACATGCACACAGCCGATTTAATCTTTAACTTTATATTTTCAGGTGGCATCGATTCGATATCACCGTATATCTTCATTATTCAGGTAATAATTGAAAACTTTTTCGATAATTTCGAATGTGAATTACTGAATTTTTCTTCATCTGCACAACAACTCCATTAATATTTGAATATAGCTGGGAGAATCTTCACAACTCGAAGAACCAAATGGGCGAGCAAATGGGCTATCAAGAACTTGAAACCATTCAGGTGGCCAGGAAGAGACGGAATATCACACAACATGGGAGTGGCTGGTGGATGAAAAATAAAAAAGCCATGAGGAAGCGATCTGCATTCACAAGTGTGAATCGTTGCTTTCGATATTTTCAATTGGATAGACTATTTTTCCTTTCAGCATCAAATTATATTTGTCAATATGTCCTGCTGATGGCAGAAGGCTGATGTATTCCTGGTCGCATGATTCTTTGATATTCGTGAAATTCGTGCAGGCATTTGGCTTTAGATACCAATGAAATTGTTTGTGCAAACGAAGACAATTCAGTGATTCACATCTGGAATCATCAAAAAAGTTTTCAATTATTACCAAAAACATAGATCCAAAAATATGTAGATATACGGTGATATCCTCGGTGATATCGAATCGACACCACCTGAAATTATTGAGGCCGCTCAAATTACATCTGTGAAATGACTTCCCGTGAGCTGAAAAAATGTTTGGTCGTAGATGAAATAGTGTACAAAACTCCGTTGGAAAGTGCATTTCTTGCACTCGTTACGAACGACTACTCTTGGCGTGTCACTTTCCTTACGTAATATACTATTCCGAGTTGCAACTCAGAATTTAATAATTCTCCGAGTTGCAACTTGGAATTTATTAATTTTTTGAGTTGCAACTCGGAATTTAGTAATCTTCCGAGTTGCAACTCAGATTTGTTGGGAAAAATAAAAAAAATATTGGCCCTTCTACGTTTTCGTAAAAACTCTGAAATTGTTACATTTGAATTTATTACAAACCTCAGACGAATAAAAAACATAGACTGATATTTTCCATCCATTTCATGATGCCAATACGACTGTCAAACCTTTTTGTTTCCACGATAAGAATCTATCGTTCGGGCCTCGTCGAACCAACTCGCCGTAGTCGTTTTTCGAGCGAGTGTCTCAGATTGTTTACGATTCATGACGTGGTCAACATTTAGGTCATGGTTTTCATGGACTAATTCACTTATTCATGTATTAAATATATTTCTCTTCACTTAAAATTGTAAAAAAATGTTTTATTTGTGGTTAAAAGCAGGTTTCTGTTATTAAAGTGTCAATAGTGTCATTTCATTGGTGAGTGCCATAGTCGTACGTTCGGGAAAGGAATAATATGGAATAATACTATATATTCATTCTATTCAAGATGATGATTATTTTCAGCTGATCGGATTTGTATTTTACAGATTGCATTCATGTATAAAATAGTACAAATGAACAATGATGAATATAATATGTTTCAAATAATCAATTCGTGTTATGTTTCTGTGATTTTATCCGTCTGAATATCATGCCTCTATAAATTTCATTTCGCACGACTATTAACAAGAAGGGTCAACATTTCCGCCCGCTCTCCTCCTCTCTCCCCGATACCAAGAGAGATAATTAGATCTTGCTTTCAAACAATGTAATGCATTAAAGTCTATGTATTTTATTGGTCTGAGTTACAAACTCTGTAGGTGAAGGTAAGAAAAGACACGTGGTGAAAACTATACAATGGGTTTTATCCTACCGTAGATTTTTTAAATAATATATAGTACCTATAGATTCCAATAAGAAAATGTGTTTATAGTAATTTAGGTACCAAAGGCGTATAATGTGCTTTTATGGACCGCATCGTGTAAGTAACACGCCTAGGTCCATAAACTAGTTACGCCCGAAATACATACATTTTATGCATAACCGGTACATTTGAATTTCATTGTGTAAGTGGCACTTTACGTCCGGTCGTGAATAAAAAATGTAATCATGATTAAATATTTGAAATAAATAAGCAGTATTGGACTGAAAGCGAGACTAAAAGTGTATAGAATGCACATGTTTTTGTGAAAGCCCACTCACCTTGTGTATTTTTGTTCTCGCTAACCCCTTTTCCAATAATGGACAGGACCGGCCTCAAGCAGCCGAAAATGCCGTTCATCCATCCTTGCTTGAGATCGTAAGCAGGTTGAGGAGTGTCTGGAGAACTGTCTTGACAAGCTGCCGGAATGTTCACTGCGTATTCGTTAGCCAACTGGGGTAGGTTGTAGTCTTCTTTGGTGGGGAGAACACTGAAAATTAAAAAATCAAATGAAGACTTGGAAATTGTAGAGATGGTCAACATTTACATGGTAACTAACCTTGAAAAAAACAAATGCATGATCCATAGTTATGCTATGTTATTAATCTCTGAATCTCATATTTAATTATCATGCTACCATAACCTCATGGCAAGAATGCACAACATCAGAGAAATTACATACCAATTTCTCAGGATTCAATCAAAAATATACTTTCCAGGACAAAACATCAAATTTTAAAATTATCTTTATGATCAATAATTGAACAACAAATACAATTAATTCAAACGTCATGATTCATTACAAAGTGAAAAAATAGAATTGCCAAAATATATATTCATATATTCAGAATTTCACGGTATTTCACCAGTTATCCACAACTACCCAGTGCCGACCTTAGATCATAAAGGTTTACGCTAGATACGGCATCATGATCGTAATATTTGTTTGATATTAGAGGGGTATTGATGGAGCAGGTGAAGGGCAAGAAAGTACTATGATGCGTCTTTTTCACTCATACTAGTAATGAGACTTCGAGGGTTGCTTTGCAACTATAAGTTGGCAGTCAAAAACAATTTTCAAACACAGTAGCGTACAGTTGAGATATTTTGGTACAGCACATATTCATTTTTTTATAATCTAATGAATAAATTATTCAGAAAGAAAGAAAGTTTGAAAAGTGTTTTTAACCGCCAACTTAGTTGCGATGTAACCCTCCAAGTCTCATTGAGACTTATATAAGTAAGGAAGACGGGGACCTTAGCATTTTAAGTCTCATCCGAAGCACTACTCGGCTGGTTACGTTGAGAGTCCGAAGGATTGAAATCTAGGTACCAAGAATGTTCAGTTGGTCACCTATCTCCTCCCGCTAAATGATACTATAGAAATAAATGAATATTTCCAATAGCCGCCGCGGGATTTCAACCCGGGCCCTCTAGACCATAAGCCAGCGATTCAACGCACTCGACCACCAGCCCAGTTAACAGAAATTCATCCAAGAGGCACTTGAGATTGCCGAAGGCTATGGATATCCAAATGATTCAAATTAATCCAATTAGAGTATTCATAATTCACCTTCACTTATCATTCTCACTTCCTGTCCAATCCAACAATACGCCTATGGATTATGTAATATAAGATCTGGCAGAATATGTTTCTGCAAATCAAATAGGACTTGTCAAAAAGTTATCACACAATAGAAGAGAAGTGCATTTCTTTGGATATTAGATTTGACTCGAATTATGGTAGGTACTAAGATATTAACGTTATGGTAGGTACTAAGATATTAACGTTACATATTTGTAAAAAATATTTAGTTGCGAACAATATTTCCTTCTCAATATCCTTGATCTGTTTTTCGGAAGCATTAGAATATTTTTTGAGGAAAACACGTCCTGGTAGATCGACAGAAAGGGATATTATATTCAATAAAAATACGAAATTCACTTGAAACCATCGCTTTGAGGGTTCATTGATAGTTAGGTAGATATCGCTTGGTATATCGCGAGTAGATCTGAAAGAAATCTGTTCATTCACCTGTCCAGTATATTCATTATACGCGTGTATCTTTCTCATATTGATCCATTCTGCTGTCTTTCAATTTAACCTGCCAAAAAGTCGTTAATTCAATAAACGGAAACACTCGGAAAACAAGCAGGAGTGATTTTTTTATGCGTCTGGCAGAGGGTTCCTTTCCGCGAAGCATGTCATTGTTATTTTTATGAACCCTATATACCTTGAAACCGACATGAAACGTTTCGGTCCAAACGTATATCCGTCTCGTAAAGACAACTTTTTCTTCCTACTGAAATTGAATTCAATTACTCAATAACCTGCAGTTGGAAATTAATTAATTTCAATGATACAATACGTTCTATGAATTTCTTGATGCTGAATCCTAATATCTTACATCTTCAACCATGGACAGCCATTAGGCTTTGTGGTTTTTCAGCTTGTTTGCAGACAACCTTATGTTATGTTAAAGTTTATAAATTCTGTAAATAAACATTATCATTATTACTATTATTATTACATGTGTAGACTTTTTTGCTGAGAAGAAACACCGTATCGAGTGTTTTCAGGCTAAAGTAATGACTGGTCTGGTGGTGTTGAATCAAGATCGATTCTTGAAATTATTGATGGTGAAAGATGGTAGCAAGCACATGGGCCAGATATTAATAAGTAAACCGCCGAACATCTCTGAGATTAAATAAATACTACACTTGTGAGATAATAGCCATAAAAGAAATGATTGATCTTGCAGCTTTTGTAGCTGATGGTAATAAAACTATTATGAGAGCATAACTCTATTCAAAGCTTACTCAAAGAAGATTTATTCGTTATTAAATGTATTTGTCATTCGTTTGCACTATATTATACTCGATATTATAGAATCTTATGAATGCAAAAAAAACTGCCCGACATCATTGAATTCTTGATTGGATATCTGCAGAGCTCAAAAAACATTAAATGAACGTAAAAATAGTATGTTCAGTACAATAATTTTTAGCATCATAATGAAATTATTTTTATTCAGTGTTATTATGTAATTTTGAAAATTCATAGAATTCTGAATTCATCAAGGTTGAATTATTGGAATAAAATTTATATAATGATATAAGGTTTGTTTTGGTTCGAAATCCTAGAACCGTTCGAGAACTGCGCAGAACTATTGCGCAGTAAACATGAACTTGGGCATTGTTCTTGACCAGTTCTTGAACCGTTCCAGAATCGTTATCAAATCGAAAAACCAAAACGCGGAATGTTAACTGTCAACATCACTCGACACACGTTCTGTGATGCCGTGTGTTTCGTACTCATTATTTGAAAATTTTAAAAAATTAGAGAAATCATCCATTCATTCAGTTGAATTTAGTTTCAAATTTCTAAGTATGGGTAAGATTTGTGTAATTTCAAAGATATTCGCCCATTCAATTAGATTTTGATTGTTATAGATTTGAGCCAAGACTCAGAATTGTTTGAATTCCTGAGGCAAAAAGATGATGATGGAAAAAAAATTTTCAATAGAGAGCGAACGTTAACTCTGATAAGCCTCTTCAAAAAATATAAGGGGAGGGTAGGAACTTTCGAAATAAAGAGTATGAAAAAGTTGAGGGATGCAGTGGCTCGAGACATTTCAAACTATCATAAAATCACAATAACCGCATCTAAATGTGAAAACAGATGGAACGTGCTTGAAAAGAAATACAAAATTGTGAATGATAATAATAACAAGACTGGTAGAGGTAGAAAAATATTCGAATTCGAGAAAGAATTGCAAACAAAAAGAATATTAATCCAACTATTTTATTATCCAATGAAAAAACTATAATTCCCCCTAGAAGTACTGTCATTGCGAATACAGATAATGTTGATGAACATGAAGAGTCAATCATTATAGGTGTTCTAGAAGAAGCAAATTTGGACGTGCCTGTTATTTCTTTATCAGAGCAACCTGAACATTCTCAGGCTGGACCGTCTCGTCATCGCCCTATTCAAAAAACTCCGGCGAGAACATGTAAAAGAAGACGTCCTACTTCTTCTTACAATAAAAGAAACGACATCCTGACGGAAATGAAGAATGACTTGAAGGAATATTATGAAAAAAAATCAATTTAGAAAAAGAAAAGTTAGAATTAGCAAAAAAAACAAAGTGATAGAGAAGTGCGTACGAAATTGTATCAAGAACATGTGGATACCTTGAAGAAGTTCACAAACCAAACTGATGGTGTTATTGATCAATTAAATATTTGTAATAATCCATTTTTAAATGATGTCGCTATTTAAACTATTCTATATAGTTCTTCATAAGTTCGTTTTTATTTAATGAAATAAATATAACTATTGACAAAATAACTACCACAGGACTGTTCTTAAAAAAAATTGCCACTGATTGTGGTTTAGACTTCAAGTGTGTTATATTACTAAATTTTTATTTTGATGGTCAATATCAATATTTTTGTAATAAAGTCTGTGAAGACACAAAACTTCTAATCGAAAATTTTGTATATATTTAAACTTTCCGATTGAATTTCCAATTATTTGTTTAATTAGGTTTTCAACGCATAGAAAACCAAAAATAGCATTTCTAGTTTAGGTTTAGATCGGGGGGGGGGGGAATTCCCTGTAGATTTTTTGTCCAATATAATGATGTTCTCCAGAATAGTCAACTTTCTGACCACTCAATCGTCTTTTAGAATGTATTGCAGTATTAAGACATGATATAAGAAACGACCTGCATCAAGAGGACATTTCACATCTCATTTATAAGCCAGAAGAACACAAGGAATCCTGCATGAATTCCATCATATTTTAGAGCAAAACTGTGTAGTAGCTAGTAGGATACATATATTCAGTTCAACAGAGTATTGAAAAATCCCCCAGTTTTGCAAGTCTTGCAGATTAAAATGTGGAAACATTCATGGGAGCTAGTGCCCAATTTGCTATGTCCATTCCAAGATAATAACAATAAATCAGACATTTAAATTATTGAAACAAATACTAAGACAGTTCTATCACTTGAAACAACAAAAACATATTATTATGCTTTCTGGATATGCTGTGTCTCAGACAATTTTGTCATTGATGAGGGAGTTTAGTCTGAAGAGGCTGCAGATGTCCATAGTCAGTGGATTAATTTCAAGAGGGTATCAATGAAGAAGAAAATTTTGCAGGTCAGCAACATTAGAAATGCAGTATCTTGAGGGTCTATCCTTTCATGATCAGTTCCCTGTAAAAAAAATGAAACACATACTAGAAGATAGAAATAAAATATAAGTTGATTTCAACTGTTAGAAATCTGCTGAATTAGAAAATTGTGGAAATATATGGTACGAAGGAGTGATCCTTTATAATTTATATAATAAAATGTCCAACCAATCAATGATATAGGATTGAAGCCACATAATTGCGATAATGGTGACCTGCAATGTTTTCTTCTTCATTGTCACCTTCTTCAAATTTAAGGTTGTAGACACCTTACTCCCATTCTATTTTCTCATCAATAGCAAGATTGTGTAAAACACAGCATGCCCTTATAAAATGGCACATGGCATCTACTTTTCAAGTGGTATAACTGTCTGAATTTTTGTTTCAATATTCCAAATGTGTGTTTTATTAATACTCTACATTTTTTCAGCTTCTTGTTATAATTTTTTTCAGTGTCTGATAAATGTCCATTATCTAGGTATGGTGTCAACAAATTCCTCAAACAGGGATAGGCACTATCTCCCAAAATATAATTATCTCCACATTTATTGACAAAATTTGTGAATAATGGGGAGTTTCTAAATACTCTGCTATCGTGAACAGATCCAGGATACCCAATAAAAACATCAATGATCTTCCTCTCACTATCACACACTGCCTGCATCTAAAAATCATAAGAAATTACGGTATTCATTATAATCAGGGCAATGATGTCCTTATGTATTAATTGATTTAACATGTACAGCAAAGTTTATGAAGAACAAAAAGGATACCGCAATCTAGAAACTGGACCAACTATTTACAAACCTGTATGGAATAATATTTTTTTCTATTTATGTATGATTCCTGGTCTTCTTCTGGCTTATCAATTGTGATGTGACAACCATCTATGCAACCCAAAACATTTGGAAATCCCAATTCCTCAAAATCATGTAAAATTTCAAGTTTTTGTTGCTCATCAGGCCATGTTATTGTAAAGGGTGATAAATAAGATAAAAAAGTGTCATGTTTTCTATGATATTATGAAGTTTCCCTATGCTGATATTAAACCTATCAGCTACATCCCTAAAAGATGCAGCTTCATGCCCAGCATACCATAGAAAAATCAGTACACATTTTTTAGCTGATATCCTATCATGCCCAGTATCTTTTTTGGGAAACATATCTGATGTCTCAAACTTGAGAGCCAATGACTCAACCAAGGCTGTTGAGACTCTGAAGTGCTCCTTGAATTCGGTATCGTTTAACAACGGTACTGTTATTTCCGCAAAGCCTTCATTTTTCGGATGGCAGTTCAATAACTCTGGCAATACCATGTCCAGAACATTATCGTCCCCATCTGACGAACTGGAACTTGAATTCAATAACATAAACATTATTGTTTTTATGTTTTTATTGAAAAACACCAAAAACCACCAAGCAAAAGTGGGGTTATCTAATTTTCAAACACTTTGCGTTCTGCGCATGTGCGAACTTGAAAATTCCATTTCGGTCATATTTCGGTTCATACTATTGAGTAGGGACTCCTTTTACAGTTCAAGAACCGTTCTAGAACCGTTCTGAAATTGTTATGAGAGAACCAAAACACAGAACTGTGAATACTTGGTGATTCTCAATATTTTATGTTTCAGAGTTGATATAATTCACTCGAATTCACCACAACCGTGTCATTTCTCACTTCTAAAATCTGAATTGATATCACTGAACATTTTATTGTGAAATGTAGGTAGGTATATGAAAAAATACGAAACATCTTATAGGTGATGAATTCATCGGATTTCGGTCTTAAATCCATTCGATTGGAATTAGGTAGGTACAACCAGATTGTTAATTTTCGGTGAAAGGTTTATCATTTTGTGAGATTCAGAGTCAACAAAATGTCGGCTTGTTATTTATTAATTTATCATAGTATATACATAATATATACGATATGTATGAAAGCTCACCCATAACTTTGGCATTAGGCTCCTCCTTATATTCCTTAATTTTCATGATAAATGATGAAACTCTCAGCATTGATTGAAATTCTGCGAATCCCACTATTCTACCTCGAAAATAACGAAAAATACGGGGACATCCATTTAAAGTGAGACAAGTTAAATTTTTTCAGGATGTATATTTTTTCAGGAAAAGTTATATCGGTAGTAAGATCACGGATTTGAAGGAATTTTGAGCCTATTTTGGCCCCTTAGTAAAAATGGGTAGTTCAGGCGGTGTAATCACTTAGATTAACACTACTCTCGAGACTATTGAGCCGGTAGGTGCATTTTCATCTGTCCTGAGTTTCATCATTCTACCTCGAAGAGTTCAGAAGTTACGAGGATGCTTTCATAAAAATTGAGACACACTGTATAGACAAAAACATTGAAATGTGTACAATTAGACAAAATTATGTTAGGTGAGTAGATTCAACATTCGTACCCTCGTTCATACCTAATACCTACCTAACATATTTCAAAAGAATCAATATTCAACTCCCCCATTATAACAAATTCCATTCTAATTACGGCGGAATATGCACCCCAAGTATCTATACCCCCGAAAAACACGCGAAGCGCCTCCGATTTTCACCCCATGCATACGGTTGACCTTTTTTCCGAGCAGAACTTTCCAATAAGGGGATAAACCCATCCACGAAGCCATCATATCAGCGTCGATCGATAAATGGCGAGCTCGTGTTACAGAACAATACCATCACAAGTAATGATCCCACACCGTTCTTGGTTCTACAATATCGCTGTCGAGGCGTAATTTTGTGTATTTAATAGGGGGTAGTGGGATGTAAATCGCTTCACTATATATATTCGAATATAATGAATAAATCGTGAAGAAAATTGCGCTTCAGAGGAAAACAGTCAACAAATTATTCCTGAATTTCATCATTTCACATTATACCGAGCATTATACAGAGTGTTTCTCATCGATATGCGAATATTTAAGAGTGCGATGTGATTCCACATGGAAAATGAATGATTGCCTCATAACCTCGCTTAAAACTTATGGTTACGGTCCAAAATATTACATTCCGAATAACATATGGGGGAATGTAAGAGAACTTGATCAACATTATGTCCAAAAACGCTCAATATATTTCAGTCTCGATTTCAGTGAAGTACAGTAGATATAGTGACATTCAATAAAGACGCATGTTTTTCAATGCAAACATAATTTTCAGGTATAACAGTGACGTGCTTATGAGCACTGAATTTTATGATACCTATAACAAACACAGAAAATGGTAGGGGAGACCAGGGCTAGTTGCCTATTGGGGTTTGTGCTCGGGTTTGTGGACATATCCCCTTCAACTCTTAGTTCATGAGATAGATTGTGCTTCTATTCGCGATATTAGAGTGAACTACACCTTTTCCAATTGTAGTTCAAAAAGCGTCAAGTTGACTTCAAGATGTATCAATTGTATTTCAAATTAGTCAACTCAATTTCAAAAAGTATCAAATGTATTTCAAAATTATCAATTCAACTTCAAAATGCGTCAATTGTATTTCAAATTGATCAATTTAATATCGAAAAATTCCATTTCAATTTCAATTTCAAATCTTATCTTTTTTGTTTCGAAATCAGTTTACTACATTCTGATATGGAGCGCTCCAATAACAGGGTGAATGAAAATATCACGTAACACCCATCTAATCTATGCATGTGCTTTTTCAGTTTTGAAATTCGAATGATGCATTACGAAAGTGTTAGTTTTTGAAATTGAACTGATAATTTTCAAATACAATTGATGGTTTTTGAAATCCAAATGACTAATTTGAAATACAATTGACCATTTTTGAAATAAAATTGGAAAAGATGTAGTATCCAGCCCGCTATTACATGTATTGCTCTATCGAGTACCGTGATAGTGAAGATTTGTAATCCAAAAACATCGGTGATAAGTAAACTCGTAAGTAAATATTTATTTTTCAACAATTTATGAAATTCTGTCCATCGAGTACTTCTGGTTATATTTCAATAATTATATATGAAAAATATGAGACTATTACTTGCGATATTTTATTCCATGAAGATTTCGTATGCAGGCCATTTTCATTTTATTACAGCGTTTTATGTACGCATTAACTGTGACTCCAATGATGATATGTAGGCTTGAGTAGGCCTATTCTGACGTTCTGATCACCTCGATGATTATATGCATTGAGAAGAATATAATTTTTTTTAAATATATGAGACTTCGTTTTTCCAATAAAGACACTTAAGTAAATGTCAAGTCAACTAACCCCATCATTCATGTCAACAAACCCCATATCCGGGGTTCGTTGACTAACTGTACATGCTAACTTAATTCTGATCCAAACTCAGAGCTGAGCTATTGTGATATTTGGAATCTTGGTGAGGAAAAAATTGATAAAATACCAGTCGTTTTTTCACAAGAATTTGATTTGTCAAAATTTAGTCAACTAACCATGGTCTCCCCTACTCGAATGTTTTTTTTTTCGAATGAAACATATTCTTAAATCCCAATACAAATCTTGACAAAACAATCATATTGCCATTATAAATTGAAATATATGATGAGAAAACTTTGAGAAATGTTGACCGGAGTTCTCCGGCATTCCTAGAAAACTCCCGGAAGATAATCATGTCGGATTGAATAAATATTGACACATATGTTCTGTGACAAAAAATTTGATGAAATCATTCTGAATTGAAGATTTATTCAGTAGATGACATGAAAATCAGCAGCACAAATCCTGAACCGAGTTCTGAACTAAACTGCTAGAAAGGTAGATATAGGTATATAATTGAGTATATAGATGCAATAATTAAGTACATATATTTACGAAATGAAAGTTGCTATTCTGAAGGTGACGACGGAATAAAAGTGAAGTATATTATTATTGATCTTGACCTGAAAAAAGAAAACATTGCGAATTTGGTGAATGAGCTCTGGCCTGGTTGTATGAGGCATATTGGATATCGAATATCGAATCTCAACCTCAACTAAGTCAGTATAGGTTACGAACTGACTTATTCGGATTCCTTTCAAGTTCTAATATGGTCGATTCTGGTATAGGTAGCAAAAGTATTTTTGATGATGAAAATGATATCAATGAACCATTCTTGCGTAGTATAAAAAGTAATGGCATATATATGCTTGGTGTCCATGTGTCCATAGAGAACAACAAATTGCTCAAAATGGTATAATCTATCCCACCCACTTTCCCATGATATTAAGAGTACTTACCTATACGTATATTACATGTACTGGAGAACCACAACTATTATTTTGTATATACCGTGTGTCCCAAATATGTTACAGGGCAATATCTGGTTTGTTAGATAAGAATAACCGAGAGGTTAGGTTAGGTTAGGTTAGGATTGTAAGTAAGAGTGCAATGATTGAAGAACGCCGTAAACGAGTTTACAAAACTAAAAAAATCATAATTCAAAAGTAGAATCAGAACATGTAATGATACACAGTGCTGTCTATATAAAAACGTACTATTCGAAAATTAAATCAATATAATTATGTATAGCTTTCACGAGAGCTTTCATGAAGTCCTGAAACTTTTGTTAGGGCCGGTTTATCAATGCAGGGTAAGGTTAATATAACCCAAGGTCAACAGCTAACTCTGGGATAAAATGTTTATTCACTTCGAGGTGGGGTTAAACGCTATCAAAATCAAACGGGAAATTAGCTCTATAGGATAAAGTTAACCCTGGGTCAGCTTACCCCTCGGGATAACCCTGCATTGATAAACCGGCCCTTAGTATCTTTTCGTATCTTTTCTCCAATCTCCAACAAACCGGGTTGCCACAGTCACATACAATTTGGGACACCCGTCACAAGTTGTACAACAAATAATGAACCTCAGGTAATTTCAGGCATATATAAATTAAAAGTAATAATATTGAAATTGAAATTGTATCGAGGTTTGACACTTGTCGTGTAAAAATAATAAAAAAATTTAAAAGATTCAGACATATCCGACTTGTCAGGGTGTATTCAGAAATCATGAGCAAAATTGATTCGATATGTTCTCAAATCATGTTTCTCAAAATTAACTTTTTCAACTAGAAAGTTTATACCGAGGTTTATACAAACAAAAAGTCATGAATTGGAAGGATTTGAACAAAATGAGAAAAACTCGGAGAAAACCTCGGAGAAAACCTCGGAGAAAACCCAACGTCTTTCCTAACTTACGAGGGTTGCTTCGCAACTAAGTTGGTAGAGGTCGACAAAACAGGAATTCTTGTCTTGATGAAAACTTCTTGTCTTGTCTTGAGACGAAGTCAAGAAATTTTAAAAAATCTTGTCTTCACGTTTTCTTGACATATATCTTGTCTTGACTGATGATACCGTTTAGGACCGTAGGTACAGAGTGTCCCACTTAAATGGGTTACCCCCCATTATCCTCGTAATTTTCAACATATTTTGGTTATTCGAAAACTTTTCTGGAATAATTTTTCACAATTTTTTTAACCAGAGCTCACTTTTTCCTTATATCAATAAAATACAGGGTGACTCGTATTTTTTTTTCAAATGAGATGATCTATATTTTTTCCATAATTCGATGGAGCCCGTCAATCTGATTTCAAAAATATATTGCATTTATATATTATTGTCGAATAAAAAATAGAAAACAACCGCAGAATTTAAAAAAAAATCTTGAGTCGCCCTGTAATTGGTTGATTCTGAGAAAAAGTGAGCACCGATTCCAAAAATTCGTAAAAAATCATTCCAGAATAGTTTTTGAATGCCGAAAATATGTTGAGAATTATGAGAAAAAGGAGGGTGACACCTTTAGGTGGGACACCCTGTACTAAATGGTGATTCCCCGACACAAATATGTCTTTCCGTTGTTATCGCAAATGGCCAAGAATTTTCTCTGAACTCCATCAACATCTGTATTGCGGAAAAGCTATTTTCAGCAGCAGCTTTAACAATCAAAAATCTAAGTAATCGGCTAGACGTTGACTCCATAAGAAGTCTTATGTGCCTTAATTCATGGCTTATGAATTCCGATTTGAAAAACTAGTTTGCAATTTTAGTTTCATCATTGCTATTTTTTCCAATTCGCATTTTGCAACTATGTTCAATAAATGAAAATATGTTATGTTGAAATATGTTATATTTTTCACAAATAAATACGTTTTACTGTTAGTTTGGTTGTTAGTCGAGATATTTCAAGATTTCTTGTTTTCTTGACAAGAAATCTCGCAAGAAATCTTGGTATCGACATAAAATTTCTTGTCTTGTCTTGAAATCTGAAATGAGTTCTTGATTTCAAGACAAGATCAAGACAAGATCTTGAAATTTTCAAGAACTTGGCGATCTCTAAAGTTGGCGGTGAAAAACATACTCTTCAAACACACTTCGACCAATTCAACGAATAAAAAAAGATTTAAAATTTTCAAAAAGGATGGACAACGAGCGGAAAACAACTGCTTTCCTGGCTCATGTCACGCAGAACATAGACTGCAATCTATGCACCGATTCACTATTCAAATGTTTATCTCTTCCTAACACGCGACCATGTTCACACTGATACAGGATGAGGTCGATGAGGATCTACGTCTAGATCTACTTTGCAAGCCGTGCCTGAATAGGTATATATATACGCGCATGAGCGGTGGATGAACGATACAATTTGGACAATTGATTATTGAGGGATACAATAGAATAGTGGACAGTGCTTTCGTTTCACACACACAGGCGTACCGGGTCATGCTCACATCGACTTTCTTCCCTCATAAATTCACCAGAAATAATTATCTGGATTTTCACCAATATCCCAGTTAACCAAAAAAGTAACAGTAAGTCGCAAGGAACAAAAAATGTTGTAACATTGATGATCCTCCTGTAGGTTCCTCAAAGATTTACTGACGACTTCGATACGTGGACATCAACATACGCTTTTTGTGAGCATTGGGAATTCTCCAATTCAATTTTCATGGAAATTGCATGCGACAATATTTTTAGAAGTTTTGATGAAGTGTATGATAATACTATGCGACATATTTCTATTCACCTCATTTAAATATCGAACTCGTCCCTCTGTCAATTTTCTTAGATGCCCTATTCAATGACACGTTACGACAACCCAGCGATCATCTTCATGCGAGCAATGTGAAGTAAGCAGCCCCAAAGGATCAAATATGGACATTACAGCGAGCATTACAGTCTTCAAGATATTTCTTTTAGTTGGTACTTTATTTTCGTTTCGGGTAATCTCAGTTTGAACCTCGGTTTGAACTGAGAAGCATTTTCTCTTGCATCCCACCAAAGCCCAAGAATCCTCTGTAGGGACGATTGACTAATTCATTTGTTTTATTTCATTGTTTTTGTTCTGAATTGGTATTGGATTCCTTCGAAATTCAATATTGTAGATGAAGCTACCAGAACACGAATTTACAAGACCATGTGGACTTCGAACGATGGATTAGTGGGACTAGATTTTTGATGAACTTCAATGAGAAGATGTGGCCTACAGAATGAGTAAAAACAAGAGTTATTGCTGTTGATACAATGAAAAAGCATGAAATTGTGGCTCTCACAGTTTCAACTCAAATACGATTGATTTCGAAAGATTTTCAAAATATTCGAGAATTAACAAGGACAGTGGCTTGGGTAATAAGATTTCGAAATATTTTATTATCAAAACTGAAACATAAGAATTGTGAGTTTTTCCCAAATACTCTGTGTATCAGAAATTGAAAATGGAGAAATTGAATTGACTGACATAGTCAGTACGAAAGTTTTGCAGAAGAAATTAAGGCTCTTCCGAGGGGGAGGACACCACGGCAATAGGTGTACAAAATTTTCAGAAATTAATGCCGATACTTTCGGCATTATAGGCATTATCTGAAAATGATCGGCATTATTCGAAATTAAAATAAACGGCAATAAAGGGCATTTCAACGAATGAAATTGGAGAAGGGTCATCTATGTTTCATTCCTGTTTCAGTTATATAATTCGGCATTACGGCAATAAACTAACATTTAATGCCGAAAGAGGCAATAGGTGTACATAATTTTCGAGAGTGTCCTCCCCCTCGGGCTCTTCTAAACGGTAAACAAATGAACGGAAAAAGTTTATTGAGATAACTTTCTCCTATGCTCAATGATGATGGAATTATGATTCTGAATGGAAGAACAAATTTTTCAAATGAATTTGAATTTTCAATAAGATAACCATATTTATTACATCCAAAGCACAGATTCACGCGACTAATACAACATCATTATCACGAAAAATCCGGTCATCAAGGTATAGAACTTAACTTGAAAGAAGTAAGACAGTATATTTGGATTATTGATGCTAGGACAGCGATAAAATCAACATTCGCAAGATGTCAAATATGTGTGAAAAGAAAAGAAGTACCTAAAATACCTATCATGGGACAACTACCACCTGAAAGGATAACTCCGAATGTTAAACCTTTCACATTTACGGAAATTGATTACTTTTGACCAATGGTGGTTAATGTTGGGAGACGAAAAAAAAAGATGGGGTGTCATTTTCACTTGTTTTACTATCAGAGCTATTCATTTGGAGGTAGCACATAGTCTCACTACAGATTCTGTCATCATGGCAATTCGTAGAATGCTGTCAAGAAGAGGAATTTCTAAGCAAATTATCTCAGACAATGGGACCAATTTCCCTGGAGCCTCTGAAGAACTAAAGAAAGCAATTCAAGAGCTAGATATCGCGAAACGTGTGAAACAATGGTTACCAGAGGTATCGAATGGAAATGTATTCCTCCTGGACCCCTATTCTTGAATTCTAGGGAATAGAAAATCTGAGAGAAAAGTGAGAAGGAAATATATTAATCATCTGTCAAAGAAGTGGAATATACAACCTGTTTTCTACTCTCTAGAATTCAAGAAGAGGGCCTTAGAGCGAGTCATATGGGAGGTGTATGGGAAAGATTAATAAGATCGGTAAAGACAACTTTCAAAATTGTATTAAATGGACAAACTATCAGAGATGAGATACTTTCAACTTTACTCGCTGAAGTTGAAAAAATTATCAACACGAGGCCGCTCACTCATGTTTTTGTTGACCCTGTGGATTTAATCAAATGGTAATGGACCTCCAGGTGGTTTCGAAGAGGAATATATCTTCGAAAAAAATGGAAAAAATCGCAAAGACTTATTAATGCTTATTGGAAACGGTGGATAAAAGAATACTTACCAACCCTGACCTGTAGGCGAAAGTGGATGAAAAACCAACCAGACCTGAAAATTGACGACATAAAGGGATCTATAGAAGACCTGTTACCAAGTTATGCTCATTCCAGACGACGAACATGCCAGAGAAGACCTGTTCTGAAAGTATGCCTATTGAAGACGAACACGGAGACCAGTATGAAGTTTCACCCAGGAGGAGTGAGGGAGAATGCAGCGACGACTAGGGAATGCACTGTACAGCGATTTGAAGGGATGACAATGACAATTATTGTATGGTATGCAGTATGCACTCGGGTATGCACTTGTTCTCTCCACAAATGATGTCGCCCATGTTCATATAAGAGTTTTTAAGGTTTCGACTTTCGATATTATGTCGCTAGTCCGAATAATTATAGTTAAATCAATTTTACCTATACTACGAGAGTCGAGTGTTGTTCAAATCCTAAATCTCCCACTGTTTCAAGTTCTGTTTTAGGTACCTACCTAAACGAGTTATTGGATTGAGTAATCGAATTAAATATATAAAATGCCTATTGTCAAAGCATTGATCGAGAGGCCATCAATAATGAAATTCAAATGGAGGAATGTGGAGGAATGTTTCCAAATCATCTAATCTTTAGTATCAGTAGACCTAGAGCAATAAATCTGATGACTATCAACTATTTTCCTCGATAAGCGAATTGGTATGCACCTACACCGAGACCTACACTAAAATGCAAATTCGCATTTCAAGCTGTTAAAATCTGAAAAAAAAATTTGATTCGCCAGTTTTTGACATAATCCTGTATGTTAGTTATTCAAAACGTTGTTTTCACCCATCACGTGTCTATAGATATTATAAAAATATAGATAATCAGCTTTGATGCAAAAATAAAATGGAATAAATATTTTAACAAAACTGTCCCCAAAAAATTTGCAATGTGCAATGTAGCACTTTCGTATAATTTGCATTACACTTGAGCCATATTACATAAGAAACATTTTTCATAATCAATTAGGTATGTGAAATGCAAGATAACAAATTGGAAAATATGTTGTTAGAAAACACGTAATTTTGCACTAGACCAAACAAAAAAAAAGGAATCGAAAAGAACTAAAAATGAAGAAGAATAATATAAAACAACATATCATAACCTAGCCTCTTGACATAGGTACTCGACGATAGCAGACGATAAGGATTATTTTGAGCCGAGTTTTGAGCACTCCGATGAAAAAAATTAACCAATTATAATTTTAAAATTGATAAACAATTCCCGAGAAAATTAGTTATTTATTATAGATTCATTCTATATGAATACCGATAAATACCTACTAATCCTAGCATTGTAATTCGTCAAACGAGAAAAAATGCAAAAATATTAGGTAGCTTTACCAAAACATCTTAGAAAAAAAATTAATTTGAAATGTTCGATGAAATATCTTGATAAATGCAAAATTACCCTAATATATGATAATTCATTGAAATTTTGAACAATGATTGAATTATCTATTTCGTGTCCTAGCACAACAAACTTGAACACATTGTAGAATCTAATTATTGTTTGATAAGTAGCTAATTCATTAGGTACCGTTAGGGAAACTGCACTAAAAATATGCTGATTTTATTTGTGGTAACAACACATCAGACGTCACTTAAGTCCAAAGTATATTTGATTGTATTGTATAGGATGATTATTATGATCCAAATAAGGCCTTGAAAATATAAGACAAATCAGAAATGTCGCTACGCAACAAAATTATATGAATACATCAATCAAAAATTTGAAGTTTCAATTCTAGCCAACACAAGCAGATGATCCGATAGATACCCCTATTATTTAGTCCCTATGATCAGTGTGATCAGTATCGTGAAAATATTTACACCAATCTGACTATACCCTCTAATACACTACAATATTAAAAGTAACTCGTTCATCAAGTCATGGAGCTGAACCAATATTTGAATTGTCAAAACGTTTGTGATGGAATAAACGCAAATCGAGAAACTTTCAGTACTGAATCTATCACCTCCATTGTGATGGTGTGATCAATGATCAAGGTTATAAACATTCAGTATACCCAACCTGTTATCTTTAAAATAGTTATCCACAATGAAAATGTTCGGAACCAACAGCTTCACACTAACAGGAATATTGATTTTCACCATGATGAAATCGTCGATAACAATAATACACCACAGAGTCACCTCATCACTAATTTCGATGAAATACTTTTATTATTTGAATTATTTCGTTCGATGTTTACACACACGTTGACGTTCGGTTTTACGTATCAAAATGAAGTCGGCCTTTCCACTCGGCGAAACTCGTACAAATGGAATCCCGTTATCTAATGTCACAAGCTCACATCAAGGTGTACACACTTGTTCGATAACGCTGGTCAACAATAATAGAAATGTTTGTTTATTTGAGACGGTAGCGGGTGGATTTTCGATATAGGGTGAAAGGAAATAGAAATCCTAGGAAAAAATAAATTGGTCGAATTACTAAACGCAAAAATATGAATGAATGTCAACTTCTTATTCCCATGATATTCCCGAGAATGTTTTCCGAATTGAGAATATTTTGGTCATGTAACAAATCTTTCATCGAGTAGGTACCTATTCCATGAAAATATATTTTTTTAGTTAGTTATTTGTTGAGGTTGATGTATGTATGCAATGTAGGTATATCATCTCGGGGATAATTACAACCATTCAAAAATCTAGAAACTATTATCTCGAGACCAGGCGATTCAACATATGTTTTTCATATTTTAGCTGGCTCAAATACGTATATCAGAATTCATCTTTCCTCGCATCTTTCCTATAGTTCGCTAATCGAGGAAGGAAAAAGATAACTAAATTTATTGCTGCATGTCTAGTGATAACAAGGATTAGATATTTTGATAGCCGCATATTATTGTATTTGATATCTGTTTCTATTGCCTTTCAACGCAATGACAAATGATCCCATCTACCTAGGTTCACCCATTATTTGAAATTGCGTATTGTATATTCTTCAATTATTATACTATAGAAATTATTAAAGCCGTGGAAAATTATTTGAGCAACACTCAACTGTTACAGTTATTGATTTTACGGTAGTTTTTCTGCAAGATAACTACCGACACAATTTCCAAATGGTGAGGCTGTTGATTGATACAAATTGCGTATATCTAAACCGATCCGAACGTCATACCGGGATCTGTATGGTTTGCAAGGAAGACCAGAGCTATCATATATACTTGAAGCGAATACTTCGATACTGACTGACAACACTTTTCAACGACCACCAAAAACCGCCTGTGAAGGAAGGTATATGATGGAATACGAATACACAGTAGGTAATATGATGAGAGTCAAACGACATTTGGGCCCCTATTCTTGAATTCTATGGAATAGAAAAACTGATAGGAAAGCTGAGAAGGAAACGGAAAGAAATATACTTGAAAACGAGTTCGAAAATATACTTTTCATCTGTCAAGAAGTGAAATCTCGAGTGAAATAGACTCGGGAGTAGACGACCTGCTTTCTATTCCCAGAATTCAAGAAAATGGGCCCTGCTGCAGGAAATACCTCTGGAATAAATTTTCGGAACTCGTCGGATTGGACCAAGTACTAAATGCTAGGAAAGCTAAGGTCCCCGTCCTCCTAACTCATACAAATCCTAGACTTACTAGAGTTGCCTCGAGGGTTGCAACTAAGTTGGCGGTTAAAAACAAAGAAAAATATTCGATGCTCCGAGGATGGAGCCTAAAGGAAGGCAATAACAGTCTTCTTGACTGTATCGAATATCATATTTCTCGATTAATGGTCCCTACCCCGCTCCCTACTCAATTTCTATATGTTGTTAGGTATCGGGATTTTCATCCTCTAGCGAAGAAGAGTTGTTTCATTCATACACATGTTCGTTCTATGCACAATCAGGTTATTCTGCTTTTTGTATTATCGTGTTATATATTTCATTTTATTAATACACGGATTTCAAATAATTATAATGGTATTCGCTGTGACACTATCGATGTGGTAGGCCCCATGCAAACTTATGGTAGATAAGATAATTGCGAATAAATACGTTTAAAAAATAACATTATTGTGCATTATTGTCTATGTTTGCCCTAACAGTAGAAAAAGTGTACTGTAAAACTCGCACTTATCCATTTCTGGAAGTAATGGATTTTGACAGTAGTTGACATTTGTGCGTTGCTGATAAGACACCTATTTACAACTCATATAACAATCAGAACCACGCCATATTTGGAGTATATACAAATGTTGATTTGGAAATTCTTTATTTCTTTATTATAATACCACAACGTCGATGACGTATAAAACGGACAGCCACTTTGGCACAATCGAATGGATATCATCCAGTATTTACTAACCTCATTAATAACTTTGCATCAGCTATTTTCGACCGTTAAATACTTTGGATGTTACAATTAGAATGAATATAAAAATATAAATACGCTCTGCGAGATCGAGATGAGAGCTTTCCTGGAATACAGATTAGTCTGCAAAGCTGCATCAGCATCTTCTGTGAGAACGGCAGATCCATGGGAAAGTTCGCTACTTAACTCGACCCAAAACAAAATTTTCTAACTCATGCAGTTAGCGGGAAAATGGTGAAATTGTGTCAGTTTAACCTCCATTCCTATGAACGTTTCAACCAAAACAGCGACGAAATCGATTCGAATGCTCGAATTTTTACTGCTTAATAGTATATTGGGATCATATACATATACATTATTGTAGCCAATTTGGGGGTTGGGGAGCAGGATCCGTCGCAGAATCCGCATAGGTACAATATACTTTATCAACTAGCGTAAAATTATATCCCAATATATATATATATTAGAAATTAAATTTTGAAATGTGTACATTGAAAAAATCAAATCAATCACAATATTCGATACGACCGAAAGGCCGGTTCTCAGGCCGACCTGACAGGATCAATTTACACGAATATCAGCTTATTTCAAGATCAAGCGGACCTCGATCAAGTCATTCAGTATATCTATAAATAAAGGATCGTGGAATTAGCTGATATAGGATTAGGTAGGTATTTGAAATGGACTCTTGTTGTACAAAATTCTTGTCTCTCATACTACACTTTCAGGATGGATATCATTAACAGGATGATAGAAACACGATTATGCAGGTTCTGCGTCGAAGAAGGACAAATATCGGTCCATATTCTTTGTTACTAGTGAAGGACTAATAAACCCTAGATTATTCTTTTCGGGTGAGAAATCACCAAAATAATAAAGATTTATGAAAGAGCCACTGTCCAACTCAATAAACCAAGTAGTAAACCTGATCAAACAGGTTAAGTTACATCAGCACATGAGGTTCAACCTGGAGAACGTCAGAGAAAAGCTTCGTAGATACAGGGTACCAAAGTAAACCAACTAGGATGCTTACAAAGAGCGTCTCGAAAGGCAGTCGGAGGACCAACTAACATCCATCGAATCAGTAGAGGAACTCTACACAGTATCAAGACATCAAAATGCTATAATTAAAGCTTGTGATGTGTCTTGGTGGAATAAGGAATAAGAAAAAACAATGAATAACTTAGAAAGTCGACAAGAAGAATATGTGAGGGGATCACCGAATCAGACCCAGCACAACGTATTCGAAAAGTCTCTCAAAAGAACACTCCAACGGCATCGTTCTGACCAGAAAGCCGAACAGGCGGATACACTATAGTAACCTTAAGGAAAACTCAAGTGTTCCCCTGCAGACATATTTTCCTGGTTCCGAAACGGTTGTGGAGAAAGAACAGCAAAGCGCTCACCAGGAAGGGACTGTCCACAACTCCAACAGATCCAGCAGAATCTTCACAATTCAATAAATCAAAATTTTTCAACCATTCTAGTCGCCAGGAAACGACAGAATATTTCCCGCCTTACTGCAACATGGCCTTCCTTGAAAAGGCCATTCAGCTTTATCTACATTTATGTACCACGAGCTTGGAGAGAGGCCGTTGAAGCGTTTATACCGAGGTTTATACCAAAGACTGGGAGACGTCCAATGGACGAACCAAAGTCTTACCGCCCTATCACACTGAGAAAATGTTTTCATCGTCACAGCAGATTTTTCTGCTGCGATAGCCAAAAATTTTGGCTACATAGGGGACAGGAAATATCTTTACTACTGCAGAAGAGAGCACTCTACTGCCAACGTCTACCTGTGGTAGCACAGCTACTTTATGAAGAACTTGTTTACAGTTTCAGCTAAGTAACTTTGCTGTCGTAATAAAGATACTCTCCTGTTATGGAAGAGTTACTATGCTATAGTAGGAGAGATATTTGTTGTTGTTGAAAAGAATGCTCACTGATACAGGTAAGAGTCTTTATTAGAAGAGCAAAGTTCTGGCCTGGAGCAGCAGAGTGTTTTTTTAGTCAGTGGAAGTTAATTCTCTCACAATAGCAAAGATATTTGCTGGAAATATCCTCATAGTGATACCATTTAGCGCAATCAACAAAACTAGGATGTGAACAAAGTTTAATCAAACCCCTGAATGTTCATCAATCGATACTCAAATTATTGCCAATTTCTGAAAATTCAGAGATTCGATAAAAGTTCGTTTATTCTAGTTTTATTGTTGCACGCACTATGGTTCCACTTTCGAAGAGATTCCTCTCAAATATAATGCTATAGTAAGAGAATTAACTTCCACTTGCTAATACATTCTTTTTAGACTGTCTCAGTCTATATAACATCATAATTGTTCAAGGGACTAAGAATTTTAATAAAACAACAGTACCTATGCAAAATTTAATCAATTTATTCTTCTATATCGGTACTTTATCAGTCTCAAAAAACTTAAATCTATATATGAGTATAGGTAATGAACAAAATATATTTATTCAGAATGTCAGGGCACTCATAACTCAGTATGTATATATACCCACGATATTTTACGGTCACATTAATGTATTTATCATTTCAGAAATCTAAACATTTTCAAAACTATGTATTTTCTCAACCACATAAGTCAATACTTATTTCCATTTCATGGATGAAATAGTCAAATTATTAATTTAAACAATTTCAAAGGTGTCAAAAGATATCAGTTCTTCAAATAAAATACAATTTATCCTGTTACTTCCTTCCACCAAAAAGGAAAAATAATGTTCATCATCAACCATACCTCGACATTTGGGGTCTTGTTAACGTCTTGATATTGCTTCGAAGATTATACAAAGAAAGTACTATACTTTTGAAATAGCTATCACTATAATATTCATGATGGCAAATATAATAAGAAATCCCAGCTTTCAAGGTATATGCTTCAAAATGATCGTCGTCCATCTCTCAAGATCACTTAAATTGTAGTTAATGTAGTTTATATACACTCGTTGAACCATATACACATATATACGTAGGTATCACAAAAATTCAAACCAAACATGCGTTAAGGGTTTCACTCAAACTCAACACGAATATTTTTGGTAATACTTTGAAATATCCACTGTTACTATGTGAAAACAGAAAAACACCGATAAATGAAAACGATACCAACCGAACTGCGATTTTGGCATATCCATATCGCTTTCAGCTAATAATTTTTGCTGGGCTAGCAAAGAACATTACAGTTATCATAAAGAAATATTTCGTGATGCAAATATTTTCTGCTAGGATAGCAGAGAACATTACTGTTATTATAAAGAAATGTTGATGAAATCTTCTTTGCTACAACAGTAACCTAACTAACTATCGTGGAAAAGTACTTTTTCATGGTGGCAGAAATAATTTTATAGAATTGCAGTTCTACTACTACAGCCAATTTCTTTTCTGTGATAGAGAGTTTCTTCGCAATTACAATAAAGCAGTTTCAGTAGAGTGATCTTTTCTGTAAGAGCGAAGCAACATTACTACGTTTGTAACTTTTTTGGCTACGACAGGCGAAAAAAACTCAGCAAAGATCTTTCTCCTGGGACTTTTCTCAGTGCAGTCTCATCTATTATTTGCTGCAGGCAATGGAAAAAATAATGGACTGTTGCATGAGAAGCGAACTCCTTGAGTCAGGACCGCTCCACTAGAAACACTTTGCTTATTGAGCTTGAAAGCATTGAAAAGACATACGTGGAAAAAGAAATGGCTCTTTGTGCCTTCATTAACCTAGATGATGATTTTGATAAAACTACGCTTGCCACCATATCTTATATAGCTAGAGGAAAGGAATATGAAAGCCTCAGTGATTAGATGGATACAATCAATGCTGAGAAACCTCGTGAGAAACAGAATCATTGTGATGACTCTCGGGAAAGAGACAGTTAAGATGAGGGTAGAGAATGGTTGTCCCCAAGGCGGAGTTATATCGCTTTTGCTGTGGTCATTGGTCGTCGACACGATTCTGGTTTCACGACTGCTTACGCCGATGACCTGGTTGTCACCAACAGGGGCAAACATGACGGGATAATTTCCAATCGTATGCAAATAGTTCTATACACAATCAGAAGCTGGTGCGCAAAGAAATATCAATAATAGCAAAGCAGTACTGGTTCCATTCACCATGAGTCGAAAGTATGTACTTATAGCCTCCACACTGAATGGAATCCAGCTCACATTTTTCAAAGAAGTTAAATATTTAAACGTAAAAATTGATCAAAAACTGACATGGAAAAGCTAACTCGACCACATTCTTTCCAGAGCTAGAGCGGCATTTGACAATGGACAAAGGACATGGGATCTGAAACCAAAAATCATCTCTTGGTCATACCAAACGATCATCAAACCCATGGTCACCTACGCTTCATTGTTGAAGTGGCAATAATGCAACAAGTTTCAGCACCAGTCAAGCTGGAAAAAGTACAGCCGCTAGCTTGTCTGGAAATCAAAGGGGAAGTATTCACGTGCCCCACTGCAGCCTCAGGTGATTCTGATCCTTTCATCATTGCACCTATGTATGATGAAAGAAGCAGCAATCAGTGATTTAAGACTGAGTGAGACAATAATTCTCAAATCATGAAAACGGATTGGACACTAAAATCGATTTCTAAGCCGACAGATGTCATGCGAGTTAGATACTACTTCAAAATGCAGTTCGAGATGGTCATAAACAACCACCAAACGGAAAT
Organism: Chrysomela aeneicollis; assembly: GCA_029955515.1. Taxonomy (NCBI): domain Eukaryota; kingdom Metazoa; phylum Arthropoda; class Insecta; order Coleoptera; family Chrysomelidae; genus Chrysomela; species Chrysomela aeneicollis. Next base: position 7,116,163 of record JARUHQ010000005.1, on the reverse strand, counting down.
CATCTAGAAAAGAATGCATCAGTGTGGTGTACTGATGAATCCAAGATGGATGAAAGGGCTGGAGTGGAAAGCCGAATTTCAAGCTCTCGAAACCTCTTGGTAACACCCGAGGTAATACCCCAACGATCTTCCAAGCTGAAGTACATATATTGAAAGAAGAGGTTCGTGCCAGGCAAAGACAAGCGAAAAGGCTAATTGGTAAGCATTTGCTTTGCGAATGCCCAGCGCTCTTCTGGTCAAGTTTCTGTTATAGGGGCCTTCTCAAAACCTTATGGTGCCAAGAACCTAGCTCCCAGGATCTGAAAGGAACTGAAAGTTCTAGGTGCTTGAGGCTGCATAGCCTCAACGACCCCCTCCCCCTACAATCTACAATCTAAGGATAATACCGAAGGAAAACACAATTTCCACAAAAGATCTGAAAAGGTTGCAGTCTTGGTCGCAGTAGACAAGGCAAATATCTCGGCAAATATTGGTATTGCTGACTAATAACTTCTGAATATTTCTGATTTTTTTCAATCCTTGATGTATTGCAGTTCAGATTTGACAAAGTTAACAATTTTTCTCGCAATTTTCTGAAGAACCTATCCAAAATGTGAAAATCATAATTGGAGAGCCAACAAGAAATTCATTGATAAAAATCCAAGTAACTATCCCTCGTACCAACACATTGTACAATATCAGTTACAAGACACCTCTCTGAATATCCTGCACGCATAATATTTATGTTTATTTATGTTATTTATCGTGTTTTGTCAGCTGCAAGTCTAACTGAGGTTATTTTGATTTTCTGTGCTAAATATCACTGAATAACATAAACAATAGCATTTGCACCGAGATTTGCACGATGGCATGTATTTCGATTTGGATAATCTACTCAATATCTGGTCGACATCCTATAAACATTATAGGTTTTCCCTTCGTGTAGTCAAAAGTTAAAGAATAACACGATAAACCGAGATCTTCAGAGATAAAGAGATAAGTTAGGATAAGTCATTTCAAATCGAATCCTCGAATATGAGTAGGTACATTGTTTCCAAATAATTTTGGTATCTAGTAATAATTGCTCACGAGATTTCTTATAGTACTCAGGAATTGAACACCCTCAAATATTTCGAAAGGCCAATTCGAGGTCTATTGCACATATGTGCCGGACAGTTCCACTCATATACAACAATATATAACAATTCCCTCGACAATTCCCATATATTTTGTGAGTACAATAATCGTAGTTTGCTATCGGTTAAATAGGAAGGAAAATAAATGCAAGTGGATACTCACTGATCGATTTACTGTTAATTCATGTCAAAAAGCAACCACAAAAAATCCGGCTAAATCTGAGCTCTTGTGGTATTACCCTCGAATATCCACGAACCAGTACGAAAATTGTTGCCTAACCGTTTTCATTATATATATTGATATTTATTAATCATAAATGAAATATTTAAGATATAAAACTCGATATAAAATCACCGATGTTCAAGCCAATATTACTTATAGGACATTTCTCGGGACATTTATTCGAATATCGTAATTTCTTCAAATACTGTATGTATAAATTTCATTACAATTATAGGATTGGGATTTTCTGAATTTTTCGGAATTTTCTGAAAATAATGAATGAAATATTCTAAGTACTTCTCGAGTTTCGAATTTATTACAAGCTACTAGAAATAGCTCTATATAGGCAGAATATAAAATATGTAATAAAATAATGAGAGTGTTCCGGAGTGTTCAATTCATACGATCGATCATAATATAATTTTCCTCCTACCCCTATAGAAAGTACACACTTTCCTCCCTCAAATCAGGGAGGAAACTCATACTTTTCCTCCCTAGGGAGGAAAGTATTTGTCCTCCCCTCATTTCAAGTAAGTTGCAAACGATGAAACTTGTGAATTCATTATATTCATATTGTTTCAATAATTTCTAGAACATCCTGTATATCCTGTTTTTTGGTAAAAATCAAACATTAATGTTACTTCAACGTAGTTCTTCAATACAAATTTCAACTTCAGGAATCTTAGATATACGTTTTTTGAATTCAGAATTCCGAAGGTCCCGGGTTCAGCTCCTGGCAATTGCAACTTTTTTTTTTTTTTCAAGAAAGTTATTTTACTTTTTTCTTGTTAGTGATTTGAATTATCGGACATTTAGATAGCTTATATATTTCGGATTGCTATTGAGTGATTGATCATTTTTTTTCTAAGAGCTGCGCTTCTAGAAAAAGGTTTATTTAGTGGGTAGGAGGAAAAATCATATGTATTACATGGGAGTAAAGTGCCTTTTCCTCCCTTGGATGTTTACTGCCCTCCGCTTCGCGTCGTGCAGTAAACTACATCCTGCGGGAGGAAAAGTGGCACTTTCCTCCCTAGTAATACAAATAGCTATTGTATCGGTGTGCAAGAAATTTTTTCTTAACAATTCTGTCACCGTCCACGTTATGACATATATTTGATGGGTATTATTAAATGTTTGGGGATATTCAACCCCTTGGCGATCGACATTTTGAGATTTTCGATACGTGAATGATCGATCCCTCGATCGATCCATATATATGAAATGTGAAGTGAACTTCTCGGTAAACTCTAGCTCTCGATCTGGCTATATTCACATATTTCAAGAAATAGCAAGTGAATACTGCAGATGAATTTGAGAAATCCGGGAGCGTTATAGCGACAATTCAGTGGCAAATCCAAGGGATTACAATTATAAAAAACAGAATATATTATATTTAGACATCCTATACAAAAACATATTTTCAGAATGTGCCTCAATGTCAGACTTAAGAAATGCTCGGAAAAAATACGAAAAAAAAGTTATGCAGCTTGCACTCATCCTTGGTTCACTCTGTATACTTTTTCAAAATCCCTACCTGATAGGCAACTGGCAAAACACTTCGACCTGTGATAGGGTTCACCTCGGGGCTCACCTCGGGGTTCAACTCTCAACCACCCTATAATATCGCAGAAGAGTGGGAGATATCCGAGGATATCTGTCCCTTTTCTGCAGATATTTTCATATTTCAAATTCCAATATACCTTTTTCGTACCCCAATATATCTCTACTGGCTTGCATGATGTTCCACCACCAATATTATAGGTGTTCGTTTCGTGCAGTAGTAGATGAAGAATTCATTACCGTATTACGAATCAGTAAAAGAGTTTATACAAGTGGGATTAAGTACGGATGTATAATAGCGAGATAGTGTTACGATATTTATACTTGGGTTTAAAACACAACTGAAAAACTGAAACACTCTAAATACAACGCAATTAGCAATTACTTCATCACAACGATATTCACTTTACAAATCCTAATGTTGACAATACTAGCCGAAATACTAGATTTCCTTCTGAACTGACTCTTTCCAAACTATAACTGACTGTCCGCGACTCTGCGCAAAACAGTACAAACATCATTCTAGCTAAATCACTCATTCTCCAGAAAGTACAGGAACTTCTTGGGAATAACTGGTAATAAATCATCCGCTCTAATTGATACGTCGGTGACCGATCTTAACGCGAGACCAAATCACATCTTAGACCCGAGCCGCCGAGATAATGACTCCCGGTCTTCTTGGAAGCACAGCGCGTTACATCATCCCCCTCTCAGATTTGATCGTCCCGATCGAATACTTCACCATTATAAGGCTTCAACCTCCCCAGGTGGACCACTTTCAATTTGACTGTGGGGCTGCGTTGGATTCTATAAACCACATCATTTATCTTTTTTATCACCTAATATGGTCCTTCGCAAGATGGTGTTAATTTGGGAGAGACACTTTTTTTCGACATGGATTATACAGCCATACTTGATCTCCTTCCTTGAATCCCTCTGACTTTGCTCTAAGTTTGTAGCGAGCCTTCATTCTATCAGTGACCCACCTAGATTCATCTCTGGTGGTATATTGGGTCGAATAATAATTATTTTCAAATTCGTAACTCAGCTTGCCTCTTAGTTTTGTTCTCGGACACTTATTCCTTTGACAAATTGGACGCTTTTTACGTCTCCTCGATATTGGACCCAGTAGAACCGTTTTCTCAATTTGTTTCCATTTGCACTCAGATGTTCACCAGGAATTCTGCCATGGATTTCTTTTAGGACTTCGTTCATTCTGTTCTTGGGTACCTACCACTAATTAAGAAATAGATGATCTGCGATCGGCTGACTCCCAAACTCGTTTCAGCAGACCATTCTCCATGGTCAGGGAGTCCCATTGTGCCCACATAGATTTGAAAACTGGACCTCTATCTCCGATATCGTTACATGAGGGTCTCCTCAATCCATTTTCTTTCCATCGTAGACAGTCAGCAATATCCGGGTATTTCTGTTGGTCTCGTCTCATAGCAGATGTTGTCAATTTATCGTCTTCAGGACGTCTTGTCCGCTCATACCCCGTACAGTTTCCTCGAATGGATCTATTCGATATTGCATCCACATTGTGATAAACCTGTTCGACTGATCCATCTCGTGTCTCAGAACTAGGTGCATTTCCCGGTTCTAACAGGACCCTGTTAACGTGAACAACCCTAGGAGTTTCATGCTGTTCAGGATCTTCTGATGGTCTGCGCCACAAAGTGCCAACAAAAGTGCTTTCTTGACCATTCATTGAAAACTTGCTGGATGTGTCAGTCCTACTAGTCAGTCCTACAACTAAAAAACTGAACAATTTATTTCACCAAACACTTTAAATACAACTCAATAAGCACTTAGATCATAACGATATTCGCTTTACAAATCTCAATGTTCACAATAATAGCTTTCTTTCTAAACTGACTCTTTCCAAACTTTAACTGACTGTCCGCGAATCTGCGCGGTTCCTTATATAAGTACAAACATCATTCTACCGAAATCACTCATTCTCCAGAAATCACAAGAACTTCTTAGAATTACTGGTAATAAATCAACCGCTCTAATTGATACGTCAGTGACGATCTTATCGCGAGGCCAAAAATCACATATTAGTCCCGAGCCGCCGAGATAATGACTTCCGGTCTTCTTGAAAGCACAGCGAGTAAGAGTAGCTTACCTGTCGTCGATGAATTGATCTTGATTAGGTAGGGACATGAGGTGGGGCAGGATTATTTCCTCATCTTCACATAGGCCCTGATGCACAGTGGTAGGAAGTGAGTAAGGGGGTGGTGCCTGACCCCTTTCCAAGGTGCTGTCGGGGGTGTGCATTATCTTCTACCTGCAAGCATCACGAGAAGTACAGGGTACGTATAAAGATATTTTTCTATTTTGGTTCTTCAATGAAGTCATAATGAAACGCAAATGCGTATCGAAATAGCCTCTGCTTCGATACGCATTTTTTATTACTCAGAGGTCGATACAGGTTGGTACAATCGAACTTTCAAATGAAAGTCAGAAGAGTTAGCCACAGCTTACTTCTGAACGATTTTGGATTTGGTGATACTAACAGTGAAAAAGGCAATGTTGTTATTGGTAAATTTCAATTCAGTGTGTGATTGATTAACATTGACCCGAGTTGACCAATAAAAACCAACCACATTGCATTTCTCACCGCTGGTTTCGCAAAAATGTTATTTATCGATATTCAATCGATTTTTTTCAATAAAATACTTCAAATCAATGAAAAGTAGAAGAAAATTGTATATGACACACGTTTTATAAGACACGTTGTCTAACTTGTTCCCTTGGAGCACTCCGTCGTACTCCAAACAACGCATGCGACCAGATACAACATACAATATAGAGACTCGTCATCTCGCTCGTCATTCAATGTTAATTTGTTGAAACCAGGATTATGCGCAGGCCAGAGGCGCATTGTTCTGTCGTCAAAGAAATATGATGTTATGTGCACGGTCGGTAATCCAGTGCTCGTAAAATTCAAATAATGGCGGGATTTATGAATTGATATCAGAGAAATAAAACATGAAAATTCATAATGATATATTGCTGCAGGCTATTGTACTGAAAAAAAAAGGTAAATTTCACAAAACCAAAGAATACATCTAAATGGAATGAACAATGAACAATAACAATAAATGAATTATAAAGAATAAAATGAACATACCACATCATAAATGCTCTATCACAAACTGGGGGTAGACTAGGAGATTATATCTATTTGTTGAGAGGTGAATTTTTTCCGAGATTTTGTCTTCATATTTTACTGAGATGGAACATATTTATTTTCTTAAAAGCACAAAACTGCTGATATCTTCAAATGTGTTAATATTAAATATTCTATAAAATGGAATGGCATATGAAAAAACATTCTCTGAAAATAATTGACGTTAAAAATTTCTGAACGTCTATACCTGATATACCTGCAATGATGCACCTACAATGGCAACACAATTTCACTATGTAATGGGGATTTCTTAAACAAACTGGTCATCACGGAAATTTGGCCCAGTAACTCCCACTCCAGCCCTTTCATCCATCTTGGATCCATCAGTATACCACACTAATGCATTCCTTTCCAGTTGGGGTCCGTTTTCTGTGCAAATTTGGTGGTTGGTTATGACCACTTCAAACTGCATTTCGGAGTCGTACCTAATTGGCATGATATCTGTCGGTTTAGACATGGATTCTATGGAAATATTTTCCAAAATCTTCGAGTGTCCAATCCGATTTCCTGATTTGAGATTCATTGTCTGACTCAGTCTGAAGGCACTGGTTGCTGCTTCTTTCATTACACACAGGTGCAATGGTGGAAGGTTCAGCATTATCTCTAAGGCTGCCGTAGGGCACGTGAATATCGCCCTTGTAATTCCCAGACAAGCTAGCCGCTGCACTTTCTGCAGCTTTACCTGTGCCGACATTTTTTGTATTTTTGGCCACCATATTAATGAAGCGTAGGTGACAAATAGATCATGTCCCCCCATATCTTGCCAAAGTCTCTGCGGCATATCCAGCTTGCCGCTATAGCTCTGGAAAGAATGTGGTTGAGTTGGCTGTTCCATGTCAGTTTTTGGTCGACTATCACGCACAAATATTTAACTTCTTTGGAAAAAGCGAGCTGGATTCCATTCAGAGTTGGGGCTTTGAGTTCATACTTTCGCCTCTTGGTAAATGGAACCAGCACTGTTTTGCTAGGATTGACATAGAGTCCTTCCTCTGCGCACCAGCTTCTTATTGTGTTCAGGGCTACTTCGAGGAGCTACTTGCATGCGATTGGAAATTATCCCGTCATGTTTGCCCCTGATGGTGACAACCAGGTCATCATCGTAACCCTAAGTCGTGAAACCAGAATCATGTAGGTTGACTATCAGGTTGTCGACGACCAATGACCACAGTAGGTGACCATGGGTTTGATGATCGTTTGGTATGACAAATAGGTTTCAGACCCCATGTCTTGCCAAAGAGTCTGCGGCATGTCCAGCTTGCCGCTATAGCTCTGGAAAGAATGTGGTTGAGTTGGCTGTTCCATGTCAGTTTTTGGTCGATTATCACGCCCAAATATTTAACTTCTTTGGAAAAAGTGAGCTGGATTCCATTCAGAGTTGGGGTTTTACTTTCGCCTCTTGGTAAATGAAACCAGCACTTTTTTGCTAGGATTTAAATTGAGTCCTTCCTCTGCGCACCAGCTTTTGATTGTGTTCAGGGCTACTTGCATGCGATTGGAAATTATCCCGTCATGTTTGCCCCTGATGGAGGTTGACTATCAGGTTGTCGACGACCAATGACCACAGCATAGGCGATAGAACTCCCCCTTGGGAACAACATTTTTCTACTGTCATCCTGACCGTCTCTTTCCCGAGAGTCGCCACAATGATTATGCTTTCCAGCATTGTTTGTATCCATCTAATCAGTGAGGCGTTTATATACCTTTCCTCTAGTGATCTAGTTATGGAGGCATGCGAGGTGTTATCAAAAGCACCCTCTATGTCAATGAAGACACAAAGAGCCATTTCTTTTTTCACGAATGTCTCTTCAATGCTTTCAACTAGACATTGCAGAGCATTAATCGTGTATTTACCTGCTTGCTAAGCAAACTGTTTCGTGTGAAGCGGTCTTAACTCAAGGAGGTCGCTTCTGATGTAACAGTATATTATTTTCTCCATTGCTTTTGGTACAAGTTCTGGTTTAAACTCCACAACAGCCTATCTCCAAGCTTGCGGTATAAAACCGATGATTAAGCTGGCCTTGAATAGCCTTTTCAAAGAAGGCTCAATTATTTCAATGCCATGTTGCAGTAAGGCGGGAAATATTCCTTCCTTTCCAGGCGACTTGAATGGTTTGAAGTTTTTGATAGCCCATTATTTTGATCCTTTTAGTTGTGAAGATCTTCCCAGCTAGGCTTCTGCTGGATCTGTTGGGGTTGTGGACAACCCCTTCCAGGTGAGCGCTTTGCAGTTCGTTCTCCACAACTGTTTCAGAACCAGAAAAGTGTGTCTGCAGGAGAAAACTCAAGCTTTCCTTAGGGTTATCAGTATATCCCCCGTTCGGCTGTTTGATCAGACCGATGCCGTCTCGGATCCTGTTGGAGTGTTCTTCCGAGAGAACTTTTTGAAGGCGTTGTGCAGGGGTAATTCGGTGATCTCCTCACACATCTGCCTTCATGTTCTTCTTTTCGATTTTCTGAGTTCTTATACTCAGAAAGAGCTGTTTTGTAGTCTTTCCAGTATCCCAGACTCTTGCTCTATTATTATCTATCTGTTTTTCTGAGTTTTGCTAATTCCCTATTCCACCAAGGCACATCTCTGGTAGGAGCCTTTTGTTTTTCAGGACATAGTGGCATAGTCGAGGGCATAGTGCCTCAAATTCGATACCTACCTCACCGAGTACCTTACCAAATTCTCAAGAATCTTCTACCGACACTGGCAGACCATGTACAGTAATTAGGCATTATGTATTTACGTATTTACCTATCTAACTATTCAAAATGCCATTAAGAAAATGCATTAACTTGCAATTTGCAATTACTTTAAAATGATTTATATGATCGAATAGCTCGAAAGTACACTCGTAACCTCGCTCGTACAGTATATTCTGCCTCGATATTTCATACAACTTTCTTGAAAATCTGACATTTTGCCAATCATGTTTTCAATGCTTCGTGCATGAAGACGAAATTATGTTGGAAGATACTGTATATTTTCAGGGAGTAAACCTCGGAGCAAACAGTGCTAGCAGAAGTTCTAACTCAGTTTACATGTTTCTTCAAACCACCTGAGATATCCTCAGCTCGATCCTCATCAGAGTTACTACAATTGTTCGAAATTTTGCTGGTATATCTCTCGGTATATCCTTCATGCTCGTCTTTATGTTATGTGATCGTTTCCTCCAGATAAAGTGTACGAATATTTCCTCTAAAAAAAGACGCATTCGATATTGAATGTCGAGGTGTTTCAGTATTTCAACTCTATAAACATTCAGGGACGCGCCGTCCATATGGGCAAAGTCGTGCGGCGCACGACGGCGCCAAGACCAAAAAGGCGCCTACGGTCGTTTTGAATTTTCAACACAAATCAACATACAAAAATTATCAAACCGGTGGTGAAAATGTACTATCCACCAATACAGTTCGCCGATCGGCGACCGGTTGATTTTTCATTATTGTCGCCATAAGCGTCTAAGACGTATAGAGTGCCTTATTTGCTATTATGTATCTGAGGCAACTGTGAAAAATAATTACAAATAGGGTGAGTTAATGATTAAGTAAGTGAGATTTCAGTTGGGCGAAATTTACGATGCTCTTTATGAAATTTTTTCCGGAAATGATTTCGACAATGCTACAAAACATCTAGCTACTTCCTTAGGTAAAAAAAATTCAAAACTATGAGTTTGAGTGTATGGTAGTCTTGTAGCACAAGATTCTAAATAAAGTGGATATTGTTACTAAGATTCTGCAATCATAAACATTCAATATTTTCCAGGCTTGCGAAAGTTTGAATAACCTTAATGAATTTCTCAAACAATATCGATCTGACAAAGGCTTTATTGACTTATTAGTAATTAGTAGATGCCAAAAATAGCTTCTCGCTTAGAAGTTGATGCAAAGCAAAATTTATATCTACAGAAGTGTTAAGGCAACGAAAGGTTAAAAAACTTTTAAACTATTATCGTGTCATTCCGATGTTTTTAATTTTTTGTGGAATGTTGAGGATTTCGGCAAATATTCCGATCGAGATCAATTCGATTTTTGTAAGAAACTGGAGGAGACCTTAACCGACAAAGATCAAAACGAGAAAGATATAGATGGAATAGATATTTTACACGAATTACAATTTATGCAAAATGGCGACAAAAACGCGATGTCTGTAACAAATAACCTAACCCACTCATTTCCAAACATTACGATTGCATTGCGCATATTATTAACCATTCCAGTTTCTGTAGCTACAGCCGAGAAGTCATTCTCTAAATTGAAGTTGAAAAAAAATTATTCAAGATCTAGAATGTGCCAAGAACGGTTAAAAAATCTTGCAATTATTTCAATAGAGTCTGACTTTTTAAAGCAACTCGAAATGGAAAGTATTATTGATGAATTTGCAAAAAGTAAAGCTATATAAAAGTCCAATAACTGAAAAATCTCTCCATCATTATCTGTTCCAAAACAAAATTGCTATTCTATTTTTGTTTTGTTAAATACTGTTGTTTTATATTCTATTGATATTTCTTGTGTATTTTTTGTCAAAAATAAATGTAGAGATTTGAATGAAAAGTATAGTTTTATTGAAAAAATTCAACGATCAACTAGGAGAGAGGGGTGGTAATTTTACCTCAATATTATGACGTTGGTTATTAGAGGCGCTTATCATTATTTCGCACGAAGGCGCCGAAAATATTTGGCGCGTCCCTGTAAACATTTCTAAACTCATACCGGGTGACTATTGAGATCAATGCGGATCACTGACTAAGGTCTATTATCGGGTCTGGTCGAGGTTCCAGTTTAAGGTTAGACCGAGGGTTAGACACGGTTATGCCAAGTTAGACAATAAGATCGATACCAAATCCCGAGCCAAATACTGAGAATGTATACTGTCAAGAAAGTCGGTGCAGAATTTGAGCATAATAACAATTCACTGTCGATTTCAGTTAAATCGGAGAAGCAGAGAAAAGCTACCAAAAAATCAAGGAGAGACAGATGTCTGAATTAGGTACTGACTGCTAGACTCGAGGGTAGACTACGAGCAGAAAACAACTATTTTCCTGACAAATACCACGCAAAACATTGAATGAGAACAGGAGAAACGAGGGGGTGATCACGTGGGAAGTTTGGTGTACAGGCACAAGGAAGTTCGAAGGAAGTTCGGGGAAGTCTGAGGAAGTTCGAAGGAAGTTTGGGAAGTTCGAAGGAAGTTCGAAGGAAGTTTGGGAAGTTCGAAGGAAGTTCGAAGGAAGTTCGGGGAAGTCTGAGGGCGTTCGAAGGAAGTTCGAGGAAGTCTGATGGAATTCGTAGTCATATCGTTCATTGTAGTATATTTTCGAACTTCTATCCACCACAATTCTCTTTTCTATCGCATACCCACGTAGTATCCTTGAGTATTGAGACTGTGATATTCAGTTTGATTGAAAAATTAATTATTTCAATCTCAAAAAATGGACATCAATTCTGTAAACTTTGACATAAGGAAAACAATATAATTCTAGTAGAAATTTGGTAAAAAAATGTATATCTTTAGCCACAATTAAAGGGTGAATTAGAAAGTAAAAAAATTGTTCGATTTTTGTTTGAAGTACTTGCTAATGTATGGAATTTCAGTCCTCAAGAAAATCTTAACTGTCGTGAATTACCTTCAGTATCAACTGGTCAATTATTTTGAGCTATACAGTGTGTTACAAAAAAAAAGATGCGCATCGAAGTTTTGTTTTCAAATGGAATAGGTACCCTGTATTTGATTGCATTTTCAGATTTTCATTGAAGATCTTATATCATCAATCCATCATACTTGATGTCTAGCTGAAATGATTACCAACATAGATATTATAAAGTGTGAGAATTCAAATTTTTCAAATTTAGAAAGTTTTTGTATCGGAACTATTCCTTATTGATAAAAACGGATTAAGTATAATATGTTTTAAAATCTCGATATTTCAAATCATTCCCGCTTGACTCCAAGTGTGATAGATCGATGGAATCAGCTCTCTAATTATGGTAAGCAAGCAAGTCCATGGTCCCTTTTTTTCTAATTTTTGTTATGGTGAAAATAGAAAAAAAATCATTCATATTCAAATTTTCTCATCATTGAATTCTGAATAATACTCGGAGTAATGGATGTAAACTTGTTTGAATCCAGAAAAAACAAGCGTTTTCAATATACATTTAAGAAAAATACATACATAATCAATAGACTATATTTGAGGATGGATATCTTAGATTTCGAGGGGATCTTTCGTTTCGATTTGGCACAATAGTTTCGGAACACCATTCATAAAAATTGTACCCTGTATCGGGTTCGAGGAAGTTCGGGAAGTTCGAGAAAGTTCGGGAAGTTCGAGGAAGTTTGGGAAGTTCGAGGAAGTCCGCGGAAGTTCGGGGAAGTCCGAGGAAGTCCGAGGAAGTTCGGGGAAGTTTGAGGAAGTTTGGGAAGTTCGAGGAAGTCCGAGGAAGTTCGGGGAAGTTTGGGAAGTTCGGGCGCATAGGAAGTTTAGTGTACACGTTTTTTGGCCGTGATCACCCCCTCGAGGAGAAATAAATAATTTGTAAAAAATAATATGAAGAAACAATGCTCAATTATCTAGACTTATTTCAGAATGAGAGGCAGGTAATGCGAGAGGTAAAGTCTCGGGTAAAGTTATTCGTAGGCAAGTATAATTTCGAGAATGATTGAATAATTCCAGTAATAAACACATTGAGAACCACACTAACCACCTAACTATTGTTTTCGTCTGAATCAATGATGAGAAGAAGTCAATGAATGAAATGCTAGATGAAATGGCTATGAAATCTTCGAGTTGAAAAACTGGAAAATGGACGAAAGGACAGCAAGCCGAGTATGAAGCTGATATCTACCTAATAGAGGCACTCGTTAGACACTTAGTGCTTCGGATGGCACTTAAAAAACTAAGGTCCCCGTCTTCCTAACTCATACAAGTCTAAGATCGAGTCCAAGACTTACGAGGGTTGCTGTTCAACTAAGTTGGCGGTTAAAAACACTTTTTTCAAACTTCTTGTTAGGGAGAAACTGTAGTTGAGGAAAAAAATATGCAAAAAATATATATAGGATAAATAAAAATGGTGAAATCCTTGTTGAAATAGATCGAGAAATAGATCAATATTCTTTGTGAGCGAACAGAAATAAGTATCCTCGTAAGTATCCCAGTTTTTTTATCCCTAGCAAAATCGATATAGAAGAACTCTGTGAGGATTTGTTCGAGACGAGGTTCGAGATTACAACTACTGAAGGTTATACATTGTCGGATTGAAATCTTGATTATAAGTATATCAGTCGAGGTATCACCTAAAGTATTATCCTCGGTATTATCCATGATACTTCATAGTTCATAGTGATTTACTCGGTGATTTATAGAATATATTGCTTTATCTGTTTTTTTACCTCATTATTGATGATAATTAATACATTTTATTCACGATATTCAGGGAGATATTTAGCCTGCAGTGCGAGCTTCCATGGAAAAAAATAGCAGGAGAGGACCGAAAAAAAAAGTCAAAATGTTCATGATTCTTTGATTCTTCCTCAAAACATATACACAAATTCTAAAAAACTGGTAGAGCAGTGCGTGTAAGCAATTAAGTCAAATCTTTTCCAATTGTCCACAAATTTTTTCATGATTTGAAGACATCAACAGTTGCACTTAAAGACACAATTGACGTTTTACTCAAAGAGAAAAATCTCTCACATTCACATCTTACTTGTCGAAGCGAAAGATCTAGACACTGTAGACAAACTCATCGAGCAAATCATAAATGAACCGAAGATGAATCTTTTCGGTGCACTGACTGTCTCGTAACCTCTTTGGCATAGTGATTTTTATGCCAGAGTCCAAAATACAGGGAAGCAGACCATCCCAACTTGAAGAGGATGTCATAACGCTATAACCAATATCCCTCGCAATATTCTCACCAATATCTGAGATCAGATACCTCGTCAGTGTATTATTATAGAGTCCATTGGCGCGTGGAAACTTGCGCTTTCAGAGATGTTATCGATGTTATAGTTCGGTTCATAGGCTCTGTTGGTAACATTAATTTAATTATTATCAATGTGTACAAATTCGAGCACGAGCCTGGAAGTGGGCGATACTCACCTTTGAAATATCAATTCTATAGTAATACTTTCCAAATAAAAAAACGCAGATTACACAGTGAGCAGTTTAACTATGTACTCTCTGTTCTTATCTCCAGGAATGTAATTTTTTATGCCAAACTCGTATCACTCAGTATAACGTTCAGGCTTTTCATGCGATATTTCCAGACATTTTGTGGGAAAGGAGATTGACATCAATTATCTTCTTTGCGAAGGTATACCTACCAATTTTCTTAAGGAATTTTCATGAATTATTCGGTTTAGTCGGGTTTAGTTAAATGAATGTTTATTGGTTTCACTCGAGGACTATCATATATATTTGATGAAGAATGGAAGAATGGTTACAATAATTTATAAATGATGAAGGAGTGTTTGAAAAGGAGTGTGGATAATTTGCTGACCAAAAAATAATCCTGCCACTCCGAACCTTGGAAGATATATAACCAAGTGAAACTCCAAATCTGAGTTGTGTTTGATGAGGTGATCTTGCCACCGTAGAAAAATACCGAATCAACCCCCTCGCAAGGGTAGTTTATACTTGTAATTTTTCTTAAAACTTTGCTGACCGGGGGTATCCAGTGAAGATATTTCATTGAAACAGTAGATTATGATTGCTGAAAACATACTCTTCATGCCACCATAGTGAAAATCCGAATCAACCCCCTCGTAAGGGTAGTTTATACTTGTGATTTTCCTTAAAACCTTGCTGACAGGGGGTTTATAGTGTGAATATTGCAGTAAAACGATAGATTATGATTGCTCAAATTATACCATCCATGCCACCATAGTAAAAATTTGAATCAACCCCCTCGCAAGGGTAGTTTATACGTGTGATTTTCCTTAAAACCTTGCTGACAGGGGGTTTATAGTGTGAATATTGCAGTAAAACGATAGATTATGATTGCTCAAATTATACCATCCATGCCACCATAGTAAAAATTTGAATCAACCCCCTCGCAAGGGTAGTTTATACGTGTGATTTTCCTTGAAACCTTGCTGACAGGAGGTCTCTATAGTAAATATTGCAGTGAAACAATAAAATATGATTGCGCAAACCATACCCTTCATGACACCATAATAAAAATCCGAATCAACCCCCTCGCGAGGGTAGTTCATACCTGTGATTTTTCTTAAAACTTTGCTGACAGGGGGTTTCTACTGTAAATATTGCAGTGAAATAATAGATTATGATTGCTCAAACTATACTCTTCATGCCACCATATAGAAAATATGAATCAACCCCCTCGCCAGGGTAGTTTATACGTGTGATTTTCCTTAAAACCTTGGCTGACAGGGGGTTTCTAGTGTAAATATTGCAGTGAAACAGTAGATTATGACTGCTGAAAACATACTCTTCATGCCACCATAGTGAAAATCCGAATCAACCCCCTCGCAAGGGTAGTTTATAATTGTGATTTTCCTTAAAACCTTGCTGACAGGGGGTTTCTAGTGTGAATATTGCAGTGAAACAATAGATTATGATTGCCCAAACCATACTCTTCATGCCACCATAGTGAAAATATGAATCAACCCCCTCGCAAGGGTAGTTTATACGCGATTTTCCTTAAAACCTTGCTGACAGGGGGGTTGCTAGTGTAAATTTTTGAAGATTAACTTGTATAAACTAACCTTGCAGTGGGGTTGATCCAATTTTTCACCATGGTGGCATAAAGAGTATGTATTTAGCTATCATAATCTACTGTTTCAATGAAATATCTTCACAGGATACCCCCGGTCAGCAAAGTTTTAAGGAAAATCACAGGTATAAACTACCCTTGCGAGGGGGTTGATTCGTATTTTCACTATGGTGGCATGAAGAGTATGGTTTGGGCAATCATAATCTACTGTTTCAATGAAATATCTTCACTGGATACCCCCGGTCAGCAAAGTTTTAAGGAAAATTACAGGTATGAACTCCCCTTGCGAGGGGGTTGATTCGAATTTTCACTATGGTGGCATGAAGAGTATGGTTTGAGCAATCATAATCTATTGTTTCACTGCAATATTCACACTATAAACCCCCTGTCAGCAAGGTTTTAAGGAAAATCACACGTATAAACTACCCTTGCGAGGGGGTTGATTCGTATTTTCACTATGGTGGCATAAAAAGTTTAGTTTGGGCAATCACAATCTACTGTTTCACTGCAATATTCACACTAGAAACCCCCTGTCAGCAAGGTTTTAAGGAAAATCACACGTATAAACTACCCTTGCGAGGGGGTTGATTCATATTTCCACTATGGTGGCATGAAGAGTATGGTTCGAGCAATCATAATCTATTGTTTCACTGCAATATTCACACTAGAAACCCCCTGTCAGCAAGGTTTTAAGGAAAATCATAGGTATAAACTACCCTTGCGATGGGGTTGATTCGTATTTTCACTATGGTGGCATGAAAAGTTCAGTTTGGGCAATCACAATCTACTGTTTCACTGCAATATTCACACTAGAAACCCCCTGTCAGCAAGGTTTTAAGGAAAATCACAGGTATAAACTACCCTTGCGAGGGGGTTGATTCGGATTTTTACTATGGTGGCATGCAGAGTATGGTTTGAGCAATCATCATATATTATTTTACTGCAATATTTCCACTAGAAACCCCCTGTCAGCCAAGGTTTTAAGGAAAATCACACGTATAAACTTCCCTTGCGAGGGGTTGATCCAAATTTTTACCATGGTGGCATGAAGAGTATGATTTGAGCATTCACAATCTACTGTTTCACTGCAATATCTGCACTAGAAACCCCAGTCAGCATCGTTTTAAGGAAAATCACAAGTATAAACTACCCTTGTGAGGGGGTTGATTCAGATTTTTTTTATGGTGGCACGAAGTATCTGCATCGAACAATCATAATATGATGTTTTAGTGGAATATTTCAACTGGAACCCCTCGGTCAGCAATGTTTTTAGAAAAATCACAAGTATAAACTACCCCCGTATGGGGGTGTATTCAAATTTTTGTTATGGTGGCAAGAAGGTATTTCTTCATAGATATCTGTTTTGTATTATGAGCCCGATATTCGCAGTAGAAGTCTGAAATCTAATGGAATGTTCTATTCTGGTCAGCAAAATACTTTTTCCCTTTGAAAAGTGTTTTTATTCGCCAACTTAGTTGCGAGGCAACCCTCGTAAGTCTAGGACTTGTAAGTAACAAAGTATGTTTAACAAGCTTTATTAGATGCTCGATTTGGTAGATGTCACTGGGGCAACAGGCAGGTAGGTAAGTATTTTGCGAGGTATTTTGAAAGTAATCAAGTAACTAATAGGTAATTACCTAAATGAATCGAAAATGACTGAGAAAGTATTAGTTACTAGATTTTTATTAAAGTCATTGATTGCGAGACTGATGTTTGAGGGTTGAGGAAAATCAGAGGGAAAATCTGAGGAAGTCATTTGATAAATTTCTTGAAATCCTTGTCCATTAGGAAAAATATTTGTTCGACGATGCGCTACTTGATCAGCTTATTCAAAACTCATTATCAATGTTTTATGAATTTTGATTAATTAATGTATTATGGAATATTCCGCGAAACCGCGAATAGTCTAAACCGAGAATTTATTTTTGGTTTGATTTGAGCTTTGATCAATTCTGCGGTTTAGTCTCGGGTATAGTGGATATCTACATAATAATACAATAATATTCAATCTCGTGTTGGATTGAAAATGCTGAAACTCATCCTTGGATTTGAGTGAGTACCGCAGACATCAGAGTCAAGAAGGTTTGGGTAGGTACCTAGAGAGATACCTTCGAACAAACTCGAACTGCATCACAACTCGCATTACAATATCCACCTATAATTCAGAATAAGCCTCGGAATAAGCTAAACTATGAAGTTATTTATTCATATCATTTCTACAACGATGTTAACAATTGAAGAACATCCGGTGAATACATTCCCACTGCTATTCTGCTAGGTACCCACCTGACCGTAGTTGCATTCAGGTAAGAAGACAGGTATCCACAACGGAACTCATACAAAGGACTACCACACAATACGTCAATCTCGAATAATTTCATGAGAACATAATTATTGCGTCACAATATTACGAAACTGTAATTTCACATCACAAACTGTCAGATAATGTGGATTTTACACCCCCGATTGTCGGTCGCGATCAATATGGTGCCCTGTTCGAGCTTTCGCTATGATTTCCCGTTCGATACTGTTGGGTAAGTGAAGTGAGAAACGAGTCTCGCTTGCTCGCTCTTGTTTGTTTCTCTCACTCTCTCACTGGCTTGCATGCATTGCATGGTCGCCATCGAGGCACCTCTTCTTTAGGCAAGAGAAGAACGAGATGTCGAGGAAGATTAGTTAGGGAGCATATGGTACAACACTTCTACTCAAGGAAACATAAAAGTTCCCCAAATCGGTTCTGCATGTAAAACAAAAACGACTAGACTATTTTTCATTTGGTGTCATTTAACCGACTTAGTCACTCACCGTCATAAGATACCCAGACAGCACATAATATCCAATGAATATTCTCACAACGTTCAAATATACTTTTTCAGAATATTCTTTCGTTAACAAATATTATATGAACATTCATTCCGTACACCTACCTACCTATATATTCCGGTCGGAAATCCGAAGAATATACAGAATCGTATCAAAATATTCTGACGAAGTTCAAAATATAGGTACTCAGTTTTGAATATTCTGATAAAATGTTCAGAGAATGATCCCAGAATAGTCTCATTATGTAACAAATATTCTAAGAATACACCAACATGTCGATATAGAAATGAAAATCAGTCAATAATTCATAAACTTGCTAAAGCGTGTTTTCAAATAGTTAAACACTGCGCGCGCTCTATCCTCTATTTCGAAAAGGTTTCAAGATATGAAAAAAAAAATTCAAACAAGAGTTGTACAGAATTCTCTACAATATTTATAATCAATACAAATAGCATAAAACTCATAGGAAACGAGATATTTGCAATTAATTGAATTCTCTACATGTATAAAAAACCATTGATATGCTGGTCTTGAAACAAGTTTTAGGGTGTTGAAATACAGGTTTATAAAAGTTTATAGCTATCTCACATTCCAAGGTGAAACCCATAATAATCTTGGACTACAAAGAAGACTTGAAACTGGTGACGGGACTCCTCACTGGACACTCACCTCAAAAAGATGGACAAAAGAGATAGCGATAGTTTCCTACTGCGAGAACTTTAAACTGCATAATATTTGCTCTGCCGATGCCCAGCGCTTTTCTACAAGAGACCCAAGTTACTGAAAGAAGCCTTCATAAAGCCGTCTGATGTCAGAAACATAGCTCCTAGAAAACTGAGAATTCTCGGAATCACAGGCTCCGAGTAGATTGAAGGTTGTGCACAAAATATCTGCTGCACAGCCTTAACGAACCTCCACAAGAATTTTGGATTCAAAACGAACGAATGTCTTTATGGAATAGCGAAGAAAATATAATTTTCACCTGTCCAAATAAAATTTTTCATTTATATTCATTATATGAGTTGAGAGTTAATTAATAAAAAATACAGTTTCGTTGTTTTGATATGAGTCATATATTATAAATTCCTCTAGGCACTCGTTACTATAAAAAGAGGTTCACGACACTTGTTACATATATACTAGTGAATAATTCGATAATACCTACAACTAAAGTTTACAGCGAGGTTTACAGACATTAAAAATGTATACCTACCCTCCCTTACTAATTCGACAATTTTCAGTTGTGGATTCAGGAAGGTAAGGAGAATATTATGAAACTCGTATCTACCCTTTGTTGTTTTTCTATAGCGAAGACAGGTAGGTAGAAAAACTAATTGCAGGTGGTAGGTATTGTTATATGTGTCTTTCATTTCTTTCACCCAATGATATGACGTTTTTTGAAGATTGTCATGTCATTTCAACCGGCTTCGAGGATATTCACAGTAATTTATAATTTTTCTGTTAAATAGAAAATATTAATTATTAATATCCAACGGCAGTAACGGCACATGGCACATAACACACCGATTTTTTTTCTAGTAAGTATTTTATATTATTCAACTATTTATAATATGTCTGCATTACCTAATTGTGCGTTAATGACTCTCATTAGGTATGTGTTTGCTAATATCTTTATACAAAGTAACCTCAAGTTTGTAAGATGTTTCCATGGTGTTTAAGGAACCTTTTTTTATAATCGGACCTTTTTTATACAAAAATCCAATTACCATATAATAACGTATAAAAAATAGTATTCTGAAAGATTTCCTTTTTTGATGGAAATCTATGAACAAGTTTGTTTGAATGGCCCTCTGAAATTCCAATGGTGTGAGTCCTTTCATCCTCTGGAGCCCACTGTACACACAAGGTGTTAGAGTCACTATCAGTGGAACAATAAAAAACGTGTCATATTTCATATTATATTTCTGACAATCCCTAGTGTTGTCTTTGTCATCAAGATTGCAACTTAAAATAATGAAAATATCATAATTGGGACCAAAAATGAAGAAGATTTATATAACCTGTATATAATTGGTTTGTTTTTCTTGTAGTAATTTCGTTAGTCAACACTCCCTGGGAGACTATCAATAAAACCAAGAAACATTCTTGCGAATTGGCCAACCCAGAGTTTTTTGATAATTTTTTGACGTACAAAAATGCCTTGCTTTATTCGGCTGCATTATTGATGGTACTCACATCATAATTTTGTTATGGAAAAGGATATACATACTTTAAAGGTTATCCAATCACAAACGAAATCATATTCCGTGACAAATTTCTGTTAGATTCATTCAGATTCATTCATTCAGGTGTCCTCTGATTTTCAAGAGACTGCTCATTACCCTTCCAGGATCCTTTGATTTTTTTGAATGTTTGAAATGAATTTATTATAATCTGAAACACCTATTATATTATTATATTATCTACGGTTTTCCAATCATTCGAATACTACAGAGAAAGGGCTTTTAGATATTTTTAGAGAAGATATAAGTACTATCGTTATTCAATCGGTGAAAGGAATCCATATTACTCAAAGTGGAGTGGTTTTTGTTATACAGCAAAAATCACAAAGTCATCTCCACAACTTTAATTCAAACAAGGGTACATGTTTCGGACCTAATTAGGTCCATCATCAGCCAATACTCATAGTTCTATAAAAAGACAAAGTGAAAAAGACCAAGCTATACAATATATGAATTTCTTTGTCAACTTATACGTGTAGATGAAAAAATCATGAAAAATATTGAAAAAACACAAAAATCCACATGATGCTCAAGTGGTATTGAAACATATCATAGGAGTAGGTATTACCGATTAACATTTTATCGGAAAACATTGTTCTAAAGAAAAATTTTGAACAATTACAAAATTAAAACATCTTCATCTTAAGAATATAATACAAAAAGTTCATTTGCAAACCATATATTAAATACACAACATTCTTTCAATATAGACAGTGACTTGGAAGTTCTGCATATTTGTCAAAAAGGTCAATTTCTTAATATTTTGGAAATTTTTGAGATTATCAACTCTGTTATGAAAGATAACAACAATTTGTCGCTTAACGAACAAATACATTTTGATTGTATGAAATTCTTTTAAATAGTCAAAACAATTTTTGTAATTCATTCAAGTGTTTACTTTCTCTTCTACAATCTTCTCCATTAAACCTTCCTTGCAGTTACTCTCAAAAGAATTCGTTTTCAATGTTCACTATCCCATTCCTTGGGTATTGACAGGTTTGATGTGGTGATGCTTTGTCTTCTGTTCTTTGTTTTATAGTTGTCATGTCATAGAATTTTATTCAATGAATTTTCATGTATCATTCGATCTCCATTTTAAGATGAAGATGTTTCAATTTTGTAATTGTTCAAAATTTTTCTTTAGAACAATGTTTTCCGATAAAATGTTAATCGGTAATACCTACTCCTATAATATGTTTCAATACCACTTGAGCATCATGTGGATTTTTGTGTTTTTTCAATATTTTTTATGATTTTTTCATCTACACGTATAAGTTCACAAAAAAAATCATATTGTATAGCTTGGTCTTTTTCACTTTGTCTTTTTATAGAACTATGAGTATTGGCTGATGATGGACCTAATCAGGTCCGAAACATGTACCCTTGTTTGAATTAAAGTTGTGGAGATGACTCTGTGATTTTTGCTGTATAACTATCGTTATTTATTGTTATAGGCCTTAATGATATAGGAACTTATGAGAAGTCAGGGTTACAACTGCAAATATATCTGGCACATATAAGCCAAGCCACAACTCAGATTCAAAAAATTGACCCCATATATAGGAATGTTCTTGTCTTAAAAAATCAAGAAAGATACGAATAAGGTGTTTTCTTGAGAGGTTAGATGAAGTTAAATTTGGAAATGAGAGTTGAGGCTGTTTTTTCTCCTTATTGGTTTTATAAAAAAATTACTCATGTTTATTTATAATAATTCACGGTACTTCACGAATAATTCACGAATAAAGATTTGTTAAGTCACCACCGATACTATTTATTTTGCGTTTGGTGATTATACATATGTGCTAATTAATGTTATTATGTTTGGTTATTGTACTACTTAAAAAAATTGCTCGCAAAACCTTTAAATAAATGAAGACGGTTTTGATAAATATGCAGGATTCCTTCAAATGATTACCGACATCCCATTTATTGAAGTATATAGAATAAGAAGATCATGATTCTGATTTCTAATGCATTATCTGACACATTTTTCCGAAAATGAACGGTACCATAACTATTCCATTCGCCACTATGTCTGGTACCTACACTTACATTACATAATACAATAACATTCCTCTTGTATTATTCATGCATTTAGCGCCCACAAAATATGAATGGCTGAGTACGGAAGCATGACCTATTGATGAAATGTCGGTTTTCCAAATATCTGCATTAGTATTTCTGTTATTCATTCTCGAATGTCATTTAAAGATTTTGTAAACCTAACCTTTTTTTCTCGAGGAATAAAAAT
Source organism: Chrysomela aeneicollis (assembly GCA_029955515.1). Lineage (NCBI taxonomy): Eukaryota > Metazoa > Arthropoda > Insecta > Coleoptera > Chrysomelidae > Chrysomela > Chrysomela aeneicollis. Next base: position 7,093,026 of record JARUHQ010000005.1, on the reverse strand, counting down.
CAGAAATTTATTGTTTTTAAAACCTCAAATTGTGGTATATGAATGAATGTTTTATTTTCGTGTACAACATGAAATATTAAAGAAGTTGCTAGCTGATGAAGAATTTTAGAATTTGTATATTGCTACTTAAAATTTGGGAACTAACTCTTCTGACTAATACTTCTGTATTCGGATACATTATAGGTAGGTAAATGTATTCTAAAGCTGTATTCGGATATTTTTCGAATTTCGCATTTATAATTTTATTATTGCTCCAAAATATTATTTTAACTAGTTTCAAATGTATCCAAAAAAAGAAACAAAGTAATTGTATCCGAAAGTATTCGTAATTTATTTGTAAATATTTGGATGCATTAAAATCATCCGTATCTGATCTTAGGATACTTCATTTCTGTATTCGACCCAAATCTGCCACTCATTGCCACGTGCTGTAAATCCAAACTCACACATCATCGTGTTTTGGTAACTCTTTATTCTTGAATTATTTTTCTGATACATTCGGAATTAGTGAGCGCTACACTGATACTAGTATTCAAAGAAATGACTCATATGTCATCCTTTTTTCCGAAGTTATTTTTTTTATAACTCACTATATGACACTGGAACAACTTCGACAACTATGATCTCATGAGTTCAATGAATCGAAAACTGTTGAGAATGGCTACCTATTAGGATGTTAATATATTCATTAGACTTCCCTTTCTGAATTGAAAATATATTAGAAAAATTAAAAAAAATCCAAACTCTTTAATCTTCTCTCAAACGGATCCGTCTCGGTAACTGATATTAATATTATTTATTCTCTCTCGAAATTAATGAACGTGCATGCAGTAACCTGTACAATATGCAGATGACAAAAAACAACAACTTTAAGTTATAAGAGAGGAAATCAAAAGAAGGTGTATGAGGTATTCCAATTATATTCGGTATATTTTCGACATTTATTTTCTTCTTTGTTGAATTACTTTTTTGTATCAAATTGCTTAAGTCAGTTAAGTCCGTCCCTTTAATATTGTCCCATCCTGTATATAGCTTAATTCATTTTCAAATATTTTTTATTTTCATTGATGAATAAGAGAACAAAACATATACCTATTTAGAAAGAGAAATTAGTCTATCCAATTAGAATATCAAACATAGTTTGAAATGAATGTCTGGTAGACTACGAGCAGAAAACAACTACTTTCCTGGTAAATACCACGCAGAACATTGAATTATATCTGCTCGTAATCCATGCAACGATTCACACTGTGAATGCAGATCGCAAATGTTTGTCTGTTGGAACGCGGCTCAGTGCGGTCAAATAAACGCGACGAAGGTGCATTGGGACAGGCAACGCTTCGAGTGGAGATCTTACGGTCTCTACTCGGATAACTACCCTGCACTGATGAGGGCCAATAAGCCCGAAACCGGTCTGTAGGTTGTTAGGCGTGCCTGTCCCGATGTGAATTTGTCACGTCTTAGGAAGAAAGAAACATTTGCGATCTGCATTCACAGTGTGAATCGTTGCATGGATTACGAGCAGATATAATTCAATGTTCTGCGTGGTATTTACCAGGAAAGTAGTTGTTTTCTGCTCGTAGTCTACCAGACATTCATTTCAAACTATGTTTGATATTCTAATTGGATAGACTAATTTCTCTTTCTAAAATTGTTGTCCAATTTATGGCTTTTCCATTTTTCATATACCTATTTATTATATTGGCTTCATCAGTGGCATCATTGAAACTATCATAGTAGTATATATAGTGAAATTCGATAAATCAAAATCAGACCCACTATTGCCCAACCCTGTCAGTTTCTTCTTTGAATATTTCCGTTGAGTATAAAAATATACCTACTGCAGGTCCATCAGAGTCCAATCCAATCATTATATTATATATGAACCGTCTTCTTCTTCTTCTTCTCCACCCCTCTGTCTGCACTCTGCTGTCATCCTCTTCTACCTCTGTGAATTCACGTGTTCAGCTTTGAACCGGTCACCGACTCACGCACTGAAGAACGCCAGGAGGCAAGTGTATGATAAGGCATTATCTAAACTCGGCATAGGTGGAAAATCTTAATTTTCTTAGTCTTTCTATAACCGTTATATCAATCAACGCTATAAACGATTATGTACTCTCTCTCTTTATCTCTATTTCTCTCTCACAACCTCGTCATTTTAGCAAGGACTACGTCGAAAAAGATGGAAAAAGATAGCCTCATATAACCTTAGATCATATTGCTTACGCTAGATACGGCATCATGTAATATTTGTTTGGTATTAGAGGGGTATTGATGAGAGGGAGTGAATGGTAAGAAGGTACTATAATGCAGTAGCGTACAGTTGAGATACTTTGGTACAGCCCATATTAAATTTTTTATTATCTTATAAACAAATTGCTGAAAGAAACAGTAATTGATCCAAGAGGTACTTGAGATTGCCAATAAGGGGATCTCAGTTATTATAAGAAATACGAGGTCGGTCAAATTGGGGCAAAGTTGCGCAATTTTATGCTGAACAATCATGTGGAAGAAAATTTTTCGTTTTTGGAATATTGGGAAAAAACAGAAATTTGTCATTCTCGTTTTTATTTTTTCCATCAAAAACGAAGCAAACTATACATTTTCGACTAGGACGATCTAGAGGCACTTCTCCACAAGGAATCTAAATCTGTCATCGTATTTTCCATTGCGTTCTTGATGTCAGAGATACAACACTCTACTTTGGTTTTTCTTATGGTCGCCATGTCAGATTTTCACACTGTTTCTGTTTCTGTTTTTTTTTCTCCTTACTATGACGTATCACTCGATATGTTCGAATCTTACATGCTGGTTAGAATTGTCAGAAAAACGTTTTTCGAAGAGTGCTTTGAAAACAACACCAAACATTTTGTTTAACAAACTACATTCTGATAGTTCAATCGAACTTGGAAGCTTACTCACATGAAAACAAAGGTTATTTTGAATTAGGAATGACATTTGAAGTTATAATAGTTTTTTTTTCGCAGAACAAAACAGTCATTCACTGCTAAACACAATTTTTCTCTTCATCCCAAGTTCTGGATAGCTCAATCGTTGGGTACCTACAATTCAGATCTTAGAAGAAAGAATACTGAATCATTGTTTATGGGAATAATGAAGAAAAATTCCTTGAAATTGTACACATCCATGATTTGTTCTTAATTTTGATTAGCATGTAACATTCAAACATATCGTGTGTCACATCATTGTAATCAGAAAGTGACACAGTTTTCGAAAATTCAAAAATCCAATATGCGTCTATAAGAAAAACCAAAGTCAACTGTTGTGTCTCTGACAAAGAACGGCTTGGAAAATACGATCACAGATTTAGATTAGAGATTCCTTGTAAGAAAGTGCCTCAAGAACGTCCTATAGTAAGAAACGTCCAGTTTTTATGTTTTTCGATATAAAAAATAAAAACGAAAATTACAAATTTCAGTTTTTTTTTTTAAATGAAACATTGAATTTTTCTTCACATAATTGTTCAGTATTAAAATACTCAACTTTGACCCAAAACAGATGTCTGTCAATTCTGTAGAAGAACTGTAATAGCATCGTCCATAGATGAATAGCAATCTGGATGATCTAACACCGCTATTTCCTTCAATGGTGAGGTTATACCATTTGCAGCGAAAGTGAAATATCTAGATATTATCACGTATTATCATCGATAAGAAACGCTTATTTGGAAAAGGTTATTCACAAAGCCAGAATAATCCCTATGGACATGTCGAAGGATCTGTGAACTATCCACTGAATATTAGTGATGAAAGCCAATTGCACAAAACGGGTCCAAGGTTCTCTAATCTGTGTCCATACGGAGCGAATAGAAAACTACTGGCCACACACATTCTGATTTTCTATGGTCCACTTAATCCAACGACGCGAGTCGATCAAATTTTGATTTCTTTGTTGTATTTTCCGATTGGAATCGCAAAATAGTGCGGGTGAGTTACGACTTTCTCTCAATTAAGTCAATCATTATTATCAGTAAATTTTTCAGTTTTAAAGGAAACAGCTCTTCTCTGAGGCATTGACTTTTCATAAACTGCGATGATTTGAACTACTGCATATACGATGTGTTGAAACGTGTGTAGTAAAATGTTTTTCAAACTATACGATTTTTGACACGAACTATACGAAAGAACAAATGAAAATGTTGTAGATGTACTGTGGGTCGACATGCAGTACAATGAATCGTTGAGTGTGTAGGTAGGTTTTTTTAAGTCTAATGTGTGAAGAACAGTCATAGGAAATGAGAGTTCGGAATTTTTTGAACTATAACATACCCTTTTCTAATTGAAATCATACGGTAATGGAAAATGTATATGGAATCAAGTATATTTTTAGTTGAAACAATCGACATTTTTAGCAGAAATTGGAAATTATTGGAAGCATCCAGAATAAATAGGTCCTATTCATACGATAAATACAATTTCACTGTAATATCTACCTACGCCCTTTTATTTCGATATTTTTCAAAACCTCAGAGAAATTCGCTATATACCTATAAAAATCTTATGCAGTATTTTAAGAAATATTTAACAACACAGCTTGAAATGTAATTTGATCAATCGGTAGACATTTCTAAACACAAGTTAAAAGTCTTGCCGATTTGACATGCGGACGAATAGCAAGGTGGGAATAAGAACCCCTATGACTCATCAAGCCCAAGCGATCTTAGTAGGTACAGAGCAGGTGGATGGGAAAAAAGTATAGAGTCTTAGTTGTATCACTATCTAATAGGTATGGTGCCTAGTTTATTATTCTACTCACCTAATGACACTTCTTTGTGTTGAGATAAAGAACAGGTAGGTATAGATACGTTTTCGAAACGCCCAGAAAAAACAAAGTTGAATAGATGTCAATGTTATCTCCTATAATACCTAGGTAACGCTAGGTAACTATGAAAACGTGATACCGATATAGTTTGCCCATTACTGCCATTGTTTGTAACGATAATCACTCAACAAATTATTCAAATACCAATAGCGGAACCATTCATAAGTAATACAATATAAGTATGTTAAATTCAGACTTGATATTGGTTCCAGAATAGTTAATTCTTAGAAATGAATTATTCGAGGTTGGATACGAAGGAAAGTGCAAAGTTGTCCTGAAAAAGATCAATATATTCACTTATAATTACACGAGAGTTTTTTTTTAATCTTGAGATGTATCAATGAGAATTTTGTTGCCTGGCAATTCAACGAAAAAAACTGCCTATGAAACATTTTTTCTGTCACTTTTTTGAGTTGAATTGTCAAGTTTACTACGACTCAAAAAAAACTATGGAGTGTAATTCGGTAAGACAATTTAATGAATATGTAAATCACAGTATTGCGAGGCACATAATCATTGATGGCTTTTTTAATTTCTCCACACGAAGACTCTCCAAATTGCGTCATTTTCACAAATAAGATACTTTTCTGACAACGCAAGTTTGAGAAAAATTAACAAAACGTCATCAAAATAGTATATTATGATACAAGTTTTATAAGACGCTATTTTGTCGCACGCGAAGCGAGGAGTGCTCCAAGTGAACAAGTGCGACAACGTGTCTTATAAAACGTGTGTCATATGCATTTTTTTCTATTTGAATTAATTTGAAGAAAGAAATGGATGTAATATCGATAAATAACAGAAACATTGAGTTTTTCACTGCTAATATCACCAAATCCAAATCGCTCAGAAGTAAACTGGGCCTAACTCTTATTATAATTCAAAATCTGAAGCACAAATATGTCTCGAGAGATGGCTGCGAGTGAACAGTATGTGTCTAAGTGCTCATCAAAAAACAGCGAATTTGTGTTTCTATGTTGCAATAAAAAAACAAAAAATGGTTACTATATATGTGTTAAGTGTCATGGAGTGTTCCACACTAGTTTTTACGACCGAATTGCCCCAAAAGCATGCAAAAACAATAACAGACTTGTCTGTAGGAAATGTGAAAACTCTGATATGGACACTGATGATAGCAAAGATAAGTTATATTCTGAAATTATTGAAGAACTAAGAACTGAAGGTACACATAAAGAAGAAACAATTGAAAAATTGAATAAAAAATACGAACTATTCTATGAGGAAGCTCTGACAATGGAAAATAATTTCGAGAGTAAAATCCAACAGTATGAAGAAATTATACGTGAATTGCAAGACAATCTGATGAATTTAAAAAGAGAATGTGCAAATAAAAAAAGGCAAGATTTTATCAGCATCGCAACCCAAACAGAAAAAAATATATACTGAACAAAAACAATTGATCACCCAAGTGATTAATGATTCCCATGTTTTTACTCAAACGGACCAATGCGAAAATACAGTGATGCCAAATGAAACAGACATTGACGATCAAACAAAAGAGGAAATCAAAACTGATAAACAAAAAAAGAAAGAAGTATCAATGAGACGGTTATCTAACAGAAGGAAAAAATACAAGGAAGAAATTCAGATGATTTTAAGGAACAACATAAAAAAACGAAAGAAACAAGAAAATGACACATCGGTGAAAATCGGTAATATCGATAATACTGACACGGAGGAACTTGAGACTACGATTACTGGAAACTTGGACAAAAATCTTGATGCAATTTCATCGAATATTTCAATTGACTCCAGCACTGTAATCCCATTATCTACAGAAAATGTAAATCAATTATCTCTCATGGAGGAACTAGAAAACGCAAGTATTTTCGAGGATGCTGCAAATCATGTGTTTAACAGCGCCCTGATTACTTCCAATATAAGGATAGATAATGAATCAGAGGCAAATAATCTGCTCCTACCACAGAGAAAAATCCACATATATGGAGACCAGTATGCTTTGGGTTTCTCTAAGACTCTTACCAAAATTGATACCAACCATAGATGTTGTGTAAATGAAAAAATTGAAAATGATGTAGAGATTTCCGATTTCACAACAAATGTATTTTCTGAAACTATTGATTATGGTAGGGATGATTTAATTGTAATAATGTTCAATACTAGAAAAGTAAGCAACAGACACTCTCTATACCAACTTTTGAAAAATACTTTAGGCCTCAGCAACTTTACAAACCTGATAATAATAACAGAGTGTCACTCTCTGTCTGACAAAAATATCAATAGGATTATTTACGAATTAAACTATTCAAACGAAATAATAAGAATTGTTCCGTGACACTCTTAGCTGGCCAAGAAAGAATAGGTAGCAAATTCGAAGTGATTGAGAAGCTCAAGAAAACTCTTTTATATATATCAAATCGCACACATAACTTTGCTATGAAAACTGTGAACAGATTTGAATTTACCGGAAATGAATCATTGCAGTTTTTTCGAGGTGAATTCTCACTCAATGAATATCTCAACGGAAATTCAAGCCAAACAGACTTGTATACTACAAACCAGTCACCAAAAAAAAAAATTCATTAATTCTATTGAATATCCAATCAGTTCGTAATAAAATAGATGAACTTTCAATATTTTTGGAATCAGAAAATTATCCAACATTTTTACTTTTGACCGAACATTGGTTAATAGGTGATGAACCTTGTTATATTCCTGACTATATCGTTGTCTCTAAATTCTGTAGAAAACAAATGATACATGGAGGAACAATGATCCTCATTCACGAAAATATGTCGAACGCTTATCAAATAGTTGATGTACACAAGTATGACAATATGCTAGTTGAAGGTGAATTCGAGTTTTCAATAGCTCACAATAAAAAGAATAACTTGTATATACTTTGCATATATAGAGCACCTTCAAATGATACATGCACATTTCTTGAAAGGCTAGAAATACTTTTGTCTTGTCTACCCTGTAAATCAAAAATAATTCTTGCAGAAGATTTCAATATAGATTTCTCCCAAAACTGCGAATTCACCAATAGCCTGCAAAACTTATTCATCAGTTTCAATCTGGAAATGCATATTGATGAACCAACTCGAATTACATGCAAGTCTTCCACGATAATCGATTATGTTTGATCAAATTTCATTGACAATTCATTCACGAGAGTTATTCCTGCAGGTTTATCAGATCATGAAGCAGTCCATTTCTCTTTTTCAATCAATAAAGAGAATAGAGGAGTTAAATTCAGAGAAGGTAGAATATTCAGCAAACAAAATTATGAGAAATTCAGAATATCATGTGAACAGACAAATTGGAATAGTATAGTTAATGCTTCGGACCCTGTAACTATCTTTCAACAGATTGTAATAAATAAATTTGATGAATGTTTTCCACTGAAAAAATTGAAAATAAGGAACAAAAAGCCTTGGATAACAACAGGTTTGAAATTGTCTGCCAGAAATCTTAGGTCCCTTCGTACCATTTACAAATTCACATCGAATATAACTTTTAAAAAATATTTCAGTAGGTATAGGAGTATCTATAGAGGTTTGATCAGACTGGCTAAGAGTAATTATTACTCGAACAGAATTGAACAGTCAAAAAATAAACCTAAAGAGAAATGGGCAATAATAAATGAATTAAGGGGAAAAAGAGGTATATCGACAGAAGCTGAAATTATCAATATGGACCCGAATACTTTAAATGACTTCTACTGCTCGATCGCCAAAAATATGACATCAAATCTAGTACCCCAAACTGACCCCTTGAATTATCTTGATAATATTCACTGCCATTACAATTTTATATTGTTACCTACAAATGTTCACGAGTTGAAAAAAATAATTATGGAAATAAAAAATGATAAATCTGCTGGATTAGATGGATTAACTAGAAGACTCCTACAAAACCTACCATTCGAAGCGCTATCAGTACTGACAGTTGTGATAAATACATCTTTTGAGACTGGAGTATTTCCCTCAGGCTTGAAGACAGCACTTGTTTTGCCTCTTTATAAGGGAGGGGATACTTCCAGTCCTACAAACTTCAGACCAATCTCACTGTTGTCCACCATCTCGAAGATCATAGAAAAGTTAGTGAAGAAAAGGCTGTTACAATTCTTATCGGATGAAAATATACTTAATGAATGTCAGTTTGGATTTCAGGCTTCTAAAAATACTAATGACGCAATATTCTCATTCCTAGAAAAAGTTTACTTGAATTTAAATAAAGGGGAAGCTATTGCAGCAGTATTCTGTGATTTTTCAGAAGCGTTCGATTGCGTTAATCATGGAATACTGCTCCAAAAAATGCATCGCTATGGAATAAGAGGTACATGTCTAAAGTGGTTCAGGTCATACCTTGAGAATAGATCATAATTGGTGAAATTACAAGATGCATACTCCAATATCTCGGAAATAAATTGCGGAGTACCCCAGGGATCTGTTTTGGGTCCTATTTTATTTCTGCTTTACCTTAACGATCTCGCTACAATAGATATTGAAGGATCCTTTACAATTGTTGCAGACGATACCACATTATTGTGGCATGGAAAGAATTCTGAAATTTTGAAGCAAGTAGTATCCTCAGATCTATCAGACGTTAAAAATTGGTGTGATGCAAATTTACTTAAATTCAATGTGGATAGGACAAAAATTGTTAATTTCAAATTCAGCTATGACAACTTGCTACTTGATGGTATGAATATCGAAGAAACGCCTTGTACTAGGTTTCTTGGCTTACATATTGATAATAAGTTGAAATTCAATGAACATATCACATCACTATGTAAGAAGTTATCTTCCGGATCATTCGCTGTAAGAATTGTCGCTAACGAACTTGATATAACCACAGCCAGATCAACTTATTTCGCCCTAGTAGAGTCCCATATACGATACGGTATAGCTTTTTGGGGATTTTGCAGCCAAAAACTTCTGAATCAGGTTTTCGTACTTCAGAAGAGATCTCTCAGATATTTTTGCAGGACTCACTACCGAGATAGCTGTAGGCATCTCTTTGTACGACACCGAATTTTAACGGTAGTGTGTATTTTTATCCTTGAAGTGGTATGCCTGATCCACAAAAGATATGTTGCGGTTTCACCTGATGATCGAACTTACAGCACCAGACAGGACTCTAATATTCACCTGCCAATACCTAAACTGAATTTAACAAAACACTCCAATATGTATGAGGGAAAGAGAATATTCAATCACTTGCCACAGGCAACAAAAAATATATTTGATCAGAAGAAATTCAGAAGATCTGTCAAGAATCTGCTTATTGAGAAAGCATACTATAACCTGCAGGAATATCATGTTGACAAAATACATATCCCGTAATTGTGATGTTTCAATTTTATTTTGAGCTTTTTTGTTATATGTATGGTGACAGTGCATATTTTTAGATATGTAGCTATATGTCTATTTTTCATGATGCAATTGCATTCACAGAATGCAAGGTTACCTTTTTATCTACATTTTATTTATATTTTTTATCTATATATTTTATCTATATTTCTTATTATATTTAGTACTTTTTTATATATATTCAATCGTATTCTGTCAATATTTGTATTTTTGATACACTTTGTCAATAAGAATTCATTCTTGGACAATAAAGTATATATCTATCTATCTATCTATCAAGTTTATACTGTTGAACGATTTTGATTTTTGCGATACCAGCTGATAAAACTGCATGGTTGGTATTGTTTATTGGTCAATTTAAATCAAATCACACTGTGAAATAAAATTCTCCAATAAAATAGTATATCACACAACAAGTGTGGAAAGTGACATATTTCACACGAGTAGTCGTTTAGCACGAGCCGCGTAGTGGTTAGTGCGGAAACGTAACGAGTGAAGGAAATGCACTTTCCAACAAGTTTTGTACACTATTTTTCCTACGACTCCGAATACTTTCATTTCGCGGGAAGTCTTGTCAAAAATGTAACTTGAGCGGTCTCTATAATTTCAGGTGGTTTTGATTCGATATCAAGTACTGTTTATTTCCATATTCAAGATTATATTTGAATACTTCTCTGATAATTCCTCATTATGTGAATTACTGATTTATTGAGTTAGTTTAGTCTGGACAAATTTTATTGATATTGACACCAGCGTACATAAACAACCTTGACACCATCATACGCCTGCTAGCGCCAGTAATAACGCAACCAGGAATACAGAACCAGAACAAAAATTTGTTGACAGAAAAAATTCTCATTTATGGGATATTATTCAAACCACAAGGATAACATATTATTGTCAACGGTGAGAAGGCATATGCCTGAGCATGAATGCTTGTATTGCGAATTTCTGAGTTAGGATGGATATATTATTCTTTTTTGGTGCTGGGAGAAATGCAAACTGATGAATATTGATAAGTGTGAAGAATTCACTGATCTGTATAGAGACTCTGAGATAAAGAATGACTGATACAGAAGTGTTACTGTGAAGTGATTTAAAATATGTGTTATTTTTTATTTCATGTGTAGATTCTGTTTTCATTGATAACTTTTTCAATTTCTTATATATAGGAACTGATTCTATTTATTTGTTTTATTTGGAGTGATAATCTGTTATACAGGGTGATTCATTGAGAAATGCGCATATTTCATTGGTCTCTCGTTCATTATAACCAAGATACAGATTCGTTAATTTTCCAATTTTTTCAATTGAATATAACTTATGAACCACCCTATACATTTCTATTATATTTGGTATATACATATGTTGTTTGTCCACAGTGGTGTCGATCAACATAATGATCCGGCCTTGAAAAAATAAAAGTAGGTTTTTGGTGTGTCCGCATACAACTTTTTAACTTTTTAACTTGATAAAATGAGTAGCACAAAATTAAAAATAAAAGAAATTTCTTTCCGAAATGGTACTTTTCCAGCTTTAATCCATGAAATCATCAATTTTCACCCATTATCTTGATTTCTGGATCCAAATCTTATTGAAAAAACGAGAGGTTCTTATTCGAAACAAATTATTAATATACCAATGGCTAACTTTAAAACACCTTGTATAATTGAATCAAATCTAGACGTTTCGATAGAATAAGGTCACACAAAATAAAAATAAATGTTCTTCCCCAAATGGTACTTTGCCAGCTTTGAGCCATGAAATCATCAACTATTTCTCATTCTTCTTATAATTTCTGGATTCACGTATTTGTTGCAACGTTGTTATTGTTTAAAATAGAGTTCGGAATGGACATTTGTCCCCATTTCCATGATTTTTTGTTCCATCCATGAATAAATGTTGTGATAATTTTTATGCATACAAGGTGTACAAGTTAGTTGTTGGTATGATAATAATTTGTTTCAAATAAGGACGTTTATCAGTAAGATTGGCATCCAGAAATCGAGATAATGAGAAATTGTTGATGATTCCATGGATAAAGGTGAAAAAGTACCATTTGGGAAAGAAAATTTATTTTTGTCAATTTTGTGCCACTTATTTTATGACTAAAGGTAATAAGTGGAAAAGTTGTATGCTGAAACACCAAATTCACATAGTCCTACTAAGTTTTTTCTGCTCTTTCCAATTCTATGGATAAAATTTCAAAATATTGATGTACAGGGTGTTGTTTCGACTAAAAACCTACTTTTTATTTTTTAAAGGCCAGACCTAATATTATGTTGATCGACACCACTGTGGACGAAAAACATACGTAGGTACCAAATATCACAAAAATATATAGGGTGGTTCATAAGTTATGATCAATTGAAAAAATTTTAAAAATTAACAAATCATCCTGTATCTTGGTTATAAAGATCGATAGACCCATAAAATAAAGGTTATTTGGAAGGACCTCGGTGTCCTCCATCTACCCTTACGGTATGCGCATTTCACAATGAATCACCCTGTATAATGTGGGTCCCATATAAAATAAGCTGTGCTGAGAGTGACATATTCTGAAATGAGGTAGGCCTACATCAATCGATTGGTTTGTAATAAAGCGAGTTGGAATAATTATGTTGGAATTCATAAATGTTTTCGTTATTTTATGCATATATATTGAGATCGAGAAGGCTGCCAAAAGCGCTGCAGACAAAGGAAAGAAGGTGGACCAAAGGCAAGATTGTGCCTCGGAAACTGGACAGATCCCATGCCGGCGGAGTTAAGGGGAAGGGAAAGCAAAAAGCCCCAACCAAATTCCAGTATGAGTCAAGAGCTCAATTGTCTTCAAATAAACCTTCAACATGCAAAAGCTGCCACGGAGTGTGCTTAGGAGATTTATTGAAGACAACATTCAGGTAGGGCTACTCCAAGAGCCCTGGATAAACAGAGGACGTATACAAGGACTCAACATGAAATCGTGTAAGTTACTCTACTGTTCTTCTCACGAAAAACCACGAGCAGCCATATTGCTCGCACCTTATATTAAATTTTTTCCCGTTCCAGAGTTTATCACTGGATATTTGGCTAACGCCATAGCGGAAGTGCCAACTGAAGTAGGCAAGAGGCAGGTGGTTATTGCCTTGGCCTACTTCCCAAGGGACTCCGCAACGCACCCTACACCGGAGGAAGTCCAAAGCCTCAACGAATGGTGCAAAAAAGGTAACAGGCACTTTTTTCTGTGCTGTGATGCAAACGCTCATCACTTAATATGGGAAAGAAATCTCACTGGAAAAAGACAAGCGAAAAGGCTAGTGAGCCTCTCGCCAAGGATAGCCAAACAGCTTCTCGAGTTGGACAAAAAAGACTTGAAACTGTTAACGGGACTCCTCACTGGACACTGCCCTCTGAGGTATCACCTCAAAAAGATAGATAAAACTCAGAGTGATAGTTGCCGATACTGCGAGAACTTCGCTGAAACTGCAGAACATTTGCTGTGCGTCGGTGCTTGAGAGGCTGCACAGCCTCAACGACCCCCCCCCCCTACAATCTACATATCTACAAGCAATGATGCACATATAGTTCGAATTTATTGAAGGTGTATAGTTATCCGTGTAGAAACGTTTGGATTTTTTGACACGTATTTCCAGAATACAATTCTGAGTAGTTTTCAAATTTTGTATAGCATTATTATATTATAATTATACTGTGTGGGCTTCGTATTGAACCAAACTTTGTTGATAATTTCTCGTTTTTTTACTGTGAATTCGATGTTAAAACTTTGACACTTTATTCGACATTTCTCCGAATTACAGTGTTTTCTTGATCATCAACATCAAAACTATGTTAACAATCAGTATGAAAAATAGTGATAAAATACGAGGTGTTCTTCGCTCATCGCTGTGGAACATATACAGTATCTAAATAGTATGGTTCAATTAATGATTTATATACAAGTTTCATGTATTGCTTGTCCAATATGTCTCTAAGAATGTAAAATTTTCGAATCAATTGCCTAGCTCTGTTATTTATATATATACAGCATGCTAGTTTCACTTCAGGCGTTAATCGATAATGATACCAAGATATTTAATGTTTTATAATGAAGAGAAATATTGTTTCTATCCGGTTATGAGTCGACATTTGTAGAAATTGTTGGGAATTTACTTTTAGAGTATTTAGTGTCAATATGCCAGATGAGCCATTGTGAGATATTTGAAAGGCCTTTCTCAGCTCTATCGTATAGCTTATCACAGTTGATATCGGTGGACAAAATTGCTTTATCATCAGCGTATGAGACAAGATGTCCTTGGAAATCTTTCAATTCCGCCATTAAGTTGATATATACCAGGAATAGTTCCCTGTTGTACACCTGTGGTTATTTCAAGTGTTGTGCTGTAAATATTGTCAATTTTGACCCTTTGATATCTGTTATAAATAGTTTTTTAAAATGTTCGATGCTGGACCGCGAATACCTACCTAATTCAGATGACACTTGAAAAGCTAAAGTCCCCGTCTTCCTAACTCATATACGAGTCCTAGACTTACGAAGGTTGCTTAGCAACTAAGTTGGCGGTTAAAAACACTCTTCAAACACTTTTTCAATTCAGTCTATCTAGTGATATTTCATGGGAAACGGTTTCAAATGCCTTGTCCAAGTCGAGAAATATACATGACACTTCTCTGACTTGTCCAAGCAGTTCACAATCTCTTTTGTGAGGTGAATTATTATAGCATCCTCCGTTTTGGCAAAACCGAATTGTTTGTTTGTTAATATTTTGTTTTTTTTTTAAAATCCAGCAATCTAGATTTCAAACATTTTTCAAAAAGTTATTGATAACTGAAATAGAGGTCGATAGTTATTGGGATTGTTTCTATTTCCTGATTCAAAGACCGGTGATATATTGCTTTCCTTCCATTGTTTCGGCATTGAACTTTTCAAAAAAGATAGGTTGATGATGTATGTCAATAATGAAGTGATATGCATGTATGTATTGTTTTGATAGTTTTCATATTCAGGCCGTCAGGACCTAATGTATGTTCCATAATTTCGTTTTCAGTGAGAGGTATCAGATAAATTGTTGACAAAACGTTTTGATCTTCCAGCAGTTCGTTGGGTTTCAGTTCATCATCCTTCTTTATCTTATCAGACATTTCCTTGCCTATGTTGGTAAAGAACCCATTTAGTATATTCGTTTTATCTAGATTATTTTCGGTTTCTATACTTTTCCTGTTATAAATTGAAATATTTTTTAGTTCGTGTTTGTTATAGAATTGGTATAGTAGAAGCGCACTGCATAATTCCCCAAATTTGTTTGCACTGCATCGGATATTTTGGCACTATAATATTGATTTTTAGTTTCTTTCGGTAGAGGAGAACGGTGTCAATCGTAACATTGGTATCTAACAAGCTATGTTTTAAATTTCACTACACCCAGATAGTGGCCAATTGTCTACTAAAATGCCGTAAGTGTCCGTTTGTTGTTGGCCATTTCAATGTTGGGAGAATCGATAATTCAGATTCCAATACAAAACTTCCGTATTTATTTTTTGATATTGTTTTTTGATGTCACGTCGGACAGAGCACATTTCAATGCATAGTTTGAAGTTTTGGATTATAAATTGTATAAGGTTAGGTCGGTCAACTAGAACAATGTGAATATGAATGTCTAGTGGTGTCAAATGTAACAATGCCGAAGGTGTCAATTGTAAAGTTTTGTATCGTATATGTAGTGGTTCCAGTGTTGTTCCTGGCTGCACAATTGTGCACTTTGACGCCCTTTTTCAACTAAGTGTGCACTGCGGCACCACTTTCCTTATTTCCTTCAAAAAGTGCACCTTTTCATTTTCATTGAAATTTGCTACAATGGTTTCCAAATATTGATTAGAATCTGTTGAATGCAATGATCTATTAATAATATTGGTTGAATGTCATTGATGAGAACTGAGAAGTGGAAGATATTCAAATAATTTTGATTGTCAGATGTCAGCTTGATGTCAATGACCATTGGCACTTGACAGTTTATCTCTATTCTTCAAGACTCCAAGGATTCTACCAAATTCTACATTGATCTTGTTTACATGAGATAGTAAGGAGTCACTAGAATAGCATAATAAAATGTGAAATTTTACCTGAAATTTTTTACAAATCATAAATTCTGAAAAAATATGCTCTTGAAATACATGTTCAAAGAATCAGTATATATTTTTAGCAAATCATACCTTAATCATAGGTACCTATTTCTATGATTGACAAAATAAATTAATAAAATAATATCCTTCCTCAAGCAGTCTGTCATCTGTCATTACTGTAAATTTCCCTGCGCATGCGTGGAAAGTTCATGAAATAGTACTATAAATCTATTACAAAAAATGTGCACTATTGTCATCTGAAGTGCACTTTTCAACTGACAAATAATGCACGAAAAAAAACGATCCTGGAACAACACTGTGGTTCTATAACGAGAGCAAAGAAGATTGGCTCCTATGTAGGCAGTGAAAAGAGTGGACCCACTTTTCTGGTGCCAATCATGATCCACTCTTTATTCGTAAAAACTGTGATTCTGACTGATTCTCCATAAATGCTCACTCCTTAAGAAATTCATTCAGAAACTATGACTTTATGTTATTTTTACACCCATGGAGAATTCTTGTTCTCAGATATGATATTTTGTTTGGAAATAAATTACAATTTTTCAAAATTCTATTACTTTCAAACCTTATGACTTAAGTTACAATCGACACTGCGAGTGTTACATTTGACACCCATGCGGTGTCAATAGTAACATGGTGTATTAATTGTGCTAAACAATTTTGAAATTTCAATCAGGCAATTCAAACTTCAGTATACACTGTGTCCAAGATAAGAATGAACAGCATGGGGATATCGGAAACGGTAAGTGATACAGGGTCGATTAAATCAGAGAAAAATAGCGCATTTATGTGCCTAATAATATGCCATTTAGAAAGTTTCAATATTCCGAGTAGTTTCGGAGATATCCGGGAAAAACCGAAATTTGAGAATTTCGTTTTTATTTTCTCCTAGCTTTATTTTCGAAGGAAATGTAAAACAAATAGCACTTCGTCATGGCCACTTTTCGAGGACTACACGATAACATAAGCAGAATTTTCGTGCGACGTTTCGTCTTTTAGAAAACATCATCAACTTTGTATTTTTATATAAGCCGAAACTAAAGTATACCCTCTGTATACGACTCCATTTTTCATTGTGAATACAGCAACGTATCACACAATATGGTTTCGGAACCTTTTCTCGCGCAAAATGTAATTTAGTGATTACTTAATCTGTTTTTCTTCAATTTTAGATAGTAGGCGCTGGAAAAAATGACAACATAATGTTCTGTTGTCATAATAATAGTGTAGTTTGGTAGAATATTTGACATATTACTGTTCCTACTTTTACATCTCTTTACCTACCTAATTTGTGTCAAAAATGGAAAACGGCAGCTTTTCGAATACTGAAAAATTTGATATGTTGTCATGTTACATTTTGTGCCATAGAAATTGTATTGATGCTGAACGTGCGTACTTTAATAAGTATCCAGAGAGGCGACAACCTGGTGAATCAATATTTAGACGGCTAGTTTTCAATTTAAAAGAATACGGATCATTTAAAAAACCTGTGGTTTCCCGACAAAAGCAATCTAATGAAGAAAGTCAGCGTGATGTGTTACAGGCCGTTGTTGAAAATCCTGAGATATCCACTCGCACCATTGAAGATAATACCGGAGTAGCCAGATCCACCGCTCACTTCATTTTAAGAAAAAATAAATATCATCCATATAAATTTAGGATTTGTCATGGACTCAGACCAGGTGACGATGCAAGACGAAGAACCTTTTGTGAATGGTACACTAGAAAATGCCAAGACGATGAAAATTTTCCTTTCAAAATAATTTGGTCTGATGAAAGCATGATCACCAACAATGGCATTTTTAATAGAAATTTTATTGGTCACAACAAAATCCGCGTGTACACAAAGTGTCCAGACATCAACATCGTTTCGGTTTCAATATGTGGGTTGGGATTCTCGGTACGAATATAATTGGGCCTTTTATATACCGAAACAATTTAACAAGAGAGCGGTACATGAATTTGTTAGTGAATGATTTGGAAGACGCTCTAGATAATTTGCCTTTAGCGGTTACTCACAGCTGCTGGTTTCAACAAGATGGTGCTCCAGCACATAACGCTAGAATAATTGTTCGTGATTATTTGAACCGTCGATTCCCAGGACAGTGGATTGGTACTCATAGTGATACAGCCTGGCCTGCAAGATCCCCCGACTTAACCCCACTAGACTTTTTCCTTTGGGGATATATCAAGAATCAAGTGTACTCTAATCATGATTTTCAGAATGAAGAAGATTTGCTAAGATTGGTTACTGAATCCTTTAACAATATTTATCCGGATATGTTAAATCAAGTTTTAAATTCGTCTGTGAGACGAGCGTACTCGTGCTTAGAAAATAATGGCGGGTTATTTGAACACTTGTTATAAGTTTCTGTTCATTTCCTGTAATACATATTAGCTCCTTGTTATTTATTACATTACAATTACATTTATAAACTAAACTTTTGACATTGCGACTCATCTTTGTATTCAACAACGCAATAATTCCGGCAAGTGGTTAGTTTAAATTTATACTTTTATAAATAGCACTATTCAATTCACTACATGTATCAAAATATGACATTTTTTCCAGCGCCTACTATCTAAAATTGAAGAAAAACAGATTAAGTAATCACTAAATTACATTTTGCGCGAGAAAAGGTTCCGAAACCATATTGTGTGATACGTTGCTGTATTCACAATGAAAAATGGAGTCGTATACAGGGTATACTTTAGTTTCGGCCCATATAAAAATACAAAGTTGATGATGTTTTCTAAAAGACGAAACGTCACACGAAAATTCTGCTTATGTTATCGTGTAGTCCTCTAAAAGTGGCCATGACGAAGTGCTATTTGTTTTACATTTCCTTCGAAAATAAAGCTAGGAGAAAATAAAAACGAAATTCTCAAATTTCGGTTTTTTCCGCATATCTCCGAAACTACTCGGAATATCGAAACTTTCTAAATGGCATATTATTAGGCACATAAATGCGCTACTTTTCTCTAATTTAATCGACCCTGTATCACCCACCGTTTCCGATATCCCCATGCTGTTCATTCTTATCTTGGACACAGTGTATATACTCAATTTTTCATCTGTTATTCCATTCATAATTAGACCCTCCATTAAATAAAAACCAAATTTTGTTACGATTGACATCGTTCCTAATTTATTCAACATATTACGATATTGTGAGTAAGCTGCTTTATTTTGGATTGTAGAATTTTGCATCACTTTTTTTTAGATGGTCCCTATAATGATGGAAATAAGAGCTGGTGGCGCTACCCTTCAATTGTTTCAGCAGAAACATTACGTAGGGTTCTCATGTACAACAATAGAATGCGATACTGTCGAAAGATATTTGAAGAATTTTCTTTCAATCATGTTCTATACATATACGCATCAAATTCATTGGAAAATGGCTCCATGAAATTGTTAGAAACGATTAGAAGTCATTCAAATATTCATATTTTCGTATTGACACCTGCAGTAACCTGTAAATTTGGTTGAAATCGCGGCTTCACTTAGCGAGATTCACCCACGCCATGTCACGTTACCTTTTTTTTATCGAAGTAGGCGAAATCAAGAGATTTGGGACCAGTCACAGAATATGAAGTGATTTCACCAGTCTATCTATCCACATCTGTCCCTATATTTGATTGAATTGATGAGACCTGTTGTGATACATGGTTAAATTTTTTTGGGATACAGGATTCTATTTCTAGTTTTAGTACACTTCAATATAATTTCACTGATTTATTCCATTAGCATTGTTGAACATCATCGCACGAACAAATATTTTTCCAATTCGCCTTACGTAAGCTGTGGTTCAGTTTGTTATACCTAATCCAAAAAGTCTTTTTGTGATTCTACGATTTGTTCACATTTATGTTTTACATTATATAAGACGGGTAAAAATGTCGAGTAATGATTAGATAGGTTCGTTTCGATAACATATATATGCATTAATAATAATTGTATGTTTGTCGTTTCTGACGAAAATGTGGTCAATAGTTGATTTAGAGTTTTCAGTCTCTCCTGTTTTTATATTGATTGATGTAACCATTTTTGTTCAACATATTTATGTAATTATTTACTTCAAAAGGGATTCCTCATATTTTATATTGATATTCATGTCACCTATAAAAACGTCTTACTCACTCTTGTTCAGACTTTCCAAATAATTTCCAATATCATTCATGTAACTATTGACATTTGTTGATAGAGGACGATGTAAAGCTGTAATATTCATATTATATTCAATATTGTCACATTGTTTATTATTATTTGGTCTAAGTTATACTTGGGTATAAAAGTAGAATCCGCTGCCAGATATAGCTTTTTATATAGACCAGAACACCATTATTTCAATTGAATTTTGAATTATTGTGATAAATGTTGAAGTCTGATATTTCAGAGTCACTCACCCTGTTCACATGCCAAGTTTCAGACAGAATTATAATTTCAATGTTATCCTTTGCTGATTCAAATTATACTGATAATTCATCGAAGTTTTTCTTCACACTTCTTATATTGAGATGTATTATGTTGAAGCTCTTTTCATTCGAATTATTCAGAAATGTATCTCCTACACTTTTCGAAATCCCAGTTTGCACCTCTCCTTACTCCAATGTATTCAATAAGTTCAACATGAGTCAAAGATGAAATAAGACGCGAAGTTTTTGAATTGAATGGTTAAGAATAATTATTTATTTCTATAATAAAGGATACAAGAAAAACTATACAGGGAAGAAGAGAAGAAAGAAGGGCCTTTTACAACATAATAAATAATAATTGAACTGGTTACATCGATTCCAAATCCGTTATACATTTCAAAGTTTTGATTTTATTATTCAAGATGATTATTATAATGATTTTTCCAAGGGACAATACTATTATTATAGACCAGGAAAGAACTATCGGCAGAACTAGGTAGAAGCTCTCGAATTCACGTCTACTCTGTTCGATACATCGAGAATGAATGGATCGAGATGTTCAAAAAACAGTTTGGAATCGCAAATAATCCGAAGCACAAAAAGCAATTATTACTACTGTAAATGAGGAAACACTTAAGCATATTCTAAACAAAAGAATTCTGCCACTTCTGTTTCGATGAAGGATCCAAAATATCTCTGTATATGTAAGCAAATTGGAAAATTTGGCACATATGCTCAAGTCCCTGTATCAGCCCATTGATCATGAAATGTTGATCTCAAGAATACTGTCAACACTACCAGAAACCTACGAATATTTTTGCTCTGGATAGGATTCTACCCCACAATATCAGAAAATACTGACTCAACTCACATCAATATTGTTAGCAGAAGAATTAAGCTTCAGTGGATGAAGAAGGTGTTGTAACGCTGTTTGCTTACAAGAACGTAATTTGGCGCTCTGGCTCGGGATACTATATATAATCTCGGGCGCCACCTATCTTATAGTGGTAGGTCCACTTGCACCGGGCAACTGTCAGTGGAGAAAGTTGATTCCAGGAGTTTAAAAGTACAATGTCAAAGTGACAGGAGTATGGATCTTATACTACCCTGATACCTGAGTTGCTCTGGTAAATATCTACAATGAAATAAAAACAATTCTTATAATAATCTTCCTTTATTATATCAAATACCTACTATCTATACAAATTTTTACAACCTAACCTAATATATGCACGCGAATATTTACAACTCTACTGTACACCCTGTATCATCAGCTTTTCCGGTAAGCTGGCCAAGCTAGCGACTCGCGATGCTACGATCACCTAATGCAACCCATTGTATATACTCAATACTAGAGTTTATAACTTACTA
Source organism: Chrysomela aeneicollis (assembly GCA_029955515.1). Taxonomy (NCBI): domain Eukaryota; kingdom Metazoa; phylum Arthropoda; class Insecta; order Coleoptera; family Chrysomelidae; genus Chrysomela; species Chrysomela aeneicollis. Next base: position 7,070,899 of record JARUHQ010000005.1, on the reverse strand, counting down.
CAAAGCATTCGGTTTCACGGTATATTAGCGTCGGTATTAGCAAGCACACGGTTTGCAGGCAAAAGCTATCAAAAATGCAGTGCTAGTAAATTCTCAAAAGCAAACAAGCAATTAACCAATATATATATATATACAAAGTTACAACTGGGCTCTCCTGTAACATACCGGTTAATTATGGAAATGCCAATCTCACACCTCGGTTAATAAACTCGAAGGGAGAGTCAGCATTCCATATACGGGGCAGACCAGGTCACTGAATACGGTTAAGATTCTTAGCTTCACCCTGTAACAGACTGATTAGTTATGGAAGTACCAATCTCACAACTCGGTTGATAAACTCGAAGGCAGAGACAGCATTCCATATACGGGGCAGACCAGGTCACTGGATACGGTTAAGATTCTTAGCTTCACCCTGTAACAGACTGATTAGTTATGGAAGTACCAATCTCACAACTCGGTTGATAAACTCGAAGGGAGAGTCAGCATTCCATATACGGGGCACCAGGTCACTGGATACGATTCTTGGCTTTACCCTGTAACAAACTCATGGACGAAGAACATATCCTACCATCAGAAACAGTTGGAAGTTCTGCACTATGTACAATATCTTCCCTCTACTCCGGCCGACAGCTCAATGTAGAGTGAGAAGGTAGTATCGCACCAAGGTGGATATAGGATGGTGAAACAGCTCTTCAATTGTTTCTGCGAAAAACTTGTAGTCCGTTTGAGAAGGTAGTAATATTTCAGCTACTTGAATGAAGATGGCGGTAAGATCGATTATCGAAGAAGATTTCTGTTGCTTACGTATTTCTGTGGTTCGCATCTGACAGACGTGACTTGAAACAACATTAAACAATATATTTTCTATAAATCTGGAATGAATATTGAAATTTTGACTCTTCTCAGTCATTTTTCATCTAGAACAGATGAAACTGATAAAAAGATGACAGAAGCACAGTTTCTGTTTTACCGACACAAGGTATGTCGCCATCTCTGTTAATTTCAGGAAATATTACTACGGTATGAAATCAAGTAGGCACAGGTCTACAGTTTATTCTAGTGCTTGTTAATAGGAAGCTATTTCACCATCCTATATTCACCTTGTATCGCACATAATACAGGAAAGCAAAACCGTTTACCCTTCGTACCTTCGCTTATCTTCCTCCTTCGTCTGGTCGGTCGAACTTGCTCAGCACAGCTCGCACGGTGAACTGCCTCCCGTGTCTACTGGACTAGAAAAAAAAAAAAAAAAAAAAAAAAGACCTCCAGGTCTCTCTGTCTCGGCTCGGTCCTCTTCGGTGACGGTCGGTTGGTTGGCTCGTCCTGCTGGTCTTGCTGGCTGGCTGGTAGGCTCAGGCTGCTTCGACTCCCGGGTCCCACGCTGAGCGGCTACTGAATTTTCAATCTGCTGATCTGCTGCTGTTCTCTAATCCTTCGATTCTCTAGTCCCCCACTTGTCGCAGAGTGATGCGCAGGCAGGTGCGCGCAAAGTCGCAAACCCACTAAACCCAGCGTTGGTCGCACAGCGGACCACGATGCACGATATCTCCCAACGGATTATTATACAACTATGTTTACCCAAAATAGAATAATTCGCGGCCGGTTTGTATGATCATAGTTGCATTTGGTGAATTAATTAAATCATCTACGAAAAAGAACGGAGTCGCTAGCTTGTAGATTAATAATTACAAGACCTTGTAATATTCGCCAAGATTTTAGTAACTTTTTAGTGTAGTTGCATTCAAAAGTGTGAAGAGAGCTTTGCAAAACAAAAATAACAGATTTAGTCGTTCCAGAGGAGAATCATCACAAACCGATAAATGTTTTCAATGTGGCAGAACACAATATTTCTCAAAGTATTGCACGAAAGAGGAAATAAAAAAACTGTAGTTATAAAATATCCTTGTAGTTATACTGTAAAAAAACAATTATTTCGAAAAATACTGTTCATTTTCTCGAAAGAAATACCAATCCAGACAAAGAGAAAGTATGATGTTTCCCAAGAGTATGAACCTGCTACGGTCGCCATCATAGATGAAGGTAGGAGGAACTACGAACGTGAATGCACGAGGTGAAGCATTACTCGAATATCTAGCAACAACCAATTTAGAGATACTGAACAGAGGAACAGAACCAACATTTGTCAATCGACTCCGACAGGAAGTGATAGACAACAAGAGATATACTAGGAAGCATAACAAACTGGAGGGTAACGGTAGACATTTCAATGTCGGACCACCGAATGATAACATTCAAGATTTTTGCTGAGACAGAGGATGCTCCATTACGCCAGAATTTCAGAGCAATCGACTGGAATTTATTCTCGGAAGGTCTCTTTGGATACCCAGGAGCACAACAGGAGATCAGCACAGGAATCTTGAAAAAGCGATAATCAAGGCATGTCCTTTGAAGACAGCTCCAAAGCGCCGAGTGCGCTGGTGGAACCAAACGCTGAAGGAAACTATGACAGAGACCAGGAAGGCTCACAACAAAGGCAGGTGATGACGAAGTGTGGAACGACTACAAAACCGCGAGAAGGGATTTGAAAAAAAAAAGCTCAGAAAGAGAACTTGCTGGAGATCCTATTGCGGAGACATCAATTCCCCCACGGAATCCACCAGACTTGTGGAAATTCTGAGCAAAGAGTCAGAAAATACAGTAATAACCTTGGAGAAACCAGATGGAACTTGGACAACATCCTCCGAAGATTCGCTCAGATATCTACTGGAAGTACACTTACACAACGGCGAGGGCGACCTCCGCTTTCGCGGCATGTACCCAAGGGGGACTGACAGCTGGCGAGGAGAATGGCCACCATCGATACCATAGTCTGGGCTGTGAATGACTTCAATCCATACAAAGCTGCAAGGACCAGATGGAATTATCCCGGCAATGCTACAGAGGGGACTGAAATTTCTCACCCCAATGTTGGGAAAAATCTTTCGGTCCAGCCAGGCGCTAGTTGGCCAAAATATTCATCCCCAAAATGGGAAAAAAAAACTTTCTGTAGCAAAGTCCTTCAGACCCATTAGCCTAACACCGTTCCTACTGAAAATAATGGAAATCAGCACGTATATAGAAGAAGAAGGTCGACGGAAAAGGCCCTGCAACCGTATACAGGTAGCCTGCAGGATAATTGAGAGATGCTGTGATGAAGCAGGGCTCTCTGTGAATCCGACAAAAACAGAGATGATACTGTTCACCAAACGGAGGAAAAATGCCGGGTTCAAGCCACCCACCATGTTTGGCATAGAGTTGGAGTTAGTCTAACAGGTCAAATACCTGAGAGTGGTCCCGGATTCTAGACTTTCTTGGAGACCACACGTGGATAGGGTTGCGCAAAAGTCAATAGCAATCCTATGGCAATTGAGTAGGGTTGTTGAGAAAATGTGGGGTATTAACTCCGGTATTACGCGCTGGCTGTATACCAAAGATCCAGTATGGATTAGCTGTGTGGTGGCCTGGCGCAGAAACTAGCACAATAAGTCAAAAGCTTAGTAAAGTCCACAGGAAGGAATGACTGGCAATAACAGGAGTACCTACACCTACAACAGCACTAGAGGTAATGTTGGTACTACCGCCACTTCCAATCTGGATTGAGAAGGAAGCAATGGCGGCCCACCTGAAGATGCACGACTCAGGAAGCTGGGTGATCGAAGGAGGAACGATAGGTCACGCAAAAATCGCGAAGTAGGTCGAGTAGGAGTTCCCTATTTCCACCCTCCTTGTGAAAAATGCGGAGGATAGGATCAGATAGAATAAGAAGTTCACTCTCACTATCCCAAGTAGAGAAGAATGGGAAGGTAACACAGTAGAGTTTCCCCCTGGGAATCTAGTATGTTACATGGACGGATCGCGCCTAACTGACAAACAAGCCTTGGGCGCAGGAATCTTCGTAGAAGGAAGACCACTGAAAGAGGAATGTGGTGACGCTCTCGAAAAATTAGCCGAACCAAAATGAGTTAACCTAGAATGGGTCCCAGGTCATTAAGAAGTTCCCGGAAATGTTGTTGTGGGAAATTAAGTAATAAATATATATAATTTCAGCTATCGGATGTCCACTAATTGATTGACATTTGGACATAAGCAGGATATAAACTCGATAAGGAGCGGCGAGTTTTGTTTCGTCTAATGGGTGCTAACTTTGAGAGGTAAGGGCAACAAAAAAACGTGCTGCAGGCGAAAATTTTATGGTTAAAGGTCAAATGCCTTCAAATTGAATATTTATTTTGCATTACCTGTGAAACACCTCGACCAAATTATGGCACTTTGGGACTAATCGGGTTTCAAGTCTATATTGATATATGTAGTGTACTATTCGGGTTTCAAGTCTATAGTGTACTAATCGGGTTTCAAGTCTATATTGATATATGTAGTGTAGACAAAAGTGAGAAAAAATATAGGACCTATTTTTTTCAAACTGTATTCATGTCTATCACATTCATTTGTTCTCTATAACAATGTTATGTTAAATTGAAATCCAGCATGAATTGGAGAGTGCTTATCAATAAAGGAATAAATACATTCAAGATATCATCCAATTCATTATTCCAAACACAGCACGAATAACAGGTAAAGAGCGAGTAGAAAACAACTACTTTCCTGTGTAATGTCACGCAGCATAATATCAAATTATACATACTCGTAGTCTATGGAACAATTCACACAGTAATTACAGAATGCAGAACAAAAAAAAATCAACAATTACAAGTGCTAAAACCGCCCGATTTCATTTTGATTTTCTCACACATTTCTGTTTTGGTGCATTGCACCAACACCCATTGCAATCATGGGTTCATTGGCCCCAATGCCCCCATGCCCCTATGCACTCGCCGCCCCTGAACTCGATCAAATAACATCATTATGTTTTTAGAAAATAATTGAACAGGTTATGTAGTCTTTGTAATTCGTCTTCGCACATCTCATAGAAATATTTTTTTTGTTTCGGAATTCGTTTATTTTGCAAAATTGGCACTTTTTCAGCAACCTTTCCAGCCTCTTTTATCCAATATTCCATTGGATTTTGTCTCATTTTTTGCAAAGTTTTGAGCAGACCATCCATTAGTGCGACGCAATGGACAAGGATAATATCTTCTTTCTGAATTTCTATATTCACTCGATTTATTTCGCGGAGAATATTCGCCCTAATAGTTGAATTGATAATAAATTCAAAATTCTTTATAGCAGTGAAAAGATGGCCACAGTAGAACTACAGTGAAATTTTTGTATTTGTATACTATTATTTATTCTGCGGTCAAAATTAAGTAAATTATGAGTTGTCCATTCGTCCGTAAAGTGTGAATTCAACCGCACTCTGAACTTGCCGCCCGGGGCATCGGCCCCGGTTTGCTCCCCCTCCCCCTAGATCCGGGGCTGTTCATCAGAAAAATCCTTGATTCAGCTCATAACGTGAGGTTCTCATATACCGTCGAAAGATATTTGATTTTTTTTTTGTTTATGTTCGATACATATTCACATAAATCTCATTGGAAAATCGATCCATGGAATTGATAGCAACAATTAAATAATTTTACTCAGAATCGAATTTTCATACTTTCGTTTCGACGCCTGTAGCAACCTGTTAATTTAGTCGAAAACACGGCTTAACACGTTTTATCGAAGTCGGCAAGATCAACAGATTTGGGTTGGGACCAGGCCCAGGATAGGAAGTGAATTCATCAGTCAATAGGTGATATAAATAAAGATCTGAAATCAAACAAAAACTATGTGAAGTGACTATTGAAGAGTATCTGAATTTGATGACTAAATATCGATATAACTCTCTGGTGAACAGTGAAAAATAATAATTCTTCAGCACAAATCGAGAAATAAACTAAAAAAATAAACAATGATTACGATACAAGATATAAAAAAGATAATGGGACACGAGAGACCAGTTGAAAAAATCGGACAAAAATCATTTAGTTTCCTTGCACCATTTATATATCGTCTGATTCCCGAAGAACTGAATAATATCACATAAAATATTTCAAAAAACAAATCAAATTATAGCTAATAAGCATGCCTCGAGAACGTCTTTCTAGTATTCTAAATTAAGAATAATAATTACTTTTTTTTTTAATTCAGAGGTGGTTGAAATCCTTTATGGACATCATATGGGTCAAATTCCCCATATGATCATATGATAGTGTGGGACTCCCTGATCTCAGCCAGGTCTACCCACTAAAAACTCCACCCCCTTCGTAGGCTCGTCTGACCGAAGTCTCCGATGACACTTTGGCCTAATGGCCCATAATAATTACTTAACTATAGTATTAAAAAATATATGAATAATAATAATAACAAATAAAACTGAGAAATAACCTCACCAATAGTTTAACAGATACTGTTTCTTTGTCTTTAGAATCACATCAGTCAACTGAGAAAAAACACATTATAACACTATATGTATAAATAATAGGTAGGTATATATTTTGTATTACTTTTCATTGGAAGTGAGTATTAAATTTAGTTTCAGAATTAGTAAAGAAATTGTCTCTATTGAAATAATTGATGATTACATGATGTATATATCAACGCAGTTCCGATCGAGACATTTGGAAATCAACATATGAAGTTATTGCCACGTACTAGTCTTCTCTTAGACTTCAGTGGGCTACTTTATTTGTTTCCTCAGTTTTGAAAATCTAATTCTCTCATTTCTCTAATCCACCATTTGTTATGAAATATTTTTTTGGAAATAAATATTATTATTATTATATATTATTATATCTATCCATACCTGCTGAGATATTTGGTTGTCGACAATCTGACAAGCCACACGATTCTGGTTTCTGAAACCAGAAAAAAAAGGATCTACTGGTCATACCAAACCCACGCTTCATTGATATAGTGGCCGAAAATGCAACAAGTTCCGCCACAAGCTGCAGGAAATACAGCGGTTAGCTTGTCTTGGAATCACAGGAGCAATATTCACGTGCTCTACTGCAGAAATTGCATTTTTGTGATGAAAGAAGCAGCAATCAGTGCCTTCAGACTGAGCCAGACAATAAATCTTAAACCAAGAAATCGGATTTGGAGATTTTTGAAAATATACCCTTAGAAGCTATGTTCAAGCCGACATATAAGAGATGTATCAATGTGATATAGTGATGGATGCGCTTGGTAAAACCATATTAGAATAGAATAGAATATTTTTATTTGACTACGTTACATGATATAAAATGTGTGTAGCAAGTCATATGTAAAAAAAATATAAAAATGTAATATGTAAAATTGTAACAAATTAAAATTAACAAGTAAACAGCATTACAACACAACATTGCAAATACACGAACTTTGTAATTATATTTCTTCTTAAATCAAAGAGAAGCAGTGACATGTGTATTACCACAAAAATGTGTTCTAAATTCATCGACAGAGTAGAAGCAATACCTCAACAAATAGTTTTTTAATTTACTCTTGAAAGTGTTCAAAATGAGCTCCTTGAAATCTTGAGGCAAGATATTGTATAGAGAATAATCCAATGATTTTTTTTGAAATACGTGCAGACGAAATCGATTTATTCTAATGTGTATTATGTCCGTGAATATGAGATTGTTTCGTCAATGATGATTTCTTCTTATGTATTTCAGTCAAAACGTAATATGTAAATAAAGTTGGCAGTGGCATAATTCTTTTTTGAAATGTTCTTAACAGTGATCTCTGTATCCAATATTAGCCAGTACTCTCAATGCCTTCTTCTGCATCCTAAATATTTGAATAGAGTGACATGAATTTCCCCAAAGTTGTAAACCGTAACTAATATGGGAATGGAACAGTGAAAAATATGAAATTTTTAATACATTTGTATTAGTAATGTACTTCAATTGACTAAGGACAAATAGAGAACCTGAGAGTTTTCTCTTCAGTTGGGAGATATGTGCAGACGAGTTGAGTCTATTATCTGATGTAATACCAAGTAATTTAACTTCATTACTTTCACAATTAGATATAACTTGATTATTAGTAGATATCCGGATGTTTTGTGTTTTCTCACCATGTAGTTTCAACTTATTAGATAAAAACCACTCATTAGCTCTATTACTTACTTCGTTGAGTTGAACCTGTAACGTAGCATTATTTTTATCCGACAGATTTGAAGCTGAAGTCCATGCAATAGAGATATCTGCCCAGGAGTGCCACGAAAGGGACAGCCAAGCAGCACTGAAATCTCTGAAGTCATACACTCGTGAGTCTGAGCTGACTTGAAACTGTAAACAATATCTGAGACGACTGGCAGCAAACAACAACGTAACTTTGGTGTGGGTTTTCGGTCCCTTGTTAGAGGCAACGAGGAAGCAGAGTGCATTTTTGAATAAGGAGCAAAACACAATTTTTCGGCCTAGAACCCTGAAGAACAGGTTCGACGCTGGAAAACAGATGAACTGAAATTAAGTGCCAGGACAAAGACATGCGACAAGGCTATCGAGCCTTTCACCAGTGAAATCTCAACAACTTCTCAAGTTGGACAAATAAGACTTGAAACTGGTGACGGGAATCCTTACTGGTAACTGCCCTCTGGAGGTATCACCTAGAAAAGTTGAGCAAAACATAGAGTGATTGTTGCCGCTACTGCGAAGATTTTGTCGAAACTGCATAACATTTGCTTTGCGAATGACCAGCGTTTTTTTGCATGAGACACTGGTTCTTGAAAGGGGCTTTCTCGTCATGCACATATGTTTCAAAGATAAGAATAAAAGGTAATGGAAGGATGTCAAACTGAACAAATATTTTTGCATTAGTGCCTTCTTGACACCTATTGAACGAATAATACGATTTTGAGCGACAAACATATTTTTTGCCATTGACGAATGGTTCAGAAGGCATATACTATACCTCAGTCTGAAGTCCTCCTGGGCATGATATAAACTCAATAGCTGATTTTATCGAGCACAGAACGTAGGTTCATGAAAATATATATCTGTAAGGGAACATAATTTCGAGATTACCTGAGAATATTGAAATCTGATGTGATCACTGGTATTATTTTGGGTCTTATCGACATTAAAAAATAAGTAATCGTCATTGAAATACTTAGATGCCAAAAGGTAACTGATGTTTTACTACACTTTTTTATCATAGATAGCGGAATAGTTTGAGATACAATCTGAAGAGAAATCTCTGCATAAACAGCATAATTAGTTATGTCAATCGTGGGTGTAGTTGATAGGGATATGCAGCCTCTCAAGCACCTGTATACCTTTCAGATATTTTGTTCATAATCCTTAATCAATTCGAGGCCTCAGATTCCGAGACTTCGTGCAAAGTTCATCATTTTCCTGGTAGCTAGGTTCCAGACATTGGAGGGCTATAAGAGAGTTATTCAGAGTAAACGGATCATTGAAATTTTATTGGTTCAAATTTCATAATGTTTTTTTCATGGATTAATCGGACTAGACAATCTGAAACTACTTCAAGCAAGCTCAGATTTTGATAATAATTTTTGTATAATACCTTATACAAGGATTTAATTACATTATTATCAAACCGAGAACGAATGAATCCTGCTATCTATCGGTCCTTGACAACAACAAGTAAATAAGATACAAACTAATGTTGAACATGGCGAGATAATAATTCCACGTCAAAAACTGCACAATTGTCGCAGATATTCATTTATTACTGTTATCTGAAGTTCGCTTTGTATTTTATGATGTTAAAAATGTTGTTGTCATAGAGATAATTCAATATATATCATGTAGGATATGCATCCACCCCGTATACGCTGACAGTATCACTAAGTGGCTCAATCGGGTGACTCAGTGATACGATGAATCAAGGGATGTTACGTGAAGAAGTTAGGCTGAGAGTCAGTTATCGTTTAGACGTTGTATTAGAAGGATGAGAGAATAAAAGTGTGTATAATCATTATTTCGAAGTATGTATTTTTTAACAATCAACAATATTCAGAAATCGAAAGCATAATTTCATTCAACAGTACACGAAAGCACAAAAAAGTACTAGTTTCAAATGATTCTCAAGGGAGTTCCGGAAGAAAAATTCTAGAAGCAAAATTAGAAATGACACACAGAAGATTATCAATGGAAGCAGAAATTGAGAAGAAGGAATGGAAACACGCAAGAAAAGAACAGAAGCGAACACAAGCATTAATGGATTTGGAGTTTGCATTACAATTAGCAGAAATAGAGGAAAACGCTGATGCTAGAACCAAAATAACTCTAGATGATTGTACCAGCAGACATTCTAGAATTCAAAAGAAAAGGTCGAGAGAGATGGAAGTGTCATATCAGGTTCTGAGAAATTGACTACTGGTAAGAATGACATCCGGAAATCATCTGGAGAGATCAAACCTGAAGTAAGTAAGAAAGATATTCAACAAATCGTGAAAATGAATGATGATCATCTCAAAAAGTTTATATCCAGACAATCAGCTAACAAAGACCTACCTATATTTAGTGGCTATCCATTAGATTGGCCTAATTCCATTTGTTAATTCAGGAATACCACCAAGTTATGTTGTTATTCGAATGAAGAAAATCAAGTGAGACTACAGAAATGTTTGAGAGGAAAAGCCAGGAATACTGTTCAAGGTTTACTGATTCTTCCAGAAAATGTCCCTAAAATCATAGAAGTTCTCGAGAGAAGGTTTGGTCGATCTGAGTACATAATCTCTATGCTATTAGAAAGAACTAGAAAAGTACCCCCGATAAGAGAAGATAAACAGTATGGTGATTACATTGCAGCAAGAAGATCATCTGAGAAATCCCATACTCCTTCAAGAATTAGTCAACAAACTACCTATGAAATACAAAATGGATTGGGCAAGATATAAAAGGAATATGGAAAGGCTGAAATTAGAAATATTTGGAAAATGCGGTTGGATGATCTTGCAGAACATGCTTGCCATTTTCAACTTCCAGTCAATGAAAATTGGTCATCAAAAGATAACAAGAGTGAAAGAATTCTGACTACGTCTGGGGAGAAAAGTACTAGAGAATGTAAGTTTTCTTAAAATGAAAATCATAACCTGAATAAATGTAATGAAGTTATCAAATTAGATATCGATAAACGCTGGGAATTATCATCATTAGTAAATGTACCATGAAGAGAAACTGTTTCGTAAATAACTGCAGAAAAATACACTATCCTCTTCTGCATAAAGATTCACAACTCAAAAGTAAAGGTTCTGACCAAAATAATTCACATCATGATACCAATCAGTCTACATCTGAATTGCAATGAAATTCTACTGGAATGATGAATAATGTCAAAGTTGACGCAAATTGTCACATTTCTGATAATGATGGAGTGTTGCTCAAGATTTTATCAGTCCGATTGAGTAGTTCAACATAAGCTTATCATACTTATGCTTTATAAGATGATGCATCAACAGTAACTTTAATAGATGAGGAAGTAGCAAGAATATTAGAACTCGATGGTCCATATAATCCACTTCGTACCTATTCAATGGACAAATAATGAAACTCAAGAACAAAATGATTCAAGGATGATCAGTTTTACTATACAGGGTGGTGATAGGTCCGTATCAATATTCCAAATTCGTCATGCTCGAACTATGAAATGATTAGCTCTATCCAGTCAAACCGTCAATGTTATTGCAGAAAAATATCCTTACATTCAACCAACACCAAATCTATCATATTCATATGCTAAACCTACCATTTTGATAGGACAGGATAACTGAATCACGGCTTTCATCAAGTTCTATCTCTTTGAGTTCCATTTCTAGTTTTATTTGATTTCGTTTCCTTTCTAATTTTTGTCTTTCTAATTCAGCTTCTCTTTCTTCGATTTCATGTAGTTCTTTCATATCCTGAAGTTCAGTTTCCAACTTGAGTTTTCGCATCGTACTGTTGGTTTCCCTATAGTTTTAGTCTTCTTGGTGCTACTACTACACTTGATACTCTTGTCAACTTCTTTCATTTTTTCAGATGAAATGTCATCGATTTTTTTCCATATTTTCACTCAATTCTGGTATCACTCGCCCAGATCTCAATGTCTTCTGTATTCTACCTTCTTCGGACATCACCGTGAGTTAGGTTTCAACGCTCGAAGGACCAACTGTAAATAATAATGCAGTGATTGATAAGTATCAACGTCAAGTCTCCCCATCTACAGGGTACAATTGGTTTGGTGGGCACTGAGGCACTGCTGCCTTCAGGACGTTTTGCGTCCTGTGTGATGCTGTCCGTTTCCATGAGGATTTCGTCCTCTATGTTTCTTGAGGAGTTTTCCTCACCCTCTTTTTTTTCTTGGTATCCATAAATGATCCCACGAGGGAAAAAACGGTCGCCTGCAACAGAGCCCTGCATGCCGCAGGAAGGCAAGTGATTCGCCAGGTACCCTGAAGTTCGCATAATCGTAACCAATCCACCCACTAGCCATGCAGACTTCGGCTCATGCTTATACGCATCATCAGCTATTGCTGGTTGTCAGTTCGGTCTGTACCACCAGCTCCTCGGAGCCCCTTCCTCCGACCCCCCGGGGAATAGGATCCCCCTAACGCTGTAGTTCCTGGTGAGGTTAGGTTAGGTTAGGTTAGGAAATAACAGAAACACAGGTGATCCTGGTATTTCCGTATCCAGTGGTGCTATGTGGAGACATCAATTACGCAATGGCTGAGTTTACCCATATGCCACAGCCCTAACCTATATGCATGCAATTGAAAACAAACAAGCTCTGAGCAGTGAGACAGTGGCCATAATCACAAAACTCGTCTGCTATTTTGGAGGCGACATCGCCACCGTGAATTTATAAATTGATTCATATAACCTCTGATCAAAATCTGGTCTGCCATCTTGGACCCGTTATTTTAACATTTTGAATTTTGACGAAAAATGTATAGATAGATAATCTTCGACCCTGAAAATCTGTTGAATCGCATCGGTTCATAATCACAAATATCGTTCGCCATCTTGGAGCCACAACTTCGAATATGACAGAAAATTCATAATCCCCGTTCTCGAAAATCCTCACACACCAATTTTGAATCGAGTCGAATCATAATTACAAGAATCGTTCAACACATTGGAGTTAGTTTATGAAAGAATACATTTCATTTCTTGAATTTATGACATCCATACACAGAAAAATCCTTTTTTTTTCAAGGTATCATAGGTATTCATAGAAAAAATATATGATGAAGTCAGCACTTGAACAGAGGAGAAGCCATCAAAAATATGTGTGGACAAAAAAATGCGAATCTGAAAAATAAAATGGGCATGTGTGAGATTTTTGACCCCAAGGCCGTATCAAGCTTTCATGAATCATTCTTTTGAGAGGACTATAGACTAAAGGTAGTACTTGTTTGAATGAGTCATCAGGTTAACTGGGCCGAATCGTTCCCTTTGTTGACTTCACTGAAATATTATACCTACCATGACAGATTTATGTTTACTTTTCGGTCTTTTATTACCGTATAGCTGAAGAATGAGTTGAAGACATCTAAAATCCAGTGAACTGAACTGAAATTGTCTACCTACCTGGCTTACTAATTTTCTCTTTTTGTACCTCAAAACATTTTTTCATATCCTACACGGTAAAAAGGAAAGTGTTTAGTCAATTGAAATTGACTTCAATCAAGCAAGTGTGATATTTGTTGTATGCATGAAATAACTTAGGATGCAATATAGTTCGTTTCAAATCAATTTAATTTACAACTCTGACAACTATATCATGTGAAATCTAGATCTTGACTGACTTTCATATAACATGGGAAAAAGAATAGAATCAGTATCCAACAAAGTTCTTAGAATGAATCTGATACGAAGGTTGATGTAATTGTCGAAGACGACACCTTCTAACATCGTCGTGCTGGGTAAAGGTGAGTGGACACCAAGGTGGCATTGGCATCATAGTGATGATATAACACATGAATATAATATTGTAAGAAATGAAATTATATTGTTTTCAATGGAAATCAATTGGAATCAAAACAGAAAATATCGATCTATTGAATTCGAATTCCATTCAACCCAGCATATATGCATTAGTGAATATCTAAGACTTAGGTATTGATTTATTCGAATAATAAATACAGTTGCAAACGTAATAATAATACATTCCATCAACAAAACCGTTATTGAATTTGACAAATTATGTTGTGTTGAACTTTCTGGTCTCATTTTGTTTTATTTCTAGATGGAATTAGGCAATAGGATAGATGAAATTGATTAATATTCGTACCAAAAGGAACCAGCATTGAGTCATCAGCTGGTGTGATACAAAAGTTTTGACTCGATGATCAGGATAGGTATTATATGTAACCAGATTTGAAAGAAACCATAAACATGGTGAAATCATCAAAACATTTCGAATCCACAAAATATTAGATTGATATATTATGTATCTGTATTTTTGTCAAAATTATGCGATTTCCAAGTTTTGTACAGTATATTTCATATACGACCGTAATTATTTTTTCATTTCGCGGTAAGTCACATCTAAGATGTAATTTATTGAGCGGCCTCTATTTTCATATTTCAGGTATAGGTAATGATTTAAATATTTTTTCTATTTTGGTTGTATAATGATGTCATTGTGCAACACAAATGCGTGTCGAAATAGCCTCTATTTCGATACGCATTTTTTATTATTCGGAGATTGGTACAATCGAACTGTCAAATTGAAGTCAGAAGAGTTAGGCCCAGTTTACTTCTGCGATTTGGATTTGGTGATATTCGCAGTGAAAAACTCAATGTTTTAATTGGTAAATTTCAATTCAGAGTGTAATTTGATTTAATTTGACTAATAAAAACAATAACAACATTGAATTTTTCACCGCTGGTATTGCAATAATCAAAATGTCTCAACTGTAAACTGGGCTTTACGCTTGTACGTCAGATTTTGATTATTTCAATGTCATCATTGTTACCAATCGAAGATGTTTCTGTTATTTATCGATATTGAATTAATTTTTTTCTTCAAATCGATTCAAAATAGAAAAAATTGCATATGACACACGTTTTATAAGACACGTTGTTCCACTTGTTCTCCCACTCCTCGCTTAGCTCATCGTAAAAATTGAAAACTTATGTGATGCAATCCGTAATGTTTAGTAGCAAGTTTTAGAACATATTACTCTTTGCTGACGATTTGAAGATTTTCAGACCCATTGAAACAGCAGAGGACTGTCTTGTTCTGCAGAGGGAAGTTGATTCGATACATGAATGGTGCATACTGAACAAGCTTCCACTGAATATTCAAAAATGTAAATTTATGAAGTATACCCTCAAACACAACAATATAAAGTTTGACTATGCAATAAATGTCATATTAGAACAAAGCACAGAAACTAAAGATTTGGGCATCTTATTCGATAGGAAACTCAGCTTCACGTCTCAATATAATCAAATCACATCTTCTGCAAAAATAATGCATGGACTTATCTTCAGGACTTTCAAAACCAAGAATGTTTCAGAACACTATTTAATGCGTATGTCCAATCCCGTCTGGAATATGGTTCGCTAATCTGGTCACCTATATACAATGAGCATATTCAACAACTCGAATCTTGTCAAAGAATTTTTATGAAATATATGGCTTACAAACTGGATGGAGTGTTTACATCTCAAGGTATTGATAATAGAGTGTTACTGAATAGATTTTCCCTCTTATCTTATCTTAGAAAACAGAAGAACATATAATGCTTGTATATTCATATATAAATTGGTGTATAATCTAGTAGACTGCCCAGATTTGTTATCTCAACTAGATTCTCACGTACCGAGACTTAATAGTAGAAACGAAACTTTCTTCTATTTGCCCCCCAGCAAGAATCAATATCTTATTAAAATCCCCAGTTTATAATATCTGTAATATTTATAATAGGTTCAATCCTGAATGTGATATTTTTGTTGTTCCTATTGGACGCTTCATTCCATGAAGGTGAAATATCTACACTGTGTTTCAACTCTCTGCACACTGCCAATTCAATTTGAACTTTACAGTATATATTATTTCATTATTATTGTATGTATCAGTGTTTGTATTAGTTATTTATGTATTAAGGGAATTATGAGGGCCTTAATTACCGATGACAAAGTTTGCGTCCCGAGGGCCTCTGGCCCGAGGGACAGCAATTGCCAGAGGTTATAATTTTATTTTTGACCGATTTTCATAACAATATGTCCATATTTAGAACGCAATAAATGTTTAAATTCATAACCTTTCTGATATATTTGAATTAGGTAGCGTTGATTGTAGCATTGTTGGTTGTTTCTAGGTTGTCGCTATGTTACATGTTTATAAGCAAACTTTCTTTATCAATCAATGTTTTTTCGTTAAAAACGTGTTTATTTTTTACCACAAATCGACGATTTTTTTCTGATATAATGGAGGATATTATAAAAAAAGCGGAAAAAGCAAGACAATCATTACTTCCATCGAAAAGTGAAGCCCTATATCAAAAAGAATACAACTTATATCTGAAGTGGCTGACACAGAGAAATGTTATGTCAAAAGATGCCAACGAAACTGTCTTTTTCGGCAACCGTCCGGAAAGTACGTACTTTCCAGACAATTTTTTTTTGAGAAAGTGGCATTTTTCCGGCCTAGTCCGGGAAGTACGTACTTCCCGGACTAGGCCAGGAAGAATCACATCGTTGTTGTCATTGTAAATATGAAAATCTTGGTAGTATGGTTTTGATAAATGCAGTTGACCATTACCATAGCAGCAAAATAACGACTGACAGCTATCTGACATAAAATTAGCTAACATTTCAATTTTTGAAAGAAATGTGTTTCTTTGATTTGTTATTCTACACGGTTGCCGAAAAAATTGTGTACGCAACACGCCCGAAAACAGTTTTTTTGGACTCGCAGACTTCCAGGACTCGCTACGCTCGTCCTAGAATTTTGTCCACTCATCCAAAAAAAAACAGTATTTTCCGGACTTGTTACGTAAATTACTATTCTGGCATATTTTCAAGAACTGGTAAAGTATTTTCAGTATTTTCTGGTAGATTTGGTAATAATTGTATTTATTCGTTGCAGTCAGAAACGTTTAGCCCAAATTCGTTATGGACGAGATATCACCAAGTTCAACGAACTAGAGGCTTTTTTGAAACGGAAAAGTAAGGGGTATAAGCCGAAAAAGTCTGCTGTCTTATCTCCTAAAGATGTCATCAAATTTCTAAAGGACGCCCCTAATGAAATTCATTTATTGCATAAGGTAATTTTTTTCTCATAATTTTCTTTTTCGTTTGTTTATTTCGTTTTATTTGTTATAGGTTGTTCTAATTATGGGTTATTTTGGAGGATGCAGAACTCAGGAACTTCTAAATATGAGTATAGCAGATATAGAGGACCGGGATACTGTTATGGTAGTGAACGTACCGGAAAGTAAAACTGGTGTATCGAAGAAATTTACAGTTGTGGATGAAAAAGAGTTCTCTGCTTTGCCTTTATTGAGACTTTATATGTCCTTGCGTCCTGAAGGTACAAAACGATTTTTTTTGAGCTTCCGACAAAATAAATGTACAACTCAGCCAATTGGAAAGAATATGTTTGGCAAAATTCCCAGCAAAATCGAAATGTATTTAGGATTGCCAAACCCACTAACCTATACGGGACATTGCCTTCGTCGCACTTCTGCTACTGCCCTAGCCAATGCAGGAGCAACTATGACAAACTTAAAAAGACACGGAGGTTGGAGAAGTTCCACGGTGGCAGAGGGGTATCTGGAGGACAGTATTGAATTGAGAAATAAAACGGCGCGTATGCTGTCTACTTTGCCATCAAAAGAGGCAGGCACCTCGACTGTAGTAAACAGCAACAGCACCACCCATAAAAAAGAAGAAATTGTTTCCAGCAGCGGAAGTAATTTTCAGGGAACATTTGAAAATTGTACATTTATTATTTGTAATGACGTGAATAAGGAAAATATGTCTTAGTTGTCATTACATATAAACGTTTATAAGCATTTCTTGTATCATTTTCACCTGTAAAAGGTAAGAGGGAGTTTTTGAACCATAATATCCCAAGGGAGTTATGATATCGTAACTATGACGATATAAGCTTATAATGTCACTGTCAGAAATAAAATATATTATTCTACTAATTTGATAAGCTATCTTTGCAATCTAATTCATTTATTTTTTTATTTTTACTTATACTTATTCATAGCTGACAATAAATCTTTCTTTCTTTCTTTCTTTCTTTCTTCTTTAGATGATCTCACCCGCTGCCATCAACATCACTATAGATATATATACCTAGTAGAAATATAGTTCCAAACTAATTTAAATCAAAGTGAATCTAGAGATTATGTCTCATTGACACATTGAAATTAGTTTCACGAATTCACCTTACAATCCAAACAGTGGCAGAAAATTCATTGAATATTGATGTGGTGTAACGGAAAGGCGTATGGTGACACTGAGTAACAACCTCAGACGGAAAACATCTCTAACGGCGCGTTCACATGCCAGCTTTCGCCTATCGCAAAAATAAGTCAACATGCTGGCCATTCGCGTTTTGACTTATGGCGTATTGTGATTCCATTGGCAGATCTTTGTGAGCGCGCACCAAGGTCATCTGCCAGAAAGTCGATTACGTTCCAACTTTCGCCTAAAAGAAGCTCAGATTTTCAGTGTCTTCACCGAGGTCTTCACTTTTTAGATTAAAATCACCATCATCATTATAAATTATTGCGAAGGAATGTTTTATTCAAGTTTTTCGCGATAGGCGAAATCTGGCATGTGAACGCGCCGTTACATTGTTTGAAAGCAATATCTAACTCTATCTCTCTTGGTATCGGGAGAAAGCAGTAGAGCGGGTGGTAATGTTGAACCTTCTCGTTAATATAGTCGTGTGAAATTAAATTTATAGAGGCCACATATGCAGACGGATGAAACCACAGAAATATAACATGAATTGATTCATTGTTCACTTTTACTATATTCTACACGAAGGAAATCTGTGAAATACAATTCCGAACAACTGAAAATATTCATCATCTTGAATAGAATAAATACTCACCACTCAACTACATATAAAACATTTTTGTACCATTTTATAAGGGAAGAGCAATATATTTAATACACGAATAAGTGAATTGATTGATAAAAAACGAACAAATCAACGCTTTAAGAACGATGATACAACACGAATAACCACGTCATGAATCGTAAACAATCTGAGGAACTCGTTCGAATCACGCAAACGGCGAGTTGGTCCGACGAGGCCCGAACGATAGATTTTTATCGTGGAAACAAGATTGTTTGACAGTCGTGTTGGCATCATGAAAAGGATGGAAAATACCAGTCTGTGTTTTTTATTCGTCTGAAGGTAACAAATGAAATACCTAAATATTTTTATCCGTACATGATGCGAAGACGAGTGCGAAAAAGGTATTTTTTTTCCATTTCAACACTTAATTGTGTTTTTCATTAATAAAAATGCCGTGGTGATATGAGCTACTTTTCAAATAACAGAACAGTGTGCTTATTCCAGACGTTTTCATACGTGGTCGTAGAAAAAAGAATAAGTTTTTCACTTTTAAGAGGAAACACTTTGTAAAAGAGGATTCGTTAGTGTGCATTACAATGAAAAGGGCTGAACTTTGATTTACTGGAAATCAGTTATAGAAAAAATATGCACGTCTTGGATGTGGGCCCTCAACCGATTCTAATGGCACCATACTTATTTTGCAGAAATGCGCTGTTGTGAAGTTGGTCACTTCGAATTAATCTGATATATGGGAATGGTTCGAAAATCCAATCAGGAGAATCTTACAATGATATTTGAACTTTGCGGAAATGAGCTGTTGCCAAGTTATGGGCGAAGGAAATGATTTTGAGAAGATTGTTGAAGATATTGGTTGAAGAAAATGTATTCGAATCTGCTTTCTCGATCAACTTCAATGATTTTGATTTTTTGTGAACGCGCTGTTCTCAAGTTGGTCATTTAAAATTACTGGAACGCTGATATGGGAATGTTTCGGAGTGAATACTATATCTTTTATACAATCAGGCGAATTTTGCAATTTTTATTGAACTTTGCGCAAACGCGCAGTTGCCAAGTTATGCATGGGCGCTTGAAATGATTTGGAGAAGATTATTGTCGGTGAGAGAATATTGATTTGAAACTGCATTTCCGTAATATGAAGATGTGCTCGCTTCGCTCGCGTGTTTTTATTAGTGTTATGGGCATTTACTCAAAATGGTGGACAAGGCGGTAATATAATCGCGCGCGATTCGAAGTGACCAACTTCGTAACAGCGCATTTTAACACAACTGAGATCATTGAAGTTGATCAAGAAGCAGATTCAAATCAATATTATTCGAGGAAATTTACTTCTTCTCCAAATCCTTTCCAGCGCCCATAACTTTGGCGACAGCGCATTTCGCAAAAATCGATTATCATTGCAAGATTCGCCTGATTGGATAGTAACATACCTAGTATCCACTTCGAACCAGTCCCATGTCAGATATCCAATAATCCAAAGTGACCAACTTGAAAACAGCACATTTTCAAAAAACTAAAATCATAGAAATTGATCAAGAAGCAGATTAAAATCAATATTCTTCAACCGAAATTTTCAATTATCTCCTCCAAATCACTTCCAGCTCTCATAACTTGGCAACAGAGCGCATTTCCGCAAAATTCAAATGTCGTCTCAAGATTTACCTGATGAATAGTATTTTATCCGCTTTGAACCATTCCAATATCAGATTTCCAGTAATCCGACGTAACCAACTTGGCAACAGAGCAAATACAAATGGTACCATTAGAATCCTTAAATCGGGAACTGATTTCCGGTAAACCAAAGTTCAACCATAAAAAGTGAAAGATATGATATCGGCGGTGTGCACGTGTCAACGTCAATTAAATTCAACACTTCAACCAGGTTTTTGCATTAGGTGGAAATATTTTTCGAAATTCATAGCAAAGCGCTTTCGACTGATAAGTCTTCATCGGTGCGTACCTGAAAGAAGTAAGTACCTATTAGGTATAATCTTATATAACCAGATAAATTAGTTATCATTATGGATGATTTCATAATTTTCACAATCGAATAGAAAAACCTGTTTCTCTATGTCTCACTGAAACTTGGGGTATTGAAATCCTAATGACTATAACTATCATTTTGATGGTTATTATAATTCGACAAGTCGTCATTGAAGAAAAATATGTCAAGTGGAGTTGGACACAAATTAAAATGTCTGATAAGAAAATAGATCTCTTAAAATGCAGTATTAACAAACATATTGATGTACCTACTTATGATGTGCACTGTCCTTCAAATCTAACAAATCATCAACAGAAGTAGTATTACCTCAACTTTTACAGCTCTCCATCAGGGAATTCCGAAATATTTTTTCTACAATTGAATATTATAGTATGTGTATCAACCTCAACATATATAGCTTTTCCACATATTTCAATCGCTTGAGATATATCTTATTTGCGGATTTCAATCTGAGCAAGCCAAACTCGAAAAACATTCATTATTACTGTCCCAACCATAGATCACATATTTGACAATTTTTCAAAGAAGGGAGATATAAATATTTTAGACAACATTATACAGCGTGTTTTCTAATTGAATATCAATATTTGAGGGGACCATTCTTAGGACTATTTCAGAAGGATATATTCATATGAACGTATGACCTAAACCTTTTGAGATATAGGGTAGTAAAGTTTTCAAAAATAAATAGTTTTCATTAATATATGTGGTAGAAATTTTATTATTTTGATGAATTTTGGCAAAAATGTATAGGTAGAATCAAGAGGTATTTTTATCACATTTTTTTTTATTTCTGCCAGTTGCATACTCGGTTGCATACGTATACTGAATTTCTCCTGCCTATTTTGGCAGACATTGGTACATGTTACACTACTAATTTCTATAAAAATCAAAAATTATTTCTGAATCTGAAATCTGGTTTTCGCTTATGATCATGGAGAGAAAAGGTTCTTATTTTTTCAATTTCAATTGATGCATTGATTTTATATGTATAGCTTTGAGACAATCACTGAGGAAGTTTACATTTATGAAGAGAAACTTTAATGAATCAGTATAGTTTCCGACTTCTCCCATGTTCTTCTAAATGAATCATGGAACAATATCTATAACTGTTTTGATATTCATGTAGCTCACTCATACTTTTGGGAGATATTCAATTATCATTTTCAAACTAATTTTCCACTTAGTTAAAAATAAACTACATTATTTAGTAATACCTTTAACGTAATACCTTTAACTTTAATTCATAACTTTGTGATGGAATGTCTCCAGAAATCCCCATAATCAAATAAATTGATTTCTATACCTACAAAAAACGCGACAAAAATAATATATAGGATATATAGATAACTATCGAGGTAGGTACCTACTTCAACCGCCATTAAGTAATTTATATTACTTTAATAATAGCAAGCTACTTGAAGCCGGAGAATACCCTATCGGAATTTTTTGTTAGCTCAGCAGGGCTTTCTAATGTGTCGATCATTACAAATTGCTGTTGAAAATTCATGACAGTGGAATACGCAATGCTCAGCTAAAAAATGGATAGAAACTTTTTGAGAAGTCATTATTGCAAATATCAGTAATAAAATAAAACTAAATTCAAAATCTTCTGGAATTGAGATTTCTCTTGGAGTACCTACCATAAGGTTAAGTTTCGATACCGGTATTATTTATTTCATATACAGGGCTATTCAAATTCGAGTCTTTGCATGGGGATTTCGATAACGGTAAGAGATAGAGGGTTGGTTGGATGAGGGCAAAGTAGCGTATTTCAGAGGTTAATTATATGGATGAAAAAAATCTGACCTAGCTTCTTCAGTTCTGAAGTTATACAGGAAAAATCGAAAATATTGAAATTCTTCTTTTGCCTATATTTTTTTATTTTACGAAGATTTTCTTTAAATTTTGCCAGTTTGCCAAAGCAACTTTTTGTAGCCTTCCAAATATCTGAATAAAAATTGTATCGTATAAATTGGGCCACCCTCAACTTTTAATTTTGTGAGTGTTTTGGAAATATTGAACTATTACCAGTAATATTTCATTTTTTTTTAAATTCCAGCTGTAATTAAAAATATATATATCATAGAATAAGGTATAGAATGCATAGGATTTGGAAGAAAATCAACATTAGTCGACGAAGATTGTCTTCTTCAAGAATTCATCCACATTTCAGTTCACGCAACCCATGACCAAAACACTCTGTAATTCAGATGAAAATACTACGTCAATATGAAACATGACTCTTGGCATTCAAAAAAATGCAATAAAAAATACAGGTCCGTATTTGAAAATTCAAAGTTGATGGTGGCCCAATTTATACGATACCCTGTATACAATTTTTATTCAGATATTTGGGTAGGCTATAAAGAGTTGCTATGGCAAAGTGGCAAAATTAAAAAAAAAATCTTCGTAAAATAAAAAGATGTAGGCAAAAGAAGAATTTCGAAATTTTCGATTTTTCCTGTATAACTTCAGAACTGAAGAAGCTAGGTCAGATTTTTTTCATCCATATAATTAACCTCTGAAATACGCTACTTTGCCCTCATTCAACCAACCCTCTATCTCTTACCGTTATCGAAATCCCCATGCATAGACTCGAATTTGAATAGCCCTGTATATCAAGGGCTAGAACGAGTCAAACAAAAAAGCTTTTGCCTTTTCGTGAATGACCAGGGAATTTCAAATTAAATGAGTCTAGAAAGTGGAATCAACAATACATGACTGAAAAAGCAAATCACTGATAAATGTACTGTGCCCTACAACTATCGCTGTTATCCTAGATACGAACATATACACTTTTCGTGCTCAAGTCTTTTTTATAACGATTTAATTTCAAATTTCAAATCACATCAAAAATAGGTCCGACTGCGATGAAATGAGCAATGATAAAGATGATATGCTGTCTTCTTGGGAACAGCCGCGGGATCCATGAGATATTCGTACTTGGTAATACAAAGTGAAAAGCCGAATTACAAACTTTAATTTTCCGAACAGTATAATATACTGCACGGAATGTATAGTTGGTATATTAACTGTATATTCCGAATAGTATAATATACTGCAGGGAATATAAAGTATATTATACTACATTGGCATTAAATTGTGTTGGAAACTAAACTAGATAATTGATTGACAGTAAATTATCTACTGTTATATATGTTATTATCAAATGGATCTATTTCCATTGCATATAATATATGCGTAGTACTAGCCTTCGAATACCTACTTTATAAGCATATATAATGACCATCACCGCATCTGGAGATATGATTTAGTGAGTTCGAGTCCAAACTAATCTTCGCCTAGGGTTGGTAACCTACCTATCTCATGTTTCGAAATAACTTAATATAGCAGATAAATGATCAAGTAGTTCCTTTCGACAGAACAGCACAGCTTCCTATTCATAAAGAAATCGAGCCAAATGATTGCACTACAGACTGTGAGGCGCACATAACCCCCAGAACCTTATCGATTTTAACGTCAATGCAGAGCAAATTCCAGGAAATACTGGGACGAAAACAAGTGAAAATCGGAAATGAACCAGCGAGTGGAAAGCAGAAACAGGAGATGGCCCCATTTCGTATTCTTTGTACATCGTCCATAAACAATAATTTCTATCCTAAGGACTCGATGCTTTTGACTATTTCACGCACTTGCCAAATAAACCGATCAAGAGCTTAAGTTCAAATTCGGGATATCGATAACAATCTGATGACTCTGATTGGCCTGTCACGTTCGGTGTTTTCACCGAGGACAAAATCCTCATGGAAACGGGCTGCATTACACAGAACGCGGAACCTGGTAGTAACAGGGAGACTGATAAATCCGCAAAAGCCCTCTCGAAAGGGAATGATAGAATCAGGCTCAGCGGTTCTGCCAGAAAAAGGTTTAAATACCTCGTCAAACAAGGCCTCCCATTAGAAGATGCCAGGACGAAAGCGGTTGCACCGGTGAAGGAGTCAACTTCTGACAAAGGACTGAAAAGAGGGTCCGGTCAGAGGAAAACACTCCCGACGGTCAACTGAATAGAAGACCAAAAGACAGTGCCTCATTGCCCACCAAACCTACCTTGAGTCAAGTGACAGATGGCGTGAGGGTGGGCATTCTGCCGATGATCTATCTAGAGGCTCTCCTGAGAACGGAACAAATCGAAGCCGTAAAGGAGGCAATTATGGATAAAATCATCGAGCAATGAGAAAAGGTTGCCACAAAGCCTTGCTTCCACAGCTCCCACAATAGACCTGGCTAGTTAACCCTAATATGAGTGCCGATAACGCCACCGTGCAGTGGTTGAAAGATACCCTGGGGGAGTGGGAGGATGCGTGGCTGAGGGTCGTTGCGACCTCACAGCAAGATCTTGGTGGCGTACCTACCAGGCAGCCAGAAAATACTCCACGGAGAAAATCCTTGGATTAATAGAGACTCAGAATGATAGCCTCAAAGCAACCACTTGGAGGGTACTGAGGAGAACATCCGAAGACCCTGTACAATTTCTTGAGTAAAAAAGAGGTTTGTGATAAATTATAAGTTTGGTCACACATCCCTCAGGGTAAGAAGTGGCAATCCTAAATTAGCCACACTGGACCCCTCAGAACCTGGTACCTCAGGTACCAATCCAAGTGCAGCCAGCACCAAGAAGCAGACGGAGAAGGCTGTCAAAAGTGCCGCAGACAAAGGAAAGAAGGTGACCAAAGGCAAGACTGTGCCTCGGAAACTGAATAGATCCCGGCGGAGTTAAGGAGAAGGGGAAGCCAAAAGCCACACCTAAACCTCCAGTATGAGTAATAAGCTCAATTGTCTTCAAATAAACCTTCAACATTCAAAAGCTGTCACGAGTGTGCTCAGAAGGAGGTTTATTGAAGACAACATTCAAGTAAGCTACTTCAAGAGCCCTGGATAAACAGGGGACGTAGACAAGGACTCAACATGTAAGGTACTCTACTGTTCTTCTCACGAAAAACCACGGACAGCCATATTTCTTGCATCTGATATACATTTTTTCCTGTTTCAGAGTTCTGTAATGATGCCCATTATGTCAATATATTTTATCGCCCAGAAAAACTAATGAATGAATCGTAACGAGTTCGATATCAGGTATCAACAAATATTCGTTTGAGTGGTCACCTGTTTCTAATATTTATATGGGTCGCTAGGTCGTCTCGGCTCGAAATATAAACAAATTTGATGTTCTCCGGCCGATATTTTTGCTTTATAGGTACCAAACTATATTTAGACTTAAGGATGAGTGTTTGTAATAATATTCTATGATAGAAGATGCATTTAGAATGGCAATTTCATCTACGAGATTATTAACAACAATCATATATTATATTATAACGAGAATGAAGTATGATATAAGTCATAGGATATAAACATTTTATAAATACGAGGCACAATACGATGACTATAGGATAATAGAAGGGAGGAGCATTCGAGGAGAGGAAATTAGGGAACCAATAGGAACGTTAGTTTTGTTTACACTTCAAAGTAGCTCGTGTATAATTTATGGGCATGAGATCTGCAGTCGTAGAAACTAATTATCCTAGTAACCTTCAACTAACTTATATTTATATTAACTTGATCGAAGAGTAATGGAAAAAGCGCAAAAATATGAGATTTACATCTGAAATAGTTTATATTAAATGCTCTTAACATGACCATACTTTTATAATGATTTACATTTGGCAAAATCGACATGAAACTCGACTTAGAGTAATTAGCAGGAATGGGAGGTTCCAATAATTTTCCCATGAAAAGTCCCTATAGATTCTCCAAAACTAGAATCAGAAGAGCAGAGCAGATCCAACATCTCGAAAGTTACTTTGATTGTGATCAACCACCAAACATGTATAAAATCCTATTTATAATTGCCGACTTTGCCTGTCTAATTGAATCAAATGATAAATAGATATTTGTACTCTGTTGTCTTTATGTCTACATCCACCATTCTTTCTCTGCTTAAATATTCACGAACCCAGTTAAAGAAGTAATATTGTTACCACCCTGTATAGGCCAACTTGAATAAAGCAGGGTGTCATAACAGTTCATCACTGGAGATTTTCAAACCACTATAGTGGAAGTGCCAACTGAGGTAGGCAAGAGGCAGGTGGTCGAGTACGTTGAATCGCTGGCTTATAGTCTAGAGGGACCGAGTTCAAATCCTGCGGCGGCTACTGGAAATATTTATTTATTTCTATAGTATCGTTTAGCGGGAGGGGATAGGTGACCAATCGAACATTCTTGGTACCTAGATTTCAATCCTTCGGACTCTCAACGATAACCAGCCGAGTAGTGCTTCGGATGACACTTAAAGCTAGGGTCCCTGTCCTCCTTACCCATACAAGTCTCAATGAGACTTTGAGGGTTGCCTTGCAACTAAGTTGGCGGTTAAAACACTTTTTTTTCTGATCGAACCAATATTGAGCTATATCGCCTTAGTTACCATGTGTCATAACACACTCATGTTTCCCTAGGGAAATATGGAACGTCAGTTCATATTTCCCTAGGGAAATATGAAACGTCAAATTATATTTCTTTCAAAACGTCAAATCATATTTTATTTCTTTATTTAGTAACAAAATGGAAACTGCTATTGTTGAAATTTCCACTAAAAGTTTATCCACCAGATACAAAGGAAGAAGAAATATCTTGTTCATAATTATTCGTCGACGAGACTACAGTTTTCTTGAGAACATTCCGTGCAGCAGCAGTCTCGGACGATTCTCCCAAAACGGTCTTCAAAGACTGTGATGCTGCAGATGGCTCTCCCTCCACACCTGCTATCATCTTCGCTACCTTATTTTTGTGCAGCATACTGTCAGCCAGATAGGCTTCTGCAACAGACGAACTTTTCCAACCACCTTGTTCTTGAGTGTTGTCATTGAGGCTCCCGCATCGGCAACCAAAGTCGCGGATGTTCGTCTCCCACAATGGCCTGTATACATTTTCGGATTATCTAATCCCAACCATTTAGCAACCTTACTCGGAATTTTTCCGAAGGTATTTTTGCCGACAGGCTGAAGAGTACACTTCTTATCTCTATAAGCTACGAAGAACCTAAGAACGCCTTGCGGACGCAACGCCGAATACTCCCGCACCAAACGAGCAGCACCCAGATCTTCTTCATCAATTATAGTGAATATTCTGTTTATATCATTCTTAGTTTTTGAGACTTTAATTATGATTACCGACCCACGATCTTCGATATCTGAAGATAGCATATTCACCAGCTCTTGTGTTCTGCAGGCGCCAAAGATTTCCATTATTAAAACAACCTTCAAAATTGTGAATGTAAAAATATTATCAACAGAGGAAATCAAAATGAAACTTTTACCTTATACATCAAAAAAACGTCATTAGGAGCTTCACTCAAGAATGTCTTGAGCTGCTCCCGGGACAACACTGCTGATTTTTTAGGAACGTATCCTTTATTTTTGTTCTTAACAAATGCTTCGACTTCATCGAATAATTTGACATCCGTTTTTTCCTTCAAATGTAGCATTGATCTTAACATCGATAGTTTCGTCCATAACGTGTTCGGTGAATATTTCTGCGACTGGGGATCGAATGAATTAATCATACATCAAGAATAACAAGAATCAGAGCAACATACCAAATCTTGGAAATATGCTAACAAAATATTATCGCTCACACCAAATTTTCTCTTTTCCACTCCTGAAAGCAATCGTACTCTTTACTGTAGGCAGCTTGAGATTTGGCCGGAACCAAAGATTCACGGGCTTTTGCCGATTGAGTTTCGATGTAGTTCGACATTATTTCAATAATTTTATTTCTGACAAGACGTCAAAATGAAACGAGTCAACCATGATTTTCAGAAACATATGGTTCATAGCAACGTTAAAAATTTAATTATTACAAAGATATACAATCTAATAATGATTTCCCCATATCAGAATATTTCAATCAGAAAAAAACTATTGATTACACCACGGGAAATATGAATATATTTCCCTAGTTGTAATAATAGCTATAAAAACACTTTATTGTCTCGGCCTCCTTCCAAGGGGACTCCGCAACACACCCTCCACCAGAGGAAGATCAAATAAGCCTCATCCAATGGTGCGAAAAAGGTAACAGGCACTTCATTCTGTGCTGCGATGCAAACGCCCACCACTTAATATGGGAAAGCACAGACACAAATGTACGGAGTGAGTATCTTCTAGAATATTTGTTGGCTAACAATATCGACATTATTAACGGAAGAAATAAACCCACCTTCATAAATGCGATTAAAAAAGAAGTCATTCAATCAATAATCAATATCATTTATTGTATCTAAAGAATAATAATCTTATTACAAGAAGGTTAGTGCGAGTAGTATAGGTGTGTTCGGTGAATATTTCTGCGACTGGGGATCGAATGAATTAATCATACATCAAGAATAACAAGAATCAGAGCAACATACCAAATCTTGGAAATATGCTAACAAAATATTATCGCTCACACCAAATTTTTTCTTTTCCACTCCTGAAAGCAATCGTACTCTTTACTGTAGGCAGCTTGAGATTTGGCCGGAACCAAAGATTCACGGGCTTTTGCCGATTGAGTTTCGATGTAGTTCGACATTATTTCAATAATTTTATTTCTGACAAGACGTCAAAATGAAACGAGTCAACCATGATTTTCAGAAACATATGGTTCATAGCAACGTTAAGAATTTAATTATTACAAAGATATACAATCTAATAATGATTTCCCCATATCAGAATATTTCAATCAGAAAAAAACTATTGATTACACCACGGGAAATATGAATATATTTCCCTAGTTGTAATAATAGCTATAAAAACACTTTATTGTCTCGGCCTCCTTCCAAGGGGACTCCGCAACACACCCTCCACCAGAGGAAGATCAAATAAGCCTCATCCAATGGTGCGAAAAAGGTAACAGGCACTTCATTCTGTGCTGCGATGCAAACGCCCACCACTTAATATGGGAAAGCACAGACACAAATGTACGGAGTGAGTATCTTCTAGAATATTTGTTGGCTAACAATATCGACATTATTAACGGAAGAAATAAACCCACCTTCATAAATGCGATTAAAAAAGAAGTCATTCAATCAATAATCAATATCATTTATTGTATCTAAAGAATAATAATCTTATTACAAGAAGGTTAGTGCGAGTAGTATAGGTATCCATATTATAGTGACAGCATATAATATAGCATATAGAATTATGTGAACTTTACGCGTGAATACATTTAAATTACCTACCATACCTAGTGGTACTTATATGTACAGAATGATTACTTTGTTTCTACAATGTAGGTGATATAACATGATTGTAGGAAAGGGATAGAAACAAAATAGAAAAAAAACTCAGCAGAGAGAGCAAACAAGTAAGTGGACAAGGAAACAAGATATGAGTTATTCATTAATAATGAATGACCGCAGTTTCAATATATTCATGATAACAATAACTAGTTGTTTGAGGAGCTCATATGAGTGAGAGTTTAATATAATTATCAGATCACCGATATTATGTAATTGAACGAATACATCACTAAACCGTATGCCAGAGTAAACAGGACAATCAAATAGAATATGTTCTAACGTCTCTTTGTGTTGCAAGTTACAAATTGTACAAAGTTGTTCTGTATCAATGATGTAGGTGGAGCCAGAAAAAGAGAGTTTCAAGCGCGTCTTGCTGCAAGTCCGAATTTGCGCAATTATTCTGCTAATGTGTATTGGACAGGGGATCTTCAAATATTTTTGACCTGTGCCGTCTAGTGTTAGCGACTGGTAGATATGGGGATAACATGATTGGTTCATGCTTATTAGGTCATTTCTGAGTAGCGTGTCCTTATAGCAGTTGATTATGTGGCAGATTGTTTTTCTCGATGAACGCTCCGTAAGAGTGTCCCACTTGTGGGCCTGGCCTGCAGAGACCCAGACGCCCACCACTTAATATGGGAAAGCACAGACACAAATGTACGGAGTGAGTATCTTCTAGAATATTTGTTGGCTAACAATATCGACATTATTAACAGAAGAAATAAACCCACCTTCATAAATGCGATTAAAAAAGAAGTCCTTGATTTATCTCTCGCGGATCCATTTATGACAAACTATATTCCCAACTGGCATGTAAGGTTCGACCTGGAAACGTCAGAGACACGTTTAGATGGAAACAGAATACCGAAGTTAACCTATTGGGGGATGCTTACAAAGAGCATCTCGAAAGGCAGACGGAGGACCAACTAACATCCATCGAATCGATAGAGGAACTTGACACAGCCTCAACACAATTTGCTATAATGAAAGCATATGAACTTAGCTGTTCTGAAAAACAAAAGGCTACTACCAGAGATGTGCCTTGGTGGAATAAGGTATTAGCGAAATTTAGTAAAAAGTCAGAAGACTTCTCAATAGAGCCAAGAGTCTGGGATACTGGAAATACTACAAAACAGCTCTTTCTGAGTACAATAAATAACATGGAGGCTAATATGTGAGAAGATCACCGAATAAGCCCCAGCACAACGCCTTCAAAAAGTTCTCTCAAAATCACCAACAACCAGACGAGCAGTTCTCCTCTGGATAAAATTAGATTCCTCAGCGTATGTTGATGACTCCAAACATATTGACAAAAATTTCGAAATTAAAATCAGTTATGTGCACTCGAAATTTTGAAAAAGAAAGACAATGACTGCTATAGTACAATGTGTAATCAAATTAAAATTAGCGACTCGAACGTTTTCGGTAATTTTCCATCAACTGTAGGGAGTTTTTGAATTTTAATTAATCTCACCTTTCAGAGACTCGCTCCTGATGATGGCGAAGTGCCGAAAACGTTCCGAGACTGCGTGAGAACTTAACCTTCTGGCAGAAAAGCTCTGGGCATTCACATAGCAGTTTCAGTGAAGTTATCGCATTATGGGCAACTGCCACTCTGTTCGGTTTTTCTAGTCGAAAGGCTCACTAGCCTTTTCGTTTGCCTTTGTCCTATGGTGTAGGCACTATAACAGTCATTGCTTTTTTTCAAAGTTGACAATACTTCATGACAGTCGAATCTGTGCTTTGTAGATTATGAAGGGCCTGAAGTAGCTCTTGAAGAGGCTAAACCTTCATTGAAAGCATCGATTTGTCTTCGCCTCGCACCTCTGGTTTCGATCTTAGGAAGATATAGGGGCTCTTTAACTATAATAATCGTTATAAATCATTCATATTAATCTTCAAAAATGTTTGTTCTGTTAACAAAATATAGAATACCTATATATAAAATGATATTCTTTGACAAAATATACGATTCGGTTGTACAGGATGAATCTATATATTAAAACCAGAACTGATAGAGATGAAAATATTTTCTTATACCCTAAGTATATATTGCCATGATGCCATAATAATGTTATTTCTTGCCCACATCCAGTGAGGAAACGAAAAAACTACCCATTACCTGATTATATGTGTACCAATTGAAATTTTGTGTTCATCAATAATTCTGTATATTTATTTAAACATATTCATTTCATAACATTTCTCAAAATAAATCATGAATATTCAAAATAAAATTTTCAAAGATAATGGCATCCATTAAAAAGTAAATAATAAAATTATATGCAATACAATTTCAGACAAAAAACTGAAATTAATAAAAATCATGTCCCAATTTTCCTACCAGGTACCATTGGTGGTATATCACAGAACTTTTTCGCATTTGAATTGGTCCAGTCAACGAATCTATCTCCCATGGTAGCTGCACACATTATCAACATGAATACATCACCCTCTGCTTGATGGACATTCTTAGGAGATTTCTTGGTAAGTCTAGAATAGACATCCTGCAGTTTGAAACTGAGACTGAAAAAAACATTGTTCAGATTATATATACAGGCTGATCAAACTCAAGTAGGCAATACTGCAAACATCTTCATTATTTAAGATACGAGGTCGGTTTTCGATTTATTCGAAAAAATGGGACACCTTATATATTTCAAGCTCAATCAATTTCTGCCAACTCCTTTCGGAACATAAATAATTATTATAAATTTCATCCTAGAACCACAAATAACGGAGTTATGCCGTTATTATGAATTATTATATTGAATTTCAATATAATAGTGAATAATTAATGAAATTAATGATTTAGATGAAGAATATTATTAAATGTAAGTCAAGTGAATGAAGTATCGAGTTTTCTTGTCTAGGAACTGTGTTTGTAAAAAAATATTGTGTGTGTATTGCAAAGTGTCTTGCCGCTCTCGAGAGATACACAGATAGCTATTTCGAATAAATCAGACACGCAAGGTTCAATTTTTTTTTGTAGGCACCACGTTTATCAGCGAAAAAAATATTACTAGTTCTTCAATTTAACCGACTACGTATCTCCAATAATAAAAAAGTTAGGAATTAATAGTGCCGACATAGTCTTTGCTGACTAGTTAGAGCCTAAACTAGGGAATAAAGCTTCATTCGGGTTCAAACGATTACCTACTATTCTAGAACTGTCAGGAGTATGCGCAGTGGAATTGGTAGCATTCGGGTTTTATCGAACCGTTCTAGGACTGACTTGTTACGCGTTCGGGTTATTTCAGAACCGTCCTGGAACGGTCCTATAACCGTCCGAAACCAGTACCTGCTATCGAGCGTGAACCGTTCTGGGATCATTTTTGATGCATGCTCAGTGTAGTCGCTCCTTACTATCATTGTAGGCTATTGCTATCCCTTCTTCTATACTTTCTTGAGTATCGTTTATACTGTTCGGGTATTTACACATTACGAATTATTTTCAAACAGTCCAAGAACAGTTCTAGGATTTAGACAAATACGCAAGAGTTCTGCGCAGTCCACGAACGATTCTTGAACCGTCCTGAAATTGAAACCCGAAATTGGGGATAGCAGCAAGTAAACGAGGACTCTTTCAAGTTTGCACCATATGTAAAACTTTTTTATTATTATTTTCACGGAAAACAGTTATTCCTTATAAAAAGTTCTGCATGGTCTTAAACCTAAAATACAATTAGCAGTCCTATACGCGGTTTCTCAAAAAAATATGAATTTGACTCAAGAGTAAATTACCTTTATTTTAGACAACATCGAAAAATATTATTGACAAAAATTGATCGAACTAAAAACAACGTTTAAATATGCAATTACATCCAACTACATGAAAATTTCAGGTAAAAGCAATATAAACTGTATCGTCCTGATACCATTTTCACACATTGAAATGCGAACGATTGTATCCCTAAGTTAACCTAATACTTTCAAACCTACCAGTACCTTATTCAAGTTTATTAAAAATACTTACTCAAATTTTAGATTTTTTTTTATACTAGTAGATTGGCCTAATTTAATTTTCTTTGGTGGTTGAGACTGAAATTCTGAAGAAAATTCTGACGTCTCTGGATTTGCTATAATTTTTTGCTTCTTTGGTGTCGTTTCATTAATTTTTTGTACAAGTGCTACCTTATCAATGCACTTGGTGTCAAATATTCTTGGCTCATGAGATAGAAATTCATCATCTTTTTCAGTGGATTTCAAAGAAAGTAAGCTTGCTCCAATATCCACCTCATCCTTTTCGAGATTTTTTCTCACGTCTTCTGAATGAAGCTCTTTGAATGCAATCAATGAATCAATACATAAAATGTCATCTGGAAATAAACTTTTAGTTCTGTTAATTTCTCTTCGTAGAATAGGGTAGTCAAAATTGAATCCATTATGGGCTATGAAACATATTGGTCTGGGATTGTGGTTCAAGAAGCTTTGTATAGAAGACACTGTGTCTTCCGTAAACTTGGAAAGATGTTCCAGATGATGGTTGGCCAATCCTAAAATGAATAGTAATAGCTTTGGTAATAGCATTATGATATAATTCATTTCATTATGATGTTAAGGTGGGAGTCCCAACATCCTTGACAACCTACAACGCAAGATGGCGATATTCCAGTACGCTATGAAAATGAAGTTTTATGCAACCAACCCAACAGACTCCGTCTAATTGGGAATGCGATGTTGTCGGTTGTTGTAATTTAGTTGTTGTGTCAGGATATTCTAT
Source organism: Chrysomela aeneicollis (assembly GCA_029955515.1). Classification (NCBI taxonomy): domain Eukaryota; kingdom Metazoa; phylum Arthropoda; class Insecta; order Coleoptera; family Chrysomelidae; genus Chrysomela; species Chrysomela aeneicollis. The sequence goes on along the minus strand of JARUHQ010000005.1, from coordinate 7,035,919 downwards.
TGAATTGGTAGAAAAACAATAATAATTGTATCGAGTGATAACGTTTCAAAATTTTTAATAAATTTTTCAAGTCGAAATCCGATTGAGCTGATATTTTGTATTTTGATCCGATTAGATTCAAAATAGTGTTTTCGGGATCAAAATTCAGAATTACAAGATTTTTGTGAATATGGTCCGATTCGAATCGAAATTGGTATTTGGGGATTTTTGGGGTCAGAGATTTTAATTTTCTCGTTGTAAATCAAAATTTCGAGATGGCGGACGAGTTTTGTGAATAAGGTCCGATTCGATTCGAAATTGGTGTATATGGATTCTCGGGGTCGGAGATTATATGAATAATTTGTCAAAATTCGTGAATTCAAGATGGCGGTCGAGATTTGTGATTATGGTCCAATTCGATTCAAAATTGGTATAAGTGTACGAGTTCTCGGGGTCAGAGATTATAATTTTTTATCAAAATTTATGAATTCCAAGATGGCGGACGAGTTTTGTGCTTATGTTCAGATTAGATATAAAATTTGTATGTAGGGATTTTTGGGGTCAGAGATTATGAATTATTTGTCAAAATTTGCAGATTCAAAATGGCGGACGAGTTTTGTGCTTATGTTCAGATTCGATTTGAAATTGATATGTAGGGGTTTTCGGGGTCGAATATTATGAATTATTCATCAAAATTTGTAAATTCAAGATGGCGGACGAGTTTTGTGCTTATGTTCAGATTCGATAAAAAAAATTGTATGTAGGGGTTTTCGGGGTCAGAGATTATGAATTATTCGTCGATATTTGTAAATTCAAGATGGTGGTCGAGATTTATAATTACAGCCGCCATCTTGAATTTATAAATTATGATGAATAAGTCATAGTCTCCGACTACAAAAACCTCAATATACCAATCTTCAATCCAATCGGACCATAATTGCAAAAATCGTCGCTATCTTGGAGCCTCCATATTGAATTCACGAATTTTGAATATCAATTCCTAATATTAAATCCTAAAAACCTTCTTATACAAATTTCCAATCGAATTGGACCATAACACAAATCTCGTCCACCAACTTGGAGCCGCCATCTTGAATTTACGAATTTTTACGAAAAAATCATATTCTTCTACTCAAAAACCTCCACATACCAATTTTCTATCCAATCGGACCATAATCACAAAACTCGTCGATATCTTCGAGCCGCCATTTTTTTTCTGTTCTAGACATTATTGTCACCAGAATTATTAACACCCACCAAATTTCAACTAAATCGGACAACTAGAAGTAGGTCGAAATTTACTTGCGAGAATAACAGAACTCGACTTAAAACATGATTTGCATATCACAAAACCCCCAGATTTGAATCTGAGAACTTTTCCGTCATATTGATTTTCGACAAAAAAAATCATAACTTCCGGTCCAAAAAAACCTATATACAAATTTCGAAATAAAATATTATAAAAGATCACAAAACCTATCCGGCATCTTGCGGCATTTCTTCTTATAATAATCGTTAGATTGTATTGTAATGACGTGTTGACATTCAGATATAATAAGACGAAATTGAATCGTACACACATTACCCGAAAATGAACATGTTATGAAAATATCAATGGAGTTGAAGATCTGGCAACGCCTGGTATGATTTACAATGACTCTGTATGATTTTAGTGGAATTGCCATCTTGCTGTCAGTAGCTGAACTGAAGTACGTCATAAAATGGACCGGAACGCTTATCACTTATCAACTTTGTCATGTTCATACTGAAAAATAGATCGTTTTTCTACAACTTTACAGTTTTGATGCATTCTTTATACTCTGAGTGATGCCATTAGCCAATTCATAATCATCAAATATGTTTCTAGAATATGATTTTTGACCACTCAAAAAACCTCAAAATTGATCATTTTTGGGAATTTTTTTCAGAATAATCATCCAATTTTGGGAGTTACCATTGGTCAAACGGCATGTATTGATCCTTCATCCATCTCTGTAGCAAAAATCATTTCATTTACTCCAACCATTCGTTCACTGAACATGACAAAGCGAGCCGCTGCTTACGGTTCAAAATTGTCCGTTGCGACTCCCACCTTAAACGGTTTCATCAAAAATAACCATATACAAAAATAAAGAAGATTCGTATTTAACAGTATTCTTAAGTTGAACAGATTTCTTGTGATGAAACTGACAATAAACAGTTGTTCAACTTCAAAATAGCTACCTATTTATGATATATGTGCTAAAAGTGAGTGTTTCATTCCTTCGAACAAAATAAATTCACTTTTAGCAAGTATATCATGCACTATTTTTTCTACAAACATTGTAGATCAAATTTTGTCCAAAACTTCGGCGGATAACATTGCTCTCTATCCTGGTACAAGCTTCACCAAAATAAATTCATTTACATCTACCATTTAGACTGGCCATGGAGTTTCTTATAATAATAATTGTAGTTTCACTAATTGTAGGTACGTTTAATTGGATAAACATGTTTCTATATTTTCTGTTACAGTGCTGAAAGTGATTTACTTTCAACACCAGTGTCATAAAATGACATCAACGTTAAAAATTATACTTTTACTGAAGTTTGCAGAAAAACGAATAGAAAAACGTCATTTTGGTGAAAGTGTGGTTGTGATGTTTTATGAATCCAACAAAAATAAAAAATGTTAGGACAAAACATTCTCGTTCATACTTCCAAAGAATCCTGAGAGATTATCTCTACCTCACAGTCCCCAAACCCATTTGAATGTTACCAGAGTACCCAGCCCCGAGACCAACACAAGCAGTCTTACTCCTGGGCAAACTATTTGATATTATCTGACAATAAAGCATTTCTGAATCTGACAATTGAATAAAGTGTGTATACTTCCCATAGAAATGAGATAATCAGTAGTTGTACCAATTTGGTTGATAATCAATCGGCCGAAATGCTAAGAAAAAGGAGGTTTGTGATCAAATTTTGGTCACACAACGCTCAGGACGAGAGGTGGCGAACCCAAATCGGCCAAATTGACCCCTCAGAACCTAGGACCTCAAGTACCAATCAAAATGCAGACAGCACCAAGAAGCATACCGAGAAGGCTACAGAAAGTTCTGCAAATAAAGGAAAGGTGACCAGAGGCAAGAAAATGCCTCGGAAACTTGACGGATCACATGCCGGCAGAGTTACGGAGAAGGGAAAGCCAAAAGTTCTATCCAAACCTCCAGTTGATTCAAAAGCTCAAGTGTGCTTAGAAGGAGATTTATTGAAGACAATATCCAGGTAGGGCTAAGTCAAGAGCACTGGATAAACAGAGCCTGGAAGAACTGCTTGCTGAAAACTCTTCAATTTGTTTTGTATAATATAATGGTCCAATTATTTTCCGTTTAATTTTTCAGAATTGATTGTCAAATAAGCCTTTTCTGTTCAGAATCGATTTGTCACATGAAAGTTCAAAAAATCATATATCTCAAGATTTCTTTCACAATCATTAAATTATACCTTTTAACGGCGCCATTGGATGAACTTATATGGCTTTTTCCTCTGGAATTGGTTGTTCCCACTGTTCAATTCACATATCGAATTTAAAAGGGAAAAAGTATTTTTAAGGTACCTACTGCGAATAATCTATTTTATTTCTCAATTTTAACATCCTTATCTTGATACAGTGGCGTAACTACTATACCGCGAAACCCCGCGGTCGCAGGGGGGGCCGTTCCTCGGACCTTCTTGTACGTAGTACGCAGTTGGCGATCGGTAAATCCCACAGAAATTTTATAGTTGTCAGTTGAGTCATCTCTCCTTCGACTCCCAGCCCCAGGATTTCGAATTGTGTGGTGAGTTCAATAAGAAATAACGACATTTCCACATTATAATAATTTTCGTCGACCTTTACAAAAAATTATCATTTACCAACTAATTTCCGAATGAAAAATCGACTTATTTTTGAGGGCAAGTATTTTGCATCCGAAAACTCTTTTCGTCCGCCATGGTCACTATTACGGCGATTGAGTTGACAATAACTTTCATTTGCTGTTGTCAAATTGAGTATTTGAGAAATCTGAGAGATTTTTCGTGTGAATAATACCGGCTTGGTGTGAATATTAGAGTGTTCGAGGTCGACGAAAAAATTCAATATGCACCTCGGCGAAAAACGGTCTATTATTGTCTCTCCTGTTTGCTAATTAATTTGCATAATCGACTATAATGGACAGATTTTTGTCCTTGGTACATAAATATCTATTTCGTACTCTTGCAGTCAAGCCAATTATTTCTGAATGGAAAATTTGAGTAAAACTAGTGGTGCTTCAAAGAGAAGAAGGAAAAAAAATCAGAAATTGAGAAGTGTAAAATTTCCAATACCACGTTCTTTACGAATACTACTATTTTTTTGGATAATACAGTTAAATGTGATGATGAATGTCCACCAAGTAGTAGCAGTATGACGATTGAAACAGAAATGGATGATGACTCTGCAATTTTTTCAATTTGCAAGTTACTATATTTTTATACCTTAAATGATTATGGGGGGGGGGCAAAATATGAAGTTACTGAAGTTATGAAGTTCCTACCTCATTATTCATCAAATCACGATAGCTGTCAGCTGTAGAGTATTCTTGGTCGAATTTCGAAACACCCTGTATACAAGATATGAAATCAAAACTCAAAAAGAGAAACAAGCATAGCAATGCAAGGCCAATGTCATAGCTACAAGCAAAAGAGTGTGTATCAAGGAAATGAATCAATAAGGTGAGTATGTGGACTGACAAAACATCCTCCCTCAAACTTCCAAAGAATCCTGAGGGATTATATCTACCTCAGAGTCCCCAAACCCATTTTAATGTTACCAGGGACCCGATACTCGAATAGGTTCCCATAGGAAAATTTCTGTATTTCCCGTGGAAATTCAAGATTCCTATAGGAACATTTTCTAACAAATTTGATGATGATAACCATGGGAACTATATATTTCCCGTAGGAAACACTCGTGACACTTGTTTTTTAATTTGGTTTTGACAAGGTTTTGATGTTGTCACAAAATAACCTACATTTATATTTAGTACCTATTCCATTTGTGATTTTTTTCAACAAAAAGTAAAAACAGCGAATATAAATGAAATAGCTCATCTAGAGGCCCAGAAGAAGGTTCATTCCTAGAACTGTTGCATCAATTACGAGTTAATAAATCTGTTAGATCTATATACCTCACAGGCAGTCTTACTCTCGGGGACCTTAGAGCAGAGGTCAGCTAGTCCAGCCGTTGGACTGTGCAATACTCTGCAGCATCCGAGTCTTGCAGATCGCCTAGCCCAGGCCAATATCGAAGATTATATATACACAGGGTTTTTCACTTGAAACTCCGCGACGTGTCGAAAATATAAATTGATTGCAGTAACTTTGAAACTACGCGCATGCAAAAGCACATATTATTCATACATTTTTTTGTTATTTATTCGAACTCATTTATTTTACTCATTCATTATACCGGTTTCATTATGAACGTTTCTTGATCGATAAAAAATGCGATAACGGATGATTTTTAAAAGAATACTATGAATATTAGATACTATGGCATGCTCCAAACACCAGTAACATGTTTACATATTACTTCTTGTAAAATTTAACCATTTTTATGTAATTATTGTTACTTTCATTCAAACCGAACAAATTTAACTATTTCACGCACTTTCAAAATGAACCAATTAGGAGCTCTAGTCAAGTTCGGATTATCGATAACACAAACTTGACTCTTAACTCTGATTGGATTGTCCAGTTCGGTGTTTTCAGATTTGTGTATGTGACAGTCAGTTAAAAATAATCACGCTGATTCTACCAAACTTCAGATGTTTACCATTCCTGCGGACTCGTGGTGTTTCCAAGCAACTCAGTTTCGTATGGAATAAATCAACACTTATCGCAAAAATTCAATCACTTGTGGTATTGATACTGAATATTTCTTGTTACAAAATATGACAATATCTCTGACACAGAAATTACAACATATTTGGCTTGTAACTGCACTTAGAACAATTGCGATAAAAATAGTAGCCATAGTAACTGATATTCATGGCATTTTTGTAAAAATCATCCGTAATCGCATTTTTTGTCAATCAGGAAACGTTTACTATAAACCGATATAACTTAGATATGATAATACACCGCCTTCGATTTATATTTTCGATGCGACGCGACGCTCAGCTCTCATCAGGCGTCGAATTTTTTAAAATTTGAAAAATATCTACACAGAAATTAAATATTTCTATTCGTTTTCGTAATATTCGCGTGCGGAGTTTTTAGTGAAAACCCCTGTATAATGCTACCACCAAGTGTGTTATCGCTTCGTGAGCATTTCATAGTCAAGAAGGTAGGCCGCGACATGCCCATGACAAAGTTTACATAATATATTACGGATGTTGCTATAAATGTGTTCACTTGTGTCATTTAATAGTAAGCCCGAGAGTGTGCCATTCCTAACGAATATCACACAAATGTTGCACAAATGAATTAGCACACTACTTCTTAGATTTTTATACATCGGTTGAGTAATTATCTCGCACGAACGACCCCTACAGCTCCATAATCAAACAAAGTATTATTACCATCAAATAAAATGTCATCTTGTATCATACGTCATATCGGCTTTGGACATGGGTACCTATTTTTTGGACATGGGTACCTATTTTGTGAAATGAAGATATGTAGTTGAATCAGTCAATGTTGAATTCCAAACTTAACAGAGAACATCGAGGAGAACATATTAAACTTCCCCAATGTAATCAATCAAATTGACATCTCAGCAGCATTTCAGAAACATTGTTGTATTTAGGTATTCTACATCGAGCTCTACATGAATTATACATATTTTTATTTTGGCCTACAGCATTTGAACGACTATGTATGTGGTTCAGCCACGAATAAATGACTAAGAGCAATGGACTTCTGAAACAAGGCTCAGCCATAAATCATTGATAATGCTTTTTGTCAACCGTATATTTGTAAAAAAAAAACACCAAAAATGTTATTGATTTCATGATATAATTCAACACTTTATGAGACAGCTCTAGAAAAAATATATCATATATACAGGGTAATGCAAACTTCATGTTACACTATTCGCGAGCTGAGAATTATAATGTTCTATCTATAGAAATACCATAAAGAACAACATCAACTTCAGCTCATCATTAACTCATGAAATGTATCTTGATCAGTTACAGTGTTGATTAGAACTATTTCATGCAATATAATAATATCATTTGGACTTTCAGATTTTATGTTGTTTAGGAAAACTTCCCTTCTCCCCATATATCTTATGACGCTAGATCCGGTATCCAGGTTATTTGCTTTGTAGGTCTGGGGGGGTTGAAAGTACTAAGCCATTGATTGGTCGTTTTTATTTGTGTCCATACATATGTGTTGTAACACGTAATCATAGTACCTGCTTTCTTGCAGACCCCTCTATACCAGAAAAATACTACAGGATGCCAGATCTAGCGTTATGAGATCTATGCTTCTTCCCCTCATCATCCATCTCCTCCTCAACTTTTACTCTTTGTCTTCTTTCTTTTAGATATGACGTAACTAAATCCTGTGGATCACCTCTTATACCTGATCTGAATAGTTTTGAGAGTAACAATTCATGATCTACACAGTCGAAGGCACGAGAGAAGTCTATAAATAGCCCTAGAACACACTTCATTTGGTCCAGGGCATTGATAATTCTGGTTTGAAACTCACATAATGCTGATTCTGTGCTTTTGGACTTGGTGAACCCATGCTGCGATGTCGATAGAGTTTTATTTCTCTCAAAGAAGCTTGTCAATTGTCAAATGTTTAGTTCAAATGGTTTAGAGAGACTTTTGATAGCAGACTTATTGCTCTGTAATTATCTAAATTGTTCCCATCACCTTTTTTATAGATAGGGCATACTGTTGCGAGTTTCGAATTGTTTGGGTAAATTCCCTTTGAAGATGATGAATTTATGAGGAAAGTTAAAGGGCTACAGAGTTCATACCGAAATTTTTTCAACAGGTTGTTGGAAATATAGTCATACCCACATGCATTAGAGTTTTTTAGTTGGGCAATAAGCTCTATTACATCACTCTCACAAACGGCCGTCATGAAGAAACTATTCACGTTAGACGGTACATTGTCCCCAAGAAATTTCGAATCATTCGTATTTATTTCGACGAGAGTTTTCAAGAAATTTTCATTAAATTTTTCAGCTAGTATTGTATCTTCGATAATAACCTCGTTTTCCTTGATAACAATTTTATTCTCTCTTTTGGATTTATTTTTTAATATTATTGATAATTTGCCAGGTAGTTTGGTTGATGGCCAGATCGAACATTATAATAATAAGTTTCGTTTCATTGAGTAGATGGAACATATTAACATTATGTCTGAATCTAATGGCAGACATTCCCAACAATTAATTCAACTGAGTATGATTTGTTATTGTTTTTTTTTTCGCGATTGAGAAGTTAACGTTTGGTTTTGTTACTTGTTTTAACGTTTCAATATATTTTTTAAGTAGCGAAATTATTTAAGACAAATTGACTATATTTTTCGTCGTAAAAGTTGATTTTTCTCGTAAACAGGCAACTTTGGATCTCACAACCAAGAGTACCTTTTTTGTGTAGAAAACATTAGCGGTTCGAATAGGCGGCTCAAAACTGTACTCATTTTTCCAGTAGTGTAGAAGATTGGAAGAAAAACATACATCTATAACTGATTAGGACTAGGAAAGTACCTGGAATGTGCCAAAATCGAATACATTTGTTAGTTGAACATTCCTAGAATATTATGATATTAGTGTCAATATTATTGTAATCCACTTCTTTATTAGTTCTTGAACAAATATACCTATGTTATAATAAAAGTTATTTGAATTGTCTATATTATATCAGAACTAAATTGAGTAAATCTCTTAAAAACATGATATTTTTATCTCAGAAATCTCCATGAAATTATATGTATTGAAAAAATAGTTGAAATAAAATATAGTATGTACCTATGTAGTGATGAGAAACAGAGGTTGTTTGAATGAACAAAAATGTCTTGCAATGTTCAAAGTCATATTCAATTTGTATAAGTCAGGTTCACACCTACATAGAGAATCAAATGAAAATACATGACCTATTAATTTTAATTACATGGTATTTTGTAAGCACTTCTTGAACATGCAGGTATATCTATAGAGTATTCTCATTTCTTGATGTTCCTGGCTCATTTGGGATGGTCCTGCTACATTTATACTTATATTCGTTGCACTCCTCAAGGCAGAAACTAGAGGGGCTTCAATGTTAGTTCATCTGACCATATATTGTCTAAAAACAGAACACTATATAAACACAATTACCTTTTTATTTTCTCGAATGACATAGGTACCTTTTCCATGGGCAATCAAAATACAATTTAACATGGTTCATCCATTTATTCTATCATTGTTGATGAAATGGCAACAAACCAAATATAATACTATTTGAAGGTTCCCTATCTTGTCTCCTGCAAAGTATTTCACATCAGAATGTTATTTCAATACAATGAATATTATAGGATTGTACCTTATGAAATTGATCCACTTTTTCCTCTCATTAGGGTCAGCACTCTGCAGGGTAGGTGGTCTGTGCTCTGCACTGTACTGCAGGTAATACAAAGAACTTGCATGCAACCTTCCCTGTAGTGTTCACACATAACCATATTTGTAGCTTCGAGAAACTAGAAGAAAATGTATATTATCAATAAAAACTGTAGTCACACTACATAAAACATATCCAGTTCGATAATATAAATAATAAGATGCACAATAATGAATTTATCTTATGAAAACCTAACCTCAGAATAATTCAAACGCCCATAAGTCTAACTAATATTCACTTACCGTACTCAGATTTAGACAAAAAGGTAGTAGATACAGCCAAGTTTATGAATATCCTCAAGAAAATGCTTATTTATCACTCAAAATTATTATATGATCATTTAAAGAAACTCTTATGGAAGATTCAATGTAACATTTCTTTGTTTGGAAAGGTTTGCTAAGCTCCGCCCATTCTTGACGTCACACTTAGGTATTAGTTAATATACGGGGTTTAATAGAACATGTAAAGGGGTTAATAGACATCAATAGAATTTTCTAAAATGTCTGTATGTTACACCTGGTATATAAGATCAATAACTGTATCCTTTGTGACCATTAGAGTAATTGCATCAGTTGATATACAGGGTGTAATGAAAAATATGTGGGAGTTTATGGGCATTGTTAGAATTTTTGCAAGAATATTTTGGCTGGGTTATGTTGTCTGTCAGCTTGAGCACTTGGAGAATTTTGAGCTGTTTTACACTAAAATATGTGGATGAACCGAGGGATGAACTGACTATGTATCTATTCTAGTAACCATTCTCAATGGACCTGAAAAACCAGATTATTTTGTATTCTGGTAATGCTCGTGAATCTCAAAATATTATGCAAATAGTCAACTTTGACAGTTTCCGATTATTGTTAGATCCACTGAAAACAGCAACCTAGTGGTTTAGTCTATATAGTGAATATTTTTGGGTTCTGTATTGGAATCATCCTCCATTATTAATTTGCACCTGCATAACTTTAAAATTTAATATATTTCTATGCTAAAGATCCGCACCTGTGGAATTTTAATATTTCATACTAAAGATCCGCACCTCACCTGCAGAATTTCAATAATTTGTACTGCAATATCAGCATATTTATGGTATTTTAATAATGTTTTGAGTTGAATTGACCAAACCTAACTCACCTAACCTAACTAACCCAACCCCATATCAGAGTTAGTGACTACTCCCTTGAACGTTGAGGGTGCAAATTTATTCCTTTATATCCAAATATTATATTCTTGACATTCTTGACACACACACACAACATAAATGGCAGGACCATATATGTACAGGGAAAAATTACACAGATGCGGAACTTTAGTACAAAATATTAAAATTCCGCAGGTGCCGATCTTTAGTAAAAAATGTTGAAGTTCCGCAAGGTGCAGAACTCTAACCACCGCCATCAAGATATTGTATAATGTATAGTCACCTGTAATTTTCTCTGCATCTGCAGATATGAGTTTGCAAGGGTTGAAACATAGGCTGAGTTTATTTTGTACTCTTGGAAATACTCCCAACCGAATGTGACTTGTTTGTACTGCTATCATACAGAGTTCAGTTATTCTGGTCTTATTATTTTCCAGATTTGGTAATCCAGTAGTTTCAGTATCCAGGAAAACAAATGTCTGTATTTTACTTTGCTGGCTCATGACTTGGATACAACAAACTCTGGAGACGAGTATTTTGCTCCAAAGACCTACAGAAAACAGTAATATTTTGTGCATTAATATCTCAATGTAGTTTCCATTCATGTTATGAATTTTAATTTATCAATGAGGAATGAAACCTATAAAAAAGAAAATAGCAATGATAATTCTCTGCTACAATCTACTTCATTTTCGTTTAAATCTCATGATTAAAATGTCCACAACGTTCTATGAAGCATTTCAAATCATTGAGCTTTCCCTTTCGAAAACTATAGATACATATATGGAAGGGAAGTCGTTGCTGACCAGTTAGAGACGAAACTAATAAATATTGGGGTATCCCTTTGCTGGATACCCCAATATTTACTAGTTTCGTCTACATACATATATATATATACAGTATACACCTGCCTGTATATGTCATCTATGTCCAGATTTTGATTCAGAAATTCGAAATTCCACGTCTAGACTAGATAAAAACCATATAAAAACCTTCAAAGATAATAAGTCAAAACTAAAACTGAAAAGGGCTGCCAGAGCTGGCTGAGTGGCTGCTGGCAGTGCTGGCTACTTCAAATTCCGAACATACCCGATTGGGTAGTCAGAGCTGAAGCCGTGAAAAAATGACAGTCTGCGGGACAAATCGCGAATATGCGCATGCGCAAGTTTGAATTAAAAATCGACATTCGTTTTCATCATGGAGGAGAGTAGCTTTCTAGTGAGCGACAAACGCATGATAATTATTAAAAATCAATCAAATGTGTCACGTATCCTTCAATTCGATGTTTTTATTTTATCATGACATATATTTTTCGAATAATTCATTCATTGATGGATTTTTGGACGATATTGAATAATAGTTGATGTTAAATGCAGAAATGGATGTGTTATACAAAGTGATACTTGCGATTTGCAAAGAAACATGTGAAGATAAAGTCATCGGAACAAAATTCGTGGGCTAATTTTTGATCAATCACTGTTATCACCCACTAATCACTTCTGTAAACAATCAGTAAGTACATTAATAACTATATTAACGCTCTTTTACATAATTTGGGTTAACAAATATACCTAACCTCCGAAAACGTCAGTGGACTTCAACTCGTCAAAACCCGCGCATGCCCACAATTCATCATTAGCAAACCAGACAGTATTTTGTTTTTCCAAAAATGGCTTCACTTTCGCGTGAAGTGAAGAATAGGTCACAATATAGGTGCTATCATATAGTTGTTGTTATTATATTGTAATGAAGTGTTTTTCAGCGACCTTCATTACTACAGGTCGGATACATAAAACCCTCGGTATATTATTCGAATAATTAGTATTTTGCTAGGTTAACCTGTTGTAAAATATTATATCTGATATTTCGTTCCTGTTTTCGAGATTCTTATGTTTAAATTGTATAAAAGCATGGGCAATGATTCGATATATAATTTTCCAGAAAATCGGAGATATTGGTACATTCCTCATTATGAGTATTCATATATATCCTATTCAGAAGAAATGTTATTCCTGGTATTTTTTTTATATTCTTTCCAACACTCTGCTACCTGTTTTTAACTGAGTGTATTTTGGTTCATTTCTTGCTCCGTTTTAGAGGTCAAACAATGACAAACAATGTCAAGCAAGGACAATCTGTACCGTTTTTATCCTGATTTTTTGGAAAACCGAAGAGTGCATTGAGTTAGGGAGTTGGAAAACGAGTCAGTGAGAACCTGGGTGCGTGAGAATCAAGTGATTGCCAAGACGTGAGCCGTGATTTAAAACTTGAAGCCGTGTTCGATTTTGTTTCCGGGTTTCCGATTGATTGTGTGCCGCAGAGTGTTGCCTGTAAAACACCCTGTATCGTGAGAGTGTTCCTGAAAATAAGGATTAGCTGAACCGGTGGTATATTTTGCTGCGTACCACCCGGAAACCCTGTTAGCCAGAATCGTGAGTTATATTGAAAGTATAAAAATTCCTGAGATTTTTCACTGTCGTATTTAAATTCAGTTCAGAAAATCCTGCCCGAGAATCACTATAACAACCCAGAAAATAATTTCATTGAACCAGAAACCAGAATTGCACTTAACCTGACACCCGTTTCAAATTGCATATCGCCTGAAATCTAATAAATTATTTTCCCGATTTGTCAAGACCCAGATCTCACGAACCGCCCTGTATAATAAAATCCGCGATAGAATCAAAGTAGAACGAACGATTTGTCATTGCCTTTGCTTCAGTGGTGGATTTCCTGTATTATCTGTGTTGTTTCTTTTTACTGTTTTAAGGCTGTTTGATATTATTTCATATTTTCCTGAAAATCTGACAAAGTGTGGAAAGTTGAAGTTTATGTAATAAATAATATAAAACCGACCCCGAATTTTTTATTGAGTGAATTTCTGATTTGATTTTGCCTGTAGATTATTATCTATTTAGTGAATTTCAATAAATCCTGTTGAAACCGAAACTTAGTTTAAAATAAAATAACATCAATTCTCTTTAACGTAGCTTGTATTCCAGTCTGGTCTAAGGAGGTGTAACTAAAGACTACATTTTCTTAGAAGTTTATTGTTATCCTGGTCTAACTAGCTGACCTCTGGTTTACACAAGGGGGTGCATTGTATGGATTTACTCTGCGTCCCTTCTTCACTGTAGCTACCCTAGGGCCTTCCAAAGAACTCCTAGTTCTGGAAGAAAGTGGAGCATACCACTTAAAAAAAAACTGGCGCTCGAGGCAACCGCTCTAACGTAAATAGAGAACTAAGCCCTGAGGCCCTTTGTAGGGCTCTTTACCGAAAAAAGAGCCTTACAATATATATGCATGATTCCCGAAAAAATCACAAAACGTCAGATGGCGCTGTAAGTGACGAAATATCGGATCAAATGGTGAACATAATCTGTCATTTGATCACTTGTTAAACCGAAGTTTTTATAGGTATACCTATAATAAACTACCTGGAAGTGACAGTTGATATATAGATTCATCATTTTGTGGAGATTTGATAAACTCATTTCGAAGAAATGATATAGGTAGTGTTCAAATAAATTATTTAAAAAATTCATAGTTTCATTGGGAAAACAAGAGTATATGGCTTTCCCTAGCATTCCATATGTTTTTCTTAATGGAATAATTTGGTAAATGTAACACAATAATAACAAATCAGTTTTCAAATCTTTTGATCATTGGTGAATGAAATAGAAATGTGGAATAGATTCCCTTCAGACTGAGAAAGACTACAACTCATAAAAAATGCAATAATAAAACATTCCTGAACATGTTAAATTACTAAATCCAAATAATACTGCCAAGCAAGCATCAGATGATAGATTCCCAAGCAGCAGGCTGACGTCATTTTGACGTATATTTTTTGTCATTATTGGTCCGCGACGTCCCTACCCTAAAAATGTCGTCATTTATGACTTTATCATTTAGACGTATTTTAGATTGTTTTGACGCCATTTTGTTTCGTTGTTCTACTATTTTTTACAACATTTATTTCATTATTTTTGGACTCTTGTACCAATTTCTAATGATGAAATACTGGTATAGCGCTTCCAGAATTCTTGTCATTATACCGGGAGATCGGTAATCATCGGCCGTGTCATCGGATCGACCTAGCCAGGGTTACTCGCCGGCATGATGCACGTCACGTCACAGTTTAAAGTTGTGGTCACGTAGTCACTTTTGGCACTTGGTAGTACAGCGCCTGCGCCGATCCTACACTGGGCATTGACGAAACGGCAGGGGATCTATTTGAGTCGCTGTTTGAGCTCACTCTACGCAATATCGCACGCGATATTTGAACTTTATCGAAGGAAACCCCAACGAGCGGATATTTAGCATGCGATTAGATCGGATTCGACTCAAATCCTAACCTCAATGAATTGTTTACATTTTACATGTATTCCTGATAATAAAAATTTGGCAAATTTTGATGAACTTGCGATGATCGCTATTGCAGAAGTATAGTAGACGATGCTGCGGGTGCCGTAGCAGAACAGCGAAGGCCCTTCTACCCTCGTATAAATGCATTCCAACTTGGAGATGGACAATTTGTTAGAATTTTTCGTTTATCAAAAGATTTAGTCCGTGAAGTAATTCGACTAGTGTCTCCCTATATCGAGCAGAGTCCGCCTGTGCCACTAGCATGTCTCTTTATAGGGGCTTGCTTCGTTTTGACTTTACTTCTCATATCTTGCCAAGTCTAAAATCATAGTATTTATTACTCCTTTCCTATCATAACATAAATGTTTCGAATTACACATGTCTCTGAAATATCATTAGAATTCACTTTCGATAGGTATAATTAATTACTTACTTTTCTCCATTGCCCCCAAGTCTTTTTCCCACCAGGAATCCCATTCAATGTGGTTGCAATTTTTATCCATTCATTTTGGCCATCTTTTTTCGAGAAATTTGTGGAGAACCGGCCGCTACATATAATATGCTGGTCGGTCTTGCATCAAATTGAAAAGTTTAGTTTTTTGCTCCGCGGAGACATAACCAGCACGTTTCTCCTTCGTTTCGTTCATATAATTATAAAAAATAACGCTATTTGACTTCATTATTCACACGAGAATACCAAGAATCTAAAAGTATTCGATTCTTCAAAGTACTCGTTGTATCCGAATACCAGCACACGAGTACGAGTACCCAGTACTCGTCGATCGTATCGTATCGTCACAAAGTAGAAGGGAACTCGCTCTGGAACTCGCTTTTCAGTTGTTTGGTCTTCGATCGTTTCCTACTCTGTAGATTGTAGATTGTAGAGGGGGTTGTTAAGGCTGTGCAGCCTCTCAAGCACCTCGACCTATAAAATCTTTTGTGCATAACCCTTAATCTATTCGAAGCCCGGGATTCCGAGACTTCGTGCAAAGTTTATCAGTTTCCTGGGAGCTAGGTTCCTGATATCGAAGGGCTCTAAAGAGGCCCCTTCCAGGAACTTGAGCCTCTTGCAGAAGAGCGCTGGGCATTCGCAAAGCAAATGTTCTGCATTTTCAGCGAAGTTCTCGCAGTAGCGGCAACTATCACTCTCTGTTTTGCCCATCTTTTTGAGGTGATACCTCAGAGGGCAGTGTCCAGTGAGAAGTCCCGTCACCAGTTTCAAGTCTTTCTTGTCCAACTCGAGAAGCTGCTTAGCTTTCCTTGGCGATAGGCTCACTAGCCTTTTCGCTTGTCTTTGTCCTGGCACTTTATTCCAGTGAGATTTCATTTCATCCGCTTCCCAACGTCGAACCTCTTCTTTCAAGTGGGCCTTGGAGAGTCCACAGAAGGGTTCTGGGCCGGAAAATTGTGTATTTGCCCCTTCTTTGGCAAGGCAGTCTGCTTCCTCGTTGCCTTTAACTCCCTTGTGACCTGGAACTCACATCAAAGTGACCTCTGGTTGTGTGCAGCCAGTTGTCTCAGGGATTGTTTGCAGTCCCAAGTCAGCTTAGACTCACAAGAGTATGACTTCAGAGCTTTTGGTGCTGCTTGGCTATCTGATAGGATATAGATTTCTGCCCTTCGAGTGTCCCTTTCGAAGCACTCCTGTGCACATATCTCTATAGCATGTACTTCTGCTTGAAAGATGGTTGGGGTGTTACCTAGGGATTTTGGGAGCCTGAAATGTGGCCCTGTTACTCCCACTCCAGCCCTTTTATCCATCTTGGATCCATCAGTATACCACACTGAAGCATCCCTTCCCAGTTGAGAACCGTTCTCTGTGCAAATTTGGTGGTTGTTTATGACCACTTCAAACTGCATTTCGAAGTCGTACCTAACTGGCATGATATCTGTAAGCTTGGACATGGATTCTAGGGAAATATTTTCCGAAATCTTCAAATGTCCAGTCCGATTTCCTAATTTGAGGTTCATTGTCTGGCTCAGCCTGAAGGCACTGATTGCTGCTTCTTTCATTACACATAGGTGCAATGGTGGAAGGTTTAGCATTATCTCTAAGGTTGCAGTAGGGCACGTGAATATTGCCCCTGTTATTCCCAGACAAGCTAGCCGCTGCACTTTCTGCAGCTTGACTTGCGCCAAAATTTGTTGCATTTTTGGCCACCATATCAATGAAGCGTATGTGACCATGAGTTTGATGATCGTTTGGTATGACCAATAGATCATTTTTGGTTTCAGACCCCATGTCTTGCCAAAGACTCTGCGGCATGTCCAGCTTGCCGCTATAGCTCTGGAAAAAATGTGATTGAGTTGGAAAAAGTGAGCTGGATTCCATTCAAAGTTGGGGCTTTAAGTTTTTTACTTTCGCCTCTTGGTAAACGGAACCAGCACTGTTTTGCTAGGATTTACATTGAGTCCATCCTTCGCGCACCAGCTTTTGATTGTGTTTAGGGCCACTTGCATGCGATTGGAAATTATCCCGTCATGTTTGCCCCTAATGGTGACAACCAGGTCATCGGCGTAACCTTGAGTCGTAAAACCAGACTCATGGAGCTTAACTATCAGGTTGTCGACAACCAATGACCACAGCAAAGGCGATAGAACTCCCCTTTGGGGACAACCTTTTTCTACTGTCATCCTGACCGTCTCTTCCCCGAGAGTCGCCACAATGATTCTAATTTTCAGCATTGCTTGTATCCATCTAATCAGTGAGGCGTTTAAATTCCTTTCCTCTAGCGACCTAGTTATGGGAGCATGCGAGGTGTTATCAAAAGCACCCTCTATGTCGATGAAGGCACAAAGAGCCATTTCTTTTTCGACGTATGTCTTTTCAATGCTTTCAACCAAACATTGTAGAGCATTTATCGTGGATTTACCTGCTTGACAAGCAGACTGTTTCTTGTGGAGCGGTCTTAGCTCAAGGAGCTCGCTTCTGATGTAACAGTTCTCCATTGCTTTAAGGAGAAAAGAGGTGAGACTGATGGGGCGATAAGACTTTGGTTCGTCCATTGGACGTCTCCCAGTCTTTGGTATAAACGCCACAACGGCCTCTCTCCACGCTTGCGGTATATAACCGAAGATAGAGCTGGTCTTGAATAGCCTATTCAAGAAAGGCTCTATTTTTTCAAGGTCATGTTGCAGTAAGGCGGGAAATATTCCGTGCTTTCCTTGCGACTTAAATGGTTTGAGGTTTTTGATAGCCCATTTGATCCTTTGAGTTGTGAAGATCTTTCCAGCTAGGCTTCTGCTGGATCTGTTGGGGTTGTGGACAACCCCTTCCAGGTGAGCGCTTTGCTGCTCGTTCTCCACAACCGTTTCGGAACCAGGAAAGTGTGTCTGCAGGAGGACACTTAAGCTTTCCTTAGGATTATCAGTGTATCCCCCGTTCGGCTTTTTGATAAGGCCGATGCCGTTGGAATGTTCTTTTGAGAGAACTTTTTGAAGACGTTGTGCTGGGGCTAATTCATTAATCCCTTCACACATTTGCCTCCATGTTCTCCTTTTCGATTTTCTGAGTTCATTTTTGTACTCAGAAAGAGCTGTTTTGTAGTCTTCCCAGTTTCCCAGACTTTTAGCTCTATTGACAAGTCTTCTGACTTTTTGTCGAATTTTTGCTAGTTCCTTGGCACATTTCTGGTAGTAGCCTTTTGTTTTTCAGGACAGCTGAGTTCATATGCTTTCATTATAGCATTTTGAAGTTGTCTTGAGGCTGTGATTTGATGGATGTTAGTTGGTCCTCTGTCTGCCTTTCGAGATGCTCTTTGTAAGCATCCCAGTTTGGTACCCTGTATCCATCGAAGCGTGTCTCTGACGTCTCCAGGTCGAACCTTATGTGCTGGTGGTCCGACATTGAAGAATCATCAGAGACATGCCAGTTGTGAATATAGTTCGTCATAAACGGATCCGCGAGAGTTAAATCAAGAACCTCTTTCCAAATCGCATTTATGAAGGTGGTTTTATTTCCTCTGTTAATAATGTCGATATTGTTGGCCAACAAATATTCTAGAAGATACTCACCCCGTTCATGTGTGTCTGTGCTTTCCCATATTAAGTGGTGGGCGTTTGCATCGCAGCTCAGAATAAAATGCCTGTTACCTTTTTTGCACCATTCGATGAGGCTTTGAACTTCCTCTGGTGGAGGGTGCGTTTTGGCCGAGGCCGAGGCAATAACCACCTGCCTCTTGCCTACCTCAGTTGGCACTTCCACTATCGCGGTTGCCAAATCTCCAGTGATGAACTCTGGAACAGGAAAGAATTTAATATTAGGTGCGGCTCATGGTTTTTCGTGAGATGAACAATAAAGTAACTTACATGACTTAATGTTGAGTCCTTGTATATGTCCTCTGTTGATCCAGGGCTCTTAATGGAGTAGCCCTACACGAATGTTGTCTTCAATAAACCTCCTTCTAAGCACACTCGTGGAGACAATTGAGCTTTTTGCTCATACTGAAGGTTCAGGTAGGGCTTTTGACTTCCCCTTCCCCTTAACTCCGCCGGCATGGGATCTGTCCAGTTTCCGAGGCACAGTAGTAGATGTTTTTCGCCGGTTCTAGACCTCCTCCCAAGGTCACACCCCCACGTGGCCTTGGGGGGTCAATGACCTTGGGGGGTCAATGACCTTGGAAGGAGTGACCTTGAGAGGAGTGGCCTTGGGGTGAACGACCTTGAGAGGAGTGACCTTGAGAGGAGTGACCTTGGGGTGAATGACCTTGATGCGATCTTGGGAGAAGTGATCTCGAAATGGCGACCTTGAGAGGAGGGTGCCTTTGGGAGTTGATGTGGCCTTGAGAGGTGTGCGTCCTTGAGGGAGGCTCTCTTTTTCTGTGAGCGTGACCTTGTGTTTTCACACCTCTGAAAAGGGAGGGGGTGCGACCTTGAATGCTGCTACTGCATGCGTATGCGCCATTCTCCCACGAGAGTTCAAGATCGCGTTGGTGAGAGTGGGGGAGGTGGTACTTCTATAAATTCAAGGACGCGCAGAGTGAAGCACAGTTTCTTGGGAATCAGCATTTTTTGTTTGTTCGTGAGTGATAAAAGCGTTTTTATACATCATCATCATGTTGACCTGCAGTGCTTGTTTTCAAACCTTTACGCGTAGTGATAATTTACGCCGCCATCAAAGAATTTCATGTGTTGGTGATTTGGGTGAACCTAGTGCTAAAAGGGCTCGATTGGATATTTCGAATCCGCCAGCGCCATCGACATCTAGAAGTATGCAAAGATGTGTGCCCTGCGCTAAAGATGTTCCATCAGATAGGATGGGTGGTCATAAGGAACCTTGGAGCATCGCTCTAATGCGTGCATGCACTACAGAGATGGCGTATATGCGATCGAGAGCGCATTCAAATGCCGCATTATTAGCTACAGGTTAGAGTGTAGAACGAACATTTTGGATTACAATGCGTTCTTCAATGAGAATAGAGCTACAATTATATCTCTATTGGATAATATGCTTCTGATTCATCACTCGATTAAAGTGAACATGGAAGTTTTTGGCAGATATGTCATTGAAACCCGAGATGTGAGATATGTGAAATCTTTCATGGCTCCAAATCGCATAATTGCTTCATCGCCAGATTTGGAATATATCGTTGGCGCATTTCGGGATTGTCTTTCGAATCTAGCTATCGAATTCGAGGAACGTGATTCTGATGAGTTGTTTGAAAAAATCAGATGTCGACTAAGTTTGCTGATTTTTTTTACTTTGATATTACAGGTTGGGCTTTAGAAGAGATTTTGTCCCTATAAATAAATATTAATAAATATTGTCCATTAGGAGGCGGATCTTACATAAAGCTGCCCACCTATATTGCGAACAAGAAAGCGGTGGTAAACATTATAAATCAGGATGAGCATTGTTTCGCCTGGGCAGTCACATCAGCTTTGTATCCTGCGAGGATAAGGAATATCGAAACATCTTCCTACCCACACTTTTCTACAGTATTGAATCTGGTTGGTATAGAGTTTCCTATGAAAGTAAGTGATATTCCAAAGTTCGAAAATCAAAATGATTGCTTCATCAATGTTTATGGGTTAGAGAGCATATTCGAGGATCAAAAAATGAAATATAAGGTTGTTGGGCCGCTTCATTATGCTAAGAATGGGTTTGGGTAGGCATGTAAACTTACTATATATCTCAGACGATTCCGGTAAGGGGCATTATTGCTGGATTAAAAATTTATCGCGATTAGTGTCAAGCCAATTGAATGCCAGAGAGCATAGAAATTTCTTTTGCGATGGGTGTCTGATATGTTTCTCCGATGATTCGAAGTTGCTACGCCATAAATTGAATGATTGCAATCATACATACACTACGGTTCCATCTCCAGAAATCAAGGTTGATAAATTCGGAAATAGCGCTCCCGGGAATATTTTAAAATTCGAAAGTTTTGAGAAACAGATGAAAGTACCATTCGTTATTTATGCGGATTTTGAATCTGTTCTGAAACCCATCCAAACTTGTGAACCAGATCCTACGGGGTCGTATACGAATAGAACATTCGCTCACGAGCCGCATTCATTTGCATATCTCATCAAATGCTCCTACGATGATTCCCTCACTAAATTTGTTTCATTCCGAGGAAAATGTGTAGCAAAAAAGTTTGTCTCCAGTTTAGTCGATAATGTTAAGGCTATATATAATATGCATTTGAAACGCGTTGTTCCTATGGCTAAATTGAGTGCTGCAGAAAAGCTTGATTTCGCTACAATTTGCAACATTTGTGATAAACCACTCGATTCCACAGATGTTAAAGTTAGAGAACATTGTCACCTGAGTAGATAAGCTAAGCCGCCACCAGCCCACTTTGACCCGTAAAGCGACCTCCGTCAGCGACATGTAACGCAGCGACACCAGCGCCACCACAACAACGCCATCTGGTGGCGAAAATCGGAACTAAAGACATCTTCGATCTGAAGACATCTTGCAGACCACACCCCACTCACACTACCCCTTTAGGCCTTTCACGCTCTACCCCCCTTGGACCCTTAGTGCCCCACGATCCGAACACATGACGTCATATTACATTTAAAAAAAGCCAGTACAATCGGGATTCGAACCCGCACCAATGCGGTGCAAAGTTTCAAGACCAAACGCTTCGTCCACGCAGCCACTGTGTTACATATCAATTTATATTTCTAAAAATAAACCGATGCGGTTATTTGTGCCTTGTGGAACGTAGCAACCTCGGCAAGCGGGGAGCAGGAAAACGAACAATGGCTTTTTCATTCAATAAAACATCAGTGTAATAGAGATAATCGCATTCAAGGTCAGGTTCGCTGCATTCCGATGATGACTCAACATATCACGCCATGATGCAACAGCGTGATGTATTCGAGCAGATCCATGGAGCAGGGAAAGGAACAATGGCTTATTCATTCAATAAACATCAGTGTATTAATAGACATAATTGCATTCAAGGTCAGGTTCGCTGCATTCCATTGATGATTCAACATGATACAATATTTCGCGCGACGTTACAAAGATAAGAGACGACAAAGCGACTGACACTGTTGCCAGACGTTTGAAAAAATAAGGCATTGATGCCAGACGTTTGGAAATATCTGGAAATATACTATAATGCACCTACAGCTTACACAAGTAGAATCCGAACCACCACGTGTGTTAATTGATGGATAACGTTTGACGTATGACAGGGTGTGGCTGCCTGAAGTTAGGCGTCTGACATTTGACGTATGACGTTAACATTTCAAAATGGCCCCCGACATCTCAAAGTTACCAACTGTTTAGTAATTTTCGTGTTATAAAGTGAATATACCTACATCTTACACAGGTAGAATCCGAACCACAGCATTTATATCGACGTGGCAGAATCCATGAACTCATTAATATAAAGATGTCAATAACAACATGATTCATTTTCTCTACGAATTATCAAAAAATATTCACTTCCGGTTTATTGAAAAGCGACATAGAGATAAACTAATGTTTTATTCGTGATCCCTATGACGTGTAGATTCCAAAAACAACAATTTCCGTTTTCACTTCCGGTTTCCATTTTTCCACTTAACATAGTAATGTGGGTACTCTGAGAGGAGGATTTTTCACTGACATTCCAAATATATCATCTCACCTATGTACAAAGTCTCAAGGTTCAAGAGATAATTATCAAAATAGATCGAAATAATGAAATAAGCAATGGAATCAATACACAATCTTTCTGAGTGTTGCTTTCCTGGCCGATCCAGCTTCTCGACAAATTATCACAAAATATCCACTTCCGGTTCATTAAAAAGCTATATAGAGAAAAACTAATGGAATATTCGTGACCCCCATGACGTGTAGATTCCAATAACATCAACTTCCGGTTTCACTTCCGGTTTCCATTTTTCTACTCAACATAGTCATGTGGGTACTCTGAGAGAAGGATTTTTCACGGACATTCCAAATATATCATTTCACCTATGTACAAAGTCTCAAGGTTAAAGAGATATCAATCAAAATGTATCGAAATAATGAAAAAAATCTATGTAAACAATTCACAATCTCTTCGTGTAATGATTTTCTGATCGATCCAGATTTTCGACGGATTATCAAAAAATATTCACTTCCGGTTTGTTAAAAAGCGACATAGGGAAAAACTAATGTTTTATTCGTGATCCCTATTACGTGAAGACTTCAAAAACATCAACTTCCTGTTTCACTTCCGGTTTCCATTTTGTCAGTAAACAGGGTCATGTGGGTACTCATCGAAAAGGATATTCCACGTACATTTCGAATATAATAACTTACCTATGTGCAAAGTCCCAAGGTTTGCGAGATATCAATCAAAATTGATTGAAATAATGAAAGAAGCAATTAAATCAACACAATCTCTTCGAGTTTTTCTTTTCTAGCCGATCCAGCTTCTCGACGAATTATCACGATATATTCACTTCCGGTTCATTAAAAAGCGATATAGAGAAAAACTAATGGTATATTCGAGACCCCCATGACGTGTAGACTCCAAAAACAACAACTTCCGGTTTCACTTCCGGTTTCCATTTTGTCAGTAAACAGGGTCATGTGGGTACTCATTGAAAAGGATATTTCACGTACATTCTGAATATATTAACTTACCTATATACAAAGTCCCAAGGTTTGCGAGATATCAATCAAAATTTATCGAAAAATTAAAAAAACAATAAAAACTGTTCACCATCTCTTTGAGTACTGCTTTTCTAACCGATCTATCTCATTGATGAAATATCGAAATATATCCTCTTTCAATTCGTAAAAATAGAGATATAGGGGAAAAAATGAGATGTTAGTGATCTCCATAACGTTCGGACATCAAAACAACAACTTTCGGTTTCACTTCCGGTTACAATTTTTTCAGTAAACAGAGCCATGTGGGTACTCTGAGAGAAGGATTTCTCACGGACATGGAATATGATCGTAACTCTCGCGGTGAATGTTTCAAGGTTATAGAGTTAATAAAATTTTCAAAAGAAAAAAGCTCTGATCAAGGTATGTTTATAAATTCCAAGGCTATATAACTATTAAGATCATATTATATTGGAACCAGGTACTTCAATTATTGATCTTCTCAAAATATATGTCTCGAAACAGAAATAATTTTGTTTATTCACGATTGCACTTTCAGCATCGGCAACACATGGAATATTATCGGAAATATCGAGGTGAATATTTCAAGGACTAAGAATTTTCGAAATTACAAAAACGGAGCTCTGATCAAGGTATGGTTATATATTCCAAGACTGTATAACTATTCAGATCAAATTATATTGAAGCCAGATACTTCAATCATTAATCACCTCAAAAAATATGTCTCGATATAAATATACTTTTCTATAATTAGGATTGCACTTTCAGCAGAGAGAATATGTGTTAACGTCTGCAGAAATCAATGTTTTCATACACAATATTTTCGATATTTCCAACAATGGAACCAACAGGCTGATAAAAAACAGGGATGTAAAAACTATCTAGTCTAGAAAAAATATAATGAGTGTATAAGAAATGACACTAAGTGTATTCAATAGGTGTACCTTTCGAAAAAATACAAATATACTGACTGGTACAGATACGTTTGAAAGGTAGAATTTGATAGTTGATGCTCAACGACTGGAACTTGAGAGCCTTGGTCACGTGAGGATGGATATGGTTATATTATGATCAGTAACAAAATGAATTCTATATTGATGAATTATTGAAAAAGTATTCTAATATAGGAGAGAACAAATAATACATTTATGATCCCCATGATGAAAAGAGCACAAACTTTTGGTTTTACTTCCGGTGTCATCATTATTCTAGCGAACAATGTTATATGGGTAATTCAGAAGAATGATTTTTCACGGACATTTCAAAAAGTCAACTTGCATATATTCTGAGTCTTAAGGCTTGCGGGATATTAACAAATTGATATTAATTGATAAACATTCGATAACAATGACAAACGTAACGAATACAGCACACATATGTCTCGCAAATACAAAACACGCGCAGACGTCGCATTATTATCAGAAAAGTGTCAAAAACGCTGAATGGCACGACGAAAAGTCACGCATGCGTCTTACATACATCATACTGACGTCATGTATCCGTCGAAAATCTATCAAACAACGCCATCTAAAAACTTTGAATACGATGATTTCCATAACAAAACGTCACGCATTCATCGAAAACAAGTAGAAAACAACAAAATTCATCACTTATACGTCACGCATACATCACAAATGCGTCGAATATTCGTCGTACAAACGTCACACCTCGTCAAAAATCTATCAAACAGCGTGTGGAAACCCCATGAAAACGTACTGACATCGCAAATAAAAAATGGTAGCTGTTGAAGATTTGCATCTGGCATCTGACATTTGGTGTCCCAACATTTGACGTACTAAGATTCCCGTAGTTCACCAACATAAAGTTGTAGATATAAATATAATTAAAATTCAAACTTTCGTTCAGTCAAAAGTTAAAAAAAATTGAAGCGATAATGAGAATTTCAAAACATAGGACAATCATTGAAGAACGTCTGAAACGTTGAAAAAAAAAACATGCCGCATACGTCGTGCATACGTCGAAAATCATAATATAACACATAATATAATACAACGTGTAAAAACCTTGAAATGATAAGAAGCATGACAAGACAGCATTCATTGAATAACATTGAATATTTCGAAAAAAAAAAAACTTCACGCATTCGTCGTACATACATTGTACATACACCGCGCAGACGTCGTGCCTTCGTCGAAAATCTATCAAAGAACGTGTAAAAACCTTGAAATGATAAGAAGCATGACAAGACAGCATTCATTGAATAACATTGAATATTTCGAAAAAAAAACTTCACGCATTCGTCGTACATGCATTGTACATACACCGCGCAGACGTCGTGCCTTCGTCGAAAATCTATCAAAGAACGTTTAAGAACTTTAAAACCAATTGATAGCATGACGAAACGTCAGGCTTGAGTCATACATACATTGCATCGACGTCGTGTCCTTGTCAAAAATCAATCAAACAACGTGTGAAAACGTTCAAAACGATTTATGAATCTAATAAACGTCACTCATTCATTGAAAAAATATCACGTATGCGTCGTACATTCGTCGAAAATGCGACGTACATACATCGTGCAAACATCGCATAAGCCTTCTGAAGTACGACTTCCAGATGCAATTATTAAAATTGACAAAAAATTATACATCATTCATACAATTTCATACCTCAATCAAACTTAGAAATCAAACATAAATGAATTCAAAAATCAATCAATGAAAAATTCAGT
Source organism: Chrysomela aeneicollis (assembly GCA_029955515.1). Taxonomy (NCBI): domain Eukaryota; kingdom Metazoa; phylum Arthropoda; class Insecta; order Coleoptera; family Chrysomelidae; genus Chrysomela; species Chrysomela aeneicollis. Next base: position 7,009,049 of record JARUHQ010000005.1, on the reverse strand, counting down.
GTGTTCGGATTATTTAAACGAGAAATTTCATATAACAGATTTATCATTACAATCGAACCACTAAGATCAAGCTCACGTGGAGATATCCCAATTCGACTGATATCAATCAATGAGAGTAACGTACTAGGTGTGACATTTCAACGACTGGGGCATACTGTGGGAGTGATATACCCCCGAACGACATTTGATGGGTGACATATCAACGTTAAAATGAGCTTCATGTAGTACTTCAACGGACTTTTTTATGAAAATTATAAATATCGACTACACGAAAATTGTAGGGATGTCATTGAAAAATTCAACGACAGACGACAAAGCGTACTAGAAGCAAGACAGGCGAGTAATTGAAAGATCCGACGATAGGGTCGATAGGAGTGAGTGAGTCATAGACGAATGACCCGGTGTTGAAACCAGATTATTATGATACAGGGGAGTACAAAATTCTCAATGAATCATCACATGAAATATTCACTTCCGGATGGCGGAAGATCTACGTGTATTTGTATGAAGAGGACGTAAACAAAATTTCCACATACACATATGGGTGTGGTATCTGACCGAATAGCTATGTTTAAAACTTCAACTATAATTATTAACATCAGTTTTGAATTCGTTAAATTCGTTAAATTCCAAAATAGGACAGTATGTGACATAATACATCAAGACTATATTCATCCCATTATTGCTTCAAAATTCAAGCTGATCTATGTAATGAAATATGTATAATGCATCATTTTTTACCACCACTTTTACAATAATTCACCAACAGATGTCACCCTCAATGAAAAACCCATACACTTAGTTGAAAAGCCTCGATATCAATATAATGATGGATTCAGGAATGGTAGTAAATGGAATAATATCGAACCTAACGTCATACATGACGTAGAACCTGACATCATACGCGACGTCTGAGACGTGCGTAAGACGTTAGACTCAGGTTTTCGATCGAGTAAGCTTCATGAATGTGGAAGAGGATCGTTTGCTAGGTCACACTTTTCTTTTCAAGTTTTCAAGAAATTCGCAAATTCATTGAATGGATCAGGTGGTAACAATAATGATTTTATAAAAAATAGAAAAAAAAAAACAATTTCATCTTTCAAATTTGGTAAATGTTATACATAATAATTCCTAGAGGAACAATAAAAACGAAGAATTATAGATTTTTATATTTATTTCTCACACATTATTCAAATCCCTCAATACATTCATTTTATGAAGGAACAAATATTCCCTGAGTGCATTACTTACTAAACTATCATTTGATATTTCACAAAATGAATACAGAGCTTCAAAATAATCATAATAACCAGCATCTTTATTGAAAATCGATTCAATCAAATTCAAAATATTATTATAAAATGACAGAAGTTCATGTTTTCCAGCAAAACCACCCGATGACCCACTAGACTTCGATGGACTTGAAGGATCTGCGTAGCATCCTCGACATCGATAAGGAACTCGACATCATGTTTTTTGACGAGTAGACATTTAATACCATCAAACACCAATTGTGATACTTTACAGAAATCTCCACATGGAAACGTAACTGGCTCATATTCATCTTGGTGGGTTGGTAACTTCTCGTAGAAAAAATTGTCCGATGCTTGTTTCAGTAAATCAGTGAAAGTTTTCCATTCCGTTGTACAAAAAGATTGTTTATTTGGTTTGTATGGTTGTGATAAAATTATAGATGGTTTGAATTTTCTTGCTGGACTCAAACCCACTCCTACCTGGAAGGCTCTCAACTGGAATAATGTGTAGAGTAAGTAATGTTTCTCGGCTCGGGCTGCATTTTCATACATCTCCAACACTTCATCTAATTCTTGATGATATTCCGCACTATTGAAAGATGATGCGGTGAAATTTGAATCAAACTCGTCTTCTGACACACTCACATAACCACTTTATTGACTTGATGTTGACATGATAGACTAGGTAAAGATACTATCAGACTGAGATCAATTTCATGCATCTATACTTCCCCTCCACATTCGAGAACAATAGAGTTGAAATTAATATTGCGAGATGAATCTTGACATATCAAATATGAGAATAATGCTGATTCAAGTAGAATAGCAGAAAAACAAAGGTATTTCATGAATGCGTTGCTTATTTCCCCACATGATGCCCTAAGGAATGCAAAGTTGCATATCTGATATGAGATGTAATAAAAATGCTGATTCAGGGAGATAACATCAACATCATCGCAATCTTTGAATTATGGTCGTGATTTATGATATCATCAACGACCACCTGCGAACTTATCAAATATCTCTTCTATTGTCGATTCATCTAATGAAATACAGAGGATAAGCATGACATCATCATCGCCAAGTGAAATCCGAACCACCACATGTGAAAACCCCAAATTGATGGATAATATTTGACGTATGACAGAGGCGTACTAGGGCTGCTGGAGTTTGGCGTTTGACATCTGACAGTTAACGTTTGACGTATAACATCCAACATTTGATAGTTATTGATCGGCGTCTGACATTCGATCACTGGCGGCGTACGTGAAGTCTGAAACGTACGTGAGATGTTAGGTTAGGTTAGGTCCTGAGACGGTTTTTCAGATTAGGTTAGGTCTCAACTTCAGGGTTAGGTTAGATTAGGTCATGAAACGTTAGGTCAGGTTAGGTTAGGTCGGTCCTGAGACGTTCGGTGAGGTTAGGTTAGGTCTCGACCTAACCTTACCTCTGAGGTTAGGTGAGGCCCCCGATACGTTAGATTCAGAGGTTGGGTTAGGTTAGGTCTCGAGACGTTAGTTAGTAAGGTAAGGTTAGGTCTACGACTTAACCTTACCTCTGGGTCTAACGTCTCGAGACCTAACCTAACCCAACCTCTGAATCTAACGTATCGGGGGCCTCACCTAACCTCACCGAACGTCTCAGGACCGACCTAACCTAACCTGACCTAACGTTTCATGACCTAATCTAACCTAACCTCTGAAGTTGAGACCTAACCTAATCTGAAAAACCGTCTCAGGACCTAACCTAACCTAACATCTCACGTACGTTTCAGACTTCACGTACGCCGCCAGTGATCGAATGTCAGACGCCGATCAATAACTATCAAATGTTGGATGTTATACGTCAAACGTTAACTGTCAGATGTCAAACGCCAAACTCCAGCAGCCCTAGTACGCCTCTGTCATACGTCAAATATTATCCATCAATTTGGGGTTTTCACATGTGGTGGTTCGGATTTCACTTGGCGATGATGATGTCATGCTTATCCTCTGTATTTCATTAGATGAATCGACAATAGAAGAGATATTTGATAAGTTCGCAGGTGGTCGTTGATGATATCATAAATCACGACCATAATTCAAAGATTGCGATGATGTTGATGTTATCTCCCTGAATCAGCATTTTTATTACATCTCATATCAGATATGCAACTTTGCATTCCTTAGGGCATCATGTGGGGAAATAAGCAACGCATTCATGAAATACCTTTGTTTTTCTGCTATTCTACTTGAATCAGCATTATTCTCATATTTGATATGTCAAGATTCATCTCGCAATATTAATTTCAACTCTATTGTTCTCGAATGTGGAGGGGAAGTATAGATGCATGAAATTGATCTCAGTCTGATAGTATCTTTACTTAGTCTATCATGTCAACATCAAGTCAATAAAGTGGTTATGTGAGTGTGTCAGAAGACGAGTTTGATTCAAATTTCACCGCATCATCTTTCAATAGTGCGGAATATCATCAAGAATTAGATGAAGTGTTGGAGATGTATGAAAATGCAGCCCGAGCCGAGAAGCATTACTTACTCTACACATTATTCCAGTTGAGAGCCTTCCAGGTAGGAGTGGGTTTGAGTCCAGCAAGAAAATTCAAACCATCTATAATTTTATCACAACCATACAAACCAAATAAACAATCTTTTTGTACAACGGAATGGAAAACTTTCACTGATTTACTGAAACAAGCATCGGACAATTTTTTCTACGAGAAGTTACCAACCCACCAAGATGAATATGAGCCAGTTACGTTTCCATGTGGAGATTTCTGTAAAGTATCACAATTGGTGTTTGATGGTATTAAATGTCTACTCGTCAAAAAACATGATGTCGAGTTCCTTATCGATGTCGAGGATGCTACGCAGATCCTTCAAGTCCATCGAAGTCTAGTGGGTCATCGGGTGGTTTTGCTGGAAAACATGAACTTCTGTCATTTTATAATAATATTTTGAATTTGATTGAATCGATTTTCAATAAAGATGCTGGTTATTATGATTATTTTGAAGCTCTGTATTCATTTTGTGAAATATCAAATGATAGTTTAGTAAGTAATGCACTCAGGGAATATTTGTTCCTTCATAAAATGAATGTATTGAGGGATTTGAATAATGTGTGAGAAATAAATATAAAAATCTATAATTCTTCGTTTTTATTGTTCCTCTAGGAATTATTATGTATAACATTTACCAAATTTGAAAGATGAAATTGTTTTTTTTTTCTATTTTTTATAAAATCATTATTGTTACCACCTGATCCATTCAATGAATTTGCGAATTTCTTGAAAACTTGAAAAGAAAAGTGTGACCTAGCAAACGATCCTCTTCCACATTCATGAAGCTTACTCGATCGAAAACCTGAGTCTAACGTCTTACGCACGTCTCAGACGTCGCGTATGATGTCAGGTTCTACGTCATGTATGACGTTAGGTTCGATATTATTCCATTTACTACCATTCCTGAATCCATCATTATATTGATATCGAGGCTTTTCAACTAAGTGTATGGGTTTTTCATTGAGGGTGACATCTGTTGGTGAATTATTGTAAAAGTGGTGGTAAAAAATGATGCATTATACATATTTCATTACATAGATCAGCTTGAATTTTGAAGCAATAATGGGATGAATATAGTCTTGATGTATTATGTCACATACTGTCCTATTTTGGAATTTAACGAATTTAACGAATTCAAAACTGATGTTAATAATTATAGTTGAAGTTTTAAACATAGCTATTCGGTCAGATACCACACCCATATGTGTATGTGGAAATTTTGTTTACGTCCTCTTCATACAAATACACGTAGATCTTCCGCCATCCGGAAGTGAATATTTCATGTGATGATTCATTGAGAATTTTGTACTCCCCTGTATCATAATAATCTGGTTTCAACACCGGGTCATTCGTCTATGACTCACTCACTCCTATCGACCCTATCGTCGGATCTTTCAATTACTCGCCTGTCTTGCTTCTAGTACGCTTTGTCGTCTGTCGTTGAATTTTTCAATGACATCCCTACAATTTTCGTGTAGTCGATATTTATAATTTTCATAAAAAAGTCCGTTGAAGTACTACATGAAGCTCATTTTAACGTTGATATGTCACCCATCAAATGTCGTTCGGGGGTATATCACTCCCACAGTATGCCCCAGTCGTTGAAATGTCACACCTAGTACGTTACTCTCATTGATTGATATCAGTCGAATTGGGATATCTCCACGTGAGCTTGATCTTAGTGGTTCGATTGTAATGATAAATCTGTTATATGAAATTTCTCGTTTAAATAATCCGAACACACTGAATTTTTCATTGATTGATTTTTGAATTCATTTATGTTTGATTTCTAAGTTTGATTGAGGTATGAAATTGTATGAATGATGTATAATTTTTTGTCAATTTTAATAATTGCATCTGGAAGTCGTACTTCAGAAGGCTTATGCGATGTTTGCACGATGTATGTACGTCGCATTTTCGACGAATGTACGACGCATACGTGATATTTTTTCAATGAATGAGTGACGTTTATTAGATTCATAAATCGTTTTGAACGTTTTCACACGTTGTTTGATTGATTTTTGACAAGGACACGACGTCGATGCAATGTATGTATGACTCAAGCCTGACGTTTCGTCATGCTATCAATTGGTTTTAAAGTTCTTAAACGTTCTTTGATAGATTTTCGACGAAGGCACGACGTCTGCGCGGTGTATGTACAATGCATGTACGACGAATGCGTGAAGTTTTTTTTTCGAAATATTCAATGTTATTCAATGAATGCTGTCTTGTCATGCTTCTTATCATTTCAAGGTTTTTACACGTTCTTTGATAGATTTTCGACGAAGGCACGACGTCTGCGCGGTGTATGTACAATGTATGTACGACGAATGCGTGAAGTTTTTTTTTTTTCGAAATATTCAATGTTATTCAATGAATGCTGTCTTGTCATGCTTCTTATCATTTCAAGGTTTTTACACGTTGTATTATATTATGTGTTATATTATGATTTTCGACGTATGCACGACGTATGCGGCATGTTTTTTTTTTCAACGTTTCAGACGTTCTTCAATGATTGTCCTATGTTTTGAAATTCTCATTATCGCTTCAATTTTTTTTAACTTTTGACTGAACGAAAGTTTGAATTTTAATTATATTTATATCTACAACTTTATGTTGGTGAACTACGGGAATCTTAGTACGTCAAATGTTGGGACACCAAATGTCAGATGCCAGATGCAAATCTTCAACAGCTACCATTTTTTATTTGCGATGTCAGTACGTTTTCATGGGGTTTCCACACGCTGTTTGATAGATTTTTGACGAGGTGTGACGTTTGTACGACGAATATTCGACGCATTTGTGATGTATGCGTGACGTATAAGTGATGAATTTTGTTGTTTTCTACTTGTTTTCGATGAATGCGTGACGTTTTGTTATGGAAATCATCGTATTCAAAGTTTTTAGATGGCGTTGTTTGATAGATTTTCGACGGATACATGACGTCAGTATGATGTATGTAAGACGCATGCGTGACTTTTCGTCGTGCCATTCAGCGTTTTTGACACTTTTCTGATAATAATGCGACGTCTGCGCGTGTTTTGTATTTGCGAGACATATGTGTGCTGTATTCGTTACGTTTGTCATTGTTATCGAATGTTTATCAATTAATATCAATTTGTTAATATCCCGCAAGCCTTAAGACTCAGAATATATGCAAGTTGACTTTTTGAAATGTCCGTGAAAAATCATTCTTCTGAATTACCCATATAACATTGTTCGCTAGAATAATGATGACACCGGAAGTAAAACCAAAAGTTTGTGCTCTTTTCATCATGGGGATCATAAATGTATTATTTGTTCTCTCCTATATTAGAATACTTTTTCAATAATTCATCAATATAGAATTCATTTTGTTACTGATCATAATATAACCATATCCATCCTCACGTGACCAAGGCTCTCAAGTTCCAGTCGTTGAGCATCAACTATCAAATTCTACCTTTCAAACGTATCTGTACCAGTCAGTATATTTGTATTTTTTCGAAAGGTACACCTATTGAATACACTTAGTGTCATTTCTTATACACTCATTATATTTTTTCTAGACTAGATAGTTTTTACATCCCTGTTTTTTATCAGCCTGTTGGTTCCATTGTTGGAAATATCGAAAATATTGTGTATGAAAACATTGATTTCTGCAGACGTTAACACATATTCTCTCTGCTGAAAGTGCAATCCTAATTATAGAAAAGTATATTTATATCGAGACATATTTTTTGAGGTGATTAATGATTGAAGTATCTGGCTTCAATATAATTTGATCTGAATAGTTATACAGTCTTGGAATATATAACCATACCTTGATCAGAGCTCCGTTTTTGTAATTTCGAAAATTCTTAGTCCTTGAAATATTCACCTCGATATTTCCGATAATATTCCATGTGTTGCCGATGCTGAAAGTGCAATCGTGAATAAACAAAATTATTTCTGTTTCGAGACATATATTTTGAGAAGATCAATAATTGAAGTACCTGGTTCCAATATAATATGATCTTAATAGTTATATAGCCTTGGAATTTATAAACATACCTTGATCAGAGCTTTTTTCTTTTGAAAATTTTATTAACTCTATAACCTTGAAACATTCACCTCGAGAGTTACGATCATATTCCATGTCCGTGAGAAATCCTTCTCTCAGAGTACCCACATGGCTCTGTTTACTGAAAAAATTGTAACCGGAAGTGAAACCGAAAGTTGTTGTTTTGATGTCCGAACGTTATGGAGATCACTAACATCTCATTTTTTCCCCTATATCTCTATTTTTACGAATTGAAAGAGGATATATTTCGATATTTCATCAATGAGATAGATCGGTTAGAAAAGCAGTACTCAAAGAGATGGTGAACAGTTTTTATTGTTTTTTTAATTTTTCGATAAATTTTGATTGATATCTCGCAAACCTTGGGACTTTGTATATAGGTAAGTTAATATATTCAGAATGTACGTGAAATATCCTTTTCAATGAGTACCCACATGACCCTGTTTACTGACAAAATGGAAACCGGAAGTGAAACCGGAAGTTGTTGTTTTTGGAGTCTACACGTCATGGGGGTCTCGAATATACCATTAGTTTTTCTCTATATCGCTTTTTAATGAACCGGAAGTGAATATATCGTGATAATTCGTCGAGAAGCTGGATCGGCTAGAAAAGAAAAACTCGAAGAGATTGTGTTGATTTAATTGCTTCTTTCATTATTTCAATCAATTTTGATTGATATCTCGCAAACCTTGGGACTTTGCACATAGGTAAGTTATTATATTCGAAATGTACGTGGAATATCCTTTTCGATGAGTACCCACATGACCCTGTTTACTGACAAAATGGAAACCGGAAGTGAAACAGGAAGTTGATGTTTTTGAAGTCTTCACGTAATAGGGATCACGAATAAAACATTAGTTTTTCCCTATGTCGCTTTTTAACAAACCGGAAGTGAATATTTTTTGATAATCCGTCGAAAATCTGGATCGATCAGAAAATCATTACACGAAGAGATTGTGAATTGTTTACATAGATTTTTTTCATTATTTCGATACATTTTGATTGATATCTCTTTAACCTTGAGACTTTGTACATAGGTAAAATGATATATTTGGAATGTCCGTGAAAAATCCTTCTCTCAGAGTACCCACATGACTATGTTGAGTAGAAAAATGGAAACCGGAAGTGAAACCGGAAGTTGATGTTATTGGAATCTACACGTCATGGGGGTCACGAATATTCCATTAGTTTTTCTCTATATAGCTTTTTAATGAACCGGAAGTGGATATTTTGTGATAATTTGTCGAGAAGCTGGATCGGCCAGGAAAGCAACACTCAGAAAGATTGTGTATTGATTCCATTGCTTATTTCATTATTTCGATCTATTTTGATAATTATCTCTTGAACCTTGAGACTTTGTACATAGGTGAGATGATATATTTGGAATGTCAGTGAAAAATCCTCCTCTCAGAGTACCCACATTACTATGTTAAGTGGAAAAATGGAAACCGGAAGTGAAAACGGAAATTGTTGTTTTTGGAATCTACACGTCATAGGGATCACGAATAAAACATTAGTTTATCTCTATGTCGCTTTTCAATAAACCGGAAGTGAATATTTTTTGATAATTCGTAGAGAAAATGAATCATGTTGTTATTGACATCTTTATATTAATGAGTTCATGGATTCTGCCACGTCGATATAAATGCTGTGGTTCGGATTCTACCTGTGTAAGATGTAGGTATATTCACTTTATAACACGAAAATTACTAAACAGTTGGTAACTTTGAGATGTCGGGGGCCATTTTGAAATGTTAACGTCATACGTCAAATGTCAGACGCCTAACTTCAGGCAGCCACACCCTGTCATACGTCAAACGTTATCCATCAATTAACACACGTGGTGGTTCGGATTCTACTTGTGTAAGCTGTAGGTGCATTATAGTATATTTCCAGATATTTCCAAACGTCTGGCATCAATGCCTTATTTTTTCAAACGTCTGGCAACAGTGTCAGTCGCTTTGTCGTCTCTTATCTTTGTAACGTCGCGCGAAATATTGTATCATGTTGAATCATCAATGGAATGCAGCGAACCTGACCTTGAATGCAATTATGTCTATTAATACACTGATGTTTATTGAATGAATAAGCCATTGTTCCTTTCCCTGCTCCATGGATCTGCTCGAATACATCACGCTGTTGCATCATGGCGTGATATGTTGAGTCATCATCGGAATGCAGCGAACCTGACCTTGAATGCGATTATCTCTATTACACTGATGTTTTATTGAATGAAAAAGCCATTGTTCGTTTTCCTGCTCCCCGCTTGCCGAGGTTGCTACGTTCCACAAGGCACAAATAACCGCATCGGTTTATTTTTAGAAATATAAATTGATATGTAACACAGTGGCTGCGTGGACGAAGCGTTTGGTCTTGAAACTTTGCACCGCATTGGTGCGGGTTCGAATCCCGATTGTACTGGCTTTTTTTAAATGTAATATGACGTCATGTGTTCGGATCGTGGGGCACTAAGGGTCCAAGGGGGGTAGAGCGTGAAAGGCCTAAAGGGGTAGTGTGAGTGGGGTGTGGTCTGCAAGATGTCTTCAGATCGAAGATGTCTTTAGTTCCGATTTTCGCCACCAGATGGCGTTGTTGTGGTGGCGCTGGTGTCGCTGCGTTACATGTCGCTGACGGAGGTCGCTTTACGGGTCAAAGTGGGCTGGTGGCGGCTTAGCTTATCTACTCACCTGACTGGTAAAAAGAGAGAAGGCGCCGCACATTCTAAATGTAATTTGAATTTCAAGCTACCTAACTTCATCCCCATCTTTTTCCATAATATGAGCGGGTATGATAGCCACCTCTTCATCAAACAATTGTTCGAGCATGAAGAGAGGGTGGATTGTATCGCTCAAACTAAGGAAAAGTATGTTTCATTCACGAAACATGTTTTTGTTGATGAGTACTTAGGAAAAGATGGGAAAAATCATAAAATGTTCATGAAGTTGCGCTTTTTAGATAGCTATAAATTTCTTTCTGATCCGCTGCATTCTCTAGCTGAAAATCTGACTACGGAACAGTGTGTTGAGACAGCGAGAGCATTTCAAGATCGCGAACAATTTAAGCTAATGACGCGAAAAGGCGTGTTTCCGTATAGTTTTATAACATCCATCGATAAATGACTTTTTCGATAATTTATCGAATGAACACATTTATAATGAGGATTATCGTAGAGCTGAGCGTATTTGGAAGATATTCAAATGTAAAACGCTTGGGGATTATTCAGACGTATATCTGAAATCGGATGTTTTGTTATTATGCGATATTTTTGAAAATTTTCGGAAGGTTAGTTTGAAGACATACAAGTTGGACCCGTGTCAATATTATACAGCCCCTGGTCTATCATGGAATGCTATGTTGCGCTACACAAAAGTGGAATTGGAACTCTTAACTGACATCGACATGGTGAATTTCTTTAAGAAGGGAATAAGAGGCGGTGTCAGCCAGTAAAGTATGAGAAGCCATGTAGCTAATAATAAATTCCTCCCATATTTCAACCTTGATGATCCATCATCGTTTATAATGTATTTGGATGCGACCAACTTGTATGGGCATAGTATGTCGCAACCACTACCTACATCTGGTTTCACAAGGTTAACTGATGTTGAAATCTCAAATTTGGATATCTCGAATGTTGCAGATGATGATCCGTGCGGGTATGTTCTCGAAGTAGATATTCACTACCCTGAAAATTTACATGATGCGCACTCGGATTTACCTTTTCTTGTGGAATCCATCAGTCCACCAGGTTCAAAATCCGCTCATAAGAAACTGATTCCGAATTTATCGAATAAGTTAAATTATATAATCCATTATCGAAATTTGAAACAGGCGATTAGAAATGGTTTAATCTTGACGCGAATACATAGAGTTCTTAAATTCAATCAATCTCGCTGGTTGAAGAAATATGTAGATCTCAATACTGAGATGCGCAATAAAAGTACGAACAAAGCCGATAATGGTTTATTTAAAAAGATGGTCAACTGTGTGTACGATAAAACTATGGAAAATGTCGATGGAAGGACCGATATCAAACTTGTGACCCATTGGGAGAGTATCAAGAAGCGGAAGGGTACTAATGCATTGACGGCCCTTCCCAATTATAAGACTTGCACGATATTTCATGAAAATTTCGTTGCAATTCACATGGGTCGGGTTAGCGTGCATTATGATAAACCGCTCTATGTGGGCTTCAGTATATAAGATGTGTCGAAAATTGTAATCTATGATTTCTTATATGATTGTATCAAGAAAAATTTTCCTGGAACGTCATCATCATTATTGTATACTGATACTGATTCCCTCATCTTGAAAATTGATAGCGAAAATTTCTATGATTTTATGAAAGAAAACATAGAATATTTCGACACATCTAATTATCCTGTAAATAATAACTTCAACATGCCTCGCACAGAATCGATCGTCGGCAAAATGAAAGATGAATTCCCAAACAATCCCTTAATTAGTTTTTATGGTACTGGCGCCAAAGCTTATTGTGTCAAGTCAAAAAAGCGAAAGGCGTTTCCAGGGCTGTTATAAGAAACGAACTATCTCTAGAAAGTTATAAAGACATCGTTGAGAGAGGTGGTTTGATATTTCGCAAGATGAATACTTTTCGTAGCTATAAGCATGACTCTTCACGGAGATGAGAAACAAAGTTGCTCTTTCATATCACGACAATAAGCGGTTTATTATTCCCAATACTGTCAGAACTCTTCCTTGGGGTCATAATAATATCGATTTTTATCGATTTAGTCCAGAGCAAAATTCAATTTGGCTACATCAGGCAATAAGCGACTTGTCGTAGAATGATCAGGGGGAGGATAATGAACGGTCCAAAAGATTAGACTCGCTAACTGAAATGTTGATGGAGCAATTAGAACCTCAGCAGTGAGCTCTATACCGGGAGAGGGGGTAGAGGGAGGGGAGGATTGTCTGCTACAAGCCCTATAAGAAGTATAAGATATTTCCATTCCTCCGAGTTGGTGACTAGCTGCGATATTGGCAACAGCAGTTGAGATGACTTCCGAGGTCAGCGAGACGCTTGCGAAACTTTCAATTCAGGAGCGTGATAAAGAAAGGGAGAAAGCTGTGAGTATATTTTTTATTCGATAATATTCTCGATTTTTGGGATCATCTCCATATTATGAATGAATATTTTCTTGTTGCAGCCTTCCAAAAACGCTGTTGGGCAGCAAGGCGTAGACAATTTCACGGATGAAGGATACGATGATGTCGAATGCAGCGAGAAAGCACTTAACCGAAATAGATTTATGAATGTCCCTTGGTCATTCTTATGTACATTATGTAATCGAACACTTCACGAAACAATTGTGACAGGTATTGCTCCTATTTGTTGCAATGTACGCAGAAAAGTTTATATTTACCATTTTTGAAGTTATGTAATAGACAACTTCATGAAACAATTGTGGCAGGTGTTGCTCCTATTTGTTGCAAAGTTTATATTTACCATTTTTGAAGTAATAATGTTTTTCTATACTCGAAACATTTATTGTGATATTATTGCGCAGTAGGCTATAATTCCCCCACCCCTCACCCATTCTTGATATTCTTCACCGCAAAGGTGTGTTAGAGTCAGTTGTACGAAAGGTGGCCACCATGAAACTACTCGCTGTTGACATGCAAGGTTTCGTGCTCGGTGATAATAGTGTATTCCACCCCAAAGAGATATCTATCACAGATGGGGAGAAAACTAATCATTACATATTGAAACCACCTGAGCCCTATAACAGTTTAACTCGGAGTGAAAAGAAGCAAGTAACCTATGTGGAACGAAACATCCACGGTATAAGATACTCGAGTGGGCTCATCGACTATGATCAACTGATGGGTGAGGTGCTTGAGCCTATTGCGAGCGCTAGTATAGTTTATGTGAAGGGGCATCAAAAGTTTGAGATGTATGTAGAACAATTGGCCTATAAGCCATACATTGTGAACATTGAAAAATATCAGCATGGTATGTGGCTTCAAAACCCTGTACCAGTATTTGAAAAAGAAGCTGCTCTATGTATGAATCATACACTATCTGCAAGGGTTAATTGTAGCTTGAGGCAATCGCACGCAGTATGGAGTTGGGTCTCTCAACATCTGAAATGGTGATGGAACATTTATATTCCAACGTATTGTACTTATGATGCAAATAAATATATATATATATATATATATATATATATATATATATATATATATATATATATATATATATATATATATACAAACTGAGAAATATAGTGGGGAATTGCAGCAAGTAAAAAATTTTAACAGCTATGATCCATTTATACAGTTTACTATGGAATTGGAAGATGCTCAACAATCCGTACCTTTCCTCGACACTAGATTCATCCGTACACCTGAGAATCAAATTTTGATAGATTGGTACAGGAAACCCTGTTGTTCAGGAAGATACATTAATTTCCATTCCTACCACAGACTATCAGATCAAACAGCTGAAAAATAGAGTGATAAGAATCTCGGATGAAAATTTTCACAAAAAAAATTTGAATATTCTGTTAGATCTGTTTCTTGAAAATTCCTACCCACGTTCACTAATAAAACAGATATTATTCAATAATTCTTCACTTCTTGATAATAATATTAATAATATAGCAATACCTGTTCATAATGATACAGGTGTTACTGACATCAATCCCATTCTTCCACAATTTAAATACACCACTTTACCTTATATCAAGGATATTTCCCCCAAACTTTCATCACTTTTCCATAATATTACAATTATAAAAATAGCAAATAAAACTGTACTTACCATCAAGAACATCCACAGTAAAGTGAAAGATAAAACTCCCTTAACATCACAAACCAATCTGATCTACAGTATTCCTTGTCTTGATTGTGAAAAGAATTATATTGGTCAAACATCTCGTCCGTTATCTTCAAGAATTACTTCTCATAAAAGTGATGCTAGACTACATCCTGAAAGATGTGCTCTAGCAGAACATGTAAACAATAGAGATCACCGAATGAATTATGATGGTGTAAGTATCCTCATGACTGAATCTTTGCTTAGCAAAAGAGTTTTCTTAGAAATGGCTTTCATCTCCCAACAAAATAATTGTATAAATAAAAGATCAGATATAAATCACCTGAGTGAAATATATTCCTTTTTATTCATATTCTCCCGCCAATTTTCATAATGACATTTCAAATTTATAACAGTTGGTACCACTGTAATGCTTGTGTTCCATTGTGCATCATTTCCATCTTATTTTGACTTTCCAGTTTTACCACCTTGAAATTACAGTCAGGTCTACCACATCATTTCGAATTCTAACCTCAAGGATAATTAGGTGCACGTGGTGCGCGTTGGTACAACAAGTGGTTGTGTAACATTCGTTTATAAAATGATTCCTTTTTGAATGTTTCAATTTAATATTGTCCATGTCAATTTTCACTATTTTTAACTTCATTCATGTAAACAATCTCACTGAAGATGTAAGTGTTATGTTGTTTTTATCTTTACAATGATTACATGTCACTATATTCTAGTTTCCCTGATGATGGAATAAATCAGATTCCGAAAGCTTGGATAAAATTTCAAAGAGTACACTTTTTACTTGCTGCAATTCCCCACTATATTTCTCAGTTTGTATCCTAACAAGCCAGCAACGACTTCCTCTTCCACTATATATATATATATATATATATATATATATATATATATATATATATATTGTCACCCGAGATTATTTAACCTGACACCTTCCACGCCAATTTCCTTATTGGCGAAGTAGATAATGTCTGACGCGACAGTTGGTATGACTGGTGACATCCGGTATGGGAGATGGCAGTTGGTAAATTATACTTGGTTCGGTAGATGGCGCTTTACTTCTGTCAAAAGTCACCCATCCCAAATACAACCAACTACGGCTACAGAACACTTCCTAATTGACAGTTGGTACGATTGGTGATAACTGACATGACAGATGACAATTGGCAGGGCTGCTGTCATGGCGGCCATCTTAGGCGGAAAGAGTATTGAAAAGCGGAGGAGGTAGCAATTTTAATCATAGCAATTTCAACTCCTGAGTCGAGCAGTAGTCGTTGAATTGTTATAGAACTATCTACAAGCAAGCATTTAATTATGTCTGGACAATATCAGAATATGTCCATGAGACAAATGGTGGACGCCATACGGCAGAGGCAGCGCACCAACCCGGTAGAGATCGACGAAATAATTCAGAGGCACTTGGACGAGCGGCGGGCCGATGAAATACTGCAGGAGTTTTTGGACGAGCGGCGGGCCGAGATGGGGAACAACAACGAACTCGACCCTGGATCAAACTCCGACGAAACTATCATTTTAGCTCCTGTTATCACAAGAAGGGGACTACGCAGGAAGAAGTCAAGAGTTCCGCCTTATACGGCTAAAAGTTTGAAGCCGAAAGTAAAATGAATAAATTTGTATCGTTATTATATTATATATTTTAATAAATGCTTTTCATAATACAAATTGTTTGTCATGATTTGAATACACCATTAATTAGTAAGAAGTGGTACTCGAGTGTCTACAGTTTCAATTTCTCTCGTAGATGCCTGACTGTTCTCACAAAAGAAGTGAAAATCCCATATTTATGTGAATCACAGTCTCACACGCAATAACAATAATGCATACATTTCCTGCATGCAAGCCCATCTACGACACCGTTGTATCCAAATAGGTAGAAACATTTTCTGCGGCAGCAATAACGGCTTGATGTAATTGAGCATTGATACTCCAACGCGCGAACCATGTTAGACGAAGTTTAAATGATGTCTGAGAAGTAGGGCGAATAATAGAAACCAAAGTGGTGGGTGTTAACAAGAAGCGGGCCAGTGTAATGAGGTCCGAGCGTAACGACCAATGGGAGAAGCCAAAGGGCTGGGCCTCAACAAGTGGGCGGGTCTCAAATTGGCCACGCCTACCCCCGAGGAAGCCCCGCCCCCAAAACTCCGCCCCCCCCCAAAAAAAAAACTCCGCCCCCCAAAACTCCGCCCCCCTTGGAGCTCCACCCCTAAGATCTGTGTCAAGGTGGGATTCCCCCCTATGAAATCCAAAATCCTTGCCGAGGTATCAAAAATTTGTGTCAAGGTGGAATTCGATCAGCATCCCCCCCCCTCCGGGGGGCACCTCAGTTTTCTCAGTTATATTATTTGAAGCTTATAAATTTTTTCAACTTGTGAAAATATTGTATTCAATACTGGGCGATATAATTTGGAACTCTTATCCAATTTGGAACTCTTGTCCAATTTATCAAAATAAAATAGATAATTTAGTATTTTTTTCATTTATTCATCGTACACTTTTACATAAATATATATACACCCTTAAATTTCAAATATATACAAAATAAAATCTTATGAACTAGAAATACATAAATATATACAAAATAAAAACTTATAAATAGAAAAATAAATAATCAAATATAAACACTAATTTAATAATCTCCTTCAATATCGCCCCTATAATAGCGAATTGTTGGAGCCGGCACCTCCAAATCCCTAGCCCTTCTTCGAAGTCTCTCTTCGAGGGGTAGACACCAACACTTGTCCAAATGTTCGGAGGGCCCCCTATAAAAGTGGCCCACCACCTCACAAAAGATTTTCTTGCCGAAATTGCAGCCTCTTCAAATCCCTTGCCAGCAATCATTCCGATATTGCCGGCAGCTTCTACACCTATGGAAGTGCAGCCTTCTACCCATGCTGCATTCCCGGCATGTTGGGCGGCAGATTCCAAAGTTGGAATTCCTCAGCTTTTTACAACATCTATTGCATCGGGCTCCGGAACTTGGTGACTGCGCTGGTACAGGAGATGGGGGCCCCGTTCTTGCCATATTCGCCAAAGAGCAACGCTGGCACATTCCTGTGCTGGGATTAAGGTCTCCTGGCACGAAGGCGTCCCCGCAATTGTGGCAGCATATCGCCCCATTCGCGATAAGCGGCCTCACTGCAATAATTGGCTTGTTATCCCAGGCACTCGGATACATATTGGCTGAGGAGTTCTTCTCAAACTAGTGGTCGACTCGGGAGTTGAAACCGCTATGATTAAAATTGCTACCTCCTCCGCTTTTCATTACTCTTTCCGACTAAGATGGCCGCCGTGACAGTCGCCCTGTCAATTGTCATCTGCCAGCTATCACCCGCCATCAGTAGCGCCACCTGCCATCAGTAGCGCCACCTGCCATTGAGGCTAATGACCTTGAAACAGGGGCGCCATCTATCACAATCAGTATTATTTGCCATACCAAACTATCGCGAAGTGTTCCGTGCCCGTAGTTGATCATTGGGGTGTTCCGTGTCAGCTGTCATCCGCCATCAGTAGCGCCACCTGTCATCTGTCACCCGTCATCAGTCACTCCCACTCTCAGCTAGGAGGGAGGAAAGAGTACAAAAGCGAAGCGCGCACTCGAATTTATCATTCTGCTGCCTGCCTTCCTCTTCAACTAGACCTGCCTACTAGACGCCGCTAAATCAATTGTGAGTATTTTCTTTCGAGTGTGTATAGTGAATTTGTATATATCTCTATATTTTTGTATTTGTGATTTTGTATTATATTCTAAGTGGTGAATCTGGGACTTGTAGATTTCTCTCGTTGTGATAACATCAGATTATTTATATTTCTTCGACTCTGAATGTTTTTCTCATTGCATTAATATCGAATCATTTTCAAAGTGGAAGAAGTTGGGACTAACATTTTTTTCGTTGTGATAATATTAGATTATTTCTATTTGTCCGACTCTGAATGTTTGTTCCTCATTGCTCCAATTTCGAATTATTTTTCAAAGTGGAACACTCTAACTCTTGTAATTTTTCTCATTATACTAATATTGAATCTCTTTCCAAGTGATAGAATCTGCAAACCGTTTCCATCTTCAACTCATTCTGTTGACTGCCTTCCTGTTGGACTACTCAGACTAGACGCTCCTAGACCAACTGTAAGTATTACCTTTGAAGTGTGTATAGTGAATTTTTATACATCTTCATATTTTTGTACTTGTGATATCGAATTATATTCTAAGTGGTGAATGTAGAACTTGTAAATTTTTCTCATTGTGATAACATTAGATTATTTCTATTTCTTCGACTCTGAATGTTTTCTCATCGCATTGATATCGAACCATTTTCAAAGTGATAGAAGCTGAGACTTGAACATTTTTCTCCTTGTGATAACGTCAGATTATTTCTATTTCTTCAACTCTGAATGTTTTTCCTCATTGCTTCAATGTCGAATTATTTTTCCGAAGTGGAAAACTCTTACTCCTGTTTTTTTCTCATTATACTAATATTGAATCTTTTTCTGAGTGATAGAATCTTCAAGTATTTTTTGGACCCGGTCTAGAAGACACCGTTTCCTGCCCTCCTCTCGAGCTACCAGACCACCAGCTAATTTTTTTGGAGTATTACTTCTGAACCAATTGTAAGTATTTCGTTGTGGGTGCATATAGTGAAATATAAATTTTCGAGTTCTATAACATACTTCGTTCTCATTGTGATATAGTCGAGTTTTGCTAAGTGCTATAATAACCTATATCTTATAATATTTTTCTTTGCGATAATTTCATAATTTCTCTATACAATGCAATACACGACTTAACGTGTTTTCATTGTTATAGAAATACGAGATGGCCTTCAACAACTCCGCCGCCGCTGAATCCTCTGCCGCTCCCACCAATTCTGAGGAGCTCCAGCAATTAAGTATGTTATTTCCAACTCTTTTTCTTGTAACACCATCCTAATATTTTTCTCGAAATTTTTTCAGGCCTCAATTCGTCATTTTTCGAGAACAACACCATGGACGCATTTGATGTTCCCGAAGATGGTGATATTGATATTGGAGCTCTTCTTACTACCACGTAGTATGTGCGGCGATGATACCGTGGGTGTGGCTGGCATCCGGGGTAAGAAGAGGCCGGCGATGTCGCAAGGGCATCTTCCAAAGGGGCCAAGATGAGCTGTCGCAGGGTGAGTGAATCATCTTCATCGTCGGTCAATGTTGGTTGAAAGTCTGCCCGAAGATGACAATGCTAATGATTTCGCGCCACAAACCATTCGTCGGGGTCTGTTGGGGGGAAAAGCATGTCCTCGTCAAAAGGGAAGGTTGCTAATCCCCTTCAACATATCTTTCTCGACGATAGCGAGGACGATTTTGCACCACCACCGCAACCAAAAAAAAAGATCTCTGGTAGCCGTGTTGGTGGAAAGAGGACGTTATCGTCGAGGGCATCGACGTCTTCGAAAGCGTCGCCCAAGGCACCTTCGAAGAAGAGGAAGATTAGCCCGAAGGCGGTTGCGGGACCATCTGAGGCCGGTCCTAGCAAGAAGGGCAAATCTTTCTCTTCTTCAATGATACTCCACAAGTTCCTCAACAATAGTGGCAAGGTAAACCCTCCCGCGGAGGTGATATTGCTGAGTGGTACGCGGAACGGCGTACTCCGTCGCCTGATGACGAAGTCATCACCATCGTTGTTTTCGCCGACGCCGCGCCAGCTCATGGAGATACCATCCCGCGACCTCCCCAACAACGATCGATGGCGCTGGAGGCAGAGGTTGCGGCAACGCCCCCATCATCCCCACCACCACCATCGCCATCGCCAGCAGTTGAGGCGGAGGTTGCGGCACCATAACCGGCGGGTATAGCGTCACCCTCGCCGCTAGCGGAGGATGTGCCGCCGTCGCCGCCATCATCATCGGCAGCTGGGGGTGCGGCTTCGCCTTCACAGGCGGAGAGTGAGGATGCCACACCGCCGACGCCTTCCCCGTCAAACAGCATTCCGCCGGGACCATTACTGCCTGCTACCCAACTAAGAAGATACAATGACGAGTTGAGGCGGTGGTTGGCAGTGATGAGCGACCGCAAAACAAGAACCCTTCACGACAACGCGCAGGTTGAAGCTCAGATTGCTGAGCTTCAGCGAATTTCTGCCATGCAGAAAGAGCGCATAGCCAAAATTGATGTGGAGGTTTCTCGTTATGGGGGACATGCCGACGCGAGTGCTGTTTTACTGGGGAAGGAAACCTAGTTGTATATAGTTTTTTTGTAAATTTTAGTTAAGGCACTAATTGTGAATAGTTTTTGTAAATATAAATTAGGATGTATATATAGTTGTAAGTATGTAAATAAATTATTGTAAATTATTGTAAATATTAGTAAATATGTGATTATAGTTGTGAATGTGTGTATATAAATATGAATAAAGATGATTGTGTATATATTTGAAAATAAAGTTTTTGTAAATATAAATAAAGGTGTATATAGTTGTGAATATATATTTATGTTTGTGTTCATCATATTATTTGCAAATTTCATAATGAAAAATATTAAATTCTGATGCGACTTTTTCTTATTGGGTGAAAATTGGGTAGGAAAGAAATAGGCGATAGGAAATGTCAACAGACTCATTTATTGAAAAAAAAATTAAATACTTCAAATTGCAGATTTATCAAGCCAAGAATTGTGCTCTTCAGAAAACCCTAACCACTTGACAAATATCTCATTCCCCTTCGTCTTCAACACTTTCTCAACTAGATATGCATTTGGCTCAGCTGTTTTCAACAATTCCAATTCATAAAAGCATCCCTTGATAGGGCGACCTTTGACATCTTTGATGTTGTATTTCGTCGGATTGGTAATATTCACTTTAGCTATGGTGAATAATTCTGTGGAAAAATTGGCTGAGTATCCTTTCTCGAAAACTCCTTCGAATTTGCTTATTCTGACAACATCTCCAACATTATATTTTGCTGGTGGCGCTATTTTCAGGTGGCTATATACTTTAAGTATTGTTGAAGGTGTTACGTCAGCAGGTTTCATACCAATTGTTCTATGTTTTCTATTATTATACTCGTTAGCGAAATTTGCGAGAATGTCGAGCCATTTATAGTCACCTCTGGCGGAGAATTCTTAATAGATCCAAGTCTTCAATGTTCTTATTACTAGCTCCACAATAGCTGCTTTCATTATACTATAAGTTGAATAGGGATTGATCTTATATCTCTGCATCAAATTTTCGAAGCGTGAATTGTAGAATTCTTTGCCTGAATCACTTTGAATATTTGTTGGAGAATATTCAGCTCGCTTCAGCACTTTTTCCATAGCTTTTGTCACTTCCACACCAGTTTTATTTTTTATCGGTTCAACCCATAAATATTTTGAATAGCAATCGATAACGAATAGTATATATCGATAGCCCATATTCTCATCTGCATATATTTGCATTTCAGCCAAATCAATTTGCCACAGGTCAGCAAATCCTTTGATTATCGTTCTCCTCTTTTTGAAGTTACGCCTCGCGGGTTTGTGTAATTCATTAGCAATCGCCCTTTTGGTTGGGCTTATTTTCATCTTCCACTTCGTAGATTTCCCGCTGCGATTACTTTGGCTTTCATTCATATACTAATAACCAATCTTCCAAACTCGCATATACATATGGCGCTCACACTTTAAAAAATCAACGTATGATACCTTCTTCACGCTTTTCCTCTATTATCGACATTATTTCATTATCATGCCCTGTATGGCCAACCATTTTAGAACTCCACAATAATCGAAGACGTTCCACCAATTCTGCAGCATCATTCCAATAAACAAATTCTTTCCGTTATCTATTCAGAACTTTTTTGCGCCTCACCACTCCTTTGCCGCCTTTTATATCAAATCGTTGAGGATGACTCCTCATATAATGTGGACTATCTATGAGAGGTTTGATGATTTGTCGATATTCCTTTTTCGAGTTAGAGGATTCAGCATTCAAACCTCCTCTAATATCATAATTTTTATATGCGGACCCTGTAGTCTTCAGAATGGCGGTATATATCTGCTTATCTCGATCGCTAATAGATCCAGGTGCTTGATTCATAAAAATCAAATCATATAGTTCAGAAGAAGCTGGAAATACATTACTCCTTCTATTATCACGCCATAATTCGATTTGATCATTCAAAAAACGGATTTCCATATTACCCATCCTTAATTTACCAGTTTTGGGATCGATACGAACACCATATACTGTATCATAATTAGATTTTCCAGTTTTCAAGTTATCCAAATGCTGCTGCACTCGATCTTGTAGAGTTGTTGTATCAATAGCGGTAGTATTATCGCTAGAAATGTGTGGAGTTGATGATGTTGGTGGTGTTTTCATCATTGTCACATAATCGAGTTCGCTCTGCATCAATTGCGAATTTTTGCTGGAATTTCCAGATTCTAAATGTTTATCAAACATTTCTGTAGCATCTCCCACCGTTTTCCTACGTATCGGCATAGAATGATGCGTAGGCTGCGGTATTTTAAGGATAGGCGGTACTTTCAGACCCGATATTTGGGAGGGGGCTATCGCTACTGCAGCAGCCTCTGAGATAGCTTTCAATGGTTTCGTTAGCGGTTTGTATACCTTCTCCAAATCCTAGCCACTGCTGTCGTTGCTTGACTTCTGTGATTCAACTTACCTCCTCATTGCAATGTCGCTATTCCGTGAACTTATAAATGTTTAACTTTCAATGTGATTTGAACAACAATTATTTTCAAGGATTTTCATTACTAAAATTGAAATACTCATTTTTTCTTCAATAATAATGGGCAAGATAATTTTTCTTGATATATATAGCTCACTTCTTAATTGGGAAATTCATATGGAGTGGAGAACCAACCAATATCGAATAGGGAAAAGCCAAAAACTCTAAGTGGAGTGGTGGTGCCGCTTGGTGTCGCCGTCTTCATTCTCTTCTTGGGGATCGGCTCACTGCTTTCAAATATGCGTGGATGCTTCCATCGATTCAGACCTCGCCTCGTGTGGAGATCTCAGGATCTCTACACGGTTGACTACCCTGTACTGATGAGGGCCAATAAGCCCGAAACCGGTCTACAGGTTGTCAGGCGTGTTTGTCTCGTTGGGAGCATAAACGCATGTTCGAAGAAAGAAATATTTGTATCTTTATTCATTTATATGAATTGATGCATAGACTACGAGTGGATATAATTCAATATTTTGCGTGGTATTTGCCAGGAACGTAGTTGTTTTCTGCTCGTATTCTACCTTGTTTTGTTAGATTATTCTAATAATATTGTGGAGATGACTTTGAGATATTTATTTTCCTTTTTTCAATATCGAATAATTAAAAATTTATTCAATAATAAAGAACGCTTCGTCCCATTTTGATAATTTGTAACTCGATTTAAAAATATATATATGTATATATATCTCGTAACTTGGAAGAGATGAAATTTACATAAAAAAATTTACCTTTTTCAATTATTTTTATGAGTAGAACATACTCCGGTCAATTGCTCCTAACTTCACATGAGTACCTATACATATTTCAAGACGAAAATATAATCAGAATACATCCATATAGGCCCACACATATCCACATCCCCAGGCTGCCGCTGAAAAGACTAATGTGGGACAATTATGTCAACAATTCTGAGCCTAGTGACGTTCTCAGGATGTAGAATATAGAACATCCTCCTACAGTCTTTTGGCGACTATTAGAGGACGTCCTTAGGCCCACACATATCTACATCCTCAGGCTGCCGCTCGGAGGACTAATGTGCGACAATTATGTCGAAAATTCTGAGCCTAGTGACGTTCTCAGGATGTAGAATATAGAACATCCTTTACAGTCTTTTGGCGACTATTAGAGGACGTCCTTAGGCGAATGTGTGTTATCTGGGTTGAGGTTTGTTACCCATTTTCGCCGTTTTCTTTACACACCACCAACATTATGTCGCAAACATTCACCATATCGGGTTGGCATAGTGTTTTGAGCGCTGATTTTTACCCACCAATTGAACTAGATGCGAGAAGAACTTACGGTTTGGGATTACATGGCTTTTATTCTTACAATTCCATAGCCAATATAGATGAGACTACTTCTTCTTCTTCTATTCGATTTGAATGGCCTAAGTTACCAGGACTATCCAGCCAAGTACACGCATACCCCATGAGGGTTCTATACATGATTACAATTTCTAATATATTGAATTTCACACATGCATTTTAACTTCGATACAGGTATGGCCCCCTTATCCGACAAATCCGTTGTCATCCGGCCTGGATACCGGCGTAGAGACAAAAAGACCAATTGTTTTCACTAGTATTCACTAAACTTCACTTTCATAAATATATTTTCAATAAATTTTCTTATATTTCAGTATTAACATACACAAACATTAACTTGACTTCAAAACCTCGAGGACGCCGCCTGTCCTCTACCATGGTCAGAAGGCATATATAGATGAGACTAATAACGCTTTGGGTTATTGGGATGAGAAAGAAGGCCGCATCTCTGAGAACTTGAAAATGATTCATATACCACCGGGCGCCTATGAAATAGAAGAAATCAATAGAGTTATACAAGAAGCTATAGCATCTTCGAACCCCTCCTCTGATAGTAAAAATAATATTGAATTTTATATATAATTTAAATTTTCTTATATTTCAGTATTAACATACACAAACATTAACTTGACTTCAAAACCTCGAGGACGCCGCCTGTCCTCTACCATGGTCAGAAGGCATATATAGATGAGACTAATAACGCTTTGGGTTATTGGGATGAGAAAGAAGGCCGCATCTCTGAGAACTTGAAAATGATTCATATACCACCGGGCGCCTATGAAATAGAAGAAATCAATAGAGTTATACAAGAAGCTATAGCATCTTCGAACCCCTCCTCTGATAGTAAAAATAATATTGAATTTTATCTTCGCGCTAATAATAGCACTCTAATGTGTGAAATATGGAATTATTATGTTGTCAGTTGAGAATTCCATAGCCGAAGTGTTGGGTTTCGAGAAAAAATTTTACCCATCCAACTTTCTACATAAATCCACAAAGCCGGTGAAAATTATTAAAGTTCGCCTAATACGCATCGATTGCAATATCACGAGCGGGGCGTACCTGAATGGGGAAGAGGTTCACACGTTGTATGAATTCGACATCAATGTGGATCCTGGATATGAGCTATCGAAGGAACCGAAAAACATTATATATCTACCAATCAGCCCGACCGGACGTCAGTCTATCGATAACATTACACTGAGAATTTTGGATGATGAAAATTTTTTGGTCGATTTCCGAGGAGAGAAGATTATAGTGAAGCTTGAACTGAAACAACTAGATTGATCTCGAAAAAATAGCGAAGATGCTTCGGTAACCAATCAAAGCGCATATCCACCCCCACACCCCATAGTGACCGCAGAAATAATAAAATGAAGTGTAAACGCGGTCGCGGATTCATTCGCAATCGACGTCTCAATCAGACAAGGCGGCATCATAACCTATCTGAGAGCGATATTGATTTCTTGAAATCTATCGGACTGAAAGTGCTACAGAAAAAATAGAGATGGTTTCTACAACTTCTACTAGCCTCCAATTGGAAGTGTTTGATGAACCAATCTTCGATCATTCCCTAATCAGTCTGCATGAACACACATACAAACCATATGGTTCACCATCATTCAAGAACTCTGACGAAATAAGAATAGCTGTCAACTTTCAAGATTTGATATTAGATATTGCAGAGAGCTACATCTACATCGAAGGAAAATTCATACCAGATGATTTGACAGCAGATTGCTATTTATCCAATAATGCTTTAGTATTCCTCTTCGATGAAATTCGCTATGAGATGGGTATGATTCGAAAACCAGGCATCTCTACAGCTATGAAATGTATGATCTCCTTTGGGGAATCGAATAAAAAATTTCTAGAGACTCTCGGTTGGGGAATTGATGATAATCAATCGATCCTAGACAAAGTCAATCACGTATTCAGCGGAAAATTACCACTCAAATACTTGATGGGATTAGCTGAGGACTATAATAAGGGCGTCTTGAATATAAAACAACAGTTGATACTAATCATTGCTCGCTCATTCAAAAACTCCTATATGGGAGTAGTTGATGCGATAATAGAAATTGATAAGATTGAATGGAGAATAAGGCATATCATGCCGTCAGATAAACAAAAACTCAAACTATTGAATCGTATCAATAAAAGTTCAACTGCGAAGATAAAAATAGCACATAGAATGTGGGATTTGTATGAGTTACCAACTATCCGTGAAACATCTTCAGACATTTGGGCTGTCAAAACTACCAACAGCCTCGAGCGACCGCGATACATTATCATAGGATTCCAGAAATCTGCTAATACGGATGATGTATCTAAAGATGCCACCCAATTCATTAATGCTGACATTAATAATATTCGAGTGTATTTGAATTCCATATGAGCGGTGGAATTTAGAATTCGACAGGAAGTTGGATGCTATAGCCTATTATGCTTACGAAAATTTCCAAAAGAGTTACTATGGTAAAGATATGAGTGAGCCGATGATGGGTATAGAAGAATTCAGGAAGAACCCATTATTTATCATCGATTGCAGCCATCAAGCCGACGCCATGAAATCCTCAACAGTAGATATCAAATTGGAATTTGAGACTCGCAAATCAAAATTTCCAGCCAATACAAGAGTGTATGCACTCATTTTACATGATGCAGTCATGACATATAGCGCTTTAGATGGCTCCATACAGATGGGTGTGTGAACGAAGAATTATGAAGCTATGATCAGATGAATCCATACCACCATAGTTTAAGCTATGGCAGTTTTTTTCGAATAATAAAAGTTGGAAAATGTCGAATAATGTGTTATTTTTCCTATTATGTACAATAATGGAAATAGCGAGTCTAAAGACTATAAGAGTAAACTAGACACCCCCTTGTACTCCGTCACCTTCTTGTTCTTCCCCAACTTCTTCTTCCCCTTTTTCACCTACTTCACCTTCTCCACCTTCTTCTTCTGAAGCTTCTCTCAAACCGTATTTTTCGATGATGATAGTTGGTAGAAATTCAACTAAATCGTGAAGGAAGCATTCCAAACCCTCTTTCATCATTTCTTCAAGAAACTGCTCCAAGGTTATACTCCCGTGTTCCAGGCGGCTGCATAGAAAATGACCGATTTTATATCGATCAGCATCCGCTAAAATCTCTCGGGCTCGTTCTTGATTGAAACATGCGCTCATATCATAGTTAGCTGCATGGAGTGAATCACGCTCCAAATCGATGAGTTCATATTTAAGCCTGCTGACTGCTGATTCGATGTCTCCAGCAGCTGGCCAAAACTGGCTAGAATAGTGCATCCACATATCCTTAAAAGTTGAGTACTGGATACTACAAATAAATAAACAAAAAAAGTTCAGGAGATAATTCGACAAATACGTTTCATATTACGTAGCTCAAACCCTCAGCTCAAAAAACTACTCACCATAAATGGTAAATGCGACGACGAGGGTGGCGAGAATGTAAGAACTACTATATACATATAATCTTTAAACTCCCTTTCACTAATACTAAACTAATCATAAGAATAATTCAATTAATTACTGAGGCGAAGTCTCGCTAAGGGGTATTTCTTTTATGCCGAACCTCATAAGCGTTCGCGTTTTCGCGCCAGCATATGATGGTTCACTCTGCCCCAGGTATGCTATTGTATAAAGCCAGCGGGAGTTGATAAAATGGAGATCGCTTTCTTCAATCACATCTGAAACTCTTCTGGGCAACCAACATTTCACAGTTTCCCCACTTTCTTCATCTAATAATTTAACGGTGGCAGATCTACCAAATCTAGTTTCAAATATTGTCATTTTCTTGATCAGATAAGGTTTATTCAAGACCAGCGATGATATCAGCACTTGCTTGGTGAATTCATACCCTTCAGCGATTTGATTATTGATCGCGATCAAATCAATTTTAGGCGAATCCATCTCTAGATTGAACACGTGAAAGTGAGTACAAAAGAATATATAGAATATAGGAATTTACTTACATAGAAATAACACTTGTTATCACGCAAGGATACACACACGCTTTACGATAGGATCTAAAATAGTAGGACCTTCAAAGGGTAGGTCTAGGATTCTCGTTCTTGGCGATGAATATGCAAAAGGCTTTCCAAAAGTGATGACACAATTCATTGATGATGATAAATACAGTGTGAACGAAACCATAGTAACTGATACAGAACTCTCGGTTTTGACAAATAATATATTCCATTATGCTATTAATTATGGACAAACTGATTATATTTTTGTTATGTTTAGTACCAAAAATGTGAGTAACAGCAAAACCTTGAATTAAGCCTTGAGAAATATCCTCAACATTAGTAGGGTCACTAATCTGATAATGGTGTCTGAATGTAATATCCCTTCTGATCAAATTATTGATAAGCTCATTACCAACTATACAGGGTGTCCCCTCTCAATTGGAAAAAAACTTCTGGGGCATATTGAGGAACCATAGACAAGCAGTTTGAGATGGGAGACTGATGTCCGGAAGTGCATGGTTTTCAAAATACAGGGTGTCAAAGTTTTTTTCAAAAAACTTTTTTTTATTCATATTTCAAAGACACGTTAACCGATTTTCTTGAAATTTGCTAGTGATGTAAGCTTTGATAAGACGCTCAGTTAGCACTAATTAAATGTTAATTATGACTTCCAGTGGCGCCCCGGGGGACAGTGTCACGAATAAAAATGACAAAAAATGTACGCTGCTGACTTTTTTTAAAAATTTTATATATTTTTTAGAAAGCTCAGTTAAAAATACAACTTTTTTGTCACTTGATATTTTTTCGTATCTCTCTCCGTTTTCGAGAAAAAATTTTTATTAAAAACTTTATTGAAAGGTTCATTATCTGAAAATCTAAAACAAAACAATGTTGTCATGGTAACACATAAACATGTCAAACTTTAGTAGAAGTGTCAGTTTCTAAGTACTTAATTATCTTCAAACGTTACACTAATTGCAAAAATGAATCGGTTTGAATTAGCCGAGCTTGCAGATATGCATCTCTTGTATGGGGAAGCGCGGGGTAATTCTTTGTTAGCACAACGGTTGTACGGGCAGCGGTTCCCAAATCGTGAATTGCCAAACCATAAGATTTTTATCAAAATTCATCAAAATCTACGGGAGACCGGCTCATTCGTGGTAAGTATTGCAGAAATGGCAACTTTCTGTGTTTTTTTTCTTGCGCGTTTCTGTTTTACAGCCAATCTAAGAGGCTTTGTTATCTTTGCAGCCTATTCGAGAATTTGCAAGGCAGTTTCCGATCAGAGATGCCGTTGAGGATGAAGTTGTTAGGATTATTTAAGTTGGCAATACTGTCTACAATGTGTTCAGTGGTATTATCATATGCGTTCTGAGGTTTCGAGATTGACTTACTGTTCTATGTTCTATCCTACTTTTATATACATCAATCAGTCTGTCGTCTGTCATAGAGTTGTAAAAGAGGATAGCATGAAGATGTTCAGTTGTTAAGTTCTAGAAAAATCATCGTTTATATATTTGTTGTTTAGATTAAAACGCTGTATCTAAATCAGTGTTTAATTCTTAAAAGTTGGAGCCAAACCAAAACAGAAAGTATAGAATCCAAACAGGTTATGGGCCCAGATCCACGCAAGTAATTAAAGTCCAGAAAGTTTTGCCTATAATAGTATAATAGTCAAAACTTGAAGTCGTTAAGCCGCCATGATGAATGTACAGTCACAGCATAATTTACCACAACTAAATTCTGGAAATTTTAATAACTGGAAATTCAGAGTATTGGCCCTAGTGGAAGAGAAACAAATAAAAGATGCACTGGAAAAGGACATATCAAGCATCACAGATGAAGTACAGATAAACCAGTTCAAAATAAATGATGCAAAAGCCAAATCAGTCATTGTACAGTGTGTGACCGATAAGCATCTTGACTTAATCAAAGATTCAAAAACTGCAAAAGAAATGATGAAAGCATTAGAAGATGTATTTGAAAGAAAAAGTGTATTTACTAAACTTACCTTGAAGAAGAAGTTGCTCACCCTAAAACTGAAGAAAAATGAGACCCTAGAAGACCATTTCTCAACATTTGATACAATCATGAGAGAGTTGGAGAATGCAGGCTCAAAAGTAGAAGAGACTGACAAAGTATGTCATCTTCTGCTATCATTGAATGGAGAGTATGATCCAGTAATAACAGCTATAGAAACCCTGAATACTGATGTTACAATGGACTTTGTGAAATCTAGACTATTAGATGAGGAACTCAAACTAAAAAACAAAAGTACTCAAAAATGTACAAATAGTGAAGAAGTATCATTCAATACATT
Source organism: Chrysomela aeneicollis (assembly GCA_029955515.1). Classification (NCBI taxonomy): domain Eukaryota; kingdom Metazoa; phylum Arthropoda; class Insecta; order Coleoptera; family Chrysomelidae; genus Chrysomela; species Chrysomela aeneicollis. Next base: position 6,978,036 of record JARUHQ010000005.1, on the reverse strand, counting down.
TCCTTTTAATTGTTACAAATGTGGCAAACAGGGACACAAGATATCAGATTGTACACAAAAACAATTTACAAGAGGAAATAGACCAGGAAGAAGTTCAAGATTTCGTGGTCGTGGAAGAGGAAGAGGAAGTACTGAAAAGGCAAATCAAGTAGAAGAAGAAATATCATTCATTGCTTTGAACTGTATAAAAAATCTTGATGAAAACATCTTTATATTAGACTCTGGTGCTACACAACACTTAGTGAGCAGTAAAGTTGAACAATGCATGACAAATATTGAAGTTCTTGACAAGAAAATAGGAATTCGTGTAGCAAATGGTCAAAATATGTTTGCTCAGAAGATAGGTACCCTGCATGGTACATGTCAAGGAAGAAACCTCACAATAAAAGCACTTATTGTAGAAGGAATGGTTCACAATTTACTGTCAGTATCACAATTATTGAAGAAGGATATTAAAGTAATGTTCAACAATGATGAAGCATATATAATGGGACAGAATTTTAAAATAAACTGTGAAAAGTTGGACAACCTCTTTGTGATGAAACTGCATATAAATAAATCAGAATGCTGTAACAATACTGAAGAAATCAAGAAAACCGAAGAAAGTGACTTGTGGCATCGAAGACTTGGTCACCTGAATCGAAAAGGCCTCAAAATACTAGGTCTACCAGTCAATGACCAAAAATGTTCTGGGTGTATTGAAGGAAAATCAACAAGAAAAACTTTCCACACATTAGCAAAACACTCAAAGGAAATAGGGGATCTTATTCATAGTGATGTAGCAGGACCTATAAACCCTCCTACTCCAGAAGGACATAGATATTTCCAAGTGATGATAGATGATTACTCACACTTTGTAGTTGTTAAACTGTTGAAAACAAAAGATGAAGTACAACAAAATCTCATAGAGTTTGTGAAGCTGATTAAAACACAACATGGACTAAAAACAAAGAAAATACGTACTGATAATGGTGGAGAATTTTCCTCTAACTATTTCAAAAATTGGTGCAGATCAAAAGGTATAGAATTACAGTACACAGTACCATACAGTCCACAACAAAATGGTACATCAGAAAGGATGAACCGCACCCTAATGGACAAAGTTAGAACAAAATTTGCAGAAACTGGCTTGCCAAAATAATTATGGGGTGAAGCCTTGAGAAGTTCTGCCTATGAACTCAATAGGTCACCAACAAGTGCAAATGATGGTATTCCTCCAGCAACAAGGTGGTATGGTAAAAATGATTTAACAAAATTGAGATGTTTTGGAAGTCGAGCATGGTTTATTAAACTTCCAATAAAAAACAAGTTAGACACCCGAGCAGAGAATGCAATTATGGTGGGTTATGGTGGAGGAGGCTATAGAATGTGGAATAAAGAGAAAAATCAAATAATATGCTCAAGAGACGTCACCTTTGATGAGAAGAAAATAAAATTCAATGAGAACATAATGAATGAACCAAAAATTGAAATTAACCTAGAAGAACCTGTAGATCAAAAATATGAAGAAACACATGAAGAGACAGGCAAAGTAGAAGAAAATGAGGAAGAAAATATTAATGAAAAATATCAACAACTCCAACCAGAGACAAAAACAAAATCTGGAAGAGCAGTTAAAATACCACAACATTTGAATGAATATGAGGTATATTCAGTTTACTGTATGTTAACTGAACTAACTGAGCCACAAAGTTATTCTAAAGCCATAGAAAATGAAGAATGGAAAAACGCAATTCTAAAGGAACTGAAAACACATGAAAAACAAAAAACATGGTTTGGAACTAAGTTACCTTTGGGAAAAACACCAATAGAAACTAAATGGGTTTTTCGAATAAAAGATGATGGAACAAAAAAGGCGAGAATTGTGGCTAAGGGATTTCAAATTCAGGAAGAGAATCCACTCACTCCACTTTATGCACCTGTTGCAAGAATGGCAACAATTAGAATTATGTTGTCTCATGCAGTACAAATGAATTGGGATATCAAACAACTGGATATACCAGCAGCATTTCTAAATGGAAAACTAGACTCTGATATTTTCATTTATCCTCCAAAAGGAGTGCAAACCAAATATCCAGTACTAAAGTTGAATCGTGCCCTTTATGGACTCAAAGAATCACCCAAGGTATGGAATGAAAGATTCAATGATTTTATCACAAAAATCAACTTGAAAAGATCATTATATGATTTATGTTTATATTATAATGACTTTGTATGGTTGATTGTCTATGTTGATGATATTTTGTTAACTGGAAAGAAAGAAAGAGTAGAAGAAGTTATCAAGCTTTTGGAAGAAGAGTTTGAAGCAAAGTATATGGGTAGTGCAGTGCATTTTCTTGGTATGAAAATCACCAGAACTGAAACTACCCTTTGTATAACACAAACAGGACTTATAAACAAAATCATCCAAATGTTTAATATGGAGCAATGTAATGGAGTATCCACTCCAATGGAAGTGAACTTCCAACTAAATCCAAATGAAGAAATAATTGATGTACCCTTCAGACAGCTTATTGGAAGTCTGATGTATCTGTCCACAACAAGCAGACCTGATATCACTTTTGCAGTATGTTATCTGAGCAGGATGCTCGATAAACCTAGTCAACTATCCTGGAAGGCAGCTAAGAGAATATTGAGATATTTGAAGCAAACAAGTACAATGGGGTTATGTTATGAAAAAGGCGATAATTCCATTATTGCTTATTCAGACGCTAATTGGGGAACTGACAAAATTGATCGCAAAAGCGTAAGTGGTTCTATTGTATTTTATGGAGGAAATCCAGTGAGCTGGTTCACTAAAAAGCAAAGCTGCGTTGCACTATCAACAGCTGAATCAGAATACATTGCTGCTTCTGCAACTGCTCAAGAACTTGTAAATTTGAAAGGGGTATTAGATGATTTCAATGTTAATAGTGAAGCAATACTTTTATGTGACAACAAAAGTGCCATATTAATGTCTCAATCATTTGAAAATTCAAAAAGAGGAAAACATATTGATATTCGAATACATTTTTTGAAGGATCTATTGCTTTCAAAAATAATCCTCATTAAATATGTCACTTCTGTTGATAATATTGCAGATTTGTTTACAAAACCATTATGTAAAACTTTATTTGTTGAACATAGGTTAAATGCAAAAGTTAAATAATTTTTTTTTAGCGATTGAACATTCAAAGATTTATCAATCGAGGAGGAGTGTTAGGATTATTTAAGTTGGCAATACTGTCTACAATGTGTTCAGTGGTATTATCATATGCGTTCTGAGGTTTCGAGATTGACTTACTGTTCTATGTTCTATCCTACTTTTATATACATCAATCAGTCTGTCGTCTGTCATAGAGTTGTAAAAGAGGATAGCATGAAGATGTTCAGTTGTTAAGTTCTAGAAAAATCATCGTTTATATATTTGTTGTTTAGATTAAAACGCTGTATCTAAATCAGTGTTTAATTCTTAAAAGTTGGAGCCAAACCAAAACAGAAAGTATAGAATCCAAACAGAAGTCATGGCACGCATTCAGAATGAGCCCAACACTAGCACTCGTCTGATTGCGTCGCAACTTGATTGCAGCAAAAATACTGTCCATCGAGTATTGAAAATCCACGATCTCTATCCATTTAAACTGCAAAAGGTGCAGCATCTACTGCCTGACGACGCTCCTCGGCGGCTCGAGTTCTGCGAGTGGTTGCTCCGTCAAGCGGATGAAAACGCTGATTTTTTAAGTATAATCTTCACGAGCGATGAAAGAGGATTTTCGCGCGAGGGGACATTCAATCCTCGTAATAACCACGAGTGGAGCGAACAAAATCCCCATGCTACGCACATCAGAGGATATCAGCAGAAGTTTGGTGTTAATGTTTGGGCAGGTATTCTTGGCGACCATTTGATTGGGCCGTACGTTCTACCTGATCACCTCAACGGGAATAACTATCTAGTTTTTTTGCGAGATATTCTGCCCGAGCTGCTGAAAGATGTACCCCTCCAGTTGCGTAGAGAGGCCTGGTTCCAACACGATGGTTGTCCAGCGCATTTTGCGCGCACCGTGAGAGGTTACCTCGACCAAACCTACAACAACAGGTGGATTGGTAGAGGTGGTCCCGTCCCTTGGCCAGCAAGGTCGCCGGACTTGGCCCCCCTGGACTTTTTTCTTTGGGGCGAAATGAAACGGTTGATCTATGCAACTCCTGTGCCGACCATGGAGGACCTAGTTGCTAGAGTTGTGGTGGCAGCGGAATTTATCGCGAACAATCCAGGCGTGTTTGCTAGGGTGCGCGAATCCTGGCTCGACAGGTGCAGAAAATGCATCGAAATGCATGGTGGACACTTTGAGCATTTGCTCCACTAATTAATAATAAATTATTTGCAAAAAAGCCTCCTTGTTTTTCTTTCTAATAATAATGAACCTTTCAATAAAGTTTTTAATAAAAATTTTTTCTCGAAAACGGAGAGAGATACGAAAAAATATCAAGTGACAAAAAAGTTGTATTTTTAACTGAGCTTTCTAAAAAATATATAAAATTTAAAAAAAAAAGTCAGCAGCGTACATTTTTTGACACTTTTATTCGTGACACTGTCCCCCGGGGCACCACTGGAAGTCATAATTAACATTTAATTAGTGCTAACTGGGCGTCTTATTAAAGCTTACATCACTAGCAAATTTCAAGAAAATCGGTTAACGTGTCTTTGAAATATTAATAAAAAAAGTTTTTTGAAAAAAACTTTGACACCCTGTATTTTGAAAACCATGCACTTCCGGACATCAGTCTCTCATCTCAAACTGCTTGTCTATGGTTCCTCAATATGCCCCAGAAGTTTTTTCCAATTGAGAGGGGACACCCTGTATAAGAAGATTCACTCGATCTAACAAAAATTGCTCAATTACATTTTTTAAGGACCCAAAACAAAAAAGTAGCAAATAAGAGGTCGTTGATCGAATAAAAAATCAAATCATGACAAAAAAATTTACAAAAATAGTATTGAAATTAGTACCAACAATAGCTGATAACGACATTATGTTGTTGAGTGCACATACTGATAGCACCATAAATTTATCTGACCTTTCGATCGCTGAAAATAATAAAAAAGTCGAAACTGTCGAAGACATTTTTTTTTCAGTCGAATCTCATGAAAAGAAATCAGACTTAGTTAATCCAAGAAACCCAATTGATGAGTGTGGCTCATCGATCTCCAGAAGTACCCATACAGATGTTCAGAATATTATTGAAAATAAACTACTGAGTGACAATCAGTTTAATGGCATAACTATGCTTGTACTAAATATTCAGTCGATACGAAATAAAGTTGACGAACTCTATGTTTTCCTCGTGGATAAAAAAATGCCAGACATTTTAGTCTTATCTGAACATTGGTTGAATATTGGAGAACCTTTATACCTTCCGAATTACTCCATATTGTCTCAATATTGTCGTCCAAATACTAGCCATGGAGGAACGATGATTCTATTAAAAAATAATTATGTCAGTGACTTCGCTAATGTTGATAAATATGATTCAATGTTAGTAGAAAATGAGTTTGAATTTTCTATAGTCGTCAACAAAACTAACAATTTGTATGTCATAGGAATTTATAGACCACCTAACTCAAATGAGCATATTTTTGTAGATCGACTGGAAACTCTTTTTTATGAAATACCCATTCACGCACATATTTTTGTAGCTGGTGACCTGAATATTAATTTTGACGATAGGGAATCAACAGTGACTTAAGCTTTAATCAATTTATTTTTATCATTCAATATCAAAATGCATGTAACGGAGCCTACTAGATTTTCGCAGCATTCATCGACCACTATTGATTATGCTTGTTCAAATTTTGATGAGGCGAATGTTTCTTGTTTGGTCATTCCTTCTGGTCTTTCGGACCATGAGGCTTTATTTGTGAGTGTATTCTTGAAAATTAAATCATCTTGTGATTACAGATATGGTAGAATTTATAGTACAAAGAACTACAATAAATTCAGAGAATGTTGCGAAAAAATTAACTGGAATAGTATGCTAGACGATGAAGAACCCATACTTGTTTTTCATAATACTATGACAACAATTTTTGAAAGATCTTTTCCTGTGTACAAGCTGAAAATTAAAAAGTACAAGAAACCATGGATTACAACTGGTATAAAAAATTCAGGAAACAACCTAAGGTCATTACATAAAATTAGAAAATATATCAATAATGCATATTTCTTAACATATTTTAATAAATATAGGAGTATTTATAGGCAGATTATTAAAAGTGCCAAAGATAAATACTATGCAGAGAGAATGAGAACAGCCAATAATAAAATAAAAGAAAACTGGTCTATAGTCAATGATCTTAGGGGAAAAATAAGGCAACTCCCAAGGAAATCAACCTATCTCCAAAAGAACTCAATGATTTTTATTGTTCTATTGGCGAGAAACTGAAAAAGAGCATAAAAGCGAGCTGTGACCCCTTGGATTACTTAAAAAATGTAAATATTGATGAAAACTTTGTCTCAACAGATACCGATGTGCAGGAGCTTATAAAGATAATCAATGAAATTAAAAACAAAAATTCAGCGGGTATGGATGGAATATCTGTAAAAATATTCAAAAATTCACCTCTAATTGCATTACATGTTTTGGTCGAATGCATTAATAAATCATTCAGGAGTGGTATATTTCCGACCTGTCTGAAAATAGCTATGGTTATTCCTTTACATAAGGGCGGAGATCTGGAAGATTGCTCAAATTTTAGGCCCATTTCTTTATTATCGACATTTTCAAAAATTATTGAACGATTGGTGAAACAAAGATTAATGTCCTTCCTCTCGATAAACAATGTGCTATCTAGTTTCCAGTTCGGCTTTCAAAGTTCGAAAGGTACCACAGATGCTATTTTCTCTTTTCCAGAAAATGCATACTCTAGTATAAATGATGGCAGGGCTGTTGCAGCAGTGTTTTGTGACTTTTCGAAAGCTTTTGATTGCGTTGATCATAAAACACTGCTGCGAAAGCTCAGTCATTATGGGATAAGAGGAACAAATTTGACCTGGTTCGGTTCATATCTGTCAGGACGTCGTCAGGTTGTGAAAACTTCAAGTGGACAGTCTGATTTCAATGACATAAAACATGGTGTACCTCAGGGGTCGGTCTTAGGACCATTGTTATTTTTAATTTATTTAAATGACCTTATAACCATAGACATCGCAGGGCGATTCACTGTATTTGCCGACGATACCTCTATTATATGGAGCGATAAAGATACTGATCAGCTATCGAATATGATGAGAATGGATGTTCACAAAATTCAAACCTGGTGTAACGCAAACTCTTTATGCTTCAACCTTAATAAAACAAAACTAATAACCTTCAAATGTATACTCGGCGATATAGAATTGGAGAACCACAACATAGAAAACAAACAGCATACTAAATTCCTAGGCATTCACATAGACAATAAATTAAATTTTAAAGAACATATATCCCATTTAAGTAAACGAGTGTCTAGTGGATGTTATGCAATTAGAGTGATATCAAATGAGCTAGGATGTACTACTGCTAGAATGGCTTACTTTGCATTGATCGAATCTCATATTCGCTATGGAATAGCATTCTGGGGACATTGTAATATGCAATTACATAATACGATATTTACTCTTCAGAAGAGGTCATTAAGATACATTTCAAAGTCCAAAGCGAGAGATCATTGCAAGCCACTATTCATCAGCCACAAAATATTAACTGTCACCTGTTTATACATAATGGAAACAGTATGCTTAATTCATAAAAATAAAACTAGCATGTCTACTTCCGGAACAAATTGTCGCAATACCAGGCATGACCATATGCTTTATTTACCTATTCCAAAATTCGCTCTGACCAAGCATTCTCTGATTTATGAAAGTATTAAAGTATACAACCATCTTCCTTTATTTCTGAAGAACATTTCAGATATAAAAAAGTTCCGAAGTTCTGTTAAAGTTATTTTAATCGAAAAGGCCTATTATTCGATCAATGAATTCTACTGTGACCACCTCTAAATTTTAATTTAATTTTTAATTGTGAATTCACATTAAATCTTTATTGTCTAGTTTAGGAAATTTAGTTGATTGTAATTGTGATATTTATATTTTAAATTCTATGAATTCTAACTGTGATAATTTGATGATTGTAACTTGACTTTTGGATTGTTTTTAGGATATTTATATGACTTCAATTTGTATTTTTTATATATTTCTTATATTTTTTAAATTTTATAGAGTGTACCTTTCATGCTTTGTCAATGAGATTTATCATCTTCGACAATAAAGTATACTTTGACTTGACTTGATTCAATATTTATTTTTATTGATTGCTAGTTATAATGCTGCTACTGCTTGTGACAACTATAGCACTGAATCGCCAATTTATAGGAACTCCCCCACTCTCACCAACGCGATCTTGAACTCTCGTGGGAGAATGGCGCATGCGCACGCAGCAGCAGCATTCAAGGTCGCACTCACTCCCATTTCAGAGGTGTGAAAACACAAGGTCACGCTCACAGAAAAAGAGAGCCCCCCTCAAGGACGCACTCCTCTCAAGGCCACATCAACTCCCAAGGGCACCCTCCTCTCAAGGTCGCAACTTGAGGTCACTCCTCCCAAGATCGCATCAAGGTCATTCACCCCAAGGTCACTCCTCTCAAGGTCACTCTTCTCAAGGTCATTCACCCCAAGGTCACTATCTCAAGGTCACTCCTCCCCCCCCCCTCCTGACCCCCAAGGTTATCGACCATCAAGGTCATTGACCCCCCCAAGGCCGCGTGGGAGTGTGTGACCTTGGGAGGAGGTCTAGAACCGGCGAAAAACATATACTCACAGTCTTGCCTTCGGTCACCTTATTTCCAGTGTCAGCAGCACTCTTGACAGCCTTTTCGGTCTGCTTTTTGGTGCTAGCTGCACCCGCATTGGTACCTCTGAGGTACCAGGTTCTGAGAGGTCAAGTGTGGCCGATTTGGGTTTGCCACCCATTGCCCTGAGGGTTGTGTGACCAAATTTATAATTGATCACAAACCCCGTTTTTCTCAACCTTTCGGCTGATTGGATATCAACCAAAATGGTGAGAAGTTCTAGAGGGCCATCAGATGTTCTCCTCAGTACCCTCCAGGTGGTTGCGTTGAGGCTATTCTGAGCCTCTACCAATCCAAGGATTTTCTCCGTGGAGTATCCCTGGCTGCCTGCTAAGTACGCCACCAAGATCTCGCTGTGAGGCATTGCTGCCTCTTCGAGGACCCTCAGCTGCGCATCCTCCCAGGGTTTTATATCCCTAATGGCATCTTTCAACCACTGCACGGTGGCGTTATCGGCACACATCAGGGCTAACCAGCGAGGTCTATTGTGGGAGCTGTGGAAGTAAGGCTTTGTGGCAGCCTTTACTTTCAGCTCGATGATTTCATCCAGAATTACCTCCTTTACGTCTTCAATTTGTTCCGTTGTCAGGAAAGCTTCTGGATAGTTCATCGGCAGAATGCCCACCCTCACCCCTTGACTAAAGGTAGGTTTGGTGGGCACTGAGGCACTGCTGCCTCTGTCTGCCGCTTTAGGTCGTTTCTTTGGTTGACCATCGGGAGTCTTTTCCTCTGACCGGACTCTTTTCAGCCCTTTGTCAGAAGTTGACTCCTTGAACCTTTTTCTGGCAGCACCGATGAGCCTGATTCTGTCCTTCCCTTTCGAGAGGGCTTCTGCGGAGTTATCAGTCTCCCCGTCACTGCCAGATTTTTTGGAAAGGTCAGCTTCGGGTTCAGGACGTTAGACGTCCTGTGTAATGCTGCCCGTTTCCATGAGGATTTCGTCCTCTGTATTATTTTGGGAGTTTTCCTCACCCTGTTTTTTTCCTCAGTATCCATAAATGATCCCACGAGAAGCTAGGGAAAGAACGGTCACCTGCGACAGAGCCCCGCATGTCGCAGGAAGGCAAATTTACCCAGGGGGCGCCAGGTACCCTGGAGTTCGCATAATCGCGACTAGTCCTCCCACTAGCCATGCAGACTTTGGCATATGCTGTTCCACCTTTGTCTTGGGGAGATTTTTATTGTAGTTTCCTTCTACTTGGCCAGCTGGTTAAGGTAAGCCCCCACGCATTATCAGCGCGGTTTGTACCAGGCAGGTTTCCACAGAGAGTTCCAGCTCCCCGGCGCGCCCGAGATGATCTGGACATGACATCCAGTCGCCCCCCCAACACCCCGGGAAACAGGTTCCCTCCTCCACGCTGTGGTTCCTGATATCTCCGTTGGGGTGATATTCGGTTAGGAAATAGCAGAGCCACAAGTGATCCTGCTATTTCCGTGTCCAGCGGTGCTACGTGGAAGCAATCACCCGATGGCTGAGTTTGCCCATCATGCCACAGCCCTAACCTATATGCATGCAATTGGTTACAAGCAACAAGCCAAGCAGTGAGACAATGGCCAGAAGTAACCAACCCCGCCGACTATGGACTGTAGACTGTACTCGAGTATAGCCGAGTCTCGAAGTACCTATAGTAAGTATATGGTTTAACCGATTCCAGGTCTCGTCCCAAGGTCGTCCCCCCCAAGGCCACCCCCCAAGGTCGCATCCGCGGTACGCCACTGATGACCTTGGGGCAAGTGGTCTTGGAATAACTTTCGATTGAGAGTACTTTTGCGTTTGGTTGTCCCTGAAAGTAACAGTGACCTGTGGTGGAGTGGCCTTGGCGATTGATGATATATGCGCTCTTTTCCCGACTTTGGGAAAATGCGGAAGAGTTCCTCTGACTGAGTGTGGCTTTGAGTTTTCGCATTCTGAAGTATAATAATTTGACCTTGAACGTTGTTGCGAGTGCATGTAGTGTTTACCATCGCTGGTTCGAGGCCATATAGTGGTAGTGGAGGAGTTGATAGTCCTGTAAAAAGAAGAGGCGCAAAGGTTGATGTTTGTTGGTATTTCTCAAGGTCGCCCCTTTAACAAGGTCGCGTCACCTATTATTTACTTATTAATATATCGATATATGCAAACAAGCCTGATTGGCTGAATTATATAGTCTGTTTCGTTGATCAATTCGATCTGAAAAGTAATGATATTTGTGTTTTTTATTGAAGCTTATTATATTATAGAATGCTTTTCCTCCTGAGAATAGGCAGGTATTTCACTCTCTTCATCAAGCTCAAGGATGGCAACATCGAACAGAAGAGTTGTTCGTTGACAGATTCTGATTTCTTTTATTATATGGGTAGGTATACCTTGAGGGGTGAGTGACCCTAAGCGTTATATCTCGTAGGTAACGTCCTGAGTGGGCACTATATCTCTGGTCGAGTACTTCGCATGGCCCCATTGAGGTTTGTCTAATCTGTGGTCCAATATAGTAGGGTGTATTGTTATTCGATCAATTACAACTCTTTCAAGGCATATTTAGATTTAAAATGGGATATCAGTTTGATTCTATTTTTCGATCGCAGTCGTTGAGATATATCTATTTTTGAAAACACAATCATTCACTCATTTGAAATATTATAAGTCTCAACAACTCGGAGGGTGAACAAGTTCTGAAAAATAGATATATTTGATTATAATATGTGATGAAAATGTTTGAAAGCCACTCATTGAACTATCAAAATCATGGCACTCTGTCTATGAACGAGTGTACCTATCTCTGATTGGCAGGACGCAGGACGCAGGACGCGTGAAATGGGAATCTGATAATCTATCAGAGTTCAATACAACCAAAATTCAAGCTTGTATATTTTCTGATATGATGATGTCGAGCACGACTATTTCTCTGAAAACCTCGATACTCATGCAACAATATCATATCATGAAATGATTATGATAGGTCCATTGCTAAAACTGCCTCACAGAAACTAGGTTTTCCATTTCGGGTCGAAAGAAACCAATTCGCACAGCTTTTCATGACCTACGAGACGGAGATGTTGTTATGGACTATTGTTCATATGTTTGGAGTTCAGCTTATGCTGATGCTCCTGATGGATTCTATCCACAGAGAAGCTGATCGAATGGTTGGTTAATTTGCACTCACGAGCTGATTGACCTCTCTAGAACAGTCGTCATATTATTCAATTTGCTGATTCATAGAGGGCATACCAACCTACATAATATTTCATGGACAAGGTGGTGTTTCAACTAAATGTATAATCTGTTTTCATCAGGCCAACTTTTTTTCGTTGTAGGAGATGAAATCGTTCAAAAGATGCTTAGGAATAATTATTGTCAACAACCATTTTATTATTCACTATTTGAACGAATTACTATTACTCCCGATTTTTTTCCTATTTCTCTTTGAGCTCTGGGTACTATAATAGCATTGTTTCTACAGGATGTTTCAATAATGTGTTACGAAACTTCAAGATTATTATTTTTCAGGTAAAATCATAAAAAAGTTGATATAAACATATAGGAGCGGAAAGATAATTTAAGATAAATTCAATCCGAGAGTGGTAAAATCCGTGATGTTTGATGAAATCGGCAATACGGGTAAACAGCCTATAGCCTAATTATATTCAGAGCATTACAGTTTTACTCCTATCGGATTCAGAGACATAGCTACTCAATAGTTAATCCAATAGCAATTATCCGAATCATGAATACAATGATATTATTATGCTTGTCACATGCACTCAATTTTTTCTTCATATTAGTAGGTGAATTTCAGAATTGAATTCATATTGATAAAACATCTCAGAATGAGAAATACCAGTCAAATGATTTAACAGGGCAATAGATTTGGTTGTGCAAGTGAAGTTTTTTCTTGGACATTAAATCATCGCTTCGTCACTTGGGTTTTCTTATTCCTGAATAATTATCTCGAACGCCTATTCTCAACTAACCCAATTATGGCTTCAAAATTGATTTCTCATCAAGTCAGAGGCCTACAGCTTTTTGCGTTCATGGATTACTTCACTCATTTATAACACCTTTGAAGTTGTAGAAACGAAAGTAGATGTTTTTCGCCGGTTCTCCTCCGGACCTCCCCCTAAGGTCACACACCCCCACGTGGCCTTAGGAGGAACTCCTTAGCAATACATCTGACCATGTTTCGTTTTGATAGTCGTGTGCGAAAGTAGAAAAAAAAATTAATTTTGAAAATTCAGTTTTCTCGATGTACAACATAGTGGTCACATTGTGCAAGGAATTATTTCATCATATCTCGATTCTAGAACCTCTGAGCAATACATCTGACCATGTTTCGTTTTGATAGTCGTTTGCGAAAGTAGAAAAAAAATAATTTTGAAAATTCAGTTTTCTCGATGTCCAACATAGTGGTCACATTGTGCAAGGAAATTTTCCATGATATCTTGATTCTAGAACTCCTGAGCAATACATCTGACCATGTTTCGTTTTGATAGTCGTTTGCGAAAGTAGAAAAAAATATTAAATTTGAAAATTCAGTTTTCTCGATGTACAACATAGTGGTCATATTGTGCAAGAAATTTTTCCATGATATCTTGATTCTAGAACTCCTAAGCAATACATCTGACCATGTTTCGTTTCGATAGTCGTTTGCGAAAGTAGAAAAAAAAAATTAAATTTGAAAATTCAGTTTTCCTGATGTACAACATAGTGGTCATATTGTGCAAGAAATTTTTCCATGATATCTCGATTCTAGAACTCCTAAGCAATACATCTGACCATGTTTCGTTTTGATAGTATTTTTCGAAAGTAGAACAAAAAATTAATTTTGAAAATTCAGTTTTCTCGATATACAATAACATAGTGGTCACATTGTGCAAGGAGTTTTTCTATGATATCTCGATTCTAAAACTCCTAAGCAATACATCTGACCATGTTTCGTTTTGAAAGTCGTTTGCGAAAGTAGAAAAAAAAATTTTGAAAGTTCAGTTTTCTAGATGTACAACATAGTGGTCACATTGTGCAAGGAATTTTCCCATGATATCCTGATTCTAGAACTCCTAAGCAATACATCTGACCATGTTTCGTTTTGATAGTCGTTTGCGAAAGTAGAAAAAAAATTATGTCGAAAATTCAGTTTTTTTCGTGTACAACATAGTGGTCACATTGTGCAAGGAATTATTTCATCATATCTCGATTCTAGAACCTCTGAGCAATACATCTGACCGTGTTTCGTTTTGACAGTCGTTTGCGAAAGTAGAAAAAAAATTAATTTTGAAAATTCAGTTTTCTCGATGTACAACATAGTGGTCACATTGTGCAAGAAATTTTTCCATAATATCTCGATTCTAGAACTCCTGACTCCTGAGCAATACATCTGACCATGTTTCGTTTTGATAGTCGTTTGCGAAAGTAGAAAAACAAATTCATGTTGAAAATTCAGTTTTCTCGATGTACAACATAGTGGTCACATTGTGCAAGGAATTTTTCCATGATATCTCGATTCTAGAACTCCTAAGAAATACATCTTACCATGTTTCGTTTTGTAAGGCTATTAGCTTACAAGATCGTGAAGTGGCGCTCTAGCTCGGGTATTTCTATTTACAATCTCGGGCGCCACCTATCTTATAGTGGTAGGTCCACTTGCACCGGGCAACTATCAATGAAGAAAGTTAATTCCAGGGGTCTATGAAGTAACTGTAAAAGTGACAGAAGTAATATAGTTGAAAAGAAAACAATATATACAACAAAACTATTTTAATTATTCTATTCTATATGTACACAATATACACACTCTATAAAATCTCGGTGTACCGAGTCGATTCGCGTCACTACGATTCAATTACCCCCTCTGAGACATACGGTTATCATCTCTGGTTGAACTAAATGACTCAAAAGCAAGTGCAATAAATTACGCAGAGAGCATTGCCTACCAATAACTTGCTCTCACGGTTCTCACCAACTATTCACGCTAAGTCTTAACGTGAACAATCCTGAAAAATATATTAGTAATACCCTCATCACACTATCCTAGTTATTCTACACCACCCTCGTCCTCTGCTCCTCTACGGTCGGTCGGCTTCCCAGCGTAGCTGCCTGTCGGTACGGCTCGGCCCGCTTCGCTGACGGTCGGTCCTAGTTCCTCTCCTCTCTCCTCTGCTTGGCTGGTCTGCTAGTTCTGCTGGTCCTCCTGGTCCTGCTGGTTGGTTGGTCCCTCCCCAGCAAACACTGGGAAGTAACTGTAAAATGTACTATGGAAGTAACTTTGCGACTGAAACCTCGCATGCGATGTACCAAAAACATTTCCTCCCGCTCGCATTTGCAGCGAAATGTCCGCGACATCAAGTACGCATTTCAAGTCATTGTGTTGTTCAAATTGTAATTTGAAAAAATAGCCCCCAATAAACATCCATCCGTAGTCACGTTTGTGGAAGATTTTAATTCAATAAATGTATGATTAATAGCCACATTGCGTACTTTTATGCGAGGTTTCTTCGATACCTCATTATGCCATCTCCTTTCTGTTATACAAATCTCAATTGTTCAGTAGTCCAATTGATAACCACATTGGGTCGTTTTATGCGAGGTTTATTCGAGACTTCACTGTAGTGTTCCTTTTGTAACCACACGGCAAACGCATACATAATGGTCATTTGTCATTAATCATCATACATGTTACTAATATTAATAGCTCAGTAGTCGCAGCGATATCCATTTCGGTCACTTCAAGCGAGGTTTCTTCGAGACATCATAGTTGCATTTCTTTTTTCATTACACAAAGAAAACATATATCCAATATAAGATGGATTTTCAGTAGTGCTTTTGTATCATTGTTTATGAGCGAAAGTAGATCGCGCGTTAGCCGTTCCCTCTGTCGGTGCGGTCAACTATTAACTGAATGCTCACGCGACTGACTTTACTCATTGCTGATACTGGGCGGGTATTTATTGAATCTAGGGATTCATGCTCTGCATTTTCCGAGGTTTTTGAGTCTGGTTCTATCCAAACACATGCATATTTTCAATACTACTATTCCATAATATAATTAACTGATCTGAATAATTATTATGAGTAAAACAACGATGTTTTTCTTTTTTCAAACAAAATCAGCGAAACGAGCAGAATCGTATGCAAAATAATTATTTGAATTTTATATTCATTTATAAACTTTACATCTGTGTTCAAAGTTCTCAAAAGCTACTAATTCATCAACAGTCATTAGTTAAATACAGGAATAACGCAACATTTTGTTTTCCTATCAATTAAATTTGACTGAAAATGGTGTAATGAAATATTATTATATGTTATTGTTAAATTGTCTACCTATAATATCTTTCACCTACCTAATATAGGTACATACTGTTACAAATTTGGTTACTCTACAGGGATCTCAAACATAATGCTGAGGGATATATAGGTACAGTTGAATCGGGGTAGCCTAATATTTTTTTCAATTGAATGACCAAAGGTGAATCAATTTCAGATTGCAACAAATATTGTTCATCCATATTGTCAATGATCAGCTCGAAATATATAAACAACGTGTGAATATGCGAATAAATACAACTTATATTCACAAGAATAAACAGCCACATTGGGAACATGAAGTGACGCACTCAGAGAAGAATTTAAATTTCATCCATTTCATGTTAACATTGTGATGATCTCGAATAGACTTCGTTGCGAAGTTGCTCGATGGCAAAGTTTTCAACTAGAAATTTGCTACTATCTGTGGAAGTGGCATTGTGGTTATTAATCAATATCCCCAAATTATCATCACTGCATCATTGGATTTTTGTTAACAAAGCAATGTCTCAATATTGCTATGTTTGGAATAAATATGCGTAATCACAATGAATA
This sequence comes from Chrysomela aeneicollis, assembly GCA_029955515.1. NCBI lineage: Eukaryota > Metazoa > Arthropoda > Insecta > Coleoptera > Chrysomelidae > Chrysomela > Chrysomela aeneicollis. The sequence goes on along the minus strand of JARUHQ010000005.1, from coordinate 6,961,339 downwards.
TATCTTTCAATGTGCAATTCGAGACTTCGCAAAACTGCCAAGTGATGTAACGTGTTTGCTGGGTCGCTGTGCAGCTACTGAATTTTCAGTCTGCTGTCTGTAATAGATTCGAGTTTGCATCGTTTGAAAACCAATGGAAGTCATCCATTTCAAACACTGGAATTCTTGAAACTCGACTACTCTCCTAGCAGATACAGGGATTTTATATATACAGTAGGATGCAAATGTATGGAATAAATTCATTATCTCTAACGTTTATGAATTTTAAGGAAAATCCCGAGACAGGTCGATTTTTATTTTCAAATTGACATCTCTTGATATACATACGGAGTTTGTGACGTCATCCGCGTAGTTGTGGTGACGTCATCGATTATTTTTTTAAATAGGAAGACACCCTGTTTATTTTTTTTTCTGGATGGTATATTCATTGTCTATCTGACCATATACTAATATCAGGACAATAAAGTGATACAGAGTGTGAAAACATTATTTTATATTTACAACATCATTATGCTATCAATGTACGCAATTACCTTAATAGGTTTTTAGAGGGTCAATCGAATGGCCAACTATATCTCCTGATTCAACTCCTCTCGATTTTTTCTTCTGAGGTTATCTGTAGAGCAGTTTATGTAGGAAGCCGGAAAGATCAGATAATTTGAAAGAACGAATACGAGTGAATATTTCACAAATATATTCAGAAACGATAGCAAAGTTCAAGAATGATTTGTTTTCTGTCTATCACATTGTATTTTTGCAGAAGGTCACAAATTTGATTATTTATTATAACGGTTTCCGTTGTAAATATAAAATAATGAATAACTTTTTCTCACCCTATATTACTTTAAACTCCTAATATTAGTATACGGTCAGATCGACAATGAATATACCTTCCAGAAAAAAAATTGAACAGGGTGTCTTCCTATTTAAAAAAATAATCGATGACGTCACCACAACTACGCGGATGACGTCACAAACTCCGTATGTATATCAAGAGATGTCAATTTGAAAATAAAAATCGACCTGTTTCAGGATTTTCCTTAAAATTGATATACTTTAGAGATAATGAATTTATTCCATACATTTGCATCGTACTGTATGCTCGGCTCTACGCTTCTTCGTACCTAAAATAAAAAGGGGCCTGCGATATCAGGCAGGCCTCAGGCAACAGCAACTAGTCTCCTCTCAAAGGTTTAGTTGTAAAAACAACTGTTTTCTACGCTTCAATGCGGGAAACGAATTCTATGGCGACTTATTTTGTCGCCAACAAGATTCACAATGTAAATAAGCCAAGCCTGGCTGTAGACCTCTAGAAATTCCAATAGGTTTAGCACCGAAAGCAATATTTCACGATGTTTCTAATCAACAAGTGGCATGGGGACTGCCCAGCGCACAAGTGATACACGATCACAAGTTTCAAGTTTATATATGTTTATTTTGATGAAGTGGTGTTTTTAGTTCTTAAGATATCTATATTTCCCTGAGTGTTGTTATAGGACTTTCGGCGTCCTTTTCAACACTTGAATGATTTTAATTTTTGGTGGTTAAAAAGTTGTATACAATGCAATTTGGAATGATTTGAGCTGAGCTTATTTGGAGGTGGAAACAGTCTGCGGACTTGTTGTTTCCCTAATTTAAATCGCTGCCCATTTGGCGAGGACCACGGGAAACCGCAGAAAAACCGTGGTCACAGCGGATATGTACAGTTTTGCCTTAAGTATGTTGTGGATTATCTGATTGTTTGGCTTCTTCTTCTTTTTTCAGGTTTGAGGCTTCTTGGATGTGTTGCTTTCCCGCCAGTTGGCGGGAGAGGGTGGTGCTTCCGTCAAATGGTCTGACGGAAGCCGATGGTGGTTGCTAAGAGGGGGGGGAGCTCTTGGCGCTCCCCCCGAGGAGCAGAATTCGTCTGGGCGTTATGGCGCCTTGGCGCCGTGGTTCTTTTTTCCGCTATCTTACAGATAGCGGAGTGTTGTCCAGTGCTTCCTCCAGCTCCTCGGGGAGGTCGTTGCAGAGGTTTAGGAGGCGGTAGTTGGGCATGGCGAATTTCAATTTTGGGCGTCTGCGTAGTGGGCGTCCGTCGCTCCACGAGGTTCTCAAGGTCGCGTTTGCGGCCTCGTTGTTTATTCCGCGTAGAGTTCTGGTTGCGTACCCCGCCTGGAGGGTCTTGAGGCGGTCTGGTATTGGCTTGACGTCCGTGTTGATATACACCTGGGTGGAAGGATATCTGTAGTGAAGGTATTGGCATTTACGAAGAATTTTTCGTTCGGTGGCTTGAAGAGCGTGGGTTTGTTTGGGTTTGAGTTGGGAGTAGATGATGGCTTTATACTCAGCTATTGGCCTAATGAACGTTTTGTATGTGTGGAGGAGGGTGTTTGGGTGGCAGCGACCAAATCTTCCACTCAGAGCGCCCAGGAGAGAGGCTCTTACACGATCACTGCGCGCTCGGATATTTATACGTTTAGCGGTTCTCCATGAAACGCCGCCCACTGAATTGGAGCGCTCTCGTTGGCCCGCTCTGTTCTCCGCTATTCTAGCGGACTGTGGCCCGCCAAGACGTTTCTCGTGCTCGGGCAGGGCTCTTCTCGTTCTCTGGGAACATCTCCAAGGGTCTTTATTATTATTTTATATTGCTAAGGGGCTCAACCGATGACATGTTCTCGACTACCTCGATTCTCGGTTCCACCACTCTTCTCAAAGAGTGGGGCGCACATGTACAAAACGGTGTGCGCGGGCACGCTCTGTGTCAGTCTGTGTATCGCAGCGATGTCTCGACAAGAACTCTCATATACCGTGCGTTCCGCATTATTTCCGGTTATCGAAATAAATACTTGCATACGACCCTATCATGACTATTTGACTGACCATGATATTAACAAGAAGAAAACTCAAAACCGAATTACTATTCAAACCGATACTATATCGTATGTCTCATATACAAAATAATAGTAACTTCGTTACAGTTTTGATAGTCGTTTGCGAAAGTAGAAAAAAAATTTTGAAAAATTCAGTTTTCTCGATGTACAACATAGTGGTCACATTGTGCAAATAATTTTTCCATGATATCTCGATTCTAGAACTCCTAAGCAATACATCTGACCATGTTTCGTTTTGATAGTCGTTTGCGAAAGTAGAAAAAAAAATTAATTTTGAAAATTCCTTTTTCTAGATTTACAACATAGTGGTCACATTGTGCAAGGAATTTTTATATGATATCTCAATTCTAAAACTCCTAAGCAATACATCTGACCATGTTTCGTTTTGATAGTCATTTGCGAAAGTAGAAAAAAAAATAATTCTGAAAATTCAGTTTTCTCGATGTACAACATAGTGGTCACATTGTGCAAGGAATTTTTCTATGATATCTCGATTCTGAAACTCCTGAGCAATACATCTCATTCCGAGACGCGAGTTCTACGACCAGAACTCATCTCCACCCGTACCAAGGATATTAAACTGTAAAGGATTGCTCAATCCCTATGCTGGCAATGTAAACACGTTGAATGACGTCACTGATTCGACCTTGTTGTTCATTGGTCGAGAGGACGACCATCGGAAGTTATTATGTCGCCATTGAAACTTTTCGCGAAATTTCAAAATTGGAATGAATTTAGTGAATTAAAAATAAAATGGTACTTTATATAAGTGAATGAAGTAAGTACATGCAATACAAAATTCTGAATATATAAAATCTTACTTTTATAGGTGAATTAGTTGTTTTGTGTGCTGTAACTGAGGGCGGAATGAGCACGGCATGAGCAATTGAGCACAGGTCTGAGGGTGTAGATGATTCAAGGAAACCCAAAACAACAAATAATTTCCTTCTGTTTTTCCAAAACCCACAACAATTAGAAGTGAATTTCACGATCTGGAAAACTTCCTTTGTGGAATCCAAGTGATTCCAGTAGATTTGTTCTATTTTATGTGATCAAGATTATGAGCAGGAACATGGCAGGACCTACTAAATGAACCCTGAAGGTATATTATTATAATATATGCTCTTGAGGAGTAATATCTTTTTATGGAAAAAGTAGGGAATATGGGTCCAAGCCCGATTTCGACGAAACTTTCACAGATGCTTTAAAACATGATAAAAATACTATACCCATCAAAATTTTTCCGCGGAAAGAGCTTTCTCTATGTTTTTTTCGAAAAAAATACAATCCATTTCTGGCTTTCAAAACACGCACACAATTCGTAGTAAAGGAGTATCCAATGAATCTTTTAGGTTGATAGGCACTCTATTGAACCAACAATAATCACATGCACAAACTAGATAAGTCAACTAATTCTTTGAAACTAATATTAAGAATTAAAAAAGTTAATAACTTGTTATCAATGAAGTATGAAAACAAAAACATTGTGATTAGCAAATGACACTAATGACAGCTTGTCTTAATGGAACGGAGAAGATATTGTTGCGACGTTGCCGGTTGGATTCCAGAAAGATTCTATTCAATTGTAATCAAATAGAATTTATTAAATAATTAATGAGTTTTTGAAGATGGTATCACTTCCACATAAAAATTATTCACTCATTCCTCGTATGTTTCAATAAAATATTTTTTGTGCAATGGAAACATCAATATCATGCTTTTTCAATTCAATCTAGTAATCTGAAATGAAATCACATCTTCCATGACAAAAAGTAGTCAGTATGAATGTCACTCATCTTGAATTGACAATGAACCTTATTCGTCTGTATAAAATTTGTGAAAATAAGCAACTTTTAATTCATAATTTGAGAACATGGCACCTGATACCCCAAGATGGGGAGTATATGTGTCCAAAATGCGGTGGTCCATTAACATTGCGAGAAGATAACTCAAGGTATTTCTATTTGACATTTATTTCTGCATTAGTAATAATTCCTTCAATTTCTTCTGATGAATTTTATGCCACAATTATCAATGTTCACGTAAATATATACATAGAATATTGAAAAATAAATTGAGTATCATCCGTTGAGAAATCTGTGACATGTATAAAAAGCGTCAAATACAAATGACAAATACGAAACGAAGAGAAGAATACGACGCAGAGATGTCAGTTTTCCCACAATTTTTGCATATTGAGTGAATATAAAAATTTGATAGCGAATACGAATTAAATAATTGTATAAAAACGAATAATTGATAATGAAAAACAAATGTGACATTTCGTACATCCCTGTTACTATTTTTCTGAACATTACGTAAAAACTTCAATCCCGTATTGTTGACATTAAATAATACCTACGCGAGCGAAGCGAGCGCGCTCGGTCGACATTTCGCAAATCCGCGCGCGCGAATTTGCGAAATGTCGACCGAGCGCGCGCATGCCTATCACCACGTTGTTCATTTTTCTCTACTTCTTGTAGGAACGCTAATAATGAAATCAGAAAGAAGGGAAAAATCACTAAACCTAACCTAACCTAGTAGGAACGCTAATAATGAAAACAGAAAAGAAGGGAAAAACCACTAAACCTAACCTATCCTAACCTAACCTAACCTAGTAGGAACGCTAATAATGAAAACAGAAAAGAAGGAAAAAACCACTAAACCTAACCTAACCTAACCTAGTAGGAACGCTAATAATGAAAACAGAAAAGAAGGGAAAAACCACTAAACCTAACCTAACCTAACCTAACCTAACCTAACCTAACCTAACCTAACCTAACCTAACCTAACCTAACCTAACCTAACCTAACCTAACCTAACCTAACCTAACCTAACCTAACCTAACCTAACCTAACCTAACCTAACCTAACCTAACCTAACCTAACCTAACCTAACCTAACCTAACCTAACCTAACCTAACCTAACCTAACCTAACCTAACCTAACCTAACCTAACCTAACCTAACCTAACCTAACCTAACCTAACCTAACCTAACCTAACCTAACCTAACCTAACCTAACCTAACCTAACCTAACCTAACCTAACCTAACCTAACCTAACCTAACCTAACCTAACCTAACCTAACCTAACCTAACCTAACCTAACCTAACCTAACCTAACCTAACCTAACCTAACCTAACTTTATTGAAATTTAAGTTACCGGAGATCCGCTCACTTTTTATTTATGAAAGGATAAATGAAAATATAGTTTCCCATTTTCTTACATAATATATCATAAATGAAAATCCTTTGATATGGCGATAATATTCATCAAAGGGACAATTGAAAAGATCATTCCAAAATACATCATTCTTGTTTTTTAGAGTTGATGGCTGGAAATGGAGATGTATTAATCACATCTCGGAAAGAAAGCAAAAAAGAAAGATGTGTGGATTTTCAAGAGAGTTTCGTCACGGAACCTTTTTTTCAAAAACCAAGCTCTCGATATTCCAAGTATTAGGGTTTGTTAATCTATGGGTAGCCAATGCTTCATTGAAATTGATTAGTGAACAATTAGAAATTTGTCAGTCTTCCACCATAGATTGGGCAAGTTTTTGCAGGGAAGTTGTTTTCGAATCCTTTTTTGCAAATCCAGTCAAATTAGGAGGAATAGGAAAAGTAGTCGAGATTGATGAAAGCAAATTCGGCAAAAGGAAGCATCACCGAGGACATCATGTTGAAGGACAATGGGTATTTGGAGGTTATGAACGTGGTTCCGGCAGAGTCTTTATGGTTGCTGTCGAGCAACGCGATACTGATACCCTTTTACCCATAATTGAGAAATGGATTGAAAAGGGCACCACTATATATTCCGATTGCTGGAAGGCTTATAACTGTCTATCTAATGAAGGTTATCAGCACTTAACAGTTAACCACTCCATCACGTTCAAAGACCCTGAGACTGCGGTGTCCATACCAATAGTATAGAATCATCTTGGAGACATGCTAAGGCAGTAAATCCATCGAATGGTAGAAAAAAAGCTCATATACCTGGAAATTTAGCCCGCTACATGTTTTATAAGAAATGTAGCGAGTTAAATTTGAACAGAACAGAGGAGTTCTTCAAATTGGCAGGAGAACTGTACGATCCTCGAAAACAGGATTACAATTCTATTCACGTTGCTGATGACGACGAAACATCTGAATTGATTGATGATTTTTGAATATTGAATATTGAACGGTCCTTTTCAGGACCATCACTATTTTTCTATAGAATTCGTTGATTGAATGTGGTGCGATTTTTATTGAGTTGAAACATCAATTAGTCAACAGAATGACAATTTATTTATCTTTGTTCCTGAAATTTTGGCATTCTGGTCCTCTCTGCTCCGAAATATTTCGTTTATTGTACCTAAATCGAATGTTTTCGGAATCGAAACGGCAACATCGCAAAAGTAGCTTTGCTGTTTGAGGAAATTGAAGGAATCTGTCATTTGCCAAATAATAAATGCATCAATGTATGGATAGAAAATATCAATCAGTTTATTCCTATTTCAAACGTTTTGAGAATTATTAGTACTCATAAATGACTAAAAATGTGTTGGTAAAACTAGTAGCCGTTTAAAAAAGTGTGTCTCAATCGTATGGATGCATTTTTTACTCCGTCCAATAGGTTGTATTCCTGTTTTGATAGTAGAGAGTACCAAGACATAAATTTTTAACAAAAACATGGAAAAAGGTCTTTCCGCGGAAAAATTTTGATGGGTATAGTATTTTTATCATGTTTTGAAGCATCTGTGAAAGTTTCATTGAAATCGGGCTTGGACCCATATTCCCTACTTTTACCCTTTTTATTGTTGTCTTTGTATTGTAGATTTACTAGTGAAGAGATTATTGGAACACAAATGTTTCACTGAATAAGGTGTGTGACAGAAAATATTGAGAACATCATCATCCATATCCCAAAATGTCTGAACATTTTGCTCCATTTCAGAAAATGCATATTCTCTTCTGATCCTGAAATTATCACATCTTCATCCCATAATAAGTAATGACTGAACTCACTAAGTTGAAGAAAGCGATTCAATAAAAATAACAAATTGTGAAAAATGTCAAAAACAATCAACTCAGGTAGATATAATAAAAAAATCAAAATTGTTGGTGTATTATACTATGGAAATCATATATTATGTTATGTTCCACAACCACGCCACTGGAATATGCATCAAGAAAACGCTGATGAAGCAACGATGCTGCGAAGAAACTGTCGACGAGCTTTTCTCAATGATTCACTTTAGCACTTGCATAGAATAAACATGTTATCAAATTAATCCAAATCATATAATCTATAATCAACATTTGTAAGAATAAAACAATTGTGCATGTCTACTCTTCATTCTACAACTAACCAGGAAAGAACCTAACAAAATTGGCGCAGTCGAAATAGGATTTGCTAGAAGAAGATCCGGTGATTTCCTGAGAATCAGCATCCAGATCTTCAGCAACAACCTTGGTTAGCACAGAATCAGAGACAGAAACCATCCACTGGTGTCAAACGTGAGTAGATAGACTTTTTGTTTGCCGATTTTTATTTATGTTGATCTATCAATCCCTAAATCAACCACAATGCAGAATCCAGACCCTCCAACTCCTTCACCAACCTCAACAAACCCAATTCAAAATATACCAATACATTCAATGTCAGATATCAGATCAATCATTTCTGAAGATTTTCACGGTGATCGAAACAAGTTATATGATTTTCTTCAAGATTGCGGACAAGCTTGGGCATTTCCATATAGCACACGTACGTCTAATGTACATCCAATGGATGTACATCATGGATCTCAGAGACGTCCAGTGGACATCCGGTTACGTCCGAAATAGGTCCATTAAATGTCCAGATACACTGGAAATAACGTCTTATGTACGTACACCGTGGACGTCCAATGGACGTACATAAATAACATCTATTGGACGTACAAGATGAAACTTATACGTCCATTAAAGTCCAGAATAGGTCCACCTAATGTACATATATAGTACATATAACACCATCTTATGTACGTACGTCGTGGACGCACAATGTACATACATAAAGAAGGTCCATTGTACGTACAACCTGGATGTTGAATAAGTTCATTAGACATCTGAAAAGTCAGGAAAAATAAATCTGAAAATTGTTGAAATCAATATTCTTTAATGAAATTAATTGAATGTAATGAATGGATGTAATAAATACAATATGTTAATTAAGTAGGTACCCAATAGCTGACATATAAAAACAAAAACTAATAGATACAAAATTCAGGAGACAAAAAATAAATGATAGAAATTTAACAAAATATATACCTTGAACATCATAACAGAACAGAGGGAGCAAGATAGTAGATTGATTTTCATTCCAAGGCTCTTCTTGACCATTTCATGATGTATTTCCAAAGCATCGCTGTAATATTGCCTTCCTATAAATTTAAACACAGAAAAATAGAATAGGATACAATGAATTGGCCAAATCTTATGTAGGATGCTATAGTACTGATGATAACCATTTCTACTACTAATGAAATTGAGTTGAACAATGGATATTAGGGTAGCGAAAGTTATCTTGCAAATGAGTTTATCAAATCTATAAATATATATGAATGATGAGGAAGGGAATTGCATATTGTTGAATGAATTTAAACAATCCTGATATACCTACATCTACTGAATTCAAGATTAAACCTGATATTTCACTCACTTTATTATGTCAGCTATTATCATGAACATTAATTTATGTTCTGTTTCATGAAAACTAAGTTGGTATAGCTTCAGCTTTCATAGTCATAAGTTGGTCAGGAGGTTGGAGCTGTGACATGCATATCTTCATTGAATTGGACTATTCATTTCTCTGAAAAATAGGAATATTCAAAAGCAATAAAGAATATCTCAATCATGCATCATATAGGTACTCACTGTTGTTTGAAAATCAGATTTTTCCAAATACCTCTTCGATTTCAGTCAGCTTCTTGGCACTATTGTATAAAAACGATGAAAACTTTGTGAACATTGAATCCGTACTTCTTCTATAGCGAACAACATAACGAAATAAGAGTAACAGAAAACTAGAAATATAATATTCATTTAGTTTTCACCATGCTAAAGGCGAGGTGATATAACCTTATAACTATGCACTAACCTAACCTCACACTCTTCACTCTTCTTCTCTTCTGACTAATATCCCTGTTTTGTCCATTTTCGTACGTACAACGGACATACAATTTTAAACACACAATGTTTGTTCATATTTGTACATAATGGATATACATCATGCGTTTATGAATGTTTGGTCTTAAAATGGTCTGGAGTCGAAGTCCATTGAACTAACAATTTGGGACATCCAATAAGCACCCATGTTTGTACGTACAATAGACGAACAAATTTGGACATATTAGACATGATCCGCCCATTGAATGAACGACAACGTACAATAAGTGCATTTACAAATTGATCCTCGTCTGTTCATCCCATGGATGTTCAAGATTGTACATTCATGGATGTTTCAAAATTTCATCCAATATTGTACATTCGATGATTATACATAAACGTACAAGTCGTGGATTTACATATAACATCCAATTTTGTACATTCGAGAGACGTTCAATAACGTACATATATGGATGTTTGACACATATCCAATATTATAAGTACAATGGACATCCATAAGACATCCAGTTATGAAAGTACAAAAAATATCCAGAATTTTACATCCAATGAACGTCCATATAAGTCCTATGGACGTTTGGACTTCATTTGGATCTGAAATGGATGTCCACTGGACGTCGTGTGCTATATGGGTTATGTCGTGGTCCTCAAAAAACTCTTCTCATTTCATTCATTGAATCGAAATTGAAAGGTTCAGCTCGTGCTCAAACAAGATTCAAAGTTTTCAATGATTTTGATGATTTCAGAACTTGCCTAATTCAATTATTTGGCGATCGACGCGATCTTTCACAAATTCTAGAAGAACTCAATACAGTCAGACAATCTAGAAATGAATCAGTTCAGAGTTACTTCAATAAAATCGAGAACTTACAAACACATGCTTTCAACTCAATCAACATGAATGACGAAGGTGCATTAGGTAAAACGGAACTAATAAAAGAATTAGCTCTTCAAAGATTTGTTTTGCACTCAAATGATGAAATATCCTCAGCATTACGACGATCAAAACCAATCAATATAAAAGACGCACTAACTGAAGCATTACTCGAAGAAAAATACCTACTCGCTAGGAAATCCAAATTTTTCAATAACACGAACGAGAAATATTGTAATTTTTGCAAAAAGAAAGGACATTTGATCAAAGACTGTCGCAACAAAAACAACTCAGAGTCACAACCTTCCACCTCGCAACAACAAAATTTCAACAAATTCTGTAATTATTGTAAGAAAAAAGGACATTTGATTTCAGAATGTCGAAAACGAGAATACAATAATAAACGTAATCAAAATGATTCAAACTCCAACACGAATAACTCGAACAATAACCAAAATCATAACCAATCCAACTCTCAAGGTAATCGCACCTCGAACCAAACAAGAACAAATCCAACAAATCAAGCAAACTCTCAATCGCTTCATTTAAACTCCAACAGTTCAACCGAAAGTGTCGCAGCGTTGAACTAGAATCCAAAGACGACACAAAATCCATGTTTCAAACGAATTCTGAAGCTTCAAATCCAAACGAAAAAGAACTATATTCTGAAGAAAACACCCAGTATAATAACGAGAATGAGATCATCAGTAACATTACAAGAAACTTTTCCCAGCAAATCTTCAACGTAAACTCAAACTGGAACAATATGTTGTATGTAATACTACCTCATCTCGATAAGAATAATGAAATCATATATTTCAAGTTTCTTCTCGATACAGGTTCTAGTGTTTCACTGATAAAAAGCAGAAAGCTGAAAAGCACATCCTTGAGGTACAACCCGAACGAAGTATTGAATGTCAGCGGAATAACTTCTGACACGCCACTTGTTACACAGGGCGCAATTTTCATCACACCAACCTTTTCAGATTACGAAAATCATGAAATGAACATCAAATTCCACATTCTCCCAAAGCATTCAGCTGTTCCATGTGACGAAATATTGGGAAATGACTTTCTTATACAGCAACAAGCCGAGATTGATTTGAACAAGCGAGAATTAAAATTAAAATCTTTATCTTTTCCACTGAAACTCTCATTTGAACATGAATACATCAACATGACTCATATAAAGCCAGTAATCACTCTTGAACCAAGATCTGAAACCATTATAAAGGTTCACATCAATAATCCACAAATTTCAATAGGAATATCTCCCGATATTCAACTTGCTCAGGGAATATTTTTAGCAAAAGGAATTCTGAAAGTAGATTCTTATAATGAAGCAGTTACTACTATTGTAAACACTAATGATGAGAAAGTTACTATAAATAACATGAGTTTAACTCTCGAACCTTTTTCGGAAGAAAAATCTTTTGTTTTTTGCACAGATAAAATGGAAAATAAGAACCAAGAAACGAAAACCGAACGAATGCAAATTTTGCGGAACAATTTGAGACTCGAACATTTGAATAGTGAAGAAGAACAATCAATCTGGAATATTTGTCGAAAATTCAATAACATTTTCCATTTACCAGATGCGGGCGATGAACTCACTTGCACTGATGTTATTTCACATGAAATAAATACAACTACACCACAACCAATCGCATCAAAGCTTTATCGATTCCCAAAAATACACGAAGACGAGGTCAACAATCAGATAGGAAAAATGTTGAAACAAAAAATAATAAGACCTTCAGTATCTCCTTATAACGCACCACTATGGGTAGTCCCCAAAAAAATCGACTCTTCAGGTAAAACTAAATGGAGAATTGTCGTAGACTATAGACGTCTCAATGATGTCACAATTGGTGAAAACTTCCCATTACCTAGAATTGACGAAATATTAGATCAACTAGGATATGCGTGTTACTTTACCACTTTAGATTTATCGAGCGGTTTCCATCAAATAAAAATGAAAGAATCAGATTGTCCAAAAACAGCGTTTTCAACTCAGAACGGACATTATGAGTTCCTGAGAATGCCATTTGGGGTCAAGAATGGTCCTGCTTGCTTTCAGAGATTAATGTCCATAGTTTTGACAGGATTACAAAATAGTCATTGCTTCGTATACCTCGATGATATAATCGTATACGCATCTTCACTGCAAGAACATGAAGTAAAACTAAAAGCAATATTCGAACGTCTAGAACAAAATAAATTAAAGCTTCAACCCGACAAATGTGAATTTCTACGAAAAGAAATTACATACTTAGGTCATGTTCTATCAGAACATGGAGTGAAACCTAACGAACAGAATATCATTGCGGTTAGTAATTTCCCAACACCCAAAACACCAAAAAATATCAAGCAATTCTTAGGACTTGCTGGATATTACCGAAAGTTTATACCAAACTTCGCTAAAATCGCAAAACCATTAACCTTACTGTTGAAAAAAGACTCAAAATTCACTTGGAGCGATTCACAACAATCTGCTTTCGAAGAACTAAAAAATATTCTCACTGAAGAACCAATTCTACAATATCCAAACTTCGAAAAAGAATTTATTTTAACGACCGATGCATCAAATTTCGCTATTGGCTCTGTTTTACCTCAAGGCGAAATTAACAGCGACTCACCTATAGCATACGCATCAAGGACCTTAAATCAACACGAAATAAGTTATTCATCAGTAGAAAAAGAACTTCTGTCCATAGTCTGGTCAATTAAACATTTTAGAGCTTATATTTTTGGCAGAAAATTCAAAATTGTAACCGATTGTCGTCCACTAACATGGTTATTCAATTGCAAAGACCCTTCATCACGTCTTGTACGTTGGCGTCTTCAACTCGAAGACTATTCTTATGAAATCATTTATAAACCTGGTAGAATAAATTCTAATGCAGACGCACTTTCACGTAACCCTGTATTATGTATGGATACTTCGAGAAATTTTGATGACTTTATCAAGTTCCACTATATGAATAGAACATTACATGATATTCCGATAATAAAAGAAAATATTTTTTCAACAACGCCTAACGTCTTACTAATTTCAAAAGATTTTGACGAAGAGAATAAGTTTTTCAGTAATATCAATCAGCAGTACGATACGAATAGAATAAATCCAGACGAACTCTCTTTACATGACATAATCGTATTAAATAACAACGATAAGAAAACATACCTCATGGTAACCCATCTCAATTACTTCGACACTCCGAGCTCGAAAGATATATTTTATACATTACTAAATTTATTCGCGGAAATAAGAAAAGCTAACGAGACAAAATTGTTCATGAAAGATTTTCGTTTTTATAATCCCAATATGAAATTGGCTGTCATGCAAGACATGATATTTTACATCTTTCAAGATCAAGTTGATATAAATTTTGTACTCAGAAAAATTAATCTATGCGGAGAGATGTTATGTTCCACAACCACGCCACTGGAATATGCATCAAGAAAACGCTGATGAAGCAACGATGCTGCGAAGAAACTGTCGACGAGCTTTTCTCAATGATTCACTTTAGCACTTGCATAGAATAAACATGTTATCAAATTAATCCAAATCATATAATCTATAATCAACATTTGTAAGAATAAAACAATTGTGCATGTCTACTCTTCATTCTACAACTAACCAGGAAAGAACCTAACAATTATATACATTATAAAATCAAAATGTTTTATTTGTTCCATAATATTTGTTCATATTATGATTTTATGATAGGTAGGTATTTCTTAGTGCCCTGAACTTGAATGGACATCATCCTTCGATCTAAATAGGTATAGTCTTTTATTTTTGAGGCATTATAGGTAGATCACTGTTTCTGGATGCACTCAGAAACAATATAGGTGAAAGATAACAAAATTTGTTGGTTGAAAATGGTATAGTATGTAAGTACTGTGTGATTGATTAAAAAATATTGTAATATTGCAAAATGATATGCCTACCTTAATAGGGAATGATTTATTATTGATCTATACAGTTCATAATGGATAATAATACATGTATACTTGAAATGTAAAATGTACATGCACTACAAACTTCCCAGGAAATTTTCAATTTCATAATTGCTTCCATATCTACTTGCACTGGACAATATCCAGAAATATATTCTGTCTATGTAATCTTTGATAGTACTCTGAAAAAACCAATGGATATTAATAATAAACCCTCATTTCACCACTATTTTCAGAGCTTACCTGGTATGAAATATATCTAGCAGATTTTCAATTGAATTTTGATTCTAGGCAGCATGCATTTTTAATACCTTTGGTTCCAAAATTCACTGTGTAAGTGATTTCTGTGACTACTGTAGAATATAATTCACTTCAATAATTATTCGGCCACAAACCAAAAAGGTAAACCAGTGCCACATGGCCACAACAGTCTTCAAAGAATGAAAAAACATATGTTTTCATCCCATTTCTATTCTTAAAATTTTGCGAATGGAACTAATAATGGCTATTAATTGATTGTCCAGATATTTCATGTTCTCATATTGACTAAAAACTCATCAATTATTATTCTTTCGTGTATTTAAAAAATAACCTCCTGTGGAATAACAAAAATAAAGTGAGAAACTGAAACTAAAATCAATGACAAAGATGGATAGTCAACAGCCAATGAAATTACGAGCGGAGTCAGTGACGTCATACATCCGGAAGAAAAACTTGGTCGATTGAGCAATCCTTTACAGTTTAATATCCTTGCACCCGTACTACAGATTCACCATCCGTGACAGCAGCGCCTTTGACGTCCGAGCTGTCACATCAATGTCAGCGATGGTATATAGGGTGGAGCGAGCCTCGAGTCCTTCTTCTATCATAAAGAGACGACTAGAAGAGATGACAACAGAACTTGGCATACTTCCAGACGAACAGTTCGGCTTCAGAAGCGGACACTCGACAGAAATGCAGGTCACGAGACTCGTCGACTACGCAACCGTAGGGTTGAATAGGAGACACTTCACGGGAGCTGTGTTTCTAGACGTTGCCAAAGCTTTCGACCGAGTCTGGCACGACGGACTTATCACCAAGATGGCCCTTCTAGAGTACCCCACACCCATGGTAAGATTAATCGACTCTTATATTCGCAGGAGAACTTTTAGCACCAAGACAGGAACGGACAGATCGGAAGTGAAGTCCATGAGAGCAGGAGTACCCCAAGGTGCAGTGCTGAGTCCACACCTCTACTCCATCTACACATCAGATATTCCAAACAACAATAGACATTGCACCCTGTCATTGTATGCAGATGATACAGCCATCGCATCTAGGTCCCCTAGAGCCGAGTTCGTTACCAGGTACCTGCAAAGGTCCATTGACGAGCTCGAGCAATGGTGTATCAACTGGAAAATCCAGATCAACCCGGAGAAGAGCCAAGCCATACTCATCACGAGATCTAAAAAACCTCCAGTCGGACATGTGTCGATAGGAGGCCACGACATCCCATGGACAAACTCAGCAAAATACCTTGGGGTAATCATCGACAACAAGTTGACCTTCAAGGCTCACGTGGACTCCCGTGTGAAAACCGCCATACGAGTCAGAGGACAACTGAACCCACTCATCGGACGCAGAAATCCGATGAGGATCGACCTGAAACTCCTCCTCATGAAGACGATACTCCTCCCGATCCTGACCTACGCAGTAGCAGCCTGGGGACATTGTGCCAAAACTCACCTCAAACGAATCCAGAGTTACGAAAATCGATGCGTTCGTATGTTCGTCAACGCACCATGGTTCGTCAGAACCAACTCCATCTTCAGAGACCTGCAACACCCACCCGTCCTGGACAGAATGAAAATTCTATCCGCAAAGACCCATACCAAGATGGAGAGCCACGACAACCCCCTCAACAGAGAGGCGATGGATTACGACCCGAGATTCCGAGAGCGATATAAACGTCCAAAACACCAGCATTTGGACCAACAAGCCCCTTAGGTGAGTAAGGAAACACACAGGTAAGTCAAACACACTACACACCGGAATAGTAGCCTTTTTTAGCCTGAAAAGGGTTACCAATTCCAACAAACACTGCGCCACGGAATAGTAACTATTTCAACGAATGCAAATTCTTACGTTTCCGACTAACACCCAAGCCCCTATACGCCATGCTATCCCACTAACAATTCAGTTTTCAAAACATCAGTCCCTGCGGATTGTTTTGCTCCCCTTTTTTCCATCACCCCAAAACGCCAGACTCTTAAAGTCCCACTGCCACTAGGGCTTTAAAAATATGAGGACCGTAGCGCTGCTACGGGGGTTGGTGGATACGGGTAGGGCTGTTCCTGATCACCTTCAGTGATTAGTAATGTCCTTATCCGGGGCCTCATAACGATAGAACGATAGGGCGAGTCCTTCTTCTCTTCCCAGCTCTTCTCCTTCTTCGTCGACTACCGTCTCGACGCGAGCACGCTTTGCACACCGAGTCTCGAACGCAGGCACGTGCCTCAGACTCGCATCGTCGCGACGCTGTTCCGTCATCATTGTTATTGTTTGTTTGTAAATAGTTTGTAAATATAAGTAGAGGAAACGTTGTACAGTCTATGCCTTTATACGCACGCACCTCTATCCTCGCTAAAATCTGATGACGGCAGCTATTCGGATTGTTCAAAATATTTTTTCTCTCATATGAAGCAGCTGAACGCTGTGGTATCCCTTTGTCTGCTCGGAAAAGGGGGGAAACACGCCACTGGTCGATGGTTCGCAAATGTTCGGCCACGTCACGTAGGCAGTCAGCTGCTCAGACAGCCATAATCACATCATAAGCTAAGTTCGTGGCTAAGTTTGTTGAGTCTTAAGTCATTTTGTTGAGGTTAGTTTCTGATTTGCGTGTGGTGAATTGTTGCCATTGATGGTGAACATTAAAATTGCAAAAGAAATTCGATAGGCAATCAAAATAATAATAGATCCAGTTTTTTCAATTTTAATTGCTTCAGCATCATGCAGGTAAACTCGTAGGAAGTTGATTGTGTCTGTATATTACTTATATTTATAACCTATTCCAGAATCCAAATGAAGACACAGAATGGAATGACATATTGAGAGCCAAAGGAATTATTCCTCAGAAGGAGAAGGAAATAACTGAGGAACAAATAGTATCTATGTTAGAGAC
The DNA here is from genome assembly GCA_029955515.1 of Chrysomela aeneicollis. NCBI lineage: Eukaryota > Metazoa > Arthropoda > Insecta > Coleoptera > Chrysomelidae > Chrysomela > Chrysomela aeneicollis. The sequence continues at coordinate 6,943,317 of JARUHQ010000005.1, read as the reverse complement.
CACCATAGAACAAAAAACTCAAAGTATGTCCAAAAAACTAGCAATCAATAATAGGTATAAATCTCTGTAGATGGTATTCCCTGTAGATAAGGCTATACAGAATAGTTTTCATTGATTAGGAACCATTTATTCATCAATATTTCACACTGTTTATTATGTTTTATATTCATCAGATAGTAAGTCAGTCAGATTGTGTAAAGGTGGATTTATGCAGCACAATTAACATCAAACTTTAATTGGAACTAAACTTTAATTACTTGAAATCTAATTCTTGGTTCTGATGGTATTTTATCACCAAAATTTAACCAATAACCGGAACGCTAATATAGGTAAATGCTCGAGGAACTATTGATCTATGGGAACTGAGATTTCAGATTATGCGCTGACACAGTAAAAGTAAAGGTATGAAAATCATGTCTTTAATCACTAAAACTGTATCTGTGATAAGATGAACTAAATCAGATGCAGTTTGGCACTTTTTGTTTCAATTCTCACGTCAAGTGGTAAGTGGTCATTCACCAAATCCAAATCAAAGAGAAGTTGTTCCATATCGTCAATTTGCCCTGTTTGATAGTTTGATAACATTTTCATAAACAAAACAGGTTGAAGGTGCATTGCTGCAATGCAAAAACTGCAGTACTAATTATATTTCAACCTTTTTTCAGTGAGTTGAGATTGATACTTATACTTGAGCTGTATTATTTTATCTTGAAATCATCCATTTTCAGTTTAACTAAGAATAGACATTGCTCATGAATGAAAGCTAGATATTGGTATCTACCAGAGATAAGTAACCCACTAACAAGATGTGCACCTCAATGCTATAATTTGGCAATATATTTTTCATGGTTTTGGAATCAGTCTCAAGATGGAACTAGTGCCGTTCAAAGTCCAAAGAGTGAACATAGCTTTTTCAGCTGCCATATCTGGCTGCCATGTTCAAGGTCAGATTTTTCTGTCTTTCTTCTTCAGTTTGTCTTTGTCTTTTCTTCCACTTTGTTTATTTTCATTGATTTTTATCGACTTTTCGTATGGTGTATATGTACCCAGTTCTCGTGAATATTGTGGTTTTACATCAGAATTTCATCCATATCTTTATCAAAGTACTATTGAACAATATGAAATACCCCAGTTAATCAGTTTATTATTGAGAAACACAGTGACAGTGGCAATGTCATGACCAGGAAATAAAAATGTGAGTATCTACCTGAACTGTGAAAGAACATGTCATCGAAATGAGGATTTTGTTTCCCAATCAAAGATTTGCTTGGAACAAAAAAATGGGTAAACCTGCAGCAAAGGGAACTCGCACCGATTTCGATGAAATTTTTACAGAAGCTTCCTAACATGAATATAAAACCATACAAATGAAAATTTTTCCGCGGAAACACTCCAAAGTATTTCTTTTTTGGAACAGTTTAGAAAATTTTATCACTTTTCAGTCCTATGAATGTGCTTGATTTAATGTATGTTACGCTGACACGACCACTTCAACAAAATAAAAAAAAAATCATACCAGAATTTAGTGCTTTTTTGTTGCTAATTTGTTCCCGTTTTGAAAAATTCGTTGCTGGTGCCGATATGTAAAAAAATGGGCCCATGCCAGCTTCACGAGATGCTAGCACGGCAACTTTTTTATTCTGTGACTGTATTGAAAATCAAATATACCAATATAAAGCCCTAATTTGTTGCTAATTTGTTCCCTCTTTCAAATTTCCGCATTATTTCCCATTACAGAAAAAAATGAGTCCATGCCAGCTTCACGATAAGCTGACACAGCAACTTTTTTATTCCGCGACTGTATCGAAAAATGAATATACCAAAATGAAGAGCTAATTTGTTCCCCCTTTCAAATTCTCGAATTTTTCTCTATTACAGAAAAAAATGATATACAGTTGTACCTACCATCATAAGCATAATTTTTTCTATCATATTTTAGAATATTTATTTGTTGTTTGTTTTTTTTTAAATTGTAACCGTCATGCAAGATCAATTTCACGATAACTTCGTTATCTGACAGGTAAAATAAAAATGTATTATACCAGAATTTGTTGCTTTCCGGATGCTAATTTATTCCCCTTTCAGAATTTTTGTTGCTCTTGTTCTGAAAATTTTGATGTACCATGCTGCCATGTGCTGCCATGCCAGATTAATTTCACGATAATTTCGTTATCTGACATCTGAACTCAAAAACGATCACACTAGAATTTGTTGCTTTCTTGTTGCTAATTTGTTCCCCTTTCAGAATTTGTTTGCTCTTGTTTCAAAAATGTTGATCTCGTTAATTTCGTCATCTGACATAACTCAAAAACGATCACACTAGAATTTGTTGCTTTCTTGTTGCTGATTTGTTCCCCTTTCAGAATTTTTGTTGCTCTTGTTTTAAAAATTTTGATCTCGTTAATTTCGTCATCTGACATCTGAACTCAAAAATGATTATACCAGAATCTGTTGCTTTCCGGATGCTAATTTGTTCCCCTTTCAGAATTTTTGAGTTCAGATGTCAGATGACGAAATTATCGAGAAATTAATCTGGCATGGCAGCATGGTACATCAAAATTTTCAAAACAAGAGCAACAAAAATTCTGAAAGGGCAACAAATTAGCATCCGGAAAGCAACAAATTCTGGTATAATCATGTTTTAGTTTACATGTCAGATAACGAAATTATCGTGAAATTAATCTGGCATGGCAGCGCATGTCAGCATGGTACATCAAAATTTTTCAAAACAAGAGCAACAAAAATTCTGAAAAGGGAACAAATTAGCAACAAGAAAGCAACAAATTCTAGTGTGATCGTTTTTGAGTTCAGATGTCAGATGACGAAATTATCGAGAAATTAATCTGGCATGGCAGCATGGCACATCAAAATTTTCAAAACAAGAGCAACATTTCTGAAAGGGGAACAAATTAACATCCGGAAAGCAACAAATTCTGGTATAATCATTTTTTAGTTTACATGTCAGATAACGAAATTATCGTGAAATTAATCTGACATGGTACATCAAAATTTTCAAAACAAGAGCAACAAAAATTTTGAAAGGGAAACAAATTAGCAACAAGAAAGCAACAAAGTCTAGTGTGATCGTTTTTGAGTTCAGATGTCAGATGACGAAATTATCGAGAAATTAATCTGGCATGGCAACGCATGTCAGCATGGTACATTAAAATTTTCAAAACAAGAGCAACAAAAATTCTGAAAAGGGAACAAATTAGCAACAAGAAAGCAACAAATTCTAGTGTGATCGTTTTTGAGTTCAGATGTCAGATAACGAAATTATCGTGAAATTAATCCGGCATGGCAGCGCATGGCAGCATGGTACATCAAAATTTTCAGAACAAGAGCAACAAAAATTCTGAAAGGGGAAAAAATTAGCATCCGGAAAGCAACAAATTCTGGTAAAATACATTTTTAGTTTACATGTCAGATAACGAAGTTATCGTGAAATTGATCTTGCATGACGGTTACAATTTAAAAAAAAACAAACAACAAATAAATATTCTAAAATATGAACGAATCAGCAACAACAATTATTTAGGTATGATAGTTTTCCGAGTAGTTTTCAATTCAACATGTCTGATAGAAAAAATTATGCTTATGATGGTAGGTACAACTGTATATAATTTTTTTCTGTAATAGAGAAAAATTCGAGAATTTGAAAGGGGGAACAAATTAGCAACAAAGTAGCTCTTCATTTTGGTATATTCATTTTTCGATACAGTCGCGGAATAAAAAAGTTGCTGTGTCAGCTTATCGTGAAGCTGGCATGGACTCATTTTTTTCTGTAATGGGAAATAATGCGGAAATTTGAAAGAGGGAACAAATTAGCAACAAATTAGGACTTTATATTGGTATATTTGTTTTTCAATACAGCCGCGGAATAAAAAAGTTGCCGTGCTAGCATCCCGTGAAGCTGGCATGGGCCCATTTTTTTATATATCGGCACCAGCAACAAATTTTCCAAAACTGGAACAAATTAGCAACCAAAAAGCACTAAATTCTGGTATGAATTTTTTTTTGATTTTGTTGAAGTGGTCGTGTCAGCGTAACATACATCTTGATTTATGTACTTACATTGTCAGTGGGGGATATGTTAGTTATACCAAAACGTTAAAATCGAGTTTCAAAAAACCATTTCAATAAAAACATTACCAGTAAAAGCTTCAAAATGAATTATTTTTGAATTTTCATTCATTATATTCCATATTCCAAGTATCAGATGATGTGCAATGTCAAATGTCACGGTACTCACGTCATGACATATAGGGGACAACGCTGCCAAGTTTTGAAAAATTCACAGATTCTACAAGTTTTTGATCTTTTTCCGATTTTTAAATGTAATGTTCCTTCTTTAAAAAAGCAACGGAAATAGTTATCTGCCCTCAATTGATAGGTTAGTATGTTGAGGCCAGGTAAGGTTCAATTTAATTAATATAGCGTGATTGCGCCTTCAAATTTTCCCCTCAGCAGACATTTCTTTTTTCTCAACAAACTTTCCTTCTTCAAAAATTTACTGAAAATAGTGATCTAGGCCGTCACTGATGGGGTTAGTATGTTCAGGTTAGTAGTCTCAATAAATAATAACAACGCGTTGAAATTTTCCGTTCAGCATACTTTTTTTTCTCAACAAATTTTCCTTCTTCCAAAATTTACTGAAAATAGTGATCTAGGCCGTCACTGACAGGTTAGTACGTACAGGTAAGTAATCTCAACAAATCAATACAACGCGTTGAAATTTCCCGTTCAGCATCCTTTTTTTTTCAACAAATTTTCCTTCTTCAAAAATTTACTGAAAATAGTGATCTAGGCCGTCACTGATAGGTTAGTACGTTCAGGTTAGTAATCTCAAACACGAGTTGCACCCATCAGAAAATGAGCGCATAAGTTTTTTTAAACGTGGCAACGTTGCTTTCTCCATCTGTTACTTGACAATTGATATTGCGAATTGATATTTTTGCATATTTATGCTTGAATAAAGATGCGAAAATAACAGTTTTTGAAGTTTTTCGTCATGAAATTTCATGTAAAATCCATTTCAGGACTCAATATTAATGTTTTGGTATAACTTACATATTCCCCACTGACAATGTAACTGAAATTTCAAGCACATTCTTAGGACTGAAAAGTGATAAAATTTTCTAAACTTTTCCAAAAAAGATATAGTTTGAAGTGTTTCCGCAGAAAAATTTTCATTTGCATGGTTTTATATTCATGTTAGGAAGCTTCTGTGAAAATTTCATCGAAATCGGTGCGAGTTCCCTTTGCTGCAAGTTTTCCAAAAAATGGATCGTTAATTATTCAGGTACGTCAATCACTACCTTTACACTCTATTTACTATGTTCTGGGTGATATACTTGATTATTCTTTTTCTGTTACAGATGTTGAGCTAATAGATTCGAGTAGGGTAGAACCAAAGAGAAAGAGAACTACACAAAGGACTAGTTTGTGAATATATCATTTCACTGAGGATGATTATTATAGAAATCCATTGTTCAGGAATAGATTGAATATCTGAAGCACCTATGAGAACATTTGTAGACCATCAGTATGATAAGAAAACGTTAATCAATTGATGAGGAGAGGGAAAGCAATGCATCAGCCAATGTATCTTCAACTAGTCATCATTATTAAATAATTACCACTTCCAATGTATTGTTAAATATCGTATAAAAATAATCACTGACAATTCAATGTTTATTCATATTACAAAACAGTTAAAGGTATTTTTCCTCGTATTTTTCATAATCACTTAATATTATTACATTGCTCATGTTTTTTTTTTCAGATTCATCTCTGATGTAGGTATTCTATATTATTTGTATACTAAAGTGGTAACTGAAATTATGATCATATGGCAGCACACCAACAAATTCCTGAAGTTGATGTCAGCCATTTTCAGTATTTATTTCATTTGAATCTGCTATCTGCTTCAATGGCGCATCTTCAATGCAGAGCTCATGTTGAGACACTTTTTTCCAATCTTCTAGTTATTATCTACACCTGTCTTACGTGTCAATTTTGTTTAGACCAGGATGAATAATTGATAGTGATTCATACCTATTTCCTCACCATATCAATGAAAACTCTGTTATCAAACAAAACTCCTCTTTTCTCTATAAGAAAATGAAAAATGAGTAAAACGTGAAGTGAATAAATCAACTAGAGTGCTGCAATCTAAGTTCGTGAAAGTTCGTAATTCGAATTAGCTGCGAAACGCTAACTTCACATCAACAAAAATAGAGTTTCATGCATTAAACGCCATCTGTGATAATACATTGATTACGTGACTAAATAATAATTAACGAGCTTTATTGGATACCCAAAAGGCTACCGACCGAGGTCCTTCAGCCTGTGTTACACAGTGATTATATAATGGTTTACAATCATATTCGTAGATAGCAAGACATGGAATTATTCAATTTCTACTAAAAAAAACAAGAGGAAATAATGTTCTGAGAATTTCAGTCTTCTTGCACTTGCGCTAAATTGATAAGGCATTCCAATAATGTTTTATCCGGGAACTTCCGTCTTGGGTTCACTGTTGGATCTCTCTGTAGACACTGGGATTGAATAATCCGAAGATTGGATTCGTTTTTGGAAAATTCAAAGTTAGATTTTTCAGTGTCTCAGATATGGGTTGTACTCTGGTCAGCTGGTATAAAAGTTCGTTTGATGGATGGTGAAGGGGATTTTGAGGGTGCCGGATTTTGGTAATGGCTCTAAGGCTCGCTCTTTCTGCTACTTCCAAATTATGCAGTGCCGTCTTCCTACTATTTATGTATATTGGGTGAGCATATTCAAGAATTGGGCTGTTCTTCGGCTAATTCATTTGTTCTTGAAAGTGAGACTCCTAAAATGTTTAGCTCTTGTGATAAACTTTTTTTTCATCAACTTGGTATGATGATTTAAGTTCAGTTTTTGATCCAAGTGCACTCCTAGATATTCAATTGTTGCCCTGGTTCTTACTCGAGTTCTTACTACACTATATTTCCAAATCTTCCATAAGACGTGCACATCTTGTTAGGGTTACTTATCTCTGGTATCTACTGTTGTGTATTTATATTTGTAAGGTAAATCTTGAGTGGATAATAAAATCCAATTCGGTTCTGAATTTCTTCATTCCATACGTTTCTAATCAACAACTGATCCTCCACTTTTTCTGTCATAATAATTATATCTAGGAATCTATAATTTTAAATTATCACTTTCCCTCCTTGAAAGAAAAATGTTTCAAATTTGAAAATCTCCTCTCAATCTCACTGGTAATCTAATGTTTCTCTCCGATTTTCATGTAATGGTGGACATTATTTTTTGAATTTTGTACCGAGTTTGGTGTCTGTACGGAATCATTTACATCATATGGTATATAGTAATCAAAATCAGAATCATTAGACAATGTTTTTTTATTTCCTATTGATCACAATTGATTTATGTCTCTTCCATAATCTACCATCATCAAATATTATCTCATATTGTAATTTTCCAATTTTTCTTTTTACTTTTCCAAATTCCCACTTGTTTTCTTCAATATAATTCCTACACTCTACTCTTTCTCCCTCTTTTAGAATTCGTGTTTCTTTTCCTCTATTTACTTCCATAATATCTTTTTTTTCTGGAATTATAAAATCCAATCGTTGCCTGATTTTTCTGTTAAACATAAGTTCTGAAGGAGAAATGTTTTTGATTCTGTGTGGCATATTTCTATATTGCATTAACAATTATTGTAATACAGTATGAATATCTTTATTGTTGTTATATCTCAAAGATTTTAACGATTTCTTAAGAGTTTGTACAAAACGTTCAACCTGTCCATTTGTGGATGGATTTTAAGGTGCTGTAAACTTTGAGATAACACCATTAATTTCCAAGAAATTTGAAAATTGCCTAGAAGTGAACGTAGCTCCATTGTCTGAAACAAAATACTTGGGTATTCCGAATGTGGCAAATATTTCCCTACAAATTTTTATTATTGTAGGTGCAGTTATATTCTGGACAATCTTGACTATAGGCCATGTTGTATAAGAATCGACTAATATAAAAAAATTATGACCCATAAATGGTCCTGCAAAATCTGCATGCACTCTGAAAAGGTGCATTTGCAGGTTCCCATAAATGAACATCAACTTTTTCTGGATTGTTTCTTACAGAAATACAATTTGAACAATTTCCAACTAATTTTTCAATATCGGAATCTATACCAGGCCACCAACAATAACCTCGAGCCAAACCTTTCATTTTTATCACTCCAAAATGACCACAATGAAGTTCTTTCAAAATTTCTGGTTGTAAAGCTTTTGGTATCACCACCATGTGAGCCCTCATTATAACTCCCTGTTGTAAACTAAATTCATGTTGATTAATATGAAATTTATTTTTTTTATTTATTTCTTGTCCTGTTTCTAACGCGTATAAAATATCTTTCAAATCTCCGTCATTTTTTGTATATTCTTCAATTTTTTTAGACGTTATAGGTATCATTTCAATAACACTCATTTCGAATATGTCTACATCTACAACATCGTATGTATGGGAATCAGTAAATTTTACTGGTAATCTTGAAAGACATCCGCATTTGCATTCTGTTTTGAATTATTGTATTTTATTTCAAAATTGAATCCTCTCAGAAAAAGTGCATAATGCTGCATTCTCATTAAATTGGTAAACTTTTATCTGGTGAAAATATATGAACCAATGGTCTGTGGTCTTTATACAAAATGAATTTATTGCCGTAAAGGTATTGATGAAATTTTTTTATTGCAAATATAATAGCGTAAGCTTCCTTATCAATTTGACTATACTTGCTTTGTATATCATGAGTGTTTGTGATGCATACTGTATAACACGTTCTGATCCATCTGGATAGATATGTGACAAAACACCTCCAACCCCATAGGAACTCGTATCTGTAGATAAAACTAAAGGAAGTTGTGTATCATAAAAGCTTCCTTAGCATTCAAAAATGCACGTTCACATTCCTCGGACCATATGAAAGAAACATTTTTGCACAGCAATCTATTAAGTGGGTACAAAATCGAACTTATTTTTTTTATGAATCTACCATAGTAATTCTGAAATCTCCACAGAGGCGAACTGTATTATTTGATTTCAAAACAGGTAGCCCATTCTGATGTATTAACTTTTTCCAGAATACCTGCTTTTTCAAGAACTTTTATTTCCTGCTCAACTGAATCTAAAATTTTGAAAGGTACTGTACGAGCTTTCAGGAATACTGGTTTCGTATTTGGTTTGAAAGTTAATTTAGCTTGAATTCCATTTATTTTTGATAATCCTGGTTCGAAAATGAGTTTGTATTTCTCAATGAGTGATTTCAATTTTTCCTGTCTACATAAAGGTGTAATCATATTCAAATTATTGAAATCTGAACCTAACTGCCGAATCCATTATCTTCCCAGTAACGATTGTCGATCAGTATTGGTTAGATAAATGTTCAAATTTAAACATTTTTCATTGTATTGAACGGATACTGTAGAAAATCCTAAAACCTCCAATTGATTATTGCAATAAGTAATTAGCTTCGAATCAGTTTCGAAAATTGGAATGTTTGGGAATTTTGAATTACCTGTCAAAGTGACAGCTGCACCAGTATCCACTTCGAACGTGATGTCTATATCATTTATTTTAAGATCGATAAGATATTTATCTCTGAATTCCCGATGTTCAATTTGCATAACACCATTTTCATCTGATTCTGAATTTGATGTACTTACTGAAGATGAATAAAGGATCTCCTCCACTGAATTTGTATGAGTGGTCTTCTTGAAACAAACCCTCTGTAAATGACCGTTCACTCCACAACCTTTGCATTGAATATTCTTATCTAAATTACATTTCGTAGCAAAATGACCACCACCACACCTGAAACATTTAGTATTATTTGAATTTTTAGAAGTACTTGTATTCGTTGAAGAATTATTCGAATCTCTTCTGTTCTTGATATGATGAGTCTTCTTCGCATCTCTTGATGTCGACCCCAGATAACCAATAGAATTATTTTGGCCACCGTGTAGTTGAATTGCATCTTTCTCTGACAGTTCCATACTTGTAGCCATGGTGGGAATAAGATGGTGAAAAAACTCCTATCCAAAGCCATACTTATTTTTTCAACCAAATCACTTTACCTCTCTTATGCACGACTCACAGTTTTCGCTATAGAGGGCGCTAAAATCACTGACGCTGACGCGTGGTTGTCAACAACAAGTCAAATTTGTTATTATTTATTATTTCGCGCAAAATTTTGTAAATTCTTGTGAATGAATAGTACAGAAAGTTTCATAAATGAGTATAATGTATTTGTATCAGTGGAGAGTGCGACTTATTAAGTGGTTGACCGTTCTCATCTCGTTGGATTAGCTGAATGAGTTTTCCATGAAGAATATAGTTCCACTTTAGAACACAGTTACAATGATAATTTTTTGATAGCAAATCTATTCAATTTCTTCTATAGTTCTACCTCACCAAGCCTTGTATTGTGTGAAAGGCTAAACAAAAATTAAACAATGTACTTACCTATATTCTTTCAATGTTGAACATAATGGATGCATTTTCTGCACCACACATGATTTTTCTGTAGTTCTTGAAGATTAGTGCCAATACAGTTATTCTGGGAGTATTTAAACTATTCAGTTTTCTCATGGGCTATATTTTGATCACTTTCCAGCATACCTTATCAATGAAATTGTTCCTTTGCATAGTAAAGTAGGATATCATCTCTCTCCTAAAACCATTATTATAATGTTAGACTAATAATAATTATAGAAATCTCAACATTAATCAGATGATATAATGGTTCATTCCTATAAATATAAAAATATTTCTTACCTTTGCTATAAGTTGTAGATACAGAATCGTTGGAAAGTCGGCGAGTCTTTCCACTAGAAGAACGAAAACTAAAAAACCATAAGGTATGAACAAATAAACAACAAAATTACGATCAATATGCTATAATTTTATCAAATCTGAAAATCGGATTAAAATATCCATTCAAATTTTGACATTTATTGACAGCAAAACAAGAATTTTATAACAGAGGAGGCTGTCGAACAATAGCGCCCCCTTCAGGAAAACACGCAAGTCCTGCATTATCCAGGTAAAGTGTTTTGGTTGAAACAAAACACTAACAGTGATTTCACCATCTTATTTCCACCATGCTTGTAGCTATTCTGACAGCCTTGTCAAAAGTTAAATCGACGGATTCCAGAAGTCTTGCTTGTATTCTTCTGCTTGAGAGTCCAAATACAAATTGATTCCGTAGTGCAGTTTTCAGATAATCACCAAAATTACAGTGAATACTCAACTTTTGTAAAGAAGCCGCATACTCCTGCAAACCCTCTCCATTTTGCTGCTTTCTCTGGTAGAATCTGAAATTTTCAGCTATATCCAAGGGTTTTGGAGAATAGAACTGTTCCATTTTCTCCGTCAACTCGTTGAAAGTTTTCTTGTATGGATCCTCTGGTGACACTTTATCGCATAATATCTCGAATGATTTGGAACCAATGTAGTGAAGAAGATAAGGTACCCTTAATTCCTCCGTAACTTTGAAAACCGTAAATGCTCCTTCCAATCTTTGCAACCATCTTCGGAACTCCATAGTACTTGGCTCGAATGGTTCAATGTTGAAAGAAGTTTGTATGGACATCTCCGCCATGACTGTAGTTATAACTTATGTAGAATCGTGATTCTTTTCTAATCCTCGTCGCCAATCTGTTGTGCATTTATATTTGTTAGGTAAATCTTGAGTGGATTATAAAATCCAATTCGGTTCTGAATTTCTTTATTCCATACCTCGTTTCTGATCAACAACTGATCCTCCACTTTTTCTGTCATAATTATATCTAGGAATCTATAACTTATACAGAATGTGAATAATTATCTAACATCTACCAATATCGATACAAATATCGAGACTTTGAGCTATGGAAATGTGATTTGTGAAGAACATATCATCATTGATGACATCATATAACTTCTGGTGATAAAAAACGACTGAAACGTGATTCAGTTCCCAGGCTGACTCTTGGTCCTCAAAAGCATCTGTCAACTATCCAGTGAACAAGGTAAACAGAATTCAAATTGTTCAAAGCAGAGAAAAGTTATTCAGATTTCAACAGGGGCAAAATTTCGGGGTGCGACGTGATTAGTGCTGTGTAGTTTAGAATAAATAAATATATTATAATATAATGTGCTTTATTCTATACGGAAATTGTTTTATTGACTGTTTACTTACAATTCAAATACAAATTCAAAATATACTTTATTGTCAAATGATGATATTATCTCATAGACAAAGCAATTGTAAATAATAATACAAACAGAAGACAAAGGATAATAAATAAGTTGCAAACAACAATAATTTTTTTTTCAAATACAAATTAAAATAATTTCCCAATATTTAGGAATGTCAGAAAAAAAAGAAATATGTACCTACATATAAATGTAAGTAAATGTATATGTATATATATACACACATACACATAATATATGTCACATATACATCGTAGATGAACGATTAGTCGAACATTAACATAAAGTAAATCAATAAAATGTATAAATGACATTTCACATCAAAATTCCATCCATATCTTTATCAAAATACTCTTGAACACTATAAAATGCCTGATCAATAAGAATCCTCCTTATTAATTTCCTGAACTGATCAGGTGGTTGTATATCTTTAAAACCCGTCGGAAGATGGTTGTATATTTTAGCTGCTTATAGATCAACGACTTTTTAATCAAATTTGATGATGGAATTGGCAGTCTTAATTTCTCATTCTGGCGAGTGAAACCAACAACAACATCGTAAGATGATTTGTTCTTATGAACTAGGCACACAGTTTCTAGTATAAATAAAGATGAGAGAGTTAGTAATTTTTGCTCCTTGAACAAAGGTTTATAAGACACTCTGGGCCCAACTTTGCACATATATCTAATGGCGCGCTTTTGAAGAATGAAGACTGTATTGAAGAGGTGTTGGTTGCAGGTGCCCCAAAATGATATTCCATACCGAAGATGGGATTCAACTACAGCGTGGTACACAATTTTTGCAGTTACAATACCTAATTCATTCGACACCGTTCGTAATGCATAACATCCCGAAGCTAGTTAATTGCTCAGTAATTTGATATGGTTATTGAAATTCAGGTTACTGTCCAAATTGATTCCAAGAAATTTATTAAATTTTTCATTTGTTATAACATCATCACCCATCGGAATGCCTGACAAGTTGCAATTAAATGATATTAAATTGGTCTTTTTTGTATTGAAGGAGAGCAGGTTGGAGTGGCACCACTCTCTCACTCTAACAATATCTTGTGTTATTTTGTTGTGAAGATTAGTTTCATTATAGTCATGCTACAAGATGGTTGTGTCATCTGCGAAAATTGTGAATATTCTGTCAGATTCGATATAAGCTAGGTCATTGAAATATAACAAAAACAATACTGGCCCTAGTACCTGAGCCTTGAGGCACTCCGTGTCGGACAAAGCCAGCATCTGACAGCGTGTCAGTTCTCACAATTTGGGTTCGTTGACTCAGATATGATCATCCAATTGAGACTTTTATTTCTGAAACCATAGTGTTGGAGTTTGCGCAGCAGAATTCCGTGGTTCACACAATCGATAGCTTTCGACAAGTCACAGAAGACTGCTGCACACACCTTTTTCAAGTTCAACTCAGAATAAAGTCTTTTCAGCAGATGGAATATTGCATCCGCTGTACTTTTTTTCGATTGAAAGCCAAATTGCTGAGGATTTAAGATATTGTGGGTAGATATAAAATTCATCAACCTAATTTTGACCAACTTCTCTATAATTTTTCCAAGAGTTGGAATAAGCGAGATGGGACGAAAATTTGAAGGATCAGAAGTGTCACCCCCCTTGTGAAGGGGGATCACAACATTTGTTTTCAAGAATTGTTGGTACGTTCCCTTGACAAAAGAGTCATTAATAAGGTGGACTAGTAACTCCATAACAAAAATAGGCAGATTCTCAAAAATTCTTATCGAGACGTTATCGATGCCACAGGAAGTTTTATTTTTGATACGTTTTATTGTATCTATTAGCTCTATTAAATTAGTTTCATGTAAGATAAATGTTTCAGCAATATTAATGTTATTCATAAATGATAATGGATCTGGTGCTTTATCTATATCATTAGACAGTCTTTCTGCTTTAGAGCAATAGAATTCATTCAAAGTATTGCCATCCAAAGTGAAATTCTTTGCCGGTATAGATGTTTTGCCACGAAACTCATTCACTATGCGCCATGTTTCTCTGATGGTATCCTTACTCTTGCTAATTCTGTTATGGTAGTAACAGATTTTTTCTGCTTAAACAACTTTCCTATAAATGCTTCTGAATTTATTGTAGTACTGATAGTGTACACTATCAGAAAATTTTTTGATGTAATGCAAGCTTCTTAGATTCTTGACAGAAGTACGAATTCCTAGAGTTAGCCAAGCCTTTTTGATTTTATTTTTTATTTTTGATTTTCTGCTTAGGAAATGATAATTCGAAACAATTAATGAGACGACAGTAGTAAGAAAAAAAAAGGATCATCAGAGTATAACAGTATTCCAGTCCACATTTTAACATATATTATGGAATTTTTCGTAGTTTGTTTTACTGAACAACCTCCCAAATTTAAATTTTTCTTCATTCATGTTATAATCAAGTTTCACATCACAGTAGACTGCTTCATTATCCGAAATATTTCCTGGTATAACAGAGCAACTAACATTTTCTTCCTGTAAACTTGTGTGTGTGTAGTCAATTTTACTTTCGGAGCCTTGTGTGATCCTAGTGGGGCCGTTTGTGTGCATATACAAGTTGAAAGATGTGAGTACATTTTTCAGTTGTTGTTTTAAGAGTGAATTTTCATCATCAAAGTTAATATTGAAGTCGCCAGCCATAATGAAGATTGCCTTCGGTGGAAATTAACTCAAAAGCAGCTCTAATTTTTCTACAAAAATGTTGCACAATAGAGTAATTGGGTAAGTGAGTTGGTTCATCTCTTTTTAGCCAACGTTCAGTGATTAACAAAATATGAGGACATTTTAGACTTTCTAGAAGTGTATACAGATCATCCAGTTTGTTGCGAATTGACTGAATATTGAGAGTTAATACCGAGACTATCCGCTCGTTTTATCGACACAAGGATGGTCTAAAAATTTCTTCGATTGTCATTCGAAAGATTTGAAAGGGGCTGATCATTATTTAATGAGACATTTATAGGTAATATAGAGCTGTCTGTTCTCGAAGTATCAAGAATGCTCTCATTGATAGTAACAATATTATTTGGTAATATTGTTCTGAGTACTATTGTATTGAGTGAAATCATGGAAGAAAAATAGTTGATCAAGTTATCATATATGTTAACCTTCTGCTACGTTTTTTGAAAGCTTTAATTCTAAATGACAGGATATGATGAAGGGTCCAATCTTTCACAGTGTTAATTTCAGATAGTAAGAGAAGATTAGTTGATTTGCTTAAATTTAAAATATTTTTGAGCGCTATATTCAGAGTTAAAGTATTGCTTATGTTATTTGAATTGAACATCACAATTACTATATCATCTTTACCATAATGTAGTGTTTCTTAAAACATGTTTTCTGTTAGTACAGCAAGTTCAATGTTAGGTTTGATTAATTCATTCACCACATAATTTTTGGTACATGTTATAGTTTTCAGTACTCTTGTAAATCCCATACCGTATTGGTCTCCATAAACCAAGATTTTTTTCTTTCCAACAGGTGAAGCAGTCTGAAAAGTTTCATAACTTGTTGTTTCATAGTCTAACAGCCCCCGTGTCCCACCATGATTCATCAATATTTGATTTTCGTCATTTAGGGAGCTTGTCCTCAACTCACATTCTAGATTGTTTCGATTTCTGCATCCATTCAATACGATTATCGGGTTCTGAAGTTCAGGCTTCGTTGAATTATTGACATCAGGGTCTGTTTGAATGTGTCTATCTAGGCATATACTTGCATAAAATTCTCTGTAATACCTATACACATAAAAATAGTTTTACACCAAATGCAGACATTCACAAATACCCAAAAAGGACGAAAAATGAATTTCGCTTAAAAACGATTAGGTACACAAGTCATGCTGGGCCCTATCTATTCAACATGTTTCCTGATGAATTGAAAAAACAGCCTAATCTCTCCAGGTTCAAATCCCAACTGAAAACTTTCCTTACCTCTAATGCATTCTACGATATGAATGAATTTACTGCTCTGTGTCAATATTCTTAGATGAACACTCAAGAATACTATGAACTGTAATTATTGTACTTATACTCAATTGTCCATGAATTTTGCATTGTCCGGCCAGTGCTCTTGATATTTGTACTGGTCTATCCAATTTCAATTTGTGACATTACTTATACCTAATTTTAATATGTCTAAGAAATGTTTTTCATGCTTATATCTATTTAGATTTTTCAGTTTTTATTTATTTATTCTGCCAACCAATTGGGCCATTTTCTATTTTGACTCATCAATCCGATGTACATTTTGGAAAATGATCAATAAATGTCTATCTATATCATAGTTGATTTTCCGAAAACCGAAATAGAATAATTTTGAAGGCAAATGATGTACCTACCAGAAAACTGCCAGTAGTGTATGAAAGAGAAATCAGATCTTCTGCTGGTAGAACAGCTAGAAGTTCTGTCATGTCATGAAATTAGAGGACGATACTGTAGATCACAAAGAAACCAGACATAACATTGAATCCACCTTGTGAAAATATGGAAACGGAGACCATAGAATAAGTTGGGAGTCTTGTTGATAAAGCTAATGCTGATGAGATGTTGACATTATTGAGATCCCAATCTCATAGTGATGACCTCAAGTTTAGGAATGCTTAACTCCAGGTCAATACTCCAAGGATCCTGACCCTATGTGAATTGATCACTACAGATGAAAAACTTAAAAGTTTCACCGGTGTTCCTAATTTTCAGATTTTCTATTTTGCAGGTTTATGAAAATCATTTTAAGTATACGAGACTTCACCGCTTGTGAGTGCTAGGCAATGTGTTATGTTAACACTCACAAAACTTAAGACCAGTCTAATATATGCAATATTGGGTGCACTTTTCAATATCAGTCCTGAGCTTTCTAAAGTTCATATATTCGAAATAATACCAGTATTATGTTCAGTTTTGAGGAAAATAATCCATTTTCCTTACCAAGCTGAAATTGGTCAAAATATTCCAAAGTGTTTTCCAGAATTTCAAAATGTAAAAGGGGTAGACAGCACAGAAATATTTTTACAGTGTCCCAAATGCCTATGTTGCAGAATATGGTTTTACTCTCAATATAACTCATATATGACTGAAGTTCATGATAGGAGTATCACCAGGTGGTCTTATAACTTTTGTGAGTAAACCATATATGGTGGTAGGGCATCTGAAAAAGTTATTTTTGAAGAGAGTAACATTATTTCATTGCTATATCCTGGGTGGGATGCTGTAATGGTTGACAAAGGTTGCCTCATAGAAGATATATGTAAAATATATAAGGTACAATTGATTCGGCCACCATTCCTTCAAAAGCAGTAACAACTATCTGCAGAAGATGCCATTTTGAATGCTAGGATTACTTCTGCTAGGGTCCATATCGAACGATCAAATCAAAGATTGAAGATATTTAACATACTTTGTGGAAAGTTAAATTGGAACCATTGATTGAGATATTTTTGAAATTATTTGTGCCAATAATAATATATCTGCACCAATTTTGGCTGATTGTAGGTTCTTGAAAAAATGATGTTATTTTGTTTTCATTTTATTGTTGGTAGTTGACTTGATTTTGTATAAGCGTGGTACAATGCTTATTTTCATTTGTAGCTAATACTATATTATGTAATTATGTATTTTCCATTCATATTATACCGGGTGTAACAGGATCATGATACACCCCCCTTATCTCCGTTAGTTTTGGAGGTAATTGATTGAAATTTGGGATATGCCATGAACCTAATAAGTGGCACTTTTTGACCTACAAATGATTTGTTTCTCACTTCCGGTATCGCCGGAAGTGATACCAACTTTCGATTTTTAAATGGAACACCCTGTATATCATTACATTTCTGAAATCTGCATAATTTTCTGAATTCAATGGTACCACACAAGTGACATTTCAAACGTCAAAATTTTTTATAATTCAATTTTTAGTTTTCCATTTAAGTGTGCCATGATGGTTCCGATTTATTCCAATTGACCCGTCTAATGCTAGAAAAATCGGAATCCGGTCGAAAATACTAAATTGCGTTTTTTATGAGCAAATGAAGTTCATCGTAATCGTTTTTGAGGTAAAACTCAATTTCTTTAAATGGAACCATATTGGTACCGTTGTACCATTTATTATTACTATTAATGAGGAATTTATTCATACCAGGTGATAAAATGTTCGATTAATACAATCAAAATTACAGCTAAAAAAAATAAGAAAATACGATTATTTTGTTAAATGATAAGAAATTACTAAGGTGGCTTTGAAATACAATAATGAACCCAAAAAATTACAACAATTTGAAGGAATAATTTCATTTTTTTCAAAGCCTCCTTATCGCTTGTCAATACTACATAGCACAAATTAATCGTATTTACTTATTTTATTTCAGCTGTAATTTTGATTGTATTCGAACATTTTATCACCTGGTATAAATAAATTCCTCATTAATAGTACTAATAAATGGTACAACGGTACCAATATGGTTCCATTTGAAAAAATTGAGTTTTACCTCAAAAACGATTACGATGAACTTCATTTGCTCATAAAAAACGTAGTTTAGTATTTTCGACCGGATTTCGATTTGTCTAGCATTAGACGGGTCAATTGGAATAAATCGGAACCATCATGGCACACTCAAATGGAAAACTAAAAATTAAATTATAAAAAATTTTGACGTTTGAAATGTCACTTGTGTGGTACCATTGAATTCAGAAAATTATGCAGATTTCAGAAATGTAATGATATACAGGGTGTTCCATTTAAAAATCGAAAGTTGGTAACACTTCCGGCGATACCGGAAGTGAGAAACAAATCATTTGTAGGTGAAAAAGTGCCGCTTATTATATTCATGGCATATCCTAAATTCCAATCAAGTACCTCCAAAACTAACGGAGATAAGGGGGGTGTACCATGATCCTGTTACACCCGGTATAGACCGGCAGCCCACAACGGATTTTTTCTGTCAAATTTCTTCGGCATGTGTTGTTCATACTTAAATTTCATCAAATAGTTAATATAAAATCAATGCCGAACATTAATGTATGATACACGCATACCCTACACCCTTATGACAAAAGTACGTGGGGGTGGTTGTTCCCAGATCCAACCAAAATGTTCGGCTATCATATTATCTTGAGTTTCAGTTGATAATTAGTTGAATCATAAAGAAATATAAATTTGTATTAGATTTGTTTACAACAATAAGCAGCGCCACTGCGCGTCGTAACCACCCTATACGTTCGACAATGCCTTCCGCCCAAACTTTTTTTCAATTACAGTAACTTGCGAAATACGCCGGACAGTAACAATTGATCGATATACCGGGTTTTTTAATACAACTTGACTCACCCTTGACCCTTACCCTCTGGTTCACGATTTTTGTTCGGCGATCTCATATCCTTGTAGAGGTGAAAATAGGTGGGTCGGTCTAATACCTACCAATAATAGGCCGCTGACCCTAGACAAAATAAATGACAAAGTTCGCATTAATTCGGACATTCCATATTTTTTCGCATATTGTTGGGCTATGCCCCAATAGTATAAAACCAAGTTTGCAGCTTCGAAAGACCTGCGCTAAAACCGTGTTGATCGCGAAATTTTTTGACTAATTTCGGTTTTTAGCCCTAAAGTCCTATAAGGCGACTTCCTAAAGGAAAAGTCATGTCAACCTTATTGAAGCTGGATGAATTCCCTACGAATTTCATTTATCTAGGTCTGATACATCCTGTGTTACAGGACCTCAAAAAAGGATTATTTGAAAAAATAGTTGAAAATTAAAGTTTTGGCCCACTTTTGAGCAAAATATCGTCTATAATACTCATCCTATGAGGAAAGTTATAGGTAGTAAAGTTGTAGTGTATTCATATAGCTTCAACTAGAGATCACAACCAAGCAATTAGTGCCAATAGCACCATTGTTATCTTTAAAAAACTACTACAGTTAAAATTGGATTTTTTGAGGAATAAAATTTGACATTAGATTTGCTAATCTGAATATAGAAGATATATATATATATATATATATACGGCCAGCTATCAAACTGAGGACACACCGTCGGATGCACGTTGTGAGGACCACCAGAAGGAGATGAGCTAAGCACTTGATTTAACGTTTTCTGTCCTCTTCCGAAGCAAGGCAACATAAGAATCTCGAGTATACACGTAGAATGTTGATCATTTCTGAGTTGATTTTTTCGCGTATATCTGAACGATATGAGGACCGTCCGCCACAATATCAAAGTGGGGTCCGTTTATTTTTATATATGCTTCTACCAAAGTGAGGTCTTTTTACCATGTATATTATTATGAACCGTATAAAGTGAGGACCGCACAATGTTGCCTTATTTCACTACGCATTATGCGCAGATGGTCACAGGTCTATGGTCAGTTGCTTCTTTCCGAATCATCACGTGCGTCGCAATTGAAGCTCGAATGACTATCAGTCTGCGCAACATCGTACTGTGAGTTGAATTTGGTAGTAGTTATCGTGAATACTGTTTATTTTTCAATTAAAAAAGGTTACGTTGATCAGTTAGCTTGATACATGAAATAATACTATGTGACTGAATATTTATTTTCAGGATGGATCGTAAAACGAAGAAATGTATATATGCTATGAATAATAAAGAGAAAACCATAATGAGGCAACTTCAAATCCCAAAATATGAAACCACGAATTGTCTTGGTGAAAGTGAAAATACTGAGAAACTTTCATATTCGTTTCGATCAAACTATTTCTCATTGTTTCAAAGCATGGTATATTAGGCAACATCAATAGGTACTCCACTTTCATATTGACTTAGACCATTTTGGAATCAATCATCTGCATCCCTATTATTCATACGGTTTATTTCAACTTCACCTGTTTGATGTTTTAATGTAATGGAATCTAGACGGGCTCAGACTGACCATCCCTCATTTGTCAAATTCGAGACATACCGAACTTCCCTTCAACAAAATTATTTTCCTGATGTTTTATTTTTACTTCACCTGTATGAATCTTTGAGGTGAAGTTTTACCAACTTTTAGATGTCTGAGTGAATTTGAATTTGACAGGTGTTCATAACTCTGAATACAATGCATTAAGGAATCATTTGAAAAGAAAACAAGATGGCGGCTTGAAAATGGCGTATGAATTTCGTGATTATGATCCAAATCTATTCAAATTTGGTATGGGAATGTTTAAGGTCGTAAATCATGAATTCTATATAAAAAGTCAACAATTCAAGATGACGGCTCTAAGATGACGAACGACTTTTGTGATTATGGTCCAATCGGCTTCAAAATTGATATTCAGGGGTTTTTGGGGTCCAAAATTACGATTATGATCCATCAATATTTAATTGCATATTTTTTTGTGAAAATTCATGAAATAACTTTATAGAGAAAAAGATAAAAGAGTGACTTCAAGATGTCGAACGCATTTTGTGATAACGATCCGATTTTTTCAAAATTTTGAATATGGACATTTTTGAGGTAGCAGATTATTATGTTTTTTCTATTCACTGATTCGAGATGGCGGCTTCAAGATGGCAAACGTATTTTGTGATTATGATTCGGCTCGATTAAAAATCAGTATGTGGGGGTTTTTCAAGGTAGGATATCATTGATGTTTTGGCATAATTCAAGATGGCGGCTCCGTGATGGGCGGGCTATTTTGTATTTTTAGTCCGATCCTATTCAAGTTTGGTATGTTGGGGGTTATTATGGTCGAATATAAATAATTTTCTATCAAAAAAAAGGTGGCTCCAAGATGACGAACAAGTAATGTGTTTATGATCTGATACGATCCAAAATTGGTTCGTGGAGTTTTTCGGGGTGTGAATTGGAGAATCTGTGTTCAAAATTCAGAAGTTCAAGATGGCGGCTCCAAGATGGACGAGTTTGTTTATGATCTGATTTCATTAGAATTTGGTATGTGGGTGTATTTGAGGTGAGATATTTTTAATTATATGGTCTGATTCGATTCAAATTTCAAATTGGAAGTTTAGAATTTTCCGAGGGTGCTCTCGACCTATATTCTTACATAACTTAATGATATAAAACCTGTGTTTGAAATTTCTCAAAATATACATGTTCCAGCACGCTCTCACTAACTTACTTCCTGTGATTTCTTTCAATTTTTGTAATCAATACTCCGAACACTCATGGATGAACTCAGTTTACTCAGTGAACCAACAAAATTTCAGAATTATATTCCAGACAATTTCTCCACAAATTCAACTTCAATGCCCAGTCTCGAAAAATTAAGATACTGTACGAACTTATGAATGTTATATTTGATATCAGATTCGATGGAATCAGTCATAAAAACTAGGAATTGATCATCAAATCAGTTATCAATTATCCTTTTGGAACATCAGAATTACAAAACAATACATTTCAGATTTTCACAAACTTTTCATGGATGAACCTCCAGAAAAAAAGAACTCGTAGACCGAGAAGAAACATTCCAACAACAAGAAGTATCGAGGCAAGAATATTTCTCTTATTTATCTGAAAATGAAACCAATGATGAAAAATACAGTCTCCAAGCGTTTCTTCGACTAAAAAATCATACACACGAGAGACTGAATTATTTTGAGTATGTTACTGCTTTTCAGTTCAATTATCTTCAATTCACGAATCATCTCACCACCTAGCCGAGTATTCTGCTGACTTTTTTACTCCATCGACAATATTTCGATTTTTTTTTCAAAGAGAAAAATAGTCTATCCAATTAAAAATATCAAACATAGTTTGAAAAGAATGTATGGTAGACTACGAGCAGAAAACAACTACTTTCCTGGTAAATACCACGCAGAACATTGAATTATATCTGTTCGTAGTCCATGCAACGATTCACACTGTGAATGCAGATCGCAAATGTTTCTTTCTAAGACGTGACAAATTCACATCGAGACAGGCACGCCTAACAACCTACAGACCGGTTTCAGGCTTATTGGCCCTCATCAGTGCAGGGTAGTTATTCTAGTAGAGACCGTAAGATCTCCACTCGAAGCGTCGCCTGTCCCAATGTGGCGACATCATGCGGCAGAAGAAATAAACAGAAACGAATCTCTCAAGTTTTACAGAACTTGGAAGTGGCTAAGAGCTTGACTAAGCGTAATAAATGAAAAAATGGATTAGCCATAAATTGGACAAAAAAAATTTTTTGAAAGAGAAAAATAGTCTATCCAATTAAAAATATCGAACATAGTTTGAAATGGATGTCTGGTGGACTACGAGCAGAAAACAACTACTTTCCTGGTGAATACCACGCAGAACATCGAATTATATCTGTTCGTAGTCCATGCAACGATTCACGCTGTGAATGCATTTACCAGGAAAGTAGTTGTTTTCTGCTCGTAGTCTACCAGACATTCATTTCAAACTATGTTTGATATTTTTAATTGGATAGACTATTTTTCTCTTTCAAAAAATGTTTTTTGTCCAATTTATGGCTAATCAATTTTTTCATATTTCGATTCATCAACACGATCAACAACCCGAATTCAACATATCATGAAGTATCGCACACGTATTCGAAGTACAGCTCCCCATTCGCTAGGACTCGCTGAGTTGAGAGTTGGTAATCCTGCAATCATGTAGGTATTGATTGACCTTTCTAGAATACCGCAGAAAAGTAGGTCTATCTCTTCCATAGATATTATCAATGTTGATGCACATAGGAAATCATGTATGTTAATACATCACCAGCAATTTCAGACAGACTGGCCACCTTTCCATTGTTAGGATTGACACCTGACGAAATTCTCTTTCTATCAGAATTATTTTTTCTGTCGAATGGTAAATCTGTGGAACTCATTACATAAATCACGTTTATATAACAATGTGAACTAGATAGTGTAATGAAATAATCGTTAAAAACTAATTTTTATAGCAATGTGAATTTGAAATATTCTGTATGTAATATTCTCAATTATTGAAAATTATCATCAATTTATTCACTCAGTTGTTAGGAACGTGTAGATAGGTGATTATAATTTGAGTTATTCAAACAGTCGAATTCAACACATTCCAAATCGTCCGATTGATCTGAAATTCGGCAGGTGAATTTAATTCCGAAGACAATTCATCAGGAAATTACTATAAAAAAAAAGAGACATGGCGGCTCCAATGAATATGTGATCATGGTTTGATTTCATTTGAAATTGGTGTGTGGGAGTTTTTGGGTTCGGAGAGAATGCAATTTAATCCAAAGTTCATGAATTTATGATGGTGGGTGCAAATTGACAAACGAAATATATAATTATGGTCTGATTGGGTATGTAGCGGTTTTCAAGGTCGTAGATTTATAATGTTCAAGCATAGGTTATATTCAAGAAATTGAAATGGCGGCTTCAAGATTGAGTTTTTTTTATTATTGGCAGTCAATTCAAAATTGAAAGTTTCAATTTAACAAAGTATGATGCTAAAAAGAACAATATAAAATAAACGTAAAAATAATTTTAAAACAATATTTTATGCAAATGTACTTGTGAGGAAAACATAGTTCAGTTCGATGAACTTGGTTATTCTGGGAATCAGATATGTCCGCAATGTTGGAGCCGCCATCTTGAAGACGCCTATTCGATTCCATGAATTTTGACGAAAATTTCTCGATCTCCGCACCTGAAAAGCCTCAGAAACCAATTTTGAATTGAATCGGACAGTAATTAGAAAACTCTTCCGCCATCTTGGATCCGCCATCTTGAAGCCACCATCTTGATTTTATAGATTTTTACACTGGATCAATCAAAGTCTCTGACCTAGAACACCCCTACATACCAGTTTTGAATCGAATCGGATAGAAATCACGAAACTCATTCGCCATCTTGGGGCCGCCATCATTGAGCCGCGATCTTGGTTTCATCAATTTTGATAAACGATTGGGTCGAATCCGCCATCTAGGTTTCATGATCTCCGCACACGAAAAATCCTACAAACCAGTTTTGAATGAAATCTGACAATAATCACCAAATTCATCCACCATCTTGAAGCCGCCATCTTTATTCCATGAATTTGGACAGAGGATATCAATCTTCCGCACCCTCAAACGTTTACAATCCAATTCTGAAACAAATCGGACAGTAAACACCAAACTGGCCTGCAATGTTGAAGCCGCCATTTTGAAACCGCCATCTTTATTACATGAATTTTGACAAACAACTCCCGATCTCTGCATCCGAAACCCCTCATGATCCAATTTTGAATTGAATCGGACAGTGAATACATAACTCTTCCACCATCTTGGATCCGCCATTTTGGAGCCACCATCTCGATTTTATTGATCTTAACATTGAATTATTCAAAGTCTCTGACTGCGAGAACCCCTACATACCAATTTTGAATCGAATCGGATAGTAATCATCAAACCCAATCGCCATCTTGGGGCCACCATCATGGAGACGCCATCTTGATTTCATTAATTTTGTTAAAAAAGTCTCGATCTTTGTACTCGAGAACCCTTACAGACCAATTTTGAATCGAATGGGACAGTAACTACAAAACTCTTCCGCCATCTTGGATCCGCCATCTAGGAGCCATCATCTCGATTTTTGAATTTCGACATGGTCCTTGACCGCGAAAACCCCTTCAAATCAATTTCGGTCAGTATAATTATGGATGGCAAGATTTAATATGTTTTGCAGTGTTGCCACTTTTCCAGTCCTCACTTTGTACTCAACATATAAATGCACAGGGACTGAAATATACACGTATAGATAATATACACGCGCAGCAGCGTTCCAAGTGTCAAATCATCGAACTAAAGTATATCATAATTATCATGCTCCTACCAAAGTGAGGTCCACCTATTTTCAGCCATAAATCGATCAACAGTGATTGAAATTTAAGGAGAAAAATAACCTGAACTCCATATACTTCCACGTTCCGAGGCAATGAAACTCCCATTGAAAAATAAGAAGGAAGTAAATTTTATAAAGGAAAACGTTGTGAGGTCCGTATACGGACCTCACTTTGACATGGTCCTCACAGCTTCCGTAGGTTTCTCATTGGAGTGTCTCACTTTGTACGCTGGAAGTAAATATATATATATATATATATATATATATATATATATATTTGAAAATATGTAATAAATAAAATATAATTGGAATTATATAAAATATTATAGATATGAAAACTGCATGTCTATAAAATACGCAGGATTTTTTTATAACATTTCTGTTACTTCACTAGAAGAAAACCTTTTACTAATAGGAACAAATTCGTTTGTTGTAGTGGATGGGGGCTTCTTGCTCCATAAATTCATCTGGCACCGGAACGGTTCGATCAGAGCGATTGTGGCCAACTACACAAGCTAAATTATCAACCATTTCGGGCAGAACGTTGCCGTTGTTTTTGACGGATATCCTGAGAATGGGGCTTCAAGGAGCACGAAAACGGCATAACGTGTACGTCGATATGCAGCTACCCCTGTGCCGACAATATATATGTTCGAAAGCTCTACTTTAATCAAGGTGCCTTAAGACAATGCTTTCGAATGCGATAACAACGAACGTCGCTTGATTGACTTCCTCTGCTCTGGGTTCTAACTTGAGGAGATTGTAACCGTCGAGCCACAGAAAATGCACACTCTACCATCGTAAGACCTGATTGGGAAAGTGTAATAAACAAGTTTTTATGATTGGGGAGGATGTAGATTTACTCGTTCTCCTCAGTGGCTTGGCTCCTCTGTAAATAATATGCGTTCTTCCAAAAAAGTGACAAGGGTGATTGTGGGCCTCTGCAATTTTCCACCAAGTCGTTCAACCGCAAGGAAGTTCCGTACCCATCAGGATTTGAGTTCTTTCTCCACGCGTATACAGGTTGCGACACTACCTCTGCCCTTTTCTGGCAAGGGAAGAACAAAATGTTCAGTGCCTTCGGGAACGATATTTTCCTGATGAACATGCTGGCTCGCCCTTGCTGTCTACAGAGGAAAGGAAGGCGACAAACTCCACGCTCTCCGGTACAAGCTCTTTGTCCGTTCAGCTGCCAATGATAAAGTGAACCTGGCTTGTCTACCCACCCCCAACCAACAATGGTTCATAATGTTGGTTGTGTAGGTTGTCACAATTGCTCTGAACATGTACCATATTTTTTGATAAGTATAATATCACAGTCATAGACTGATTGTATAAACATAAAACGTATAAAGACAAACGAAGATGACATCACATATATCTGTCGTTGAATAAAATCACGTGGAGTATGTTTATTTTATAGTTTGCTAGTCTAAAAATTATTTGAAATTCTAGCCAGATAAAGGAATCATCCATATTATGTTGTATTTCATAGTACGCTTTTTTATGAATGAATTAATATTATGCGTACCCCTCATTTCAATAGGCAATTTGTTATAGATCCTGATGCCGTTATAAATTATATAGAGTCCTTATGTCGGTATAGTCCGTTTGAAGTTCCGATTTGCATTTTGGCGTGTTCAGGTAGAAAAAAGGGTTTCAAGAACATAGGTCGACACTAATGTTGAAATAGCATGTTTGATAAACAGAGGCTTGCAGGTTTCTCTTGGTCTCCATTGTATTGAAATATTTTTTTTACAATTTCCAACATATTTGACGTAAATTTGTAATTGAAATCAAGTTCCATAATTAAAAATACTGTCATCATATGAAAGCGTATACTACAAAATGAGTTCAGACTTGTTCTTATGTTTCAGAATCCGGAAGATGAAACAATAAAGTTTCGAAACATCGATAATTTAACAATTGGTTCGACCGAATTCCCGCCAACTTAACAATCGAAATCATATTCAACGGTCGCCATCCTATTCAACTATAATATAATATCTTGTAATCTGCGAAACATGATAAAAATAACTTGTCCTGTATCAATCACAGAAGTTGCAACAAGCAATATGGCAACATCATTGAAATAACAATAAACAACTTCTGATATATTGGTCCTGAAAATTGAATGCAAATACTGCATATGAATATACCTACCTCAAAGATTCTCAAATAGTGTTTGTGGGATCTCTTTACTTTAGGCATACTTCAGGCAACTGTATTCGTGTATGAAATAAACCTGTGAAAAACCAAATTTTGATACTTGTTATATGATATAATTTCAACCTCATTTATTTTTAATACATTAATTTCAAGGTGGAAAAAATTTGGCACAATTGGATCTTGATGAGCTGGATGAATTGGAAGATTCTGAAGATGAGGGCATATTACTTGAATATAGGAATAAGAGAATTGCTGAATTGAAAGCCCTAGCAGAAAAAAGGAAATTTGGAATAGTAACAGAAATTTCTGCTCAAGATTATGTTAATGAGGTTAATAAAGCAGGTGAAGGAATCTGGGTAGTTTTGCATTTATATAAGCAAGGGTAAGTTAATTGTATTTATTGATATTGACTTGCATTATTTATGTTTAAAGAGAATTAAATACATCATTAAATGCGGGAAAAATATCTTCTGGCTATGTTCTGGATGTTGAAGCTGACAAAGCAGAGCATCTTTATATAATAATAATAATAATAATAATAATAATTGATTTTATTGATAGTAATGCATACAATGAAATATACAGAGAGTAACATTATTTAGACAACCAAGCAAATACTATCAAAGGGCAGGATTCAGTCTCTCACCAAGTCATAGACCAGGTTTGAGCTTGCTCTTCCATCCAACCAGCAGGAGAAAAAAAAAATAACTAACAAAATAACAAAAAAAAATC
Source organism: Chrysomela aeneicollis (assembly GCA_029955515.1). Taxonomy (NCBI): domain Eukaryota; kingdom Metazoa; phylum Arthropoda; class Insecta; order Coleoptera; family Chrysomelidae; genus Chrysomela; species Chrysomela aeneicollis. The sequence continues at coordinate 6,914,368 of JARUHQ010000005.1, read as the reverse complement.
AGATTCTAAGGTGAAGAAGTGTTCAAAATATAACCAACTCAATCAGGAACAAATAAATTATGACTGGAGGAGATTAAGCAGTTTATCATCAAGCAGAAGGTGTTTCAGTTTCAGTTTAAATCCAATGACGGGAAGAGATTTCAGTGAAGAGGGTAACCTGTTGTACAGCCAAGCTATATAGAATGAAAAAGAGCCACGAAAAAGGGACGTTTTGTGAATGGGTGGTGTAAGCAAGTGTTTGAATCTCAAATTTAAGTTGTGGATGTCCGTTCTGTAGTTGATCTTCTCATGTAGATAGCTAGGTTTCTTAGACAAGATTATCTTGTGGAATAGCGTGCAGGCATGAAAAATTCTGCGAGTTTCCATATTCATCCATCCAAGAGTTTTAAGGTGGTGGGAAATATGATCACGTCTACTCGCACCAATTATCAGTCTGACACATGAATTTTGTAAAACTTGTAACCTGTGTTTGTCAGCTTGTAATAAATTCGGACCATAGACCACATCGGCGAAATTAGCGTGTGATAAAACGAGAGCATCACATAACAGTTTTTTGGATTTTTTGTTCAGCACATTTCTATTAGAGTAAATCAATTTAAGATTGCAATATCCACGTTTTATGATTTGCGACGTGTGCAGTGAGAATCTAAGAGAATGATCTAGGATCAGGCCGAGATTCTTTGTTTTATCTTCAAGAGGTAATTGGAGGTGCTCAAGCGAGATATTGATATGATCGACGCACCGTTTTCTCATAGCTGTCCTGCCAAAGAGCATAACAAAAGACTTCAGAGGGTTGACAGTGAGACAATATTTATTTGAAATATCTAACAGAGCCTTCAGATCCATATTAATTTGTTGGCAAGCTGAAACGACAGATTCTTCGTCAAAATGTTTATAAAGTTGGGTGTCATCAGCGTAACTATGAAAATTTGTATGGAGCAGACATTCCGAAAACTGAGATGTGTAGATCACAAACAAAAGGGGGCCAAGAATGGAACCCTGAGGAACACCGTTTCTCGTGGTGAGATAGTTAGATTTACAGTTATTGAAGACCACGGATTGGGATCGACCAGACAGATAATTATTCAGCAATCTCACCACATCATCAGAAAATCCGAGATGTGATAGCAGACACAAGAGTAGATAGTGGTGGATTCTATCGAAGGCCTTTGAGTAGTCTATCAAAACCAAAATAGTTAGTTTTTTGGCATCAACTGCAGCGTGTATGTCATCCACTACTTTTAACATAGCGGTAGTGCAACTGTGATCAGCACGAAAGCCTGATTGGGATGAAGGTAAAATGTTGTGCAGCTCAAGATAATTTCTTATTTGAAGGTTGATGATTTTCTCGAACAATTTAGAAAGCGCGCAAAGGATACTTATTGGGCGAAGATCATTAAGACTGACTGGGTTTGTGATTTTGGCCAAAGGAATTATGTGAGCTTTCTTCCAAATAGAGGGATACACATTCTCGCTGATACATGTATTGAAAATGTGGGTGATAAAAGGCAATATGAGAGGGCAGCAATACAATAGCATACTGACACTTATTTTATCAGGGCCAGAGGCGTTGGATTTCAAAGAGAGCAAATTTTTGAAAACTTCTTGTTCGTCCGTTACGTGAAGATGAAAATCTGAGTTGATTTTTTTTATTAGTAGAGAAGAAATTCAGTAAGTCCCTATCTGGAGACGAGTCAACATTCAGTATGTCACAGAAGAACTGATTGATATTGTCGGCATTGCCCAGGTGTTCCGGAATTGAATTTACTGTCTTTCTGCAATGGATGTCCATATCTGCAAGCTCTTTCCAGACGTTTCCGCTATTTCTCACTTTGAATTCAATATATGCTTTCTTTTCTAATTTGATTGTATGATTTGTCAGGTTTCTCAATTGCTTATAGTATTCCCAGGAATGAACGGAACGGGATTTTTTATGTCTGAGAAGAGCTCTGTCTCTAAGGCGCATAAGAAGTTTCAAATTTTCAGTCAACCACGGTGCTCGTTTTTTTGTGATTCTAATCGTTCTCTCGGGTGCATGCCTGTTAAAAGTATTAATTATTATTGAATTAAGTACGTCGACTTTATCGTCAATATTATGATAATTGTAAATAGATTGTAGGTTGGCCATTGAAAGGTCGTGAGTGAATAGTTCATTATCGAAAAGTTTAAAATCTCTATACGTGTGGTGAAGGTCGATGCGAGCTGAGTTCATACAGTCTATAATACAAGACACCAAGCAATGATCAGAGAAATTACTACAATCAACAATAGTACAGGAGCTTATGGGTAAATTTTCAGAGCAGAAGATTAAATCTAGCAGTTTGCTAGTTGTCGCGGTGTAGCGAGTAGGTTCTTCAATGATTTGTTTTAGTCCAAAAGAGTCAACAATATTATTCAGTTGAGAGCATAAATGGTTATTAGGTTCAAGAAAGTTTATGTTCAGATCACCTGCACATACAACAAAATCAAATTTAGGTGATATGAGTGACAAGCTGCTTTCAAATTCATTGAAAAACTCAGTGGGAGAAGAACTAGGAGCTCTGTACATTGTACCGATAGCAAATTTGGCTTTTCCTACCGATACCGAAATCCACAACTGTTCAGAACCTACACAATCAACTTCGATGACTGATGAATTAACACACAGCGTGTTCCTAGTATATATAGCTACGCCACCGCCACGCCCCTCTCTGTCGCGTCGTGAAAGCAAATAGCCTGGTAGTTGAACAGATACGTCAGTGACATTTTGGGTCAACCAAGTCTCTGAGACAGTGATGATGTCGTACACGTTGAATACCTTCTGCTTAAATTCGATATCATGGTTATACTGTATTTTCTGAGATATAAATAATAGTAGGTTGTAGATTGTTAAGTTAATTAACATGTCAGATTAAAAATATCAAAAAGTGTCAACGTTTTTATCATTGAATATAGCTGGATTTTCACAAACTATACTTCAACATGGTAGCAGAGCGTGGTTAGCAGCTACATCTGAAAATACGGATTTGTTTTCTCTACAAAAAGTTACAAAAATAAGCATGCAATTCTTCAGTTGCGTCAGGCTAGCAGATGATGACATAGCAACGCATACTTCAAAACTGAAGAATCTTTGGAACAGTTCACAAAAAGAAATCTCAAAAGACAAGATTACTACAAGAAACAACTGTAATAGGTGTGAATTATTAGAAATTCTACTCATTTGCAGAATATTGGAGACCTTACCACCTGAATATTAAGTCTATAGTTGGATGTTAATGTCGAATAAGGATATAACCATAGACAATTTTACTAATCAGCTATGTACTTACGAAAAAGCTTTATCAGATAACTGAAAGTAAGCAGGAAGTATTACATGTAGAAAGTAATAAAATAATTCTGATTTGTAACTACTGTAAGAAAAAAAGATCACAAAATTAAAGATTGTCATAAGTGGAAAAAGATGGTAGACCACAAGAACCTGAGACACAAAAGAAGACAACATAAGCAAAGTTTACAGAATATACTCTATAAGTTGCGTCACTCTCGCCGAATCGTTTGTCGGAACGGTTTGGGATAGCATTTTTTGCAATTCCGAGAACTGAGCCCGATAATTAGCCGCAGGCAACCGCAAGCAGAAGTCAAGCGATATACGAGGATCAATTGCAAATTAAAGACGTTATGCTATATACCGGGTACGTCGAATATTAAAAATATGATGCGAAGATGCATAGATCTATAACATCTTATTCTGTTTTTCCATTTCATATAGGTAAACTAGAATTGATTTTTTTCATTGACTTAGTTCAATGAAACTTTTATTGGATTTCATTGTTTTCATTTCCATGTTAATGAATTTCAATGTGAAATATAATTCTACCCGTGTATATAAACTTGAAAACTAATGTACCTATATAAGGTTTCTACATGAGTGAATAAAAACAGTGTCGATGAATTCGTCTTTCAAACGTTTCCCAACTGCTTGTCCACCAGGTTCTGTATTGTAAGACCACCGAAAGGTTTTTTGGTGTTGTTATTATGTACTTTCAATTTGAAAAATATAATTCCTTCACAACTTCCTTCACAACTAAGAGTTTCTTTCATGTAGAAAGAAAAATTAATGCAAACGTCCTGCGTAACTAGACTATTGCACCAAAATCATTTCGAAATATTATACTCGGGTGATATCATTGAATTTCTTTCCAGGTTTCTTATATTAGGATAATCATTCGAAAAAACTTCAAGTAGAGTATATGGAGAAATATTCTAGTGAGTTTTTGTAAATTCTGGAGTTGAATTCATCAAGACTTCATTTCATACAGTTTTTACCTTCAGCACAACCAAAATACCGTAATCTGAATATTTCATTGAAAGATATACAACATTGTATAGTAGTAGGGTTTCTGGAATTTCCATAAGAGTTTTATTTAAGCGAAATAGTTTTGATTGATAATTCGAGTAAAGAAATATTTGTTATCTTCATTTCGTAGTGTTTCCCACAGAAGAAATATTTATTTTATTGCAATTCTACATCAAAAAATAAATTTGAATTTTTTTTACGTCTCGCCTGACAAAACTCACAAATTTAAAAGATTTTTTAATATTTGTTTTTCGGTAGCCATAAAGGCTTTCAGATCCATCCACTGCCCAAATATGACCCGCCTTTATAATTTATCAACCCACTCACAGAAATGTAACTTTTGGGACAATCTGTATATTTGGCTCTGAATTGCTGCGCGCCGCGGCTAGCCGTGGACTGGGACGTCGTGTATCTCACGGTTCTCGGCGAGGTACTGAATTCAGTACCCTAGATAGGCGGGGTAAGGGGCCGGTCGCTTCGAGAGTCGAGGCGGAGTGACGCAACTTATAGTATATTCTGTAAACTTTGACATAAGTAAAGCAAATAATATAACCTTATTGGCTGAGACAAGTAGTGTGATGTCCTGCAAGAGTGATTGGAGACATTGGTATGCTGATAATGTAGCAACTAATCACATCACAAACCAAAGTAATCTGTTCAAAAGCTTCATACCATTCAGCGATCACCAAGTAACAACTGCAAACAGGGATTCAGTAGAAGCTCTGGGATATGGTTCAATAAGAATAAAGAGTTTTGTGAATGGAGGAAAACACTAATTCACATTTAACCATATATTTTTTGTTCAAAAAATCAGGAAACATTTGTTCTCAACTTAGTCCGCGCAAGATAATATGAATCCCGAAAGTGAGTTCATTTAAAAAGCAGAAAATCGTGTTTTAAAGTTAACTGGATGAGTGTTTTTTTTGTTTTGCAGCATTCGATTGATAAGATCATATAGCTGCCTAGAATTGCTCTATATCCTATTGTACCGGGTGATTCAGTAAGGGTGAAGAGGTACTGTATCTCAGGAACTGATAGTCCTAGAAGTTTGAGGTAAAAATCTTCCAGAGTAAATCGACCAAGAGAAATTGTTGGAAATATTTTTCAAGTTAAAAAAACAAAATAGGTAATTGCCTTTTCGAATTTTTTTCGTTTCGTAGTCAAGCAAAAAAATGATATACCATAACAAACAATATAATATGATTTCTCATAGAACGCCTTGAGAACCAGGGTAAACAGTTTCTATGGAAACGGCGATGTTTCACAAATAGATAGTTTATTCTTCGACATTCAAATTTATGAAGAGCCTGATTGAAAATTTTAAAAATGTATACGTACGAGGAAGCTTTTGATATGTTAGCAGTATATTTTGAATGACTGCAAAATGTAGCTATTGCTAATAGACAATACGCATTTAGATATCCTGCACGACGTCATCATTCAAGAAATGTTTTCGTAAGATTAGCCAAACGATTGAAGGAGACCGGACATGTCCAACCAGTCGCAACCCCAAATAGACTACGGAGAACAAGAAACGAAGTCTGGATGATAAATGTGTTAGCTTATATTACTGCCGACCCTCATTCAAGCATCAGAGATTTGGTAAGAGATCTTGGATTGACATATTCCTCAATTCAACTTATATTGACAGAAAATAAATTACATTCTTACCATGTAAATTTACATCAAGAATTGAAACCAGCCGATTTCCATCATCGACTGGACTTTTGTTATTGGATGTTGGGGATGGTCAACGAGAACAGAAATTTCCTTTCCCAGATATTATGGTCTGACGGCAACTTTTTGCAGATCGGGGAATGTTAATATTCATGATATGCACTATTTGTCAGAAACAAATCCACACTGGTTAAGGGCGGTTCAATTTCAAAATCGATGGTGCGTAAATGTTTGGTGTGGGATTTTGGGTGGAAGAATCATTGGACCATATTTTTTTGACCAGTATTTAAATGGCGTAACTTATCTTCAATTTCTGGAAGCCGAGTTACCCAAACTATTCCTCTTGAGGACAGAATCAACATGTGGTTTCAACAGGATGGATGCCCAGCCTATTATGCTCGAAATGTCAAAATTTTTTGAATGTGCAGTTTCCGGATAAATGGATTGGTAGGAACAGCATTTTTCCATGGCCAGCGAGGTCTCCCGACCTTGCGGTCCTGGATTTTTTTTTATGGGGTAGGCTTAAATACCTAGTTTATAAAGACCGTCCAAAAACAGCTGATGATATGAAGGATGGAATTCGTGAAGCAATTAGAAACATTCCCGCTGCCGAAATTGAAATTAGTGTATTATCCACAACTGAAAAACTCAATTCATGTGTGGCCAATAACGGTGGACATTTTGAACATTTAAAATGTTGAACTTTTCAACAGTTGAGTTTTTTCTTCAATGATGTTAATGTTTCAATTGTTCTTTTCTTGTTTGTTAGGGTATATTATTATTGTTTTGACTAATACATTGAAATGGGAAAGATCCTTCTAACTGTTTTTCTTCATTTGTCCATGGCATGCTTGACTACGAAACGAAAAAAATTAGAAAACGAAATAACCTATTTTGTTTTTTGATATAATCTTTAAAAAAATATTCTTCGAACCATAACTTTTGAACGAATGAAGATATCGCCATGCGGTTTAGACATATTATGTTGCAAATTTGATCTACTTTTCGAATCTAAGAAAATAATCATACGGTTCCATTTGAGATTTCTGAGAAGAGTTGAAAAAACGGTTAACTTAATGAAACACGCTCCCTAGCGAGGGCGGTAAGAACCAGAATGGCATATATGGTTTTTTATTTTATTCACCAAACCTTCCTTTCTCGAACCATGCTTTGTTTGCAAGATTCCGTTGTGTCAATTATAAGTTATAGACATTTACAGTCCAAAAAGTATAGGAACCCCTCCCGCCTTCATTTCATGTCCTACAAAAAAAAGTTTCCATAAGAAATAAGGATCATTATATTGGCATAAACGTGAGAGTATTAATTTCTGAACTTAAATTAGTGAATTTTCGAAAAAAAAAAACAATTTTTTATACGATCTAGCTATTACGCCCCCTAGCGGTGTACGTATGAACTTGAAAAATATTTCCAGCAATTTCTCTTGGTCGATTTACTCTTGAAGATTTTTACCTCAAACTTCTAGGACTATTAGTTCCTGAGATACAGTACCCCTTCACCCTTACTGAATCACCCGGTACATGTTCAGGTGATGAGTATTGTCGGAAGGATCGAGAAGACGTATAGGAGACTTATACAAGCTGAGTACGAGAGCCATAAAGCGCGAAAATCATGAAGAAATCAACATAGTTTATAAAGAAAATGTGTTATAGCTATGCCATGAAAGGTTTGGACATCGAAACAAAAAACATGTGAGAAGAGTCTTGAAAAATGTTTTGGGAATAGATGTCAACCAAGACAATGAACTTTGCGAAAAATGCATGTATGTGAAAGCACATGTACTCAAATTTGGTACTAGAGAACTATCTGAGTTACCAGGTGTTCTCAACCATACAGATGTTAGTGAACCTTTCGAGAAATCCAAGTCTGTGTATCGTGATTATGTCCTTTTCAAAGATGATTACAGCCGGTTTGTCTACTTCATGAATCTTAAATCAGAGCCAGAGGTGGCTGACAAGCTGAATATAGTCCTGACAGAAATCAAAGCTGTAAAGTATAATGTAAAAGAGCTTTTGTCAGACAATGGTGGAGAATTCGACAATATGAGACATTCTGAACCATGATGAATATGACAAAGATTGATTATGCCTTCTCTCAATCTCAACATTATTTGAGATTGAGAGAACTCTAATGCATACTGAAGAAGGACTATTCGACCAAAGTTACTGGGCAGAGATGGTCAACACTACGACATACATACTTGTTATGTTCATGTTCTCAAAAATAATACCAAGAAAATTGATAAAAAAGCTATCAGAGGTATCTTCATGGACTACGAAAACGATGATGGTTACAGAATTCGCCAACGGAACAGAAGAGACTAATAAGATCAAGAGACGTGATTTTTGATATGTTCGAACCATCAGAAGATTCAAAACAGATAGAAAGTGTGTGTTTCCCTCACCTTCACCACTACAAACTGTGTTTGAGTATGCAAATATAAAAGAAACAATGAGAGAGCTACCAGAATCATCAAACAACGAAAATGAAGACCAGATATAAGAGAAGAATTTTCTGCACATTACCAAATTGACCAAATCCTCGATGAAGATATCGACGTAGACATAATAGATTAGCTATAAAAATCAAAATAGGTAATAATCTGTGGAACATTGGAGGTCTTTATAGGTCTCCAAGTTCTAGTAAGCCTATTTTCATTGATGCGCTGGAGGATTTGATAGAAAATAAATTTGATAATGGTAAAAGATGTTTATTGATTGGTGATTTTAATTTCGTTTTTTTTTTAGTAACGAATATTATGAGCAGAAAATAAAAACACTATTCAATATGTATGGGTTGGATCAAGTTGTTCAGGATTATACAAGATGTTTTGTTGACTCAAAAACTTAAATTGATTATGTTACTAATTATGATAATGTTAGAGCAGTTGTAAATGAACCTAACATATCTGGACATGGCATTATATCCATTAATTTATCTGCAGACTACTTACGATTGCCGGAAAAGTCAATAACTTTCAGAAAATTTACAGATCAGGGGTATCATGATAATATTCTATATGAATTAATTGAGAATGTGACAAAAATTGTTAATGAAATTGTCCCAGAAAAAACAATATGTCTTAAGAGTAATTATGTGCCCTACTTTGATGATGAACTCAAAGAAAAAAGACGTGAGTGTAATGATGCATATAAAAATTTTAGGAATTGTGAGAGTGGTCTAAAAGAAGAATGTTGGAATATCTATAAGGTCATCAGAAATCAATATGTTGCTTTACTAAAAGAGATTATATTATGAAGAACTATTGATAACAATAAAAGTAATAGTAAGGAAATGTGGAAATGTCTTTAAAAAATGTGTGAATTTTTGCCTTTAACAATTTATGAACTAAGAAACATTATTTTCTCTCGACAAAACTTACAAATCAGAAATTTTAAATAATAACTTTTTGAAAGAAAGCTTTGATGTTGCTGTTTATGCAATATTGGATGTAATTAATACATCACTTAAAACCGGTTTAGAGCTAGACTCTCTTGTGAAACATCTCTACAATTTTTAATAACTGAATGGAAAGATATACTTGATAAGAATCAGTACATTGTTGCGACGTTTCTTGACCTTAAAAGGGCATTTGAAACGATCGACAGAACTTATCTTATTGAAAAATTAAAGTATTATGGTATATCGGGGATTGTATTGGATTGGATTAGAAGTTACCTCATTAATAGAAGGCAAAAAACTAAATTTGGAAAGGAACTGTCAGATGAGCTTGTTATAGATAGTGGCATACCCCAGGGTAGTGTATTGGGTTCATTGCTGTTTATTATTTATCTGAATGATATTAACCATATTTATGGATCTCATTATATAAATCTCTTTGCTGATGATACATTGATTTATTGTATACATGAGAGTCTGGATCAGGCAATTGTTGAAATGAATGGGTCTTTAAATATCATTGGTACATATTTATTCAATAATAAACTTAAACTAAATGTCAGTAAAACGAAAAGTATGATTTTGACATCATCTTATAAATATGAACTAATTGATTGGGCAAATGCTGTCATCAAAATTAATAATAACACCATTGAAAATGTAACTGAAATAAAATATTTGGGTTTTATAATTGATAAAAATTTGAAACTAAATGATCATTCTGATTTTATTTGTAAAAAAATATCAAAGAAACTATTTTATTTCACTCGTATATGTAAGAAAGTATCTATGTATGCTAGGTTGACTCTTCTTAAAAGTTTACTTCAACCTCATTTTGATTATTGTTCCACATTACTTTTTCTACTTAGTAAAAATAAAATAGCACAATTGCAAAAGCTTCAAAATCGGGGTATGAGGTTAATATTGGGATGTAGCCGTTTTACAGCAATTAAATTGATGTTAGAGTGTCTAAACTGGTTTTCAGTTGGAGAACGTATTTTATTCATGACTATGATACTTATATTTAAGCTGCAAAAAGGATTGCTACCCAATTATTTCCATAAGTTCTTATTGAGAAATAATGAAGTTCATAATTACAATACGAGAAGAAATAACAACTTTCACATAAAAAAACCAACACTAAATTTGGAATGAATAGCATGTTTCATAGAGGCTTGAACGAATTTAATAAACTACCACAATTTGTAAAATAATCTAATTCAGTAAATCAATTCAAGTCATCATTGAAGAAGTTTATCAGTGGCAGGTCATTGTGATACTGGGTTTTTTTTCTCTTATATATTTAAACATTGTTTTTTTTTTGAGTTTGATTATTGATGTATATATATGTATATAAGTATACTTTGTTTTTTTTCAATATACGTTCAAGGATTAGGTTATCCATATTGTGAGATATTTATAAATACAGTTGTAATTTTTTTGTATATTAGGCTTGCTTGCCTACTTAATAAATAAATGAAATAATATGTTAGGACCGTTGTTGCAACGATAAGTGAACTGAAGAACCTTCAAGCTATAAAGAAGCTTCAGCTTGCAAAGATCGTGGAAACTGGAAATTGGCCATGGAACGAGAGATACAGTCACTTTCGACAAAATAATACATAGGAAATGACATTACCTCCAGAAAAAAAGGTGATACCATGTGAGTGGGGATCCAGATGTATCAATTGACAAGTATAAAGCTAGATTGGACAAGAAAGCTTATTCACAGCTCAAAGGTGTAGACTACGACCAAACGTTTAGTCCAGTAGTCAAATGAGGTACAAGAAGATAATTGTTAAGCACAACCGCCAGCAAAAAGATGTCCCTCACATAATTCGATGGTAAACTGAGTGAGGAAGTCTACATGAAACAACCCGAAGGGTATTATGATGGAAGCGACAAAGTATGCAAACCCCAACGAAGTCTTCATGGATTGAAACAGGCTTTAAGATGTTGAGACAAACGTTTCAGTGACCATATCGAGTCTTGGTTTCAAGAAGTCTGACGCGGATCCATGTAAAGAAAGAGGATGAAGACATGCTTTTACTAGCGGTGTATATTGATGACGGGCTTCTAGCATCTACCTAGAATGATTCGAGATATGTTTTTCTGAAGAGTTTGCGTGAAGAGTTCAATAGTACTGTCAAGCAAGTTTCCTATTTCCTAGGCCTTGAAATTAGAACAGAAGAAAATGGAACGGTACATGTGAGCCAGTATGCATATGCCAGGAAAATACTTGGTGTATCAACACCTAAGAAGCAGAATTAGGGAAGGAATATAGGGAATAATTGAACATCACTTTTCCATATAGAGAAGCAGTCGGAGCCGTATTGATGAATTTGACGACAGGAACTAGGCCAGATATAGCAGTAAGTGTTGTCTCAAGGAAGCTCGAGAATCCTTCTGATGCTGATTTGATTAGAGTAAAAAGAATATTCCGCTACCTCAAAGGTACAACAGATCTCGGTCTAACATACAAACCAGGTGTACATTGTAGATTGTAGGAGGGGGGTTCGTTAAGGCTGTGCAGCCTCTATTCGAGGCACAGGATTCCTAGACTTCGTGCAAGTCTTTGTCCTGGCACCTCATTCCATTGAGATTTCATTTCATCCGCTTCCCAACGTCGAACATCTTCTTTCAAGTGTGCCTTGGAGAGTCCACAGAAGGGTTCGTTGCCTTCAATTCCCTTGTGACCTGAATCTCACATTAAAGTGACCTGGTTGTTCGCTGCCAGTTGTCTCAGGGATTGTTCATAGTCCCAAGTCAGCTTAAACAAGTGTATGACTTTTTTTGTCATTCGAGTGTTCCTTTCGAGGCACCCCTAGGCACATATCTCTATATCATGTACTTCTGCTTGAAAGATGGTTGGGATGTTACCAAGAGGTTTTGAGAGCTTGAAATTGTGCACTGTAACTCCCACTCCAGCCCTATTATCCATCTTGGATCCATCAGTATATCATATCAGTATACCTTTCCAGTTGAGGTCCGTTCTCTGTGCAAATTTGGTGGTTGTTTTTGACAACTGCATTTCGAAGTAGTACCTAACTGGCATGATATCTGTCGGTTTAGACATGAATTCTAGGACCTTCAAAACAAATAACCTGGATACCGGATCTAGCGTAAGCAATATAAGATCATTTTTGGTTCCAGACCCCTTATCTTGCAAAATGACATACGTGCGCTTATTTCAAAATATTATTTTGAAATGTCATACCCGGTAGAACAAAGAAGACATATTTCAGACTGCTGATATGTCTCCATTGGCTCTATAGAATATATAGAAAGTGTATATTTTTGAAATCAAGAAAGAGAGCATAAGTGATGGTGAGTTCCTTATTAAATTTAACCACAGTCTCTGTATATGAAATGACGAAATTAAATGAGAATACATACTCATGAAAGGGAACATCATGTGCTTTAAGTTAATTTTTCAAATATCGATCATCTCCTTTCGTTTCCGACATATCAGCTGTTGAAGTCGTAAAATCTAAAGTTCATCACCCTATACGTAATTCTTATCTGGACACCTAAAGAAAAAAGTCCAGATTCGCATTTGTAAAAATATCGTTGATGATGGAGGCCCGAAGACGAAACGTCGGCCTTCGAATATGACAACGTCATCTTGTATCAAGAAAAAAGTGGCAATGACGAACTCACTTTCGTAATCTGAATTTTTCCGATGTTGAGACGGAGATTTATACATCACTACGCAGCTTTGTCACATTTAAACCTTCTTTGTAACTCTTACGCTTTTTGAGATCTCCATATTACGCTCCGAAAATGGGGCAGACGCGATGTTAGTTTCATCATGTTAAGTCCGTGACCTCCTTCAGAATTATTTTTTCTTGATGCCTATAACCTTAAAATTTTCAATTAAAAATCCGATATTATATTTCCTCTCCCAATATGTTTCCACTGGCTTGCACGATGTTCTTCGTACATTATAGGTTTTCCTTTCGTGAAGTCATATGAAAAAAAATTCCTACAGATTGAGCAGTTTTCGTTGAAAGTCATTATCGAGCCACGTTTACAGTCTGGGCAGTACGCTGAATTTGCTAACTGATTCACCCCTTCATGACATCCATAACCATGAATCGTCACTGTATACCTAATTATTTCGTTTTTTTTTAGAATACCACTATGTGCCTTAATTAACGAACACATGAAATACTTAGCTGCAAAATTTCCTACTGTGAAATTCATGAAATCAATATCCACAACTTGCATACCCAATTATCCAGATAGGAATCTACCTACGATATTTATTTATTTTGAAGGAGAGCTGAAAAAGCAACTGACAGGTCCTCTTGAATTTAGGGGGCCTAAGTTGACGCAAGCAGGTAAGAATTTTATAAACTTTTCTGACAGTCTCCTGAGTTAACTCTCGGGAATAAGTCAGAATTAAATTAATGTATATAACAAATTATACATGTCATAATCGCATGTCAAATTCAATTTGCGTTTCAACGAGAAGTTATGCAAACTTATGTTTTTAATATGACACCATGACAAAATAAGTTTCTGTTGGAATTCAACCTTCAACTCGTCATTATAGACAATATAGAAACATTTGTTAATTTTGTCAGTGTCATATAATTTTATGATTCGATTATTGTTGTATCTGTTCTTAACTGCTTTTAGTTTCTTCATTATATTCGTTTTACATAAACCACTTTTTGATGTTATGTCGTCAATCATTAATTCATTTTATTGTCAATAACAACATACATAACGAACGTAGGGAGTAAGACAAAAGCACAATGACAAGTGAAAAAACGTATTTGATAGAACTACCAACTCATCACATTTTTGTAATTAGCTACATCTATTTGAATTCATATTATTTGACACTCTCCCCTAATGACAAATTCTTGAAAGGGTACACTGAATAATATTCTCAAAGCATCTCATGAAATGCAGCACAATATCTTATTCTTGAAGTTAAACTTGACATTCAACACAGGTTTCGTCATGATATCGGCTATTTGATCTTCTGTGCTGCAATATTTTATTTCAAACCATCCTTCTTTGAGTTGTTCACTCATAAAATGGTAGCGTACATACATCAATGTGTTAACTGTTGCGGCTAATTTCACCAGATTCAATAAGTTTTATTGTACTTTGATTATCGTCATGCATTATAACTTCCATGTCTTTGTTGATTCAAGCAGCACTAATGTATTCTGCCTTTGTAGTTGATAAAGCTAATATACTTTGTTTTCTTGAGCACCAAGATATTGGTCTTCTAGCAATCATGATTACATATCCTGTGGTACTTTTTCTGTATCTTCTTTCACCAGCATAATAGGCATCGCAGAGAGAAGGAATCTTGGTATTATCTCCTGTTATAGTTGATGTGTTCACAGTTCCTCTAGAATATCTCTTGTCCTTTTTATATTCTGAAAGTACTCCTTGCTTGGATTCGCAGTTTAGTGCATATGCATACAGCAAATTTTTTTAACTTTCTTAGCATTTGCAACTTGACTTATTTGTATTCCATCTTCATTTTCCTATACTTCCATGCCAATGTAATATTGAAAATGTGATTTTCAATTTCTTCTTGATTTTTTCCATTTATCAATCCATCATCGACATGAATTGCGAATAACATTTTTTTCTTTTGATTAGGCACTGATTAGATTTTAACGGAATCATTTCTTCATTTATCTGGTTAACCTCTTGTTCCATTGTAATATAAAGGTGCTTGTTTCAATTCATAAAGTGCTTCATTTAGTAAACACACTTTACTTAACATATTATATCCTTGTCATATATAGTCCTAGTGGAAGCTAATTTAATGCGCAGGTATGAAACATAATAAGAACATAAGTTTTTTATTTGAATGATAAGATAATATGGTAATAAACTCGGAAAAACAAATGTCCTACAAAATATATGGTTTGACTCGAGCGTCCGCTTCTCCGAATTTGTTAATAACGAGGTCATTCAAATTAATAATAACCAGCTAATTTATTTATACAGCGTTGTAAATATTTGCTTGATAAAATGGTAACATAGTCCTACAAATTTAGTGGTATGTTTTCCCGGTCCTACGCTAGGAAGTTGTCCATTTCCCGGAGACACTTTTTTCATTCATAACTATAGGACAAAGAACGCAGAAGTCGAGTTTCGCGAAGACTGCAAGTCTCCATCTTTGAAAATAAGCGAGATATTCCGTAAAGACATGTCTGTACAGGTTAGGCGATGATCTCGGTAACTACAGGTGATAATAGAAGTCGCATTATCGACTTTCTTTTTCGAGACAATCTCACAAAAATTTGCTATTGTCTTTTGTCTTTCGAGTTCGTTTTTTCAACTTTTAGGTGAATTATCATCGTTGTTAGTAACTTTTGTTCCATATTTACATGTCAAAAAATTATCGAAATTAATAAAACACTACCTATATATCGGCTAAACAGATAGAAATACTCATTAGAGGTATATCACAAAATGAACATATTTTATGCATATATATCATCATGATTCCTTTTTTTCAGAATTCGAATATATTATTGGTAATACTGGAGCTATAGAGACTGATATCAAAGAAGACCCCAGGCCAAAAATAAAAGACAAAATGTTCAGTGATTTAGCTGATACAAATGATTGGTAGTTTCCTTGAATTGTCTTCAAAGAAATTTACTCTAGTGTGAATTGTTTGTTCATTAATCATGCTGAAGTTCTAATCGAGTATTTACGACTAGCCTTCGCTTAAATCTTGGTTTGGATTAACTTCCTATTCTTCTAACTCTCAAGTTGATTCTCTCGATTCACCGCTCACAACTGTATCAGTATTGTATCAGTCTTCCCACTTGTAATGACCCAAGAGCTGTACATCATTTGGTATTGCTCATTCGTTATATAAAAACAAAAAATATTCCTAGTATTCTGCTATATATTTTCTCAGTTTGAAAGTATATTTTTATATATTTAAGGGCGTAAACAAGAGCGTCAGAATATTTATATTACATGATTAGTTTTCGAGATACAGATTGTGGAAATTCTAGTAATTGATAAAAAAACAAACAATTGCCCTGTATCTCCGAAACGAAGCACTTCCTGATACAAGTTTATGTATACTTTTTCCTTAAAATTGTTTCAGGAACACGTCAAAAAATTTCTATGGAAATCATAAAATCTTTTCATTGGTGATTCATTAATTTATCTCATATGATTTGGAATGTATGAAGCTCACATCTGATTACTATTTTTATCGAGAGATTCAATATTTTTCTAAATCAAGGCAATGGTTTTGAATTAATGATATTATTTTATATTTATTATCTTATAAATATATGAATTTTATGATGTTTGGACTTTTGCAGTGTATTTATCGAATTTTTTTTTATTCTTTTGGTAATGTGTTTTAGATGGAATTTAGAATAAACGTGGTTGTGAAGAAATGCATAATTTATTTCCCCAATGATCAATCGATCTCACAATGTAAATAAGTCGAACACAATGATTCTGAATGATTCTGAGTTATTGGAGGCAGAATATGGATTTTGAAAAATTATGAAAAAAAAACTAAATTGTAATTACTTTCAATAAAATATATTAATTATAATGTGGTTTCGGATAAAATAATGATATTGGTAATTTACTATTTAACTGAATAAATTTCACTTTATAGTGATCATATACCTTCACAACTATCAAAAAATTGAGGTAACGATCACATGACTAAAATTAAAATATATATATAATGAAATATCAATATGCTCACTATGCCTGAGCAGCTATGACTTTCTCAAAGTTGAAGCTTAAAAAATTCAGTATTTACACTTTCAAATTAAGTGTAATATCACATGAATATCGATCATTATTTAAAAAAGAGAACTGTGTATCACCTAATACCTGTGATGGTGATCAGTTATTTAGATGTTACTTTCACGGAACTTCTGAAACCGTCCAACTCCCTTGGTTGCACTGAAAAAAAGTTATTGAATAACATTTATAAAATTTCACATTAAATTTGTAATCAGGCGTGCGATACGATAGGAACACGTTTTTATCAACAGTATCAGCACAAAAATATCCACAAAATTTCTCAGGAGGCTTTCTTATAGGCTAACCGACACCTTATAAGAAAAATGAACAACAAAATAAAAACTAACAAGTCAAGTTATGATTATTGTGACCTTCCACACTACAAATTGAGTCTACCACCTTGAGTACCTATCTATTTATATTGATGCACTCTGGAGTCTGGTCTAAGTGAGTACATATTCTCAATCGGGAATGAACAAGCATACTTTAGGAAGAATAGTTTCTGAAGAGTTAAATAAAAATCATCTCCAAAATATTATTTAGAATAATCTTAAATACAAATGTAGAACACGAGCAGAAAACAACTACTTTCCTGGCAAATACCACGCAGAACATTTAATTGTATCCACTCGTAATCTATGCATCAATTCATGTAAATGAATGAAGAATGTAAATATTCCTTTCTTCGAACATGCGATCCTGCTTCCAACAAGACAGACACGCCTGACAATCTGTAGACCGGTTTCGGGATTATTGGCCCTCATCAGTAAAGAGTAGTAAACCGAGTAGAGATCCTGAGATTAAATGATACATTTCTGATGTTCCAGTCTATGTCTAGGTCAAAATTGACGAGCTGCCCATTAAGTGCCACATTTTTGATGGTGCATTCATTGTAATAATGGATGATGTTTCCGTGAAAATTCTGGTAAAAAGTAATGAAAGATCCACAGCTACATTGATGGGAACATATTTCGCTTGATATAGCATTTTGAGAATTGATCAAATCTGATTGATTTTTCCATGATAAAACTTCAAAGGGATTTTCACAAGATGGATGTCCAATGAACATCCATGGTCATCCGGCTACATGATGAATACAAAACGGAAATTCAATGGATGTATGTGTGTTGTCTGGAATGGAGGTGATGAAAACATGACCATACTAGCGCCTTCTATCAATGTTGTTCAAACTAAAAACAATACATTTCCTACATTTTTCTTATGTATTCATGAAATCTAATTGAGGAAGAACATTAGTTACTTTCAGTTATGGGACACAAAATTGATTGTTTTTATTATATGGTAGATATACTCACATAAATACTTTGCAACCACATAAGGGTCTTCTGGGTGCTTTTCTACATCATCAATTATTGCTTTCACTCTGTTCGCAATGTTTATCAGAGTTTCTTCTTTAACTGATCCGATCAGGTTATTGTTTTTATTCCAGTAGTACGGAATTTTCTTCCTGTTCAAATGGTCATAATAGTCTTTAAGAACCTGAAAGTGATGGTTGAAATTAAAATTGAATTTTTATTCTGAAAAGAGAACTTTTTTAATCTGTTGACTGTACGATAGGAAAACCTATGATGTGAAAGCTATATTAAGAGAGATTGAGGAAATGTGTAGGTACCGATTGAATTTTTCAGGTTATAGTCATCAGGAAAACCTCACTGGGTATAATGAGTTCACAACTTCGCCGTTTGATAAAAAATTGAATCTGATAGACAGCAGAGGTCTCGAGCTCGACGATCGCCAAATTTTCTGCGATGTTCTAGAGATTTCAATAAATTTGCAAGTGCAGGGGTACACCAACCAGATGAATCCATGATTATGAGGAGCTGTTTAAATGTAAATAGCTCTTGGCACGAAACAGAAAATCTACTTATAACACCAAGCATATGGACATTGAAGAATTCATGACATTATCATATTATTAGGCATTGTGAGGTCCGCTTTCTCGAAGAGAATAGAGGCCTGAGCCTTGGTTGCAGTGAACTCGATTATCATATACCCATTTCATAATCTTAGCTAAATATTCATTAATAATATCGACTTCTTTCTGTCTTGCACTTTTGTGGATGGTTCGGATCATATTATAGTGGCTCTGGAGAGGATTGTACTATCATCCGCGCGAAGCCGTTACTCATAACAAAATATGCGAAGAAAGGAATGTGCCTTTTTTCCGAAGACAAGTTGATGAATATACAAACATCGAAAAAATAAGAATAAGAAAATTTTTGAATGGTTATAATAATATAATTCTCGGCACAGCCAGAAGTCCTACACGATGTCGCCAATGCTCACCAAGCTGGCAGGGCAGCAGAGTTTGATGAGAGGAAACCATCAAAGAATCGCTCGTAGCTGTAGCCAATCAAACATCAATTCTTTGAAAAAACAAGAAAGAATTAAGTTCAACACTTACACTATATTTGTAGTCTAAGATCGGGAAACCTTATATCATTGTGTTCGCAATAAAACAGCGCTTATTTTTATGTTTAATTTATAGAATAAGCAGGTAGGTGAAAATAACGAACACAAAAATACCTATTTATACCTGCCAATCCAATAGTTATGTCAGGAAAAATATAGGCAACCTTACGTTTGCACATTCTATAGGCTTTGTACTTACTGTTGGTGTACAATTTATTATTAAACCTCAACTCTAAATGGAATCTATCTTTTTCCGAAGAAGTTGAATATTTGGGCGTAATAATCGACCAAAAAGTGACATGGAACAGTCAACTCAACCACATTCTTTCCAGAGCTATAGCAGCAAGTTGGACATGTCCAAAAATGATCTATTGGTCATACCAAACGATCATAAAACCCATGGTCACCTTCGCTCCATTGATATGGTGGCCAAAAATGCAACAGATTTCGGCACGAGTTGAGCTGCAGAATGTGCAGCGGCTAGCTTGTTTAGGAATCACAGGGGCAATATTCACGTGCCCCATTGCAGCCTTAGAGGTAATGCTGAACCTTCTACCATTGCACCTGTTTTCAATGAAATAAGCAGCAATCAGTGTCTTCAGACTGTGCCAGACAAAAAATCTCAAATGAGGAAATCGGATTGGAAACTTGAAGGTTTTGGAAAATATTTCCCTAGAATCTATGTCTAAACCGACAGATATCATGTCGGTTAGGTACGACTTCGAAATGCAGTTTGAAGTGGTCATAAACAACCACAAAATTTGCACAGAGAACGGACCTCAACTGGGAAGGGATGCATCAGTATGATATACAGATGGACCCAAGATGGATGAAAGGCTGGAGTTGGAGTTACATTGCCGAATTTCAGGCTCTCAAAACCCCTTCGTAACACCCCAACCATATTTCAAGCAGAAGTACCTACATGCTATAGAGATATGTGCCCAGGAGTGCATCTAAATGGACACTCGAAGGGCAACAATATATATCAGATAGCCAAGCAGCACTAAAAGCTCTGAAGTCATACACTTGTGAATCTGAGCTGACTCGGGACTGTAAACAATCTCTGAGACAACTGGCAGCAAACAACCAGGTCACTTTGATGTGGGTGCCAGTTCATAAAAGAGTTGAAGGCAACGAAGAATCAGACTGTCTTGCCAAAGAAGGGACAATTTCTCGACCCAGAACCCTTTTGTGGACTCTCCAAGGCCCACTTGAGAGAAGAGGTTCGACGTTGGAAGCGGATGAAATGAAATCTCACTGGTTTCACTGCCAGGACAAAGACAAGCGAAAAGGCTAGTGAGCCTCTCGCCGAAGAGAGCTGAACGGCTTCTCGAGTTGGACAAAAAAGAAACTGATAACGGCTCTCCTCTGGACACTGTCCTCTCAGGTATCACGTCAAAAAGATGGGTAAAGCAGAGAGTGATAGTTGCCACTACTGCGAGAACTTTGCGAATGCCCAGCACTCTTCTGCAAGGCTCAAATTCCGGAAAGGGGCCTTCTTAGAGCCCTCCGATGTCAGGAACCTAGCTCCTAGGAAACTGATAAACTTCGCACGAAGCCTCGGAATCCAGGGCCTCGAATAGATTAAGGGTTATGCACAAAAGATCTACCCTACAATCTATCACCGCACCTCTTTTCCAAATACGCTTCCGAAATTCGTAAACCAGCAAACAACTAAAATAGTGAAAAAATGGATTAGCCATAAATTGGAAAAAAGTTTTGAGAGAAAAATAGTCTATCCAACTAAAAATATCAAACATAGTTTGAAATGAATGTCTGGTAGACTACGAGCAGAAAACAACTACTTTCCTGGTAAATATCACGCAGAACATTGAATTATATATGTTCGTAGTCCATGCAACGATTCACACTGTGAATGCAGATCGCAAATGTTTCTTTCTTCCTAAGACGTGACAAATTCACATCGAGACAGGCACGCCTAACAACCTACAGACCGGTTTCGGGCTTATTGGCCCTCATCAGTGCAGGGTAGTTATCCGAGTAGAGACCGTAAGATCTCAACTCGAAGCGTTGCCTGTCCCAATGCATTTTTGTCGCGTCTATTTGACCGCACCGAGCCGCGTTCCAACAGACAATTGAAAGTGGCGACATCATGCGGCAGAAGAAAGAAACACTCCAGAACCGAATCTCCCAAGTTTTACAGAACTTGGAAGTGGCTGAGAGCTCGAGCTTTTTTTTACTCGATGGAAACTTTCATCATTAGTTATCATAAACAACCTGATGAAATATGGTGGTGGCAGGGTCTTCAATAAGAAAATTGCCAAGGCCAGCCCGCCCCCGACGCTCGGTATTTTTTTTCTCGATGAAAACTTTTATTATTAGTTATCATAAACACCCTGATGAAATATGGTGATGGCAGGGTCTTCAATAAGAAAATTGCTTGTGCCAGTCTCTCGGCTAGCCCGCCCGCGACGCTCGGCAAATTTTTTTCTCGATGGAAACTTTCATTATTATAGTTATCATAAACACCTTGATGAAATATGGTAGTGGCAGGATCTTCCATAAGAAAATTGCCAAGGCTAGTCCGCCCCCGACGCTCGGTAATTTTTTCTCGATGAAAACTTTCATTATTAGTTATCATATACACCCTGATGAAATATGGTGGTGGCAGGGTCTTCAATAAGAAAATTGCTGGGGCCAGCCTATTGGGTACCCCGCCCTCGACGCTCGGTAATTTTTTCTCGATGGAAACCTTCATTATTGGTCATTATGAACACTCTGACAAAATATGATGGTGACATGGTCTCTAATAATCAAGTTGCTCAGGTCAGCCCTCACCCGACGCTTGGTAATTTTTTTTCTCAATGGAAACTTTCATCATTAGGTATTGTCATAAATTCATGACAAAATATGGTAATGGCGGGATCTTCAATAAGATTATTACCGCCGCCGTACCGCCCCCAATGCTCACTAATTCTGATTTCCCGATGATATCGCTAATTGTTCCCCCTCGATAACGCTATAACAAAATTTGCAGGTGGTAGCGTATCTAATAAAGATATTGCCGCCCCCAAACCGCCTCCGACGCTAGGTCATTTTTTTCTTGATGAATACTTCCATTAGACTCCTCCACGAACACTCTGACAAAATATGGTAGTGGCAGGGTCTCTAATAAAAAAAATTGCTGGATTTATTGCTAAAGTAACCAGGTTGTTTCCAAATAGGTAGGCATCGGCTCTGGGCCCGTATTCTTGGATTCTAGGGAATAGAAAACAGGTAGTCTATTTCACTTCTTGACAGTAGAATAATATATTTCCTTCTCATCTTTCTATCAGTTTTTCTATTCCCTAGAATTCAAGAATAGGGGCTCTGGCCGAGCTGCTCACCAAGCCGGCGCGTTTGCGCGACCAGGGATTGTGGATGGTCATCCCTGCGCCTCTTTTATGCTGCAAAACAAACGACACGACAACAATATAGACAAGAGAAAAACCACATTTTTCAAATCATTCGAAAATTCTTCGAAATGAAAATAAAATCTCCCGTTAGGAAGGAAACCACCATGAGAAAACATATGAGATAAAACACGCGAAATTATTAGATTCAGAAATTTCAAGGTCAACAGTCCGAAATTGGGTTAAGAATATCATATTGCCAAATTGCGAATGCCAAACGCAACAAGTCAACTCGTTAGTGAGTAGGGGTGGATAGACATGAGGATGGGGAGATATCATGTATCTTTATCACTCGATCCTGGGCATTCAACCTTTAGGGAGGCGTGGTGGATGATCATCGGATTTAGGAATCCCGAAAACAGACGCTAAGATCTACGACATAAATAGGTTATGCCACCCAGTCATAAAGGTAAAAACACAAAAAAGACCTAAAGGTAGAGACATAAAAAAATACCTGAAGGCAGAGTGTCCCAAGGCCACAAGTGCTAGTAGTTAGGACATGCTCAAAAGTGCTGTCACGCTCAAGAGCATTGCGTGAAATGTAGACAGGACCACGAGGCAGGGGAATACATACCCAAGACAAAGAAAAATTGGGCGAATTGCAAATTACAAGGGATTTCTAAAATGCAAGCGCACCGTCTACCGGAATCACTCAAGGTAAATTTCTGAAACCTACACGGTGCACAGCATCGAAAACAGGAACTAACCGAGCTTCTCTGGACAATTCCGTTCGACGTCAGGTGCCTGCAGGAAACACTGCTGAAAATCACTCAAAATTTCCCGGGATATACCTGCATAAGAGATGACAGACTGAATTAGTTGCGCAGCAGGCGCAGCCGTTTTTATCACAAAAGTTAACTAAAATTTAAAATTAAATATAATTAATCGACCGAACATCAACATTGGGCGAAGTAACCGCGATCAATCTTAAAATGAAACAAATATAGCGTCAATATATATGCCGCCTGACAACAATACGAAATTATAAGAAGATAATGTTTCCCAAATCACCAACCCTCAGTAGTGATAGGAGAATGGAATGCACAATCAGCTAATGGGCATTGAGGACACAACAGTGGAAGTTGTCAAACCTTTTCTAGCTGATTTCGAAGACGTACACGTCATAGCCCCATAATTGTCTACGTCCTTTCTCAACATCGGAGTAGCAGGCGTACTAAGTATGGCTTTAATAAAAGCCATACCCACAGTTGTAGAAATAAAGGCATTAAACGAGGGCTATCCGGACCACAATCCTATCCTACTGATGACTATAGGAGATGTTGAATCTGATATGATTTAAGGTCTGTCAATTGCAATTATTTGATTTGTAGATTGTACAACCAACGATACCTTCAATACAGTATACGAAATTCTATTTTCAAAAGTCGATTGCATTTGGTACAACCCTGTTGAATTCATTAATTCTTTCCAGGAAAAACACCCATTCGGTGTTTAGCTTAGTCGAGCTATATCAGCCACTCTCATGTTCTGTGACATGGGAGATCTGCTTCTAGAGTGTTTCTTTCTTCTGCCGCATGATGTCGCTAATTCCAACTATCTCTTGGAACGCGAAAATGTATTGGGACAGGCTCCGCTTAGAGTGGAGATTTCAGGGTCTCTACTCCGTTAACTAACCTGCACTCATGAGGGCCAATAAGCCCGAAACGGGTCTGTAGGTTAAGCGTGCCTGTCTCGATGTGCGATCTGCATTCGATGTGAATCGTTGCATGGACTACGAGCAGATATAATTCAATGTTCTGCGTGGTATTTGCCAGGAAAGTAGTTATTTCCTGCTCGTAGTCTACCAGACATTCAATTTCAAACTATGTTTGATATTTTCAATTGAATAGACTATTTTTCCTTTAAATTTTTTGTCCAATTCATGGCTTTTTCATTCTTAAGCATTCAGTTTCATACATAAAGCTACACTCAATTATGATTCCTCAGAACATAGTACTTAAGTAAGTTTGATCTATCTCAACAAAACACAACGAAATTTTATAAATTTACTTACATTCATGAAGACATAACTCAGCGAATTATTCCAGAAATCTTCTTTTTTCATTTCGGCTACTTCCCAAATGACAAGCGTTTTGATATAATAACTTGCAATGCATTTGTGATCAAGGATATCTCTCATTCTCTAAAACGTAACAATTTTTTTATGTATATTCATAAAAATATTCAAATGGAGTCACGAAAAATATAATGATCGACCATTCGAAAATAAATATGTTTGTATACATCTCACTAACCTTAAGTAACTTGATGGTTGGTTTAAGTGTACTTTTTCCGTCTATAATATCTCTTTCTTGTTCTTGGAATGATAACCGCCAATAACGTTCAGCATCCGAAAGCCCTTTCAGCGGTTTAGGCACGATGAAGAAATCTGGCTGAAAAACAAATTAAAATGATTCGGTATTATTTGAATTGGGATTTGTAATAAAGTGGATTTGTGTATGTATTGAAGAATCTAATTATTTTTTTTTGTCTATTTTACAATTTGAAACAAAATCGGAGATAAAATATACCTACTCGAGGGATGAGGTTTAGTAAACAATGAGCATAAGGTAAGTGGATTCAGTTTGATTGGTTAGCGACGTTAGCGTTCAAGATAACTGTGGAATGAATACATTAATTGAAATATGCCTACAAATTAGAAGGGATGATTCACCCTAGCCTGTGCCAGACGAGAAACCCAGTCGAAATTTGCACAGTATTTTGATTCAAAAGTCACGCTGTCACACCTATCATCGAACAACCAAATAAAATGATAACGAAAACCAAATAAAATGGTAACGAAAACGCTCTACACTGAAAACCGACTGAACAGCTAGTTACCTATCGAAATATTTAAGGCCATTTTATCGTACCGCTTCAGTAGGTCTAACAAAATTTCCTATTTCTTCAAAATTCCTCCAATCAATAAATACTGCTCTTCAAATTTTTGGTTAAAAATTTCAATTAACAATGGAAGGACCGATGAAACATTTTCCACTGCCAACTTGCCGAAATACGAATTTGGTTTTTCAAATATTCTTGTGATAATGATTAGCACTGTTAATTTATTGTTTGTCATCTAAGGTCTATTCCACTGAGGTCAAACTAATAGATATTTGGCAATCTTTCTTGAAGGATGCATAAATGCCTTGAAGTATGATACCCCCTTCATTTGCAACTAGGTATTTGCTGTTATAGATCATGCATTTTACGTCAAACCTGTATATGATTGTATGTCAGTATATTAACGCTATTGAGAATAAATGGAAATATTTATTCACTGTTGGGACGTCGTTATTATTATATCAGAATAAACCAGTGAAAAATAGGTATATCATAGTAACATGGTAGACACGGAACATAACAGGAAACATAAATTAGTAGTAATATTTGCTTTGGTATTTTGATATGGTTTGAATTAACTAAGAAATATTATTTTTAAGAAATATATTCGTAGATGCTAAAAAAGAAAATAAATATGCTTTATTGGTTCGCAATTACATGCTGTTATTTTATTCAACATGGCAATATTTTCATTAACTATTCATATACTTTTGAATCTTATGCTGTCTGTGAATGAGAATTTCTAATAGTGAAAGGATTTTATTCTGCCTAAATCATATGGCAATTTCTCAAATCATTGTTTACACCGTCACGTGTGAATCAAGCTTCATACGTAAATAGACATAATAACTGGCCCTCAATATCAACTGATTTGAATCCTGTGGATTATATATATATAGCCTTCAGGTGAACCGCATTTCTCGATTATCTGAAAATTGTTCTATTGAATTCCTCATTGTTTTCGAACAACAGAATAGTAAATTTGAGATTTGTAGTAAACTTAAGAACTATCTTCATACACCAAAGCCTAATAATGTCATTTTAAAAACGGTAAAATTGACGGTTACAGTAATGTAAACGATATTATTGACAATACAATTTCAAATACAGATGCTTGTGACAAAGATGTTTCGAGAATGAATGCTTCATCTTTATGCTATGGTGCACAATCAGGTCAGTTATCTTTTTTAGAAATGGAAACCTCAAAAAATGCATCTGCCTAATGATATTAAACATTCAATCGGTAAGAAACAAAGCCGACGATCTTTATATATTTTTAGAAAGTAGAAATTTCCCTAGTATTATACTACTCACAGAGCATTGGCTAGAAACGGAATAATCTATATATGTACCTGATTATATTATTATGTCAAAATACTCAAGGAAGGCATGAAGGCACCTTGATTCTTATGCATAGGGATCTTGTAGAAAAAAATATGTTCACCGATATGAAAAAATCAATCAACGATTATGTGTTGGTTGAAAGAGAATTCGAATTATCCGTTATATATTGTGAAAATCTCAATTTATTCATTTTTTGCTTGTACCGTTCTCCATCATTAAATGGGGAGTGCCTCAAGGGTCTGTGCTTGGCCCTTCATACTACTTTATATTAATGACCTAGCCACAATTGATATCGAGGGAAAGTTCACATTGTGAACTTCAAACAGTTTGCAGATGACACGACAATAATATGGCACAATCGGAATAGCTCTGAAATGGAGCATAGTATTGAATGTGACATAAAAAAGTCAAAGAATTGTGTGATTCCAATATGCTTTCCTTCAATATTTCGAAAACCAATATCCTCACGTCTAATTGTAACCTGCTCCAAGAACTTTATATTGGTGATCAAGTTATTAGTAAGAAGACGGTAACAAGATTCCTCGGTTTACAAATTGATGAGAGACTGAAGTTTGAAATCCATATTGACAAGTTGAAGAAGAAGTTAGCCTCTGGTTGCTTTGCAGTTAAAACAACTTCATGGGAACTGGGTAGAGAAATTACTAAAAACGTATATTTTGTTCTTATTGATTCTCATCTGAGATATGGTATTTGGTTTTGGGGGTCATGCAGTCAATCTTTATTTGAAATGCTCTTTGTGTTGCAAAAAATAGCAGTGAGGTACATATGCCAGGCCAAATTCCTAGATGCTTGCAAACCATTATTTATTGGAGATAAGATCTTACCCCTTGCATCTATTTTTATATATATCATATTCATAGAAAATTCCATAATGAAAATTCTAGAAGGACTCGTTACTATAATAGACAAACTATGGATTTAATCATGCCAATTCCATCTTCGACACAGGTCAAAAACCCTTTATTTTATAATGGGAAAAAACTATTCAATCATTTACCTGACGAGATCAAGAAGATTTCAGATTCCAAAAAATTGTGCTGAGGAATTTTATTCAGATAACTTTCAAAACTCATGTACTAGAACTTTTATTTTACCAAAAGAAATAAAAAAATATATGAAAAAATATGTTTCCCTAGTTTTCTTAGTTTTATAATTGATGAATTTATTATTGCCAGAATGTTTTACAAATTCAGGTGATTTATGTTTCATTTGTCTTATTTAAGATGACTTTGTCAATGAGAATATCATTTCTTCTCACAATAAAGTATATTTTGATTTGATTTGAATCTACCGAATTCAATACCAAGCTCATTCAGAGAACTGAAAGAGAAAAAGTATCGATTCATGAAACACACTTCAAGCAATAGATATAATTCTTATGTTTTCAATTGAGCTGGTAGATTTTTTGTATATTTGAGAAAATAAAATGTCGAATGCCTTGTGTAACTCTTTTCCCATAGACATAAAATAATATTATCAATTACGCAATAGTAGATATTTTTTTTTATTGACACTAATCAACATATTGTCACGTCTCAAATCTGGCGCTTCCTCCATATGTCACGACCTGGGGTTGCTATCCCTTTGTCGGACTTTAGTTAAGGGGGTTATGCTTGGCAGCAAGAGGTTAACTGACTACTACTTGTGAAAGAAGACATGAAAATAGTGGATTAAACAGTTTATTGAATATAAAACAAAGTGAATTTAAAATAAAGTGAACAACTTGATAAAAGAACGTGAAAAGTGATTACAGTGAATAAAAACTAGTGATTAAACAACAAGTGACTTTATGTCCAGGAAAACAAGTGGACAATTATCTGGTGAGTTATAAATTGATTATAATTACATTCCTGGATTATGCATTTATAATTGTGGCCAAGAGGCCCAAAAGAGACATGGGGGTAAGCAAGACGACAAACAAATGTACCTTCTTTTCACGACAAATTCTGATCATTTGGTACTTACATTGATATTATTGTGAACAAGGCTCCCCAGGATGAGGAGATGTGTCTGCTAGAAGTGACCATGGCTGGGGTGGCTTCCCTAGTTCTTTCACTCGCGAATAGTTACCGGCTAAAGGGCTGAAGGCCTGAATGAATTCAGTGACGAGATGATAATGACTCTAACGCAGAGATCGTAATAATCCTTAATAATCCTAGTGCGATTGATATTTATGGGTAATTCGTGCAAGATTGCAGAATCGGCAACTTCATTGTTCATATAACTCGCACGACGTTGAACTCTATGTTATAGATATTCCGATTCTGCCGATTTTGAGTTTTCAATAAATAGTATGTTTTCAACTTAAACTCGGTTTCCTGTCCATGTAGCCGACATGAACTGTGTAACCTGAGCTAGGGTTGAATTACACATGAATGGTTATTTCCTAGAGGTGAATGATTTTTACGATTATCAGAAATATGAATTGACTTGACTTTTAGAATATATGAATACGCACGTGGACTTTATAACCGGATGGTTTTACTATACTGGGCATTTCCATTTGTGACACATCTCCCCTCCTCAGAAAAAGCTGGCCCCCAGCTTAAAAATATATATGTTGTGTACATAGATATGATGAAAGAGAAGAAAAAATTAAAAATATAACATTGAACACGACATTAATGTAAAATTACTCAAAGAAAAATACGACTTGCGATTGTTCATGATGCAAGTGTGACATATAATAATTTCACAAATTAAAAAAAAACGAGCACTAATGAGTTCCACACAAATTATAAGTCCGACCCTGCTCCTGCGTTTTTATGATGTTCAGCTGATGCATCTCGGTTTGGTGACGTCAAAGACCCATGCCTTCCACGGTACAGGTGGATCGGTCTTGGGTTCGTCCCGCTGCGCCGTCATCGGTTTTCGTGAACGTGAGTAATCTTGGTCGGTTGGAATCTGTACTCTGTTATGCTTATGACTTTTGACATATTCGGTTGTTGCAGAAGATATTCTGTGATTTCTGTGTTCTATTGAAATTTGCCTCTACTGGATCTGTGATTCAAATCTCTGCCTCATCTCAATTTCAAAATATGTTGAGTATGCATTTTTGCAACTGCATCTGCATTCTGCTTACTCTTGATGAATATGAGTTATTTCTCGTGATACGAGTATCTTAATGTACATTCTTTTTCCTTCTGGGTGTGGTTTTTCAGATTTTCGGATTTTTGGTGATTGTGTGTGATTTTCCATTCGGACACAAATAGGATTATAGCTGAGAACTGACACCTTTTTCTTCAACCTATGTTTGGTGAGCGCATGTATTTTCTTATGATTTTATTTCAAACCGTTAGCATTGGTTCCTTAGGTTGTCTTCTTGGTTATCTTGGTTGTTCCTCACAACTCTGTAGTACTGCAACAGGTGTCTGGTGTGAGCTTCAGTAATTTTCCTGGCCTTCTGCGATTTTGCGTCTGTTCCTGGTACATAGTCGTATACCTCAGATTTGAACAGCAGGGTATATATAGGTAAGCATATATTTTCCTCATAACAAATATGCTCTTATCATCGTACGAAACTGTGTCTTGATGCACATCTCTGCTCCTAGGCACCCTCATATGTCTCAGTCAGAAGCTTTTCAGAGTTCTCAGACTCCTCCCTATGATGTCTCATCAGCTGGTGATGCCCTCTGGCAGGTGGTAGCAGAGCCTCTCGTCTATGTGTGGTCTCAGGCTCACATGAAATGATAGAACAAAAAATATACAGCAGTAAGTATTCTTTATAAGTATTTTATACAAGTATAATATATGTTCATCGAAAAAACAAATGAAATTAACCCCTCTTGAGGTTTTTAAAAAAAAAGTATATATATATATATGAAATATGCCTCATTTATTATAATTATCAACCCATCAAGCATAAATTGACAGTTTGAAGAACTTTGTTGCCCGTAAAAATCGAATCACCAATACTTTCTATTTCATGAATTTGGGTATCTTTTACTAAAGCTTTCACTTATATTTTAGAAATATGCATATAGGAAAAAAAATACTCCTACTCTCCATTTCCATCAACTTGAAGTGAATTCGTTTATATCATAAAATTCGACTGGTTTTCAGTGGAATGTCATTATTTGTAATTTTTTCCAGATGACAATGAGTTGACCAAAAAAATTATTTTTCATTGTAGGTATACATTGAGGTTGCCAGATATATCTAATTAGAAAAAAAACTAATAATGAGAAAAAACAATTTACAATAAAATACCTCGTTTCAGTTAATTACCCTGAACATTCAACAAAACATAGTACCTTGTTTTCATTCATTCCTCTCAAAAATCATTGATTCATTTCATCTTTGAATCATAACTTCCTTTAACTCTTCTTCAACTCAATATTCATTTCTTACATAACATCTTTTGTGTTATGCCTTGGCCGAGGGGTAAGCGTTCACCAGTGAATTCTGGCATCTTCCACGCTCTCCTAGCCGAAAACTTACTACGTGTA
The DNA here is from genome assembly GCA_029955515.1 of Chrysomela aeneicollis. Taxonomy (NCBI): domain Eukaryota; kingdom Metazoa; phylum Arthropoda; class Insecta; order Coleoptera; family Chrysomelidae; genus Chrysomela; species Chrysomela aeneicollis. The sequence continues at coordinate 6,882,662 of JARUHQ010000005.1, read as the reverse complement.
AGCATAAATTCCTTATTTCATTTCAAATTATAACTTCAATAATCTATCTTCAACTCTATATTTATTTCTTACATAACCCTCATCGTTATGCCTTGGCCGAGGGGTAAGCGTTCACCAGTGAATTCTGGCATCTTCCACGCTCTCCTAGCCGAAAACTTACTACTTGTAAGCAATATTACATCATTTCATCTCACATTATAAGTTCATTAATCTTATCTCAACAATATACTCAATTCTCATATAACACATATTTCTCATACACAAGCATACACATCATTTTTCTATCATTCAACTTCAATAATCACTCGTAAGGTACCATTTTCGTTTTATAAAAAACAAAAAAAAAAATTAAAGTACAAAAAAAAACTTCACACTGTTGGTACTTAAAAAGGTGAATCCAGAATAAATTATTTCTTCCTTCATTATATGCATACCTCTTGAAAAATATTATGACAAAAAGTTCGTTAAAATCAATTGAAAGAATTACGAAAAATATAAAATTACTATATATTCACTTCAACTAGGAAATATCATCTCAAAATATATATATTTTTAAATGATCAGTTTTATGAAGCAAACAAAAATTGATAATTCATAATTTGATAGGGAGAGTAGGGTTTTGGAATAACCCATTTATATCAAGATTCTTCATCTGAATCTTCACATTTATGTAAAGTACAACTCAAACTTTTTGTAGTTGATAGATTTGATAGTTCAATTCCATCCATTTCTAGAATAAATTTGTTGTTTGATTTCGAAACATGTCTTTGTGTGGGTATTGGTTTGTTCATTTTTTCATTTTCTACAGAGGATTTCCTGTGAAGCAGCCACATAGTTATCCCTTTATAACACAAGTACAACAAGAATATCACCATTGCGGTACATGTAAGCGAAAAGAGGATGTCATGGCCAAGGGGTGCATTTTTGTCAGCTTTCACCGACGGTATAGAAGGAATAATCGCCAAGTTTTGCCGATTTCCGAAGATTATATATGCAACACAAATGGACAAGATGGAGTTCCATATCAAGAATACCGTATCTCCGTGGATTCCGTAAGTATCTGAGTACGAAGATCCAGTCTTTTCTGTGATCGATTCCAAGATATCATGAATATTTTCTTGTGCTGATGTCAGGTTAAGATGAGGAATATTTAGTGTCCAATTTGTGTTCAAACATTCTCCTATCTTACTGAATGTAGGTAGTCCTGACTTCATCTTGGGATTTAGGATAAAGGACTTCAAATTGGACCAGGCTGCAGGAATAATATGATGGATGGTAGCTACGTGGGGTAACTCTTGTACACAGGGATATCTGGGTGGGATAATTTCTTCCCCTTCCATAAGCAATTTACAACCACATGGTATACTGGTTTTGACAGCACCTGGTGTACTATATGCGATGTCTGGCAGTTTGTAAGTGACATTAGGACAATGAATTTCTGTTTGATATTTGGGATGAGTTATTATATAAATTTCATCCTCTATTTCTGAAATCACTGTTGTTGCGGATTTATGACAACTCATAGGGCAATGGTGGTTAATTTCCTCTACAGTTGTTCCTTTGAATAATTTTCTGGCACATGCAGGTCCCTGAAGGGAATCTGCGGAGAATCGTGGCAAATAACATAGTTTATCGTGAAATGGTTTGCAGTGCTGAAGGCCTGTACCAGAAATTTGTCTTATTTGACTATGTTTTTGAAGATTTGTGTTTGAAACTGCTATATAAACTGTATCATGTAAAATTTTGCATGTTTGGTTTTCCCAGGCAAATGGGGTTGTAATTAGTTGGAACAACTCCCATGAGTGGTGTTTCTGGGAGATTGGGATCCGAATATGAATGAATAACTTTTCATTAGTAAATGTGCAGTCACAGATTGGAAGTTGATAGTATTTTGAGATGTCCTTGGTGGGAATTGACAAGTCTTGATTAGATTCTGCCAGTTCTACCAGTAATTTATTCAAGTCGTGGAGAAGAATGGAAGGGTCCAAAATTGCTATAGGAATTTGGTGTTGCCTGCAGGAGTTGAGAATTCCTTGTCGTTTTATCGCCCTTGTAACTTGTATAGTATGCTTTATGTTTTGAAATTGAGTGTTTATAATAGTTATCAAAAGATTGCTGTGTTTATTCTCTTGTGACATAATTTGATTTTTGAAGTCATTAAAAAACCTCTCCAAGTCATGGATATGTTTTTCTGTTGTCTTGAAGGCTGAGGCAGATGCCTCTTCGAATTCCTTAAATTTCACTGAATTTTCCCCGATATTTTTTAGAGATAGTGACAACCCTTTTTTAAGTTTACCGATATTTTCTTGCAAATTATTTTCGTTCATTACAAGAGATTCTAATTTGTTCTCTGTTGCTACACTACAGCACCAGTTGAGGGCGTCACCCAAAAAATCTAGTCCTCTTTTCGTTCTTATACGATCTTGATTTGAGCAATTGCGTAGGTACAAGGGACTCCAACTCCTTGCTAGGGATGAAAATTCTAATTGAAATGCATTCTGCAAGTCGTTCAAGTTCCGCATCATCATACATTCTGATGACGTTTTATCATTTTTGTTTTTGCAGAGTCCAATGTCCTGGATATCCCTTAGTGCATCCTCTTCGTACCACAGTGATTCATATACCAGTGGAATCGTAGCCTCGTAACTCACCGCTTGAGGTAGGGATTTCCAAAACGCTCCCGCAGTTACCTCCAGATTATGATTACCATATGATAATTTTATAGCTAGTCTGAAAGTGGGTACAATAATTAGTGAATTGTAAAGTAATGGGTTTATATAGAAAATTATTGGCAATATCCAAATTGACATAGTCAGGATATCAGGAAATTATAGTTTACTTATTTCTAGCTATCAGTTATACCCATGTAATTATTATATTGCTCAATTTAGGGGGTTTATTTACACAAGGTCATGAATTAAACAAATATCTCTCAGGTCGTTGGGTAGGATACTATGAGGACAAGTCTAACAAGATACATTTATTGATGGGGTAGTAAGGGTAGTGTAGGGCGTATAAGGTTTTGTAGATAGGCATTTCTGTCAGAATAGCTCATTCAACTTCCTCTTCGTCCTCTTCCTTATTCATCAATTCTGGGGTCCAAGGATCATTGTAGGGTAATATTCTGCATATATGTACCACGTCTTTTTTCGAATGTCTTGTGGGTCCCTTCTGTACCTCATAATTGACATCGCTTAATTTCCTCAGGATATAATAGGGTCCAAACCATTTTAAAATTAGTTTTTCACTGAGCCCTTTTTTCCTAACGGGTGTGAAGACTTTCACCTTGTCTCCCACATTAAACTCTAAGTGGCGATGTCTTTCGTCAAACCTAGCTTTGTCAACCACTTGTTTTTTCGTAATATTTTCAATAGCTTCACTTCTGACTGCCAGGGCCCGTTCTCTGATTTCTTCTGCGTTAGGAGAGTTAACGGGTTCCATCAGGTTTGCTTCTGTTGGAAGAATCACTTCCCTTCCATAGACCAGCATGAATGGGGAATATCTTGTTGTATCTTGTCTGGATGTGTTGTACGCGAACGTGACATGGGGTAGAAATTCGTCCCAGTCAGTTTGTTGCGTATTGGTGTACATAGACAACATTTTGGCCAAGCTTCCATTCAACCGTTCTACCAATCCATTACAACTCGGGTGATATGCTGTTGTATACTGGTTAACTGTCCCCATCATGCTTAACAATTCCATTACTAGTTGTGATCTGAACGTAAGGCCACGGTCTGACAGAATATATCTGGGCGAGCCGTGTCGACATATAATATTATTTAATAAAAATTTGGCAATTGGCCCAGCTTTTCCACTGGGTAGGGCTGCAGTTTCAGCCCATCTAGTAGCATAATCTGTGGCGACTACGATCATGGTTTTTCCATTTCTACTTTTATGGAATGGGCCTAGTAAATCGATACCAATTCTTTCAAATGGTGTTCCTACTGGAATTGGTTGAAGCAAACCTGCTGGTTTTTTATTTTTTAACCCCTTTCCGGCTTGGCAGTCTGTACAGCCTTTGACAAATTTCTCGACATCTCTTTGGAGATTGCTCCAGTAGAACCTTGATTTGATTCTGTGCAGAGTCTTCGCTATTCCCAAGTGACCGGATAAGGGTTCGGCATGATTGGAGAATAAAATCTCACCAATTAGATGTCTTGGTATGACCAAAAGATCCTCTAGACCATTTGTTGTGGGGTTTACTTTATACAATACTTTTTCAATAATTCTAAAATTTTTTGCTCTTTTTGCTAACCCAATTGGGATTGTTGGGTCAATGGGGTTATTTATTATTTGTATTAAGTGTTTCAGTTCACCATCCTGTTCTTGTTCCTTGACCATATCTTCAGGTAACATCAGGAATGTTGGGACGTCCTCCATGTCATCACTTTCTGCTTCCAGGACAGGATTTCTTGACAGACTGTCCGCATCCAGATGCTTCTTCCCATTTTTGTGAACTATTTCGTAGTCAAATTCGGATAGTTTGAGGGACCACCTTGCCAACCTACCTGTGGGATCTTTGAGGGAACGAATATAGCACAGCGCATGGTGATCTGTCACAATCTTCACAGGTCTTCCGTAAATGAGGTGTCGTAGGTAACCAAGCGACCAAATTGCTGCAAGGGCCTCCAATTCTGTGATTGTGTAATTTTGTTCACATTTAGACAAGCTTCTACTAATGTAAGCTATTGGGTGCTGTTGGCCGTCTTCTCCTTCCTGTAGTAAGATTCCTCCTATTCCCACTATACTCGCATCCACTCTCAATTCTGTCTCCTTATTGGGATTGTAGTGTTGTAATACAGGTGCAGATATCAATTTTCCTTTCAATTGTTCGAACGCATGCTGTTGTTCTTGCCCCCACGAAAATTTCTTACATTGTTTGGTAGCTTCATGTAGTGGGCGAGCTATTTTTGCGAAATCTAATATGAACTTTCTGTAAAAATTACACAATCCAACAAAACTTTGAACTTGTCTAATCGACTTGGGCACGGGAAAATTTTTAATCGAGGTAATAATATCATCGTCTGGCGTTATACCTCTTCCACTCACCACATGTCCCAAAATCTTTACACATTCTTTAACATAAATACATTTGTTCGGCTTCAGGGTCAATCCAGCCCAGCGTAGTCTCTCAAATACTTTTTTCAATTTTTCGAGATGGGTCTCTAGAGTGTCCGAAAAAATTACAATATCATCTAGGTATATTAATATATCCTTCCATTTCATTCCCTGAAATACTCTGTCTGCTACTTCCTGGAAGGTAGCAGGCGCATTGCACAATCCGAAGCTGAGGACGTTGAATTCGTAGGACCCATGTCCTTGTGCTGTAAAGGCAGTATATTGTTTAGATTCCTCCTCGATCTTCACTTGCCAATAGCCGCTAAACATGTCCAATGTAGAATAGTATTTGGCTCCTCCGAGGTATGTTAAAATATCGTCCATATTTGGTATTGGGTATGACGACTTTTTGGTGACATTATTCAGCTTCCTGTAATCTACACAAAAGCGTGTTGACCCGTCTTTTTTCTTCACCAGTACCACTGGACTTGCCCATGGGGAATGACATGGCCTAATGATATTGTAATCTAACATTTCCGAAATTTGCTCATCAATAATTTCTCGCTCTTTTTGGGACACCCTATAGGGGCGACTCTTTATTGGTTCGGCATTACCCACATCAATTTTGTGTTCAGTTAAATCTGTTAAGCCCATTTGTCTAGTTGATTTTGAAAAAATGTCATTGTATTCTTTTAACAGATTATTTAGTTTCCTTTTGAATTCCTGATCTTGGATGTGGTTAGTGTCATGATCTTCTAGAGTGACTTCTTCATTTGTGGGTTCTGTGTATAGTACGATGGCGCTTCCTATTGGTTCATTTTCTATTTCAGTCAACCAACCAATTGTTGTTCCTTGCAGTATTTTGATTTCATGATTAGTTATATTTTTTATGAGCATTACGTTCTTTTCCGGAAATTCTGGTTGGCTTTCACATAGTAGACCCCGTTTTATAAGGAAATCTTCCTTTACTTTGAATTTCTTATATTGTCTCAAGTCTGTATTCCACTTCACCTCAATTAATACCTGTTTATTGGTCCCGATAATGTAGTCTTTCTTTGAAGTTACTTTTTCCATGGTCCTCTGCTCGTTTCGAGATGGTAGGGAGCAAATAAGTAAATCAATATCTGTATCTTCAAAAATTTCATGGACCATTGGTTCCACTACGTTCCATTCGAGTTTGTCTAACCCACATCCTAATTTGGGAATTGCTAATTTCTTTAGGTTCATTTTTTTCATGGTTTCACAAAGTTTCACAAGGGACGATTTCAGAGAATCCAGGGTTGGTTTTGAATAATAAAATGGTTTTGTTACTAGGTAAAATATTTTTCGCCCTTCTCTTTGTAGTATGGCTAGTCCACCCGGTGTTTGGTTTTGTGCTCGTAGTTCGTGAATTCCTCCAAATTTGTTTTTGAACGTCTCAGCTATTCCTTTACTCATTATTAGATCAGCTGATATACAATGAGCTATGGCATACTCTATAGGGGTTGAAAATAGGTCTAAATTTATTTTCTGAATGTTTGTTCTTGTAATTTTTCCTTTGGGTTCACTGGGTCTTGGTTTTAGTATGTCCACTATGTTCATATTATGGTCTCTGAAATCATCAGGGGGTAGTAATATATCAGGGTTATAAAATGCATTGTGATCTTGGTTTTCAGAAGTACCTTTTGTTTCACTATTGTAGTTTACATTTTTATCGATTTCCACATTAAGATCAATAAGTGGTGGCTGGTTTTCTTCAAATGAAATGAGATCCTCGACATACAGGGTGGCTCCAAGAATCTGGTTTTCTTCTGTCTGTGGGTTTATGTTTGGATATTGTTGGCCAGTCCTTTCAAATGGGTCTAGTAATTTCATTTGTTGCATGCTATTTTTTATATTCATAAGGCACTCTTCTCTGTAGAGTTGCTTGTATGAAATATTTATTTCTGGCTTCTTATGGTAAAAAAAATTAATATTTGCAGATGTCGTACTGCTTTCTGTTTCACTAGGGTGCAAATTTATTTCATGAAATTCATTATCTTTTGACAAGGAAAGAAGATTATTATTTAGATTAATTATAGCTTTGTACCTTCTCAAAAATTCCATCCCCAGAATTAATGGGCATGGCAGTTTTTCAATAACAATTGCCTTGCATTCTACTGAAAGATTTCCAATTTGTAAATCAACCAATGCTGTACCCAGGGTAGGTACTCTTCGGTTCCCAACTGCTATTAAATATTGCTTATTTATGTCATAGGAACTTGTGTACTTTTTGCACACAATGTTTTGCTCTGCTCCCGTATCCAAAATTATTCTAGTTTCTTCATTATTTATCCTCGCCGTGACTGTTAATATGTTGTGATTACGAAAATTTTTAGTAGGTGCCCCGTTTATGGATAGGACGACGCCGGGGTCTAGTTGGGGCGTCCACCTCCGTTTGGGTTTCTAGGATTACTCATGCAGACAGAGGCGTGGTGTCCTATTTTTCCACACGCATAGCATCTAGGTCGACCATTTGTTGTTCTAGTATTTGGTATATACTGTGGGTTGGGTGTTCTTTGGTTGTAATGAGGTCTTTGTGTGAAATTGTTTTGCTGTTGTTGCTCGAATACCCTGTTGTTGCCTGAATAGTTTTGTTGTCCATAACTCTGCTGTTGATTAATTTGTTGGTTATTTTGTGGATATCTGTTATTTGGTACAAAGGGGTTGTTCTGTTGACGAGGGGGATGATACTGCTGGAAGCCATTGTTGGTCTGGAAATTATTCCTCAGCTGAAAGCGAGGCTGAAAATTGTTTCTAGGCCGAAACTGATAATTATTACCCTGAGAAAAATTATGTCTTGCTTGGAAATTTACCCTTGGTCGAAAGTTATATTGTTGTTCTCCGAGGTACTGCTGATGTACCCCCACTGGATTTACTGGTGTTGTTAAAGGGATGAGATTCAAGGATGAGTTGGTCATGACGTCCTCTAATTTATTGACGATATTTTTGAAATCGTTCATCGTCATCCCTTCTGTACGAATAAGGCGATATGCCCCATAGATGTCTGGTCTTATCCCGTTTTCGAAGAATTTACGAAATTCCTCCGGGCTCAAGGTCGGGTCATATTCGTAAAAAAGGGTTTTGAGGTCGTAGAAATATGCTTTAATTGATTCATCGTTACCCTGTTTACGATGCAGGAGACGAATTTCTAGGCTTCTCTTTATATCTCCGTCCCCGAATTCCGCTATAAAGTCTGTTTTTATGTTTTCCCAGGTTTTCCCGTTGTTTCCTGGTACCTCTGTATATATCTTGTACCATATATTAGCTGCACCTTCCAAGAAAGTTCCAAAATAATAAATTTTCAATTTATCATCCCATCCATTGGCTATAGCTGTTCTGTCATAAGCAGTTATAAAAGTGTTAGCATTGCCCTTGGAGGGGTTGTAAGTTTGGGGAGAGATGAATTCTGGAATTGCTGCTGTCTTTGCGGCCGCTAGTGCCTCGTTCAAGGTGGTATTTGCCATAGTTTTAGTCTGTGAGCCTTCTACTAGGGGTGAAGCCGGGGGTTGACCGTTTTGTATAAATGATTCGATTTTATGTCCTTCTACCCCTTCTTCGGAAATCTCGTGATCGGGAAATTCCTCTATCAGTGTAACATTTTCAATGTTTATCACGGTTTCTTCTAGATTTTCAATTAATTTTCCTTCAATATTTTCTGGCAGGGCTTTCGATTTATTTGAAACAATTTGTGGGCTGGTTTCCTCAAAGTCTGGTAATAAATTTCTTGCCTCAGATGACAAGTTTGACGGAATAGGGCTTAAGGGTGGAGAGCGGTTAAGTAAATTTGACCTCTCAAAAGGGTTTGGTGATGTACTTGTTTCCCCAAAAAATTCAGTACTACGATGTGGAGGTTCAAATGGGGGTTTGTTTAATTTTAAAACTAATTTATCTCCCCTCGTAAATGGTTTTCTTCCTGGCATACCTGACTATGGCGCATTTTGTAATTGTTTGAAATATATTATGCTTTCGTGGATTCGATTTATCCTCAATTCTACTAGTGATATATGTTAAAATATCAATTTCATCAGTATATGTGAATGTTCATAAAACACAGCAAAAAAAAAATCAGATTGTACCATTAGACATCCCCAAAAAAAGACGATCAAACTTTTCTTGAATTACCTTTTTCACATTCAGATCTCTTACTATGGGTTCTGATAAAATTGAAAGAGGTATTTGCACAACTAATTTTGTTTTCAGTTGGGAAAATTGTTGGGCTTGTTTATATTTTTTGATCAACATTCGTTGGCGTTTTCCATGATTTTTTCGTGGCATTATTTAACATTAAAAGGAAAAATATTTACGGGGGTTGAACTGAATTATTAAATAACAGTAACAAACCAGCCTGTTATCAATCCAGACATTTACGTCTATGATAGCACAAGCACTTGGTAGTAACTGTTATTTCATAAGAAATTAGTTGCTGTTATGAAGAAAAAAGGATCAGCCTGATGGCGCGCACAGACACTTGCAGACAAACAACTCAGGGAGTTGAATAGAAAGCCCGTCTATATCAGCACAAGCATATGATTCTTTAATCAACTTTCACAGCAACAACTTTTCCAGAAGTTGGAGAAAAAAAATGAATGACCACTAATAATTGGTAATGGTACAATTTTTAAGAGTGAACCGTGGGGTAAACTGTCAATGTATTACATAAAAAACATTTCAATAATTGAGAAGTAGGTACATCTGTTTATATTTTATTTAGGTCCATTATGAAGAATGGAGCCTCAGGAATTCGAGACGAGGCGCCTCCACCATATGTCACGTCTCAAATCTGGCGCTTCCTCCATATGTCACGACCTGGGGTTGCTATCCCTTTGTCGGACTTTAGTTAAGGGGGTTATGCTTGGCAGCAAGAGGTTAACTGACTACTACTTGTGAAAGAAGACATGAAAATAGTGGATTAAACAGTTTATTGAATATAAAACAAAGTGAATTTAAAATAAAGTGAACAACTTGATAAAAGAACGTGAAAAGTGATTACAGTGAATAAAAACTAGTGATTAAACAACAAGTGACTTTATGTCCAGGAAAACAAGTGGACAATTATCTGGTGAGTTATAAATTGATTATAATTACATTCCTGGATTATGCATTTATAATTGTGGCCAAGAGGCCCAAAAGAGACATGGGGGTAAGCAAGACGACAAACAAATGTACCTTCTTTTCACGACAAATTCTGATCATTTGGTACTTACATTGATATTATTGTGAACAAGGCTCCCCAGGATGAGGAGATGTGTCTGCTAGAAGTGACCATGGCTGGGGTGGCTTCCCTAGTTCTTTCACTCGCGAATAGTTACCGGCTAAAGGGCTGAAGGCCTGAATGAATTCAGTGACGAGATGATAATGACTCTAACGCAGAGATCGTAATAATCCTTAATAATCCTAGTGCGATTGATATTTATGGGTAATTCGTGCAAGATTGCAGAATCGGCAACTTCATTGTTCATATAACTCGCACGACGTTGAACTCTATGTTATAGATATTCCGATTCTGCCGATTTTGAGTTTTCAATAAATAGTATGTTTTCAACTTAAACTCGGTTTCCTGTCCATGTAGCCGACATGAACTGTGTAACCTGAGCTAGGGTTGAATTACACATGAATGGTTATTTCCTAGAGGTGAATGATTTTTACGATTATCAGAAATATGAATTGACTTGACTTTTAGAATATATGAATACGCACGTGGACTTTATAACCGGATGGTTTTACTATACTGGGCATTTCCATTTGTGACAATATATTCATCCAATTATAGAGTAGGATCAATAGGTACATGAAATATTCAAAATATAACAACTAAGATAACCAATACATAAAAATGCGATAAACTGATCGAGGAATGTTATGAAAGAATCAACTTTTTATGGATGCCACATTGCAGGAGAATATATCTAGCTGATGCGATACATGCTCGTCATGTATCGTGCACTTAGTATGTAAAGGGGAGAATTTCATTAGATTCAAGCGTGGTATGGATAGATGAAAGGAAATATTTTGCCTGCTTGTAATCCTTGGAATGTGAAAATCAATCATATGGAGAATACTTGCACAATCAATATATCCGTGAAGTATTTTCCATAGAAATATCTGTTGTGCAATCATTCTGCGATTTTCTAACGATCTGATATCAAACCTCTGAATGAATTCATTATGGAGGTATCCAATGTATGGGAAAACCCCATCTTCCTTGAAAGCAAGAAATTTCAGAAATCTCTGTACTCGTTCCAATGTTTCTATATGATTATTATGATGTGGATACCAAACTAGATCTAACGTATGAAAAAAAAAAAACAGTTTATATGTGTTGATGTCTCTGAAGGAGGAGGAATTACGAATGACAAATCCTAGTGCCTTGAACGATTCCTTCGTGATTTTCGAAATATGATCTGTTTAAGACAATTTCTGGTCGAATGTAACGCCAAGGTCCCGTATTTTAGAGGCAAATCAGCGTTATCGAAATGTGTAATTGTATGTTTCAAAGAAAATGATGCCACACTGCATTTCTCAACGTTCAACAGGAGGCCATTACATGTACACCTGCAGTCATTGGCTTTCGTCAAATCTTCTTGAAGGGAAAGGCAATCATTATGGTCTGTGATTCTAGAGAATATCTTCAGATCATCTGCATATATTAGATATTCAGCACTGATGTTAGATCGTTGACGAAAATATTAATAATGGTCCCAAAACGGATCCATGAGAGGGACTCCAGAAGTGGGAGAGAACTCTTTAGATTTATGTCCACTACAATCAACAAACTGAGTTCGGTGGACTAAATATGAAGATAAAAAATCGAGCAAATCGAGTGAAAGTTGTGAAGTTTACTGAGGAGGACAACGTGAACCAGTTTGTCGAAAGCCTTAGAGAAATCGGTGTATATCACATCTACCTGTGTATCGTAGTTGACAGCATTACACGCATATTGTGAGACAAAACAAATTTGTTGAGGTTGATCTTCGATCCTCGCATAAATCCATGTTGAAATTCTGTTATTTGGTTTTTCACATGATAGAATATCGGCTGATAGATCTCAAATACTTTCGAGAAATTATTAATGATTGTAATTGGTCTATAATTTGAGATATCATGTTTATCTCCTTTTTTGTGTATCGGCACGAGTTTAGCTTGTTTCAGTTATGATGGAAAAGTATTGGTAGATATTGATAGGTTGAATAGGAAAGTCAAAGGTTTTGCGATAACTGTAGCACAGTCATGTAAAAGAAACGAAGGAATATTATCAGGTCCCATTGTATTTTTTGGTTTCCTTGTTCCTCTGAAAGATTATCGATTTTGAGGCAATTGTTTCCTAGATCTTGCTGAGGAGAGAAATTATTTGCATTCATGGGTGAGTATGAGATTCGGAAAAAAATCAGCAAATACATGTGAAATACTTCTAGGATCATCGAAGAGTTTATTCCCATACTTCAATTCATTAGGTAGGGGATAACATGACTTTTTATTTTTAACAAACTGCCAAAATATTAAAATAAGTAAATGTTTGGAAATATGTTAAGATAATTAAAAGCACTGTTCTGTAGATACCCATTGAAGTATTCTCCAGGTTTAGGAATAGGATATGATATTGAAAAACAATGTATAATTTGTATATTTCGATTGGGATGATTCGAAATATTCCAATTTCAACTATCCGATTGCATAAAACCTTGAATTCAAATTCAGAAATCAAGTTGTGAAACAATCTGCGGGAATATAAAAATAAAAAGTCGACTTAGTTTTTTATGCTCTTTTAAAATATGTTTTTTCAAATTCAAAAATACATGATGTTTTTTGGGGGACACAAAAATGTTAAATTTTTGTTATTCCGGACTTGGATTTTATAATAATAATAATATCGCTTTTATTGCTGCAAGGTAACATATCTCGTTACATATTGTGTGACAGAATATTTATATAAGTACAGTATGCATGCATGTGTACACATATACGTAAATAATGAGGAAAACAGAGAATAGAAAAAAATTTGGCTGCATTGCAAAGGCAAAGTTCGCACTTCTTCAATTGGTACACAGAAGCCGCGCTGCTCCACTTAACACTTTTACACATGAATGATAAGCAAGTCGCTTAGGCAGAAGAAGTAGAACTTGTGTGCCAAATATAAAGAAAATATACCAGGTGATTCGTAAGCTATGACCCCACAAAAAAGAGCGATATCTTTTAAAAATCATATAACTCGATTATAAAACTCGTAAGACCCAACAAATATGGTAAATATTCGATACCACCTCGGTGATCCTTATCGACCTTTAACATATTTCCGTTTTCTAATGGGACTCCGTGTATAAGTGGAGTGGTGCCTAAATTATATGTAAAAATAATACTTCGTAGGTATTTGAAATTAAAAAGTTAAACTATAACGATATTATATATTCGGACTAATACTTGGTGAATTGTACATCTATATTAAAGTGGTCGAAATACTAGTCGAAATAACCTGATGAGAAAAAGATATAACACAGGAATATTCATGATAGAACAGTTATTGGTACCTTCTTTTTAACGCTGTTCTTTCGAAATCCATTTGTAGGCCAGAGTTCTTTTCCGAAAATGAAACATGGCACCAGATCTACATCTAATTTTAACGAATCTTTTGCAACAACACCCTCGACTTTCATTGTGAGTGCCGGTCCACTTTGACTAAATTTTGCCTATAGGGAAATTGAAAAGATCATTGCTTGAAGAAGAATCCAGTTTGAATACACATACCTGAAATTCACCTAATGACGTTTTCAATATGTATCGTCCATTTTGTTTCTCAAAAGTATTCATTGCCAAGTCTACTACCCTTTGCATCCACTGAAGTACTTTTTTGGTTTCTAAGAAATGTGTCTTTTCATTTATCAGCTTATCCAGCCCCCTGAAAAATAAAGCTAATGTGTGTTTACCATTGGGATTAGAAAATATAGGGAGAAAGGAAAAATGGAGTTAAATTGAAAATCTAATGAAAAAGATAACACTACTAAAGCGATTATAAAAATTCATGAATTCGAACTCTCAACTTCACAAATTGACGAGTTTTCAAGATATATTCGACCAAAAACGAGATATCTGACAAGAACAAAACATTATATTTCCATGTAAAATATTTGATGACAAGGTTATGGAGAAAGAAACTACTGCAGATACATTGGTGAAATCTTTCTCTTCTGTATTCACTACTGCTAATTTTGATTCCGATAAAAACCGAACATCGCATGGTCATGAGCGGGGACCTTAGCTTTTTAAGTGTCATCCGAAGCTATACTCGGCTGGTTATCGTTGAGAGTCCGAAGGATTGGAATCTAGGTACCAAGAATGTTCTGTTGGTCACCCATCTCCTTCCGCTAAACGATGTTATAGAAATAAATATTTCCAATAGCCGCCGGAAAACCCGGGCCCTCTAGACTATAATCCAGCGATCAACGCACTCGACCACCAGCCCAGTTCTGCATGGTATTTACCAAGAAAGTAGTTTTTTTCTGCTCGATGTCCACCGTTTCATATATCTTAGATATTTATTGGTGAATTGTTGACGGTTGAGATTGCTTTTCTCATTTTGTTTTGTAAATTACTTTTTGCAATTCGTGGTTTTTCGTTTGTGTAAATGCACTGCAGAAACCTGCTCGAAAAAAAAATTTCCCATCGACGCATTATCATCAAGGGTTTGGATGATTTGTGGCAGATAGAACTACTGAACTGCTCAAATACGCACAAAAAAGTAAAACTTATTGGATTATTGTATAGATTATAAGTATAGACCCATTTTCTACATTTTTATGGACAAAACTACTGAAGGATAAATCTGCTGATGAAATTTCTCGAGCAATGAATGAATTTTGAAGGAATGCAAACGGAGGCCAATAGATTCCAAGATGTTTGACGTAGAAATTAAGATTTTCTGCGAATTCTTTCAGCTAATTAGGAGCTATGGAAAAATTGAAATACCTACCTATTGTTGGGGTTATTTGTCATGAAGGGTTTCAGTGACAGGGAAAATATGATATAATACCAGTATATTTTTTTGAAATATTAATATACTGTAGAATGAGACGAATTATCTCGGAAGAAGAGAACGAAAATCGATCCAAAATGACGTTGACGAATATTTTTTATTTAAAGGAATATAAAACGAATTCCAGAGTGCATGCCTCAAGATTTATCTGATGGGTTTTTATGTCGGAGAAATATGGAAAATTATGCATAAGCACCTCATCTAGAAATCGTTGACAACAAATATTTCATTTTTCCTAACCCGAGAGAGAATGCGTATATATTGTCGCGAATATATTCTCCAAATTCCATTTCATAAAGAACATCGAGACAGTACCTATTTCTAATTAGTTTTGATAAATTTCATTGTTTTAATATTGTAGTCTTCTCTTTGGATTACGTGTCAGTAGAAATCTACAAAACCTTGACAAAACCAGGCCAACGCTAGTTATATAGTTGATACTGCTGACACATAATAAACAGATACTTTGGATTTCAGGAGTTTTTTCAAAAGACAGAAGATATCAATCAGAGATTCACTCTTGAGGTCTGGCAGAGTAGTGTTGAGAATGTATTAGAATTTAATAATTCTGAAATAGTGAAAATGTAGTGTGTTTTAGTGCCAGGAGATAGTTTGAGGTAAGATCAAGTTACTTTTTGAACATAGTGCCAATTATTTCATCATATAATAAATATGTTTAATGAATTAACATAAGAAACTGAAACCCTGGATTACACAAGAAATAATAGAGTATATCAAGCATAGATACAAATTGAAGCGACGGTTTATAAAAAATAAAAATAAACTCAATTTACTCCAGGACTATAAAACATACAGGAATAATCTGAACAGAATAATAGAAAATGTGTAAATTATTATATGAACCAGGTTAATGATAATATTACCAACGTAAGGAAAATTTACGAAATAATCTCAGATGCAGCAAACGAGAATAAAAACAAAACTAATAACATCTTAATAATTTTAGATAAAAATAAAGAACAATTCCAAAATGATACTGACATGGCAAATTTTTTCAATGAATATTATGAATGCTGGTTTGAACATGACATCACAAATAAAGGAACCTACCACTAACATCACAATCGAATACCCATCGTTAATGAATTCTATGACATTAAAACCTGTTTCCAAGGAAGAAATAATTATGCATATAAGTTTACTAAAAAATAGCAGTTCACCAGGCATAGATGATATATCATCTAAAATGATAAAAAAATACCACAAATTCATCTCAAATCCTTTAGTTCACATTATTAACCAAATTTTTCTAACCGGCAAAGTACCATCCCAACTCAAAATATCTGTTGTAACACCTGTTCATAAAAAGGGCCCCAAAACTGATATAAGTAACTATAGACCCATCAGTGTAATCACTACTTTCTCAAAGATATTTGAAAAATGTCTCAAAAGTAGGTTATTAGATTATCTTACTTCAGTGAATGTATTAAACGTCAATCAATTTGGATTTAAGAAACATTTAAGTACAAATGATGCTATATTTGAACTCGTAAATAAAATAAAAAAAAAGTCTTGACAACAATACCCGTACCCCATAAACAACTTATCGACACACTTGAGCAGTATGGTGTCCGAGGTACAGTATTGGAGAACTATTTAAGTAATAGGAAACAAATAACTAAAATCAGAAATGTCAAAAGTGACCCCCTTCAAACTAAGATAGGTATTCCACAGGGAACAGTGCTTGGTCCTCTTCTTTTTATTACTTACATCAACTCACTGCTAAACCTAAACATACATGGTATATCTATTTCTTATGCAGATGACACAGTTCTACTTTTTAAAGGTGAAAATTGGGAAAGTGTTAAAAATACAGTGTCTCATGGATTGTACATAGTCAAATGTTGCCTCGACAAAAATAAACATTAAATTCAGATAAAAAATTCTATATTTCTTCTTCAATGACAGATTCAAGAGAACCAAAATTCAATTCTATTACAATAAATGATCTTAAAATAAAAGAAACGAATTCCATAAAATATTTAGGTATCACTCTAGACAAAAATCTAAAATGGACAAATCATAAAAAAGACTTGACTGACAAACTAAGGAGATTAATTCATAAATTTTATGTAATACAGAAAATCTTTACAAAAAAACTTATTTTGCTAATCTACAAGTCCCTAGTCGAATCAATCCTAAATTATAGAATCATAGTATGGGGAGGGGGCTCTGTGACAATGCATTAACTCAACTAAATGTAGTACAAAATTATATACTAAGAATTATATCCTTCAAAAATCGACTATATTCCACACCCTCTCTCTATAATGAATCGACTCTGAATGTCCGATGCCTATACTATCTTAGTAACTGCATCTTCTGTTATAAAACTAGAAACAAACATTTTGTGAACCATTGCTACCAAACTAGACAAAACACAAACAAACATATAGTAATACCATTCAGTAAATATGATAGAAACCAAAGGTTTGTTACAATTCTTGCACCAAAAATTTATAGCATCCTACCAAATGAAATTAAAGTGATAACTAAATACAAACACTTTGTTAACAAATGCAAACACTTCATTCATATAAATAGTGATCATATACATAAAATATTATGATAAATTTACTTCACTAATAATTTAACATCAACTACCTAGCTATTATAGTAATGTATTCAATATCATAATTCCTATCTCTATTTATTATTAGTATTACCACCATATATTTTGTATTTAATTTTTTTTATTGTAACAGCAGTAGTCTCAACCTAGAATATATTTTATATTACTGCACACACAGGTGTTAACTCATACTTGTAAAAAATGAACTGACGAACTCAATATTACCACCTATTTGTATAATGTTATTATTATTTTTGAATAAATTTGAATTCGAATCCAGTGCGGAATACAGCTGAAAAATCGGTTTTCAATTATGTGAATAACCAAATATTGTGTCCATAAAGAGAAAAGTTGACATTGAAAAAAAATTAGAGCTAAGTTCGAACCCGTGAGCTACAATACCCGGTATAGGACCGAAAGGACATATACACGTCAATATATTTAAAATCAGAAGAATATACTCCATCCGAAATATATAGCATGTTTCATTCAAAAAAAATATTTCTTAAACTTCAACTGTTTGTATCTGAAATACATGAAATCGATAAGAAAAATTACATAAGAACGTTTGTTGAAAAAAACGAATTGAATAATACATAGATAAAAAAGAGGGTTCGAAATACACGTGAATACCCTGTACATTCCAAACAATCATAGATCGTCAAGTTATTTGTAGTGATTTCTCGACACAAACTCAATGAGCGAAACTTTGTTAATTTAAATTTTACTCACTTATATCTGGATATCAAATCTGCTTGTTTGATGAATTTGTTATAGCCACCAAACTTAAGGTGAACATATCCTGGTTTATTGCTTGTCGTCAGAGTGGGTTCGACCAATCTAGGCAAACTAAGCAACAGGTCCAGATCAAACTCATCTGGTTGTCCTACTCTAAGTCCGTCATAGTAGCTACCGCCGAAAAACACACGGGAATACATTTCTTTGAACAGATTATCCTTTGCTTTCATTGCTGACGTGATCATATCAAGTAACTGCAATGAGAAATACTTTTATGAATGAATTGCGTATCGAATTATGAAGCGGGGTAACGTCATATAAGCCTCTGAAGTAGGAATGCCTGGTATATCCGAACTGAGGGTTCAAAATGAGATAGGTAACTGAATCGTACCCAGGTGGGGAGCACTAAGTACCCACTTATTTAACCCTCTTACCACATGGAAAGCCTCTCATGGCCCATTTTCTAGAATTTTTGGGAATAGAAAACAGGTCGAACGTTTGACTTCTTGACATATGAATGTTATATTTCCTCCTCACTTTTCTATCAGTTTTTCTATTTCCTAGGAAGTTATTAATAGAACCCCTGTGATCCCAGATTGCAGAGGACAGGGCTCCCACAAACGATCCCAGTCGAATGAGGGTCAAGTGAAATGTAGTCACGCCGAAGACAGCCTAATATAACCATGAAATGAGTGGAAATACGAAATATCTCTAAATTCCGGATCCAAGTTGTAGGTAACGGTTATAGCCGTTGGAGTGGCTCTCTGAAAATCATCAGTTTACTATAGGTCTGTTTTCGCAGTCTCTCGTAATGAATGTAGAGTTACTCCATTTACTCTAGCTAAAATAGTCAGCACATATTTCATAATTTTCGCGAAATCCAGTTTTACGAGGTATGGTGAATCCAGGAGGGAGATGCGTAGAACAACTGTTTTACTATATCTTCATAATGTTGTTCCTTGATTTCAATTTAATGATAGTTATTTTCGAAAAACCAGCAAGAGACTTTTTAAAAAACTTCAATATCTTTGCTGTACAAAAAGTGAGGTCAAAATCAAGAGCAGATATATGAAATACAATGAAATCATAATGTCGGTTGAACTCGAACCGTCGTTAAATACGAAGATGCTGAATTTGCTGGTTTCCGGGAATCGGCCTGGGAAGTGCTGTACCTTGCTCGGTACCGTGGGACCGCTTGATATTACTTGATAAATATTACAAAAAATACGAACATATCACAATCAATTATTCCAGCAACTTTGAATAGTTATAAAATACAGAAATAGTAATGCAACCTTGATAGGTACCTATACAATTGCATTCTTTGAATTTAGCTATATGGTTGCAGTTATTCAACTTTTCCCTCGATAAACTCATTTTGTAGAATCATTGTGAAAGCCATTACTGAACAATCATTGTATCTGAGTTGAATGTGATAATTTCATGATGTTGCATATATATAGTCATACTATACCACGTTACTGTTCTTCCGTTACACATACGAGCGACTGAATCGACAAAATAAGAGTTAATATTGAACACGCTATTATCTATGGTGGACGAACAAACTTAATTAAATTGGAAAAGTGAAAACTTTGTTTATTCAAATGGCACACCCTCATCAGTTTCAGATTCTAGTAGCTGATATGATGGAATTTGAATACGCTATATAAATAAAAAGAATTAGGTATAATCTTTGCAAAGTCAAATACTTTGAAAACCTGCCACTATAATATCTTGTTGGCGACCGGCAACCCATTAGAGTTTTATTGGTGTTTCAATTGACTTGTACATATTAGTTCTTATGAAAACCTATGATTCCTGAATTTTATCGAGAGGAAAACTGTTGGTTTGCGCTGATGACATCATTACATCTATACCTACATATTTTTATTGTTTGTGTTCATCCGAAATCATGTCTATCATTCGATCATGAAAAATTCCGAACGAGCAGTCTAGACGGGCCACTCTATCAGAATTGTTTTTCATCGAACGGCGAAGTTGTGGAACTCATATTATAACTGAATATGACGTTTTATATAATTTTCAAACAGTCATAAAAAATTTCAACACATACTTTCTCTCTCAGTATCCTTCTACTGACGAAGGAGATCAAACTATTAACTCACCCTATATTACAAGAAAATCATACATTCATGAGAGATCCTATAAAAAATTAACATTCCTATTCTCATCTTATCCTAAATAGAGAGATGTTTGAAACAAAAAAGGTGAAGATTCAGATGAGGAAGTTTAAACATTACTTGGTATATAAAAAAAAACTTTTATTGTCCAAACAGGCACTAGGCCCAATTACAGGACACAGTATAAAATTTTCGGGTGAAATAGTTAAATTAATACATTTATAGAATATTAGAAAAGAAAAGTAAATTACAAAGTTCAATTTATGAAATATAACAAGATTGTAATGATAATATGTTTGTGGAATATTAAGAATGGAGTAAAAATAAAGTAAAAATATATCAAATAGGTGTTTGTTGATTCGCAAACATAATGTTTTTTATCTCTTTTTTGAAAATATTCAATGAGTTTACATATATGTCTACTTTCTGACAGACTTGATTTGATTTATGACACATTACAAATAAGGGAGATTTGAGTAGAATATTGGTTCTTGGTGTTGGAAGGTAAAAACATTGTTTATTTCTACCATTAAATCTTGGCACATGAAAATCAAGTTGAGATAGTAGTTCGGATGAGTTGACAAGATTGTTTACCAGTTTGTATATGAATACACAAGAATAATAAGTTCTTCTGTCTTCAAGTGATAGAAAATGAAAACGTTGTAATAGTATATTATTATCTATTCCCTGACTGGGGTAGACATTATCTAGTTTGTAGCTGACATATTTCATAAACCGTCGTTGGACAGATTCAAGCGATTGAATGTGTGTAGTGTATATGGGTGACCAGATAAGACATCCATATTCTAGACGGGATCTAACAAAAGAGTTGAATGAAGTTATAAAACTATCCATGTTCCTGAAATCTTTACAATTTCTGAATATAAGCCCCAACATTCTTTTCGCAGCAGTTACACTTTTCTCTATGTGAAGTGCAAATGAGAGTTTGGTATCAAAGAAGTCTTTGCAGTTTTCTGTTTTTTCAAGTAGATGATCATTTATCGTGATGGTCAAGAGTGGTATGTGTGTTAAAAAAGGTGGTGTATTAAAATTTACTTAAATTGAGTGGAAGATTGTTTGGGGAGCACCAGAGAGCTAATTTATTCAGATCATTTTGTAGTATTTGACTGTCATTTGGTGACTCTATAGCACGAAAAACTTTCAGATCATCAGCAAATAATAGAATTTCACTATCTATACTCATTCCTATGTCGTTAATAAACAAGGAGAATAATAGGGGAGCTAGGTTGCTTCCCTGTGAAGCGCCACTGGTGGCATTGTATTCATCAGATTTATGTCCTCTATATTCAACAAATTGAGACCGATTCTTGAGATAGGAATAAAAGAATTTTAATAGATTTGAGTCAAAACCGATTTTATTGAGTTTGGAAATGAGTATGTTGTGGTCCAACTTGTCGAAGGCCTTCGAGAAATCTGTATATATTGAGTCTACCTGAAGCTGATTTTCTAAAGCACAACTCATCGTTTGAGTAAATGTTATTAGATTGGTTACAGTAGATTTTTTTGCGATAAAGCCATGTTGTTCAGGAATTATTATATTTTAAACTTTAGGACATATTCTATTGTAGATACATATCTCAAAGCCCTTCGCAAAGTTACACAATAAAGTGATGGGACGAAAGTTCTTCATGTCGTTAATCTCGCCTATTTTGAAAATGGGAATAACTTTGGTTTTTTTTACAAATCTGTGGAAAAGTGTTTGTTTTTAATGCATCATTGAAGATGATTGCGAGTGGTTTGGCTAGGGTATGAGCACAATCTTTGCTAAAAAGCTTGGAATTCTAACGTAGCCACAGGTGGGTTTGTCCTTCAAATTTTTTAAGGCTGTTATAACTTCGCTCTCATTTACGGATTTGATGCTATTCACAGGTCTGTTGGAAATTACTATTTCATCAATATCGCATTGTGTATCAGAGGCTGTGTATACGCTGCTAAAGAATGTTGCAAAGCCATTAACAATATGTTTTTGATCGTTATATTCTATATTATTGAAGTGAAGAATTTCGGGAATCCGAGAGTGTCATCTTTTCTTCTATATAAAAGACCAGAACTTCGACGGATCTGTGATAATAGAGTTTTCAAAATCCTGTATATATTGCTTGTATGCAATTTTTATATCTATTTTGATCTGTTTTCGTAAGGAGGAAAATTGTGATCTATAGATATCTAAATTGGATTCTTTCAGTTTTTTGAATACCTTGTTTTTTTCTTTTATTTTACGAATAATATTATTGTTATACCATGGTGGGTATTTTCTTCGAAAGTTGGGTTGACGTGGAATATGCCGATCTAATATCTCGTACAACACAGAGTAGAAACCTTCTAATGCTGCATTGACATCTAAAGTATTTTGTAGAAAATTCCAATTAGTATCTAGTAAATCTGAGTATATCGCAGGAAAAGTAGCCTTCCTAAAGTTGTAATTGAATGTTTCTGTGTTGTATGAGACATCAGAGTGACACTCGTTGAGGTCGACTGAAAACTTCAGGGGAGGGTTTGTCCTCTGGAACAAATGGTAGAGTATCTCTTTCAACGTGACAATTCATATTAGAGAGTATCAAGTCCAATAAATGACCGGAGTCATTCAAAATGGTGTTATATACTGTTTGATATCAAAGAAACTCATGAACTGATTTAAATTGGATAGCATTACATTATTTACGAATTCGGGAGAATCTCTGGTAATGAAGTTGGGCTGATTGAAGTCACCAATGATTAATAAGTTACTTCCATAAAGATATTCCAATGACTCAACTGTCTCAAGCAGGTTCAGAAATTGCATTAAGTTAGCGTATATATAAAACAAAGATTAATTTACCCCACTTGATCTTTGTATAAAACAAACATATTATCAGAAAACAACAAAAAAATATAAATATAATGCATTATAGGTTGAAATTGAAAATATGAAATCAGTTAGATGCTGTAAAAGGAAGCAGACTAACATTGACTGAGGACCTTGTGAGGAGTAGTCTGGACAATGAAAGGTGGAATTTTAAAAGTAGGTCAATAGTGCCGGAACTGCGAGAAAGAATAAGGAGTTTCTTCCTAATTTATTATTTATGAATTTCTGACTCCAAATAATCGATATTAAATTTTATTTTTATCATCCTATGAAAAGTCTGACAGTCGCATTCTTGAATTTGAGGTCACTTCTTCCACATTTCACAGACTTCAGGTTTCTAGTTCTCTATCAAAAATTTTATGCCATTGGTGTATCAGAAACATGGTTTACGCCGAACATTTCTGATCGAATGATAAAACTTGATATAATAAGATAAGATATAATTTCATAGATATGGATGAGGTGGCATAGCTATATAATTGGGAGATAATTCAAATTTCAAAACTTTTGAAACAGTCTATGGAAAACAACGATGCGAGCAAAATCAGAAAAATCATGGATTGGGATAAAAATTCTGAGAGAACCGTTTAACTTTGTATCCTTATATAGACCACCGAAAGGTAAAGATCGTCTAGCCAAATATTGTTGTAATGATGTCATATTGTGTGGAGGTGATCTAAATATCAATTTGATTGAAGAAACCCAAAATGCAGGGAACTTTCATAATATTACAGATAAATTCAACCTTCAACAAATAATAACAGTGTCCACTCGTGTAACAAATAATAGTAATGACAGAAATGTCATACTGATTCCTTATGAATGATACCAATTTAACAAGTAGTGGTAGGTACTAAAGATACTTCTATCTTTCAGACCACTCAATAGTATTCTGTAGTTTTACCAACGTAGGTGAAAAAATAAATGTGAAATAAAAGCAAGAATTGGAAAAATATTTCTACAGAATGCACAGTTGCCAGATATAAATGAAAAAGTAGACTACCTATCATTTGAAAACGGCTACATTCAGAAAAACATACCTTGGAATTATGAAATCCTGGAGTGTATGAATAATACGGAATGATATTATATTTGTGACTCACATCGATGATGATAAAACCCATCAGTAGAATTTTATTTTATTTCATTTTTTGTCGTTGCGGATATGATATTTTCTTTTCGATTTATATCACCATGGAATTGGTGTGAAGTTATCCACAGATTTCTAGCCGAAAAATGCTGACATCGTGGATTATAAAAATCTGTGGATGGAAAATATATTTATTAGCAGCCGGACTGAAAATATGTGGCCGGAAATATTGAAACTTCAAGTGAAAATTGGAATTCATCAGATTTCGAGATCATTATTGTGAAATCAGTTGATTCTTCTGCAAAAATATTTATATTCAAGCCTTGATTATAACGACAAACCTGAATTATCCGAAAATTTGCTTGATAATACATACCTATATATTTTCCCTATCCACTAGTACTACAATACTGTGTGATTTTGATAGAATATCAATCTGATTCAATAATTGAAACTTTATTCTACTGAATACCGAACGAGGAGCTGTCGAAACGCACATTAGCATTGTTGGACAAGAACACGATTTGTCCAAATTGAACAAATACAATAGGGAAAATAGTCTATCCAATTAAAATATCATACATAGTTTGAAATGAATTTTTGGTAGATTACGAGCAGAAAACAACTACTTTCCTGGTAAATAACACGCAGAATATTGAATTATATCTGCTCATAGTCCATGCAACGATTCACACTATGAATGCAGATCGAAAATGTTTCTTGCTTCCTAAGACGTGACAAATTAACATCGAGATAGGCACGATTAACAACCTACAGACCGGTTTCGAGCTTATTGACCCTATCAGTGCAGGGTATTTATCTGAGTAGAGACGGTGAGATCTCCACTCGAAGCGTTGCCTGTCCAAATGCATTTTCGTCGCATCTACCAACTCAACCTCAGTGGTTCAGAGTTTTGTCTTGATTATTCAATGTATCAAGACGGTATCGGTAAATAATGATGAACTGAATTGTTGATTCACAATTTACGATAATGTTTCAAAATAGCCTATACGGATTTGGTGCCTGGTGGACCGGTAGTGGCTGACTATGAAAACTATCAAGAGTTAATGATAATAAAATTCGGATCATACATTTATTGAAATTGTACATCTTGATAAACGGAACTAACGGTATATATAATAGAAATAAGACAAACAGCCAATCTCGTCTAAGTTGTATTTTATTTTACTGTTTATACACAGCCGTACGTCAACTAACAAGTTGTATGCTTGCCTGGCGTCTAGACCAATGAGAAACGAGGTCGAACCTTCCCTATCTCTTCAACGCACAGACTTCAATAATATTTCGGTGTCAAATTTTCTTATCGAATACTAGCTCCAATTAAAAACTGTAAATTTTTTCTCCAACACGAATATATCCAGTAATAATTGAAGCTCTAGTGGTATTTTAAGTGAGAATTTGCTTGTGAAAATTAAAAAATTTGGTGTACTATAGCCTTTTTTCCATTGATATCCTGAAAAATATATGTGCATAAGTGATTCAAAGCGAATAGAAAGATGTGAGGTGTCTACAATGTCACTCAGATAAAAAAAAATTTTGAAGCTGAACAATTTTCTGAAAGAAAATTTGATGTCATTTGTCGTTTTTGAATTATTGGAAAAAAACGGAAATTTTCGTATATTTTTTTTCAAGAAAAACCAATACTTCAGAATCGACAGATATAAAAAAGCAACTTATTGAAATTAAAAAGCATAATTTTTACGATTGCAGTATGTCCACTATTTTTTATCAAATGTTAAAGTAATGTTAATTACAAAATGAAAAATAAATGAAATCGACTTAATATAATGTAGGCACCTACCTCGAAAATGCATCGTCAGAATCTCGATCGCGGAAGGCGACGCCGAAGGTTTCAAACAAATTTTATCCAAAACTTCGGCGGATAACATTGCTCTTTGCCCTGGTACAAGCTTCCCAAAAATAAATTCTGTTACATCTACCAATGAGACTGGCCATTGAGTTTCTTATTATGATAATTGTATAGTTTTACTAATTGTACGTATGCGTTAAAAATTATACTTTAACGCTATTTTGTCGCACGCGTTGTTTGTAGTACGACGAGCGAAGCGAGGAGTGCTCCAAGTGAACAAGTGCGACAACGTGTCTTATAAAACGTGTATCATACGTTATTATTTCTATTTTGGATTAAATTGAAGAAAAAAATGGATTTGAAATTGATAAATTACAGAAACATCTTCGATTGATAACAATGAATACATTTAAATAATTAAAATCTGACGCATAAGCGTAAAGCCCAGTTTACGGTTGGGCGATTTTGATTATTGCAATACCAGCGGTGAAAAATTCAATGTTGTTATTGTTTTTATTGGTCAATTTAAATCAAATTACATTCTGAATTAAAATTCACCAATTGAAACAATGAGTTTTTCACTACTAATATCACCAAATCCAAATCGCTCAGAAGTAAACTGGGCCTAACTCTTCTGACTTTCATTTGACAGTTCGATTGTACCAATCTCCAAATAATAAAAAATGCGTATCAAAATAGAAAAATAGAAAAATATATTCAATTATTTATCTGATATGAGTACACATTTCGACGTAGCAGACCTATTGCATTTTGATATGGAGAAACTTGTGGAAAATATTTAAAAAAACTCACCTCTTTCAAGATTATCTTATTTCTCTTTTCATCTTCATCTGACAAAGATATGTATTTCCGATTGATGTTATTTAGAATCGGTTCCATGGCATTATACTTTTTTTTATCCTCAGTCATTCTGGCGTTTCAACTTGGTCGTTCACTGTGAAAACATAATAACCAACCAATAAGTAGATAGTCTGAGATAAATATATGAATGATTTATCATTGATAATCAACAGATAATTTTTTCACGGTTTATCTCGATACAAGTATATATTATATCGGAATCATTTCATGTAGTATCTATTTTTGATTCTATGTTTATTTCAAGTACAGTATGCACAGTTTCATTGACGATTTCAATGACTAATACAAGATGATTCACAATGTAAGTAATTTCAGGACGTTTTGCTGGGATCAAAATTATTTGTCCTAAAATGCACCCCCTTAATGAACAAATTTCTTGGTCGCAATAACGAACGATCAACCCGCTGAAAACTGACAACTTACAGTAAGTGTCAACAACAAAACTTACTCCAATTTAGATATCACAGCCCACAAATTTTGTTAGTTTGATATGAAAATGAAGAAGATTTTCTGGCAGATTTTAAAAGTGTGGACCTTCCTCCAACTCCCCCAAAACTGGGTTTACCTAATG
Source organism: Chrysomela aeneicollis (assembly GCA_029955515.1). Lineage (NCBI taxonomy): Eukaryota > Metazoa > Arthropoda > Insecta > Coleoptera > Chrysomelidae > Chrysomela > Chrysomela aeneicollis. The sequence continues at coordinate 6,854,844 of JARUHQ010000005.1, read as the reverse complement.
TTTGAAGCAATAAATAGACAGAGTCTGAAAAGACGGGTGCATGCCAATTTTCTAGAAATTCGTTATTATAGTCACAATTTCAAACAATCATTTTTTCCGTAATTCACAGTGGCTGTCAATGTATGAAAAAGTATTATTTTGATCTCAACAATACGTCTTCAAAATATCTACATCGAATTTTGAATCACCTTGTATAACAATACATAATATGGGCATCCCCGGATCTACGAGCTTGCCAAGCCGGGGTAAATACTCCGTTCATTTATTTTGAGTGAATAATGAGATATGTATCAGTGCAGATAGTCTTGAGATTTATTTTGATTATAATTCATACCACCCAGTTATGGGAAGCCACACTGTGCCGCCATTGATGCATCGCCAAAGTCATCCAATGTTAGAGGCTGTTGACTCAGCGTATTATTTATATAAAACTATTTGTAATCGTCATTTGATAGCTTTACTTCATCGAGATCCGTTTGAATAAAGTGCATGTAGTTCATTTGTTGTTTTTAAAAAGTCACTTTCCGCCTACGAATCCAAAATTGGCGCAGTCGGTAGGATTCTTTTGCAAAACGGTGCAACGACAAAATCGCGTTAAACCGGTCTGTTTTAACAGTTTGAAAGCAAAAAAAAACGTTAGTGGTTCGTGATACTACAAAAACTCAAGTGTCTACGCCTGGTAGAGGAGAAGCATCGCCAAAACCAGCTCAAATTGGAGGACAAACATCGCCGAAGATTTGAAAAAACTGGAAGAGGACACACATCGCCAACACCAGTTCTAGGATAGGAAGTCCAGGGATAAGAGACAGCATCGCTCAACTCCTAGTGGCATTAGAGATAAGAAGAAACAAGAAACCAAGAAACGAAGAAACGAAGAAACGAAGAAACGAAGAAACAAGAAACCAAGAAAATCATCACTCATCACCATCAGTACTTGAGAATGAAAAAATCGACAGTGTTTCTACTGTAAGTCATTCATTCTTTTTCATATCCATTCCTTGTATATAATTGTTAATATTATATCTTCAAATCCACGTAGCCGTAGAAAAGAAATCATTTTCGCATTTTAAAATTTTATGTCAGATTTGGAAAATAATATCGAATATTTGATTCAAAATTTCAATAATATATCAGTAGAAGATAATTTAATAGAATCTCAAACTAGCAATATGACCGAAGTAAATTATCAATTATTGAGACTTTATATCGATACTATTCCGCAATACGATGGAAATCCCCATTCGTTAGGAGTTTTCATTGACAACTGTGAAAGTCTAATATCAAATTTTCAAAATCCCACAAATCAATCTTTGACCAATTTCATTGTGAAAGCAATTGTTGGAAAATTAACACACAGAGCATTAAGTTTAGTTGGTTCTAGAATAGAATTAAAAACTTGGACAGATATAAAAAACGCATTGAAATTATGTTTTGGAGATCAAAGAAATCTTAATTGTTTGGTTCAGGACCTTATAACTATGAGACCTTTGAAAAATGAAATACCATATAATTTTGGAATGAGAATTCAAGATTATAGAAGTTTGATTGCTGCTAAATTGAACGCTTCTAATGGTTCAGCCCAACAAAAAACAATACAAATGCAAAATTATGAAGATCTATCTTTGAAAACATTTATTCGAGGTTTACCAAATTCACTTCGGAATAATGTAAGACTAAGAAATCCCGATAGTTTGGAAAAAGCAATGTCATTAGTTATAGAAGAAGAAAATTTCATGTACAGTCAAAACAGAAATAATTCCATTAATCTACAGAGTTCTTATAAACCAATTCCAAAAATAACACCTGCTAATCAAAATAATGTTCAGAGACCAATATTTCCACATTATCAAAATAATGTTCAGAGACCAATATTTCCACATTATCAAAACCATTTTCAAAGACCTTATTTTTCACAAAATTTGCCGAGTACTATAGTCAGAACATGAATCCTTCATACAATCCATTTCGATCACTTCCTTATTATTTGAATAGACCTTATCCATTTCAAAATAATCAATCTCAATTTCGCCCCAATAATTTCAATCAACAAAGATCAAGCCAAATAACTCAAATACCACAAAATTTCAATCGATCAAATAATTCTCAAATTCGAAGAAATTATTATAGACCAGAACCAATGGATACATCCACAGGAAATACAGTAATTAATCGATAAAAATCATCTACTCAAGCCCAATTATTTGCACAAGATATCGAAGAATTCGAAAATCCTTTCGAAAACCAACCAGAGATGAATCATGATGAAAATACTATGTCAAATGAATACCAACATCCTGATTATTATCCTGAGTATAACGAATACAAACTAGAACAAAATGATGACGATTATTATTCTAATATTCCCGAATATTCTCAAATTAATGAACCGGAAAATCCAAAAACAAATTTTCCCATGTTCGAAATTGAAATTCTAGATATTGCAGAGATCAATTTCATTGAAAAAATGGAAACTGATGAGACTTTAACACAAAATCAAGACAATCTCACGAAGCGAAACTTGAAAAACATTCGCCTTGACCATTGTAATTTAGAAGAGAAAAGAGCAATAAAAAACCTTTGCTTTGAATACAGAGACATATTTCATTGTGAAGAAATTCCTTTAACCTTTACGAATCAAATTCAACATAAAATTAATTTAAATAATGAATCGCCAATCTATACAAAGACATATCGTTATCCAGAAATCCACAAACAAGAAGTAAAGTCACAAATTCATAAAATGTTAGAACAAGGTATTATACAAAATTCAACTTCCCCTTGGTCTAGTCCTATTTGGATAGTTCCAAAAAAGTTAGATGTTACCGGAAAAAGAAAATGGAGAATGGTTATAGATTATCGGAAACTAAATGAAAAAACTATTGATGATAAATACCCACTTCCGAATATCACGGATATACTAGATAAATTAGGTAAAAGCCAATATTTTAGCACTCTTGATCTTGCTAACGGATTTCACCAAATTGAAATGCATTCAGATGATATTTCAAAAACTGCTTTTTCAACAGAAAATGGACATTACGAATTTAAACGAATGCCCTTCGGATTAAAAAATGCACCCAGTACATTCCAGAGAGTAATGGACAATATTTTACGAGGTTTACAAAATGAAATTTGTTTAGTTTACCTTGATGATATCGTTATTTTTTCGACATCACTTCAAGAACATATTGAAAAACTGAAATTAGTATTTGAAAGATTGAGACAATCCAATTTTAAAGTTCAATTAGACAAATCCGACTTTTTACGTAAAGAAGTCAATTATTTAGGACATGTTAATACACCTGATGGAGTAAAACCGAATGCAGAGAAAATTCAAGCTATAAAGAAATTTCCAATCCCCAAAACCCAGAAAGAAATCAAAAGCTTTCTTGGATTACTCGGATACTATAGGAAATATATAAAAGATTTCGCTAAAATTACAAAACCAATGACTCTTTGTTTAAAGAAAAATGCAAAAGTAATTCATGATCAGAATTTCATATCAGCCTTTAATTCGTGTAAACAATTATTATCAAATTCACCAATACTTCAATATCCAGATTTTTCGAAAAAATTTATATTAACTACAGACGCATCAAAAGTTGCGTTAGGCGCTGTTTTATCACAAGGTAATGTAGGTAGTGACAAACCGATCGCATACGCATCCAGAACTTTAAATGATACAGAGCAAAAATATAGTACAATTGAAAGAGAATTACTCGCAATTGTATGGGCATGCAAATATTTTAGGCCTTATTTGTTTGGAAGAAAATTCAAAATTTATTGTGATCATAGACCATTGGTTTGGTTATTCAAATTAAAATATTCGAAATTAGTTCGATGGCGTTTAAAATTAGAAGAATTTGATTATGAAATAATTCATAAAAAAGGAAAATTGAACACCGTAGCTGACGCATTATCGAGAATTGAAATCAATGCATTAGAAGATGAATCAATGATTAATAATCCAGGAGATATTGATCAAGAAACTTTAGAATATCTTCGAAATTTATCAGAAAATATAGCGAGACTAAATCAATCCGATCAAATGAATCCCCCTATACAACAAATTGCATCCAGTTCTAATAATAAAGATAAGATTCAGATAAACTCGGACGTACAAATAAAACCTCCAGAAGATAATGAAATTAATCGTAATAAAATTGATCTTGACAATGAAAAACAAATGACTCAACATACAACAGCAAATGAAACAACAAACAATGGAATCCAGATCTATAATGAAATCATCAACAACAAATTGAATCAAATCATTGTCTTACCAAACCCATATCCCAAGTTAGAGATAAAGCAAGAAAAATATGAGAATTATAAAATTATTACCTTGAAAATTCCAACAAAGAATAATAGAGATCTAATATTAGAATTCCTTAGAGATTATACGATTACTGCCAGATGTTATTGTATGCATTTTCATAATGATAATCTGTATAATGATTTTAACTCAGTCTATCTTGAGTATTTTTCTGAAAAAAGTGAATACAGTAATTGATAAAGATGAACAGATAATGTTAATGAAAAATCACCATGAAGGAAAATCAAATCATAGAGGTATTAAAGAAACCCTTGAATATTTAAAACGAAATTATTATTGGAAAAATATGAACACTACTATAACTGAATATATTAATTCATGTGACATTTGTCAGAGAACGAAATATTCCAGAAAAAAACCATATACACCTCTGATACACACCGAAACAGCATCAAAGCCATTTGAAATTGTACACATAGATCTATTTTTCTTTAATAATAAAAATTATTTAACGATAGTAGATTCTTTTACAAAATTTGCCCAAGCATACCAAGTGTTAGGGAAAACAGCAATTCATATTAGTCAAGCGTTAATAAAATACTTTTCATCATTCGGAGTACCAAAGAAATTAATTATTGACCATTGAATAGAATTTAATAATGACACGGTGAAAGAAATATTAAAAATGCACAAAATAAACATTCATTTTACAACTCCAGGACATCATGAATCTAACAGCATTGTTGAACGTTTTCACTCAACAATAATTGAACATTTGAGAATCGTAAAAGAAATACACCCTGATGAAGACGAAAATTTAATGGACTACGCAATATTAGGATATAATAGTACAGTCCATAGTTCTACGAATTATACACCTTTTGAATTGACTTTTGGACATACTCAAACACGAGATCCAAATGAAATCCTAATACCCACCGAATTCTATTTTGATTATGCAGAAAATCATAAAGAAAAATTAAAACACGTTTATGAGAAGGTAAATCAATTATTGGAAACGAAAAAAGTTCTTGAAAAAACTAATAAAGATGGAAATTCTAGTAATGAATTCCATGTAGGACAAACGGTATATAAAGTCAACCCTGCAAAACGTAATAAAAAGAATAATAAATTCTTAGGACCTTTTGAAATCACTGAAATGTTAGAAAGAAATAAAGTCGAGATAACTAATAAGAAAAAACCCGATAAAAAAGAGATCATTCATATGAAGGAACTGAGAAAACCTATTATTGTTTCAGATTCCTCATCTCCTACTCCTTCGGAACATTCGAATTCCCGAGATTCCACAACTTGAATAAGAATCCCGGAATATTACCCTATAAGCTAGGTAACGCCCAAAACGAAGTAGATTGTTGGACGTTTATACAAATATTTGATATAACCAATATTATAGAGGAATTTTACATACTACAAAATATATTTAGTAATATGAGAACATTATTCAAAGGGAACTACACAAAGAAAAATTACGATAGAGAATTTCACAATTCTTATAATCTTATAAATAATATCGAACAGAAAATCAAATCTCAGATACATCAATTAAATCCTACAAAAACTAGCAAGAAAAGTAAGAGAGGAATTTTTGACGGTCTAGGAACAGTCATAAAGACATTAACAGGAAATCTAGATCAAAATGATGCAGAAAAATATGACAATGCTATTCAAAAATTGTCTGATAATCAATCAAAAATGAAAACTATTTTGAAAGATCAAATAACCCTCCTTCAAAAATCAATTGATAACTTCAAAAATGATACAAAGGCTCTAGCACATAATCAAATTGTATTAGAATCTAGAATTATGCAAATTGAACAGATATTGAAATCTAAAGAGATAGAAAGTATGGAAAGCTGTGAATATTTTATTATTCATGTGGTCCTATTCCAAATAAACATGAGTTTTCAAGCAATATATAATATCTTAGAAAGAATCGAAACGGCAATTACTTTTTCCAAGTTAAATACATTCCATAATTCCATGATAGATCCAAATAAACTTCTACAAGAAATATCAACTATAAGTAAACAGCTCAAAAATAGAAGACTTCCTTATGAACCAATTTTAGAAAATATATTAATTTTTGAGAAAATTATCGAAATAAAATGTTATAGTAAAGGAAATCAAATAATATTCACCAATAGTGGAATTTGAGAGCTATAATTATTATCATTTATATTCCTTACCAATCCAAAAAGAAAATATCTTCAAAGCTATTATTCCTCAATCAAAATACCTCATCCTGAATGACAAACAGTTTGTATATTTGAATTCAAAATGTTCTGAAATAATACCAGAAGAATACATTTGTCAAGAAACAAGTCCTGTGAAGATCAAGAAAGAAAATCTCCCCTGTGAAATAGAAATGTTACTTTATTCCGAAAATGTCACAAATTGTCATCAGATACAAGTTGAAATTCAAGAAATCAAGATTCAAAAACTTGAGAAAAATACTTGGATAATTATTACTCCTAAGAAAGTAGTAGCGCAACAACAATGTGAGAAAAATAAAGATAACGTCCCATTGGAAGGAACCTATCTACTAAAATTGAACCCAGAATGTAAAATTAAAATTGAAGATATCCAAATCAGAAATTATCATAGTTCTCAAAGACAAGTCAACATTATAGACTTGCCCGAGATAAAAGAAGACCTCCACGCCATTGGAAATTTGAAAATAAACTTCAAGCCATTGAAGATAGATTCAATTAATTTAGACGAATTGGATCATATTAGAAGCAAACTCGATATTCAAAATGACATCGAAACTCCTGTTATTGCAAAAAATATCAGTGTATGGACATTAATTATGTATGTTCTACTTGTCGTTTCTATATGTTACATTGCCTGCAAGTTCTTCAAGAAGAAGCTACAACAAAGAGCCCAATCAAGAAATCAACCGGAAGAATCCGAGATGCAAAATCCTGTATGCAGCCCCGGATTTTCCTTCTAAGGATGGAGGAGTTATGGGAAGCCACACTGTGCCGCCATTGATGCATCGCCAAAGTCATCCAATGTTAGAGGCTGTTGACTCAGCGTATTATTTATATAAAACTATTTGTAATCGTCATTTGATAGCTTTACTTCATCGAGACCCGTTTGAATAAAGTTCATGTAGTTCACTTGTTGTTTTTAAAAAGTCACTTTCCGCCTACGAATCCAAAATTACCCAAACTCTTGCTGTAATTTTTATTTCAGCAATAAAGATAATAATGATAATAATAATAATAATATTAGCGCCTCTCTTCTTCAACATTTGAGATTACCGATTTTAAAATACTCATAAAAAATATACTTGGTGACATTTGTTGTTCGTATTTGAACGTTATTATAATATTTTCAAAAATGTATTAATATGGCGCCCCCTTTAAATACCGCCTGGGGCAAGCACCCTGACTTGGCCCACCTGCTAAATCCTGAACGAGTGTATCATGTTTCGAAACTTTATAGAAAGAATTGAATAATAAACTAGGTTTATGGGCTAGTTGCCCCCACGACCCTTATTTTCACTTGTAATCTCCCTAGCAGTAGAATTATTACCGATCAAGGTCACGAATGAGTGAAACCGAGAAAATAATTATAGGAAATCAATTCTGCCGCGTGGGAGATTCGGTAGGAAAATTTCATAAATTCGAGTTGCTTCAAATATGATGATAAAATTATTTATAATTTTTTTCATACTCCCTTACTCACTAACTTATCAGGGTCCAGATCACTATTTTCGATGAATATTTGATGAAGGAATAATCAATTGATGGTTGAAAGAATAAAAAAATGCATATCATGGAGGGAATCGAACCCCGTCTGCCTGTACTGTACAAATCGTGATCTTGTACTACCACGCTTATGTGAGATAGGAAAAAATGTAGATTCGTGTTATATTGGATGATAGGTAGAGCTGTCAAGTACTGTCAAGCCAGGAAAATTATCACTCATTAATTTTGAACCTAGGTCACGTAACCCCAAGAATTTCCGGATAATTTAGGTTGTCGTCATAGCAACTTGTCGAAATAAACGCATCTGATTTAAACAACGGGTATACAATTTTCGCAGTAATCTCCCGTTGCCATAAGCAACGTATACAAAAAGGAGCCTTCTGATTGGTTGAAAATAAATTTATGAAATTTTCAGATATATTGTACGAAATCATTAAAGAGTTGCTTGTCCAGCCCCGAATATATGTTGACATAAGTTATTTGTTTTTCATCAAAGAAATAAGAAGTCGCGACATGCTTGTATAATATAACAAAGTTATTGGTTTGATTCACTTCAAAGTTCATTTTTTTCTTTCTAGAAAATTTACATAAATTCTTGGTTTTAAAAATGTTGTTAAACTATTAATTTCTTTTACATAGTTTATCTGCTCTCTCATTTGCCTGTTCGTATCCTTTTAGGTCTTTGTTGTTCTCTGTATCGAGCCATTTTTATATTTTTTGATAATAATATTAATAAGAAATTGATATAATAAGTTGTTCTTTTCTTATATTTGTCTTTCGCATATCTCAACGAGCAATTCTTTCCTTTTCTCTGTTTGCGTTTGAACTATCACCTTATTCTCTGCTGCGGCAATAAAATCTTTTTTAATGCTGTCCACTCATCTCCTCTTATTTAGTTTTTCTTTCTTGCATGCAAGTATCGATTGAATAACATCTTTTTTAAAAAGCTATTTCTAATAAGAAGAAACTTAAAGTGGCGCAGTCTTACGGATTCTGAAAGGGACATTAATCGAAAATACCCCGTCAGTTTCAACTGTTTGTTCAGAAGAACCCAGTGCTCCATCGAGGACCCAGCTGATAGAAGACAGTAGCTGTTTTATCACGCTCTGGTAAAATCAAGAATCTGCTACGCTATCCCAATATAGGGAAACACCCAAGCGCACAAAAGGAAACCGCATCTTCAGTATTCGACGAAACGAAATAAAATAAAAATTTTGTAACCCAAGAAGTAGATTCGAATTAATAGGAATAACTTCCTTCATTGACCAGGAGGTCCAATGAAACTATGGGGCTTTACACCTCTACCAGTCTCATAAACAGCACATGGGTCGAATCTCGGAATATATAAAGACTGTGTGAAAAAGAAAACTAATGCAAGATTCAAAAGTCACCCCCATCTTATGGTCTCTTGCAAGAAAAAGTGAGACATTTTTATACATTTTCATTCTTCATACTTTTTTCGATGAAGAACTACTTCACTTCAACAAAGAACTTCCTTGACAAGATAATTCATTCCTTCCGTGGTTCAGCTATCGATTGGGTTTTTTAATGAATATTAAGGGTAATAAATTAGCAAATGTGATAATTAATAATGAACCATGGACTGAATGAAACTTCTAGAAAGGAATACTTGGAATAATTTTGTTTCTTCAAGGTTCAGATCAAAATACCAGAATTGATGTTTTTTTTTTTTTTCATTCAAATGGAATGCAATAAATGTGGGAAAATAAAATTAGTGATGAAAGAGTTCATAAAAAAGTAACAAATTATGACCTATGTCGAGTATAAGACTTTTCAAGGTGAGACTCTGCTAGGTTGAGATCGAAATATCGGAATTGATGATCTTTTCCTTAAAATGATGAGTAAAAAATTCGGGAATATGGTAATAAATTAGTAATTGAAATTATGACATAGGTCAATTATGAAAAAAATATTATTCAAGGTGTGGTGCTAGGTTTATATGAAGCTAGCAGAGTCGTTGGGTTTTTCGTCTTAATGAAGGGTACCTAATAAATAATAAATTCGCCAATGTGGTAATAAATTATTAATAAATTAGTAATAAACTATGGACTGAATGAAATTTCTATACAAGGATACTTGGAGTTTTGGTTTTGCTAGGCTAGGTTAAGATCGAAATATCGGAACTAATGAGTACAAATTTCGGAAATATGGCAATCAATTAATAATAAAAAAAGAGTATCGAATAATAACCTACAATGTCAATTATTATGAAAAAAACTATTTTTGAAGGTGTGGTTCCTCTAAGTTTAAGGCGGAATCCCACGACGCGTGACTCGGCGATCCACATAGCGAGTGTAGATCGTGACAAGTGCATATTAGTGTGAAGTTTGCCACACTTTTCTCATCCAGACTTTATGACGTGTGGTCTGTTAAATATGGGATGGAGATGATTTTCTGATAAATTCTTGAACTCGCCTGGAACAAACTGTCGAGTATTGAATGAATTGCACCCTGATGGTCCAAAATAACTTGGAATTAGACGAATGTTGAAATCGAACGAAATATATGGGATTAGATTGACCAACTGACTGTTTTTCAGAAGGGATTCAATACAATGAAATTGGGCCTTAGGAAATTCAACAATAGGTTTAAAAACAAATCAAAAGCAGGAATAATGATTTGGTTAATCACACATAATCATTATTTGCACATAAACGAGGAGAAAAAGGTGCACCACAAAAAAAAAGTGGTTGGAAATGTAAGCTATTGGACCAAATCAAACTGATTGACCGTCAAAGTAACAGAATAAAAGTTTCAAACGTGAACAATGCCACCAACAATTTTAAGAGTCATGTTTCCGCAAGAACGTAGAGAAATGATTTTCTCACGAACGTGAATAAAATATAGGTACTGTATTTTGGATTGTCTCATATGCAAGAAGTTAATCTTTCTCACACAATCTCAAGAAGTACCTAATTTACTTTTTGCTCTTATGCAAAAGACTCTGATAACTCACCTCTGTAAAGTTAGCAAAACCACTTATGAGGAAATCAATTACACCTATCCCAATGATTGTCGAATAATTATTGAGAATGTGAAAAAACATTGTCGCGCCCTTAGTTTTTTCTGTATGGGGTGGCTGTGCTAACTTAATATCAAGTTAGCACAGCCACCAAAATAAAAAGACAAGTGAACATCGTATATCTTTTTTCTGGTTATCAAAATTTGTCGAGTAATTCTCGAAACCCGTTCGACGAAAAAAGTGTAAACTATTTCTTTTATCCCCACTTTTTCAAAGATTTTCTTAAATCCGTGGAAATCTCGAGTAGCTAGCAACACCGCGCTAATATTTAGACATTTTGCGAGTGTTTTAGTGTATATATTTGATGAATATCCACATTTATTTCAAAATAAATGAAATTGGTTGGTATATAAGTAGTAATAAATCATCTTAAACTTGAGTTTCCAGCAGTGCAGATTCGAGTCCAGCCATCTAACATGATTGCAATTTTTTTCACGTCGGTGGTAATTCACGAAGTATTCATTTAATAGGCATATATATTGTCACGGAAGAAACCATATGTAAAAATGTTCAATCATTTATATCTTTTCCAAATTATAACATGTTCAGAATCATATCAATGCATTCAACTTTTATTATAATGTATAGTACGATTTGAGGAAACAGCAGATAATATTTCACTCATGTTGGCAGCTCAGTGAACCTAAATCGAAGACTCGCTTCTATACAATAAACTGCTGACTGTAAGCACATTTATGAATATAGACTCCGGAATCAATAGAAAAAACACTCACTTCGAATTCTGATTTCATTCTGAACAGCAGTCTGGGAATTAGTTGCGATCAACCGAGCTACACTAGGGTTCTTTCTGTGCACCATCATATCCACCCCTTGCAGGGCATTTTGTGAGTACCTTTTCATCATTCTCTGTAACCACATCCATATGGCTTCACCAAACTGAATGTTGTTAGGAAATAAACTCTAATAAACGTAACTCGTTTACTTTCTCGGCCTCCCAAGCGAGTTCACCCCCAGTTCACCACCCCCTAGGTAAGGGGTCGTGACAATATGTCGTGAAACCCTCGATTTCTCAAAAACAAAAATCTACCAATAGGTACTAGACTTACTAGAGGAATCTAATATCTAAAGCTGTACACACCTGTAACATTGTGATCTTTTCTGCTATTCATGCAGAATTTCATATTGAACAATATAATTATTGTCGGATGAACAAAACATATTTGTCGAGAACGAAAATCAATTGTCGCGACTTTAGTTTATATACGGGGTGTGGCTATGTGAACTCAATATTAAATCGTCAACTTTTTATAACTCTGCTCTGAAAGTTTTCAAACAATTATCGAACGACTGATTCACATTTTTCGTTAAAGCTCGGATTCCTCAACACCAAAAAAACTGCATTGAAATGATGAATAATCAAAAATGTCGACATTTTTAGCAGTACACACGAATACACCCCTGTAACTTGGTTAAACAGTTTTCGAATGACCAAAACATATTTGTCGTGAACGAAAATCAATTGTCGCGACTTTATACGGGGTGGCTATGCGAACTCAATATTTAATCGACAACTTTCTTAATGCTGCTCTAATAGTTTACAAACAATTGTCGAACGACTAAATCACATTTGTCGTGAAACCTTGGATTCTTCAACACCAAAATAACGGAATATTCAAATGATAAGTAATCAAAAAAGTCGAAATTTTCATCAATACAACCGAATACACCCATGTAACTTGGCTAAATTTTCTTTCTTTCACTCGGAAATGCATCTGACAATTGTCGAATGACCAAAACATATTTGTCGTGAACGAAAATCAATTGTCGCGAAATTTTTTTTATTCGGGGTGGCTGTGTTAACCTAATATTAAGTTAGCACAACCACCAAAATCAAAAGACAAGTGAAAATATTATATATTTTTTCTGGTCTTTAAAAATTGTCGAATAATTCTCGAAACCCAATTAACATAAAAAAGTGACCGAAACATTTTTATAGCATTTTTCCAAATATTTCCTTGAATCCGTGGAAATCTAGAGTAGCTGGCATCACCACGAAAATTCCTTTTACGACTGTTTTTGTTATATAACCGGATATAATTGAGAACTAAAATTTTTTTTAGAAGGAATGAAATTGACAGGTATATAGTAATAAATTAGCTAAAAATTGAGTTTCCAGCAGTGCAGACTCTAGTACAGCCATCTAACATGATCGAAGATTTTTTCAAGTCGATGGTAATTCACGTAGTATTCATTGAATGGGTGAAACATATTTGTCGTAAAACCATCGATTCATCAATAGCAAAAATCTATACCAGTAAGTAGGTACTCGAAGAATCTCATATTCTCAGCAGTATATCCCTGCAACTTTGTGAACTCTTCTTCTACTCATCCACAAATTCATTGAACAATTGTCGGATGAACAAAACATATTTTCCGACGACCTACCTGAAATATGTATCATTTCGCACTGTAAACTAGTACACAAAATGTGATATTTTGCATTACTTCGAAATGAAATATTCATCTCCACGCTCTGCGATTGGTGCGATTACCTAATATAGTTAACTATACAGATAGCTGTGACAATAAAATATATAACGAATTCATAACATTGTAGTGTCAATGTGATTTACCGAGTAGATAGGTACCGAATCGTAAAATTTGTTCAGTTTTCTTTGCTGCTATGTCATCCGACGATGAAATGGTAGATTCTACTCCCCCAGAAGTATGCAATTTAGGTTTGATAAAATAATAATAATAATAATAATAATAATAATACCTTTATTGCTTCTTAAACCAGTGTTTTACAGCAAGAGTTGTGTAGTGCGAGAACTGAATGTATATTATGTATAAGAGAAAAACAAAAAAAATAAAATACCTGTGTGAGAGAAAGTGGATATGGAATATTTTGAGTCTATTCGTTTAAAATGAAAGACCTGAGTTTCAGAATATTCCATACATAACTGGAAATAGACCTAACGTCATCTATTGTGAGTCTATCCAGAAAAAAAAGAAAAGAGTCCCATGACTCCAAAGGATAACATTGTGGTTTCATTACCACGTATATGGGACAGTCAAACAATAAATGACGAATGGTTTCATTTTCATTGCGATTACAAACTGAGCACAACGCTTTCGGGTCTATGAGATGGGACATTTCATTCAATGTGAGCTTGATTTTGAAATTATTCCATAACCGCAATTGAGCTATCGTGCGGGTGACCTGTATGGGTAGTTGATAGAGCAAGTAATATTTGGGTTCTTTAGAGATGAATGAATTATTGTTGTACAGTGGCAAATAGGTAGTTCGTTGTAACAAGGAAACATCAGATTCAAATAGCTTATTGTAGTATTTTGATAATATTGATAAAACATAATTTTTCATGATTCTTCCATGCAAAACAACATCGTTCCAGCTATCCTCAGCCCCGGCAAAAACAAAGAATGTCTTCAATTGTCTAGCCCATTTGAATTTTTCATCAATGGTGTTGAGTGAATTTATTTGCTGTCTAAAGCAGAGTTTTGGTAATCGGTTGTCATCCATCGAAAGGACTTTTTGTAACCAGTTCAATGACATTTTTAAGACATTATAAGCATATTTCACTCTGCCTGTTTCCAATCGCATTATGTAATCTGGAGAGTTATTATGGACAAGCAAAATTCTTTTCAGAAATAGTATTTGAATCCTCTCCAAGATATCACAGTACCTCAAACGCCAGACGGGTAGACAATTTGACATAGTAGTTAGTGCGAGAGATTCGAATAATTTGATTCGCGGGAACCACGTATCTATCCTGGCTTTACACATAATAGGCAAAATTGCACCTACGGCTTGCTTTGCTTTGTCTGTTGTAACCGTTGCAATTTCACGAAAAAGGCCAGAAGGTGTAAATGTTACACCTAAGTAGACATATTTGTTCACTACTGAAACAGGATCATTTTTGTAAAAAAACTTGTGGTTAGTTAGTTGAAAACCCCCTCTAGAAAAATACATTATTTTTGTTTTCGCAATATTAACAGAAAGGTCAAATTGGACTGTATACAACTCTAAGATCTTGAGTTTTTTTGCCACGTCAATCTCAGAGTGCGCAAGAATAATGTTACGAACCGCTGGCATTTTCCGAGAATGTCGGATATCACCACCCCGACGCGTGATTCACAGGGAAGGCAGAGGTCGCAGACGCGCCGCTATACTTAGCGGATGATTCATTGCCGTCGAATATGAAAAATAATTCCAGTTTATTCCTATTCTTGCTGGACTATGATGTTCTTACCTATATAAGATCCGCGGTTTCGCGGACAAGACAGATTTCCATTATTCAACACCCATGTTGAAGATGATAGCCTCTTTCCTGACCGGAAGAAGCTGTCGGTGTAAAACCGGTAGCGCCATGTCGGACAGTAGGAGAATAGCAGCAGGATTATCGCAGGGAGCGGTGTTATCTCCTCACTTATTCTCCATTTATACGGCTGACATCCCTAAACCAGAGAACAATTTCAACAAGTTAGCGATGTACGCAGACGACACGGCGGTTGTAGCCAGATCTGCGAACCCTATTATGATAACGAGATACCTGCAAGAACAGGTGGACAAGTTGGAATCCTGGTTCAACAAATGGAAAATCGACATCAATCCCGAAAAGAGCCAAGCAGTCCTATACTGCAGAAGAAGGGGAAAACCCGTAGGAAACGTCATAATGAACGGAACCAATATTCCTTGGACAGAGGAGGCAAAATATCTTGGGGTAACTCTGGACTCCAGTCTAACCTTCAGGCAACACATAAGTCAAAGACTTCAACTGGCCAAAGCGGCCAGAGCAAACCTGAATCCTCTATTAGGAAGAAGAAGCAACATGTCCCTAGAGTTGAAACTTCTCCTAATAAAAACAGTTCTACTCCCGATTATACTGTATGCATCAAGCGCATGGGGACATTGCGCCAAAACATACAGAAATCATATACAACAGTTCTTCAATGTGTCACTAAGGATGGCCACGAAAGCACCATGGTATATACCAAATAGATATATTTGCAGGGACCTGAACTTTGAGCCAGATCATGTGCAAGCATTAATGAGGAAACACGCGGAGACTATGTTTGGAAAAACAGAAATCCACGAAAATCCTCTAATGCATGAAATTGCACAGATAAACTTAGACCCAAGATTTGCCAGAATAAAACACAAAAGACCGATCCATCAACACAATCCCCTGTTATTGTCAGGGGAGCACCATGCACGCTAAAGTTCGCGCAAAAAACCCCAACATACACGATATAAAGGTTTAATAGTCAAGAGACTGAAACCAAAGAAATCTCTCAAAGATAAAAAGTGACGTATTGCCAAACGTACACAGGTTGAAGTCCACTCGTTAGTGAGTGGGGGTGGATGGATATGAGGATGGGGAGGTTTTATGAGTCTTAGGACGCATCGAATCTCTTGATCCTGGGCATTCAACCTTTCGGGGGGCATGGTGTGTGTGGACAAGACAGATTAGAAAGAAAGCTAGTACAGTGAACATTGAGATTTGTAAAGCGAATATCGTTGTGATTTAACTAAGTGTTTATTGAGTTGTATTTAGTGTGTTTAGTGAAATAAATTGTTCAGTTTTTGTTTTTGTGTTTCAAATTTACGAACCCAAGAGGAAATAACGTAACAATAACGATGTCATCAGCATAAAGTAAGGTGAGGACATCATGTCTATCGTCGATATTTACACC
Organism: Chrysomela aeneicollis; assembly: GCA_029955515.1. Lineage (NCBI taxonomy): Eukaryota > Metazoa > Arthropoda > Insecta > Coleoptera > Chrysomelidae > Chrysomela > Chrysomela aeneicollis. Next base: position 6,838,109 of record JARUHQ010000005.1, on the reverse strand, counting down.
CAGAGCTCCGTTAGAGTAAAAAAATTGTTCAATGTCTGCAAGAAATAACGAGAATAATAGGGGGCTCAGGGATTCACCCTGTAATACACCACTAGTAACATCAAATGGTTTTGTTAGTCCATAATCATCTTTAATTTTAACATGTAAAGATTTTTTATTACTCTGATGATTCCAGACGAAACTCCAAGATCAAAAAGTTTTCTCCAAAGTAAAATATGATTGACCGAATCGAAGGCACGTTTAAAATCAACAAAAATAGCCAATAACAGCCACGCCCTTTACGAAAAGCGGCTTGGCATTCAGGAAAAATTTTGTTTTCATCAGCCCAATAAGACAGGTGGTCAAGAATGATGTGAGTGAAGATTTTCACAGAACAATTCACTAGATATTCCACGATAATTCGAAGGATCCTCTGCTGGACCACGCTTATGTATCATGTGTAGGCAAATATTCTACCAATCTGATGGTATGACAGCAGTTTCGAAAATTTTATCAAGGTCAAGTAAATTATCCAGTTATTAGGTAAATGCATGATGAATTCGTAGGGTATATTGTCACAGCCAGGTGATTTTTTGTATTTACATCTACTCAGTACAGAATAAATCTCTTGAGTGGTAACTGGTGAATCAAGAAACGGATGGCGTACGTCAGTGAAATTATAAGATATATTTTGACGGGGAGGGAAGACATTTGAATAGAACTCCTCCCAAACTACGGTTGGTAAGGATTTGTAACAGGACGTCTTTGAAAGACGCCGTTACCATTTTTATTAAGAATTTTAGATAATAGTATTACACTAGGTATTGGAATAATTTCGACATGCGGAATCAATCCAATACAAGTTCGATACCCACGGTCCGAAACTGAAGTTCACACGATTCGAAACAAAGAGGCATTCATTTAGGCAGCTAAGAGTGATAACAACTTAAAATTAATGATAAATAAGTCGGATAAATGAATGGGTTAGTTCAGCATTACTCGTACGTGGGAAGCTGAATCAGTGGGAAAGTCAGAATAAGACGATCACACTCACAGGGTGCAAATTATGCATTTTTTGATGTGAACTGAATAGCGCCAAGCTAGCAAGAAAAGCATCAATTCGAAAAAACGAGGAGAGATCGAGAGGCAGTGGGTCGCCGGCTTTTGAGTCGTGCGGAAGACTCGGTTCCGTAGAATAACCCACAAGTGTTTTGGTTGAGATTTTTTTTTTCTTGTGTTATATTTGTTGGGAAATAGATTTTCATTCGGGGAAAAACCAAGAAGCGAATTTTGATACAGAAAACTGGAGAGTAGATCTGTGTAATTGGGGAATTTTGAAAAATTCAGTTCGTTAAAGAAAAACCGAGCGATACGCGTAAATTTCGCGGTGGATCATAGTGCGTTTTGGGAAGATTCAATTTCGGACAAAAGTGTCTTCTATGTACCGTCTTGACGGACGAATAGGAATAGCCGTCACTTTTCAAGGAGCTAGAAGTCACAACGACGAGGGGGGTGAGAATACTTGGTATTTTTGTTCTTTTCTTTTACCTAACATCCTATAAATAATTTCGTGGGTGAACTTCAGTTTCGCTTGTGCTTGGACGGAATGCATAGTCGCAGTTATTGTTTTTCTTCAAGTTACCTTGTATGTTCTTTTGAATTTTATTTACAAGTATTAGAAAATATTTAACCATCTCATCTGATGATTCGTTTGATGATATCCATACACTTATTTTATTAATTTTTCAAATAGTTTTGTTTATTTCTCTTTATTTCGTTGAATATATTTAATCATTTACTACCACGGCGTATTATTGCTGGTTATTGAACTGGCAGGGATAGCTAGGGGGGCGAAAATTATGTTCAATATTCTCTGTTTTTCAAGCAAACATAATTCACAGAGAAGAAAATCCTAGGAAAATCTAGCACTAATAAGCCTAGACGGCACACGCTCAGTTGAGGACTTAAGTGATTGATTTTCAAACCTAAACCAGTTGCCTTGAGAAAGATTTTCATAATATTTGGTTAAATTCTGTTTTCGAGAAAACAATCGTCAGTAGATGACATAATTTAAAAATGACAAACATCTGGGATTTGTTACAGATTTACGGGATTTTATACAACGGAATTGTTTGACGGTAAGCCAGAACTCTGTTGGATTATGAACACATGATAGCTTAGAGATAATTCCATCCTCATATTTTCGTTTTTTGTTTCTCAAAATATATTTATACTCTCTCTTTGCATCAAAGAACAGTTTTTTCTTTTCTTCAGATAAAAGAAAATAATAGTATTCCGTTAGTACTAAACAATCTCGTGAACAATTGTTCAAATATTACCATCAATAATTATTTTACAATATTTCATAAATACAGACCAAAATGTACTCAAAATATTTTTGTTAAATGTTCAATAAAATTTGTTATCTTTGTGTGATACATCTTTCTTATATGCTTCTTCAGGCAATTGTGTAAAACTGATTTGTAAGTAGGTAGGGGAGATCTTCTTCTTCTTCTTCTTCTTCTTTCTTACTGGCCTCTTGTCCTATGACATACAGCCAAATCCTACTTCTTCTTTCAACGGTTCACATTCACATGAAAGGTGCACTACTACGTGCATCTGGATACATTGTCCATGCCCTTCATGAATAGGATTAGGTTGAACAAAGGAGTATAAAACTCTTCTCGTTCTGTGGTGTATCCAGAACATTTCACAGGGGTTTACACCAGGACTAATAGGATGGTTCGAGCAGATGGATTCTATCAAGGAATAAACGACAATATTAGTTACCTTTTGTTTTTTTTATATAAATATATTTTGTATAGCAGTTGGGTCATGCACCATTGTTAAAGCTTTATTCCATTTTTGCTAAGATATTTTGTGAGTAGCTTCACTGTTTCAGAAAGCGGATTCCCTAACAGTGTGCAGATTTCGGTAGGTGTTTGTGAGAGTTGGGCTATAGGCTCTTGTATAGTTCTGTGTTCTGTTCATGTCTATTAGGGCATTCTAGAAATAGGTGGTTGAGATCTCCCCTTTGACCACAAGTACATAATGGATTATCTTTGGCACCTATCCTATGTAGATGCTGCGGTGTTAAGCAATGTTGGGATCTATGCCTATGATGGCACAGTTATTCCCATGATGGCATATCAACAATATATTTCTACGTCGTGGTAGGTGGGGATAGAAATATATCTGCCTGTAATACATAATCGGGTCAATTCTGTTCGAATCTTGTTATGATAACCATATTGTTATGTTTATATAATTCGATATAATGACTCTAATATTCACTTTTTAGCCGAGAAGAAGACATGAAATAGCAAGATTTCATGGAAATTAACGAATTATATACTTCAAAGTCGATTTTTAAAACGATAATTCATCAAATCTCTGCTGTGATAGCAATATCTTCTCTGTAACCATATTACTATTTAAAAACAGAATAGACCCGATTGTGACACCAGTCTTCTGTCGAATGCGATATAGTGTACGCGCCATTTCAGAGTAGTTACACGCGGATTCATTATTTAGGTGAGTATGAATTTGAAATGTATTGATGAACTATTTCAACTTACGTCTATTCAAACCATTATTTCGATGTGAAATCACACTATGTCTATCAGTGATGATTTATATAACGTTTCATATAGGCGAAATGATTAAAAGTCCGATATTTTTTTGTTGTCATTCAGTTATTCGTAGGACCATATTCTGCTTATGATGGCATAGTTACAAATTGCCAATGATGGTATACTATGCCATCATAAGAATAGGTACACATGAATGAATACACATTGGATACAAATATGAGTAATCATTTTCAGATAATGTCTGAATCAACAAAACCAAGACAGAGTTGGAACGAAAATGATACGGCAGAAGCTATACAGAATATTCGTCGTGGAAATATGGGATGGTATCTAGCATCAAAGACGTTCAACATCCCGGCGACCACTCTGAGAAGACGGGTAAAAAACCAAAAGGGAAGCTCTAAGGGGTATCTTGGAGGTACCAAACTCATTTTCAACAAAGAAACTGAAAACCAGATAGCAAGTCATATAATAGATCTCGAAACAAGATTTTTTGAACTACAAATGATCTACGACGTCTAATGTATGAATTAGCTGAAAAGAATAATCTCAACCATAACTTCAATAAAACAACTCAGATGGCAAGGTGGAAATGGTTACGTGGTTTCTTGCTGAGACACCCCCAAATTTCTCTCAGGATACCAGAAAACACGTCGTTGGCTAGAGCACAGGCCTTCAATAAAACGAATATCAAGGCATATTTCACTGCATTGGCTGCCGTTCTCGACAAATATAAATTCTCTCCTATAAATATATTCAATGTTGATGAATCTGGCCTATCTACTGTCCAATCAAGACCTCAAAAAATCCTAGCAACTAAAGGTCGTAAACAAGTAGGTTCCATAAGTAGCGCCGAAAGAGGGCAAAGTTATACCACGTTATACTGTTGTCTGCTGTATGAATCCAGGGTAGATTCATACCACCAGCTTTGATATTTCCGAGGAAAAAATTCAAACCTGAACTCATGAACAATGCATTTGCCGGAAGCATCGGGTACTGCCAAGAGAATGGGTGGATGTCCGGAGACATTTTTTCAAAATGGCTCAAACACTTTGCTTATCACGTGAAGCCTACTGAAGACAATAAAGTTTTACTACTACTAGATGGGCACAGTAGCCATAAAGGCTTGGAGGTATTAGAGTTCGCAAAATCCAATGGAATAGTCTCATTCTGTTTCCCGGCTCATTGCAGTCATCGAGTCCAACCTTTAGACGTTGGATTATTTGGCCCCTTGCAAATTTATTATGACCAAGAAGTTCAAAATTGGATGAGAAATCATCCAGGTCGTTCCGTTACTCATTTTCAAGTAGCAGAAATACTTAGGAATGCCTATATGAAGGCTTCAACACCGTCGAATGCAGTGGATGCGTTCAAAAAAGCGGGCATTTATCCATTCAACCCAGATGTGTTCGAGGACTCTATCAAAGAGAAAAACTATGCTGGTGATCTAGGTGAGACACTAGAGATTAGCATAACAGATATTTTGCCTATTCCACAGGCTCCTCCAAAGAAAAAAAGTAAGAGAAGGCGAGGAAAAACTGGACACATAAATTCTACCCCTGAAATAAACATAATGCAAGGAGAAATTGCAGTGAAACAACAGAAGGTGCGAGAGAAGTTAGCTAGGGCGGTGAAAAGAAAACTCCCAGTTATCATAGAATCAGAAGATGAAGCATATGGAAACGATAGCGACAACTCTGACGCCGCTTGCTTATATTGCAATCAAGGTGGATATAGGATGGTGAAACAGCTTCCTATTAACAAGCACTAGAATAAACTGTAGACTTTTGCCTACTTGATTTCATACCGTAGTAATATTTCCTGAAGTTATCAGAGATGGCGACATACCTTGTGTCGGTAAAACAGAAACTCTGCATCTGTCATCTTTTTAATAGTTTCATCTATTCTAGATGAAAAATGACTGAGAAGAGTCAAAATATCGATAATTATTCCAGATTCACTGAAAATATTGTGTTTTGATGTCGTTTCAACTCAGATGCGAACCACAGAAATACATGAGCAACAGAAATCTTCTTCGATAATCGATCTTAACGCCATCTTCAAACAAGTCGTAGAAATATTATCACCTTCTTAAACGGTCTACAAGTTTTTCGCAGAAACAATTGAAGAGCTGTTTCACCATCCTATATCCACCTTAATTGCAATGAATTATATTCCATGTGTCGGTCAGGAGAGTTCTGGATAAGATGTCAAAATTTTTGTAGTTAGTGCCATACCGAATGTGCAGGAATCGACAAGCGCACGAAAAACTTCATTTGTGAACTTTGCACTAATTAGAAGCATTTTTTCATACATATCTCACAAAAAAAAATTCTTACGTTTATGTGTTCTTTAGACTTATGTTTGATTTTATTTATCTTGTTTCTTGTATGCCTACCTAAATAAATTTCAAATTGTGTTCATGAATTTTTTTATTTATTATATATGCCATCAATGGAAATCGAGTATGCCATCATTTGCAACATATTTGCCAATGATGGTATAGTAACTCGAAATAAAAAAAACACCTATCACAGTAACTATTCGAAATAATCAATATTTATTAGGGGCCTTATAGGTAACAAATATCATATAATTAATATGTCCTGATAGTCTGGCTCAACACCTAGAAATTTTTTAGTTACTGCACTTTTTCGTTAGGGTTGCCATCATAGGCATATATCCCCTAATAGTCATGCGAAATTAAAATCCGTTATACATATGTTTTTCAGGTAGGTCGTCGAAAAAGTATAGTGTACAACTCGTGCGGAAATTGGTTATTTGCACAATATAGGTACTATTGTCGTGAATGAAAATCAATTGTCGCGACTTTAGTTTTTTTATACGGGTTAGCTATGTGAACTCAATATTAAATCGACAAATTTTAATAACTGCTCTGAAAGTTTTCGAACAAAAAAAGTACCTGTATCAATTTCATTTCTTCTGAAAATTATATCCGATCACTAAAACCATAGATATTATTGCTTACGCTAGATCCGGTATCCAGGTTACTTGTTTTGTAGGTCCGGGGGGGTCGAAAGTACTAAGCCATTGATTGGTCATTTTTATTTTTGTCCATACATATGTGTTGTACCTCGTGATCATAGTACCTACTTTCTTGCAAACCCTTCTAGACCAAAAAATTACTACAGGATGCCGGATCTAGCCTAAGCAATAAGATCTAAACACTCGTAAAAGGTCGAGGGGTAGTTAACTCGACCAAAAAACGTACACTAAAATTGCATTTGATGAGATTGGACAGGATTGGACGGAATGGACCAGATTGGACAAGATTGGACGATATTTCATATAATTGGACTGGATTGGACGGGATTGGACAGAATGGACAATGATTGGACATAATGGACAATGATTGGACAAGAATGGACGGAAATGGACCAGAATCGATTAGTTTTGATGAGATCTCGAATGAGACTAATCACTTATTCATGAATTATTTTCTATTACGGGGATTTTTCGTAAGATTCGCACTCGACTCGATTTATTGCTACAATTCTATGTGTATAAATAGCAAATAAAATGATAGTTTTGAATTCTCAGAATTCAGTGCATATGGTCATCGTGATAAGGTTTGAAAAAATCGAAAATATTTTTGAATCCGAATATAATGATGGTGTATCCATAAAAGTTTTGAAATATGTAGCCGAATACATCATCTACCCCTTATGTTTCATTTTCAATCTGTCAATTTTCCATGGAATATTCCCGAATCTTTTAAAAGTTGGAATGATAATTCCACTACACAAAAAAGGAGACACGAGTCTATTGGAAAACTACCGACCCATAACTATTCTTTCATGTTTTTCAAAACTGTTTGAAAAACTAACGCAAAAAAGAATCAATACATTTTTATATGAATTCTAATTATTATCATCAAACCAGCATGGCTTCAGGCCAAATTTTTCTACAAATACTGCGGCATTCAGCCTCTTCCAGAATATATCACTCACTCACTCGAGCTTTCGACTCTATTGATAAAGGAAGTCTAGTTAGGAAACTATCGTGTATGGGTATTCGTGAACCTCTGAACAAATGGATTGAATCATTTCTATCAGATAGGCAAATCATTGTGAAAGTGGACAATATCAAATCAATAACTGAAGAAATAAACTTAGGCGTACCCCAAGGAAGCGTCCTGTCACAACTCCTTTTCCTGATTTTCATTAACGACCTTGAAAACCACTTGCCACAAGATCTCAATCTAGTTATGTTTGCGGATGACACAACTATAAGTGTTACAGGAGATTCATGTGATGAAGTTCAGTGGAAGGCGAACAATCTACTTGAGCAATTTCAAAATTGGTGTTTTTGTAACAAACTAATTATCAATGAATCCAAAACAAAATACATTTTATTTCATCTCAGACGACAGGCTCGGAATATTAAGATAGTCTTAAATAACAAAACCCTTGAGAAAGTTGATTCCACCAAGTTTCTGGGTCTTTATGTAGATGAAAATTTAACTTGGTCCGAACACATCAAACACGTCTCTGGTAAGTTAAGTTCAGCATTTTTCGCAATAAGAAATTTGAAATCAATTCTATCTCAGAAACAACTGATGAGTATATATTATTCTCTCGTGTATCCACACCTGAAATATTTAATAATCTTCTGGGGTCCAGCAGTTGATATAAATCGTGTATTTTCCGAGGTATTTCCACTACAAAAGAGAATAATAAGACTTATCTTCGGTTTAAAACCACTGGATTCGTGTCGTCCGATATTTTTAAAAAACAATATCATGACTATCTACAATTTATTGATATTGGAAGCATCTATATATGTAAAATGTAATATTTCCCTGTTTGCACCCAACAATAGCATTCACAACCACAACACTATAGGAACGCGTACAATATACATATCAGAAATTTTAATCTAACTACTTTTAAAAAAGGACTCATATATGTATGTAGCAATATCTACAACAAGATTCTACCAGAGATAAAAAATGTCGATAATGTAAATCAATTAAAAAAATTACTGAAGAAATACCTCAAAGAAAATGCATTTTATTCGGTAGATGAATACCTAGAAACATGAACATGTCGCAAAATTATTATTCCTTAAAAAGTGATGATGTATACGCTATGTTTTATTTCAATGTATAAACAATGTTTCAATGTCAAATTGTACTGTTTTAATGTAGAATTTTATGTTTCCATTTTACATATGTTTGTTAATGTGATACTATTTTAATGTGACTTTTCACATCCTGTTGAAGGCAATACGTGTATAAAGATTATCTATCTATCTATCTATCTAGTATACCAGACAAAACATTTAAAATAATCGTAAGGAGTTTTGAAGTGGAGTTTTGGACTTCTAATGTCTAAAGGTATGAAGATTTGAATTCTTAGAAAAGAAGAGTGTTACTGAATAGGAAATAAATAATGAAAAATATTCAAAATTGTTGAAAAAAGAACTAGATTATCGAATTGAAAGACTCAAATTACAATAACCTGAAAAGATAGAATTTAGTAAGTGAGAGAATATACGTATTCTAGAGAGAACACGAAAAAATCAAAATCATAACATAAATAAAGTTAATCACAGGGATCCGAGCAGGGATCATCTCACTTCACACAGACGAGACTAAAAAAGTCTATTCTCATAGTTAGTCCACCTAGCAGTTAGGTAATAACTTCAAATTCAATTGTCATTATTTCAACTGAAATTTTCAAATTGTGGGGCACTCAAATTCAAAACTCGATAAAATCAATTCGTCACATTTTTTAGTAATAAGAAAAATCTCTTCAAAAGAGTTATTACTATGTCTCATTGCAAATTTCCAAATTTGGAGATCAAAATAACACATACTCGCCCATGCCTACCTATTTGAAAATTCAAAATAGAAGCTTGTGGGGGCACGGTAATACATTCAAAACTGATAAATGAGAGTTTGTCACATTTCTTAATATATTAATGCGTCCTACGTTTCGAATTTTTGTAATTTGTAATAGAAGCTGGTCTCCAAGCTGGTGTAATAAATTCAAAACTCAAAAAAGAAAATATTTCATTCAATATATCAATTCAGAAAATCATATGGTATTCTAATAAATATCATATCAATATTGGGAATGTTTTCTCGAACATTTCAATTCAAAATAAACAGTAAGACCACTACAAAAATATATTTGTACTGGTTTGTGGAGAATTCGTCGTGATACAATAAGTAGGTATGTAATTGAAGATTCTAGATCTTTGGATCCATCAAAATGTAAATAACATAACGTCGATTGTTTCAATTAGATGTGTTAAAAGTTTTGTGAATGATTCTGTGACTGTCCACGTTATAGGGATTATTCGATATTTATTAGGAGTATGTATCCTCTAGGCAGGCCCTAGGTGATCGACATTTTGTGAATGATCTGTAATAAATATGTAAGAAATTATAGCAATCGGCTCATCATTATATATACCTATACATATTTGCATATTTGTAAAAGATGTTTTGTTAGGGACGCAAATTTGTAACATATGTACCTATACAAAATTTCGAACTAGCTTTTTTGGAGAGTGCCAAAAATGCTGGCAAGTACAAGCGGGCGGCGACTCCACACATAATGAAGAAGATTCATATGTGACGATACCTCAACAATAGGTATATACTCTGTTGAGATTTGTGTTTTATATGGAAAGACGCGATGCAAAAGTGAAATTGATACTATTCATTTGTCAACAATTCAATAAAAATATTTACAGATATCGAAAACATTTTTACAAGATTGGACATATATTGACTCAAGAAAATGGACCAGGATTGGACGGAATGGACCGAGAATGGACGGATTGGACTGATTGGACGGAATGGACAAAGATTGGAAGGAATGGACCAAGAATGAATCGAGATTGGACGGAATGGACCGGGATTGGACGGAACTCGTGACGGAATGGACCGAGATTGGACGGAACTCGTGACGGAATGGACCGAGATTGGACGGATTAGGATTGGACACTGAGTGTACACCCTATTGGACAGACAGTGAAGTACCCCTCGTAAAAGTTATTACCATGGTGTTGCCTGCTACTCGAGATTTCCACGGATTCGAGGATATATTTGTAAAAATGCTGGGCACTTTTTTACCTCAATTGGGGTTTGACAATTACTCGACAATTTTTGTTTACCAGAAAAAATATAAATAAAATTTTCATCAAAATATTCATCCCATGATAAGTGCACAATTACTAGAGTTTGTAATTGTAGATTTAAAAAAAAAAAATTAAACAAAAATGTTGTAATTTATTTACTTGTTTATTGCAAATTTCAGGGTAAATTTGCACTTATCATGCGATCTATATTTTGATGAAAATTTTTGTTGGTACTTACGTATTTTGACCTGAAAAAGACGAATTTCATAATATTATCGTGAACATATCTCTAGTTTTCGAGATAATCGATTACAAAGTTCGAAGGGTAAAACTTCGTTTGTCGCACTCCTATGAGTTCGGAAAAAATTTTTGGTGGAACTTACGTATTTTGACCTCCTGATCCCGAATCTGAAGTCAAAACGCGGCGGTCTCAAGTATTTTCGGAGATACGGCCCCATTTTGTCTCAAAAATGCTCCATTTGACATGTCAAATTTCTGCTATTAGGAATGCACAAAATTCACCCTGATCACGTGATCATCCGTGCTGAGGTTTCCATTGTCAGTGGTCATCGATAGAATGATAGAAACCACAGACCGCCCAGCAAACAATTTCAGTAGGCCCAGTGCTGGGCTAATACCTGCCTACCAGAAGTTGCCGCTGCGGCGAAACAGTGGCAGATGACGTCGGACCAACATCAATAGGACACTCTGGCCGCCGGTAGGACCAATGCCTGTGCGCCATAATGAATACTACATTGGCCCACTTCAGGACCAATGCCTATAATACGACGATATTATGTGAAATAAAAAAGAATTCAACAGCCTTCAGCAGTCACCCATCCAAGTTCTAACCTCGCCCAACGTTGCTTTACCCTCGTTATTGTATCACATTCCGCATAGTAATGTAGCTATTGTCTTCTTATTATATATTTATTATAAATCAGTGAAATTTGAACAACAATAATTTTCTATTATTATACATTTTTAGATGTCAATTTGGCATATTTTTCATCCTGTAAGTTGACATTTGAAATTTCTTTCGATGCTAGAATTGGTGAAGGCAGGATATTTCGAATATCGCGACTTCGAAGATGGGAACCCATCCTTGAGTATTAAGATCTATCCAGGATGGAGGAAAGCGATACTTAGTGCATATACTAGAATCCGAACCACTTCTGGGAGTGACGGATTCTAACAGGATTTTTAATGGTGTATATTACTTGGACATGATAGTGTTTCGAGCATTGATTTGACATATTTTTGATGCCTCAAATTGATATGAAATGTGATTTTTCTTGCATATCGCTACTTTGAATTTGCTGACTTTTCAAATGAGCGCCGGGATTGAGAAAAAAACAACATTTGAAGCAAAATGTTTCTCAACTGTTCAATAACACTTGAAACGGGCCATCATCCAGATGATGTCGGTCGAAAGATACCCTTTTGATGGTATTGGCCCATTGCTGGTTGGATTATAGATACCCGATTACAATATGCCATATATCGGGCCGACATTTTGCCGATGTAGCTTTGCCATTGCCAGCATGTACCCGACCAATCATGCGTTGGGCCAGAGAGCGGCCAGAGATTCATTGTTTGCTGGGCGTATACCTAAACTGATATGAACCACAGAACTTGATACCTATTGAAGTTTTCTGATTTCATCTGGATTCCACCTTCTTTTGGATTTCAAACGGCAGATATGAACCACAGGGCACAGAATATTATATAGTAGTTTAATTCTAATTCTAATGATATATTACAGTTTATAGCAATATACCGCCCGATAAATCATTAGTACAACCGTACAACTCAGTTCAATGTTTCAACCATTGGTATGACTGATCTATTGTTATTCAATTTACCGCGAGCGCCTACTTTTCAAATTGAATTTATTTGAAATACAACATTGTTAATATTCCTGAAATTTTTCAATATTTCAATTTCGGAATGGATCTCATGCTGAGCGAATACATTTTTTTAGTTAAGAAAAAACAAGAATTCATTAACTTTTTGGTAATTTTGCACTTATCCTCAGAAATCACATTTATGAATTCTGTGAGTGACAACTGCAAGCCAAAAGAAGGTGGAATCCAGATGAAATAAAGAAATTGAGATGAGTAGTAACTACTATATAATATTCTGTGCCCTGTGGTTCATATCTGCCGTTTGAAATCCAAAAGAAGGTAAAATCCAGATGAAATCAGAAAACTTCAATAGGTATCAAGTTCTGTGGTTCATATCAGTTTAGGTATACGGTCTGTGGTTTCTGTCATTCTATCGATGACCAAGGAGAGTATACTAACAAGGAGATCCCAATCAGCTTTAGCCAATCAGAATCATTCAGCTAAAACGCGTCATAGTGACGTAACAGAGCATGCGGTAGGTGTCCAAAACAAAATCACATATACAGTGGCCCAACTACACTATAATTTGTATATGGAGGGTGATGTAGATTGTAGGGTACTTACCACAAATTCCAATTCTATTGAAGCAAATGTAAAACTTCGAATAAAAATGATGTATTTTTTATATCTGTCACATCTACTACTAATCAGTAGTCTGTTCGACAAAGTTTTTTTTCCAGTGATTACTTGAACCACAATTCTAAGAAACATTGAAATTAAATGTTTATAATAAAAAATATTGAATTGAGGTTATGGTGAATAACAAAAAGCAAATTCAGTAAACTGTTATAGTGGAATGATATGAGAATATGTTACATTGTGAAGGATAGGATATGTAATAAAGTCATGATTAATATTATTTCTGGACTGATTATGCTTCAACTTGGACAAAATATGAACATGGTAGGTGGAAATGTTTCAGAAATGATCAAGAAATATAAATGCCTTTATTTAGTGGGAAAATAAATAGCGGCGCATTTGCTCATATTGGGAATAATAAAACAATAGTTATTTTAAAATTATCCATATGATTCATGAGGAAAACCCATAAAAACTCATGAAACCACTATAAATCATTATGATTTGACAAAAATAATTCTTATATCTAAGTATGTACAATACACTTTCTAGTAGGTACATTAAGAAATTTCAATTTCAAAAATGCAATTACAATATAGATTTATAACTGATATTTATTCAAATCCTATTATTCACTGCCTTCATAGTAAACTTGATATACAAATAACTTTTCTTGCTATAATACCTCAAAGTGAAAGCACTGGCTATTTCTGCAGGCTTCCAATTCACCCTCTTCTTTTTCTTGAGCAATAAATTGATTTGATTATCACTCAAAACTTTCCCCAATATGTCTTTTATTTTTTTTTCCCTCATCTGACCTATCAACAATTTTTTTCGGTAAGAATGTATGCGTTTTTCTGAAACTACCAATTTCTGTTGGATTTGTTGGTTTTTCTTTGATAATTGGGAATTCTGAATTTGTAAATCATTATTTTGTTGAAGAAGAATAGAATAGAGGGTTTTGTAATCTAAATTTGGTTCTTCTGGGGACTGCGTGATCAATACACTATCTTGATTACCAAAAGATGTACTAGGTACTTGTTCTTCTTCTCTAGCTTCCTCCATTACTCTTGAGATCAGATATTTTCTTTCTTTCTCCTCTTTGTCAATGTTCCTGATTACAGTTTTGATGAATTCATGGTTCTCTTTGTTTTCATCAACTCCTGATGGTTCTTCTCCAGAATCATTGATGATACTTGGTACAGCTCCTCTTTCAAGAACTCTCCTTGAAACACCTCCTGAAAATTAGAGTTTAGTTTGAAGACCCACATGTATAATATCTTTTTATTTTATATATTTCATTTTGATTTCAACCACTGAATAATACAATGAAGGCTGATTAAACTCAAATATAATTGGGGTCAAAAAGGCAATTAATATATACCTACCTATCATTGAAAACTTTCAAATTTTTTCTCCATATAACAATTTCAATGAAATTCTAAGATGTCATATATAACATTCAACAATATATAATAGGATTCATTAAAAAACCACAAAATCTATGATCAATTATCAAGTAGATTTCATATATTCATTTACAATAGTTACATAGAACAGCTATTACAGAGTGTTATTTTTTGAGGGTTCTGTTTGTTCATCTTGAGAAACAAAACCCTGGAATTGATTAAGAAGATATGTAAGTGTAGGGTTGCTAATTTACTAATTTGTGCCAATAAGTTACTATTCACCAAACTATATATCCTGATTTCTATGTTATTTTTTGAGAAAAGACAAATCCATACCAATTATTTGCAAGAAATATAGAAAACCTTACTTTATTCTTCCAGTTTAACAAAAGAGGGATGTGTACAAAATGTTTACTTCCAGGAAGGAAGTTAGGTATGTGGTATATATGCTCAATAAAAGGAATTCACATACCAATGAGATCACTCTGAAGATTCCTCTCAACATCAATTTTTCGGAAATGAGATGAGCAAATCCTTGAAGTTGATGAAGGAACCCATCCCAAGCCTCTATCACAAAATGATATCCAAATTTTGGTAATTCTTCCGTTAGGTGGCGATGTCTTTTTTTTTCAAAATTTTTGGCTTTACTCACGTATTTCGGCCTCCTGATCACGAATCTGAAAACCAAATTGTGCGGAAACCAATACTTTTCGAGATATTCGCAAAATAAAGTCATTATAACCCTATTATTTAGCAACACTTATTCAGTGATTCAACCTTTATCATCCTTCTTTAATTGTTGTTTGAAGAGGTATATACCTTCCTTATTAACTATGAAGTAATTTTCATGAGAAACGGCATTCTATTTATTAATTTAACCATTTATTTCAAAATTATTATCAATGCTCATATTAACATCTTCCATGACAAAAGGTTACATTGGTGACAAACCTCAGCATAAATTTTCTCGTGGAGCATTCAGTATTTCTTTCTATCCACTATACGTGACGAAGAGAAGGACCGATATATATTGAATGAGAATTTCCTCGCGTGAACGGACGACCACTGGCAACATTGCCAGTGTTGTCTCTGTTGACAGCTATCATGGCCGTTATTTAAAAAACTACATAAATATTTAAGGTAATATCAAATTTTAGCAATCTCGTTTTGTTTTTCTAATAACTGAATTATAATAAATATGGTATCTATTTTCCGCGAGCACTTACACCGAGTTTCGTGTAAAACAGACAAGCCAGTGATGAGCAGTTTAACAATAGCAAAAGAAGGATGATGAAGGTTTTATTATGCGAATATCTCGAAAAGTATTGGTTTCCGCACAATTTGGTTTTCAGATTCGTGATCAGGAGGCCAAAATACGTAAGTGAAGCCAAAAATTTTGAAAAAAAAAAAGACATCGCCACCTAACGGAAGAATTACCCAAATTTTTTTCTCCCCTTCATTTTTAGGAAACTTATGGTAGGACACATCAGAAGTTTTATCACTCCTGTTTCCACAGAAGGAAACACAACACCAAGTCGGCATTTCCTGAAAAAAGTATAAGTTGAAACTAGAATTCATGGAGGTGCATCCCCATCATCTTCTATACATGGAGATTGGTGAAATCTAGTAATTATTGATAAGAATTCGAATACTCACGAGGATCACTCCAAAACTATCAAACTTTGAGAAGTAATTCACAATTGTCTATATGTCTATAATATATTGTTCAACGTTCCTGTGAGCGTTGATATTCTTTGGTTCAACACCAACACTGCGAATGCTACAAATTCCAGAGTGATAACACACAAAAACACAGCAAAGCCAGCAAGAATCCAAAGTTTTAAGTTTTAGAATCAAACCGCCAAAACTCTGGTTGTGAAATCAAATAGAAAATTGATAACACAAAACACGAAACAAATTCTTGCTTTATAGAATAGTTGGACCACATTCGACTCCGCCACTGAAGAATGTGGCTGGTGGCAGCTGGCGGCCATGACATGCTCTGTGACGTCACGAGGCGTATTCTCATCTCTTTCTATCGCGGAACCATTGCCTTATGGGGATTGAGATCTCCTTGTTAGTATACTCTCCTTGATCGATGACCACTGACGATGGAAACCTCAGCACGGATGTCTTAGATCATTGAATGAGTGTAATAAAAATGGCCGTTATTTATTTATTATAAATCGAAGAATTATCTGTAAATGGCATATTTATGATGTTTTTCTTTTGTGAAATGCATATTCAACCATTGTCCATTCATGTGATGTGTTCAGTAACCTGAGAAGATACAAAACTTGCCGAAAACTTGCGAGACAAAGAAGGTGGAATTTCGAACTTTGTCATCGATTATCTCGAAAAATAGAGATATGTTCACGATAATATTATGAAATTCGTGTTTTTCAGGTCAAAATACGTACGTACCAACAGAAATTTTCATCAAAATATAGATCGCATGATAAGTGCAAAATTACCAATTTCTGATTAGGTTATTAAGTTCAACTTGTATTTTGTAATACTTAAGTCAATTCGCTCTAAAATATATGGTACGTACACTCTGTTATTTGTATGTTTGTATATACTTCACTAAAATCAGAGTGTCAAATTCCTTTCCCAAGAAGCGTCTGTGGATCCCACACGCTCACTGGTTTTTATCACGGTATAAATTACCTATATGATTGAGGAAAATGGAAAATATACTCACCGGAAAAACACCTATATATATATACCTTGCACAATAACTAACACAGCATAAAAATAGATCATTTACTTTATCATTACCCACGTCTCAAGTAGTTGCATTAAAATTTGTGGGAGAAATGGGCATTTGATCTCGAATTACTTGAATCCTGCAAAAAAAAGCGCACCGGAGTGAAAATAGCAGCTGAAATATCGCAGCTTCGCGCAGCCGAGGAAATGCACCCAGTGTTGCCAGAAGAAAACAACTTACTGTACTGAAACCCTCATGGAATTGTACTAAAATCACGTAAAATGTACTAGATATAAGATTCACGAAAAAAAGGTAAGAAGATTGATAAATATCATTTATTCTTGATTCTCAAATTGTCTAATAATCCCCAAAATCGCTTGTTGTTAATCTCATCAGTTAATATGTAAGACTTTTTTTTTGTGATTTTGGAAAATATCTATAAAAACATCAACCCCATATAGGTATAGAACACTTGAACATGACTATTGAGTTGTTATAAGTTTAATAAAATCGAAACATTTTCAACTCGTATCAAAACCAAAACCAATGATAGATATAAATCAAAACAAAAAGTAGAAAACAGAATAACAGTATTGACATGATGTTTGATGTCTCTCGTCTCTTCGTGGTTAGTTAATTTTGAGACAGTTTGGTTGAGATGACTGGATGTATATAGATCATATATCATATGGTAACGCTATAATATGATGTAAGCATGGATCTATAATAAGATCCGAGGGCTGATTGACCCAACAAGACGTGACATGGGTACTTGCGTAACGTGGTTCATTTAGTAAATTGTCCTAAATTCGAGCTGATTGTACTGATCAAAACATGAAATTGTACCAGAATTCGGTGAAATAAACTAATGTATCGAACATACATCTTATTTGCTTACGCTAGATACGGTATCCAGGTTATTTGTATTGTAGGTTCGGGAGGTTGAATTAATAAGTACTAAGCTATTGATTGGTCGTTTTAATTTTTGATCATACATATATGTGTTGTACCACGTGTGATCATAGTATACCTACTTTCTTGCAGACCCCTCCAATATCAAACAAATACTACATGATGCCGGATATCTAGCCTAAGCATATTAAATCAATAGGTCTTTTCAGAAACCTACCCGGGTTGACACGATCCTAACCCGCACGTTCGCTTACCTGCGTTTACCTGAACTGCATTGCCGCGATTACTAACCCAGGGTCGTTTTTCGTAACCCGACCTGTGATCCGGGTAAGTTTCCGAAAATGCCTTGTGTATCGAAGCATATAGATCTTATAACGCTAGATCCAACATCCTGTAGATTTTTTTTTGATATAGATGGGTATGCACGAAAGTAGGTACTATGATCACGTGGTACAACACTAGTATGGAATAAAAACGACCAATCGATGGCTTGGTACTTTCAACCCCTTCCCCGGACCTACAAAACAAACAACCTGGATACCGGATTAACGGCCGTATTCGCCGTTTTCTCTCTTGAGCGAAGCTTCCCTGAGCTCGCTTAAAATTAAAGCCAAGTTTAAACTTATGCGTTATGCACGCACAACGATGAACCCCGCTTAGCCAAGCGTGAAAAAATCCTGGCAACGTTGTATTGTTCAGACGTTTTAAGATATTTCACGTGTTCAAAGTCATTGATGGTCCGGGATTTCAAATTCAAACTTTCGAATTTTCGATTTTATTTGCTTATCTATAGCAAAATGAGTGAAAAAGTTAGAGTTCAAAACTTCACATCACACGAAAACCAATAGGGCTTCTGGTGAGAAGAAGAAATGAAAGACCTGAGAGCAGATCACAAATGATTTCAATGGTACTTCATTTCCTGGTATTTTACGCAGTATGACTTCTTTGAAGAAATGGAGAATAGAAAAAAAGAGCTCAGGAAAACTTTGGCGGATGAAAAGAGGAAAGAGGCACGAGGCCTCCTTCCAAAAATAAAGAGGGATGATACTGACAACTTTTAATGTCGATAATCAATAGAAATACAATGGTGGGTTTCAGAAACAAATTTGATTATGAAGGAGATGATAACACTATTGTGTATGTAAAGATCCTGATGAAGAAGAGGATATTTTGCAATTATCATACGATCTATATTTTGATGAAAATTATTGTTGGTACTTACGTATTTTGACCTGAAAAACACGAATTTCATTATATTATCGTGAACATATCTCTAGTTTTCGAGATAATCGATGTGAAAGTTCGAAATTTCACCTTCTTTGTATGGCAACTTTTGGGCAAGTATTGTATCTTCTTTGATCCCAGGACATATTACATGCATTTACAATGGTTAATTATTATTTTTGTGCAAGAAAAACATCATAAATATGTAATTTTTCCGTATTTTTACTATTATTTCTTAAACTAGGCTATATAAACAACGGCCATTTTGAAAACCTCAGTGCAAATCTTGAGGGATTAAAGATGAATTCACAGCTGCCTTATGGCAATACGAGTCATTGATATGAGTTTTCTTCAATACAATCATGTCAAAAAGAAAGATGGTTATCAGTTAAAGAATGTGAAATTTCGAACTTTGGCATCGATTATCTCGAAAACTAGAGATATGTTCACGATAATATTATGAAATTCGTGTTTTTCAGGTCAAAATACGTATGTACCAACAAAAATTTTCATCAAAATATAGATCGCATGATAAGTGCAAAATTACCAAATGCTCTCCTAATGAGAAAAAGAAAATTAGAAATAGAAATGTTAGAGACAGAGAGTTACTTTTGAAACAGAAAAATTTCGTATAGTGTAGGTATAGAGTATTCATATAAAAGAGAGTGAGAATATAGATATTAGTGATGGTATTATTATTATTATTATGCTACATTTGATTATTAAAAAGAAATACATTATATTATAACATCCTTTTTTTTTCATATATGTGTTATGATTTCATTATTGATTCTCGGTTTGAAAACTAACGTAGTTGCAACAAGTAATTTCATATTTTGATAGAATGTAAATTCCTTCTACCTCCATTATTGACTTCCATCATTTTTATTAAAAAATATTGAAACATTCAGTAGAAATCAAAAAAATGGGGTAACGATGTCTACATAATCCTGGCTTAAAATATAAAGCCGCCGATTGTGACCGCTTAGAGTTGAGCGAGTTTAAATGATTTTGTTGATACGGTGCATACAAATTCGTAACGTTAAGCGAGCTCAAGCCTTAAGCTTAGCTTAATAGCATATGGCGAATACGGCCGTAAGTGTTATAAAATCTATGTATCGAAGATACCAAATTGTACTGAATTTATACAAATTTACTAGCTCTGGCAACGCTGACAGCACCGGTCCACCGATGGCAAACCGAGCAGCGGCTGTAATTTCCGAAAACACCCGAATGATTAATAGCGTTACTCGCGAAAATCACGAAGTGGGTGGCCTCTTGTGTCGAATTCTCGAAGCCTTCCGAGGGTGATAAACGAAGCAATGGGCATTTCCACTATCTTAAAATATGCCCTTTTTTCACATGACGTGATGGAGGGAGGCTTATAAGATAGTGTAAACAACTTATTCACTCTGAATTTGTTAATTTCGATTTATTATTCGATATTGAAAACGTGACTTCACATTCTGTAAATTCAAACGATCCTTCGCTGTGACGTCAGTGTCTTCCAGAAATATGATTGGTCGAAGTTTGTGATGGCGTTGACTGGCTCGTAAGTGAGGGCAGGTGAGGGAAAGACCCACCGCAGTTGCCATGTCTCCGTAAAATCTTTGAATCCATTTCGTGTAATGAGAAATTGTTCTGAATTGTGAGTGTATCAGACACTCCCAATTCATTATGAAAATGAAAATATTTCAATATCAGGGATGATCATGTTTGGTGTAAATTTTCAATCGGAGCAGATTTAGTCACATCTGTCGGACAATATCACATTCTTATTCATCATCTCTTTGAATACATTCAGATTTCGTGATATATTTGATGTAATGGGTACATATAATTTGTCAAAACATCGTGATTTGAACATAATCATTATCAGTTATTATAAAATTGTCATTCTCAGAAAATGTAACTTCTGATATGGCAACCATGCATAGAAAGTATCAATAAAAACTTAACCTCTTTATAAACCATTATTCCGTCCTGATTCCGTCCTTGTGATTTTGTGATTTTTGTTCGTTTACTTCGTTCATTGTGAATTTTGGCTGTGATTTTAAGAATAGGGACACAAAATGTCAAGTTCCGATATGTCGAAATATTTTTATTCATGTAATAAGAAATTCAGGCTTACAAAACAACTGGAGGATGGCTTTGAAACTGCCTGAAACAGTTCATATTGGTAGAAACAATGTTGCCTGCGAAGACCACTTCAATGTAAGTATTGTCAGAATCTTTCAATAATTCAGTCCTGTTCAAAATATAATTTACAGCTAGAAGAAGATGCAGCCACTTGAATGTACTATAAAGTTATTTTTGAGATCAGGAGTGGTATCTCATAAATATATATTATAGAAAGTCCATCACCAACTATTTTGCCTAGTAATTTGAGTGAGTCAACAAGGAAAAGAAAAGTGGACTATCATCATCCACCTATGAAACATCCATGGTCAACTTCAAAGAATATCATGAAGAAACTGTTCAATGAAGAATTACCTGATTCAAAAAGGCCCAAGATAGAGTCAGAGATTCGATCCTCCATCTGGTTCATTTCAAGTGCATCAAACATATTGTGAAAAAATAACATGTTCTGTAGATGTACAAGTAAACTTGAGAAGTAAAGTGAAAGTTCGAAGTGTCTCAATGAATACCAAAAAAGTGTATTTCAAAGCTGAGAATATCGTTAATAAAGCAAGTTCTGCCATATTAAGGGACAAACTAGTGAAATCAAGTATTAGTTCTCCTTCATCATCAACAATTTCTTGAAGTTCAAAATCTACAGAGGAATACAAACCTATTTCCTCATTAGCTGCTACTTCTGTGGATGAAAGTGATCAAAATAGACTCCTAACTACTGTTAAAATGTTGAAGAAATAAGAAAAAGAAAAACAAATTTATACATTCAATAATAATTATATCATGTAAGCTCATTAATTTAGAAAAACCACTGCTGAATAGTATTGCTATAAACTCTGCAAAAAATGGAATTGTACATTTCATAGGAAGTTAAAATACTTGTTTTGAGAACATATACCTATATAGAAAATAAAATATCACTGTATTATCTATTGAATATATTTCCAAAATTAATTTGTATTTAGGAATAGAAGACCTAAATATGTTGATACTTTTGCTTGTCATCACAGTATTACCCTGAAATAAGTTCTGAATAAAAATGTTAATTCAAATAAATGATGAGCTTTATTCATATGTGTGATTTGGAATAGTAGGGAGTAAATTAATATCATTTTATTTAGAATTTATTTATTTAAATTATTAAAACAAAACCATTTCAATATATTTGCAGGTAAAACTTTTTACAGCAGATTCTGTTTCTCAATATAATAATAATCCCCAATGATAACAGCAAAAATTTGTAATATTAACATTTCAATGTTTTGATTCAGAATGAATTGAAATATAAGATATACAGAAAACAAATTGAATATATATTTTATAGCAGCACACAGAATATATCAGATGAATAACTGAATGAACATAGGTATCAAACAAAAACTAATTAATAATTAAAATCTGATAATCATCAATAATAAGGTACTTGATAAAGAATACACAGGTATGTAAAAATCCATCCTGCTCACTTTTAATAATCTCTCACTCTTCCAATAAATGGATCCATAATAAAAAAGGAACACCATGTTTACAACCTCCTGTAAACAAAAAGTATGAAATCAAATAGGAACTATGATTTTTCAGAATGTGTAAAAATGTATAAAGTTCATGTGATTGTCTGAGTATGAATAATTTGCTGACCAAAAGATTTGTTCTCCTCTTTTTCATTCATTATCGCCATAACATTGTAGACTTTCTTGTGATTCTTGTCTTGGTATGATTTTTGTTCACTGTACATATATCACCATTACTTCTCAACTCAACTTATGATATTGCTTAATCACCATAAGCCTCCATGGTTGATCTGAAACGTAAAATTACCTTCAATATCACCCAGAATACTCACTGAAAATACAAAATGGAAACAGGTTTTCATTTCACCACTCTTCTGGAGGAATGTAAACATAAACTAACCTTTGTGTTTTCACGTTGAGAACTTCAGCACTAACGAAATTTGCATTATTCGTTAGAAAATCACCCATCATGTCAATATCCACCATCGGCAAATTATTTTTTTCATCCTGAACTTGAACACACTTGAAACTTGAAAACAGTAATCGTTTACAAACAAAAACAAAACAATCCAGATATTATAGGTTAAGGACGCGACGACAGATGAAAAATATAAATACACACACACAGTTGCCAAGTTGATAGTTTGACAAACTATCACTTGCTATCACTTGCAGTCTCAAGATAAAATAAAGTTCTCGAATCAGTAGCACCTTATATACCTACCACCTATTCCTAACAGATATTAACGCAATGGAATTTTAATACGCTAATCAAGTGATTAGACGAGGGATTATGTATTTCTGCCATTTCTGGATTACCTTCCTTCTGTCTTACTAATCTTTTATTTTTGATCTGGCAACTCTGTGCGGTGCTTAGATCATCAACGTATAACAACGGGACAACCAATCAGAATCGGACGCGCACTGACGTCATGGCTTCCCTCTTCTTCTGGATCGTTTGAATTCAGTAGATTATTTTGGCGTTTTCAATAATTTTTAACTAGATAAATTGATGAAAAAAAAATCTCAAAAAATGGGTACGAGTTACATGAGAGTCCAATATTTCGAAATATAATTTTTCTGAAAATGACTGGAAATGCCCATTTAGCACATTGCATTTGCTAGGCTTTCGCATTATTTTCAATGAATTTGAATTATTGTGAATAGTTTTCGGACTATTTTCGTGCTTATCAGCTGGTTACTGATATTATTGAAACATGCAGCCAGTTCACATGGTCGTAAAGACGAAATCGAGAAAGATTTGTTCAGTACCTCAGCGTTCTTCCTACCGTACAGACATCGTTCCCTTGGCACAAAATCCAAAATTTCAACTTCACGATTGTGTAAAAAATAGAATATCATGTTGAAAATAGAAAAACGTATTACTACAAACATTTACGTTTGTAATAAGCACTTCCTAGTAGTAGATTTCTGAAGTAAATGCCAAATTGAAGGTAGGTATGGTATGTCTCTTTTCAGGTAGAATCAAACAAATAATATCTGGTGTTGTGTTGTCTATTTTATTGTTCGTGATGAAAACCTTGATTTCACTTCAGGACCATCAAGAAGGTGAGTTAAACCAAGAGATAGGCTCAAAAAGAATGCAATTACTTCAATGAACATCTCAAAGTCATCACATGGAAACAGTGCACAATGTAGGCTTGATGAAATCAAATTTTCATTTAAAATGAATAAGCCATGAATTGGATAAGTATTAATTGAGAGAAATGAATTTGAATAACTGGTAGACCATAAGATCTCTAACTTCCTTGGTACATACCAGAGATTATCTATGTATCTATACAAAATACTTATTATTATGGACTATAAGTACATTGTGAATTTGAAAATAATAACTTGTGTTGCCTATTTAAGATATTTCAATATGAGCAGATGCACCACTACACTTACTTTTCTCAGAAAATAAAGTTAATTGATACATTTTTTGTTTTTAATTCTGTCTGTAATCATCTATTTTTTGGGTTAGAATAAAATTACAGCTTAATACAGATATATTCACACTTCCACTGCTAACTTCTCCATACAGTCATTTTAATTTCATATGAGGGCTGCCTTAGAGCTGAAGTTTGAGAACAGTAGTTTATTTATGTGTGTTCCATATCTATCCCACAAAGTATGATGTGACCAGCTTTGAACAATGCTTCTCGTTCTTTTAATGGTTTCTTCTTATTTCTGATATACTTTAGATACTCATCCCAATATTGGGCATTCTGGAAATATAACAATATAAAGATAAATCATTGAAATACAAATACCTTAGTGGCCCCATTGATTTGGCAGAGGTGGTTTGAAAAGCCTATAAAAACATAATAAATCCATAAACCTCATATAAAATACCTGTTTTGTGTTCTATAAATAATAACCAAACGATAGCACCCTTTCAAATATTTTGGATTCGTTAATTCTTTCCTAAAATGTGAATCAAAAGTTGACAAATTATTATTGAAAACATAACGAAATGCTTGTTTATCACCTTCATGTGAAGTTTTTGACATTTCTGCAGCGCCATCCATTGGTTCGTGATTTTCGCGAATTAGAATATTTCCGGTGTGAATCTAGCAGACCCGGCCAGTGGCTAAAATCTCCGAAGACACCCGAAAGGTCAGTAGCGTTTTCCGGGATTTTTTCGGGCAATACATGTACATGATGATAATAATATTAATTTTGATGATACGTTTATAATAAATATGTTTGCTATCATTCTGAATTTATTATCAAGACCGATACTGGTATCAATACTCTTTCTTTTGACGCAAGAGACAATGTTTTCAAGGAATAATTGCTACCATGACGATGTTCAACCCTCACATAAACAAATTTATTGCGAGGGTTGGCTCAGAACTATCAACATGGGATATGATAGAAACGCTTTATTTAATGACCTATACAACAATGTTATAAAGAGATAATCACTACCTCAACCCGCCAAATATTATTTTTCACGATGTTCAACCCTTACCTATACAAATTAATTGCGGGGGTTGGCTCAGGACTATCAACATGGGATATGATAGAAACGCTTTATTTTGACCTATACAACAATGTTATAAAGAGATAATCACTACCTCAACCCGCCAAGTATATTTTTTTGCGATGTTCAACCCTTACCTATACAAATTAATTGCGGGGGTTGGCTCGGGACTATCAACATGGGATATGATATAAACGCTTTATCTCGACCTATATATATAGATAATCACTACCTCAACCCGCCAAATATATTTTTTATATGTTTAACCCTTAACATAGACAAATTTATTGCGGGGGTTGGCTCAACACTATCAATTTATATGATCTAAATGCTTTATTATGACAAACAGAACAATGTTTCAGAGTATCAATCACTACCCCAATCCGCTAAATACTTTTATAAATGTCTTTTAGTTGAATCTTTTTCATTTTAGTTTCTATTACTTACTTTTTGCTGAACGCCCTCATTGCATCATATAATTTTAAAATATCAGTTTGAGTTTTCAATTTATTCAACTATATATTTATATTTATGCTTGCATGAAGATAAGTATAATCGATGTCTTGGGCAGATCATATAGTTGAATATCGACTTTGATATATACAGCGTTGCCAGAGTTGGTTTCAAGGAATGATTGATATGCGCCATGTAGCTATAGTAGTAGTGGTAGTGCTCGTGGGAAAGCTCTGATGCCAGAGAAGTAGGCCCCCATTGAACCTTTTTGTCAATACTTGCTTTCCTCATATCTATGCTTCCTTTCCAATAGTTTTTCTTTTCGACCCTTCGATACCTCAGATGAAGGCCATGCAGTATGTCCGTCCACTCTGATTCAATCAACTCCTTTTGATGGAGTCTGTCAACTCCGAAGGTTCATATCTCAATCTTCTATACGCCTCGCACTCGCCGAGAAAGTAAATGATGTTTCGTCGTATTCTACACATTTACGGCAGGTGGAGTTATCTTCTACACTCATTGTAGATAGGTGGACTTATCTTTTACACCGATTGTGTCTGTTCAGCCTTTTGTGTCCTGTAAATACTCCTATGAGGAGTCGTAGTACTGATGATCACTGCCTAGTAACCACTTTGTCCTCGATTCACTCGGGCACGAGGTCTTATATATACCAGGGGTGCTATTTTCAAACTCATGCGAATGAGTTTCGCATACGAGAATGTCAATTTTTTATTAAGCTGACGCCAGGCCACCACAAAGCAGATCCATACTGAATCTTTGGCCTCGTCACTAACTGGTGTACTGCGCATAACACCGGGGTTGAAACCCAACGTTTTCCCAACAACTTTCTTCAATTGCCATAAAATTTTTACCGACTTTGCGCAACCCTATCCACGTGCGGTCTCCATGAAAGTCTGGGATTCCAGAACCACCCCCAGGTTTTTGACCTGTTGGATTAACTCCAACTCTTTGCCAAACAGGGTGGGTGGATTGAACCCGTCTTTTATCCTTATGTTGGTGAACATAGTATAATCTCTGTTTTTCTCGAATCGACAGAGATCCACCATCTTCAGATTATCCTGCAGGCTACCTGCATACGGTCGCAAACAAATCTCAAGTATCAAAGTAGGAAGAAAGCTCCAAGTCATCTCCACAACATTTATTAGTACAAGGTTATAGGGAACATTGCAAACTCTTGGAGATCAATCAAAAATTGCATTGGCTTTTCTCTAGTTTGACCAATTCTTTACATAATATTGAAATTGATGCCTTATATCATTCCATTTTAGATTTTGTGGAAGACAAAGGTAAGATAAAATACTTTACACTCAGGAAAAAACTTGATTTTTTATACTCAACTCAGTCTTTCTCAGAGACCTACTCATCAAGTACACATTACAGTAATCATAAATTTCACCCCAGAGTTCTCAATCTTTCTGCTTATAAACCCAATGAAAAAGAATTATCATTTTTGAACCAAGGTCTTAACTACAATGTTGATAAGTTTAATAATATTCAAAATTATAGAGAATTGGCTATTGAATCTGAACGCATTATTGAAAATAATCAGTTTCCTAACAGGGACCTCCTAAGAAGTGAAATATCTAGAACGCTTAACAACTATTTTTTTCTACCCCATAACCAACATCCCAGTTTTTCTGAAGTTACAGTTTCCAAAAAATTTTATAAATCTTTTTCTACCAAAAATATAGTTATTACTAAAGCTGACAAGGGTAATTGCATTGTTGTTTTAAACCAGGCTGATTATATTTCAAAAGTTATTACCTTTTTAGATACTGATAGTTTTTCTACCTTAAATTTTGACCCCACTAGTAAATTTTTCAATCATCTAAAATCCAATATTAATATCTGTATTGATACTATTGAATTTTTCGGTTCTTCCAAATTTAAATTAATACCTATGAATCCGTCTACCCCCCTTTTATATGGTCTTCCCAAGATTCACAAAAAAGATGTTCCCATCAGGCCAGTTGTGTCATATTGTAATTCTCCTGCTTCCAAATTAGCATCATGGCTCAATCATATAATAAGAGATCTCACTGACTTCCATAACCCTCGTTCAATTAAAAATTCTTTTGACCTTACAGTAAAAATCAAAAATTTCAATATCCCTCCAAATGCAATTTTACTCTCTTTTGATGTAGTAAACCTTTTCCCTAGTGTCCCTCCAGAAGATTGTATCTATCTAGTTCGAAATCATCTTTTTGAATCCAATATACATTCCTACCATACTTTAAATTTATGCAGTCTGTTGGATATAGTTCTCAAACAGAATTTCTTTAAATTCAATGATACTTTCTATTCCCAAATATCAGGCTTGGCCATGGGCAGCAATCTTTCACCTTTGTTAGCTGAAATTTTTCTAAAAAACCTTGAATCCAAATTAAATCAATTTCAATTTTTCCATAAAATTCTCTTTTGGTATCGATATGTTGATGATTGTTTAGTACTTTTTGATGGTCCTCTGAGTGAGGTGAATTTATTGTTAGATTATCTGAATACTTTACATCCATGTATCAATTTTACTATGGAATTATCCAACAATAATTGCCTTCCCTTTTTAGATCTCCTTATAAAAACAAATGATAATAGATTCAGTTTTTCAATTTATAGAAAACCTACTCACACGGATACTGTAATTCCTTATAACTCATGTCACCCTTATTCACACAAAACAGCAGCTTTCAATTCTATGATTCATAGGCTATTTTCGATTCCTATGTCTCCTTTGGATTTTAATAATGAACTTGATGTTATTAGACAGATTGCTAACAATAATGGTTTTCCTCAGAGTTTTATTAACAAAATTTACAATAGATATTCGAACAAATTATTAATTCAGAGCCTTCTTCCAATTAATTCACCTAAATCTCACTTTTCCTGTATACCCTTCTTAGGTTCCGTATCATATCGCCTGAAAAATATTTTTCATAGATTTTCTGATGATATCAATATTTCTTTCAAAACGCTTAACAATACATCCAATCTTATTAATACCAAGGATAAACTACCGTTACTTCAGAAATCTGGTGTTTATAAAATTTCTTGTTCCTCCCCTAACTGTAATGCACAATATATAGGCCAAACTGGTAGAAAATTCATCACTAGAATAAATAATGAACATGTTAAATTAATTGAAAAATACAAAAACTTTCCAAGAGAAATTTTTAATACCAATAGTTCTTTTGCTAACCATATATTAAACTCTACACACCAATTTGATATCAATAAGAATCTAGATATTTTACATGTCTGCAACAAAGGCCCCTTGTTGAATCTTTTTGAAATTTATGAGATTAATTCTTCCATCAAAAACAATAATATCATTTCACTTAATGAACAAACACATTTTGATTGTCAAAAATTTTTTAATCAGCTCAAATTCTGAAGTGTATATTTTTTCTGATCATTGTCTCCTATTTTCTTCATTTTCCATTTTTGTTATACCAGTGCAATTTTTTGATTGATTTCCAGAGAAAAGTGCTTTATGTCATATGCCATTGTATTTTATGTCAATATCTATCATCTTAATCACTTGATTGAACTTATTGTTGTTTCATGCTTTATGTCGATCACTTGTCACATAAGTCATTGTAATGTCATTGTCATATTCAATAACCATATTTCCGGTTCCATCTCAGCCATTTTGTAGTGCAAAAATGTCGTGGTCGATGATATTGACGATGTACTTGTTGACTTTGCAAATATCCATTTTCACCATGTTACCGTCTTGATATCCCTAATTTGTGGGTACAGGGCCCAATTTAAAATTTTTCTTACAATAATTTTCTTATTAGTCATGTAATTTTTCATCTTCAAGTGAGTACTAGTTACACTTCTTATAAAGACCATAATCTTTACCCCATTTTCTCTTGTAGCAAACATTTTTTTTTATTCGGGCTGATGATGAGTACATATGTACTCGAAACATGTTCCCTATAACCTTGTACTAATAAATGTTGTGGAGATGACTTGGAGCTTTCTTCCTACTTTGATATCTACCACTCCACTTTGAGATGCCATGGACTTCTTCCTGAGATTAAATCTCAAGTATGATTGTGCTTCGAATCCTTCAACTGTGAATTTCCACAGCTTTCCTGGGGACAGTCCCCCTCCACTAAGCGCCCTTCAATCTATGGGTCTATGGCTAGGACCTCGTGGCTCGGACTGCAGCGCTTCGTACTTGGCTTTCGAGGTGGTTCCAGATGGTCTGCTTAGACCTTCCGCTCCACTCAGCCTCGCCTTTCTCCTCCTTTGTCTGTCAATATGAGAACATCAACTACTATTTTTTTCTGTACAATTACAGAATAGAAATAAAAATACATGATGATATATAATAATGTACATTAATGTTCGCTTATAACGAACCGCAATAAAGGACCGACAAATCTGGTTCGCTATAAGCGAAGTTCGCTATAAAGGATGAATGATAAACATATCAGGAATTGACGATAATTTAGTTCGTTCTTAGATTGGTTCGTTATAAACGGAAGTTCGCTATAAGCGGGTTCGTTATAAACGAACATATTACTGTAATCATTTAGAACACACGCGCTCTCCATACATAAAATTTTTTTTATTATATAGGACATGCTTACAGGCATTGTATGAGATTCTCCGAGCCGAACTTAAAAGATAAGTTCGCTGATCGCTGATAGTTCCCGAAAGATATCTGTATAGGTACTGTAAAGGCACTAGTTTTCAGAATGACACCTTTCAATAGAGCTAAGAGTCTGGGATACTGAAAAAGACTACAAAACAGCTCTTTCTGAGTACAATGAAGAACTCAAAAAATTGAAATAAAGAACATGGAGGCAAATGTGTAAGGGGATCACCGTATAACCACGTTTTTAATAATTTCTATCGAAAGAATAACACTCCAACGGCATCGGCCAAACGAGAGAAGCTTGAGTGTTCTCCTGCAGACACACTTTCCTGGTACCGAAACGGTTGTGGAGAACTAATAGCTTTCCTAGAAGAGGTTGTCCATAACCTCAACAAGTAAACTGGGCTCAAAGAAAATTTCAATGATCGTAAGAACACAGTCATGGTCCTGATGGATGTCGAAAAAGCCTTCGACACTGTCTGGCATGAGGGACTGGTGTCGAAAATGTTATCTGCAGGTTTCCCGATTTTTGTAATCAAGGTTGTGCACTCGTATCTGACTCACAGAACCATCAAAACCAAGATAAATGACACTGTGTCTGCATGTCTGCCCCTCGAGGCAGGTCTCCCACAGGGGTCCTGTCTCTGACCGATATTATATTCAATAAATACTTATGATTTTCCGATGTTCGAGAGAACGAGTACAGCACTCTACGCCGATGATACGGCAATTTATGCGAGCTCGTTCTCCTCGGACATCGCAAAAACGCAAATTCAAATTCACCTAAATAGAGGAGTCGTTCCTTATTTCGAAAACAGCAAAATTAAAATAAATGAAAATAAAACAGAACTCATCAACTTTACTAGAAAGAAGAACGACTCCTGTATAACAATTCCTATGAAGGTCAGAGGCGTTGAAGTGAGAGACAGGCCCTCTGTGAAATACCTGGGGGTCAAAATGGACAGGCGTATGACGCTCAACGAAAATACAAATTATTTAATCCAAAAAACACAGGCCGCAATTAAAACTACTTACCCACTAATCAGCAGAACATCAAAATTGAATTTGGACAACAAGATACTCTTATACAAACAAGTAATTCGACCGGTTATAACATACGCCATATGAGGAGGTTGCAGGTGCTGCAGAATAAGGTCCTACGTGTCATCACCAATGGTGATCGATACTCTCGAGTGGTGGATATGCACGCACAGTGTCATGACATTCCCCTCATACAGGACTATATTCTTCACATCTCAAACACCTTCTACAGACACCACATAACTTACAGCCCACTCACCAGAACAATAACTTGTAAAAGATCTCTTTCGGTTCAGGGTCGGGTACGCCGGGATAGGTAGCGTGGTAGGAAGAGATTTGTGGTGAAATGATGACCCAGTCCACTCAGGTAGCCGATAATATAATTTGGTAGTTATACCGTCGCTTTTTAGCATACAATAAACGCAAACAGCACGATGCCTAAAATAAAATGTACGATTTGAGCGAACATAACCTTACACATAAGTAGATGATTTGTGCCGATTCTAGACCTCCTCCCAAGGTCACACACCCCCCACGTGGCCTTGGGGGGTCAATGACCTTAGGGGGGTCAATGACCTTGGGAGGAGTGACCTTGGGAGGAGTGACCTTGGGGTGAATGACCTTGGGAGGAGTGACCTTGAGAGGAGTGACCTTGGGGTGAATGACCTTGATGCGATCTTGGGAGGAGTGACCTCGAGTTGGCGACCTTGAGAGGAGGGTGCCCTTGGGAGTTGGTGTGGCCTTGAGAGGAGCGCGTCCTTGAGGAGGGCTTTCTTTTTTTCTGTAAGCGTGACCTTGTGTTTCCACACCCCTGAAATGGGAGGGGGTGCGACCTTGAACACTGCTTCTGCGTGCGCATGCGCCATTCCCCCACTAGAGTTCAAGATCGCGTTGGTGAGAGTGGGGGAGTTCCTATAAA
Organism: Chrysomela aeneicollis; assembly: GCA_029955515.1. Taxonomy (NCBI): domain Eukaryota; kingdom Metazoa; phylum Arthropoda; class Insecta; order Coleoptera; family Chrysomelidae; genus Chrysomela; species Chrysomela aeneicollis. The sequence goes on along the minus strand of JARUHQ010000005.1, from coordinate 6,805,007 downwards.
TTGGCGATTCAGTGCTATAGTTGCCACAAGCAGTAGCAGCAGTATAACTAGCAATCAATAAAAATAAATATTGACTCGTAAAGCGTGTGCGTATCCTTGCGTGATAACAAGTGTTATTTTTATGTAAGTAAATTCCTATATTCTATATATTCTTTTGTACTCTCTTTCACGTGTTTAATCTAGAGATGGGTTCACCTAAAATTGATTTGATCGCGATCAATAATCAAATCGCTGAAGGGTATGAATTCACCAAGCAAGTGTTGATATCATCGCTGATCTTGAATAAGCCTTATCTGATCAAGAAAATGACAATATTTGAAACTAGATTTGGTAGATCTGCCACCGTTATATTATTAGATGAAGAAAGTGGGGAAACTGTGAAATGTTGGTTGCCCAAAAGAGTTTCAGATGTGATTGAAGAAAGCGATCTCCATTTGATCAACTCCCGCGGGCTTTATACAATAGCATACCTGGGGCAGAGTGAACCATCATATGCTGGTGCGAAAACGCGAACGCTTATTAGGTTCGGCATAAAAGAAATACCCCTTAGCGAGACTTCGCCTCAGTAATTAATTGAATTATTTTTATGATTAGTTTAGTATTAGTGAAAGGGAGTTTAAAGATTATATGTATATAGTAGTTCTTACATTCTCGCCACCCTCGTCGTCGCATTTACCATTTTTGGTGAGTAGTTTTTTTAAGCTGAGGGTATGAGCTATGTAATATGAAACGTATTTGTTGAATTATCTCCTAAACTCTTTTTTTTGTTTATTTATTTGTAGACTCCAGTACTCAACTTCTAAGGATATGTGGATGCACTATTCTAGCCAGTTTTGGCCAGCTGCTGAAGACATCGAATCAGCAGTCAGCAGACTTAAATGTGAACTCATCGATTTGGAGCGTGATTCACTCCATGCAGCCAACTATGATATGAGCGCATGTTTCAATCAAGAACGAGCTCGAGAGATTTTAGCGGATGCTGATCGATATAAAATCGGTCATTTTCTATGCAGTCGCCTAGAACACGGGAGTATAACTTTGGAGAAGTTTCTTGAAGAAATGGTGAAGGAGGGTTTGGAATGCTTCCTTCATGATTTAGTTGAATTCCTACCAACTATCATCATCGAAAAATACGGTTTGAGGGAAGCTTCAGAAGAAGAAGAAGAAGGTGGAGAAGGCGAAGAAGGGGAAGAAGAAGTTGGGGAAGAACAAGAAGGTGGCGGGGTACAAGGGGGTGTCTAGTATGCTCTTATAGTCTTTAGACTCACTATTTCAATCATTGTACATAATAGGAAAAATAAAACATTATTCAACATTTTACATCTTTTATTATCCGAAAAAAAACTGCTACAAATATATATATCTTAAACTATGGTGGTAGTGATTCATCTGATCATAGCTTCATAATTCTTCGTTCATACACCCATCTGTATGGAGCCATCTAGAGCGCTATATGTCATGACTGCGTCATGTAGAATGAGCGCATACACTCTTGTATTGGCTGGAAATTTTGATTTGCGAGTCTCAAATTCCAATTTGATATCTACTGTTGAGGATTTCATGGCGTCGGCTTGATGGCTGCAATCGATGATAAATAATGGGTTCTTCCTGAATTCTTCTATACCCATCATCGGCTCACTCATATCTTTACCATAGTAACTCTTTTGGAAATTTTCGTAAGCATAATAGGCTATAGCATCCAACTTCCTGTCGAATTCTAAATTCCACCGCTCGTATGGGTATACTTCTGAATTCAAATACACTCGAATATTATTAATGTCAGCATTAATGAATTGGGTGGCATCTTGAGATACATCATCCGTATTAGTAGATTTCTGGAATCCTATGATAATGTATCGCGGTCGCTCGAGGCTGTTGGTAGTTTTGACAGCCCAAATGTCTGAAGATGTTTCACGGATAGTTGGTAACTCATACAAATCCCACATCCTATATGCTATTTTTATCTTCGCAGTGGAACTTTTATTGATGCGATTCAATAGTTTGAGTTTTTGTTTATCTGACGGCATGATATGCCTTATTCTCCATTCAATCTTATCAATTTCTATTTTCGCATTAACTACTCCCATGTAGGAGTTTTTGAATGAGCGAGCAATGATTAGTATCAACTCTTGTTTTATATTCAAGACACCCTTATTATAGTCCTCAGCGAATCCCATCAAGTATTTGAGTGGTAATTTTCCGCTGAATACGTGATTGATTTTGTCTAGGATCGGTTGATTATCATCATCAATTCCCCAACCGAGGGTCTCTAGAAATTTTTTATTCGATTCCCCATAGGAGATCATACATTTCATAGCTGTAGTGATGCCTGGTTTTCGAATCATACACACTTGTTCGCCACCCATCTCATAGCGAATTTCGTCGAAGAGGAATGCTAGAGCATTATTGGATAAATAGCAATCTGCTGTCAAATCATCTGGCATGAATTTTCCTTCGATGTAGATGTAGCTCTCTGCAATATCTAATATCAAATCTTGAAAGTTGACAGCTATTCTTATTTCGTCAGAGTTCTTGAATGATGGTGAACCATATGGTTTGTATGTGTGTTCATGCAGGCTGATTAGGGAATGATCGAAGATTGGTTCATCAAACACTTCCAATTGGAGGCTAGTAGAAGTTGTGGAAACCATCTCTATTTTTTCTGTAGCACTTTCAGTCCGATAGATTTCAAGAAATCAATATCGCTCTCAGATAGGTTATGATGCCGCCTTGTCTGATTGAGACGTCGATTGCGAATGAATCCGCGACCGCGTTTACACTTCTTTTTATTATTTCTGCGCTCATTATGGGGTGTGGGGGTGGATATTCGCTTTGATTGGTTACCGAAGCAGAACCCCATCTTTTCTCTGCTATTTTTCGAGATCAATCTAGTTGTTTCAGTTCAAGTTTCACAATAATCTTCTCTCCTCGGAAATCGACCAAACAATTTTCATCATCCAAAATTCTCAGTGTAATGTTATCGATAGACTGACGTCCGGTCGGGCTGATTGGTAGATATATAATGTTTTTCGGTTCCTTCGACAGCTTATATCCAGGATCCACATTGATGTCGAATTCATACAACGTGTGAACCTCTTCCCCATTCAGGTACGCCCCGCTCGTGATATTGCAATCGATGCGTATTAGGCGAACTTTAATAATTTTCACCGGCTTGGTGGATTTATGTAGAAAGTTGGATGGGTAGAATTTTTTCTCGAAACCCAACACTTCGGCTATGGAATTCTCAACTGACAACATAATTCCATATGAAGATTTCATTTCACACATTAGAGTGTTATTATTAGCTCGAAGATAAAATTCAATATTATTTTTACTCTTTTTACTATCAGAGGAGGGGTTCGAAGATGCTATAGCTTCTTGTATAACTCTATTGATTTCTTCTATTTCATAGGCGCCTGGTGGTATATGAATCATTTTCAAGTTCTCAGAGATGCGACCTTCTTTCTCATCCCAATAACCCAAAGCGTTATTAGTCTCATCTATATTGGCTATGGAATTGTAAGAATAAAAGCCGTGTAATCCCAAACCGTAAGTTCTTCTCGCATCTAGTTCAATTGGTGGGTAAAAATCAGCGCTCAAAACACTATGACCACCCGATATGGTGAATGTTTGCGACATAATGTTGGTGGTGTGTAAAGAAAACGGCGAAAATGGGTAACAAACCTCAATGAACATTCAACAGCTGCAACTTGATCGCTATGCGAGACATTGAAGAATGTTTTTATTTTCGCATTGATAATCATTTATATATAAAAATTTTTTATTACATATTGCCACATCTACATTTTCATTCGACAAAAGCAGCAAAACACTTTTCGTGGTATTGGTCCATCGTTGACATCAACACCGTCTGGTTGATTATCGCATTTCTCGTGATGATGATCCTCACAAAATTGGTATTTCGACACCTCTGGATCGTCTTTCAATCGTTGCGGTAGCTTATCCCATACTAGAGCTATTTCTTGGGAGGCCAATCCAATCAGTACTTCCTTTGGTAGGTCGGCGAGTTCTTTCTCAGTCATTTTTAAGAGAGAGCGTGATTTAGAGTAAGCTAACAACGCATGGGCCATTTCTTTGATGCTTTCTCGATCCATGATGAGCTACTTTTCGTTTGTGTTCTTCTTCGAGAGAAATTTCAAGCACAAATGCCCGCACCAGACTGTGTTGTATTCTTGTTGGCGCTCATAGTTATATACTATTTTGGTAGCTCTAAGCGCCTGCGGCCCTCTATTCAGATATTTCACCAACTCTTTTGGTGGGGGTAAATCGCCATAGCTATCATAATACTCGACTACTTTACCGCTTTTTTTATATGCAACCCAATGTGTGCCATCGCCTTGTTCGCTATCTAAATTCAATATGGCGGATTCTGTACGATATGGGCCGGATGAGGGTAAATTATCCCTCATATATATACCTCGAAAGTTTGGTATTCCTATCTTTTTTATATATCGTGATAGGTCCACATCTGTTAAAGCCCTTCGAGGTAGGCCATCTAGTTTTTTGGAGTTTGGGACTTCAAATAGATACCCAACCCTTTGCGGTATGGTTTCAGATAGACCCCTTTGCCCATTTTACCTAGAGCAATTGCCTCCATATGTGTGTTGTGGCGGTTCGCCTCAGCGAGTTTCTCCTTACTTTCTTTGGCGGAATTGATAGCACGAACAACGCTTGCACTGCCTGCAGCCAAACTACCCAATGCTGATAATCCCGCGAAAATTGGGATTAGTGGGAGAATGCCGCCAACTTTGGGGATTGGTATTATGCGGGGTGTTCGAATATTTCTCCTTCCTCCTGCCATTCTCACGAATTTTTTAGCTGCACCGACGGCCTTTAGAGTTGTTTCACCCAAGTTTCTGGTGAGCGTTCCCCTGTTCCCCATTTGGCGTAGCGCATGTCGAACTTTGTGCACTATTCCCGATCCAAAAGCTATCTTTCTCATGCGTTTGGGCGTGGTCCGCTTCTTCTTCCTTTTCAGCACACTACCGCCGCACCCCATACCAAAGCGCCTTTTTCCCTTCATTATATTTGTTGTTTTCCCCTTACGACAAATACGCCAACTTTTTTTCTTTGTTGAAGTGTATCGCTTGGTGTTCATAATATAAATGAGCTTTGCGACACTCGCAGATCATTATAAAGTACTTGGCAGTCGCATGATGCAGATTGTTCGACAAAATGAGACATTCAGTGTGGAAAATTTTGATGAAAAAGTTGGGTTAGGAAATAGTGCAATTCCACAGCGTAGGCATGGGGATCTATTTCCCAATACAATTCGAAGTTTGATTATTGGTCCATCGAATTGTGGCAAGACGAATGTTATGATATCACTGCTCACCAATCAGAATGGCTTACGATTCGCCAACATATACCTCTATTCAAAATCATTGTATCAACCCAAGTATGAGTATTTACGTAAAGTATTGGAACCGATAAAGGGGTTGGGTTATCACACTTACAGTAATAATGCAGACATAGTTGAACCTGCCGATGCAAAACCTGAGAGTATATTTATATTCGATGATGTTATATGTGAGAAACAGGATGTGATTAGATCTTATTTTTCGATGGGGCGTCATAGGAATGTCGATTGTTTCTATCTTGCGCAAACCTATTCGAGAGTGCCTAAACAACTAATTCGCGATAATGCGAATTTCATAATCATGTTCAAACAGGACGAAATGAATCTTCATCACATATTTTCCGATCATGTATCCCCAGATGTGACATTCAATCAATTTCGGGATATGTGCGCACATAGTTGGACGGATAAATATGGTTTTCTCGTTATCGATAAGGATAGTGAGATTTGCGAGGGACGCTATAGAAAAGGGTTTGATTGCTTCATATATCCGTGATACCCTGATGTGGTTGAATCATTCGATCGCTGGATGGCAAAATGAGCGCATCTAGCAGTGAAAAAATGGATGAAATATGTCTCAAGCAGAAACTTGTCGAAGCAACTGATGCGGTGAGAAAAAAATTCAAAAGTTTGAAGAGCGCCCACCTCAGCGATCAGACAATGCTTGAGAAGGTATACAAACCGCTAACGAAACCATTGAAAGCTATCTCAGAAGCTGCTGCGGTAGCGATAGCCCCCTCCCAAATATCGGGTCTGAAAGTACCACCTATCCTTAAAATACCGCAGCCTACGCACCATTCTACGCCGAAGCGTAGGAAAACGGTGGGAGATGCTACAGAAATGTTTGATAAACATTTGGAATCTGGAAATTCCAGCAAAAATTCGCAATTGATGCAGAGCGAACTCGATTATGTGACAATGATGGAAACACCACCAACATCATCAACTTCACATATTTCTAGCGATAATACTACCGCTATTGATACAACAACTCTACAAGATCGAGTGCAGCAGCATTTGGATAACTTGAAAACTGGAAAATCTAATTATGATACAGTATATGGTGTTCGTATCGATCCCAAAACGGGTAAATTAAGGATGGGTAATATGGAAATCCGTTTTTTGAATGATCAAATCGAATTATGGCGTGATAATAGAAGGAGTAAGGTATTTCCAGCTTCTTCTGAACTATATGATTTGATTTTTATGAATTAAGCACCTGGATCTATTAGCGATCGAGATAAGCAGATATATACCTCCATTCTGAAGACTACAGGATCCGCATATAAAAATTATGATATTAGAGGAGGTTTGAATGCTGAATCCTCTAACTCGAAAAAGAAATATCGACAAATCATCAAACCTCTTATAGATAGTCCACATTATATGAGGAGTAATCCTCAACGATTTGATATCAAAGGCGGTAAAGGAGTAGTGGAGGCAATACCGCGCAAAAAAGTTCTGAATAGAAAACGGAAAGAATTTGTTTATTGGAATGATGCTGCAGAATTGGTGGAACGTCTTCGATTATTGTGGAGTTCTAAAATGGTTGGTCATACAGGGCATGATAATGAAATAATGTCGATAATAGAGGAATTGCGTGAAGAAGGTATCATACGTTGATTTTTCAAAGTGCGAGCGCCATATGTATATGTGAGTTTGGAAGATTAGTTATTAGTATATGAATGAAAGCCGAAGTAATCGCAGCGGGAAATCTACGAAGTGGAAGATGAAAATAAGCCCAACCAAAAGGGCGATTGCTAATGAATTACACAAACCCGCGAGGCGTAACTTCAAAAGGAGGAGAACGATAATCAAAGGATTTGCTGACCTGTGGCAAATTGATTTGGCTGAAATGCAAATATATGCAGATGAGAATATGGGCTATCGATATATACTATTCGTTATCGATTGCTATTCAAAATATTTATGGGTTGAACCGATAAAAAATAAAACTGGTGTGGAAGTGACAAAAGCTATGGAAAAAGTGCTGAAGCGAGCTGAATATTCTCCAAAAAATATTCAAAGTGATTTAGGCAAAGAATTCTACAATTCACGCTTCGAAAATTTGATGCAGAGATATAAGATCAATCACTATTCAACTTATAGTATAATGAAAGCAGCTATTGTGGAGCGAGTAATTAGAACATTGAAGACTTGGATCTATAGAGAATTCTCCGCCAGAGGTGACTATAAGTGGCTCGACATTCTCGCAAATTTTGCTAACGAGTATAATAATAGAAAACATAGAACAATTGGTATGAAACCTGCTGACGTAACACCTTCAACAATACTTAAAGTATATAGCCACCTGAAAATAGCGCCACCAGCAAAATATAATGTTGGAGATGTTGTCAGAATAAGCAAATTCAAAGGAGTTTTCGAGAAAGGATACTCAGCCAATTTTTCCACAGAATTATTCACCATATCTAAAGTGAATATTACCAATCCGACGACATACAACATCAAAGATGTCAAAGGTCGCCCTATCAAGGGATGCTTTTATGAATTGGAATTGTTGAAAACAGCTGAGCCAAATGCATATCTAGTTGAAAAAGTGTTGAAAACGAAGGGGAATAAGATATTTGTCAAGTGGCTAGGATTTTCTGAAGAGCACAATTCTTGGCTTGATAAATCTGCAATTGTTTGAAGTATTTAATTTTTTTCAATAAATGAGTCTGTTGACATTTTCTATCGTCTATTTCTTTCCTACCCAATTTTCACCCAATAAGAAAAAGTCGCATCAGAATTTAATATATTTTATTATGAAAATTTGCAAATAATATGATGAACACAAACATAAATATATATTCACAACTATATACACCTTTATTTATATTTATAAAAACTTTATTTTCAACTATATACACAATCATCTTTATATACACACATCTTTTACTAATATTTACAATAATTTATTTACATACTTACAACTATATATACATCTTAATTTATATTTACAAAAACTATTTACAATTAGGGCCTTAACTAAAATTTACAAAAAAACTATATACAACTAGGTTTCCTTCCCCAGTAAAACAGCACTCGCGTCGGCATGTCCCCCATAACGAGAAACCTCCGCATCAATTTCGGCTATGCTCTCTTTCTGCATGGCAGAAATTCGCTGAAGTTCAGCTGCCTGAGCTAAAATCTCAGCCAGCTGAGCTTCAACCTGCGCGTTGTCGTGAAGGGTTCTCGTTTTGCGGTCGCTCATCATTGCCAACCACCGCACCAACTCGTCATTGTATCTCCTTAGTTGGGTAGCAGGCAGTAATGGTCCCGGCGGAATGCTGTTTGACGGGGAAGGCGTTGACGGGGAAGGCGTCGGCGGCGCGGCATCCTCACTCTCCGCCTGTGAAGGCGAAGCCGCACCTCCAGCTGCCGGTGAAGATGGCGGCGACGGCTGCGACGGCGGCACATCCTCCCCTAGCGGCGAGGGTGACGCAATACCCGCCGGGGATGGTGTCGCAACCTCCGCCTCAGCTGCTGGCGATGGTGGTGGTGGGGATGATGGGGGCGTCGCCGCAACCTCTGCCTCCAGCGCCGGCGATGGTTGTTGGGGAGGTCGCGGGGTGGCATCTCCATGAGGTGGCGCGGCGTCGGCGGAAACAATGATGGTGATGACTTCGTCATCAGGCGGCGGAGTGGCGGCAACTGCAGCCTCATGAACGATGGCATCACCACCATTGTTTTCGCCAACATCCGCGCCCTCAGCAGCAGTAGCACCTTCATCGTCGGAGATGGTGACGATGCTGATGCTTCCAGACTGTTCAATTTCATTGGCATTAGCCACTTCCGGTGCATCACCCACGGCGCCTACTCCACTGGTTCCCTCATCAATGGCGGCGATCGCATCACCGTCCGCATTGGTTCGAGCACTAGCCGGCTTGATCACGTCCACTCTGAGGACGTTGATTGCCGGCTTTCGCTCTTGTTGAGCGGTACGCCGTTCCGCGTACCACTCAGCAATATCACCTCCGCGGTAGGGGTTTGCCTTGCCACTATTATTGAGGAACTTGCGGAGTATCATTGAAGAAGAGGAAGATTTGCCCTTCTTGCTAGGGCCGGCCTTAGAAGGCCCCGCAACCGCCTTCGGGCTAATCTTCCTCTTCTTCGAAGGTGCCTTGGGCGACGCTTTCGAAGACGTCGATGCCCTCGATGATAACGCCCTCTTTCCACCAACACGGCTACCAAAGATCTTTTTCTTTGGTTGCGGTGGTGGTGCAAAATCATCCTCGCTATCATCGAGAAAGATATGTTGAAGGGGGTTAGCAACCTTCCTTTTTGACGAGGACATGCTTTTCCCCCCAACAGATCCCGATGATTTCGCGCCACAAACCTTCATTTTCTTGGTTTGTGGCGCGAAATCATCAGCATTGTCATCTTCGGGCAGGCTTTCAACCAACATTGACGCTTTGTCTGAAAGCGCCATATCCTCCTCACTCTCCGACGATGAAGATGATTCACTCACCCTGCGACAGCTCATCTTAGCCCCCTTGGAAGATGCCCCTTGCGACATCGCCGGCCTCTTCTTACCCCGGGTGCCAGCCGCACCCACGGAATCGTCGCCGCGCATGCTGTCCCACGTGTCAGTGAGAAGAGCTCTAAGATCAATATCATCTTCGGGAACATCAAATGCGTCCATGGAGATGTTCTCGAAAAATGATGAATTGATGCCTGAAAAAATTTCGAGAAAAATATTAGGATGGTGTTACAAGAAAAAGAGTTGAAAATAACATACTTAATTGCTGGAGCTCCTCAGAATTGTCGGGAGCGGCAGAGGATCCAGCGGCGGCGGAGTTGTTGAAGGCCATCTCGTATTCCTATAACAATGAAAACATGTTAAGTCGTGTATTGCATTTTATAGAGAAATTATGAAATTATCGCAAAGAAAAATATTATAAGTTATAGGTTATTATAGCACTTAGCAAAACTCGACTATATCACAATGAGAATGAAGTATGTTATAGAACTCGAAAATTTATATTTCACTATATGCACTCACAAGGAAATACTTACAATTGGTTCAGAAGTAATACTCCAAAAAAATTTGCCGGTGGTGTGGTAGCTCGAGAGGAGGGCAAGCAACGGTGTCTTCTAGACCGGGTCCAAAAAACACTTGAAGATTCTACAACTTGGAAAAAGATTCAATATTAGTATAATGAAAAAAAACAAGAGTAAGAGTTTTCCACTTCGGAAAAATAATTCGACATTGAAGCAATGAGGAAAAACATTCAGAGTTGGAGAAATAGAAATAATCTGATATTATCACAAGGAGAAAAAAAATGTTCAAAAGTCCCAGCTTCTATCACTTTGAAAATGATTCGATATCAATGCAATGAGAAAACATTCAGAGTCAAAGAAATAGAAATAATCTAATGTTATCACAATGAGAAAAATGTACAAGTCCTACATTCACCACTTAGAATATAATTCGATATCACAAGTACAAAAATATGAAGATGTATACAAATTCACTATACACACTTCAAAGGTAATACTCACAGTTGGTCTAGGAGCGTCTAGTCTGAGTAGCCCAACAGGAAGGCAGCGAACAGAATGAGTTCAAGATGAAAACACTCGAAGATTCTATCACTTGGAAAAAGATTCAATATTAGTATAATGCAAAAAAACAAGAGTAAGAGTTTTCCACTTTGGAAAAATAATTCGACATTGGAGCAGTGAGGAAAAACATTCAGAGTCGGACAAATAGAAATAATCTAATATTATCACAACGAGAAAAATGTTAAAGTCCCAGCTTCTTTCACTTTGAAAATGATTCGATATTAATGCAATGAGAAAACATTCAGAGTCGAAGAAATAGAAATAATCTAATGTTATCACAATGAGAAAAATATACAAGTCCTACATTCACCACTCAGAATATAACACAAAATCACAAGTACAAAAATTTAGAGATATATACAAATTCACTATACACAACCAAAAGGTAATACTCACAATTGATCTAGCGGCGTCTAGTAGGCAGGTCTAGTCGAAGAGGAAGGCGGGCAGCAGAATTAGTTGAAGATGGTAACGGTTTGCAGATTCTATCACTTGGAAAAAGATTCAATATTAGTGTAATGCAAAAAAAACAAGAGTAAGAGTTTTCCGCTTTGAAAAATAATTCGAAATTGGAGCAATGTGGAACAAACATTCAGAGTCGGGCAAATAGAAATAATCTAATATTATCACAACGAGAAAAAAATGTTCAATCCCCAACTTCTTTCACTTTGAAAATGATTCGATATTAATGCAATGAGAAAAATATTCAGAGTCAAAGAAACAGAAATAATCTGATGTTATCACAACGAGAGAAATCTACAAGTCCCAGATTCACCACTTAGAATATAATACAAAATCATAAGTACAAAAATATGGGGATATATACAAATTCACTATACACAATCAAAAGGTAATACTCACAATTGATCTAGCAGCGTCTAGTAGGCAGGTCTAGTCGAAGAGGAAGGCAGGCAGCAGAATGATAAATTCGAGTGGGCGCTTCGCTTTTGTACTCTTTCCTCCCTCCTAGCTGAGAGTGGGAGTGACTGATGGCGGGTGACAGATGATGATGGCGCTACTGATGGCGGATGACAGCTGACACGGAACACCTCAACGACCAACTACGGGCACGGAACACTTCGCGATAGTTTGGTATGGCAAATAATAGCGATTGTGATAGATGGCGCCCCTGTTTCAAGGTCATTAGCCTTAATAGCAGGTGGCGCTACTGATGGCAAGTGGCGCTACTGATGGCGAGTGACGCTACTGATATCGGGTGATAGCTGGCAGATGACAATTGACAGGGCGACTGTCACGGCGGCCATCTTAGTCGGAAAGAGTATTGAAAAGCGGAGGTCATAGCGGTTTCAACTCCTGAGTCGACCACTAGTTTGAGAAGAACTCCTCAATTATTCTTCAGTCAATATGTATCCGAGTGCCTGGGATAACAAGCCAATTATTGCAGTGAGGCCGCTTATCGCGAATGGGGCGATATGCTGCCACAATTGCGGGGACGCCTTCGTGCCAGGAGACCTTAATCCCAGCACGGGAATGTGCCAGCGTTGCTCGTTGGCGAATACGACAAGAACGGGGCCCCCATCTCCTGTACCAGCGCAGTCACCAAGTTCCGGAGCCCGATGCGATAGGTGCTGTAAAAAGCTGAGGAATTCCAACTTTGGAATCTGCCGCCCAACATGCCGGGAATGCAGCATGGGTAGAAGGCTGCACTTCCATAGATGTAGAAGCTGCCGGCAATATCGGAATGATTGCTGGCAAGGGATTTGCAGAGGTTGCAATTTCAGCAAGAAATTCTTTTGCGAGGTGGTGGGCCACTTTTATAGGGGGCCCTCCGAACATTTGGACAAGTGTTGGTGCCTACCCCTCGAAGAGAGACTTCGAAGAAGGGCTAGGGATTTGGAGGTGCCGGCTCCAACATTTAGATACTATAGGGGTGATATTGAAGGAGACTATTGAATTAGTGTATATATATATTTGATTATTTATTTTTCTATTTATAAGTTTTTATTTTGTATATATTTATAGTTCATAAGATTTTATTTAGTATATTTGAAATTTGAGGGTATATATATATATATATATTTATGTAAGAGTGTACAATGAATAAATGAAAAAAACTAAATTATCGATTTTATTTTATATACAAGAGTTTCAAAAATTATATCGCCCAGTATTAAATACAATATTTTCAATATTTTCAATATTTTCACATATAACATTAATATAACTGAGAAAACTATGGTGCTCCCCGGGGGGGGGGGGGTGCTGATCGAATTCCACCTTGACACAAATTTTTTGATACCTCGGCAAGGATTTTGGATTTCATGGGGGGGGGGGGTGCTGATCGAATCCCACCTTGACACAGATCTTAGGGGTGGTGCTCCAAGGGGGGGCGGAGTTTTGGGGGGGCGGAGTTTGGGGGGGGGCGGAGTTTTGGGGGCGGAGCTTCCTCGGGGGGGGGGGGTGGGCGTAGCCAATTTGAGACCCTCCCACTTGTTGAGGCCCAGCCCTTTGGCTTCTCCCATTGGTCGTTACGCTCGGACCTCATTACACTAGCCCACTTCTTGTTAACGCCCACCACTTTGGTTTCTAATATTCGCTCTACTTCTCAGACATCATTTAAACTCCGTCTAACATGGTTCGCGCGTTGGAGTATCAATGCCCAGTTACATCAAGGCGTTATTGCTGCCGCAGAAAGTGTTTCTATCTATTCGAATACAACGATGTCGTAGATGGGCTTGCATGCAGGAAATGTATGCATTATTGTTATTGCGTGTGCGACTGTGATTCACATAAATATGGGATTTTCACTTCTTTTGTGAGAACAGTTAGGCATCTACGAGAGAAATTGAAACGGTAGACACTTGAGGACCACTTCTTACTTATTAATGGTGTATTCATATCATGACAAACAATTTGTATTATGAAAAAATTTATTGAAATATATAATATAAAAAACGATATATATTTGTTTACTTCACTTTCGGCTTCAACCTTTTAGCCGTGTAAGGCGGCACTCTCGACTTCTTCTTCCTACGTAGCTCCCTTCTTGTGATAACGGGAGATAAAATGATGGTTTCATCAGAGTCTGATCCAGGGTCGAGTTCTGGAATCTCCACAGCCATTATCTCCCGCATTGCTTCATCGGCCCGCCGCTCGTCCAAGTGTCTCTGCACCATTTCGTCGATCTCCACCGGGTTGGTGCGTTGTCTCTCCCGTATGGCGGCCACCATTTGTCTCATGGACATATTTCGATATTGTCCAGACATAATTGAATGCTCACTTGTAGATGCTTCTATAACAATTCAATGACTACTGCTCGACTCAGGAGTTGAAATCGCTATGGTTAAAATTGCTACCTCCTCCGCTTTTCAATGCTCTTTCCGCCTAAGATGGCCGCCGTGACAGCTGCCCTGCCAATTGTCACCTGTCACGTCAGTTATCACCAATCATGTCAACTGTCAATTAGGAAGTGTTCTGTACCCGTAGTTGGTTGTTTTTGGGATGCATGAATTTTGACAGAAGTGAAGCGCCATCTACCGTACCAACTATAATTTACCAACTGCCATCTCCCATACCGGATGTCACCGATCATACCAACTGTCGCGTCAGACATTCTCTACTTCGCCCATAAGGAAATTGGTGTGGAAGGTGTCAGGTAAAATAATCTCGAATGACAATATATATATTTATTTATTTACATCATAAGTACAATATGTTGGAATATAAATGTTTCATCACCATTTCAAATGTTGAGAGACCCAACTCCATACTGCGTGCGATTGCCTCAAGCTACAATTAACCCTTGCAGATAGCGTATGATTCATACATAGAGCAGCTTCTTTTTCGAATACTGGTACAGGGTTTTGAAGCCACATATCATGCTGATATTTTTCAATATTCACAATGTATGGCTTATAGGCCAATTGTTCTACATACTGTTGTAAAATCTCAAACTTTTGATGCCCCTTCACATAAACTATACTAGCGCTCGCAATAGGCTCAAGCACCTCACCCATCAGTTGATCATAGTCGATGAGCCCACTCGAGTATCTTATACCGTGGATGTTTCGTTCCACATAGGTTACTTGCTTTTTTTCACTCCGAGTTAAACTGTTATAGGGCTTAGGCGGTTTCAATATGTAATGATTAGTTTTCTCCCCATCTGTGATAGATATTTCTTTGGGGTGGAATACACTATTATCACCAAGCACGAAACCTTGCATGTCAACAGCGAGTAGTTTCATGGTGGCCGCCTTTCGTACAACTGACTCTAACATACCTTTGCGGTGAAGAATATCAAGAATGGCTGAGGGGTGGGGGGATTATAGCCTACTGCGCAATAATATTACAATAAATGTTTCGAGTATAGAAAAATATTATTACTTCAAAAATGGTAAATATAAACTTCACTACATATATTGCAACAAATAGGAGCAACACCTACCGCAATTGTTTCATGAAGTTTTCGATTACATAACTTCAAAAATGGTAAATATAAACTTTGCTGCGTACATTGCAACAAATAGGAGCAACACCTGTCACAATTGTTTCGTGAAGTGTTCGATTACATAATGTACATAAGAATGACCGAGGGACATTCATAAATTTATTTCGCTCAAATGCTTTTTCGCTGCATTCGGCGTCATCGTATCCTTCATCCGTGAAATTGTCTATGCCTTGCTGCCCAACAGCGTTTTTGGAAGGCTGCAACGAGAAAATATACATTTATAATATGGAAATGATTCCCAAAATCGAGAATATTATCGAATAAAAAATATACTCACAGCTTTCCCCTTTTCTTTATCATGCTCCTGAATTGAAAGTTTCGCAAGCGTCTCGCTGACCTCGGTAGTCATCTCAACTGCTGTTGCCAATATCGCAGCTAGTCACCAACTCGGAGGAATGGAAATATCTTATACCCCTTATAGGGCATGTAGCAAACAATCCTCCCCTCCCCCTACCCCCTCTCCCGGTATAGAGCTCACTGCTGAGGTTCTAATTGCTCCATCAACATTTCAATTAGCGAGTCTAATCTTTTGGACCGTTCATTATCCTCCCCCTGATCATTCTGCGACAAGTTGCTTATTGCCTGATGTAACCAAATTGAATTTTGCTCTGGACTAAATCGATAAAAATCGATATCATTATGACCCCAAGGAAGAGTTCTGACAGTATTGGGAATAATAAACCGCTTATCGTCGTGATATGAAAGAGCAACTTTGTTTCTCATCTCCGTGAAGATGTCATGCTTATAGCTACGAAAAGTATTCATCTTGCGAAATATCAAACCACCTTTCTCAACGATGTCTTTATAACTATCTAGAGATGGTTCGTTTCTTATAACAGCCCTGGAAACACCTTTCGCTTTTTTCACCTCGCTAGTCGTTGATTTGACGCAATAAGCTTTGGCGCCAGTACCATAAAAACTAATTAAGGGGTTGTTTGGGAATTCATCTTTCATTTTGCCGACGATCGATTCTGTGCGAGGCATGTTGAAGTTATTTTTTACAGGATAATTAGACGTGTCGAAATATTCTATGTTTTCTTTCATAAAATCATAGAAATTTTCGCTATCAATTTTCAAGATGAGGGAATCAGTATCGGTATACAATAATGATGAGGATGTTCCAGGAAAATTTTTCTTGATACAATCATATAAGAAATCATAGATTACAATTTTCGACACATCTAATATGCTGAAGCCCACATAGAGCGGTTTATCATAATGCACGCTAACCCTACCCATGTGAATTGCAACGAAATTTTCATGAAATATCGTGCAAGTCTTATAATTGGGAAGGGTCGTTAATGCATTAGCACCCTTCCGCTTCCCGATACTCTCCCAATGGGTCACAAGTTTGATATCGGTCCTTCTATCGACATTTTCCATAGTTTTACCATACACACAGTTGACCATCTTTTTAAATAATCCATTATCGGCTTTGTTCGTACTTTTATTGCGCATCTCAGTATTGAGGTCTACATATTTCTTCAACCAGCGAGATTGATTGAATTTAAGAACTCTATGTATTCGCGTCAAGATTAAACCATTTCTAATCGCCTGTTTCAAATTTCGATAATGGATTATATAATTTAACTTATTCGATAAATTCGGAATCAGTTTCTTATGAGCGGATTTTGAACCTGGCGGGCTGATGGTTTCCACAAGAAAAGGTAAATCCGAGTGTGCATCATGTAAATTTTCAGGGTAGTGAATATCTACTTCGAGAACATACCCGAACGGATCATCATCTGCAACATTCGAGATATCCAAATTTGAGATTTCAACATCAGTTAACCATGTGAAACCAGATGTAGGTAGTGGTTGCGACATACTATGACCATACAAGTTGGTCGCATCCAAATACATTATAAACGACGATGGATCATCAGGGTTGAAATTTGGGAGGAATTTATTATTAGCTACATGGCTTCTCATACTACACTGGCTGACACCGCCTCTTATTCCCTTCTTAAAGAAATTCACCATGTCGATGTCAGTTAAGAGTTCCAATTCCACTTTTGTGTAGCGCAACATAGCATCCCACGATAGACCAGGGGCTGTATAATATTGACATGGGTCCAACTTGTATGTCTTCAAACTAACCTTCCGAAAATTTTCAAAAACATCGCATAATAACAAAACATCCGATTTCAGATATACGTCTGAATAATCCCCAAGCGTTTTACATTTGAATATCGTCCAAATACGCTCAGCTCTACGATAATCCTCATTCGAAATGTGTTCATTCGATAAATTATCGAAAAAGTCATTTTGAGAAGGTAAACCTTTATGCTCCAATTTATCGATAGATGTAATAAAACTATACGGAAATACGCCTTTTCGCGTCATTAGCTTAAATTGTTCGCGATCTTGAAATGCTCTCGCTGTCTCAACACACTGTTCCGTAGTCAGATTTTCAGCTAGAGAATGCAGCGGATCAGAAAGAAATTTATAGCTATCTAAAAAGCGCAACTTCATGAACATTTTATGATTTTTCCCATCTTTTCCCAAGTACTCATCAACAAAAACATGTTTCGTGAATGAAACATACTTTTCCTTAGTTTGAGCGATACAATCCACCCTCTCTTCATGCTCGAACAATTGTTTGATGAAGAGGTGGCTATCATACCCGCTCATATTATGGAAAAAGATGGGGATGAAGTTAGGTAGCTTGAAATTCAAATTACATTTAGAATGTGCAGCGCCATCTCTCTTTTTACCAGTCAGGTGACAATGGTCTCTAACTTTAACATCTGTGGAATCAAGTGGCTTATCACAAATGTTGCAAATTGTAGCGGTAGCGAAATCAAGCTTCTCTGCAGCACTCAATTTAGCCATAGGAACAACACATTTCAAATGCATATTATATATAGCCTTAACATTATCGACTAAACTGGAGACAAACTTTTTTGCTACACCTTTTCCTCGGAATGAAACAAATTTAGTGAGGGAATCATCGTAGGAGCATTTGATGAGATATGCAAATGAATGCGGCTCGTGAGCGAATGTTTTATTAGTATACGACCCCGTAGGATCTGGTTCACAAGTTTGGATGGGTTTCAGAACAGATTCAAAATCCGCATATATAACGAATGGTACTTTCATCTGTTTCTCAAAACTTTGGAATTTTAAAATATTCCCGGGAGCGCTATTTCCGAATTTATCAACCTTGATTTCTGGAGATGGAACCGTAGTGTATGTATGATTGCAATCATTCAACTTATGACGTAGCAACTTCGACTCATCGGAGAAACATATCAGACACCCATCGCAAAAGAAATTCCTATGCCCTCTGGCATTTAATTGACTTGACACTAATCGCGATAAATTTTTTATCCAGCAATAATGCCCCTTATCGGAATCGTCCGAGATATAAAGTAAGTTTACATGCCTACCCAACCTATTCTTAGCATAATGAAGCGGCCCAATAACCCTATATTTCATTTTTTGATCATCGAATACGCTCTCTAACCCATAAACATTGATGGAGCAATCATTTTGATTTTCGAACTTTGGAATATCACTTACTTTCATAGGAAACTCTATACCAACCAGATTCAATACTGTAGAAAAGTGTGGGTAGGAAGATGTTTCGGTATTCCTTATCCTCGCAGGATACAAAGCTGATGTAACTGCACAGGCGAAACAATGCTCATCCTGATTAATAATGTTTACCACCGCTTTCTTGTTCGCAATATAGGTGGGCAGCTTTATGTAAGACCCGCCTCTTAATGGACTATATTTATTAATATTTATTTCTAGAAACAAAATCTCTTCTAAAGCCCAACCTGTAATATCAAAGTAAAAAAAAGAAATAAGCAAACTTAGTCGACATCTGATTTTTTCAAACAACTCACCAGAATCACGTTCCTCGAATTCGATAGCTAGATTCGAAAGACAATCCCGAAATGCGTCAACGATATCTTCCAAATCTGGCGATGAAGCAATTATGCGATTCGGAGCCATGAAAGATTTCACATCTCTCACATCTCGGGTTTCAATGACATATCTACCAAAAACTTCCATGTTCACTTTAATCGAGTGATGAATCAGTAGCATATTATCTAATAGAGATATAATTGTAGCTCTATTCTCATTGAAGAACGCATTGTAATCTAAAATGTTCGTTCTACACTCTAACCTATAGCTAATAATGCGGCATTTGAACGCGCTCTCGATCGCATATACGCCATCTCTGTAGTGCATGCACGCATTAGAGCGATGCTCCAAGGTTCTCTTATGAGCACCCATCCTATCTGATGGAACATCTTTAGCGCAGGGCACACATCTTTGCATACTTCTAGATGTCGATGGCGCTGGCGGATTCGAAATATCCAATCGAGCCCTTTTTGCACTAGGCTCGCCCAAATCACTCAAATCACCAACACATGAAATTCTTTGATGGCGGCGTAAATTATCACTACGCGTAAATGTTTGGAAACAAGCACTGCAGGTCAACATGATGATGATGAATAAAAAACGCTTTTATCACTCACGAACAAACAACAAATGCTGATTAATATGTGATTCCCAATAAACTGTGCTCCGCTCTGCGCACCCTTGAATTTATAGAAGTACCGCCTCCCCCACTCTCACCAACGCGATCTTGAACTCTCGCGGGAGAATGGCGCATGCGCACGCAGCAGCAGTGTTCAAGGTCGCACCCCCTCCCATTTCAGGGGTGTGGAAACACAAGGTCACGCTCACAGAAAAAGAGAGCCCTCCTCAAGGACGCGCTCCTCTCAAGGCCACACCAACTCCCAAGGGCACCCTCCTCTCAAGGTCGCCAACTCGAGGTCACTCCTCCCAAGATCGCATCAAGGTCATTCACCCCAAGGTCACTCCTCTCAAGGTCACTCCTCCCAAGGTCATTCACCCCAAGGTCACTCCTCCCAAGGTCACTCCTCCCAAGGTCATTGACCCCCCTAAGGTCATTGACCCCCCAAGGCCACGTGGGGGGTGTGTGACCTTGGGAGGAGGTCTAGAATCGGCACAAATCATCTACTCACATATATACCTATAAAATATAAATATAACATCACGACATATTAGGGAGCTTACCTAAAATAAAATGCGGGTGCAAGCATTTACAAGGTATTCTTGCGCCTTCTAAACCCCTAATATGTCGTGATGTTATATTTATATTTTATAGGTATATATGTGTAAGGTTATGTTCGCTCAAATCGTACATTTTATTTTAGGCATCGTGCTGTTTGCGTTTGTTGTATGCTAAAAAGCGACGGTATAACTACCAAATTATATTATCGGCTACCTGAGTGGACTGGGTCATCATTTCACCACAAATCTCTTCCTACCACGCTACCTATCCCGGCGTACCCGACCCTGAACCGAAAGAGATCTTTTACATCTGGCCCCCAACAGCGTGGCTTAGTGTAGGAGGAAGAGATGGTACTGGAGAAAACACCATCATATACCCTGAGGAGCCGCAGAGTTCAAATGGGTTCAGAACAACCGAACATATCACCGGCATCTGCTTCAGGAGGTTTGGAAAGGGGTAACCGGCAAGAAAACAACGGAGCAACAGGTAACGATCATTTCCCTTTGATAAGTGATGTCCCAACCCAGGCATCACCACCAAAACGTAGGAGTTTTGGACCAGCACCAACTGCTTTTCCACCAAAAGAAAGTGGAAATTTCACAACAGAAAACAGCCAGCAATCAAATGTAAATGAAACAACGGGAGCTATAAGAAAAAATTACGATCAATCAAAGAGTAACAGTCAACAAAGAAGGGAAAATATTACTAGGTTTCCAGAACAATCTAATAACAATTCACCTCAGATGAATAATAGCAATTGTAATGAAAGTGAATTAGCACAAGTTGTAGAAAATGAGGTCAGGAAAGTTTTAGAGCAAATTAATTTTTCAAATTTGTACAAACCCAACTATAATGTGCCACCTGGTTATTATAATATGTCTTCTTGGTATAACATGCCTCCTTTTAACAATTTGCCTCATAGCTATAATTTGCAGGGTAATGATTTGCCTTTTAGTAGTTCCAATAATGTACCAAATGTTCCAGAAAGTGGTGTTGGACCAAATAGTGATCAAAATTTTGTTATTCCCCAGTGGCAAGAATTCAGTAATAGAAAACAAAATCATGTACCATTTTCTTTGAACAATGTAAACCAAAATAACGCTGGTGCAAGTATTTCCTCCAACTCCGAAAAAATTTGCAGAGGTGATATAAATGATTTAAAAAGTTGCCAAATTTTACCTTTATTTGGTGATGATGGAAAATTATATCCCATCGATTTTCTAAATTATCTGGAATGTTATATAGATGTGAATAGAATTCATATTACGCAATTATCATTATTAACTCGAAACCTTTTTGAGAAGTCGGCAAAAATTTGGTTTGATGCATATATGTATACTTTCCAGTCCTATTCAGAATTCAAAAAAGCTTTTATTGAACAGTTTTGGGGACCGAATAGGCAGCAAAAAATCAAATTAAACCTAGAAACAGGTCGGTATCACGAGAGAGACGGCTCTTTCGTAATTTACTTCAATAAAATGGTGGCTCAATCACTCATACCGCCCTATTCCAATGGGCAGTTAATTAGCTCAATTGCTCGCCATTTCCCTCCTAATATTTCGGCCACTCTAGTAGGAACACAAAATTTGCAGGATGCTGTTGATATACTCAGACAGGCGGACCATTATTTTAATAATAATAATCAATTTCTGGAGAACAAGTCTCACACCAATCAAAGTGCTGGTGATACAGATCATCAGAAACATTTCCCGAAAGAAAACTACCCATCAGGAAATAGGAATTATCAAAATAAATTTACCCCCAGAAATCATATTTCTTGTATGACGGCCGAAGAAGAACATGTCGAAAATTCCCCCGATTCGGAAAACCAACGGAATTCCCATTTTTAGGCTCAGAAGTGGGAAATTGTGAAAACCGAGCCATGCAAAAAATTAAAATAAATAATAATCCATCAGATGAGTTATTGGAAGAGTGCGAGTTCGACCACAGCCCCCTGGAGATCAGATCACCCGTTGTCACAGTGGACATTGTGAACTTATCATTTCCGGCCATGGTCGATACAGGAAGTACGATTTCGGTAATTTCAGAAAATGTTTGGTTACAAATATATGAGTCCAAAAAATTTCCTTGCTTTCCGTGTACAGGTATTTCCGTTATAGGGGCCTTCAAGGGCAAGCACAAAAAGGTGAAAGCACAGGTGCTTCTAGCTTTCGAATTAGGGGGTGAAAGATTTTCACATGAATTCCTTTTAATCTCTGATTTGGTTTTTCCCATCATTATAGGAGTGGATTTTCTGAGAGTGAATAGCGCGTCGGTGGACCTGAAAAACAATGGTATTTTTTTTCATCCCCTTAATTTATTCATAAAGGAAATATCATATCACCATGATCTAAGCGACCCACCAAGCGTGAATATATCAACTATAGTCAACAATTCCATTAACAGATATACTTGTTCGCTAGGCAAGGATGTCTTCGATTCGTCGTGTTCGTTAGATGTAGAAAAGGTTTGTTCTGGTTGCGTGTTGTCTCAACCTGAAAAAGAAAAATTCAAGTCACTTTTACTAAAATACAAATCTATCTTTTCGAATGTCCCGGGAAGAACGCATTTGTATCAGCACGAAATTGTTTTAAAGGATAAAACCGAATTTTTTGTAAGACCTTACCCAATACCCGTGGCTCATAGGGATACGGTGTCCCAGGCTATTCGACAGATGGAAGAGTGGAGAGTCATCGAAAGAGCCTCTACCCCCTATGTGTCCCCTTTAATGACCACTGTCAAGAAGGACGGTGGAGTTAGAATTTGTTTAGATGCGCGTCGCCTTAATTCTGTCATGGAGCCAGATAGAGAGTTGCCACTTCGCATCGAGGACATTATTAGGTCTTTAGGGGGAAAAAGGTTTCTGTCCAAAATTGATCTGTCCCATAGCTATTGGCAGATTCCCTTAAGAAAGCAGGATCGAAAATATTGTGGGTTTATGGTTGGTACGAAGAGTTATCAGTGGTGTGTCTTACCGTTTGGAGTTTCAACTGCAGTAAGCTCGTTCACCCGTGCCATGGGGAGAGTGTTTGGAGATGAATTTTCTGAGTTCCTCACTAGTTTTGTGGATGACCTGGTTGTCATGAGCCAGTCGGTGGAACAACATCTGTATCACCTCGAGTTGGTTTTCAACAGGCTCAAGGAAGCGGGGTTCACTGTGAAGTCCTCCAAGTGTGTTTTTTTTCACGCCGAAATGCAATTTTTAGGATATATAGTCAACACCGAAGGTGTTCGTGCAGATCCAGACCGCATCCAGGCAGTAATCGATTATCAGCGACCTAGGAACGTCAAAGAAGTCCAGAAGTTCCTGGGCGTTTGTAACTACGATAGGTTCTTTCTAGATCGTTTCGCGGAAATGGCAGAACCGTTGACCCGCCTCTTGAAAAAAAAAGTCACTTGGCAGTGGGGAACCAACCAAGAAGCAGCTTTCCAGAAGCTTAAAGAGGAGTTGAAATCGGCCACCCTATTGTACCACCCAGATTTTACGCGACCCTGGCACGTTGCCACGGACGCCAGTGACGTGGGTATAGCGGGGCATCTTTTTCAAATGGTGGATGGAAAGAAACGCGTTGTGGCATAGGCTAGTCGTTTGCTTCTGGAACGAGAAAGACATTACCACGCTAACGAGAAGGAAGTACTTGGTGCGTTGTGGTGTATTAGACGTTGGCGAACCTATTTGTTGGCAAATGAGTTTTTCTTATACACTGATAGCAGGACGCTGGTCTACCTAAACTCTTGTCGGTTACTGTCTCCTCGAATAACGCGTTGGGCGTTGTCCCTACAAGAATTTCGATTCCGCATTATTCACGTCCCTGGTCCAGAGAATTCTGTCTCGGATGCGTTATCCAGGTTTTCTTGCGTGAGGCTGCCTACTCCTGGGGACAAATGTTTTCAATTGGTCACCATGCTCAAGTTGGATGAGGCGTTACAGGAAAAATTGAAGCACCTCGTGCAGCACCAGAGGGAGGATGAAAAGCTCATGCCCATTATAGAGGGACTCCCAAATGATGGCGATCTCCGCGGTCGTTTTACTATGCACAATCAGGTTTTGTATAAATTCGGTGCTGACGAAAACGAGCTCATTCTTTGTATTCCCCAGCAGCTGGTGGAGGACGTAGTAGTAGCTTTCCATGTTGCCCATGGCCACTTTGGGGCATATAAAACTTTTATGGCGTTAAGGGATGAAATATACTTCCCAAATATGCAGCGGGTCATCAAAAAAATTGTGAAAAGTTGCGACATATGCCAATGAGCAAAAATTTCGAAACTACCTAACCCTCCTCAGACTCAGATTATCCCAGAGTCCAAAGATGACCTGATTGCCATTGACACCCTGGGACCACTTATCAAATCCAGAGGCGGAACCGCGTACATTTTCGTGATTTTTAATGTGTTCACGAAGCATATAGTCTTGTACCCCTTGAAAAGGGCGACCACTAGAGCTATGCTCAACAGGTTACTGAAGGATTATTTTCCGACCTACGGTCAGGTTCGCAGAATCCTGTCAGATAACGCCACCCAATTCACTTCGGCGGTTTGGAAAAAAACATTGTCCAACCTTGGGATGCATCTCACCTATATTTCGGTTAGACACGCCTCGGCAAATCCAGCGGAAAGGTGTATGCGAGAGATCGGCCGGATACTAAGAACCTATTGCCATGAAAATCATGGACAGTGGGCTTTCCATATAAAAACTTTTCAAAATTATCTTAACTCGGTCATCCACGAGTCCACTGGGTCTCCCAACGAGTTACAATTGGGGGAAAACCGTCCGAGCTTACTCCCGGCGGGTTTGGTTCCACCAGGAGTGGAAGCTCACTCCCGTCTGTTTCATGAAGAGAAGTTAATTTTGGCGGAGGCCACTCTCAAGTCAAGGGCCGAGCGAAGGGCTATAACTCATCCAGGCCGTCCTATGTAAGGTACCAGGTGGGTGATTTAGTGCTGCTGAAGGCGAATAACATTTCGTCGGCCATCAAATCCGAAACGAAAAAGATGTTACTGCTGTTTGAAGGTCCCTATAGGGTGAAAAAAATAATTCGCGATCATTCTTACTTGCTCCAATTTTGTGAGGGAAATCGAGAACGCGGTCTTTTCCATGCCAGTCATCTGAAAGCGTACCACCAACGTCCGCCCTGATTTTTGTTTATGTTTTGTTTTGTCAAAATATGTTCAGGTGTGCCGATAGCCAATCATTTTTTTTTTATATATAGTTGTATCCCGATTGGGACTTATTTGAATTGATTATGCGAAATTCCTCTAGGAGGAGGGTCAGATGTAGCAGATCAGTGTTTGTGGCATATCTGGTTGGGAATTTCTCAACTCATATTATGCACCGTGAGAGCCACTGAATATTATGTTCGTATTATGGCAACCTTACTCCACCTGTCGGTCAGCGTACCTATGTAGGCAGTATCAACTGCTGCTCTTTGCAGAGCTCTGTTGAGACCGGAGTACTAGTTGGTAGCAAGTACCGGGGGATGTCGTCCTGTGTCCGGTTTGTGATGAACGTTTTTTGCGTTAATGTCCAAAACGAGGTTTTATGTACGCGTATAGGTTTTTTGAGGGCTAGATTCGCACGAAGACTTCTCAAAAAGGCGCGCTACTGCACGTTATGTCAAAGATAAGGTTGCTAGGGGTTTAGAAGGCGCAAGAATACCTTGTAAATGCTTGCACCCGCATTTTATTTTAGGTAAGCTCCCTAATATGTCGTGATGTTATATTTATATTTTATAGGTATATATGTGTAAGGTTATGTTATGTTATGTAAATCGTACATTTTATTTTAGGCATCGTGCTGTTTGCGTTTGTTGTATGCTAAAAAGCGACGGTATAACTACCAAATTATATTATCGGCTACCTGAGTGGACTGGGTCATCATTTCACCACAAATCTCTTCCTACCACGCTACCTATCCCGGCGTACCCGACCCTGAACCGAAAGAGATCTTTTACATCTGGCCCCCAACAGCGTGGCTTAGTGTAGGAGGAAGAGATGGTACTGGAGAAAACACCATCATATACCCTGAGGAGCCGCAGAGTTCAAATGGGTTCAGAACAACCGAACATATCACCGGCATCTGCTTCAGGAGGTTTGGAAAGGGGTAACCGGCAAGAAAACAACGGAGCAACAGGTAACGATCATTTCCCTTTGATAAGTGATGTCCCAACCCAGGCATCACCACCAAAACGTAGGAGTTTTGGACCAGCACCAACTGCTTTTCCACCAAAAGAAAGTGGAAATTTCACAACAGAAAACAGCCAGCAATCAAATGTAAATGAAACAACGGGAGCTATAAGAAAAAATTACGATCAATCAAAGAGTAACAGTCAACAAAGAAGGGAAAATATTACTAGCTTTCCAGAACAATCTAATAACAATTCACCTCAGATGAATAATAGCAATTGTAATGAAAGTGAATTAGCACAAGTTGTAGAAAATGAGGTCAGGAAAGTTTTAGAGCAAATTAATTTTTCAAATTTGTACAAACCCAACTATAATGTGCCACCTGGTTATTATAATAGGTCTTCTTGGTATAACATGCCTCCTTTTAACAATTTGCCTCATAGCTATAATTTGCAGGGTAATAATTTGCCTTTTAGTAGTTCCAATAATGTACCAAATGTTCCAGAAAGTGGTGTTGGACCAAATAGTGATCAAAATTTTGTTATTCCCCAGTGGCAAGAAATCAGTAATAGAAAACAAAATCATGTACCATTTTCTTTGAACAATGTAAACCAAAATAACGCTGGTGCAAGTATTTCCTCCAACTCCGAAAAAATTTGCAGAGGTGATATAAATGATTTAAAAAGTTGCCAAATTTTACCTTTATTTGGTGATGATCTTTTACAAACTAATATCAGACACGATAACTCACCTAGACGACACGGAGTCATATACCAGGTCTGTGAGTTGTTCCGAGAATCCTTGGAATAAAATTCCAAAAACCACTAGGTAACGAAAAGTAACACCAGAATCCCATAAATAAATAAGAGCATATTGCTCTACCATAATAAAAATAACATCAACGTAAAGATGTTACTTTACAAACCTACCCTCCCCAACCCCTATCCCTATCCCATCCCCACTCTGCTCGGCACTGAATTGTTTAAACAGGGGTTTTAATTCGTTTTTCCCCTGAAGTTAAGTAATTTAGAGAGAACACGAGAATTTCAAGTTTGTCATTGAATTACCGCCAGCCCTGGCAACTTTCAAAGAAGCGCCGGTAAAGAGGTTCATCCTCAGGAACCGGTGCCGTCCTGCAAACTTACCAGACTTTTCATTCTACACTTATTGGAGGGCCCCAACACAGGCCCGCTCCGCCGGGAGACGATGGTGCTCGTCGGAGATTTTAATTTGGGTCATGTCTTTGTTTGTATAAGATGTAATTTTATCCATTTTTATTTATACATATGTATTTTATTTATACAATAACTGTTGAATATAGTTAGCAATGTACAATAATATAGGAAATAATAAAGGTTTTAAAGGTTAAAGGTGGTCGAGTGCGTTGAATCGCTGGCTTATAGTCTAGAGGTTCCGGGTTCAAATCCCGCGGCGGCTATTGGAAATTTTTATTTATTTCTATAGCATCGTTTAGCAGAAGGAGATAGGTGACGAACCGAACATTCTAGGTACCTGGATTTCAATCCTTTGGACTCTCCACGGTAACCAACCGAGTAGTGCTTCGGATGACACTTAAAAAGCTAAGGTCCCCTTCTTCCTAACTCATACAAGTCCTAGTCTTACGAGGTTTACTTCGCAACTAAGTCGGCGGTTAAAAACACTCTTTAAAACACTTTTAGAACTCTTTCCAACAGTTTCAGCAGAAGCTTAGCTGGGGAGATTTTCACAGCTCAAAGAATCAAATGAGCTATCAGAAACTTCAAATTATTTAAGAGAGGACGAAATATTCTCCGCCAAACTGCAACATGAGCTGGAAGACGTCCAATGGAGAAGCATCAATGAAGAAAATAATAACATCAGAAGTAAACTCCTTGAGTTGAGACCGCTTCTCAAGAAACAGTTTGCTTATCAAGCAGGTATAAATCCACGATGAATGCTCTCTAGTTGAAAGCATTTAAAAGACAAACGTGGAAAAAAGAAATGGTTCTTTCGCTCTTTATGCCTTCATCAATATGGAGCAGAGTGTTGAAGTCAATAAATTGGCAATCCTGTAATTGACATATATCATCTGTTTGATTTAGCTCTGTATCCGTGTTCTCGTGTATGACGGGTTATGTATCGGGTTGTACTCTTGGGAGTTGTATGTTGTATGTCGACGAAGTAAAGAATACTTATTAAAACGTTCATCAAGTTATACCCTATTTTCTTGCTCAGTATCTATTTGGTAGTATTTCAAGGCGCAGTTCAACACAGGGTGCTTTTGATATCACCAAACACCTCGCATGCCCAAATCAGAAGAGGAAAGGAATATAAACGCCTCAATGATTAGATGGATATACAATCAATGCTGAAAGCAAAATCATTGTGGAACAATCATGATGACAGTATTTCCAAACGCCAAACGTACATGTCTATATCGAAAGGGTGGTATAACAATACATTGTACTTCTGTTGATTAATCAGATGAAAAATTTGTGATTAATAATTATTTGAGACGTTAATTGTTGGTTATTTTTTAAGTAAACTTGTATATCCATTATGATATTATATTCGGTAATCCTGAATCAGATAAATCCTGGAATATGATTGTTCTACATATTATCCTTGATATTATACAAAAATATAATATATCGAATTTCATCACTTCCAGGAAATGACTTCATATCTGGCAACGCCGCACATACCAAATCCACTATCTATATCCTCTGCCCATATTATCATTGCATTTATACTTATACTGCTATCTATCCTTCTCTTGATATGTATTGAAGAAATAAACATTTACTCAGTGTATATACACAGTTTTACGAATAATAGTTGGAATATTTGGACATTAATGAAGATGATGGGGTTCTTTTATTTCTAAGGGTGAACATCGCAAAATATAATATTTGGCGGGTTGAGGTAGTGATTATCTCTTGATAACATTGTTGTATGGGTTAAAATAAAGTGTTTCTATCATATCCCATGTTGATAGTCCTGTGCCAATAACCTCCGCAATTAATTTGTATAGGTGAGGGTTGAACATCGCAAAAAAATTTACTTGGAGGGTTGAGGTAGTGATTATCTCTTGATAACATTGTTGTATAGGTAAAAATGGAGCGTTTCTATCATATCCCATTTTGATAGTCCTGAGCCAACCCCCGCAATTAATTTGTATAGGTAAGGGTTGAACATCGTGAAAAATAATATTTGGCGGGTTGAGGTAGTGATTATCTCTTGATAACATTGTCGTATAGGTTAAAATAAAGCGTTTCTATCATATCCCATGTTGATAGTCCTGAGCCAACCTCCGCAATTAATTTGTATAGGTAAGGGTTGAACATCGTGAAAAATAATATTTGGCGGGTTGAGGTATTGATTATCTCTTTATAACATTGTTGTATAGGTCAAAATAAAGCGTTTCTATCATATCCCATGTTGATAGTCCTGAGCCAACCCCCGCAATTAGTTTGTTTATGTAAGGGTTGAACATCGCAAAAAAATATACTTGGCGGGTTGAGGTAGTGATTATCTCTTTATAACATTGTTGTATAGGTCAAAATAAAGCGTTTCTATCATATCCCATGTTGATAGTTCTGAGCCAGCCCCCGCAATTAATTTGTATAGGTAAGGGTTGAACATCGTGAAAAATAATATTTGGCGGGTTGAGGTAGTGATCATCTCTTGATAACATTGTTGTATAGGTCAAAATGAAGCGTTTCTATCATATCCCATGTTGATAGTCCTGAGCCAACCCCCGCAATTAATTTGTTTATGTAAGGGTTGAACATCGCAAAAAAGTATACTTGGCGGGTTGAGGTAGTGATTATCTCTTTATAACATTGTTGTATATGTCAAAATAAAGCGTTTCCATCATATTCCATGTTGATAGTCCTGAGCCAACCCCCGCAATTAATTTGTATAGGTAAGGGTTGAACATCGTGAAAAATAATATTTGGCGGGTTGAGGTAGTGATTATCTCTTTATAACATTGTTGTATAGGTCAAAATGAAGCGTTTCTATCATATCCCATGTTGATAGTCCTGAGCCAACCCCCGCAATTAGTTTGTTTATGTAAGGGTTGAACATCGTGAAAAATAATATTTGGCGGGTTGAGGTAGTGATTATCTCTCGATAACATTGTTGTATAGGTTAAAATAAAGCGTTTCTATCATATCAAATGTTGATAGTCCTGAGCCAACCCCCGCAATTAATTTGTTTATGTAAGGGTTGAACATCGCAAAAAATATATACTTGGCGGGTTGAGGTAGTGATTATCTTTTTATAGCATTGTTGTATAGGTTAAAATAAAGTGTTTCTACCATATCCCATGTTGATAGTCCTGAGCCAACCCGCCTGCAATTAATTTGTCTATATAAGGGTTGAACATCGTGAAAAATAATACTTGGCGGGTTGGGGTAGTGATTATCTCTTGATAACATTGTTGTATAGGTCGAAATAAAGCGTTTCTATCATATCCCATGTTGATAGTCCTGAGCCAACCCCCGCAATTAATTTGTTTATGTGAGGGTTGAACATCGTCATGGTAGCAATTATTCCTTGAAAACAGTGTCTCTTGCGTCAAAAGAATGAATATTGATACCAGTATCGGTCTTGATAATAAATTCAGAATGATAGCAAACATATTTATTATAAACGTATCATTAAAATTAATATTATTATCATCATGTACATGTATTGCCCGAAAATGTCCTGGGAAACGCTACTGAACTTTCGGGTGTCTTCGGAGATTTTAGCCGCTGGCCAGGTCTGCTAGCTTCACACCGGTAACCTCACTTCACTTTGATAGAGATTTATTCAAAACTATCAATGGTTAATACATGTTTCTAATTTTTTTAAGATACATCGAACCTCCCTCTTTCCGTAAATGATCTTGAAATACGTTAAATATTCACGATAAATATTAGAAGAGACTTCAAAAATTTTCTTATGGAAATTTACATGTAAATTTTTTTTCTATTGGAAACATTCAGAAATACCAACAAAGTTTTTGACGTCATGACTTTTTCGGTCCATTCTAAAAACGTCAGTGGATTTCAACTCATCACAACCCGCGCATGCGCACAATTCATCATCAGCAAGCCAGATAGTCTTGCGTGAAAAGAAGAATAGGTGTTATCCATACATATATATAATAACAACTATATGGATAACACCTATTCTTTTCTTCACGCGAAAATGAAGCCACTTTTGGAAAAACAAAAGACTGTCTGCCTTGCTAATGATGAATTGGGCGCATGCGCGGGTTTTGACGAGATTAAATCCACTGACGTTTTCAGAATTTCATAGGTTAGGTATGTTTGTTGACTCAAATTATGTAAAAGAGCATTAATATAGTTATTAATGTACTTACTGATTGTTTACAGATGTGATTAGTGAATGATAACAGTGATTGATCAAAAATTAGCCCACGAATCTTGTTCCGATGACTTTATCGACACAGGTTTCTATGTAAATCGCAAGTATCGCTTCGTAGATCACATCCATTTCTGTATCTATCATCAACTATTATCCAAAATCGTCCAACAATCCATTGATAAATGAATATTTGAATAATATATGTCATGATAAAATAAAAACATCGAATTGAAGGTTACGTGATACATTTGATTGATTTTTAATAATTATCATACGTTTGTCGCTCACTAGAAAGCTACTCTTCTCCATGATGAAAACGAATGTCGATTCTTAATTCAGACTTGCGCATGCGCATATTCGCGATTTGTCCCGCAGCCTGTCATTTGTTTTATTTTTCGGCTTCAGCTCTGGTATCCATGTTACCTATATAGTTATTATTGACCATATTCAACAGCTTTCGGTGGCAGCGTTTTGAGCATTCTTAAGTTGGCAATAATCTGTCATCAAC
The DNA here is from genome assembly GCA_029955515.1 of Chrysomela aeneicollis. Classification (NCBI taxonomy): domain Eukaryota; kingdom Metazoa; phylum Arthropoda; class Insecta; order Coleoptera; family Chrysomelidae; genus Chrysomela; species Chrysomela aeneicollis. Next base: position 6,772,546 of record JARUHQ010000005.1, on the reverse strand, counting down.
GTCAATAGTCATAAATGTCAGTTGTGAATGAGTTCAGATAAGCCCATCAAGTCATCAATATTTTTCTATTCATATACATGTTTGGTTATTTCGTATTTATAATGAATTTATATGAAACCAGGATATGAAAACGATCAAATTAAATGACAGTTGACATTATTGATAGTTGACATTGATGACAGTCGACATTTATGACAGATTAGTACCAACTCTAGAACGCTAAGAAGTTGCCACCAATATCTATTGAATATGGTCAATTAGATATATGTATCCATATAGTTGTTATTATATATATATATATATAATCATATCATGACACCACAGAATAAAGATGTAGTTCTATCCATCATGCACATGATGCGAAAAGCCATCATGTGAACGCGCCCTCTGTCAGCACGAGGATTTGTTCGACGAATTGCGTATTCTGCGCTCAGGTGGATCTGAATTCAAACATGGCCTAACGGTTGAAAAATAGCTTAGCAACTCTGGTGCTGTGTTTCTTTGGTTTGACTAACTGTCTAGTGCTGTGGTCTAGTGTCTACACCTGTCTACACTCTGCTATGACTCTACTCTGCGCTGTGCTCCTGCGCTACAACGAGTACGACAGCCATTTTGCCAGTTCTGTGAGAAATTTGTGTTGAGTTTCGCGAAGTAATTTTAAGTGGTAAGACTAATTATATAGATTGTGTAGGTTTAGTTGTGTATCAAGCTATCCTGAAAGTTGGTGTTATTTTTGTGTATCATCTTCGGTAACAAAGTTTGTACCTATTTAATATTCGGTATTGTGACAGAAAAACTTCTAAAATGCACTGGTAATCGGATAAGAGCCACATGGTGTTCAAGTTCTAGTTGAAAATGTTGTGCTTACTCGTGTAGATTGTTGATTCGTTTTTAGTGTACATATACCTACCTTTGAGGATTATTCAGAATACATTTCTTTTACCCGGTTTTTGCATCATAAATACCATATTCTTATAGAATATCCATCCTGGATGATTTCTTCAAACTTCATCATCCCCTCAATGATGGTAATGATGGTATTCCTTATTGTGAAGAAAATATACGAAATCAACTAATAGATAGTACTAGTGATATCACGTAACATTATCCATTGAGTGTTGTCAACAAAGTTACATACGTCAAACGCCTAAGTGACTAGTGGAATTATTGTTGACAATTTTCTGTAGTTTGAATGTTCTGGATGTTTGATGCTGATTTTTAAGTGCTAATGCCAATATTGAGACTACTTGGTGAATATAGACTCTACCTCATGCAAATACCTTTCATTGAATCAATGTGTAAATGACCTTGATGCAAAAATTACACCCATTTCGGAAATAAGGTTAGGTCTACTTCTGCTACAACAATCACCATATTTTAAAACCATGCATGGTATGTAAAACTTTTTTCAACATTATAATTTGTACATTTATCCACATACTGATTCTTTTGATATATTTCAAATTTGAAAACTCAACCACAAAGATTGAAGATGTTTTTAAATGGAATAGACTAGTAAACATCTGAGTCAAATCAATAAAAAAGTTGTCTTTCTCTCATCAGTGTCTTGTAGGAATATTCCAACTTCACATGACTAAAAACAAATGTTTCTGAAAAATGGGTTTGACTTTTTAAGTTTTTAATACCCATATTATATTAGGTGACTCAGTGGCTAGTACCATAAATTGAAGGGCTTGTGAACAAAGGGTAATTACTTATGAAGGAAGTTTAAATAAATTCTTCAATGGAAATGCCATTTCATCCATATATAGGGTGTTCAGAGTGTTGGCTGACTGAACAGTATATTATATATATCTTTTCATATAGGGAACCAATTCAGATTTTTCTGTACCCACTTGTTATTTTTGAAATACCTATTCAAGATTGGAAAAAATCTTGTAAAACTAGGGCATCCAGATATGTCCATAAAACTGACAGACTTATGGCACATTCACATGAAAATCATTCAGTATTTAATGATTATTTATTGACTATTTTCTTACATAAACCAGAATTATCTAACTCTTGTGATTAGAGATGTTATTGTGTCAGCTAAACCTCAAGTTGGCAAAACCTCGAGAAAAACCCTTTCCCAACTTTTTAACCAAAATCAGCTACCAAATCGATTCAAATGCTCAAATTTCCAACTTTTCAATAACTCTCGAACTGCCAATGGTATATGAATGATTTGAATTTGAGCAAATTTTGGTGTTATCCAGGGGCAGCATCCCCACACAATACCTGAAAATCTCCAGCATCACTGCTGGAACTACCTAAAGATTCAATAGCTAGTATATTATTCCACTGATCAAGGGAAATCAATACTTGAACACAATCTAGTCAGGAAATGGCAAATTGATTATTGGAAATGCATTTTCATGATCTACTATTTGATAACTCCAGCACAATTGGTTGTATTTAAGGAATAGTAGGTTCTAATGATGTAATATCCAGTAATAGTGCAGTTGTGATGGTCAATATTTGACAACCAAAAATAAAAATATCAGGAAATGCATATTAATGATTTGAAATGAGTTTTGGTGATCTACTATTAAATTACTCCAGCACATTGTTTGCATTTAAGAAAAAGCAGTAATAGTGTATAGTTCTGTAGTTGTGATGGTCAATATTTTATTTTTTTACTAATTTATTCCCGAATTTTTTACTTTCCATTTCAAGGAAAAAATCATCAATTCCAATATTTCGATCTAAACCTAGCAGAACCAAAACTCCAAGTATCCGTGTATAGAAATTTCATTCTGTCCATAATTTATTACTAATTTATTACCTCGTTTATTACCACATTGCCGAATTTATTACTCTTCATTAAGACAAAGAACCAACGGCTCTGTTATGTAAACCTAGCAGAACCACACCTTCAAAAATATGTTTTCATAATTGACATTTGTTACTCTTTTATTACTAATTTATTACCACATTCTCGAATTTTTATTCTTCGTTTCAAGAAAAAAGTCATCAAATCTGATATTTCGATATCAACCTATAGCAGAACCTGAGAGGCAGAACCTAAACCCCAAGTATCCGTGAATGGAAATTTCATTCAGTCCATAGCTCATTACTGATTTACTACATTGAAGAATTTATTACCCTTCATAAAAAAAAAACTGCTAGCTTTATACAGGGTGGGACACGGTCGATGGTATATTAAGACGTTTACGGAGAACGGGACCTTTGGTAATCAGTTTTTTTTTCTATTGATCTAAAACACTTTCAGCGCTGCGGCGTTGCCGCTTTTATCGAATAGTAGCAACAACTTTGAAATAGTTGATTTCTTCTATATATTATATTGAGGTCTAACAAGAATGATTACAGATATATAGGGTGTGAAAAATCGATATTTTTCGAATTAGGGAATTTTTTGTGTCGAAACTATTTATTATTGCTAAAAACGGCTTGCATGTCCCTAACTTAACTTTTCATCAACTGTCTATTGATATCAAATTAAAATGAAACAGGGTGGGTCAAAACTCAAAATTCTGAACCACCCTTTAAAACCTTGAAAACTCTTTTTTTCATACTCGACATATATAATAATTTGTTACTCTTATATTACTAATTTATTACTATATTCCCGAATTTTTTACTCCCCATTCCAAGGAAAAAATCATCAATTCCGATATTTCGATCTCAACATAGAAGAAACAAAACAAAAACTCCAAGTATCAGTGAATAGAAATTTCATACAGTCCATAGTCTATAACTAATTTATTACTATTTTATTATCACATTGGCGAATTTATTACCCTTCTTTAAGACAAAGAAATCAACGGCTCTGCTAGCTTTATATTAACCTATTATATATTAACCTTCAAAATTATTTTTTTCCATACTTGACAAGGATCATCTCCCTAAAGCTACACCAGCATTTACGGCACAATCCAAAAAAAACTAGTCCATAATTTTGTACACATTTATTATTTATTACAAATTTGCGTCCCAAACAAAAAATTTTTACAGTTCCCGTTTTCCAGAAAAAGGGCGTGGGCTATCTTTTGATTCAAGCTGCACCACACACTCTGTATTTTTAAAAATATGCAAATATATAATGATGAACCGATTGCCAGAATTTCTTACACATTTATTACAGATCATTCACGTATCGAAAATCCCAAAACGTCGTTCGCCAAGGGGTTAAATACCCCCAAACATCGAATAATCCCTATAATATATGTCAATACGTCTCGTAGACGGTCACATAATTATTCAAAAAACATCTTACACAATCGAAAAAACAATCGAAGTTACTTAATTCACATTATGATGGATCCAAAGGAGTTGAACACCCTCAAACATCTCGAAACTCCAATTACATGCATGTGTCATGACATAGACTTGGTGACGGAAATTTCCGAGGAAATTTCCATGAACCAGTAAAAATATTTGTTGTCTTACTTTTACTTACTTAAGGGATTAATCATTCCAAATGAAATGTTCAAGAAAACATCCCTGAAATTATAAGGAAAAATATTCGATAATTGATTAGGATTTTCTGAATTGAAATAATGAACGAAATATTTTGCTTTTTGAGTTCTGAATTTATCAGTGTTCCACAAGCTTGTATTCTATATACTCATTTATATTGTTATTGAGTTATTCTGATAATCAGAAATCTGCAGAGTGGGACATAGTAATAAATGTTGGAAAGAGATTATTCCTGAAAAATGTGACATGAACGGTTTTTTATTGAGCTACGAATTTATTACAGTGGCCCACAAGCTTATATTTTGAATTTCCGAGTAGGTATGGGTTATTCTGATCACAAACATCAGAAATCTGCGAAGTGGGACGTAAGTAGTAATAATTTTTTGAAATAGATTATTCCTGAAAAATATGATATGAACGGTTTTTTATTTAGTTTCGAATTTATTACAATGGCCCACAAGCTTCTATTTTGAATTTCCAAGTAGGATTGGGTTATTCTGATCTCAAAATTTAGAAATCTTCAAAGTGGGACGAAGTTATAAATTTTGGAAAGAGATTATTCCTGAAAAATGTGATATGAACGGTTTTTTATTGAGTTTCGAATTTATTACAATGGCCCAAAAGCTTCTATTTTGAATTTTCAAGTAGGTTTGGGTTATTCTGATCACAAACATCAGAAATCTTCGAAGTGGGACGTGGTAATAAATTTTGGAAATAGATTATTTCTGGAAAATATGATATGAACGGTTTTTTATTTAGTTTTGAATTTATTACAATGGCCCACAAGCTTCTATTTTTAATTTCCAAGTAGTATGGGTTATTCTGATCACAAACATCAGAAATCTGCGAAGTGGGACGTAGTAATAATATAGTAGTAATATAATAATAGCAAGTGCCCAGCAATAAACTGGAAATGCTTCTCATGTCACCAGACAGGTCATACAGCAGTCTGTTCTCTGTACCAGTAGAGTTTATGAGTTAACTACAGAGCAGAAAGAAGAATCTCAAGAGGAAGTAGATCTGGAGGATTCTTTAGAGTTGGGCTTCTTAGAAGGGGGTGAGCTGTATCAGTTAAATTCCAAAACTGTTGAAAATGAGAGTTTGAGAGTTAATTTACTTATTAATGGTAAAATGATCATTATGGAAGTTGATTCAGGAGCATGTAAATCAGTAATACACTATAATGATTACAAAGATAACTTCAATAACATTATGTTAGAACCAATATATTTTAAACTCAAAGTTGTAACAGGTGAAAATGTATCTATTGTAGGACAAATAAGGGTTCATGTCATATATAATGATAAATCATTTGAACTTCCATTGGTTATTCTGAATAGTAGAAGTAATTTTATTCCTTTATTAGGGAGAAACTGGCTATCTGTTTTGAACCCTCACTGGAAAAATGTTTTATATTCGAATATCATGATAGAGTCAGATAAATTGAACATAGTTGAACAGTCAAGTCAAATAAAATGTAAGATGGATTTCAATAAATCAAATAGTCAAGTTATAACAAAATCACATAATTGTCCAGGTCATAGTCAAATTTCAGGAGTCAACCAACCTGAGAATTATTATATCCAAAGTCATATTGACAAGTTAGTCAGTGAAATTAAAGAAAAATTCCCCAAAGTGTTCCAAGAAGTTCCGAATTCTTTTATCAAAGATTTCAAGGCAGAAATTGCATTGAAAGAAGGAGCTACACCTATATTTCATAGGTCATATGAAATGGCATATTCTCTAAAGCCCAAAGTTGAACAAGAGTTGGTAAAAATGGTTGAATCAGGGATAATTTCAAAGGTCTCTCATAGTCAATGGGCCAGTCCTATAGTAATTGTCCCAAAGAAGAATAGCAATGATATTAGGATTTGTGTAGATTTTAAGAAGACACTTAACAAAGTAATTGATAGTGATCATTGTGTTTTACCTCTACCTGAGGATATTTTTGCCAGTTTGGGTGGCAGTAAATATTTTACAGTAATTGATTTGAAAGGAGCCTATCAACAGCTAGAAATTGGTGAACAATCAAAAGAACTTTTCACTATTAACACCCATTTAGGATTATTTCGGTTCCATCGTTTAACTTATGGTATCAGCTCTGCACCAGGTATTTTCCAATCAGTAATGGAAACAATTTTAGCAGGCGTACCAAATACTAAGTGTTACCTTGATGATACCTTGGTGCATGGATATACATTGGAAGAGTGCTACAAAAATGTTGTGGAGGTACTCAAACGTTTTAATAAATATAATGTCAAAGTAAATGAGAACAAATGTTTGTTTTTTGAAAAACAAGTAAGATTTTTAGGTCATATCATAGATTCTGAGGGTATTCACCCAACTAATGAAAAAATAGAATGCATTGAACAAGCACCTGCACCAAAGAACTTAACGCAACTTAAGTCTTATTTAGGATTATTAAACTACTATGGGAAGTTCATCCCAATGTTATCTGTAAAATTGAAACCTTTGTATGACATTCTCAAATCTAACCAACCCTTTTCATGGTCTGATCAGTGTGAGCAAACTTTTCAGAGAAGTAAACAGTACCTGTTATCAAATAATGTACTCACCTATTTCAATCCTAAGTATCCTATAGTTATTACTTGTGATGCTAGTGGTTACGGTGTTGGTGCGGTATTGAGCCATAGAATAAATGGCGAAGAAAAACCAGTACTTTTTGCATCTTCAACTTTAACAGATGCAGAAAAGCGGTACTCTAACTTGGAAATAGAAAGCTTAGCTTTGATTTTTGCTTTAAAAAAGTTTCACAAATATATCTTTGGTAGAAAATTTATTTTATTAACGGATCATCAACCACTACAGTTTATCTTCGGTAGAAATAAAGGTATTCCCGTTACCGCAGCAGCACGCATTACGCGTTGGGCTATAACATTATCAGCATACAATTACGATATTGAATATAAAAAAGGGAAACTGATAGCGAACGCAGATGGATTATCACGGTTACCATCAACTAATACTACAGAGATTTCGAGTTGTTTATATTCTTTTAATCTAGTGGAAAATGTACCATTGAATTCCGAGGATATATCTAAAGCTACAAAAATGGATTTAACTCTTTCAAAAGTACTCGATTTAACATTATCAGGGTGGCCAAATTTTGTTGAAGATAAAGCTTTGAAACCTTACTTCCAAAAGAACCATGAACTATCAGTTGAAAATGGCTGTGTCTTAGTCGGTAATAAGGTCGTTATACCTCAGTCTATAAGAAGTCATGTTTTGAATCTATTTCACGAGCAGCATTTGGGAATAGTTAGAACTAAAATGTTAATGAGGTCTTATTGTTGGTGGCCTGGAGTTAGTGAAGATATCGAAAGGTTTATTGGATCTTGTGATATTTGTCAGCAAACCCAAAATTTTTCCAGTAGTAGTACACTACTTCCGTGGCCAAGTGCTCCTAATAATTTTTTCAGAGTCCACATTGACTTCTTCCATAAATTCCAATACACCTTTTTAATTCTAATAGATCAAAAATCTAAATGGATGGAAGTTAAATTGATGGATAATGGTACAAACGCAAGTGAAACAATTTCAAAATTGAAAGAAATTTTTGCCACTTTCGGGTTACCAGTTGAGGTAGTCTCGGATAATGGTCCGCCATTTTCATCAAGAGAATTCGATGCATTTTGCCAAAGTAATGGCATAAAACCAGTAAAAAGTCCACCTTACCATCCTCAAAGCAACGGATTAGCCGAAAGAGGAGTCCAAACAATTAAGAAAGGTTTAGAAAAAACACTTTTTCTTGAGAGGGAAAAACAGATTAATAAAACTACAATTTTGAGTCGTCTATCTGATTTCTTGTTCACATATAGGAATACTCCTTCACGTATAACTAGCCTATCTCCTGGACAAGCATTATTTAAATTTCGACCAAGAACACGATTTGATTTATTAAAACCATCAGGTTACCAGAGAAAATTCCTGAATATTGATAGTAATGTTGATGAACGTAAGACCAAACTTTATTCTGTGAATCAAAATGTTTTTGTTAAAAATATTCAATCAAAATTATGGGAAAAAGGAAGAATTGTGAAAGTTATGAGCCCTACAACGTATTTGGTATTAACCAATAATGTGGTTAAGCATGTACATGGCAATGATTTGCGCTCACAACAATATAGCTGTATTCTTGATGAGTCTATTATAAATAATGAAAAGTGTGAAGATAGGAATTTTGTAATCAGTCCGTCTTTTACGGAATCTAATGATACATCTATACCAAATAATCCACCAAATGATATCATTATTCCCAAAGAAAAATCTCTGGAAGCATTGAAAAATAGGTTCAAAGAACCTGAAATTGAAAGTAGCCCTTCAACTAACGCTACAATTGAACACCCAGATGCTTCCAAAGTTTCTTCTAAATTCACACGTTCAGGCAGAATAAGTAAACCCGTTGTGAAATTAGATTTATAAGTGTTTCTTCAGAAAGGAGAAGAAATGTTAGGTATTGTATTCCATATTAGTATAACGGCAAACGTGACATTAGCCACTACCAAAAGCTGTCTTTTGTCATTAATCATTTGGTTAGAACCAAGATATACTTTTTCATATAGCCTAAAAAATGTACTTAGATAATGTAGTTGTACTGTGAGATTTCTTGTTATAATAATCTAGTTTTGAAATAAATCTTCAACAATCAATGTTGTATTGATACACAACAATAGTCTAGCAGATTCCTCGTGAAAAGCCTTCTATTTATCGAGTAACCCAATCATGGAGTATAACTTAATCAGACCTTGAAGATATGTTGTATTTATCATTTTTACATGTGTAATGAAGAATTACGACACTCTCCATTGGTCGAGAGAAAAAATATTGAGATTATTGTGAAAACATTGGGATTTTCAATTTTCTCCAATAAAGTTGATATATTTCGGTTATTATATTATATATATTATATATATATATATATTATATTATAATAATATATTATTATATATATATTATATTATAAGATAGGAAAACGTGTTTTTTTCCATTTTCTAGAGAAATTATTTGTCTTCATACCAGTATCAAGAGATATGTTTTCATCACATTTGGAATAAGTGAAAAAATCAAAATAGTATGAGGATTGCACTTTTTCAACACTTATCCGTTCGCTTCAACACCCAATAAGTTCCTGATTTGATGTATGATTATTTTTTTATATCAAAAACTGCGGAATTTCTTAACGATCATTTCGTCTCGATTATATGAAGATCTATTTCGAACGGATCTCTCAATATAAGCGTTTTACTGCACCCTTGTACCGCCCGCTGCCCGGTTTTCGGGACGAGCTTTCGCGGTAATACTGCGCGAAAATATTGCCAACTATTTTGCTCATTTGAGAAGTTTACGTTTATGAGGTGTATTACTGGCAGATACAATAAAAAAATAATAAGTGTTGAGTAACTCTTTGAATTACTGGTTGGTGAGTAGGTCATTCCATAGATTTATAGTAATTAGTTCGGTATAGCCGGTTCATAGAAATATCAGATATTTATGTTTGTAGATATACCCAACCTAAAAATGGATTATTGCATCATATGTGGGGAAGACTTCGAGTCAAAAGAGGAGGCAGTTGTTGTAAAAGAGCCAACACGTTCTGGTAAGGATACAATTTTAAGATGTGCAAAACATCGGAACGATGAAAATTCTTTAAGAATCATAGCACTGGAAACTTCCTTGTTGTCCCACCCAGACCGATTCAAAATCACTCAATAATTTTTATGCTGAGATAAACCAGTCTGTAATATGTATATGAATACACTATGAAAGAAATTTGACAGAGTCCATTCCAATACAACTGGTGAAAAGATTACTTAGTGGAAATCTGAGAAGATTAATTTAGAGCCACTTCGGTGGAAGAATTGTATTTGATTCTAAACCTGGCAAGTCAACAATTATTTCAGCGGGAGATATAAATATAAATAATGAAAAGACTGAATTTGCAATCTGAAGTTTATTCAAAAAGTAGTGATTCTGAAATGAACGACTCCAATGAAATAACCATCAACGACAATGAAACTTGTATTTTACATAAAGGTGCTGGTATACTTAGAAGAAAGATTTTAGCGTATCCTCAATATTCAGGAGAATCGCGCAAAAAATATGTAAAGCCTGATCCATTGAGCGAGGAGGAATACGGCAAAGAGTATCCCGAAGTTTTATTGAAATTTGTTTTTTTTTGAATTCTAGATAAAAATAGTTTCGATAATGCGGAACGGAAAATTGAATCTTATTGTGCCACGCCAGTTCTAGCTACATGTTCTGCAATCGTTTATAAGTTTGATAAGATATATATTCCTACAAGTTTCGGTTTGAGTATGTCATTATATGTGTATCAAGCAGTTAGAAGTAAAAAACTGATAAATACACTTTATCACTTTGGCTATGGATGTTCTTATAATGAGATACGTGAATTATTGACAACTCTTGCTCATAAAAATTCTATAATGAAAATTTTATTCCTGCTGGTATAGCTCCTATCGATGAAACTGGAAATAATTTTATACATGCTAGCATTGACAATTTTGACCAGAATGAAGAAACCATCGATGGAAAAGAAACAACTGGCAATGGTTATTTAAAAAAAAATACATTTTCGAGAACATTTCGCTCGTTATTGAGAGAAGAAGAAATATCGGGAAATGAAATAATCAGTTATAGCAAACCAATCAAACGACCTGACGTGGATTACCAGCATTCCATGCATTAACTGGATGTGATACTACTAGCTGGAAAAACATGATCCCCACAATATGGATGGCAAAGAAAGGGAAATTTGATTGAACCCTGTATGATGACATATGCCACAGTACCAGACAACGTGAGAAAAATTATTTCTCTGTTCTGCACAGAGAAAACGTGTTCATCTGCATAACTGAGGGTGCATTTTGCTGTGATGATTGTAAATGCAAAGCCCATTGCAAAAATATTGAAAAATCTGACGACGAAGATAATTATTTTAAAAAACCTATTACTGTTTTGTATATACGTTTTTATTACTACCTAATTTGCATCGATGACTATCAACTATTCATTTGAAAATATCCAAACGAATATAAATTGCCTTCCATATCTAGAATATCGCAAAAATATAACAAATAATCAATTATAAGCTCATTTGTTTTATAAATAAGGTCTAAGCGCAACGGGACTAGATGTCTGACCGACCGTGTACGCTTAGAATGGTTCATGTTTATATATTTCTGCACTGCCGAAACGCGTGCGCTCTCCTATTGATTCGGTTCTAGAACAAAAACTGTTGGAAATATCAGTACCATTAATCGAGATGAAATGTTCCTCATGAAATTCCGCAGTTTTTGAAACAAAAATATGACATAGTTAATAAAGCAAATTATCGACATTTTAATCGATGAAGATTCATCAAATCTTGAATAATCAAGATAGTTGTTCGAAAAGGTTGAATTTCCATGAGTCGGTCTGATCAAATATCAAATGATCATACAGCATTCGATTCGGAATACTTGGGGCTACAAAATGAGCTCTCATTTGTTTTTCTAGCTGCATTAGTTTTTGTTATACAACTTTATTTCGGACATACCGAAAATCGTGGTTTTTGTGTAATTTCCACTGTAAAAAATTTCTCGACCATTGGGCGATGTCGTAATTCCCCATTATATATGTGGATAATACTCAGAAATGATATTCTTATGGTCTCATTAAGTTATACTCCATGATTGGGTTAGTGAACGATAGACCGCACCGTCTGCCGTACTATTACCTTTAATAAGAAGAACAAACCAACAGCTCTGCTAGCTTAATTGCCATCAATTGATATCTAATTGAAACAAATATTCAAAATTCAGAATTCTGAATCACCATGTATTCGTTTAAATGAAATTTCAGTAGATTGTAGATGAAAATAAATGACAGATTTTTTATATGATTTGTTTTCAATGAATCAGTTTTAACCAGAACAGAGGTCCCGAAAAATGTTCTCATAACTGTATAATGGCATCTACTTCATCATATCCTGATATTAATAGAGAGCTATGCGATGAAAACACCAAGTGTAGGTAGAAAATATTTTGCGTGGCGAACTAGGTATATTTTAATTTAATCATATTTTCAACCTTCTAAGGTGTAATGATTGTCGATGAGTTTTTAAAACTGTAAATACATTTATTGAAAGTGACATAATTTTCTCTCAGAGGAAATTCCGGAGAATTCCGAAGATTCATTTATTTCCAAGTTTCGAAAAAACAGCATTTTTCAAAATTTCCTTATCATATAGGTACTTCAAATCTTAATGCATTGTGATTCTTGAAACAATATTGCCATCTTCATCTGATGAAGAGTCAAAAATTCATGATTATGGTTATTAGTAAATTAGTAATGGAATTGTTCCAAATTATGGTCCAAGTATTAGGACCAAAAAGTTTTTCTCCTACATATTCATGATATGAAGATAATGAGATTGCCAGTGTGGTTATGAATTAGTAAAAAATTAGTAATTAACTATGGATTGGAGTTTTGTTTCTTCTATAGGTTGAGATCGAAATATCGGAATTGATGATTATTTCCTTGAAATGGAGAGTAAAAAATTCGGGAATATGGTAATGAATTAGTGATAAAAGAGTAACAATTTATGATCCTTGTCAAGTATGAAAAAAAAAAGAATTTTGAAGGTGTGGTTCTACTAGGTTAATATAAAGCTAGCAGAGCCGTTGTTTTCTTCATCTCAAAGAAGGGTAATAAATTCGCCAATGTGATAATAAATTAGTAATATATTAAACTATGCACTGTATGAAATTTCTATTCTCTGATACTTGGAGTTTTAGTTCTGTTAGGTTGAGATCGAAATATCGGAATTGATGATTTTTTCCTTGAAATGGAGAGTAAAAAATTCGGGAATATGGTAATAAACTAGTAATATAAGAGAAACAATTAATGATATATGTCAAGTATGAAAAAAAGAGCTTTCAAGGTTTTAAAGGGTGGTTCTGCCTCTCGTGTTATGCTATAGGTTGATATCGAAATATCAGTATTGATAATCTTTTTCTTGAAACGAAGAATTAAAAATCGAGAATGTGGTAATAAATTAGTAATAAAAGAGTAACAAATTATGACATATGTCAATTATGAAAAAAATATTTTTGAAGGTGTGATTCTGCTAGGTTTATATAACAGAGCCGTTGGTTTTTTTGTCTTAATGAAGAGTAATCATTCGCCAATGTGGTAATAAATTAGTAATAAATTATGGACTGAATGAAATTTCTATACACGGATACTTGGAGTTTTGGTTCTGCTAGGTTTAGATTGAAATATTGGAATTGATGATTTTTTCCTCGAAATGGAAAGTAAAAAACTCAGAAATATGGTAATAAATTAGTAATAAAACAGTAACAAATTATGCGGTTCTGCTAGGTTTATATTAAGCTAGCAGAACCGTTGGTTTTTTTGCCTTAATGAAGGGTAATAAATTCGGGAATGTGGTAATAAATTAGTAATAAATTATTACACTATTACGATTTTGAAATTCGAAAATGGTTCTGCTAGGTTAATTGGGGTTTTTCTGAAGGGTATTTTAGATTTTTTCAATGTTTGGAAGGGTAATAACCACCCCTTAGACGGCATGCAAATAATTCATCTTGTAACATAGTATTCGAGACCTATTTAGTAATCACTGTACCAAATCTCAACTTGGCTAAACTTTTCTGAAGGGTGTTTTCGATCTTTTCATTGTTTTGAAGGGTAATAACCACCCCTTAGACGGCCTGCAAATAATTCATCTTGTAACACAGTATTCTAGACCTATTTAGTAATCACTGTACCAAATCTCAACTTGGCTAAACTTTTCTGAAGGATGTTTAAATTTTTTCAATGTTTGGAAGGGTAATAACCACCCCTTAGACGGCCTGCAAATAATTCATCTTGTAACACAGTATTCTAGACCTATTTAGAAATCACTGTACCAAATCTCAACTTAGCTAAACTTTTCTGAAGGGTGTTATAGGTTTTTTCAATGTTTGGAAGGGTAATAACCACCCCTTAGACGGCCTGCAAGTAATTCATCTTGTAACACAGTATTCTAGACCTATTTAGTAATCACTGTACCAAATCTCAACTTGGCTAAACTTTTCTGAAGGGTGTTTTAGATTTTTTCAATGTTTGGAAGGGTAATAACCACCCCTTAGACGGCCTGCAAATAATAATTATCTTGTAACACAGTATTCTAGACTTATTTAGTAATCACTGTACCAAATCTCAACTTGGCTAAACTTATCTGAAGGGTGTTTCAGATTTTTTCAATGTTTGGAAGGGTAATAACCACCCCTTAGACGGCCTGCAAGTAATTCATCTTGTAACACAGTATTCTAGACCTATTTAGTAATCACTGTACCAAATCTCAACTTGGCTAAACTTTTCTGAAGGGTGTTTTAGATTTTTTCATTGTTTGGAAGGGTAATAACCACCCCTTAGACGGCCTGCAAATAATAATTATCTTGTAACACAGTATTCTAGACTTATTTAGTAATCACTGTACCAAATCTCAACTTGGCTAAACTTATCTGAAGGGTGTTTCAGATTTTTTCAATGTTTGGAAGGGTAATAACCACCCCTTAGACGGCCTGCAAATAATTCATCTTGTAACACAGTATTCTAGACTTATTTAGTAATCACTGTACCAAATCTCAACTTGGCTAAACTTTTCTGAAGGGTGTTTTCGATCTTTTCATTGTTTTGAAGGGTGGCAACCACCCCTTAGACGGCCTGCAAATAATTCATCTCGTAACACAGTATTCTATACCTATTTAGTAATCAGTGTATCAAATCTCAACTTGGCTAAATTTTTCTGAAGGGTGTTTTCGATCTTTTCATTGTTTTGAAGGGTGGCACCACTCCTTAGACGGCCTGCAAATAATTCATCTCGTAACATATTATAGATCAATGCGATATCTGTCGGGGATTTCCCTTTGTAATTTTGAATTGGTCGGATTTCAAGATCTTTTCATTAGAAGGTTCTTAATGATATAAATGTATATTCTTCCACGTGCAATATTCGGATTCCAATAATTTTCATTTTTATCATAATACGAGTCATAATATGGCATGAAAATAATTATTTACGAAAAATAAAAAATCTGACGCCACTGGTCATTTGGCCGCTATGTGAAAATCGGCTGCTGGAAAATGGCTGCTAACTTCACACCGGTCCAAGACCAGTCCATAGCTTATTACTGACTTATTACTACATTGAAGAATTTATTACCCTTCATCAAGACAAAAAAACAGGGTGGGTCACGGTCGATGGTATCTTAAGACGTTTACGGAGAACGGGAGATACGATCATTCTTTAAATTCGGGGTTTCTTGGGTCCTTGGGTTATCAGTTTTTTTCTATCGATCTAAAACATTTTCAGCGCTGCGGCGTTGCCGTTTCTATCGAAAAGTAGCAACAACTTTGTTATTTCAAATAGCACCCACCCCTGTATTTTGTATCATTTTCAGGTTATCCCGGAAGAGCTGATTTCTTCGATCTATTATATTGAGGTCTAACAAGAATGATTATAAAGTCTGTGGCAAAAAAAACTTTTGTTTTGATGCCAAACCACCAAAAAAAAGAATGATTACAGATATATAGGGTGTGAAAAATCGATATTTTTTGAATTAGGGAATTTGTCGAAACTATTTATTATTGCTCAAAACGGCTTGCATGTCCCTATCTTAACTCAGGGTAATAGTGTGATAACAAGCTAAAGTTTCAAAATATTTAGGTCTCATATTCCTAAGTACCTACCTAATGAAATATACAAATTAATTTTGGATATATATTCAATAGATCATAAAATGATATTTTATTTTCTATATAATATGTTCTCAAAACAAGTATTTTAACTTCCTATGAAATGTACAATTCAATTTTTTGTAGAGTTTATAGCAATATTATTGCAGCAGTGGTTTTTCTAAATTAATGAGCACACATTCTATAATTATTATTGAATGTATAAATTTTATAAATTTGTTTTCCTTTTCCTTATTTCATCAACATTTTAACAGTAGTCAGGAGTTTATTTTGATCACTTCCATCCACAGAAGTAGCATCTGATGAGGAAATAGGTTTGTATTCCTATGTAGATTTTGAACTTCATGAAATTGTTGATGAAGGACAACTAATATTTGATTTCACTTGTTTGTCCCCTAATATGGCATAACTTGCTTTATTAAAAATATTCACAGCTTCGAAATACACTTTTTTGGTATTCATTGAGACACTTCGACCTTTCACTTTACTTCTCAAGTTTACTTGAACATCTACAACAGAACATATGATTTTTTCACAATATGTTTGATGCACTTGAAATGAACCAGATGGAGAAGGATTGAACCTCAGACTCTATCTTGGGTCTTTTTGAATCGGGTAATTCTTCATTGAACAGTTTCTTCATGATATTCTTTGAAGTTGATGGCCATGGATGTTCCATATGTGGATGATGATAGACCAATTTTCTTTTCCTTGCTGACTCACTCAAATTACTAGGCAAACTAGTTGGTGATGGACTTTCTATAATATATTTATGAGGTACCACTCCTGATCTCAAAAATAACTTCTTGCCCATAACTTTATAGTACATTCAAGTTGCTGCATCTTCTAGCTGTAAATTATATTTTGAACAGGACTGAATTATTGAAAGATTCGGACAATACTTACATTGAAGTGGTCTTCACAGACAACATTTGTTCTACTAATATGAACTGTTTCAGGCAGTTTCAAAGCCATCCTCCATTTGTTTTGTAAGCCTGAATGTCTTATTACATGAACAAAAATATTTCGACAAATCGGAACTTAACATTTTTTGTCCCTATTTTTGAAATCGCAGCCGAAATTCACAATGAACGAAGTAAACAAAAATCACAAAATCATAAAAGGACGGAATAATGGATTATAAAGAGGTTATGTTTTTATTGATAATTTCTATGCATGGTTGCCATATCAGAAGTTACATTTTCTGAGAATGACAATTTTATAATAACTGATGATGATTATGGTTAGATCACGATGTTTTGACAAATTATATGTACCTATCACATCAAATATATCACGAAATCTGAATGTATTCAAAGAGATGATGAAATATAATGTGATATTGTTCGAAAGATGTGACTGAATCTGCTCTGATTTAAAATTTACACCATACATGATCATCCCTAATCTTGAAATATTTTCATTTTCACAATTAATTGGGAGTGTCTGATAGTTAATTACTCACAATTCAGAACAATTTCTCATTACACGAAATAGGTTTAAATATTTTACAAAGACATGCCAACTGCGGTGGGTCTTTCCCTCACTTACGAGCCAGTCAACGCCATCACAAACCTCAAGCAATCATATTTCTGGAAGACACTGACGTCACAGCGAAGGATCGTTTGAATTTACAGAATGTGAAGTCACGTTTTCAATATCGAATAATAAATCGAAATTAACAAATTCAGAGTGAATGAGTTGTTCACACTATCTTATTAGTTGTGAGGAAGTTAAAGCCTTCATAAGGAAATAAGAAATAATAAGTAAGAAATAAATTTTATTTTATATTATATGTTGTTTGTGACAAGTCAGAAATCTATAAAGGGTTTTCGAATAATAGAACAGTCATGTATATTTAAGTTTAAAATTCATATTAGAGATGTTAATTAATTTTAGAACAGAGTAGACAATTTGAAGCACATGATATTTCATATTTTTAAAGAACAATATAATATAACCAAATGGTAGGGTGATGGGTGCAATACAAAAACAAATAAGCTGTAGGAAAAAAGTTTCATTTCCAGAAGTTGGAATTATATCACTGTTATAGTTGTCACATTTCATACAACCACATTACTCAAATTTCTTTTGTATCCCATATTTTGGGGATGGAGGCACCTATTCATTTATCATCTGAGGGTTAACCTGAAAAATGTTGTCATGAACTTACATATGTAATTAATGAGCGTTTTTGTCAATTTATTACTTATAATGAAATGTGCAGAGCTAATGAAAAAATTATTCACTTTGGACCCACTGAAATTGTCCATCTGAACAGCTGCAATCCACCTAGTACATCTCTCTTCTCTGGCAGGTTCAATCTTCCTCTATGGAGTCCGGATTGAAGGAAAAGAAAAATTACACATATTTCCCATGATTTGATCGTTTAATACAAGCCATCACCGTACAAAACTTCAGAATACACATTATTAAAACTAAAAGAAAAAAAAAACAAACCTATTTAGTAAATACATTCAGTGACATGGGTATATTAAAACTTGACAATAATATTTATAACAAATTTATAGACTTTCGTATTTACTTCACGGTATTCGTAATGAACCGACAATCACAAATATGTCACGAATAAACACCAAAAGTTCAAATTCTCTTTAAAAAATCCCACTAATCATACATGTACTCTTATGGGATAATGGTTTGTCCCCCGATCAGCTATTCGTCACGTGACATCCCTACGTTACTGCAATTGCTCTGTGGGGGGAAATGGACCAATTGCTGGAAATATTTTTTAATTGATACGTCCGCCGCTAGGGGGCCTATATAGCTTCGATCGTATAAAAAATTGAATTTTTCCTATATAATTTCAGAAATTAATACTCTCACGCTAATGCCAACATAATAGTCCATCTTTTTGAAGAAAAAAGTTTCTTTTTGGAACGTTTTAAAGGCGGTATGGGATACTAACTTTTTGGACTGTAAATATCTATAACTTAAGTTTGACTTGACGAAATTTTGCTAACAAGATATAGTTCAAGAAAGAAAGGTTTGGTGGTTTAAATAAAAAACCATCTATGCCATTCTGGTTCTTACTGCCCTCGCTAGGGGGCGTGTTTTATGAAGTTTACAGTTTTTTTAATTTTTCTCCGAAATTTCGAATGGAACGGTATGATTATGTCATCAGATTCGGAAAAATAATTTACAAATTAACAAATTTATCGAAGAAACAAAATAGGTAATTGAGTTTTAACTTTTTTGAGTTTCGTAGTCGAGCATGCCATGGGAAAATGAAAAAATGTAAAACTTCGTTCCCATTTCAATTCAATCAGAACAATAATGTACCAAAACAAACAATATCTTATAACGCCGTGAAAAGAGTGTTTTGATTAGATTAAAATGGGAACGAAGTTTTCAATTATTTTTTTCATTTATCTATGGCATGCTGTACTACGAAACTTGAAAAAAATTGAAAACTCAATTACCTTTTTTGTCTCTTTGATAAATTTGTAAATAAAATATTCTTCAAGCCATGACTTTTTAACGAATTAAGATATCGCCATGCAGTTTGAACATATTATGTTGAAAATTGGATCTTCTTTCCGAATCTGATAAAATAATTATACCGATGCATTTGAGATTTCGGATAAAAAACGAAAAAAACGGTTAACTTCATAAAATGGACGTATCAATTTAGAAAATATTTTCAGCAATTTTTCTTGGTCGATTTTTCACCAAACTTCTACGACTACAGTACTTGGTTCGAAAAAGTGTTTGAAAAGTGTTTTTAACCGCAAACTTAGTTACGAAGCAACCCTTGTAAGTCCAGGACTTGTATGAGTAAGGAAGACGGAGACCTTAGCTTTTTAAGTATCATCCGAAGCACTACTCGGCTGGATATCGATGAAAGTCCGAAGGATTGAAATTTAGATACCAAGAATATTTGGTTGGTCACCTATCTCCTCCCGCTAAACGATACTATAGAAATAAATAAATATTTCTAATAGCCGCCGCGGGATTTGAACCCGGATCCTATGGGGCTATATGCCATCACCTCAACGCACTTCGGCCATCAATTCAGACGTATAATGCCATCATCCAAGAAATATAACTATTTAGTTTCATTATCAGTTTTGTTCTGGATGTCTGCCTTCTAGTAGTGTGCCAGTCGAATCGTATCGTTTATCCCGTGGGAAATCGTAGGTGAAAAGCTATGACATGTCCAGAAATGTCACCTACCATCTCCTGAACAAGAATCCACTTGTCGTCAAAAAATCGTCCTGTGCGTTTAGGAGTTAGGGGGTGGTTTTGGAAAAAATGTATGTTTTTTTATTCGGTCAAACTACTCATCCAGTTTAATCGTATCACTGTGTAAATTTCAATTCGATCTGATGTGTCGAAAAAATCATATAAATTCTTGAAATCCAACAATACCGTTAAGAGATATGGGCAAATCAAATTTCAAACGGCTGTAACTCGAAACTTGAAACATTTTATTAAAATGGTTTTCAAATACATCGGATTATCTTAGAAACGGCTACGTATATCAAAAAAATATCTTCTATAAAGTCGATGTGCTGAAGTTTCACAAAGCGAATGGTTATTTGAAATCGAAATTCGATTCATTAATAAGGGTGATATCGAGGAAAACATACTCGACTGCAGGCCGCACGGGCGAATGCGTTCACTGGATAACATCCGAATCACAATACGTTTTAGGCATTTTCGATTTTTAGAGGACACTTACGGATGACTCATAACCGTCGCAGTTTCTCGAAAATAAACGGTATTTTTTAGATTTCTATTGAATATTCAAGATTTTGCTAGAATGAGTATTTTGTACCCATATAAAAGGAGCACAGTGGCGCGTAGTCAAGTTAAGTTGGAAAGAGTACAGTTTAGAAAGAAAGCTAGTATTGTGAACATTGAGATTTTTTCTGATCATTGATTTTCCTTCATCAGTGGAACTAGCTAGTAAATATTTAGGCAGTGACCGAATTTTCATCTTTTCTTACTAATAGGTGCAATTCCGAACTTCCAGTAGTGATGCTCGAGATTTTCAGGTACTGTATGTGGATGCTGCCCCTGGACAACCCCAAAATTTTGTTAATTTTAACATGCATACATATCATTGTATTTTAATGAATTTGACTTGAAAATTGTAGTTATCTCATATTTCTGACTTGTCTATAAACTTGATGTTTCTGAAGATCAATATGTTATTATTATTATTATTATTATTATTATTATTATTATTATTATTATTATTATTATTATTATTATTATTATTATTATTATTATTATTATTATTATTATTATTATTATTATTATTATTATTATTATTATTATTATTATTATTATTATTATTCAAGCTTTAGTTTCTTCAAACCAAAGCCAATCAACTTTTGAAATTATTTATTGACCATGAAAATTCTCGTATACTCAAGTTTCTACAAATACTGCTTATTTTAGATATAGGGATATCAGCATATTTTACAATGCACCTTTGTTTAAAAATGTCAACTATCCGTTGGTGTACCCCAGGGAAGTATGATGGGTCATCTGTTATTTGTTTTCTATATCTAAGAAATGTTAAGTATAGCAAATGACAGCCTAAAAAGAGCTCAAGCCTAGATCATTAAAAACCGATTGATTCCGTCTATGTCTGTTTCAAAACGAAGCTCCCACTTTCAGTATGAGATTTTACTCTGGTATAATTGGACCAAAAAATAGGAGTGATGTTACAAAAATTCTCACCCAGCTGAAAATTGAAAGGATTATTGAAAACACTATTATAAATGAAATCTAGAAAGTTCTAATCGATCCGATAACTGGAAAAAATACTCTGGGTCAAAGGTCATAAAAACGTTTTTTTTTGCAATTTTATCATAAAATTAACCGAAACAAAAATTGTAGATCAGGTGTCAAAATCATGTACTATTTATACACGCAATAACTGACTGTGATACTACATCTGCATTTTTTAGGAGGATTATAACAACTCTTTTTAAAATGTATGTATGCTATTAGGTTGGGATAGTTCTAAAAATATAGGGCACAAGCCAATTTAGCATTATTTCCCGACATATAATAAAGCTTTAACATGTCACGTTTTTCTTAGAACCTAAATTGTGGCATTATAAAAATTATTTTTTAATTTATCAAAAAATAATATTTATATTCCTTACTTTTACTTTGACAGATGCAAAAGCCACACACAAATGAAAACCACAGCCAACCCTTCAGGAAATGCCAGATAATAAGAGGAATAGCGTTAAATTTCGCATTACAAAATGCATCGAGAGAGATCGAAATATTTTTGAACATTTGTTATAAGAACAAGTCATTATTCTCAATTTATTCAATTCGTTATTTTAGTCTATTATTGTTCAATTGTAGTATTTAAATTCCCATTGTTACCAAATAAAATTGTGTTGTTAATGTCTTCATTGATGATAGATTTTATGAATAGAAAGTTCGGAATTGCAATTGAGGTATATATCAACTTGAGATTTACCAGACGAGTAAAAGAATGGAAAGAAAAATCCAGGTCCGTATTGAGAAAAAAAAGTTGATGGCGGCCCTCTAGTTGCGAAACGTCGTATTACAAATTATATACTGCCAAGTTATAGAGCATGAAAAACAGCTGTGAGAAAGTGTCCTCTTTCCTTTGGTATCTTTTAAAATGAATCCAATGAAAATAAAAATCTAAAATTTGGTTTTTTCGAAATATCTCAAAAACCGAAAACCTTTTCAAATATTTTTTTGCGGCATATTGTTGCGCATATTAATACACAACTTTTTCCTGATTCAACCGACCCTGTATTTCTGACCTTTCCCGAGTTGTCCATGTTGGCCTGCGAATTTGGGACACCCTGTACACTACCTTTGAGGTGGCGTGGAAACGTCTGCATATTATTATGACGATTGAAACTCTTTCAACTTTTTGAATCGTTGTATCCCAAAAACAGTGGCTTTAAGGAAAAAATTATCTGAACATTTTTTTATAGATAATTATCCGATTTACAATTTTTTTCTGAGCTAATTTAATGTTAAAATTCACTGTTCTGCTGAAAATCGCGGAAAACCCGTTTTCGTGACCTTTGACCCCGAGTAAATTTTTTTCTAGGTGTCGGGTCGATGATAACTTTTTGGATTTTATTTCTGATGGTGTTATGAACAATCCTAGCAATTTTCAGTTGGGTGCGAATTTTCGTAATCTCGGATGTCTAAATAGACTATTTCTTCGCCTAATGAAATATTCGCCATCTGGATGCAGTGAATAGAGATAGATAGAGATTGGTGAATTCACTTCCTATCCAGTGAACGGTCCCAAATCTCTTGATTTCGCCTACTTCGATAAACGCGTCAAACGTGACATTGCGTGGGTGAATCTCGCTAAGTGAAGCCGCGATTTCAACTAAACTTACAGGTTACTGCAGGTGTCAATACAAAAGTATGAAATATTCTATTCTGTATTACGTCTTATTGTTTCTAACAATTCCATGTAGCCATTTTTCAATGAGTTTGATGAGAATATGTATGATTGAAAGAAAATTCTTCAAATATCTTTTGATTGTTTCAAATCAAGGATTTTTCTGCTGAAACAATTGAAGAGTAGCACCACCAGGTTTTATTTTCATCATTCTGTGAATATTCAATTATCCACCCTACACTTTCTCCACCACATACTTCCTCCGATTGCAGGATACGCGTACATGAATGGTGATGTCGGCCAGCTGTCTTCGGGGGCGGCGTATATCGCCGCCGCCGATCCGATCGCCGCGACGGTCGGTGGGCCTGTCCACCATCATCCCGAGTACCTGGTGGCGATCAACGGAGTAGCTGAAGGGGCTGAGGGACACAACGCGGCGATGGCAATGACACCACCCTCAGCTCCCCACGATGCCGCCACTTCGTCATCTCAGCAGGCCGCCTACCCCTTGCCACAGCTTAAACAGATGCTTTCGCAGCAGTTGGAGTACTATTTCTCTAGGTAGGCAGTGGGATATGTCACGTGATCACCAATATGGCGGTCATCTTGAAAGAATCATAAAGAATGGGCATAAAGTGGGGACATTTTCAAATATAACGAAAAATGATATTCGAAAATGTTGATCGAGTCGATTTAATATAATTTGAATATGTATACAGGGTGTCTGGAAAAATGTGGAAAATCTCTTGGATTCATATAAAACCTGAAAAACAATATGATAAGTTCCTTTAATATTATATTGTGATCTTGATAAGGGCACATTTCATATTTGTATCAAATGAGATAAAAATAAAAAATACACTAAAAATTAAAATATCAACATGAATTATCACATAATTTCTATTCATAATTCACCAAATTTCTATTCATAATTCACCAAATTTCTTGTTTGTCCAATGTCCTGTCATGGAATGATCATGTGCAAAATTGCTTCACTAAAGCTAGGTTTTCTGTTTTGTGCAAATAGCTACTTCACACCTCAAGAACGTCTCATGATTAACGAAGCACAGATTCGACCTGTAGTGGAGTATTTTGAGCATATTTGGAGATCAGCTCTTGAACATACGCTTAAGGCTCCTGGATTCTATCTAGAGGAGAGCTGTTCATCTGCTTGGAGACCCTATTCTCACAAAGGCATTGACCAGTTCAAAACATCGCATAAAAGTAGACTATCTCTACCTTTTCTATAGATATTTTCATGGTCGATGATCAAGTGAGATCACGTCTATCATTCCAGTACGAGCTATTCTGAGCAGGCAGACCAGACAAGCACTGACATCCTTTTATTGTCAAGCTCAAGACCTTTAGAACTTCTCTCTCTGAATTCTTTTTTTTATCGAACGCTAAATTGTGAAACTTATTACTGAGTGAGTTTTTTTCTTATGCCTATAACATCCAAACAATACAATGAATTACAAGTAAATAAAACAATCAATTATTAAAATAGCCTAGTTGTGTACAAGTGTCATCGATCATTTTAATAAAGTGACTGGTTTTGTATAGGATCATTTGAATGAAAATCTTTTTCAAAGTTTTTTTAAACGATTCAATGAAAGATTTCTAATGTTCACAGGAAGAACTGAAAAAATATACTCCAATGGATTAGCTCTTTTCTAATATCATTTAAAGTCTATGGTTAGCAGAAAGAAGATAAAGTGCTAGATAAATCCTCTCGAGGGAAAGACTAACTTCATCAGGTAAATAAACCAACAAATATTACCAAAGTTAGCTAAAGTGTGGACAGTGCTATAAGCTATATCCACGTGAAAAAAACTATCTTGTGGAATGTGTGAAGTCGAAGAAATTTGATGATAAATATTTCATATTTACATCTGAATCGATCGATTTCATCCTTATCATCACCAAGGATCAGTACACACTACACTACGAAGTATTATAAATCAAAGACTAAATAACATTGAAACCGATAATGAATAGATTGTCGATAGGATTGAAGCAAATGAGAGAAAACAAAAAGAAAACAGCATTATTATTTTTGGGGTTGATACACAGCCCGACAGCATATCTGCAGTTTCAATCTGCCAACTAATCAAAAACACGGTAGATGTAGAAATTACTGCATCTGACATGAACAACTTCTATAGCCTTGGAAGAAACAAAAATGCACCTATAAATATTGAATTCCTGTCATATTTTCGCGTAGTATGGTTACTACTAGGGCACCCCCTTGTCACATGCAAGGGTGGCCCGTTTGGGTTAAGCTTGGCAGCGAGATGGGAGATCAAGTACGATTGACCACTATCAGCATTGCAGCAGAAAAACAATGCATTTCAGTAGAAAAAATAACAATTTATTAAATATATTTGAAAATGACAAGATTCGAAAGTGACCAAAGTGAATAAAAGTGAAAGTGTATAAGTTAATTTAGTGAATAGTGAATGAAATTGGTGTACTAAATAAGAGTTAGGTATCATCCCTGGACCTAACTGTAACTGACGGGGCCAACACACAATTGAAAGGCGCACAAAGTAACAATAGACATTAGTACTTACATTATGATTGCTGCAAATTGTACCACCTTGGTCGAGGAGATGTGTTTGCCCATATTCATCCTGTCGGGATCGGTTTCTCTGGTTTCGGTTGGAAGTGTCGTCGGTTTCCCGCACTTCTCCAATAGCTCTTTGCAGAATGACTGCCCAAGGATGAATCTCTCGATATCACCGTTTGAGAAGTGTATATCACTGATTCTTGCAGATTCAGCAAAAAAACTCTGCTCGCCCGGGTGTAACGGTTATAATTTTGATAACGCAAGTTTTGGATCTTGACCCAATTGAGAACCAAACTTTGCTTTATAAATAATAAACTATTATATTCGAGATCGTGAGCTAATTGAATTAATAAACTACCTTGTACTGAATGTTTCTTACTTTGGAATAAATGAATTGATCGATTTGAATTGTGATTTCCACCCTGATATACCGAGCGTGACAATATCTCACCAAATCGACAGTCCTGAAGAATACAAAAAATTGAAAGTATCGAAGATATCCATTGCGAACGATTTAACTCTGAAACAAACGGAACAAAACAGGATCCTGATAAAACATCTCTTCCTTGCAAAAGGGGACCAACAAGAGAAATGCTATATCAAAAATAATAAACTGCATGCTGGCAAGAAAATCTACACAGTGGAGGACCTTGGGAAGGCAGCAGAAGCTGCAGAAACTGAAAAACAAACACAAAGTGTACCTGGAACTCCAACACCGAATCATACTACCACAAAAGCAAAGTGCAATTCTGAAGTTTTACCTCTGGGAGTCAAACCCAAAAATACACCGGCTCAGAAGCGAAACAACACTACTAAGGAAGCAGAAAACATTGGAAAATATAATAAGCCACTGACTGAGAAAGTCAAAACCCGCTCTATATCAATGACGAAGTAGTATATACAGGGTTATTCACGTCAAACGACACAGAAAATTGTGGCTAAGTCGTTCGATTTTTCGAATGTTTCGGATTTGGGACAGATAGACGACTATTAGGGGTACATTTTAAAATTATTGTCATGATATACAGAGTATCCCAAAAAAATTAAATGTATCAAAGTTGTGTTTTTTAAATGGAATGCCCTATATATTTTTTCTTTTTCGGATTCTACGATGAAAATAAAGGTGACACTTATAAATGTTCATCATATTTAAACGTTGAAGTTCTCGAGATATTTTGAATTTTGTGAAAATGTAGTCATCTTTTTGAGGATTCAATTTTCAATGGTTGTTGAACTTTTTTTTACCAAAGTCAATTTGGAGATGAGTAATGGATCAACTTTCGTGTCACAAGTATGGAGAATTGACTAATGTATACAAGGTGGTCAAAAATTAACACTGAATTATTGCTACTTTCGAATGGTTATAACTTCATTATTTCAAATGGAACACCCTGTATTTCATCACGAGGACAGATGTGAAATTTTATTCTATAACTAAAACTAAAACTATTATACTTCCCTATGGCTAACTCTACACATTTTCATGAAAATACCCCTTTTTCAGATTTCGAACCCACCTTCGTCAATTTCAATATTCATCAAGTTACATTAGGTGATTTTATGAATGGAAAAAATCAACGAAACTACCAAAGCTATTTGTAAGTTCAGAGCTAAGATTTCAGGAATATAACATTATTATTCATTACAAAAATTGTTCAAAATATGACCAACAATTCGAATAGGATTAAATAAAATGAAAGGAACTATAAATGAAATGGAAAAACCAAATTCAATTGAACAATGAAGTGTTCAAAGTGGTGACCGTCTGACTCCAAACACAAACGTATTCGTTTTTTAAAACATTCAGCAACTTTTGCCAATATTTCTGGATTTATGATTCTGAATGCTTCTATGATACACTCCTTCATATTATCTGGTGTCGTTGGTGGTGTGTTATAAACAGTTCCTTTTATGAATCCCCATAAAAAGAAATCCGGAGAGGTCAAGTCGGGTGACCGTGGGGGCCAATTCTGGAAAACGCTTCTTCCAATCCAACGATTTTGGAAACGAGCATCTAAAAACTCCCGAACGTCACGATGAAAAAGTGCGGGAGCTCCATCCATTTGAAGCCACATCCTTGTTCTTATGTCCAACGGAATGTCCTGCAATAGAATCGGAAGTTCATTCATAAGAAATTGTAAGAATAGTGCGCTATCTAAATGTTGTTGGAAGAAAGACGGGCCAATTAAATATTGCCCCATGATTCCACCCCACACATTCACTGACCACCTATGCTGATTATTCATCACTCTGAATTGATGTGGATTGGAATCAGAATAATAATGGAAGTTATGCCTGTTGACAGATCCATTATTGTGGAACGTACACTCATCAGAAAACAGAACCAAATCAAAAAAGATATCGTTTTCTGCAACTTTGTCTAACACCCACACGCAAAACTCAACGCGATTTTCGAAATCGGTTTGAGACAGTTCTTGATGAAGCTGAATTTTATAATCATGGTAATTATGATTCTTCAGAATTCTGGAAACGCTTGCTTGACTGATATGCATATTATCAGATACTTGGTTTTGGCCTATAAGTGGATTCTCGATTACTGACAGAATAACTGCTAATTCGACTTCCTCATTTCTTGTCACAGGCTTTTCTCTTCTTGGTTTTCCGTGCAAAACACTTCCAAATCGTTTTAATTGAGTCAATAATCTTTCGAAAACGGCTTTGTTAGGGTGATTTCGGTTAGGATACCTTTCAGCGTAAACACGAGATGCCAATAAGCAATTTTGCAAACATTCCCCCAGAACGAAAATCATGTCTATCCGTTTTTCCTTTGGATAAACTCCCATTTCAAATATTAAACAGAACAAAAAACGAACTCCTACTGCAAGTCGATTCGCAAAAACAAACAATTCTTAACTGACAGCAAGAAACAATAGTTTTGTTTCCATATATTAATATTTGTAATTGTCAAAACACCACAGGTAACTTGATGAATATTGAAATTGACGAAGGTGGGTTTGAAATCTGAAAAAGGGGTATTTTCATGAAAATGTGTAGAGTTAGCCATAGGGAAGTATAATAGTTTTAGTTAGAGAATAAAATTTCACATCTGTCCTCGTGATGAAATACAGGGTGTTCCATTTGAAATAATGAAGTTACAACCATTCGAAAGTAGCAATAATTCAGTGTTAATTTTTGACCACCCTGTATACATTAGTCAATTCTCCATACTTGTGACACGAAAGTTGATCCATTACTCTGCAAATTGAACTTGGTAAAAAAAGTTCAACAACCATTGAAAATTGAATCCTCAAAAAGATGACCACATTTTCACAAAATTCAAAATATCTCGAGAACTTCAACGTTCAAATATGATGAACATTTATAAGAGTTACCTTTATTTTCATCGTATAATCCGAAAACAAGAAAATATATAGGGCATTCCATTTAAAAAAACACAACTTTGATACATTTAATGTTTTTGGGATACTCTGTATATCATGACAATAATTTCAAAATGTACCCCTAATAGTCCTTATCTGTCCCAAATTCGAAACATTTGAAAAATCGAACGGCTCAGCCACAATTTTCCGTGTCGTTTGACGTAAATAACGCTGTATAAATATTTTTGTTATTATCACATATCATTATTATTATTATTATTATTTCTTAGGTATTACCTACATAAATTTAGGTCAAATGTCCAATCCTCATTTGATGTATTCAATTTCTGTAAATTTTAATAAGTTTAAATAATTTTTACTGCTTTTTCGGTTAGGCATTAACGATAGATCAAAACATTCGAGACTTTGATATTGCTAGTATTATTTTATTTTATCTGGTACATAAGAAGGAAATGAAATATTAAGGGTTAATGAGGGCAGTCATAATTTCAAAATAGTCAACCATAATATGCGTTCAATAAATGCGAATTTTGATGAAATATTCTTTTATTTGCTGTGAAAAGCTATAGTACAAACATATTACAATCGAATCTCTCGAACGTTTTCGGCAACAATTGCCATTATCAGGAGGAATTCCTGAAAAGTGAATTATTATTTGAAGAGTTTTTATAAAAATTAAACTTTATTGAGGTTATACTTTTATTAGTTGAAAATTTGGAAATAACTCACTTGTCAAAAATCTTTACAAAAGATCAGCATAGACGATGAATTGCCCCCTCAACATACAATTCGTATCGAAAAAATGAAAACGATTACCATAATAATTATTGAAGTTAGAAATGGCATCCTAACAATTAGTAGGTGCTTCCACTATAGAAGGGGAAATGACGACTGACAAATAACAATGAAGTACATGACATTAGATATGATATATGACAGACGACAGGCATACATACATTATTTTGATTTTTTAATGTAATGACAAAGAGAACATGGAACACTGGAAGTTGACAAATTGATTACGAACAACCTATGACCTTGAAAAACATGTACAACCTAAAATGGAATGTGGGAAAATTTAAATTGTAAATATTAAAAATTTTGCGATGAAGATAAAGCAATAAAATTATTTGAAATGTCACACATGTTAAGAACTCAGTTTGTTAATGAGAATGTATATAAAGGTTGAACTATTTGTGAAGATGCGTTTGAATTTTCTTTCCAATATTTGAAGATATGATTGAAACGTGTTTGATTGAGATGTATTTGGGTATTTAGACAATTATTATTTGAAATTTCATTCGTGATTTCCAAATCTTCAAGAAGATCAAGTTGTAAATTATAACCATTGACGTTGTGTTGGATTTTTATACAAGTTTCAAAATCGAAGTTGTGGTTGCTAGATTTTATATGTTCAACGTAACTAGAAGTTTGTGGTCTATTTAAATGTTCACGGGTTCTAACAGAAAGTTTTCTAGACGTTTTTCCAATATAAGTACTATTGCAATAGGAAAATGACAATCTTTATACAGGGTGCCCGTTTTTCGAGCTTTACCATGGGGATCTCAGTTATAATAAGAGATACGAGGTCGGTTAAATTGGGGCAAAGTTGCGCAATTTTATGCTGGACAACTATGTGAAAAAAAATTCATGTATATTTTTTGATGATTTGAGTATATGTCAAACAATAAAAAATCCCATCCAGTCAATTATAACAGGTTCAGGAATACTTATAACAGATAAAAAGGAAATCGCAAATGAATTCAATGAAACTTTTGCTAACGTGGGTAAAACACTAGCCAATAAAATTATAACTGATTTGAATTATATTGCCAGAAAAAATCTTACCCAGAATTAATTCGTGCTATTTCCCACTAATGAAAATGAAATCAAAGCGGTTATTGGATTTGAAATCGGTTCTGACTACAATTCACAATCACGCTTCAGTGGCCAACATTAACTCTATTATTAATGAAACTATCCTGACACTACTGCAGCTTCAATCTAATAATACTAAAATAATTTTCATCTGGGTTAAGGGTCACTCAGGTATAATCGGAAATGAGAAAGTTGATAAAGCAGCGAAAGATGCCACCTCTCTTCAACAAATAAATCATATGTTTACCCCTCAAGACACAATAAGCCAGTCCAGAAGATCAGTGAGAACACGCTGGGAGAAACTTTGGGAAGACTTTGTATCCTCTTCCAATAACCCTTATGTATCCATTCAACCTCAGCTTCCTCGGAACATTCCGCACCTAGCTAATTTCAAAATATCACGTGTTTACTCCTCTACTATAACGAGAATGAAATTAAATCATGGGGGTTTTCCCGCACATTTGGCCAAAATTGGAGTTGATATATCCCCTATATGTCCTTGCAATTACTCATTTGAAGCAGATATCAATCATTTGATTTTCACTTGTAATCTTCATAATACACATCGATCAGAATTTTTGAATAAATTAATCACCCAAGGTTTCCAGCTACCAACAAGTGTCACTGTGCTGTTAAGCACATTCAAACAAGATATTCACAAAACGATTTTGGAATTTCTGTCCAAGGAAAAAATAACAATATAACTAATTAAAGAAAAGTCTGTGGCAAAAAAAAAACTTTTGTTTTGATGACAAACCACAAAAAAAACTTGCTATAAAGAGTGAAAATCACCTGATAATCCGAAACCAAATAGTATGAGGTATTTTTGATTTGAGATTCCCAGAAATCTGCAGGCACACTTTTCCTAATAAAAATTGGTATTTCTTTCCCCTGTATCTATATTGTGACTCATATATTGATGTATTCAAATTCTAAATCCAATGGTGGATTTTTGTCATCAAAAAAATTGATCGTTTTCGAATTATATAGAAAACATATTCTCACACTATTTCTACTTGGGTTCGTTAATTTAAACACTCATCACAAAACTGAACAATTTATTTCACCAAACACTCGGTATACAATTCAATGAACACTTCGATATTCGCTTCGATCACTATACAAGTCTCTATGATCACAATACTAGATTTCTTTCTAATCTGACTGTCCGCGACTCTGCGGTCCTTTATATAGGTACAAAACATTAATTCTCGAGAAATTAAAGAAAGTTCTAAGAATTGCCGTTGATTTTCGGCAATAAATCATCCGCTAATGCCTGCTAATTAGGTACGCGGCGACCGATGTTATCGCAAAGCCATAAATCACAGCCAGTCGCGCGCCGCCGAGATAATGGTTTTCCGTATTTTTGGAATACAGCACGGTCCGTAACAATATTATTTGTACATATACATTGTTTTTATTACAGGGAAAATTTAGCAAATGATACATACTTGTTGTCGCAAATGGACAACGACCAGTATGTCCCTATCTGGACTGTGGCCAACTTTAATCAAGTCAAGAAACTCACCAAAGACATAAAATTGATTACTGATGTTCTGAGGGAATCACCTAATGTTCAGGTTGACGAAGAGGGGGTTAAGGTCCGTCCTAATCACAAGAGATGTATAGTTATTCTGAGGGAGATCCCTGATAACACACCAATTGAGGAGGTAAAGGTATGTGGCGAAATTTTCTATATCTATTGCTATTAACACATCGGAACTAAAATACCTATCATTAATTATTTCATTCATACCTAATTTCATGTCATGCAAAAATAATGACCTAAATCATTTCTCAAAAATTCTACTGGATCAGAAAACTAACGAATTGAACATATTTTTTTCAAGAAGTCAAAAAATCCCTGATGATCGAAAATATAAACAAAAAATCTTCATGGGCCCACCTTTGAATTGCTATAACTCCTTAGGGGGCATTACTGAACTCATGTTTATGTTTTTTTTACAACTTTCGTTCCTAGAATCTGCAGCTGAAATATTTATATGTATGATATACAAGAAATTAATATTTGTTTTTTTAACATTTCAACACTTCTAGATATAATTCCCAACTTTTGCTTTTCATATGACTGCCATATCAAACTCCAACATCAATTAGAACAGTGGATTTCATACGTCCATTGGATAGGTCTACTACTCTCGTTTACTATCATAATTTTTGTCATACTAAACATCGGAAGGCAGTAGTAACCCATTTTGATGAAGTGAAGTCCACATATTGTTCCATATTTTTCTATTAATTAAACAGATGGAAAATAATTTCAAACAGAAACGGAGATCAAAATATGAATAATATACAGGGTGTCCCATGCACTTGGTGATTTTAAATTTTTCCACAAGTTCAAGTTGAATAAATTAAATGTTCATCAGAATTATCAATTTAAACAATGTGGGATATTTTGAATAAAATGCATCTCAAATCAATATTATAGACATCCTGTATAAATACGTTACATTGAATTGTTCAGTTACTATCGCGCATCACTGGCCAGTTTCCTATGAATCTTGCCTTGTCTCTTTCTTTACTGATCTAGAAATTACAGACATCAACATGATTGTTCTGTTACCGGTTCAAGAATATTGACTGAAATAAAATATTTTTTAACTTTATTGCCTCTTAAAAATACAGTTTATGGCAAGATGAAGGATGACATATAAGTTGAAGCATAGAGTAAATATATATAAATAAGTATAAAGTGGTGTAGAATCATATTTTACAATTTTTAACAACACAGATAGAGAGACGAACTACTTATTTCAATAGTGGTGGTCGGTAACCTAGCAAACAAATATCGTGCTGACTCATTGACAATGAAAGAGCATAGTTTAAGTATATTCCATATAAAAAGCAATGGTATTTACAATATCGACAGTAGAATAAAAAAATTCAGAAATGCAGGTTTCATTGAACAGTATATGGGACAATTGCAGAAAATATGTTCAATAGTTTCGAATTGATTGAGTTTACGAACTGTGCACAACTCGTTAGGATTGTTAAAGTAAGTTGAACAATTGAGGGTTACTTGGATGGAAAACCAGAAAACCCATCTCAGCTGAACTATGCTTCTTGTGAATTTTATATGCATATTTAGGGAGATATATCACAGAGGAGAACCATACAAAATTGAAAAGGATGTATACATGGTTGAAAAGAAGTATATCTTGCTCATAAAGTTTGGCAGGATGTTTTCCAGGATTCAATAAGGTCTAGAGATATATTTTCCCATATAAGTCATCAGCAAGAATCTCCATAAAAAATGATTCGACTTGTACTACCCAATTATACTTCGGATCACAGTTAGTAATTTGGCATTGCCGTTAGAAAATTGAATGAGGTACTCGGGTATCATTCATTTAAAGAATTTTTATCAACCAGTTCAGCGTCCATTTGAAAATATAAGATATATTTTATATCAATTATTATCTTTTCAGAACCTGTTTTCTGGTGAGAATTGTCCCCGCCTCATTTCGTGCGAGTTCGCGCACAATGGTTCCTGGTATGTCACGTTCGAATCGGACGAAGATGCGCAAAGGGCGTACAGATACCTCAGAGAGGAGGTGAGGGAGTTCCAGGGTAGGCCCATCATGGCTAGGATCAAGGCAAAGCCGATGAACAGGCTACCCACTATGCCGGGAGCGACGGCAGCTGTCGCTGCGGCAGCAGTGAATGTCGGCGTCAAGAATGGTTATAGGTTAGTCTGATTATTTTTTATGTGCGTTGAACGAGGGCATCCTATAGGAGCATACAGATTGTAAAATACTCATATTTGTTCTCTACCTTGGATATCAGTTTGACCATAATAAAACACCAGCTATTTAGGTAACAATAATAGATGCTTTAATTTGGCAATACTATTTATAATCTAAATCTATTTGGAGGGCGAATAACACTACCACTGTTTGTCACATATCCTTTATGTACAGGGGGGCTGGAATTTGAGCCTCATCATTGGGATCTCGTAAACCGTAGAAGATACAGGGTCGCTTAAATTATGACAAAGTTGCGCAATTTGATGCCTAACAAAATGACGTTCTGAAACTTGAAATATTCCGCATACTTTCGGAGATATCCAAAAAAATCGAAATTTCATAAAACAGTTTTCATTTTTTTTCTGGCGTTTTTGAAGAAATTGATCAATATGAATAACACTTCATCATGGCAACTTTTTCTTCCCTACAAGATAAAGCTATCAAATTTGAAATCCGACGTTTCGTCTTTCAGAAACCATCATCATTTTTTTTTAAATACGGAACTGGATTTTTTATTAAATATTTTGTTTCATTTGGATAGCCCAAAAACAAATTTTGATTTTCAAATGTTTCGATGACAAAAATTGACATTTTTGAAACCTTGGGTTTTTCCTGATAAACCCTGGTAGAGGTTACACCTAGATTTTTTAGATTCATTTTTTAATGAGTTTTTTTTTAGTAATAGTAAACGCACATTCCAAATGGACTGAAGCGTTTCCAGTCATGTCAATCTCCTCCAAAGTAACTAAAGATTGCCTTCACAGTACTTCTGCCAGATTTGTGCTACCCCTAACGATAGTGTCAGATAATGCAACCTCTTTTGTTTCTGCAAAATTTGCACCAGCATGAATTTGTTATGTAATTTTGAATATTTGTGAAAAATAAGAATTACAAAAATCATACTACGGTGATAATAGGTCCTTGAGAGACATTTGAATCAAATTAAAAAATTGTATATTTTTGAAGGCCAACTTTTTGAAAACCGACAAAACGAAAACTTACAGGATTACCCAATTAGTAAGAAGGTAGATTTGTAAATATCCCCTGATCTGACAGAAAGAGTGTGCAGTGCAGTGAAACGCCCGAGAAAGGCAGTTAAACCAGTGCAACATTCAGTTTATGAATAACCAATTTTTTTGTAGGGGAGAAGTGTGATATATTGAGTTGATGTGGGATTTTTTGGGTATGAAAAGTGGCAACTGCGTGATTTCCCCAGAAGGTAAAGGTACAGGAGTGGAAAAGTCGCAGCAGGACGTAGTAGCATAGGCATTGGCGAGATAGTGTAAAATACCAAATAGTAATAAATGAAATTAAAGTATTTCAAAATATTTTAATTAAATATCGAAATGTCCAATATATTACACATATCTTAGGCACACTGTATAATTGATAGAAAAGGAGTCCTATCAAATTAAAAATTATCAAACACAGTATGAGTTTGAATAGAAGATAGATCACGAGCAGAAAAATCGTCTTTCCTGGCAAATACAACGCATAACATATAAGCTTGTAGTCCATGCAACGATTCACACAGTGAATGCAGAATGCAAACGACTATTTTATTCTAGGATGTGACAAAGTTCACATCAAGATAGGCACACTAAACTTAACAACGTACAGACTGGTTTCGGACTTGGTCCTCATCGAATTCTAACTGAGTTTGATATTTTTAATTGGATAAAACTTTTACTTTCAATTTTTATACTTCGTCCAATTCATGACTTTATGACTCTTTCTGGTGCTGGCACCATATGCAGTTTACAGGGCCTGGTTCAGGTTTTCTGCTGTAATTATTCAATGTATCCAGAAGTTATGATAATGGTCAACTGAATTGTTAATCACAATAGTCAAAAGACGGATGTGGTGGCTTGTGGACCATTAGTTGCTGACAACGAAAACTGCCAGGTGTTATGATAATTAACTTCCTGTCCAGTGATTATTGAAATTATACAGCGTGATAAACAAAACTCATGCTGAATATAATAGAAATAAGACTAACGGTTAATTTCGTAAACTTTGGATTTTATTTCACTCTTTATACAAAGTCCATTGTCGCGTTATTGCAATATTTACATCCGGTAAGCTTGCCAGACGTCTAGACAAATGAGAAGCGACGATTTTTCTTCCTTCATATTAATTTGTTATTAATTTTTACCAAAAATATCACAATAGTACTTTTTGCATGAAATATTGAATATTGATCCTGATTCAGAATCCATAATCGTTCTTCTGTGAATAAAATCCCTAATTGTCCTTTTTTTAAAATGGGTCCATTAAATTGGTCGCAGTTGGCCACGATAACAGCCAAAAAATATATTCATTCTATTGTTGGTAACTTCGATCATACAACAGACTAGATGAATAACGCTCTATCCTCACCACAGTAGTTGTTTGAAGCCAACATCTAAATGAGTTACTAGGGTAACCTCATTCGAAAACAAGGATAGCAATAACAAATTCCCCCAGTACCAGTGTCTTGCTGTTTTGGAAGGGGCTGAATTCTAAATTATTGAAATCACAAAGCTTCTCGTAAATATTAAATAATAAAATAATAAACTTCTCACTTTGTTTTCATCTGAAGTTTCGAGTGACATATAAAATCTTCATAACTGCACTAATTCAAAATTTGATAATGTTAAATTGGAAATTGCATTATTGTTATGGAATATAATTTTTTTATGAATCAAAACTCTATTTGGGGGTTCATTTTGAGATGATTCTTCTCTTTCAATATTTCGGTCTTCTGATATCTCTTTGAATACAGTACTGGAATAATAACAAGATTGCTACGGTAAAATGTTATAAGGTAAATATTTTCGTGCACTATTCAATGAACCTCGAATCTTTGTTGCGTTCTCTTTCAATTTCCTTAAATATGGGCTTAGCATTTACTCTGAGAACTTTTTTACCACTTGGGCCAACCATTATATCACTTATAGTGAAATGATGCGAGCATACTCTTGCATCTTCAAAAATAGTCTCTTTTGCAATAATATGTTTCCATATATCTACTGAATTATCATCTCGGGAAAACCTGAGAATGTTAATGTACAAATTACCACAAATTATTATTCATATTAGGATGGGTAAATGATTTTTATACAACGAATGATACGACACTGGTAACTCACCTATGAAATGATGTGTTCTTATCACCACTTTCAAATTGTCTTTTACACATCACAAAACGTTTCACCATTTTTCAAATTGGTATTGAATAGATTGAACAATGCTTATATGGTTGAATCTCATTAAAATTTTCACTCAAACTGGAAATATGTCGATTCAAACAAAATTCAATTCGAAAACGACACGTTTCGCGGTGTCACTGTTAGCGTTAGGTTGAATATCCGATGGACCAAAATAGCGGCGTTGACGCATTCACCAAAAATAACGCAATATCCAGAAAGACGTGCTATCTATAAAACACTTATCTTTGAATGTGGCACTGTATTATATGAAGAATAATGAATACATAGCTGTTGATATATTTATCTGACTCATACAATATGTCCGTAAAGTATGGAACAAATTCATTTTTAGCTAAACAGGTCATTTTAAGAAATAATCCTGAAACACGTTGATTTTTGATGTCAATTCACCGTATTTTAAAATAATAATCTAATATACAGGGTGAATTACGTTCGAGTAATGACGTCACCGTCATTTTGTCTCAATTTTCGGATTACTCTAGCTGAGCTGATTCCAGAAATGTATCACATGTTGATTCCAATTGTTACAGGGTGGACAAAAATACAGTAGTTGTGTGTGTGCTATAAAGTAACGCGTAACATTCTTTATTAGGTAAAGTAACAATATTATCAAAAATACTTATTGTCTAGCGGTAATTGGTTCAAATGTAACACCCCATGTTTGGTACTTGTGGTCTAGCAGACAGAAAATGTTTTACTGAGTTTTGAAGAAGATGCGCACACTTCTGTTCGTAAAGTTAGTCGCGGAATCGGTGTTGGCAAAACAACGGTACACAAACTATTGAAGCTTGTAAAATGGCATCCTTATAAAATCAAACTTGTGCAAGAATTAAACGAAGATGATCCCGATAGACGACTCCAATTTTGCGTAGAAATGATGGGTAAATGTCACCGAGACCCTCTCTTGATACAAAACATTATTTTTTCTGATGAGTCCACTTTCACGTTAAATAGTGAGGTTAACCGTCAGAATTGTAGATACTGGACAAAATAAAACCCCACTGGATGCGTGAGCATCATACACAATACCCTCAAAAGGTAAATGTATGGGCTGGAATTGTACGAAATCGAATCATCGGACCCTACTTTATCGAAGGTAATTTAAACGGGGCAAAGTACCTTGAGTTTTTAAGGGGGTATCTCGTACCTACTTTACGTAATTTGTTTCCCAGCAGACGTAATCCTGCAATTTTTGATGAAAGTTTATGGTTTCAATAGGATGGTCACATTGTGCTGTAGATGTTAGAAGGTACGTAGATGAAATTTTTCCGAACAGGTGGATTGGTAGACGTAGACCCACTGAATGGCCAGCGAGGTCACCAGATTTAAATCCTTTGGATTATTTTCTGTGGGGCCATCTGAAGAATGTTATTTATAAAACGAAACCAGCAAATATTGAAGTTGTACAAGAGAAAATTCGAACAGAAATAAACAATATTACGCAAGAAACCATACACAAGGTTCAACAAGAATTTGTACACCGTTTGGATTACTGTCAAATACAGCAAGGGCTGCAGTTCGAACATTTATAAAGTCATGTATTCCAGCATATTCTGTCCCCTAGACAATAAGTATTTTTGATAATATTTTTACTTTACCTAATAAAGAATGTTACGCGTTACTTTATTAGCACACACACAACATCTGTATTTTTGTCCACCCTGTAACAATTGGAATCAACATGTGATACATTTTTGGAATCAGCTCAGCTAGAGTAATCCGAAAATTGAGACAAAATGGGGGTGTTCCATTTAAAAAAATGACGGTGACGTCATTACTCGAACGTAATTCACCCTGTATATTAGATTATTATTATTTTAAAATACGGTAAATTGACACCAAAAATCAACGTGTTTCAGGATTATTTCTTAAAATGACCTGTTTAGCTAAAAATGAATTTGTTCCATACTTTACGGACACAGTGTATAATAAGTATATAATGAAGGATATATATTTGGGAACAATAAAAAATGTGGTTATGGGCGGTTGATTATCATTTTCAAATATTACGATGTGACAACCTCTGTGGGGGAAAACATATGAACATGAATTTCATGTTGACTTCAGACAATTTGGAGTGTTACTATTCTAGTGGGTTTGTTGTTCAAAGGTTGGTACACATTTAAAATACCTATACAATAAAAAAAATTCAAAATCGGTCAAATAATAACGATTTAACGGGGGTGATTTCTCAAGGTGGACACACTATATGTAGATATATAAAAATAAATACTATTGTTTTACAATTACATGTGTCTTGAGATTTTTTATAATCATTATATATTTATTTCACTAAATCAGAATGGTATGTTGATTCGTATTTCTATTTTTCAGAGTCACCCCACCTCCTACAGCAGTATATGATCCAGCAGCTTATCCTCCAGGACAACAAAGGTTTATCTATGCAAATGGTACACCGGGTCAGCCTGTTCCATATAATCAAGTTATTTATGTAAGTTATATCAATCATTAGATGAAATAACCTTATAGTTATACCAGATGATTAGGCACACCTTTGAAAATAGCCAATTTGATCCATAATTTATCAGTCAAGGCAATAAAGAGATAATGAATCATTAACATGTTAGCAAATAAGTGAGAACACAATAATCTCCGGGTAGGCGATAAAATGTTTTCCTTTTAGTACAAATTCAAGATATTTCAATGATTTACTCTAGTCTTGTAGGAGATCTTGTTCTTTTTGTGATTGGATGTTGGTTAGATCTTGTTCTTATTGATAATATGTTAAAAACGTTATTCGGGTTTGGATATGCCATATCAGGTCAACCAGACCTTCAACATAACATGTTCATGTATTTGGTATCAACTGTTTTTGATTTGACTGATGTCTACCGTAAAACTGCCAATATAATATATTATCAATCATTTGCATTCACTG
This sequence comes from Chrysomela aeneicollis, assembly GCA_029955515.1. NCBI lineage: Eukaryota > Metazoa > Arthropoda > Insecta > Coleoptera > Chrysomelidae > Chrysomela > Chrysomela aeneicollis. The sequence goes on along the minus strand of JARUHQ010000005.1, from coordinate 6,731,239 downwards.
TGAAGTGGTAGTTGTTTTCTGCTAGTTTTCTAACAGTTATTCAAACTTTGTTCCTTCTTTCCAATTCATGGTCTTTCGTTTGTATTTGCTACTTGTTCCTAGTCTCTGTAGTATGCTTTTTAACCAGGGTTTTCTAGGTAAGGAATTGTGGTTGATAAATTTTCTTTTCCAACGATATTTCAGTTTCAGGGTGAAATTTATTAGGAGTGGCAGATTTCAGGTTTTCAATAGTTTTTGTCTTACTGAATAGAACTAATATTTTCAATGATCCAATTAGAATTACGTCATTGTTGAATCAACTCAAGTTTAGAAAATGTTTTGGATCAGAACCCCATACATGAACCATTACTTGATATATGTTAGAATTTTTACTTGTAAGAGTGTTGACAGTTGAAGTATTTTTGGGGTGATGCAAAAATCCAAGCTCTGTGATATTGATTTGGTTATGTTGGTAACATTGACAAACTTTCTGATGTGGTACCCAGCATGGCATCTGGATCAGAATGACTAGTTCTTCCAAAGTACTGTCGTTTGTTTTTACGACGTGTTCAATTGCACAAGGTTCAATTCTCAGTATTATAAATCTCCAAATCGTCGTTGTCGTGCAGTTTGAAAATAAATTGGGGTATGGTGGATCTGTGGGACCGAGTGGATTTTTAGTAGTCCACAACCACGTCAACATATTTGTTGAACATGGTTTGCATGAGGAGGATTGTTAGATATATTAGGAAATTATATATCGATTCCTAGTGAAAATACCTCTACAACTTCGAAGTAACTTAAAATATTCTTAGAGTTGAAGCATACATCGGACCAGGGAAGTAGAAATTCCTTAGGTTGTTTCATTTGGCACATTTATGAGCTATATTTATTTGGTTTGGTGGTGTCTGAATCATTTCACAACATTATTCCAATAATGTTGTGGAGATGACTTAGAGCTATTTATTTTCCTTTTTTACACCACCACTCCACTTAGAGTTTTTGGCTATTCCCTTTGATACTATCTATTAAGTTACACTGTAATCATATTTTATAATTGTAGTTCCCTGATGATGGAATTATATTAAATTCCGAAAGCTTGGATAAATTTAACAGAGTACACGTTCACTTTATTGCTGCAATACCCCACTATTTTTGAGTTTGTCTCCTCAAAATAGTGGGGTATATACACTGTGTCCAAGATAAGAATGAACAGCATGGGGATATCGGAAACGGTAAGTGATACGGGGTCGATTAAATTAGAGAAAAGGAGCGCATTTATGTGCCTAATAATATGACATTTAGAAAGTTTTAATATTCCAAGTAGTTTCGGAGATATCCGAGAAAAACCGAAATTTGAGAATTTCGTTTTTATTTTAGCTTTATTTTCAAAGGAAATGTAAAACAAAGAACACTTCGCCATGGCCATTTTTAAAAACTACACGATAACATAAGCAGAATTTTTCTGCGACGTTTCGTCTTTTAGAAAACATCATCAACTTTGTATTTTTATAAGGGCCGAAACTATAGTATACCCTGTATACGACTCCATTTCTCATTGTTAATACAGCAATGTATCACACATTTCGGAAGCATTTCTCGCGCAAAATGTAATTTAGTGATTCCTTAATTTGTTTTTCTTCAATTTTAGATAGTAGGCGTCTGAATATTGATTTACTAGGTTGTCGCCTCTCTGGATACTTATTAGAGTACGCACGTTCAGCATCAACACAATTTCTTTGGCGCAAAATGTAACATGACAACATATCAAATTTTTCAGTATTCGAAAAGCTGCAGTTTTCCATTTTCAACACAAATTAGGTAGGTAACGAGATGTGAGAGTAGGAACGGTAATATGTCAAAAATTCTACCAAACTACAGTATTATTATGACAACAGAACATAATGTGGTCATTTTTTCCAGCGCCTACTATCTAAAATTGAAGAAAAACAGATTGAGTAATCATTAAATTACATTTTTCGCGAGAAATGGTTCCGAAATCATATTGTGTGATACATTGCTGTATTCACAATGAAAAACGGAGTCGTATACAGGGTATACTTTAGTTTCGGCCCATATAAAAATAAAAAGTTGATGATGTTTTCTAAAAGACGAAACGTCGCAGAAAAATTCTGCTTATGTTATCGTGTAGTCCTTAAAAAGTGACCATGGCGAAGTGCTATTTGTTTTACATTTCCTTTGAAAATGAAGCTAAAATAAAAACGAAAGTCTCAAATTTCAGTTTTTCTCGGATATCTCCGAAACTACTTGGAATATTGAAACTTTCTAAATGTCATGTTATTAGGCACATAAATGCGCTACTTTTCTCTAATTTAATCGACCCCGTGTCACTTACCGTTTCCGATATCCCCATGTTGTTCATTCTTATCTTGGACACAGTATATATATAATTATAAAAGAAATAGAACTGTATGTTAGAGAGTTCAGATAGTGGGGTGGTTATAAAATCCTGTACACCTCCTCGTTATCCTTCCTAGGCCCTTTGATCCATTGTAGCGATTAGCCACGAACCAGGTGACCCGGTGAACCTACGTAGCCTCATGGGTAGCCTCTGAGGAGTATCTCCTGAGCCCAGACCTTCACGGCTCCGGAGTTATTTCTTTGGCCGGGAATAAATTGTTCATAGGGCTGCAGAACCCGTCGAAAGCCAAAACCATGGGCTGAACCATTGGGTATTTCAAAAACCGGATGACCATCGATACCCGGTAGGGCAAATGGCGACTTGATTCTCGCCCTATCGTAACAGGCCCGCAAATCTAAGAAATAGGTTTCGGAAAGGAACAAGAATACCTTGAAAAATGTCCCACTGTACCCCCAAAAGGATAGAGCTGACTCACCTTTCCTTAGGATGGCCTGGTTACCACGAAACTCACACTGATACTGATCGAACCGATCCATTTTTACAAAGCACCTTTTCTCTGTCATGTTGACACTAGGAGTAGAAGTTGAACGTACCAGAAGAATAAATGTTGCGCACAAATGATTCATTTATACTTCCTGTATTCGAATCTACCCGTGATTAATATGTGATCAACCTCTGATCACTGAACTTAATTGGATCAGGTTGGGTATTCCATGATTGAAGTAGAAAAATGATTGAAATGAATTTCCATGTGTAGATCCTATGATGGAAACTGGATACTTGTCAATTAGATAAAGACATAGACAATGACAATGGCATAAAATTGCTGTCTATATAATAATAAGTCAGTATTATTTTTTTAAATAAAACCTATTCCATAAGGAACATCAAAATTTACATTTATGCCATCAATCTACAAGGTATGTATTTATCCTCTTGATGAATATGTCAACTTTAACATAACCTCTGTATACAGCAATTGTTATAATTACTTCATTTTTAGAAAAAGATGCTTCACTCAGGTTATATACCACAACTTCTGAACTTCTCAAAATGTAGACTGGGATCATTTACTTTTACTGGTAAATTCCTAATATACAATCTTTGTTTTTAGGTATTCTACTCATGACTTTGTCAACCAATATGATTGAAATAGTGAACTTATGTCTATGAATCCCTTCCTGATTAAAATACTATAGAGAATATTGGAATTCATTATGATCAGGCCCTATGTTTAGAAAACTGATCTTATTAATGTACTGATTTGAGTGATGAGTATTCAAATAATGATTGAATTTTGATTGTTGACCAAGTAAGATAAAATTGGTCAAATTTTATGTTACAACCGTCAATAAAAATCCTCCATGAGGACCGGGAGGAGGACCCTAGAAAGAATAACCACATACTTGAGTACGACTCGACGGGTGGTCAATCATGTTACACAGGTGGTGGACACTTGTGCTTTCTACTAACCTCGAATATGGATGGAGGGTCAAATCATATATGGTTCAGATCTGGTTTGAACTTATTTTACTTTTCCAATACTTGAGATTATCAAATGGATCTATAAGGTTATTGAATATAATAATAAATGATGTATATCCCCAAAAATAACGTACTTACATGTCGCTTAAATCCTGCTAAGCAGATATTAATTCATTACCATATAAACATCCAGAAATGGTCCGATATAATGAATTATATGCTGTTGAAATTATCGAAGGAAAACTTACAACTCGCCATGCACTTGATTTCAGTAAGGATCAGGATAGAAAACAGAAGACCGGAGATCAGTCAGATGTCCGATTTCAGGAATCAGTCAAAATGTGATCCGTCGATTGATCACTGTCAACCCATGGTGCAGTGACAAAATTCCGAACACCTAACTCATGTTCGAGATGATTATGGGAAGTTGAATTGTTTGTGGGCAAGGTGGATATGGATATGGTGGAACGAGTCCCATTGAAAGGCACTAGAAATATTTGTAGGCTTCTGTCTACTTGATTATATATATATATAAGATGGGAGGGAAGTCTTTGCTGACCAGTGAGGAACAAAACTACTAGTATTGGGGCTTGCAGCAATGTCAGTGATTTACTCTTTTATATTAATCCAAGCTTTCGGAAATGTTTATTTCCATCATCAGGGAGACTACAAAAGTTATTAAAATGGTAAAATGTAACAGATTAAAATTCATGAAAAAGGTTACTTACAACAAATACGAGATTGACGACAAACAGGTTGTTATAAAATATGACAAACAGTAAATAACATTGTGAAGAACAATTGTACATGGATAAATTACATCTTAAAATTTGATTTAGGTTTGAAAAAACTCAATGTAAAACATCGAAATTGCAACAAGTAATTATTTCATCATTACGATGTGCACAAATGGAGGGAAAACGACTAACAGTGAGGTTAAATGTTCTCTTCTTCCTCTCACTCTCGCCATTCAAGCCACGTCAGTACCATAATTCAAAAGGTTGTTGGACTTTATGGTCCAGATGTTATATTCTGATTTAGCAAGAATAAATGAGAATGAGAAACGGAAGCGGAGTCCACTGTTTAACCTCAGCTAAATTTGGAAACCAAGATCATTGCCATCTAAATGAATTGGGGGTTGACGATTATTCCTACATTCAGCATCCATCATGAGAAGGTAAGAATAAATCTCACTTAAATGTTTAATGTCTGTTTTTTTATTCATGTTATTTTCTTCCTGATAGATAAAGGACATCTCCAGAAAAGATCTCTTAGCAAAATTCGGTTCTGTAGCTAAAATTCTCACAGACTGGAAATCCATTCTATGGTCAAGACGGTTAACATGGTCTGCCAGAGCACATCTCTCTGGGTGAAGTCTACAATCACTCCTATGCAAGGTAATTCGGTTTTCAATCGATCTTTTGGATTGTCCAATGTATTTTTTATTACAGTTTGCACAGGGGATACTGTAGACCACTCCCGAGCGAGACATCAGGGGCACTACATCTTTAACCTTAGAATAAATGGATTTTATTGATAGAACTGTTTCCAATCAATCAAAATCCATTTATTCTAAGGTTAAAGATGTAGTGCCCCTGATGTCTCGCTCGGGAGTGGTCTACAGTATCCCCTGTGCAAACTGTAATAAAAAATACATTGGACAATCCAAAAGATCGATTGAAAACCGAATTACCTTGCATAGGAGTGATTGTAGACTTCACCCAGAGAGATGTGCTCTGGCAGACCATGTTAACCGTCTTGACCATAGAATGGATTTCCAGTCTGTGAGAATTTTAGCTACAGAACCGAATTTTGCTAAGAGATCTTTTCTGGAGATGTCCTTTATCTATCAGGAAGAAAATAACATGAATAAAAAAACAGACATTAAACATTTAAGTGAGATTTATTCTTACCTTCTCATGATGGATGCTGAATGTAGGAATAATCGTCAACCCCCAATTCATTTAGATGGCAATGATCTTGGTTTCCAAATTTAGCTGAGGTTAAACAGTGGACTCCGCTTCCGTTTCTCATTCTCATTTATTCTTGCTAAATCAGAATATAACATCTGGACCATAAAGTCCAACAACCTTTTGAATTATGGTACTGACGTGGCTTGAATGGCGAGAGTGAGAGGAAGAAGAGAACATTTAACCTCACTGTTAGTCGTTTTCCCTCCATTTGTGCACATCGTAATGATGAAATAATTACTTGTTGCAATTTCGATGTTTTACATTGAGTTTTTTCAAACCTAAATCAAATTTTAAGATGTAATTTATCCATGTACAATTGTTCTTCACAATGTTATTTACTGTTTGTCATATTTTATAACAACCTGTTTGTCGTCAATCTCGTATTTGTTGTAAGTAACCTTTTTCATGAATTTTAATCTGTTACATTTTACCATTTTAATAACTTTTGTAGTCTCCCTGATGATGGAAATAAACATTTCCGAAAGCTTGGATTAATATAAAAGAGTAAATCACTGACATTGCTGCAAGCCCCAATACTAGTAGTTTTATATATATATATATATATATATATATATATATAGGTTGATTCCGTTTCGAGTGTGGATTGCCAAGTCAACAATCCACCCACGACACGGTCACTATTTGAAAACCACAATGTAGTCTTAAACAGTGAGGAATACGGATTTTTGGTACAGTGCCACCTACTAGCACTAAACAGAACGTGCTTTCCGGGTAACGACGCAGGAGTACAGATGTCTCTGTTTCTACACCTACGTCACCCGATTGCACCTTGATAGTGTGGTTAACCACAGGACAGAGAAAATAGAAGGAAAGATATTGTGTTTGAACACAGAGCTAGGGTATGAAGTGAAAGGTTGTAGGTTGATTCCGTTTCGTGTGTGGATTGCCAACTGGTGCTAGTAGGTGGCACTGTACCAAAAGGTAGTCTATTGCTGGCTAGTTAGAAACAAATCTTGATAATATTTGGAACAGTAGCAAAACGCAAGTGTACTCCTATAACATTATATTTCCAATATTTTGACAGTGGTTACTGGCATCATCAGGAAGCTACAACATGGATGAAACTATAGTTAAATGGTGAGGATGGAAGTACCATACTTACAATGTCAGTCAGATTGGTCGTGCAACAACGATGATAAAAAATTAAACAAGATTAAATTCATGTGCAACATGGAGTATTGAGTAAAAATTATTATGTAAAACATTAATAACAGTCAAACATTAAAAAATTATATAAAAAGGTGTGCTGGATGCAGGAAACAAACACATGAGGCTTTTCACGAGGAGCGTGGAGGAAAGAGAAAAACATGGTTAGAATTTATTACCATCAATATGTCAAAAGTCAACAGTCAAAATCACAAAAGTTATGGAAACACAGAGCACAATTGGTCTCGAATCAGTAGTTTCTGCAAGATTGATGAAGATCACTTTATTAATCTTTTAACCTTTCTTTTCAATAACACTTATTTTTCATTTAACAATCAAATATATAAACAAACCTTTGGCACTCCTATGGGTGCAAAAATAAGCCCTATTTTAGCAAACTTTGTTATGGACGACTTGCTAGATATGGTCTTAAGTGTCCTTCCATTCAATGTATTCTTCTAAAAAAATATGTTGATGACATAATCGTAGCCCTTCCTAGGACAGGTACCACGGAAAACTTGGATGTCTTCAATAGCTATGATCCATTTATTCAATTTACCATCGAAAATGAGGATGCTGAGTGCAGTGTTCCCTTTCTGGACACTAAGCTTATTCGTACTCCCAATAATACAATATTGGTTGACTGGTACAGAAAACCTATCAGTGCTGGTAGGTATATGAACTATTGGTCTTACCATAGACAGTCTATAAAAATAAATCTGATCTAGCAAATGAAGCACCGAGTTTTGCGTATCTCTGTCCCATCTTTTCACCAAAAAAATCTTAAAATTCTCCATAATCTTTTCAAACAAAATTCTTACCCGGTATCCTTACTCAACAAGATCCTATTTAGTACGTCGCTTATAGACCGTACCGTGGATGAACCTCTTCTAGGTAATCCACATAATAATATTGACAATGCTAATAATAATAATACCAATAGTGCATCACAACCAAATATCTTATTCACTTCTTTGCCTTATATTGCTGAAATCACGCCAAAGCTTTCACGAATTTTCAATAAACTAGGAAATGTAAAAATTGCCCAAAAAACTGTTCTCCCTATAAATTCCTTATTTTCTGTCGTAAAAGACTAAACTCCTTTATTTTCTCAGTCGAAATTAGTATATTGCATACCATGTGCTAATTGTAATCATGAATATATCGGTCAAACAGCGAGGTTGCTCAAAGACCGTATAACTTCTCATAAAAGTGATAGTAGACTGCACCCTGAGAGATGTGCTCTCAGTGAACATGTTTTCAAAGAAGGTCACTCAATGGACTCCACAAAAATTTTAACCAAAGAAAGTAATGCTTCAAAATGAATATTCCTGGAAATGACATTTATTTTTCAATCTGACAATTGTTTGAACAAAAGAACAGATCCCAGCCACCTGAGTGAGATCTATTCTTATTTATTAATGTTAGACAAGAACCCTAGTACTCTCAATGACAGTTCCTTTGGTATAACTTAATGCCACTGTACTAGTAATCCCAGCAGCTCGGACCAATTGTGCTCTGTGTTTCCATGACTTTTGTGATTTTGACTGTTAACTTTTGACATATGATTGATGGTAATAAATTCTAACCATGTTTTTCTCTTTCCTCCACGCTCCTCGTGGAAAGCCTCATGTGTTTGTTTCCTGCATCCAGCACATCTTTTTATATAATTTTTTGATGTTTGACTGTAATGTAATGTTTTACATAATAATTTTTACTCAATACTCCATGTTGCACATGAATTTAGTCTTGTTTAATTTTTCATCATCGTTGTTGCACGACCAATCTCACTGGCATTGTAAGTATGGTACTTCCATCCTCACCATTTAACTATAGTTTCATCCATTTTGTAGCTCCCTGATGATGACAGTAACCACTGTCGAAATATTTAGTTAAAAAACTAATTTATTCACAAAAGAAAATACGTCACAATATAAATAAAATTAACATTAAAAAATACAAACAATCTGATTGAAAATACCAATATACTTATGATTAAAAAGTAATATAAAACGTCCTATACATAAAAATATACTAAATTTTCATTAAGTAATCCTTCAATCTTCTTTTGAATGTATTTATCGAACCACTATTTTCAATTCCTTGTGGGAGGTCATTAAAACTACCTACTCCTTTATACAGTGTGTACCAGCCAAATGGAATAAATTCGTTAATAAATAAACGGTGGCGTTTTAGGAAAAACGCTCGGACACGTCGATTTGTATCTTTAGTTGCGCTTCTTTTTCAAAAAAAACTTTATACAGGGTGTGTCATGCCACAGTGGCCAATATCAACTTTCTTATCTTAAATGCAACACCCTGTATTTTATTTCATTTTTAGATTCTTCATGAAGAGATGATTTCGTCGATCTATCATACTTGGGGTATAGCGCGAAATATTACAGAGATATAGGGTGTGAAAAATCGAGATTTTTCAACTTTTGGAATTTTTTGTGTCGAAACTAATCATTTCTGCTCAAAACGGCTTACATGTCCCTATCTTAACTTTTCATTTACTATCTACTGACATTTAATAGAAACAAATAGAAGGTGATGCAAATCTCAAAATATTGAACCACCCGTATTTGTTTCAATTAAATATCAATCGATAGTAAATGGAAAGTTGAGATAGGGACATGTAAGCCGTTTTGAGCAAGAAAGGATAGTTTCGGCACAAAAAATTCCTAAATTTGAAAAATCTCGATTTTTCAAATTCCTAAATTTGAAAAATCTCGATTTTTCACACCATATATCTCTATAATCTTACGCGCTATACCCCAATAGATAGATCGACGAAATCAGCTCTTCATGAAGAATCTGAAAATGAAATAAAATACAGGGTGTTGCATTTAAAATAAGAAAGTTGATATTGGCCACTGTGGCATGACACACCCTGTATAAAAAGTTTTTTTTGAAAAAAAAGCGCAACTAAAGATACAAATCGACGTGTCCGAGCGTTTTTCCTAAAACGCTACCGTTTATTTATTAACGAATTTATTCCATTTGGCTGGTACACACTGTATAATAAAGAATTATGTGTACTGTTTTTTTTATATTTTTCAACTTTAATATTGTTTCGGTTTCTTGTGTTATTTTGAAAATAGTAAGTAGTGTTTGGTACTCGAAGAGTTTCTTTACTGGTAGCTATTGAAGGGATTGCAACATATTTGCTATCGGTGTTTTCCTCGAACAGTAAGGAAGATCAATCGAAATTTTTCGAGCTTGTCTTCCGAAATAATTACACTCAGTAGTAGTCGTAAATCTACATCTATCGATACTAGTTTAACGGATATTGAAATGAATCACCATGTCGCCACCTCTGTTATCGGCCTATATGATTCACTTCGTTATTTGTAGATTTTCTTCAGATCATATATTGGGTTTATAGGGAGGGAGGGATGTAATTATTTCGGAAGACAAGCTCGATTGATCTTCCTTACCAGGTAAGTCAATCAATCTTATAATTTTTCTTCGCTTTTCATCCTTCATAATTACACTCAGTAGATGTTTAAAGTAATCTTATATGATCTGAAAAGGTTTTTATTGTACAACATATCTTCATATCGATTTTTTATACTCTCATTTTATAGTCAATAAACTATGAATGAGTAACATAGTAGTACATGATGTATTAAACAAATCAAGAAACCATGCCTTGTCTGCGTCTGATGTCCCATGAGCGGTTAGCTATTTTGCAGTTTTTTTTTCAATGAAAAGGAGGTTGCTGATTGTCTGAAAACGCATCAGTTATAATTTTTCAGTTTTTCGATTCGAAAAACCAAATCTTTGCCAGGAGGAACTAGATATTTCCATGTTTGATGCTCATCGAAAATCATGTCTATCATTTCACAGCTAGCTTTTTCGAGCAGCCAGACCAGAGGGATCCATAATGACCACTATACTAACTGCTATATAGAAATAATTTTCTTCATCGAACGGCGTAATTAGGGAACTCATTTCCTAGTGAGATTTTCTAGGTTCCCCTAAAGAATTCTAACAGCTATTTCCTATCCCAGTATCCTTCTACTGGCTTGCACGATGTTTCACCATGGACATTTCAGGTTTTCCCATCGTGTAGTCGAAGAAAAAAAAATTGTTGGTGTGCGAATGTTCGCGTGTGGTAATTGGGGTGATATGAAATATGATATTTCTTACTGTTTGACAATTCAATGTTCCTTTGACTGCTTCATCAGATAACATCCCCTTCACCTTCAACCTCAAAACCGAATGGGCTAGCTTTTCAGAAAATTACTCGAGTCGAAGAGCCTTTTTCAGTTAAGGCATCAAGTTTTTTTTGTGTGATTTGATCCATGCCTGTATTTTCTTCAGGCAAGTCTAATACCCCTTCAACTACCCCTATAGGTATGGTTCAGGTTGTTGATTCGGTTCTAATCGATGTTTAAATTCAGGTTGACTTTGCTGGTCCTCGTATGCAACGAAGCACAATATTCTGACTATAGTCGAGCTTGGAAAAATGAAAGGAGAGCTTGATGGATCCCAGAAAATCTGCGGTGAGATAGGGAGGGAGAGATTGAGCTCAGTCCCTAGATCCGCGTTTTGATCTATAGAAAGATTTTCATTTGTTACCGATCTATTGAGAGATCGAAGGTTGTTGAATCAGAATTATATGCATTATAAACATTGTGCAATCAAATCCAGTTTGATTTGTAGAAACGAACTACGAACAAATCATCCTTGTATATTTTGCCTCTTCTGTTCTGATTTGAACCGTCACTTTCACTTTGTTGATATATGGTTTCAATTATATAAGTCCAGTTCGATCTGTAGTAAAGATCGAACTATGAACCACTCATCCTTCTATATTTTCCCTTTTTTCTTCTGAGTTGAACCTTCTCTTTCAATTTGTTGATAGAGCAACGATTTGTTTTTCGTTTCAATTATATTAATTCAGTTTGATCTGTAAAAAGGTCGAACTATGAACCACTCATCATCCTGGTATATTTTGCCTTTTTTCTTCTGATTTGAACCCTTACTTTCAATTTGTTGATAGAGCAACGATTTGTTTTTTGGTTTCAATCATATAATTTCAGTTCAATCTGTAGAAAGGTCGAACTACGAACCACGCATCCTGGTATATTTTGCATTTTTTCATCTGATTTGAAGCTTCACTTCCAATTTGTTGATAGAGCAACGATTTGTTTTTGGTTTCAATTATATATATACAATTCGATATATGGAAAGGTCGAACTACGAACCACTCATCCTGGTGTATTTTGCCTTTTTTCTTCTGATTTGAAGCCTTACTTTCAATTTGTTGATAGAACGATTTGTTTTTGGGTTTCAATTATATAAATCCAGTTCGATCTGTAGGAAGGTCGAACTACAATTCACTCATTCTGGTATATTTTGCCTTTTTTCTTCTTATTTGAACCTTCACTTTCAATTTGTTGATAGAGCAACGATTTGTTTTTGTTTTCAATAATATAAATTCAGTTTGATCTGTACAAAGGTCGAACTACGAACCACTCATCCTGGTATATTTTTGAATTTTTTTCTTCTGATTTGAATGTTCACTTTCAATTTGTTGATAGAGCAACGATTTGTTTTTGGTTTCAATTATATAAGAGCCATATGGTTTTTTACTTACCAGATATGAGAGCAGAATCCAGTGGAAAGCTTTGGGCAAATGTTTTCCTCCAAACGTCGTATTTCTTTCAAGAGTTCATCGTATTTTCTCCTCTTATTGTGTCTTATTGTAAGACTTCGGCTTCTATGTCATTTTCTTCTCATTTCACTCATTTTTCCGCAATGTTTTACACATCGTTCTTCACTCGATAGATACAAATTACGAAGTGAATCATATAGGCCGATAACAGAGGGGGCGGCATGGTGATTCATTTCAATATCCGTTAAACTAGTATCGATAGATGTAGATTTACGACTACTACTGAGTGTAATTATGAAGGAAGACAAGCGAAAAAAAAATGGGTCACAAATGGCATTGAAACACTTCTTCAGAAGTTCTACACAAATGTCATCGGGAATACTTTTATTTTTCAAGGAACCAAAAATCAGTTATATTTATTATACTTTTTATATAAAATGTGTTCAGGCCATTTGGCATCAAAGTCACATCCGAAATCATTTCACCATTGCCAAAATCTATAGTTGCAAGATTGTATTCTTTGTTATTATTCGGTATTAATGTCTTCATTGTTTTCCACATTTCTGTAGTATTGTTCTTATTTGATTCAATCTTCATTTCTAAATATTTCTTCTTCTCCTGTCTAATTGTTTTCACTGCTATATTTCGTTTTTGTTCATACTTCTCCCAATTAACCGTTGTTTTACTGTATCTATACTGCATGTGACTCATATCCCTTTCTTTTGTAGCTTGCCTCACCTTCTCATTCCAGAATTCCTTATAATGTCCAAAGATTTTGACCGGTTTTTTTGGAGCTACTTCATTCAAAATTGACAATACATTGTCCAAAAATTGTTCATATCTATGATTTGAATCCCACTCTGTGTAGTTCCAATGTATAAGTTTTAGTTTTGACTCAATCTGTTCATAATCAATGTTTCTTCCCCTAGTTTTAGTTTTGAATGTTTTTTGTGTTTTGGTAGAATGTTTGGTGATGCTATTTTTATATTACGGTGTGTACTTATTTTTGGTGTATCGAATACAGTTACATCTATGTCAGTTTTCGTGAAAACTAGGTCTATCATTGAGCCTCCTGTAGCAGTTAAATGTGTGAACTCATCAATTAAGTTCGAAAAACCCATGTCATCCATCAAATTTTTTAGTCGTATAGTATTTGAATTTGATTCTGAAAAATTCAAATTAAAATCACCACAAATTACTATTCTACAATTTCTCTCAGTTACATTTTCTTCGCACCAATCTTCAAACAATTGCAAAAATCGTGATATGCTACCACTGGGAGACTTGTATAAAACAACGACAATATAAGTTTTTCTTTGGAATAGTTCCGATACTCCCGTTAACCAAAACACTATCAATGCACCCCTTGAACACTTCAACTATCGTTAAACTTTTTTCAGTAAATATTGCAGTTCCACCTGTATGTCTACTACTACTATCGGTTCTAGTCAATATACAGGGTCGCTGATATGTATGGAAACGGTCGATTATTTCCTAAAGTAAGATAGCTAGCGAAAAATGTTAGGATACAAAAGTGGTAGGGTTTTTCAAAATCCATTAAACTAATGAAAAATTAAGTATACAGGATGAGTCAAAAAGTCAGGACGAAACAAAGTTGCTTTTTCTCTAATGGGACGCCCTGTATATTATTCCACATTTCAATTCTGCTCGAAATTCTGAACAAAATTGATATAGCACATCATTTCCTAAATTCAACTGTTTTCGAGATATCGAATTTTGAAAATAACTTATAATAAATTATCCAAAAATGTTAGTCCATTAAGTTCATGGTCCATCAAGATACCTTTGAAAGTTTCCAGCTCCATAACAACGCCGCGTCGTTCTTTTGTCTAACAGTGATGATCTTGACAACACATGTCAAAAATACATTTAGTGTAAATAAGTTTCGCGCAAAAATGGCACGTTTAACTAATACTGAGCGTATTGAAATTTTAATGATCATAGGATTCGGTGATAGAAGACGAAGTTGTGACCAAGTAGTGAATATTTTTAATGAATTGCATCCAAATCGGGAACCATTTTCTAAATCAACAGTTTCAAAAACATTGCAGCGTTTTCATGAAACTGGAGATGTCAAAGATCGACCAAAAAGTGGAAGACCAGTAAGCGTTACAAATGAAGAAAATGCTTTGAATGTCATGTTAGATGTGGTGGAAAATCCAATAAATTCGGCACAACAGAGGGCTTTGAATCATAACATGAGTCGATATTCCATTCAAAAAATTTGCAAACTGCAAAAATTCCATCCATATAAAATTCATTTGGTACAAGAATTGAGTGAAGACGATTTTGATCGTAGAATCGAGTTCTGTGAAGTTATTATGGATAAATTAAGCGAAAATGTCAACTTTGTCAACCACATATTGTTTTCTGACGAATCTACATTTTGTTTAAACGGGCACGTGAATCGACACAACTGTAGGTATTGGTCAGACCAAAATCCACATTGGATGGAGGAAGTTCACACTCAACGGCCACAAAAAGTAAATGTCTGGTGTGGCATTATTGGTGGATACGTCATAGGACCCTATTTTATAAACGGAAATTTGAACTCTGAACGATATTTATCACTTTTACAACAGCATATTATTCCAGAGCTTAGACGATTATTCCCGAATAATAACAATCCCAATTTGCCGGCAGAACAAATATGGTTTCAACAAGATGGGGCTCCTCCACATTTTGGACGTATGGTACGGGCATATCTAGATGAAACTTTTCCTAATAAATGGATTGGACGCAGGGGAGCAATTGAATGGCCAGCTAGGTCTCCCGATATGACCCCACTTGACTTTTTTCTATGGGGTCACATAAAAAATGTAGTCTACAAAAATAGGCCGCCAAATATCGAAGAGTTGCAAGAAAGAATAAGGCATGAAATTTCTACCATTCCTCCTCACATGATTTTAGATTCACTACAAAATTTTGTTCAGCGAGTTCATTACTGTCAGGAGGTAAATGGTAAACACTTTGAGCACCTTATTAAATAGAATTTCAAAGAAAAATTTGTTGTTTATTAAAACTTGTTTTCTCTCTTTTCCTCCTGTCTTAACTATCGTTTTCATAAAATTTTAAATATCCTGGACATTCATTAAAAAATACATTTTATTGTTTTAATTGCATTTTAATCAACCCTGAACAATTATGCTTTTTTTATTTTCTGTAAAAAAATTATAATTAAATTGTAATCATAATATCCACATACTCCACCTTTTGTGACTTTCATAATAAATATGCATCATTTCGTGCTTTTTCTTTAATAAATTTGAGAGTAGTAAAAAGTTATTTTCAAAATTCGATATCTCGAAATCGGTTGAATTTAGGAAATGAAGCGCTTCATCAATTTTGTTCAGAATTTCGAGCAGAATTGAAATGTGGAATAATATACAGGGCGTCCCATTAGAGAAAAAGCAACTTTGTTTCGTCCTGACTTTTTGACTCATCCTGTATACTTAATTTTTCATTAGTTTAATGGATTTTGAAAAACCCTACAACTTTTGTATCCTAACATTTTTCGCTAGCTATCTTACTTTAGGAAATAATCGACCGTTTCCATACATATCAGCGACCCTGTATAGTTTTCTATACTAATTTCTGAATTGAATATATCGTCAGTAACATGCGTTTCCGATAGACATACTATTGAGGATTTTTTTATACCCACAAAAGTTCTAATTTCATCAATATGTACTGGTACACTTTGATCATTGAAATATAAAATGAAATTGTCTAAAGTTAAATTATCGTCTATACAGGATGTTTTTCGAAATATGTTGTTTCTAAAAAAGAAATCGTGAATGACAGTGTGATTTTTACTATTGTTATTTGTTTTTGCTTGACTAGGAAGAACAATATTAGTACATTCAATATTACTAAATCTTTTCTCATGAGTAGTTTCATGAACACTTTCATTGCCGATCCTCTTTGAATTATTGTTCTCGTTTATTCCTCCACTTCTATCTATCATTTATTTCTTTTCATTAATTCGACTTTACCTACGTACTTGAAAATAAGAACTTTTTTAAATAAAAAGTATGAGTTATTCAGTATTGAATTGACATGCAAAAATACAATATTTTTCATTTCCTTAACTTCATTATGAATATTTGTATTAATAACATCAATAGATTTGTTGAGAACTTTTCGGTTTGCCCATCGAGGAATTGAGAAAATTATAACATTTGTTCTCAAGCTTACCTCTTTAAGTGCGTCAAATATGTTTTCATTTACCCCTTTACCTCTCATAGCATTTGTCAAACCTGCTGCAATTATAACATGGTCGGTGAGTGTAAATGACTTCGTCAAATTTTTGATATCAACAATAATATCCTCTAGTTCAGCATTGTGTTTGATAAAAGCTTGTACCAAGTATTTATTGGGCTGCAAGTTGTTTAATATTTTCGTTAAGTCTGTTGAATTAATATCACCTAATATTAGAATTTTTTTCTTAATCTCGAATTCCTTGTTTCTGTAAATATTTTCTTTCTGGGTTCTTCTCCTCTCTTGATAATCATCAAGAATTTTGTTGAGATATATGTTTTGCCTAACGTGTTTCTCTTGTTCATTGTTACATTTTTCATAGCTTTTCCACTCCTTCAGTTCCCTTCTGTGTAGATCATTTTCTGCAGTTAAAACTTGTATGGATGTGATCATATAATCATTAAATGTTTGTTGGATTTCAATCATAGTTTCAAACATTAGTAATACTTCCACGACTTCATATGGATGGCGCCACGTCTGCTGATTCTGCATGATGAATATCAATTTTCACAATTTCTCAGTCATTTTGATTTTGTGTAATTTGTTTAATCAATACCATATGAATGATCGAACAATATTGATATTTCAGGCCAAAACCACAATTTTGAATGATCTGTTACTGTCACTTTAATACAAAACCATAGGATCCGGATATTAATAGAGAACTGAATTATTGATATCGATATTGAATGTGATATTAACGCCATCTTGGAACGATTAGTGAAATAGTACCGGTGTTATGATCTTCGCTAAACCAGTCGACAGGTTTTGACGAAAAACAATTAAAGAGACGTTTCACCATATCTACCTTTGTTGTAGGTAAACATCATATATCATTGACATTAAAGATTGGACAAAGCCATCTATTAAGTGCTACTCGAAGCAGAACACTAAATGAATATCAAATGATATTGAATCAATGGATATGGCAAAGCCATCTATGCACTGATCATCGAAGCATGCCACAGTATCAAAACATAACTATCCCATAAACATCTCTTGCAAGCATCAACTAGAGAAGGATGGTTCATTCAAGCGATTCTGTCGCCCAAAAGGCGTGGCTTCCGAAGGCGCGCGATGAAGTAGCCAACGGCCCTGAATTCAAAATTATTAATTCTGAATAGACATATCTAATGCTTTGAAAATCACTAAATGGACATTAAAAGTAATATTACTGTGATGTACCTTTTGATAATCGATACATTTGATTATTGATGTTTATTGGTATCACATATATGACTTCAAACAAAAAATGTTGATTCACAAAAATTCCTGAATGTTTTCCCAGAAAATAATACATGAGATAATTTGACGTTTACAAAACATTTGATATATTCCATAAATAGGTAAATACCTAATAACTACCTTGAAAACAATTTCATATTAAATATAGTGAAATTTCAATAAAGAATTCATAGGTACTGATGAATTATATAATGTGTGTGCATATATATTATCCAATGCACAGGTTGTTGAAAGTTCATAAAGAATATCAAGCATTCATATTTTGAAATGAAATGGATATACCGAGGGATTTACCTACCTATTTTATCAAGTTTAACAAATATAAGTCAAGTAGAAATTTTGGCCATATTTGAATACAATGAATTTGTAAATTTCCAAATATTGTCAACATCCTTTCAATATACCTATTGAGAATAAGGTATAGATATTTTTCAGACTATTGTGAATAATGAATTTTAATTCAATTGATAGGTATAATATACATAATGTATATATTGACATCCACGGCTTGTGAAAAACTATCGGCCAATTACAGTTCCCTCTAGCTTCTCAAAAATTTTTGAGTATGCCTTCCTCAACAGGTTATTAGCGTTTTGCAAAAGGTTTGAGATTTTTTCCAATAATCTGCACGGATTCATAGATAAAAAATCAACGGTAACAGCTGTTGACTCGTATTATGAGAAACTGGTAAACTTGATAGACAGGGGTGAATGCCCTGTTGGGATTTTTTGTGATCTCAGCAGGGCATTTGACTGTGTTGATCATGATATTTTATTGGATAAACTCCAGAGATATGGAATAAGGGGTATCCCCCACCATTGGCTCCACAGCTTCCTCAATTCAAGAAGCCAGTACGTTTCTGTTGATAATATAATGTCTTCAAAACGACCAGTCACAATTGGAGTCCCTCAGGGCTCGGTTTTGGGACCTATTCTTTTCATATTATATCTGAATGATTTGGATGACTTACCAGTTCAGTCTTCTTTCACTATGTACGCAGATGATACGTCACTGATTGTATCAGATAAATCAGACAAACTTCTATCACATAAATGTAATGAGACTTTTTCGAACGTACAGGACTGGTTCAGTGCAAACCTACTTCACCTGAACATGGATAAAACAAAATCCATTAGATTCCATAATCGTCAGAAAAACTGTTCCGATGTGGTAATATCAACAGAAATGTTTGATACTGATGTCGAAATTGTTCAACAAGTCAATTTTTTGTGCCTTGAAGTGGATGAGTGTCTCACATGGAAAAATCACTGTCGAACACTAAAATCTAAACTGAACTCTTTTGATTATCAATTCAGAAATCTGAAACTTGTCCTCAACGAAGACCAACTCCTGAAATTATATTATGCCCATATAGATTCCAGACTAAGGTACGGGGTGCGCTTCTGGGGCCTGTCCACCTCATCATCAGATATTTTCATTGCACAGAAACGCATTTTACGTACTCTAGTTGGAATTTCTAAACGCTCATCCTGTAGAGGTCACTTCAAGAAGTTAAAAATTCTTACGCTACCATCACTGTTAATTTTTGAATTCTGCTATATGTTCATAAACATCGTAGTAACTTTACACCGAACAATTCTAGGTACGAATACAAAACACGCCAAAAAGATAATTTTTATATTCCTTTCAGCTGTAAAAAAATCCATTACAATTCGACTAGTGCAATGGCTCCTCGAATTTATAATTTATTGTCAGAAGAAATAAAAAAGTGTGGAACAATCTACTGTTTTAAGAAAAAATTGAAGGATTTTCTAGTGACAAAATTTTTCTATTCTGTAGAAGAATATTTACAAACTTAATATGTTTGTCTAATTGTCAACTTTTTAACTTTTTCTCTTACTTTTTTTTTCGTTCTTTTTATATGTAACTGTTGTAAGTCTTAAGTTGTTTGTGAGTTGATTATTGTTTTATTCTACTCACATATATTGACGAATCCAATACAAATTTTCATTTGTCAAATGGAAAATAAAAATATTATTATTATTATCAATTTCGATTTTGTCATTAGCTGACTATTTTCTTCATTTCTACATTGGACCCTACCATGGATGATATTATTCTTTCAGCAATCCAGGTTGTTTTTCTTATTTGCATGTTTTTATATCCTCATTACAGCTCGAAGTATACAAAATTCATGATTCTGATTATATGAAACATCATAAAGAGAATAGGTACTCCTTTTTATTCATTTCCATCTACCCATTTTGTAGATCTCTTTTTTAAATTTTGTTGGACAAATCACAGCTGATGTATGACTTTTATCAGGATTCACAACATCTGTATGTTCACAACCCATCCACCTATTCAAAAAAGTATCCCAAACAAAATCAGTTCCTTTTGGAAATGTGTGGTAAATGATACTGGAATCCTCTTTTTGTAACCGAAAATAGCGAATCTTCTACCTGGCATACTGGTTATCAGATGGTATATGAAATTGAAATGATTTCATAAACACTACACACTTTTCAATGGAGGTGATGTAATAAAATAATCCACACCACTAAATCTTCATACTGAGTGATTTGGCTATACCTACAGACAATGATTGAAGAACTCTATTTTAAATGACAAAAAAAAACAATTCGTACAGCCACAATCCACAGTATGAATATCGAAACATAAACACATGAACAAAGATTGAGGTCCGTCAGTGACGTCACGAACGCTCGCCTCGCGTCGTTCGATGTGCCAACATTGCGTCTTATGGCAATGAACCATCCTTCTCTAGTTTACCATCCTTGGTTTTAGCGATTAATATAAATCTGATCTGATCATTTGATTACATGGAATATGTAATTAATGAAGGAATCGTAATGCTTTCATAGAGGTAATTGATTATGAATAATATTTCGGAATAAGGTGAGTACGAAGCGAAATGACGATATCATAACAGAGCTAGAGGTTACAAAATCAACAGAATACTAGGTGCAAAATTAATATGATAACTAAAACACAGGAGATTCTCGTATTCTAACGAAGGATTTCACCGTGCTAAATATGACTTACAAATCCCCCCTCCATTCTTGGAGGCATCAAAGTTCCATAGACTTTGATGACGATAAAAGATTTCACCGTGCGAAATATGACCGTAACAGTTTGTGACCTGAATTTCAAAATGAGGATGCTCTCTCTCAGAATTGATATAATAATCCCAATGTTTGGATTCGGATATTAAAGAACATGATAATAAAACCATCATGTTCGTTAATTCACTGTCAAACCATATTGTTTATTTTCTGGTGATATAAAGTTTCCAAGTTTCGAACTTGAAAAATATAACATCAAACGTGTTTATCTTTCAATTTCACTAAATACAGGCTTAACTACTACTTTTTAGCATTTTCTCACCACTTGGACCACAACATATTCCAGCTTCTCTAGAAATATTCTCTTTCCCGATCATATTTTTTCATATATGTAACCACTAACTTTTCATCTCGGGAAAACCCGAGAATGTTTTCAAATTGTTTTGCATATTAGAAAGGATAAATTATGTTTATACAACGAATGATGCGACACTGAGTAACTCACCTGTGAAATGTTGTGTTCTGGTCACCACTTCTAAATTGTCTTAACACATTTCATAGCGTTTCACCATCTTTTAAATTCGAATTGATCAGAATAAACAAAGTTTTTGAGTAGAATATTGATCAAATTTTCACACAAAACTAGAAATATGCCGTTTAATAAACCATCAAACAAAATTCGATTTGAAAACGAGACTTTTTGCGCTGTAAATGAAGTATTTTATGCATTTTCGCATATTTTGAAGATCTAGTTTCTTATAGTGAACCAATTTGCGCTCATACTAATCAATGACAAAATCGTTTTTTATTCTGGAATACACATTACCTATCATCTATCATATTCTTTACTTATCGGAAAATTATTCCTTTCAGCCTTATCAGCAGCAACAATTCTATGCCTCCGTAGCATGGCCTCCATCGGCAACAGGCTACTTCGATATCAGCAGTGTGTTTCAAGTAAATGGACTGGCCCCACAGAGCTTTAAACATCAACCGGCATACCGTTCAAATCAGAATAACAGGACCCGCAAACCAACGAGGAGTGGGAGTGGGGCAGGTACTCAAACTGGAACGGGTAGTAGCGACCAATCTTCACAGGGATCTATTCAGGGTGAGTTATTTTTTTCCCCGGAATTGTTTTCATTCAATTGACATTGTCAGTCTGAATTTTCGAGTCTACCCTCCTACTGTTTAGCAGTTCAGCTGTTTTGAATTTTCTAGTTTCTATATTTTTCTAAATATTTCAAATGACTTTGAAGTGTTAATGGAATGAGTCATTCCACTATCAATACCATTAATTATGGTCCAATCCTATTCTTTCATATTTAATCTTGTTCTTTGATAACTAAAACTGTTTCATTATTGAAGTACTGTCAGAATTCGATGTCAGTGAGACATTAGGAATTATATTTTTTGTGTTATGAAGACATGTTCAAGACAGATGATCAGGCCCATCAAATATTGAATGAAGAGTAGTTTCATCAAGATATTGTCGTGTATAGGTCCTATACCGGGGATTGTTGCTCAGATGTGTGAACGCCCAAGAGAAAACATATTTATTGGGTAACACAAAAATGGGCACTATGTGCAAAAATTAACTTAATCTCACCTTAAACTAGTATTCCTATATTAGGGGCCATCTGCTAACACACCACCCTACATTATTTTCTTTTTTAAACTGTTACATATTCAATAAAGCCTGAACATCAGTCTGACGAGGTTCATTAGTAAATCCATAATGATGGGCGACTGGACTATTTTTGTTATTGTTGATTCATCAATTTCACCTCAATAACTATCAACTTGTTATTTTTTAAGATTTTCAGGCCTCAAAATCATGATTGAAGTCACAGCAGTTTTCAAACGCTCCGATATTTTGAGGTAAATAACAACTGACGTCACGATTCTATAAGAAGTGATACAAGGCATAGTTGCCAGATGTCGAAATTCTTCTGATTATATATTATCGATATTGATGTAAGCCACCGAAATTTATGGATTTCCCAGTTTCGTCACCTATGAACACTGACTTTGGTATCAAATGCATGGTGAATTTGTTTGTCGGAGAGGTATTCATTCATACTTGAGGGTTTTTCTTCTTGTAAACGTGACAGTGCCGCAAACTCGAAGATGCAAGGTGGAAACTGGAAAACAAACAAAATAACCTGACCTCATATTTTATATTTTTATTTATATTCTCGATTTTATTTATTGACTTGATTAGTCTTGATTTTCAAGCTGTCACGTAGGCACTAGGTATTTCTCACATTTGATATCAACATATCATATTAATTTATGACTTTCAAGAAGTGTTTTGTTCTGCCTTGTGGAAACACCAGTGACAATAATAAAAACAAAAATTCATTTCATTTTACTGCCTGGTAAACCAGAATTGAGAAAGAAATGGTTTGCAGTAGTGAACAGAAAAAGTCGGACTAACATTCATATTGCTTTGAAGACCATTTTGATGTAAGTATGAAGATATCTATAGTAAAGTGTGCTGGCATACATAATATTAGTTTTTGACCTACTGTCTTCATTTTAGTGAAATTACATGAAGAGACTTGCAAAACAGAATTGATTGGAAAAACTAGGACAGAATCTTTTGGATATATAAATGGTATACCACCTAACACATGAGTTATGGCTGATCCTGGATTTAAACAGGTTGTTTCAGTGTTGAATTAATAAAAAACTGCACTTTAATGTTGCTACTTATCAGAAAGTAAAAAGATAGCTTTTTTGATAATCCATATGGATATTTATGTGAGCAAAAATAAGAGCTATTATATTCACCTATTTGACCAGATTATTTTAATTATTGTATATTGAAAAATTATTTTTCAACATGTCTTAATGAAATCATATTTTTGTGAAGTACAGAGCTGTTTGATAAAGTATGCATCGCGAATATTAACTTCCTACATATTATGTTCTTATAAAATGTTTGTACAAATTTGAATATGTAATTTTGTAATGGTAATTTAAATATAAAGAATAAATACTTTGTGGGTAGATTTTGGTCAATTGTTTTTCTTCAATATATCTGGAAAATAGTAATTGATGAATGGAGTTGATACATTTTCTGTATAGGGGATATATAGTTTTTCATTCATCTGGCGCCCTATTAACATCCACTTAAGGAGTGAACCCACTCCGTCTCCACTGTTTAGCTCAGTCGCGAGCCTTATCCCTTCGGCAACAAAGGACATAAGTTGGCGGTTAAAAATACTTTTCAAACACTCTTCATTAAACAATATTCGCATGTGTCCTAGAAGTAATTGAAAAAATATTCAATCTTCAGTAGATGAATCAAATGATTGTTTCTTACCTTCATCAATCCGAAACACATGTTTCCGAAACAGATGGGCCCAGCGCCCATCGGCCCCATTGAAAAAGACTGGCCTGCGAAATTTGTGTTATCAAAATGCTAATGATAAGATTCTTCCCATTGTCAGTCGTATACTGATTGTTTTTTTTGTTTTTTTTTTCTCACATATGTCGAGGGTTGCAGCGGTTGAACGCCACGATGAAGGCGACTGACAATCAGCGAGCGTCGGATTATTTTCCTGAAATCCATGCTTTTCCACTACTCTTAGTCGTAAACTTACGAAAAATTTTGCTCACTTTCTTGAAAAAAGATATTTAAGCTCCCTACCTCAACTTCGCCCCGGAAATCATGTATGGCGAGAATCTCTGTAGCATTATCGACATCGATAATACAAGTTTCAGTGGTTGATGGGCGTAAACTTATCACTACCAAAAAAGGTGACACGGGCTCTTGGTCTATGATAAGTGATGCGATTCCAAAGTTTTTCAAGCCGAGACCCGTTCCTTTTGCATTAAAACCAAAAATCGAGTCGGAGTTAGAACGGTTATTGGACAAAGGAGTTTTAGTGCCTGTTGAATTTTTTGAGTGGGCGACTCCATTAGTTCCCATTTTGAAACCTAACGGTGGTTTAAGGATATGCGGGGATTTCAAGGTGACCCTCAACCCACAATTGCAAGCGCAGTACTTTCCGTTGCCCAGAATTGATTACTTGTTCACAAAGTTACAGGGTGGTCAAAAATTTTCTAAAATTTATTTGTCTGACGCCTATCAACAGGTGGTTTTATCGAAAAAATGTCAAAAATTAGTTACTAGCACAACCCACAGAGGGCTATTTTCGTATACGAGTTTACTCTACGGGATCACAAGCGCACGTATTATTTTTCAGAATAATAATGGAACAAATTTTCACGTTCCCAGGCGTTTGTTTTTTAGACAAAATTTTGGTAACAGGTCGAAACGACCAGGAACATATGGTGCGCGTGGAAAAAGTTTTCCACAGATTGAATGAATGTGGGTTGAAATTAAAAAAAGAAGATTTTTAAGGATTCTGTTCAATATCTTGGACACGTCATAGACAAACACGACCTTCATACTTCTGGAGAGAGAGTGGAGGCAATTATTAACGTTCAAACCCCAAAATCGATAACCGAGTTGAAATCGTTTCTCGGTATGATCAACTTTTATTGTAAATTTTTGCCAAATTGTTCAAAAGTCTTGCAAACCTTGTACAATTTACTGAAAAAGGATTCTGTATGGGTTTGGTCGACAACCTGCACAAAAAGTTTTGAAAATGCAAAAAAGCTGTTACTGTCATCTGCAGTTTTGTCTCATTTTGATCCAAAACAAAAAATAAAATCTATTTGCATTAGGAGCTTCACTGAATCATATATTTGAAAATAATTCGGAAAAACCGAAAGCATTCGCTTCGAGACTTCTTAATTCGGCTGAGATAAAGTATTCACAAATTGAAAAAGAAGCTCTAGCGATCATTTTTGGGGTGAGGAAGTTTTTCCAATATTTATATGTACAAAACTTTTTATTGTATACAGATCATAAACCTTTGTGACTATTTTTGGTGATAAAAAAGGGTTACCGATATTTGCGGCTAATCTTTTGCAGCGATGGGCTCATATCCTATCAGAGTTCGATTACGAAATTCATTATGTGAAATCAAGTATGAATACTGCAAATTTTCTAACACGGCTGCCTTCGAAAGTTTCAGAGTCATCGTTAGATATTCCTAATGAAATGTATTTATATTATGTGGAAGAATCGACATTACCAATAGATATAAACCAAATAAAAAAGGAATCATCCGTTGATCCTATTTTGAGTAAAATATTTTTTTATGTGAGAAATGTTTGACCATTGAAGTGTCCTTCGGATGAATTTAAACCATTTTTTATGCGGAAACTAGAAATTACGACCGAACAAGATTGCCTCATGTAGGGTTAATAATAATAATAATAATGTTTATTCATACAATTCAAAGAGTACGAAGTATGAAAATACTTGTTTGTAGGTAGTCATACTGAAATAAATTATAAAAGATATATAAATAAAATCCAAACCTAGTATATATAATAGAATGAGTACATAAAGGCTATATTATTTCAGAAACTAACAACATTATAATATTAATTATCTGCATATAATTATACGAAAAAAAAGTTGAATTTAAATGTATATGTACACATTATAATAATAAAATATCAATAGGAATGAATATAAATAAAATACGTGTAATGCAATAAAATAAAGAGTGTATGATTGCCATGCACACCATGCAATTTAATGACAATAAAAATATCAAATTAAGATATTTGATAACTAAATTGAAAACTAATATTCGATTTCAAATTATACAACTCAACTCAACATATCATCGAGGTATCGGAACGCATAGATTGAAATAATTGAGCATGCTTTAGTTTAGCTGATAAAACTGTTTTTTTCAATTCAGTGCAATGGGTTTGTTCTCGCAACACATGTCAACATATGTGAATGGTTGATTCAGACTTTTGTGCACTATACATTTTTTTATTTTATGTTTTTTTTTGTTTTTTGTCTTTATTATTTGTCTATCATCTCATGAAGCATCAGTCTTGGTAATTCTGAAACATATTTTTTCAATTTTTTCTTAAACAATTTTATTACTTTCTCTTCTCTCAAGCTCTCTGGTAGATAATTTTTTTAGTAATCGAGGATTCCACCATTAAGTGGATAGAATGTTTTGAAATGTCAAATATCACTGCCTCAAATACTATAAAAGTTTTTCGAGAACTTTTCGCACGATTTGGCTTACCCTCGGAAATTTGTACAGATAACGCGAAAACGTTTACTGGCCAAGAATTTCAGAGATTTTTATTATGCAGTGGTATAAAACATTTGACAGGCGCTCCATAACATCCTGCAACGAATAAGCAAGCGGAAAGTGCCGTCAAAATTATGAAACATGCTATTTTAAAAGCTAAGAATGAAAACTCGAACATCGATTGTCATCTCATCATAAATCGTTTTATTTTTCAGTATAGAAATGCCCCGCATACCACTACAAATGAGACACCCTCCAAAATTCTAATTGGAAGTAAATCATGCACCAAATTTGGTATTTTAATGCATCTACAAAATAAATTGTACAAACAAAACAAAAATGTCAAAAGAAGTATCATTTAAATAAAACTGATGTTTTTTGTTTAAACGATAAGGTGTGGGCAAGAGATTATCGCGCTGGCTCTCAAAGATGGTGTTCAGGTACTGTATACAGGGTGTTAGGTCGAAGAACTTATTTGATAAAAACAAATTGTGGAAAAATATGGAGAATATATAAAAATCAGTTGAAAGTAGATAGATCTACAGATGAAAATCAATTAGAGGTTAAATCGTATGTTTCGTATATTCCACGATCAGCACTCGAGGAAAATATTGTATTTAGTTTAAGTAGTGAAGTTGGGGGAAATAGTGAAGTGAACGTTAATAGGGAAGAAACACAACAGTCCGTTCATAATTTGTCGATAGCACAAAATGTGCGTCCAAGTCATAAAACGGTCTTAATAGTCGTAAAATCATAGGCATGACAGCTGATGTTTTCGAAGAGTATTTTGAGCAGATGATTGAACATATACCACCAAACTCAATTATAGTATTAGATAATGCACCTTATCATTCAGAAAGACTTCCAACGACTGCGTGGAAGAAACAGAATATCATTGACTGGCTGCGGAATAAGTCCCTGCCTTACGAAGATGGAATGGTTAAAGCAGAACTTTTAAAAATTGCCCGGCAACACAAATCAAGAAATACGTAGTTGACAAAATGGCGGAAAGACGAATCATCACAGTCCTTAGACTTCCACCCTACCACTGCGAATTGAATCCAATTGAACTCATTTGGGCACAAATGAAAAGCTATGTGGCTAGAAAAAATACGTCATATAAAATACAAGCTGTACGTGAATGTTATATGAGTCTTTACAACATATTACAGAACAAAATTGGCGAGATGCAGTAAGACATGTAATAGAAGAAGAACAAAAAATGTGGGATCTTGACAATATAATTGATGCGACTGTAGAGACACAACCGCTAATAATTAACCTGCGAGACGACTCGGATTCCGAAGATGATCCTGTTTATTTTAAATTTGAATAGTTTTGTAAGTAATCGTAGTTTATATCATTTAAAAATAGGTATTGATTGAATAAATGTATCTTTTACAAATTGCAAGTAACTTTTTATTTTTGAATAAAATAAAGAAATTTTATTAAAATAAAAAATCAACTTACAGTACCTACAGTTTAAGAATATTAATATATTTATTTATTTAAAGTAACGTAATGTTTTAATCATATACTCGACGACACTGGTCAGTCATTTCCACTCAAAATACCTACATAATCGGATTAAAAGTTCTATAGCTGTATTGTATTTCTTCAGATACAAGGTGTGTTAGTCGAAAACATCTTAAACTGCAGTTTTAGGTTGGTTTTTGTTATTATATCATACTACCTGTCCTCTCTGTATAACAGTTCTCTAATGAGGGTCAAACTTGCAGTGAGCTATCAACAAATTGTGTACGGACTGTAGTTGAAAATGATTCTAGGTTATTAAGACGCAGAAGTAAAATCAGACAACCGGGAAGGTTTGGTCATTGTGAATGTTGTAATATTTTGAATATTGTTATTCATGGGTGATGGTATATGATTTTTTTAAAAGGGGGAGGTGTTATATATAGGGTAAGTCTGGCAACGTCCATGGCAACTATTTTATGCGTTCCTGGTTGTACCAGCACTAGGCAGGACAGTAAGAATCAAACATGAATAAATTACGTTCAACTGTATGGTATGCAGTGTTTTATTGTTACTTCCAATATTCATATTAATATTTATAATTTATATCAGAATTGATATTTCGAATATCAAATACATAGCAAACTCTCGTCAACTTCACACTTCAATCAAAACATATTGCCAAGTGTGCAACATATATTCAGGCAATATTTGTTCCAAATATTTCGTTCTTATGTAAGCTGGTTTTCCCTAATCGTTATCGTTCTGAATATTCAGAATTTGAAATTGATATATTTTTTCCTACTACTAAATGGATTGAATTTGTATCGTTTCTTGCCCTTTTGTATGGATAAAATAGAAAAAAAAACAGACCAATATGAGAACAACAACTGACGTCACGACTCCAGAAATGTAGTGGCGTTGGTCTCGAACAATGCATAGACATAATTATGTGCCACAAAAATGCATTTAGATGGATACAAAAATTCATTTAGGTTTATGACTATTTAGTGGAGTACTTGAATGTCGAATATTCAATACTAGTCCAGTCGCCCATTATATGTTGTATCACAAGGAAATTTTTCAGAATCAGAGTTTATTATGTGTCAGCAGTAACAACATTGGCCTTGTTATTGTTGATTTCTACTGACCCTTGATGATGATTGTCGGTTCGCGGGCGGGCTTTTATTCTGCTTTCTGCTAATCCTAGGATTTTGATTATTACTTTAAGTTATAGATGTAAATGTATAAACCCTCATAGACATTCTCGTGTATTCAACATTCTTAATTCTTAGTTGTTAATTTAATTTTTAGATTAGATGAATCTGCTTATAATTATTTTGTATTTATTTGTTGCTTGAAAATCTATTTCGAATGTATTAAAAATGCAGAGAATATTATTTATTTATTTATATCCACACAGGCCTATTGGCCTAATTACATGAATATATATATATATATATATATATATATATATATATATATATATATACACGAAAGAAACTCCGTTACATAGTAATTTTAGAATTGGTGAATAATAGATGAATATTCAGAGTTGCAGAGGACATCAATACGAAGTAAATAGCGTTACCTGCCATATATGGTAGTAGTCAAATACACTATATGATTCGGTATATTATATGCTGATTATTGTTTGTTGTTGAAGAAATAGTTTTTTAATTCTGTTGAATGTCATAGACCAATCTAAATCGATCAATGAATTAGTATAATTAGCCAGTCGAAGCATGTTTGCGAGAGGGGCGCGAGATGTCACAGACAATAATGATAAATTGAACATAAGAGGAAATCTAGTTCGGCGGACATACACATCAAAAGGGATAAGAGCTAAGAGGTTAGGAGAATTGATTTCATAATTTATTATTTTATACAAAAATGAAAGCATATTCAATTTTATCCTATTATCGAAGGAAATAACACCGAATTCAAACCTGAGCTGAGATGATCGAATAATATTATAATCTGGCCATCTTCTATATTTTTTAAAGTACAGATGTCGAAGAAACTTGTTTTGGACTATTTCTAATGATTTTAGAGTAGTTTGCGATTCTCCATTCCATAGTAGTGAACCAAATTCAAGTTTAGGCCTTACAAGAGTATAATAAAATGTGATCAATGTTTTTATATGTCTGAAATCAGAGCCTTGTCTAATTATGAAACCTAGTGTTCGACTAGCAGACTTTGCAGTATTCTCAATATGTTTAGTGAAGGACAGTTTATTATTGAATGTTATACCAAGATCTTTGATTTCCGTGCATCTCTTCAGACAATCATCAGCCATTTTATGATCAAAAATTATTTGTTCCTTAGTGTGTGATACTGTTATTACCGAGCATTTCTTCGCATTAAATGGTAATTTGAATTCATTACTCCATTCGTATAGCGAATTTACATCTTTTTGAAGTAAGACACAGTCTATAACTGTTTGAATTTTCTTGAATATCTTCAGATCATCGGCAAATAACAAGCTTTGTGAATGATTGACCACCGAGGGTAAATCATTGATAAAAAGAATGAAAAGTAAAGGCCCCAGATTTGATCCATGTGGTACTCCTGAGTTAGCATGAAATTTTCCAGAAGTATTACCATTATACCTAACCGCAACATTTCTGTTTTCAAGATAATTTTTTGAAAGTTCTAATAGTCTTACCGATAATCCAAACATGTGAATTTTTCTCAATAAAATGTCATGATCTACTTTATCAAAGGCTTTACTAAAATCTTTAAATATTGTGTCCAATTGTATTTTTTCATTAATTGCATTATTAGCAGTGTTTGTAAATGAAAGTAAATTTGTATTTATAGATTTTTTGTTCATGAAGCCGTGCTGTTCGCTAACAATATTCATTTCAACATGTTTGAAAAGTCTACTATAAATAATTTGCTCAATTAGTTTTGCTGACGCGCACATAATGGATATCGCCCCGTAATTTTCAATTTCCATTTTATTACCAGATTTAAATATTGGCGTGATGAATGCATTTTTCCACACATCTGGAAAGACTGAACTACGAAGGATCAAATTGAATATGTGAAGAAGGGGTTGCTTAATCCATTCATAACATCCTTTGAGGACATAAGGTGGAATTCCATTGACACCTGACGCTTTTTTAGGTTTAAGTTTTTTCATCGCTTGATCTAAATCTATTTCACTGCGATCTATTATTGCGAATTCGAGCGATGAATCGTTGACAAGTGCATCTGACGAGGATCAATCAATGTGTCAATTCTTTTGATGCTTTCGTAAATGAAGTCATAAGATTCCCATGTAACCAATAACCATCACAAACTTTTTCGAAGAAGTTGTTCTTTTTCCAAAATATATTATTATATACACCTAACCTCATATTATCCAATATGTATTGCACTACACTTATCACACCTCCTCTAAATCGAGTGTTACACCTGTTTTTTTTGTGCTACAACATTTCAACGACGAACATAGTGTAAGTGTACACGGGAATTCATCGAACGGTATTCTTTTGTACCGGGTGATTCAATAAGCATAACGAGTTCAGTATCTCAGTAACTAACAGTCGTACAAGTTTGGGGAAAAAATCCTTAAGGGGAAATCGACCAAGAAGAATTGTTGGAAATATTTTTTAAATTGATACGTCCATCGCTAGGGGCGTAATAGATTCGATCGTTTAAAAAATTGATTTTTTTCGTAAATTTTCCTATATAAGTTAAGAAATTAATACTCTCACGTTAATGCCAACATAATGGT
This sequence comes from Chrysomela aeneicollis, assembly GCA_029955515.1. NCBI lineage: Eukaryota > Metazoa > Arthropoda > Insecta > Coleoptera > Chrysomelidae > Chrysomela > Chrysomela aeneicollis. Next base: position 6,698,690 of record JARUHQ010000005.1, on the reverse strand, counting down.
CCATCTTTTTGAACCATGAAGTTTCATTCTAGGACGTCAAATAAAGGCGGGAGGGAATCCTAAACTTTTTGGAAAGTAAATGTCTATAACTTAAGTTTGACTTGACGGAATTTTGCTAACAAAACATGGTTCAAGAATGAAAGGATTGGTGAATAGGATAAAAAACCATTCATTCCATTCTGGTTCTTACCGCCTTCGCTAGGGGTCGTGTTTCATGAAGTTAACAGTTTTTCGAATTTTTCTTCAAATGGAACGGTATGATTATCTCTACAGATTCGGAAAGAAGATCAAATTAGCAACATAATATGTTGAAACCGCATGACGATATCTTCATTCGTTTAAAAGTTATGGCTTAAAAAATATTTCATCAACAAATTTATTGAAGAAACAAAATAGATTATTGAGTTTTCAGTTTCAAGGAAACAAATAATAATTTAAATAGAACCCCAAAATGTCAATGAAACTCATTCAGGATTTTCAAACTGCTGTTATATGCCTTTGCCTAGACCCTTCTCAATTGTAAAACGAATTTCAACAATGGAAAACTAACTATATTAAGAATTGTTGAAATCATTTGTTTTAAAGGAGGCAGCAGCTCTAGACCATCAACTTCACATCAAGGTGTTGGTATTCTCTCCCAGAACGGCAGTACCAATAGGATCTATCCTTCAAAGAACTCCGTGGAAGGAGCCATTCCGAAGGCTAGCCATATTCACAATGTCCTTAATGATAGTCATGATGCTCATATTGCTAGTAATACTGCTTCTATAGGTGAGTGGACAGATCAAATAATAATTATATTCTTGAATTTGAATAGTGAAATGCGTTTTTCTTCATCTAATTTTTCAAACATTGATCTGATTATAGTTATCAGGCAAATGTCTCATTTCACTTTATCTAGTGATGAAGAGTTCAAAGATACTTAGTCAAATTAATATCATTCACTGCTGAGATCTTGAACTGACGTGTAATTCTATTACTTTAAAAACGGTAGGGTCAAGTCAACTACATTTGTGTATAAAATTGCATTAGAATGGTGAGTGTTCGGACATCCTATATTTTTGAACTCTACGATGAATATTAGTGTGACTTCCCTTAAGTGTCTCGATTGCTAACTATCATAGATTTAGAGTTTTTCGCATGTTTCTGAAAATGTAAGGGATCAAGGAAAGCTGAATATCATTGAAAATCCATAATTTTCACGACTCATAATAGTTTTTGCTATTCATCTGTGAACATAGTTAATTTCTCTGATATTGATGTTTTATAAATAATTACTGTATAAAAAAAGAAAAGGTGGTCCGAGGACTGATCTTTGTGGGACTCCACATTTCACTTATTGAGACTCTTTGTTTAGAGTCAGACTATTGGGATGTTCCATTAAAAGTTTTTTTTGGTACACCCAGCAATTTCAAAATAATGTTTAAATTTTAAAAAGCTTTATAACTATCACATTAATTGTTTGAATAGATTTAAAATGCATTTATTTCAAAAAAATCAGCAAAACAAATAGACACTTGTTGAATCAGTTTTTGATACAAATAATTCCTCTCCAATTTTGTTTATTAAATATCCATCAACGTTGAATATGTTTACCGTTCCTTCCTTCTTTAATAATCAAGAAATTTATAGGCCTACCAATCATGCACACAGAAATGGTAGAAATGTACAGATATATTCAAGCCCCACCTGTTCTGAAAGAGGGCATGCCGCCTCGTCACCCGAGGAGGAAAAAGCGTGACGAAGACACGATTGGCTGTTCCACTATCAGCCAGGCTGCACAGACTCAAACAAACAACAGAATTGAACAACATGCTGCCAGGGTGACAACGTTTGATTTGGTTGAAGAAGCCTTCCCACCTTTGCCAGGTAAAGAATAAAAAAAATCAAAATATTTTATTTTCCTGTAGACTACAAAAGTATAGGAATAAGTGAGGACAGTCGATTGGAAAAATGGTGTCCATGAGTATATGAATATAAAGTATATATATGACTAGATATATGAGTATAGAGACATGACAAAATTGCGACATCAATACAATTTTTCATAATACATTTATTTGGGATGTTGGGATGTGAAGTATTCATTGAATGAATAATAACAATTTTCACTGAGGAAGTTTTGAAAATGATTAATGATTTTTCGCAGATTTTAGATTATTGGGTAGTAAATTATATATTCTTGGACCTAATACATTTGGTGTGTTATTGTGTATTCTTGTATTACTATAGGGTATATGGAGATCATTTTTGGATCTGGTATTCAAGTTATGAATATCACTATATATAACTGACTTATTTGAGAATACATACACACATAACTCAAAAGTGAGTTCAGGTAGTGTTAACATTTTCATTTGATTGATATACTTTTACAGCATTCTCTCTTTGATATTCCAGTCATACTTCTAATTGCTGGAAAAACATCCCCCTGCTAATACAGATGCTCCCCAAAAACAGACACCGTATCTGATGCGTGAGTCTACTTGGGCAAAATAAAGGCGATGCACTCTAGAATATTTCTTAAAGTTCTAAGTTGGTAACATATTGTGTTGATTTTATTCACCAAAAATTCACAGTGATTTTTCCAAGTAAGAGAATCATCAAGATAGACACCTAGAAATTTCACCGTCTTCTGGTTTGTGCTTGAAGGTAGATCATCCAGATAAAAATTAAGGGCTTTACATTCTCTTTGTCGGGTATGAAATCTGATCGCACTAGTGTTGCTGTTGTTAAGAAATAGGTCATTATTAGCAAACCATTCCTGGAGAGTAGATAATGTAACGTTCATTTTATTTGTAATATTTATATCGGCTCTATCTGAAATTAATATAGATGTGTCATCAGCATAATGGATCCCTGTGAAACTTCCAGGTTTACCACTTGTAACTGCGAATTAGTATCGTTCAGAGACAAACTGTTTTCTATATAATACAAAACTGGTGATCCAATCAAGGGCATTACCTCTTATACCGTACCTATACAGTTTATCTGTTGTTAGTTTATGATTGACATAGTCGAAGGCCCTGCTGAGATCAACGAAAATTCCTACGGGGTATTCCCCTTTGTCCACATAATTTGCAATAGAAGAATAATATGATTGCTATTGATTGATTGATTGAATATTGCTTGATTTGTGATCTGTAAATCCATGCTGGTTTACTGAGATGATTTTATTCTCTTTCATAAAGCTGAGTAGTCGATAAAGGAAAGCATATTCATATAATTTTGAGATACTTGATGTAACTACAACGGGTCTGTAGTTCTGTTCGGTGACGGTCACCTTTCTTATAAATGGGAATAATTTTTCCAATTTTCAGGCGTTCGGGAAATGTCCCTGTCAGGAATGATAGGTTTATTAAATATGTAATTGGTTTTATGATCACATTTACTACTTTTCTGAGGAAAAATGATGGGATTTCATCATAGCCCGAGGAATATTTACTTTTAAGTTTGGATTTCAAAAAGTCTAACATTGATGTTTCAGTATAGGGTGTCAGGAAGATTGAATCTTTCAACTGATCTATGTTGTGTGAAAAATCTTTGGCGGTTTTTTCTTTATTTTATCTATTGTATCTGTAGGTGCATTATGAAAGAGTTCACTGAAGATATTGTCAATGTCGTCCTGGTTTTCTACAAGCTGATCATTATGAAATAAATTTGTGTTGTTTGTTTTGTTTCATTAGTCATTTCGTTTATTATTTGTCAAGCGGTCCTAGATATGCAAATCCCGAAGATTTGCACTGGACGATCCCACCTCATCATTAACCTATTTATAATTATTTGTTTTGTCTTTATCTGAATAATGTTTGCGTTTTAGGAAATGTCATGTTATTCAATTATAATTGTTGATGCTGCTCATAAAGAAAATAACAATATACGAGTCGAATTCCTGTAATTGTTTGAAAGCTCACATCATATTAATTATTGTTTTGATAATAACTTTGTTGTGTACCTAAACTTTTTCCAATCCGTTAATACTATTTCAGGTAATTAATTGTCGAGTATTCTCATTTAGACGAAGTTAACCATACAAATCATATTGATCTGAAATTTCTGGGCTGGTGGTCGAGTGTGTTGAATCGCTGGCTTATAGTCTCGAGGGCCCTGGTTCAAATCCCGTGGCAGCTATTGGAAATATTAATTTATTTCTATAGTATCGTTTAGCATGAGGAGATAGGTGACCAACCGAACATTCTTGGTACCTAGATTTCAATCCTTCGGACTCTCAACGATAACCAGCTGATTAGTGCTTCGGATGACACTCAAAAAGCTAAGGAACCCGTCATCCTTACTCATACAAGTCTCAATGAGACTTCGAGGGTTACTAGGCAACTAAGTTGGCGGTTAAAAAACTTTTCAAAACACTTTACCAACCCCAATATGAGATTCATTTTAAACTCAAAATAAAACTTGGGCGTCTATTGTGAATATATTATGGGCAAGTATGATATAAAAAAGAGCGAGAAAAGAATTAAGTGGAATGTAATGATATCCTCAGTATTATGATTATATGATTAACACCTTAGATCATGAAGGCTTACGTTATTAGAGGCGTCTGCAAGAAAGTACCATGATATCACGTGGTACAACGCATGTGGTTTGGTCAAAATTTTAAAACGACCAATCGATGGCTCAGTAAGTTAGACCCCCCGGACCTACCAAGCAAATAACCTTGATACCGTATCTAGCGTAAGCATATGATCTAAAATAAAAACCGAAATCTTACGACGCGGTTTGTTTGTATGTATGAAATTCTAATATTTCCAAATTTCCTATTGGTGGAGTTGCTACATGTATGTAAACTATTGTTAGTTATATCGATTTATCAGACACAAATTCAGTAAATAGTGGATTAAAACTGGGGCCAAAATCCATCGTTTTTTTTTTTTCGGTGTATAACCAAATCAGACCTATCAGGTAATATTCTTCATGTGATTGTTCGTCATAATCCAGCTGGACGGCATTTTTCTATGGGGCTGAACTTTTTTGTTCAAAGAAGTACGAAAAAAATAGAATATTCGAAAAACGAGTTCTCCTCAACATATCACTCAAAATCTCGAGAACTAATCAAGATATCGATTTGATTCTTTCGTTTATCGACATAGGATCATTTAGCGCTTCTCAACATGTCATGAGAAAAATGAAATGGAAGCGCGTGTTCATCTGAATTAATAGAGAATTTGAAATAGTAGAAACCGTGAGATCAAATTTTCACTGATAGTAAAACTGTTTTATTACTCGAAATATTGACGTACATGCACCGAAGAAAATTGAGATAAAGAGTTAAAAAAGTTTTTAGAAAATGTAAAAATGTAACACATATGTAATGGTTTTAACGGTATGATTTTTCAAAATAGCTATTTATGTACCAAATGCGTTATATAGGGCAACATTCATCCCTCGGGCCAAAGGCCCTCGGGTGAATGTTACCCTCCGGGCGTTAGGATCTAGTAACGCTCGTGGTGCATACAAGATTTTATTTTTCACGAAAAAATTATCGTTTACTTCATAAATTTTTTCTCATAGTATTTACTGCGTTCTGGTCGGCAACTGAGCACAAGTGAGCTTCTATGCAATTGCCATGGAAACATTGAAGAGGTTGCTAAGGGTTGTTTATTTAATAATATTGAACTACAGAAAAAACATTTAGCGGGCGTTATGATTCATAATGCCCTCCATAACGCCCCGGGCGTTATGGGTCTGTTAATAGCAACCGTTGCCAAGGTATTATAAAGCAGTAACGATCAAGTGAAAAATAAATGTCTGTAAATCCGCGCATCCGGAAACTGCTCGCGCTCTACGCAATACCAGGGCCTATTCTCAATACCAGGCTTATTAGCACACTATGTTATGTTGAGAAATTGATCATATAATGGTTTCAAAATCAATAAAACAAGTACAAAAAAATATTACATTTCATAATTTATAAATTTCAAACGTATTTTGAATGAACTATTTAAGAATAACTAATGTGCAGGTCCTTCACGTATATTTTAAACTCCCCCTCCCTTGACATTGTCATCTTTTGTCAATTTGTTTTTCGAAACATGATCTTATGTAATTCCCCTTGTAGAAATTATATAATATGTAAACAGAAAAACAGTTGAAGATATAAAAAAGTTATGGGCTCCAAATATATTGTTTCTAGATGGAACAGCCTATATATATTATTGATATTGTATAAAGTATATTGATCTGATTTCAAATATATATACATATTTCATGTTATCTTCAATTGATTTCGAGATATTTGTAGTTGAAATTCAGATTTTATCCGAATTCTTGATTATTTAGCTAATTAAGGACATAAATGAACAAGTTAGCGATGGAAATAACAGAAAAAAATGTGTTATACCCACTATCAGAAGTTGTACATGGCGACCAATTAATTCCTTTTATACGAATACCAAAAGATTATATACACTCTAGGTGGGCAACGGGTATATGCTTACTGGCAACATCAAATCTAAGTTGTATAAAGCATCGTGAGATGTCGCTACTAGCGGGGGAAAGCAGATGTTTACTACGTTTTACAACTCCCCTTACTTTCTCTTATTAATACATCCAACGTTGCCAAGTCTCCTTCCGCGATAGCTCCGCCGGAGCGAAATTCAGAGACTGTGTTCAGATATACTCACTGCTATTCGGTTCGAGATGCAGTTTTACTACAGAATGTTTTTCAAATTCGAAATTATCAAAATTATTGGCTATATTTATATTGAATATAGGTGGTGTGAAAATACTTCATGGAGTGTAGGTATATGATCTTTGATGATACATATAAAAATGAATATTTGCTTGATCTATTCGAAAAAAAAACGAATCCTGCGAAATTCAGGAACACCCAACCCCGACCAAACTGGACTTTCGAATTATACAGAAATGGCAAGATTTATGATTTCTTTTTTTTTTCATCGTAAAAGATGATAACCCTCGTAGTTGGTAATGTATTTATACAGGGTGTTTGATAATATATACGTAGGACTTCAGGATGTCATAGCTCTATCAATATTATGAAAGTTTCTATTGACTCATCCTCTGAAATGCACCGTTTTCGAGATACAGGGTTTTGAAATAAAAAAAAAAACGTTTTTTGTGAATATCTCTGAAACCGTGTGTATCGCACAGAAAACAGTTTTTGTAAGCATATTCTACTCACAATGGGCTATGTTTTGTGCGAATTTTTTTTATTTTCATGTTATAATTGGTGAAGATTTTGAGGGCGTAGAGGGTCTTTTTCTGTCCAAATTCTACGTTACTAGAAAAAAGTAAAATTTTGAACCGCTCATATGTTTTATTGGTTTCTCCCTGGTCTCAAGCTCTCGTAAGTTGACTGATTTCGAGCAAAATCAATTTTCATGTTGAAAAACGTAGTCAATTTTTTGAATTGCTGCGTGCATTGAAGCTATAACGGCATATATTATGAAACAGCCTGAAGCAACATTGAAATATACAAAATGTTTGTCATTTTTTTCAGAAAACATCAAATATCTATTGAATATTTGAAATAAGTATTAGATGAGGATAATTCGAATTATCCCCCATCAATTAGGAAAAATCAAATAAACTTCGCGAAACTAATTTCGTCGCACTCCAAAAATTTTGCTCCTGTTAAAATCTGAATAACTTTTCCCTGCTTTGAACAATTCGAATTCTGTTCACAATGTGCGCTAGCCCAGTCCTTCAGCTATAATCTCGTACTTCTCCGAAGAATAAGGTTGTTCACATAAAATCGCTACCTGAAAAATTGTTACCTGAAACTGGGCAAAATTTCGGAATTTTCAAAACGATCCCACAAATAGAGAAAAACATGTTTTCTTCAACTTTGACAGCAGAGGCATGAAGATGATCTCATTTTACGAATTGTCTTCTTATCCCTTTTATTTACTGAGTGATCTCAAAAATTAACTTTCAAGTTTTGCACTCATATCTTTTTTTCTCGTCAACCGATTTTCAAAATATCAGGCTCATTTGGAAACTGAAACTTGAAGTGAAGAGATATGAAGATCATAATTAACTCAAGACGAACTTAAAAAATCAAGAGTTTCCTTGAAGGTGACACGAATCAAAAGTGATCTTTTTGAGAGTAAATAGAGATAAGAAAAATATTCGAAAAATGTCTCAAGTTAATGAGATGATCTTCATGCCTCTGCTGTCGAAGTTGAAAAAAATTTTTTTTTCTTCTTCATTTGGGATCGTTTTGAACATTCCAAAATTTGGTAATTTTGCACTTATCATTCGATTTGTATTTTGATGAAAATTTTTGTTGGTCCTGAAAACACGAATTTCATAATATTATGGTGAACATATCTCTAGTTTTCGAGATAATCGATGCCAAAGTTCGAAATTTCACCTTCTTTGCATGGCAAGTTTTGGACAAGTATTGTATCTTCTTAGATCCCAGGTCATATTACATGTATTTACCATGGTTAATTATGATTTTTGTCTAAGAAAAACATCGTAAATATGTAATTTCGCCAAGATTCTAAAAATACTACACACATTTTTATGAATGAAAATCCGCTGGTTCCCAACGGCGGGAATTCAACGGCTCTGTTGGCTCCCAATGAAGCGTTGCCAATTTCAACACGGTGTCTATCTAGAGTGTATATAATCTTTGCGAATACTTTCAAAAATATTAAAACATTGTTGAATGATACGAATTCTCTCTAACGAAGAAAACGAAAAAGGATTCAAATTGACGATGATAAACTTGAAGAATATAAAACGAATTCTATAGCACATGCCTCGGTAGAGCTTGGTTTTTCTCCTGGAGAAATATGGAATATAAAGCAGAACACACAATATTCCGAAGTCGTGGACACCAAATATTTTTCATTATTCCTAACAAAATATACGTGAAGACCCTTCATTTCAAGACATTTCGATATTCAATCTCTGAAAGTATTTTGGCCGAGATTTTGGCAGTCTCTACATTCACATTCATTTCGACAAAGATTCCACCAAACTTAATATTTTTCCCCAAGATATCAATAACCGTATTTTTCCTATTTTGTGGATACAACACAACCAGTTATGGAGTGAATTGCTAGTAAGCAGCTGCAAATGGAATTTCCCAATTTCCTGGCAATTTTGTTTACTGACACAAACCGTTTATTTGCACTATGTCCAAGTTGTATGAATATGTTGCGATATCTGGAAATAAATCATCCTCATTGAACAGAGATGCTGGTACCAAAGTCAGTTCATACGATGAAATATTGGAAAGTTCCATCTCTTATCGCGCAGCAAGAATCACTCTACGAAACATTATAGTTCTGCTGAACCAATACGAGATCGTTTGTGAGCTATTTTCGATACAATTGGTTTTCTTGAAAGTATTTATTCTGCCCCTGAATCCAACGTTTCGAAAATTATTCCAGTGACTTTTTTTTCATTCATAGCTGTATTATTTCCAGACAAAACTCGCTCTCTTTGCATGAGAATGCGTGATCCACAAATATCCTTCCTCTTTTCCACTGCTGATAGTAACAAAAGCAGACCTTGCCTCCATTGATTATTTGTGATATTTTTTATAATTGTAGGAAACACTTTTTTTTTACTACATGTTGAACAGATTGTTGCATACTGCCCACTGCCCTACTAAACCTACAACTATATTACACGCACTGTCACGATCCTGTCACGACGGGCATTGAAAAATCATATCTCAAAAACTATACTACATATACAAATTTTTGTTAGTTCATAAACTTTTATGACTATTTGTCAACATTTCATTCGCTGCATATATACACAAAAAACCAAAAACAAGAAAGTTTGTCGATTGCTGAACAAAACATTACATAAAAAGTGATATCTTGCGTTATGAATCAATTTAAGGAAATCTGATGATAATTTATAATGTTATAATACTTGCGTTAGAAGCAGAAAATAATTCTCTTTCTATTGTAAAAAAAATCATTTCCATACCTCTTTTAGTTTCAGAGTTATGGGGTGATAAAAATCATTGTTTATCCAGTTTTTTGTTTTCTAAAAAAGTTCGTCCCCAATTAAAAATGTTGTCCAATGGTATTCTTATAGAAAAATATAAACCTAACAGTATTGTGAAGGTCGGAACTGTTTATACCTCAAAAAAGAATTTTTTCGAGAACGGAGCGACTTTTTGGGTGGATTTTACTCCACTAAAAACGTTCAATTCTACTGATGACCTTTCTGACAATTCAACTGACACAATGCCAAACTTTCCAAAAATTGCTTACTAGATGATTGTTTTAGCCTACTACTGGGTGTATCATTATTCCGCACAATCAAACGATAACACCATATTTTCGAAATAATAAAAGATAACATAACTTAACTTGATCCGACGTTCCGATTGGTTGAAAATCATACGAAAAAAATAATTCATAATATCTAGTCTGTATTGCTATTGAGTTTCCCTATGTGTTTCAATATTCTTATCCTGATGATCCATTTTCGTTCAAAATGTATTTGTAATATAATTACGGGTTTTCAAAGGTATGATATTACAAAATTTACTCTCAAACTCATAAAACAATCAATATTGGTAATCAAACTCAATCAAGAGTAATACTAGTAGAGTGGACCCAATTAAATAAGTACATGTACGTCATTGTGCGCAGAGCACTAAAACGCTTTCGGTCTGGTCCATTTCAAATTCATCATGAAAAACACCTCGTCTTACGACATTAGACATTTCCGGGCGTGCAGGTAGCTGATGACGTACACAAATAGGGTTCACTCTAGTACAATATCTGTAAATGAATAAACTGCAGCAATCTTATTGTTTTTGGTAGTATATGGGTCCACACTAGCAAAGTTTACAGAATCTAATAATTCTGTAAACTTCGACTGTAGGTCAGTGGCGTAATTACTAAACCGCGAAACCCCGCGGTCGCGGGGGGGCTCGTCCCTCGGAGGGGGCCCTGGGGCCCTGAGTTCACAAACCAGAACAAGAGTTAGCCGAATTGATTGATACATGAATATTCTATAATTATGAATATGCCACAGAAATAATTTTTCCATTTCTGCGAATAGTGCAGGCATGTTTTTTCAGTGTAAGTCAAGGGCGATGTCAAGGGTGATGTGTGAAATCAACTATAAATTTTTCTCCGTTGAGTGATCTGTGCCGCAAGTTTCAGCTGGTCATTTTGCTGGTGGCTAATGGCATGGCTATCCCCTATCTATCCCCTATGCCTCAATCGGTCTTGTACCTTCTTGTTCGTAGTAGGTACGCGGTCGGCGATCGGTGAATCCCACAGAAATTTTATTCAAGTGTCATTGGTTGAGTTATCTCTCCTTCTACTCCCAGCCTCAGTCTTTCACATTATAATAATTTTCGTCGACCTCTACAAATAATTATCATTTACGTACCAATTTCCGAATGAAAAATCGACTTATTTTTGAGGGCAAGTATTTTTTCTTTTCGCCCGCAAACTCTTTTCGTTCGCTGAGGTCACTATTACGGTGATTGAGTTGACAATAATTTTCATTTGATGTTATCAAATTGGTTATTTGAGGAATCTGACAGATTTTACGTGTGAATAATATCGGCGTGGTGTGAATATATGCACCTCGGCGAAAAACGGTCTATTATTGTCTCTCCTGCTTGCTAATTAATTTGCAAGCTCGACTATAATAGACAGTTTTTTGTCCTTGCTACATTGATGACTATTTCGTACTCTTGCAGTCAAGCCAAATATTTTTAAATGGAAAACTTGAGTAAAACTAATAGTGCTTCAAAGAGAAGAAGGAAACAAAAATTAGAAGTTGAGAAGTGTAAAATTTTCAACATTACCACGTTCTATACTGTTTCTATACTGTTTCGGATAATACAGTTAAATATAATGATGAATGTCCACCAAGTAGTAGCAGTATGATGATTGAAACAGGAATGAATGTTGACTCTGTAATTTTTTCAATTTGCATGTTGCTATTTTTTATACTCTACTCTCTCAACGATATTTTTCTTTCATTGGGGGCCTTAAATTATTATGGCGGGGGGGGGCAAAATATGAAGTTACGCCACTGCTGTAGGTTTTTTGAATGAAAAGCCAGTCGGAAAAGCTCTTCCGAAATGGCTCTGAAAGCGACAAATTAATATAAGCAGTCATGTGACCAGTTTTCAAACACAAAAAACTTTGTAATACCAGTTGTAACCAGATATTACCTTATGGATGAAGCAGACTAGTTCTCAAATATAAAATATTTGAGGGTAGATGAAGCACATACATTTTATGTTATACAGGCGTTGAAATTATGAGATCGATAAAATCAAATATTGGAAATACATTTAAAAATGAACTGAAATGCAACTTTTTCGGGTTTGTTGCAAACATTAGTATATTTCCGTCTATGGATCGAGTGACACTAATTGCAATAAATCGAAATTTTTTCAAGGTATGGACGCTTGTTCTCAAGCATCTTCCAAACCACTATCGATAACAAACTGCATCACGGAATCCTCGCACTCAACTCAGACTTCTTCGGAACCCCCACAGTCAAACATGTGGGGCGAGAACCGTCTGGCGGATGTAGTCAAAGGCACCGCCAAAGTTAAAATCGGTGGCAGCAGCAAGGAATCGAACAACGGCGCCGACAACGATTCTCCGAGAGCGACCTCGCCTATAGGTTACCAGAGAACAAGACAGGTGTCAGTTGAGCTGCATTTGCAGGAGGGGACAGAGTATAGGGACGCGTCGACGGATAGTACCAACATTGGATTGAGTAGCGTGACATTGACGCCGCCTACTTCCCCTGAAAAGTGAGTTCGACATTCTCGAATGGTATTAAAAAATAAAAAGAAATACTTGTTGCAATGGTGACCTCTGAATATGCTGTACGAACTCAATTATGTGTCCCAAATCTGATATCATCATAAGATGCCCCGTTATACTATATTACGTAACAGGAAATTCACGTTCCATCGAGTTTGGTTCGCTATTTTTCCTACAAAAGTGTTTTATTTTGTGTGAAGTGATTTAATTGATGTAACTTGAGCGGCCCTTCAGATTGTGTAGATTCGATATCACTGTATTTCCATATTTTAGTCTTTGCATTTTCAATGCAGCCATTATATTTTTTTCTTATTTTCCCTTTTTATGCATATGTGTGCTCACGCATGCATAATGTACTTTTTAAATATTCTGTCACCCAATATGTTACCTTGAGCTTTACAGCAATAATAGCTATATTATTATTATTGACAATTTCGACAATTCCAGATGTGAATTATAGATTTTTTTTCGTTTGAGCAATTTCATTGACATTCAAAAACACATACCTACAAAAATTTCACGAATATAAAAGTTATCTTAAATGTCACCTTCAATTTATTGTCGCCAGTAGGTAATCACGTAACCAGGAAGGAATACAGCAACGTGAACAGCGCATATTGACATTTACCGAGAATTATAAGTTGTGCGTCATTTCAAATGTAAAAAGTGCCAACTTATAATCCGAAGATGAATATGGTTTGACAAGAATGCTCATGGTCCTAGTAAGCAACACTATATATATATATATATATCAAACTAGGAAATATATTGGGGATATGCAGCATGTAAAAGAGTACTCTTTGAAATTTGTCCAAGCTTTCGGAATTTTTATTTTATTCCATCATCAGGGAAACTAGAAAACATGTGACATGATATCAATGTAAAGATAAAAACAAGAATAAGTAACTTACATCTTCTGTGAGATTGTTTACAAAATTTGTAGTTGAAAATTAAAAACAATGACATGGATAATGGATTAAAGCCATTTTAACCGAATTAACATTTTTTAAATTGTTGGAACATAATAAACCTTGTTCCAACACGCAACACGTCCAACACGTTAACCTTGTAGGTTAGAAAGTGAAAAGGGGGGAAGAACTTGTTCTTAATTAAGTTAGAACCTTTGCACAAGGTCAAAACCATGTTGTTACTGTTGCCCATTGGACCATAAGCATTACAATATTGCCAACAGATCTGAGTTGGATACATTTGAAAGAGAATTTGAATTGGGGGAAAAATTTGGATTATCCAACATCAACAAGAAAGAATATATTTCACTTAGGTGATTAATATCTGATCTTTTGTTTATGCAGTTATTTTGTGGGTAAATAAATGCCATTTCTAAAAAAGTTCTTTTGCTAAGCAAAGGTTCAGACATCGATATGCTTACGTTATCATAATTCATACGATGATCTAAGGTATTAACATGCTCTGCAAGGGCACATCTTTCAGGATGAAGTCTAGCATCACTTTTATGTGAGATTATTCTGGATGACAATGTGCGTGATGTTTGACCAACATAATTTCTACCACAATCTTGGCAAGGAATATTGTAAATGAGATTCGTTTTTGATATTAGAGGAGTTTTATCTTTTATTATACTGTGAATATTTTTGATGGTAAGTACGGTTTTATTTGCTATTTTTAAGTTCGGTATACCGTAAGATTTTTAAGTTCGGTATACCCAACTTAAAAATAGAAATAATATAAATTTAAATGGGAATTTAAATTGTCGAAAGCCTGAAATAGAATTAAAAGAAGTGAAGTACAATAAAAATAGAAATAAAATAAAAATTATAGAGGATTTCAAACCGAGTTTGCCACGACGTATCGATTGTGTGTATCTACAATCGTCTTCAGGTGAATACTAACAAAACCTGGGGATACGTGAGTATTTATAGGTCAGATAGGGCGGGATTTTCCGGTTCAGTGAGCCGTAACCTGTTAATTCGACTCATCATCGGTTTACATTATGTTGCGGATCTCGACGCTTGGTTGACTAAATGCGTTATTATTCATTATGTATGCTGCTTCCTTGAATTTCCTCTTGAACCAGTGTTCCTCTTTATGGATGATCTCTGCTGCAGACCACTTGATGTTATGTTGGTGGATCCACACATGTTCTGCGATTTCTAACTTGGTGGTTTCTCCTCGTTGGTGTTTTATTGTGTTTGCCGATTCTGGTTTCCAGTGGTCTCTTGGTTTCTCCGATGTATGATTCACCACATTCGCAGGGTATTCGATAAACACAGTTCTTGGAGTCACTGATCTTGTTCGGTGGTTTAGTTTTGGTGAGTTGACTGCGGATGGTGTTTCCAGATTTGAAGCAGGAAAAAGACCTCTACAAGAATGGCTATTCGAGGAAATTGGTGGAACAGATGTTAGCCCGCAAGAGACAAGGAATAACCCAGAGAGAAGAAGAACCGCAACAACCAACATTGTGCCTTCCCTACATAAAAGGATTATCATAAATAATCAAGAGGATTGAATCCAAATACAAGACCTGCTTCTAATCTGGAAACACCATCCGCAGTCAACTCACGAAAACTAGACCGCCGAACAAGAACAGTGACTCTAAGAACTGTGTTTATCGAATACCCTGCGAATGTGGTGAATCATACATCGGAGAAACCAAGAGACCACTGAAAAACAGAATCGGCGAACACAAGAAAAACACCCAAGGAGGAGAAACCACCAAGTCAGGAATCGCAGAACATGTGTGGACCCACCAACATAACATCAAATGGTCTGAAGCAGGGATCATCCATAAAGAGGAACACTGGTTCAAGAGGACATTCAAGGAAGCAGCCTACATAATGAATAATAACGTATTTAGTCAACCAAGCGTCGAGATCCGCAACATATGGAAACCGATAATAAGTCGAATCAACAGGTTACGGCTCACTGAACCGGAAAATCCCGCCCTATCTGACCTATAAATACTCACGTATCCCCGGGTTTTGTTAGAATTCACCTGAAGACGATTGTAGATACACACAATCGAAACGTCGTGACAAACTCGGTTTGACACACAATCGAAACGTCGTGACAAACTCGGTAATTTTAATTTTATTTCTGTTTGTATTGTACTTTGATTATTTTAATTATTTTGCAGGCTTTCGACAATTTAAATTCCCATTTGAATTTCTATTATTTCTTGAACCTCATGTATATATATTATATAACTAACCTATTTTATTATTTTTTCAGATTATTGATACTCGAATCTTTCGATTCGATAGTATAATTATCTTTTTCAACCTTTTTCGAATATTTTTTCATCATTTATTTTGTTTTTTCAGCATAACTCATTTCTTTTCTTAGTATTCAAATCTTCATATCGTTAGACAATGAAAGTCCGAAACTCTACTTCACAAATAACTTGTGTTACTTGAGTTCAATCAAAACTCTGATGGCCCGCTTTGTTTTCGAAATAAGGGGCGAAATTGAAAATATTTCATTACTTAACCCTCTCCTGTATCTCAGATATCTTTCAACTTTTGAGAAAAAAACTGTTACTGAATAAATTTTTTTATGTAGAATCCAGAGGCGTAGTCAGATCAGATTTCGAAAATGAGCTGTCATTGGGATATAAAGTTATGTTTTTCAAATAGAACGCTCTGTATATTTCTGGATATTTTTGTATAGGGTAGAATGAAAAGTATTCAATAATATTATTAAATTAAAGCAAAAAATCATAAATCAAACTTCTGTTGAAGGATAATAGTCACCATTTTTCCCTGATTTATAGATATTAGATTTCATCTCACGGGGCTACTTGAATAATGAAAAATTGTCACAGAGTTTATTGAATATTCAGGATTTAGAATTATTTGTACATATATATAGGACCGCAGTCTCGCGCACAGTCAGTTGAAGTTTAGAAAGAGAATATCGAAGTAATTATTGAATTGTATTTCGAGTGTTTAGTGTTGTTTTGAGAGTTTAAATTCACGAATTCAAGTAAAAATATCGTAACAATATACAACACGCGGCAGTTGGAGCACAAATATCCAGATGCACTGATGAATGCCATTAGACAAGCTTTCGAATACTAACGTACCAGACCTCTGTTTTTACTGCAATCGATTGACGCTCTCCTGAGAAAATGTCGGCTGTGTCTTACAGAATTGGCAGCAATTTGAATATACAGCGTCTGCCATTAAATTGGTTACATATTGGAAAAATTTTTGAAATTTCTGAAAAACTCTAATGGCGGTTCGTTTCTGCATGTCTGACAACTGAAGAATCCGTTGAAACTAATATCAATTTAAAAAAAGTTTTATGTGGTGCCGAAAAATATCAAATTTAGCCAGGATAAATAATGCATTATCAAGTTTAAATTACAAATAATAGTAGGTTTATATCTTATCTTATGTGCATATAAATAAAGGGAATGACTACACCTAGTGACATGACTTGATCGTGTTTTCATTATGGGTAGATGAATAAAATTAAATTTTTATTGTTTCTTCAATCCGGTTCGAAATTGGTACATGGTGTCCTCGTTGGATTCCGAAAACATTCTCTCAATAATGTTTTTTCGATATCTTGTCAATTTTACTCATTTTTCGGCACCACAGACTTTTTTTAAATACTTGCCAAATCTGAGGTCACGTGATTTGAGTAGCAACGAATTTTGTAGTTGTCAAACATGCAATATTGAACCGCTATTTGAATTTTTCAGATAGTTCAACAACAAATGTTTCCCATATGTAGCCAACTTTATGGTGGACGTTTTATATATAAAACATTTTGAATAGAAGAATAATCACTAAACCTTTGAATTATAATAGTGTCTCATGTAAGTTGAAATTTATTAATTTGTTTGTTAGTGCAGCTGCTCATATTGAATAATAATTTCAAATGTGAATACTTTTTATCCTAACATAATTATATGAATGAATAAGGTATTCGATTATTACGCCAGAAAATTTTATTCAAAAAGTAATAATTTGTCATGACTAGCTGTAAAAACTGAAAAGTATATAAATACAGAACCGATACTCAAAATATGGAAATGTATTCCTTTATTTTATTTTCTTTGATGTGCTGTGCTTCGATTTTCAATAGGACATTTCGTTATTTATTTTGTCAACCAATATATTTAGAACGTGGCGGCAATGCGAGACTCGCCTTCGGATCTGGCATAATTTCAAACTAAAGCATGCAAAATTCCATTGAATTCAGGTATATGGTATCTGAGATACGTTTCATCACTTTTGTAACATGCTGTTTAGATCGTGTTAAATCATGAAGATATACCCTGAATTTATCTGAACTCAATTTATAAATAACATCTATCACAGGTTAGCACCAGCTCTTCCTATCAAATGCACTATGGCTGACAAGTCCACGAAGACAGATGACGCTCTACTCAATGGCGACATCGATGCGACTCCTTGCCCGACTACCACTAATGCCGCCACCATGACGGTGGTAGTGGCCCCCATAGACGCGCAGGCGCGCACCTTGGACATTATGACGACATGCTCAATTGGTACTACAACGGGCAAGGTTTATATGGTGATGAACAGACAAGATTCGAGGAGCGAGTTGACTAAGACTGTCTCTGTGTCGCCACCGCCCGCACAGGTGCGTGTTGAATCATTTGTAACTGGAGAAATGTCCCACGTTTTAGTCCTGTCAGTACCATCCTCGACGCTGATTGGAGCTGAAAAAGGAGGGGATCCTTGTATCTAACAGATATCTGAGAAAAAAATTCAATTTTGAAAGAGTATAATCAATCTTAATTTTTTATCTTTCGATTGCATGAGAGGAAAACTATAATGGTAATGTATTCGTTTTTATTATAGACATTTTTTTTTAATTTCTACAGGACTTGGGCAATCCACCACGTATGAGCTATGCCCAAGTCGCCCAGCACCACAAAGAAGCAAATGTCCAAAAAGAAAAACTCGTGAAAGAAAAACAAAACGAAGTAACCCCAACTTCGATAGCACAAACGAAGTCGACACAATCAATAGCAAGCTGCACTAGTAGCGTCACCAGTAATAGTCGGGTACCGACTGATCATGATGGCAGGGATTTGAGAGGTGAGAACAATGTCACCTAAAATCTACCCCATACCATCGTTCAACTCTATGAATATTATTTCATTGAAATTGAATTTCCTCTCATTTGTTATTATGTTGAAGGTTTCAGAGTGATGGGTTCACTTTGTAGTATTCAATAGGAAACATAAAAGACTTGTCAATTGGTTGTGCATGTATCCATATCAGTGAATTAAGTACTTTGTACTTCATGAGAAATATTCGAATTTACTAGTATATATACCATCAGTACATATTCGTCAGTTTATACCATAATTATTATACTCATGTGTCGACGTTTTTCTTTTCCTAATTATTGTTTACAAATTATATCATGAGATTAGGTCCATTTTAAAGAGGTGAGCAAAACTTTTTTTAATGGCAGAAAATGTTTTGAGGTTCAAGTTTCGGACTTCTATTGTCTAACGGTAAGAAGATTTGAATCCACTATCCTAGTTGCCTTATCAACCCTTCGAAGTTCACTGAAAAATTGTATCATTAGGATCAGAAACCACTTATTGTGTTATACTTAAACAGATCAAACTATTGTATTCTCCATCCATTTCGTATGGGTTATTTATTAATAAATGAATAATAAGGAGATTATTTGAGACCCTGATTATCAACTCATTTTATCAAGGATGGATACAGAATTACCAATGATGATATAAGGACGTGTTCAGATATGTATACTTTTTCGACGGGATAGATATCAAAAACGCAGAGCGCAGGGCATTTTCCAGTTCAAATTCAACCTTCTTAGAGGGGTTCAGTACGCGTAGTAGTGATGGAACCTCAAGTGTGGATACAGAAATTGCGATCATCTCAAAGAGTTGACGGTAGTAAACGAAATAATTAATAATAATGGTTCTCGTTATAAATCTTTATAGTTGTATTATAGTGCACTATATGAGTTCCTTTGTTTATATCGATTGTACTAATGGATAAAACCACCAAGTGCGTCTTCTTCTTGTCTTCTTCTTTTTTCTCGAAAAATAAACTCCAGTATGATGGTTATGATACATACGACTCTTCAACAACTATATTTTGAACTAATGCACGACACTGCGACTGATAGAAGAAATTCGCGAATCCGATACAGCAGCCCAAGTTTTCGACCGCTATTGTATATCTTGGATACGCGTATGTCGCATACAGTATCCTCGTGTAAAAGAGCTCTTCATGAAGGGGTTTACCCATTCGAAAAAGTCAAAGCAAGTTCGGGGTGTAAAGCGGGAGGTAAAATTATCGTCATCTCATCTCGCTTAAAATATACTAAATTCGGCTACGCCGACTCGCTAATTGCTGCTTCCGGTCGGCAGCCTTAGTGCCGGTTGCAATAAAAGTCCGTCAAGAATTCTGTTAACGTGGGATTAACTCTGCTAATGCGCGAGCTAAAGCATGCGTTGCCGTGGTTATAAACAAACTAAATATTTAATCGTCTGTTAAATCTTCATGCAACCGGCCCTTAGACATTTTTCATGCATAGACTAGAGTCACAAAAAAATACCGGCGTCAGACTGCAGAGATAAAATAACCGCAGGTCACTTTCAAAGGCAATATGTTCTTCAAATACGTCCGTGGAGAAAATATAAAATTGAATTTCAGTCTTATAAGGTACTGGAGGTACTGGAGGCATATATATAGCTCAATGTTTTGAATGCTTATTGGAAAAAATGAAGAAAACACGTAAAAATACTTCGACATTTCCACAACTTTGCCATTTAGAAACAATAACAGTTTCTGCTAAATGTGTAATCAAAAACAAAAAATGAATACAAAAATCATATCTTTGGCCATATAACAAAACCGGTATGATTTTATGGCCTGATAGTAAAAATTACGAATTCTTAAAGCAACTTTTATCATTACCTATCTCAACATAATTGAATTAGATGAAATAAACTTATTTGAACATACAAAATTGCCTGCGTCATGAAGCTCCAAATCAACATAGATTTCATGATACCATATTTTTGACAGACTAGTGACTACACATATGCGCAAATCAATCAAGCTTTTCATCTACCTAATCGACTTCTGCGATGAACTGTTTTTGCGAAATCCAATAATCTATCAACTATCTCAGGAAGTAAGTAAGCATTTTTGGTACAAACCATGTAATAACGAAGTTCGAAGTTAGTCACATGTAGCTGCTTCTTGTACTCGGAAGTGTCTAACATCTGGGTCTGGGGACTTTGGTCTATTTTTGGAAAATCTGGAATGCCTTATAGAAAATTATGTGAAAGCAGGCCAAAATGTGGTGATTTTAGGTGACTTCAATATTCATTTTGAAATCATAAACAATACAATGTTGAAAGAGCTCTTATATGTGCTAAATTCCTTCGGACTATCAGTAGCTATTCATGATAACACCAGAGTCACATCAGTGAAATCTAGCTGTATTGATAACATTGTTACAAATTTCAATCCAGAACTCATTAAAACTGGTATTCTTGAACCCTGTCTCTCCGATCATGCAGGGCAATATATCATAGTAAATAAAAAACCAAATTTCATCAACTCTGATTCATATGAAAGAGCTATCACAACCTCGGGTTTAGAAAAATTGAGAAAGGAGCTAATACAAATTGACTGGAGTAATTTCAAAAACAGTGAACTTGATGCAAATTATCTTTCAAAATTCCTAGTAAATACCTACCATTCTCTAGTACAAGATAATTTTCCAAAGAGAAAGAAATCTCACAAAACTCGGTCCATAAAATGGTTCAACGAAGAGCTGAAAGCTCAAAGATCCACCTTATCAAGTGTCAAATTAATAAGTGAAATAAGCAAAAATTTAGATGATGTAAATGTGTATAAATTACTAAAAAAAGAATATGAAAAAAAGGTCAAAGATACTAGAAAATCTGCATATAATCAATATATATCTTCGGCAAAAAACAAATCTCAAGCTAGTTGGCAGGTTCTGAATTTCGGGAGAAACAAAACCAAATCATCTCCACAAACGAACGAAAACATTACCGCAAATGACTTCAATGACCATTTTGTAGGAGTGGCAGAATCTATTATCAGATATCCCCAAAAATAACATTCTAAACTTTGCAAAAACCCTTCCTGCGCCTTCTTCTTCTTTATTTTTATATCCAGTAACTACATGTGAAGTCATAGATACTATAAACTCTTTAAAAGATTCCTCATGTGTTGATGTGTACGACTTAAACAGTAGGATTATAAAAGAAACAGCTTACATTATTATCGAACCATTAACCGAATTAATAAATCTAATTTTCAATAGTGGACAATTTCCTGATATTTTCAAATATTCAAAGGTTATTCCTATATATGAAAAAGGGGACACATCACTTATAGACAACTATCGTCCTATTTCAATCATATGTATCTTCTCAAAGATAGTGGAAAAAATCTTAAAGAATAGATTAACAACATATCTCGAAAACAAAAAATACTTGAGCGACACTCAGTTTGGCTTTCGATCTGGGTGTTCCACTGCAGCAGCGGTTAGGGATGTGGTGAGCGGGGTGGTTTGGGGTCTTGAACAGGGTAATCATACAGCTATTACGCTGTGCGACCTGTCTAGGGCTTTTGACTGCGTCGATCATCACATTCTGTTGCAAAAGTTGCATCTCTACGGTGTGAGAGGGGTTGCCCTTTCTCTTATGAAGACATACCTAACAGATCGTTTTCAGACTGTATGCTACAATAATGAGACATCTGACTTCAAAGGTATAAACCACGGAGTACCGCAGGGCTCCGTATTAGGACCGCTTTTATTCATCATCTATATAAACGATCTTTCCAATTTTATGTCACCGTACAAATGTGTTCTTTTTGCTGATGATACGTCATTCATCTTTTCAAATCCAGATTACAATTTACTGTCAGTCCAATCTAGAGAAATTGAGAAAAAAGCAGAAAACTGGTTTACATCACATCATCTTAAACTGAATAACGACAAATCTCAAAGACTAACCATCACTACACATCAAAGCAGTCAACATGCAGGAAATGTCAAACTACTAGGTATCACCTTTGATCACAGGCTAAACGGGAATGCTCACACTGAGCAAGTAAATCACAAGCTATCCAGTGTATTGTTTCTATTATGACAGTTAAAGCACATTTCAAATAGTGATGCTCAAAGAACAGCATATTTTTCACTTTTCCATTCCAGCATGAGTTACGCCATTTCCATCTGGGGCAACTCATCAGCTGCAAGTGCAATTTTTACTATGCAAAAAAAGCTATTAGAATTTTGGCGAATGTTGGATCGAGAGAAACTTGCCGTCCATTATTTGTGAGTAGAATTTATGACCCTTTCGTCCTTATATCCATATAACGGACTTACTGAAATTTATAAGAGAGCAAGTAACCTCATAGCTCAGAGTGATTTTCACAACTATAACACTAGAAATGCTGAAAATATCAGAACCCCTCGATATAGGCTTTCTATATCTCAGAAAAATTCTCTGGATTATAATTTATACAACGTGCTCCCACATCATATTAAAATATTAAATTTGAAAAAATTTCAAAAAGTTATGAAAATATACTTCACAAATAATTGTTTCTATTCTGTCAGTGAATACTCTGAAGAAATCTCAAAAACTCCATCCAATTCTTTGGTTGATAGGAACGCACTCAACTGAATTTTAAATTGTAAGTTTTTAAATTGTAAGTTTTTAAATTGTTAGTTGTGCATTTCGAATTTCAAGTTTTAAATTTTAAACAATTCAAATACTTGAATTATTTCAAATTTTGACATGTTCTATGATGTATTCTGTTTTTACTTGAAATGTACGTCTTATTTGTTTCTCATAACCATAATTAGACCCTTGACCTGCTATAAAAATAAATCTGTATGTAACATAGTTAAATAAAGTATTCTATTCTAAAGCGATCACAACCAAACTTTTTGCGTTTTGCATTTTACATTTAGACTTCTGATTGGAGAAACAAAATCTGAAATCGAACTGACGCAAGAGCGCATTCACAACATGAACCATATTGCTTTTTCAATCGAGCATAACCTCCATTTTTATATGAAACTGATTTCCAATTTTCGTTTGCTGCTCGATAAGTTAATGAATAATATTCATGCATGCAAACTGGCTGTGACGAAAAATGCTTCTTCTATTACACTTGAAAATGAAATTCCGTCTTAATATATTGAACCGGGTAGGTATTTTCCATTCCGTAGATGAAATCTCTGATGAAAGCAAATAATCTTGATTATAAATATGTCAATTAACCACCACCATACTTGCCAACATACCACCACATAACCTTCATACTTCGCATTTTTTAATTTGCAACGCATAAAAGCTAAGAATATTTCCCTTTTTTGCGTCAGTTTGGTGGTTTTCATGCCTATTTGAAATTATGCCGGTTGATTCCGAAGGATAACTAGAGCGATTAGAAATATATAACGATATATGAAATAATTCACAGTTTATTTCTTCTATCTGTAGGTAGAATAACGTGAGGTGACCAGAGCTGACAATATTTCAAGTCGAAAGTATATGGATATACTAAGACAATAATAATCCTACTATCATTATCGAGGTATTTTTTATTGATTTTCATAATCTTCTAATAAAAGCTTGTTGTGAATGACCCTGTACATCCAGTGGGCAGTGGATGTCTTGAAATCAATATTTTGTTTGAAGCAAGATAATAGTAATTTACGTATCAAGTCCGGAAAATATTGTTTTTTTGGATGAGTGGACAAAATTCTAGGACGAGCGTAGCGAGTCCTGGAAGTCTGCGAGTCCAAAAAAACTGTTTTCGGGCGTGTTGCGTACACAATTTTTTCGGCAACCGTGTAGAATAACAAATCAAAGAAACACATTTCTTTCAAAAATTGAAATGTTAGCTAATTTTATGTAAGATAGCTATCAGTCGTTATTTTGCTGCTATGGTAATGATCAACTGCATTTATCAAAACCATACTACCAAGATTTTCATATTTACAATGACAACAACGATGTGATTCTTCCCGGCCGCGTATTGGCATTCTTTACTACAGTACAACGCATACATACCGTCGCAACGCGCTGCATCGCGGTAAACAATGGCCAAACAAACGCTCACAACATTCAGACATACCTTACTACAGCTCAACGCTGAGACGCGTTGCAATGTAGTAAGGATTGCTCCATGATTACGCGAAGATACCTCGGACAATCCTTACCGCGATTCCAAGTGCAAAAGATGCCGCATATTTGCCTAAGTTTAACCCTCCCTGGATCTATTAGCGTTTCCGAAATCCCATGCAATGAAGTGGCGCAAATTTATTTTCCTCTTCTTCTCATGTCGCTCTGTCTTTCAACTGCATTTTTATTACTTTCCGAATGCTGCTCTCACATTATAATCTGGTCAAAGTCAAATAATTGCAAAAATGTAAGAAATATCTAGGAAATGTTTTTTGAAATGAAAAAAACCTTTTGGAAATTTTCGGGAATTGTCTGAAATGTTTGAGAAATGTCAGTATGTTTTGAAAATTTCAGAAATGTTTACGAAATTTGAGATATATGTAGGAAATTTCAAGATTTTTTGATGAATTTGGATCACGTTATTTCAAGACCTTATAAAGCTGAGTTACTGTTACATCTATAATTATCAGTTGTCAATACAACCGTATCAAAAGATGCAAATCATAGCTTGATAAATAGGAAATCCCTCTGAAATTAGACTGTTAAAAATGTTGATGTACAGCTGGCTCGAAAAATTAAATAAATACGGCAAATTCTACTCCCGAGAAATATCGAGCAGTATATTCTGATGATTGTGTCTTGTCATGTAATGACATTCATGCTTTGTTGTTAACATTATTATTGTGTACTATAACCATTAAATATATAAAAAAAGATGTACACTGACCATTTTCGTAAAAATCTACTACTAAGAAAATTTACTCAACAACCAACCGTCCCAACCTATAGAAATATAGAAATCGATTTATTAGTCATCACCCACTTAATTTCGATGCAAAGAAAAAAACGCGTAATCGTGGGGCAAGCCACGTTGAGCTGTAGTAAGGTATGTCTGAATGTTGTGAGCGTTTGTTTGGCCATTGTTTACCGCGATGCAGCGCGTTGCGACGGTATGTATGCGTTGTACTGTAGTAAAGAATGCCAATACGCTTCCCGGCCTAGTCCGGGAAGTACGTACTTCCCGGACTAGGCCGGAAAAATGCCACTTTCTCAAAAAAAATCGTCTGGAAAGTACGTACTTTCCGGACGGTTGCCGAAAGAGGTTTTTTTTTTCAAAGCAATAGGAAAATAATTAATACATGAGTAACAAAACATCAATAATACTGAATATGAAAAATCAAGTTACACCATCGGAAAAAGATCGAACTGAACTGAAATTGTTTACTAACCACTATCCTAGTTGCGTCACAAACCTCTGAAGTTGTACTAGAATCTTGTACAATACACTAAAAATTTTTTTACATACGAATATCTCCAAGAGAATAATGTTCTATTTTTTTCACCGACTATTAGGGATTAGGGTCACACTTAGCCTCTGATTGTCCAATAAACATGACCGATTTCTCATTCTGCTAATCAATCAATCAATCGTAAAATAGTAAACCGGAAATTTTCAATCTCTCTTGGTTTCTGAAGTATGGAGAGTCGATTGTATTTTCCGTAAGATCATAATAATTGTGTTCTTTCTTTTCAGGAATCTATTTATTTCATTTTGTTGACATGGATGAAATGAAAGCTTGCTTCGAATATTTTTCGAAAATAGAACTCTTCTCATGGTTTCGATCGAGAAATTATATATTATATGTTCGATTTCATCTCCCGTACTTATATTTTTCTATAATCTGTGTTATTCCCCATAATTCTGAATGAAACTATAATTCATTCATAAATGAAACATCAAATTTGTGAGAGGGCGCTCGAATCGGTGTAGACAAATGCTCCAAAATTGGTTCTGCATAGGTTTAGCAGAAATAACTTTGATGGCGTAAATTTGTTTGGATCTGAAAGATTTTTTTTTCGTCATAGACGAAAGTATGACTGAGGAATCTCTGGAAGTACTCTTTCGAAAAAAATTACGTTTTTTGAGAAAAAAAAAATAGCAAAGTTGCTTAATTTTGCCCGAAATTCAATTTTTTTTTCGAAGTTATTTTCCGAAAATCCAAAAAACCACTCCCAGAGATGCTCTTCTCAAAACAGTAAGTAAAGAAAAATCTAAACTTCTTTCAACGAGCTTCGAGTCATCTTGTTTCCGCCGTTCCGTGTTTTATTATTGAATCAAATTGAGGTGTAACTCCTCTTAACATAAAATTAATGTTGACTGTTCAGATGGCCTACAACGAAACGAGGGAGCAGCTGTCCAGCAGCAGAGGTACACTGGCGCGAGCCGCGGCAACGGCAGCGCACCTCCTCGGTCCACCAACGATCGCCTTCAGCGCAGGCGGACGGAGACGAGATCTTCGCAGCTGCGCGATTTTGTGACACCTCGCTCGCCCAAGTAGGATGGTCTCGGAGGACCTTAGTGCGTATTCGAACGGTGCGTGAGATAGATAATATTGCCCCATAAAGAAACATGAAATTGATAAGATTTCAAAATGAAAAACTGGCATTTAGGTGTACATGTCACTTCTCTCGTGCGAGTCATATGTTCCTAGCCGACTGTTGAATATTAATATGTTTAAAAAAGATGGAAAATATATATATTAGTGCTCTACGATGCAAGTTGCACGACTGTGATTGGCCCCCCATATTCAAGTGTCTCGTTTTATGTTGACGCGGCTTCCTCTCGAACTCTCTTTAAATGTCTCTCCATGTGTACAGGCTGATGTTTGAAGATTATTTTTGACTAATGATGTAATTATATAAGCTGTATAGGGGAAGTGTAAGATTAATGTACATTGTAATCTTTTTTTGGATTTTTTTTGGCGCATCTTTCTGTTGCATGGTATACCTTATGTTTTAAGTATTCAATGATCGATTCTGAAGAGTGCTGTTCTCAAATTTATAGGAAAAATGTATTATTGTTCTGATAAATTACTGTGATGGATAATTCATTGAACTAAGCTTTGATTTATTTACAATAAACTCGGTGTGGCGAAGTTGAAATCATAATTCTGTGAATTAGATGAATCAATATTTCTGGCTGCTTTTCATTTGAACTGTCGGTCAATGGTAATGGAAACAATAAATTAGCTTCATTTATGTCGTATTGTAGGAGGTTCAGCAGCACTTTAAGCATTTTCAATTCAAATTTTTCAATTTAGGATTACTGTTATGTATATTGATATATAACGTTTCCTGTATGATTTCACTGGTCCAGTTGTTGATATGCTTAAATTTATAATCATATTTGTAATCAAAACTCACCTTTCAAGTAATTTATAAAAAAAAACTCATCGAGAAACTATTTCTAACCTTAACAGTGGAATATTATGGTGCATACAAAAACGTCCCACCCTCTTCAATTCCGAATCATTAAGAGGTCTAAAGGTCAAAATTTACAAATGGCTCAATTCAATTTAAATTGGTGTTAACTTAATAATGTATTTAGTAAATAAATTTTTCCTGATAGGTCTGTACTGACACTGCTAATTACGAAAATTATTGATAAATTCTTGATTTGACCTGTGGAATGTTAGTATATTAAGTGGTGAACAAGTGAATATCATGATAAACCCTCATATGGTTGAAATTGTAATAGTTACATCTTAAACTCCCTATTTTGTAACTTTCTCAGAGAGAATCTCATGCGCAGATTGTCTACTTTTTGAATCATTCAATAAAATATACTTCAGTGAAGCTCTTATTATGGATTATTGAAATGTATTAGCTAATATTACAGTAAAAGGGGCACCACTTATTAATTCCATGTATTTATTCGAATGTTCGAATACGAAAGTAGTTTTCTCATTTTGATGGTCGGTGGTTAGAACCTACAAATTATAACCCGTTTTTTTATGATCAGAGATAACCAATCAGGGTTCGACGGCACCATGCGATAAGACTGATATGAGGCGCTTGTAAATTTGACAGCATTTCAGAAACTACTAAAAAATCTGAAAATCTCGTATGTGCTAACGAAGCATAATGAGTGATAGATCATATTTTTCTGTTGAGAAAAGTTACTGTATAATAATGCTGTTGAAAACGCTCTAATACATCATTGAATTATCGAATATTGATGATTCAACTTCAGCTTCATACTATTATTGGTTGATATACGCATCATTCAATCAGCTCATCTTTTGCAATTTTGGATTATTGACCGTCAATGGATAGTGCTGAAAGGTTATTAAGTGGATGATTCTTTTTTATGAAAAGCCAAAATGTTGATTTAATGTCAATCAGTTCTCAAATATGTATAATAGTAATTTCATTCAAAGTGTTATATTCAGTTCAAACATGAAATTTGTTGAATTCCATAGCACTTAAATATTTTTCTATCTAGAGAAGTGATTGAATGCCCCTTCCTTCTTGATAAAAATTAGATTGAGCATATGTCATATGTTAATATTTGTCAATGCATATTGGTTGAAATTCCATATTTGAAATAATATATCTGCAGGAGATAGTGAAAATGAGCATTGACTCGAAATGTACAAGAACATTTTTCAGTATAATTTCCTTTGGTTAATTGAGAGAACAATAATTTCGGTGATCATATGATCCTACCGATATTAAGTTCGAGGTATTGAAGAAATGTAGGGATATTCAATAACCTCACTGTATGGAATATATAGTTTATTATTATCATTCTTACATGTGGTAGTCGGGAATCAATATTATCTTGTATTGTATATTTTATCTTTGGCGCTTTAAATTTTCATTATGGCATGTGAAAATATTTTTTTAAGATTTTGAACTATTCAATATAAACATTATAGAAAAGGTATATTCAATTTTATCAAATTTCGACATTGGCCTCCTTCTAGTGACGAAAATATCGATATGTTACAAGATGTATATTATAGAATGGTATTCTTCGTTATTGCTGTTATTATTTCGATGCAAGAAAAACATGGCTGGTTCTAATTTTGCACATGAAGTGATCTGGGATAGTAGCTGTTATAATGAATATTCAAGTTTCAAGATACTGCACTAGGTATAATTTCCTGCGGGAGATGCACCATTGAATGATGCTTTATTAAAACGGTGGATATGAACTTGCTCGCAGGGAGATAATCAACACATATTAACTGTTTTAAGGAGAATAATAAAAGGTGAAAAGTGTTGTCATTAAAGTGCCCATAGCAATGCATACAGAGAATAAAAACTTGGATTCATAACAGTTATTAGAAAAGTTGAATGATTATAAATGGGCTTTTCTTAAAAAATATACTGCTTTTGAGAAAATAACATCAGGAAACATCTGCCATATAGTATTGAAAATTAGCAGCAGACAAAATTCATTCTTTTTATGCCAAAGCTGTTGCCCAATCAAATTTGCATTATTTTTATAATTTGAACACTAGTCAGGGTAGGTACTTGATATATCCTCATATAAACCCCGTTTATTATTATACATTGTTACTTTCAGCTTTCATACATCCACTCAAGGAATTGTAGGGAGGCTGCTGCCAAGCAATTAATTCATTTTTGTCCACCTTTGATTTCCACATAATAATAAACATTTTCCTGATCATACTTACTGAATTTTATTCTGCTAGAGGTCAGTATTCACAAATTGATTAGAAACAGGCCAACCCCAAGTTTTCGAGCTTCAGTGTTGAACTTGGAAATTATTCATCTTCGAATTCATGCTAACTAAAAGACCAGTGAAAATAGAGGTATAGAAACAAAATTCGATTCAAAATAATGTAATCAAAGGCTATACAAATCGATTGATTATGTCGGTTCAACTTCTATTCTAAATTTATAATTTATTATATTACATATATACGAACCAAACAATAGTTCAAATTTTCGATCAATAGTCATCAGTGAACTGAACAAACCGATCAATAATAATTGTTTGAGGTCGATAAATTTAAGACTTGTAATTTTTTTTTCAGACCAGCATATTCTTGCAGATAAGGAATTATTTACTAATTATCTGATGAAGCTCAATAATGATTTGTTCATTTATAGATCTTGTTTCATGATACTTGCCTCACTGCCTGGTAATTGAGTTCTTTTGGTGCTGACTGCTGGCACGAACCAATTTTTCAATATTTGGTGAGTCTTCTCCCTATTGAGGCTCAGCGAAAGAAGTCTCATATATGTCCAAGTTCTGAAATGCAAATTCATATTGTACTGATTGTGAAAATGGTAAATATTAATTCTGTTTGAAAATGTTACAGTTGTATCGTCTCTTATAGGCTGTGTATGTACATAACGAACTGAATGTGTCCGAGCAACGGCCTGGATTGCGTGAATTTTCAGTCAACTTACTTTGGATGCTATTGGCTGATTTTCTCTCGTGTATTATTGTTTTGATGAATTTTTTTCTAGTGCAACGGGATGTAAATTCCATTATAACGCATATCACTTTTGTGATCATCCATCATAAAATATAGAATAATCGTGAAGTGAAAGGAATAGTATTCCAAGCATATAAAATTAAAAAAAATTCATTCAAATAGATAAGTTGTATTCATTCAAATTTGTACTGAGTACCGTTAATATTTCTCTGTTACAAAATAATTCGTCAATATTGTTTTATCTTTATTCCAATATTTGTTCGAAATGAGGCGAAAAAAATTTCTTAGTAATTGCGATTTTATAAATATTTTCATTCTGTACTTTTTTAATAGTGTTTATATTCTTGAATATTTTTTACGGGGTGTGATATTCGTAAAGCTTGATGAGTTAGCATGGATACTCGAATGAAACATCCATATGAATTACTAACACAATTGAACAGATGATCTAATAGTGTTTTCGATTCTCTAATAAAGCATTTTAAAATTTGGAAACAATTTGCATATTACGTAATGGTTCTTTTGTGCACGCTATCGAAAAATCACCTATTTCAAAATGTGCGATTCCACATAGTTTCAATGAAGTTTTGAGAAAGCGGCATACATCAAGATCCGATGCAGAAAACTCAGTGATATAGGATGGCTTTTACGTCTTCCATTTCGGATTAGAAATTTATTTTATGAATAAAAACTATATTTTTCGGCAACCGTCCGGAAAGTACGTACTTTCCAGACGATTTTTTTTTTAGAAAGTGGCATTTTTCCGGCCTAGTCCGGGCCGGGAAGAATCACATCGTTGTTGTCATTGTAAATATGAAAATCTTGGTAGTATGGTTTTGATAAATGCAGTTGATCATCACCATAGCAGCAAAATAACGAATGACAGCTATCTGACATAAAATTAGCTAACATTTCAATTTTTGAAAGAAATGTGTTTCTTTGATTTGTTATTCTACACGGTTGCCGAAAAAATTGTGTACGCAACACGCCCGAAAACAGTTTTTTTGGACTCGCGTACGTACTTTCCGGACGGTTGCCGAAAAATTACTATTATTTTATTTTTTAAAGCGAATTGACTAAAGGTTTTAACTATATCACAAATTGAAATGAAATTAATTTTCAAAACCATATCAAGGATGACACTCAAAATCCCAATAGGTATTACTTTTGGAACTGCAAACTAGATTTTTGTAAAACTACAAATATTGGTTTGATTGAGAATTTGAAAACTAGATACATAGATGGATAAAATTGCATGAAAACATGATGTTTTTTGAAAATTTGATTGCGATGGTAACTTCAATTTGAGCAATGATTTCATTTGCAATTATCATAATTTTTAAATATAAAAACGCATTTTTGTAAGACTCACCACTCCCAATCTACCTACGAGATATAATAACCTGACCAAATAGTATTCTTGATAATGGCTGCTCCTACCATTTTTCTATTGTCATGGTATTGCGTTTGGTGGAAAATATCCCCACTCAATTTTTATGTATATCTACCCAATTACTACAATATGATATATTTTATTTTTGTGTGAAAGTTTTTATTATTACATAGGTGATATATTCTATTTGTTCTGCTTGCAGGGGTGTTACACTTTATTCGGTAATGCTAAACTTTTTTTTACATATAAACATTGTTCTTGAATCATGTAGCAAAGGAACTATATTGCATATTTTGATATTGATTATGGGGTGTGTTTTTACTAAATAATATTGAATACTGTTCCTTTCCACAATTTGTTTAATTTTATTTCGTTCCATTTCAACATTTTGGATAAGGTTTGGTGGATTTGTTTTGAAATTCTTGCAGAAGCTTGATGAGAAAAACTCCGCAAACGATTGTCAATGATTTTGGCGCAAGAATTTTGATTATATTTATCTGTTCGTTTGATAGATTTTTTTGCGAAACATTTTGAAATCATTGCTCTCAGCCTTGAAGTATCAAAAGCATGAAAAAATAGTCACCAAAATGCATTGTGCCAAAAAAATTGATAACTGCCCATTTATTATCTTTTCTAATTGTGGGTTCACTGAAGTAAACCAGTAAATTTCGGATGTAGACTTTGTTCATCTGTATTCATCATGAAAATTTGCATGCTGAAATTTTACTGTATTCATGGAAGTCATTTTTTTTTTTCTAGTCTAATTGTATGATGTATATTCGATTTTTTATGTGTATGTTAAGTTTGAAATGATAAAGCAGGTGATGGGGTTTTAACTTAGAAGTTAGTTATAATTTTTCACGATTAGGATAATCATAGTATAACTCGTCACCTCATATTTATAAGTGGAACACCTTGTCTGAAGTCTAAAATTATTTGCGCCCCTGCTTTATTTATATGGTTTTAAGCTGTACTGATTAAGCTTCTGATGTTGCCCATTAAAATTGTTATAAAAAATATGTTTCTCATTGTTTCAATTCATGTTTGAATTCTATCTGCTAAATTTCTCTACATGTCATCTTAACTGGATCATTTCTCTGATTTTGAAAAATTTTCGTAAAGAGTGATAGGTATTGTAGCGAAACGGGCATATTAATCTCTCGGATTAACATGTTCCGCGTGGAGCAGTTGATTTTCTCTCATATATTTGTAGAGTTTTCTCCACCTAGCCGATAGGCAACCTTTTTAACAATACCTCGCTTATGTGGGTCACCTACTCTGTTCGGTTCTCCTTCTGGTCGTTTTTTGCGCCTCACATTTTTTGGGTTTGAAGGATTGTGGATTGTTTTTTGGCAAGAGTCGCCATAGCTTGGCTGAATTATATTTTCCGCACCGAAATTGTGTTTGGGGTTTTCAAAAGGTTACAAATATCCTACAGGATATTTGGCCCGTGCCTGCATTATTTTAGGTATGTACTTTTATTATATACTGAGTGTAAAGCCTGCTTAGGCGATCAGGGCTGCGCCCCTTTTGAAACACATGTTAAATTTACTGCATTATTTTAGTGTCGAGAAAGTTGTACCTGTCGCCGTTTGTTCCCTAACAAAATAAAACTACTGAGTTCCACCCGGCTGTTTTACTGAGAAGGCCATACCAGGCGATCACCCCCAAAAAGCCCTGAGAGTCTCTGTTCCGCAGCAGTATGTCATATCAAGTGTTCCTCTCAGTGAGTGATAGTTACTACAGGTGACAAATTAATAACGACCTTATCTGTTAATATCGAATGTAGATCCGTTTTTATTGAAAATATTCATTTTTTAGTCTTAGAATGAGTGTAACTGTAGATTACCCAAGCACATTTTCTCTTCATTTCACTGTTCGACGCTTCATACTGTCTACTCCAATATTGTAATTCGTTTTCATCCTCTTGGTTTTATCGGGTTTTTTAAATACATTTACCTACTACTCAATGCATCATATCCAAAGTGAATCACTTAATTTTCTTGTGATACATAAATTATAATATTATGGACAATGGACGTTGTAAAACTTCAATAAGCGTGACGTAGATTTTCCCGAACATAGCAGAGATAGGGTGTGACAAATCTCGGTTTTTCAACTTAGGAATTATCAAGTCGAAACTATTCATTATTGGCTTAAACGGCTCACATATGTCCCAATCTTGAATTTTTATTTACTATATCAACAATTACTGGGTGGTTGAGAATTATGAATTGTGTGTCGTAGATCGAGAATGCTCCATGAGAAAAAATATAATTTTCATGTGTAGCAATTTTTTGGGACATCCTCTATATTTCAAAATAATTTTTGAAAATTTTGCCTCTTCTTTATAAATCTCCGTCGCACTAGTCGTGAGCCACTCAGTATAATAATTATGTCTTGTCATGTTTCAGCTAATATAATATCACTGCGACAAAAAATATTTTGCTATTTTAATAAATTATTTCTGAAGAGTTCATTTTATTATCATTTATTCATCACTTTTTCTTAGTTTCAAATATGGATATCAATTCAATAAAGTTGTGAAAATCTACTATTTCCTGAAAAAAATGCAAAATATAACATAAATATACATATCTCTGACCAAGTTCTGGATCGACATAAATACATCGAGTTTAATTCAAATTTTTCTATGGAAAAGCAATTTCTGTTTTTCTTTATTCCTAATAGTTATCATTGAAAATGAAACGAAATTTTGTAATATTCACTTTCTTGATATAACTGAACTTGAATCCGTATATCCTGCAGTTGCTGAGACCCTCATTCTGTTCATTCTCATCATGACTACAC
The DNA here is from genome assembly GCA_029955515.1 of Chrysomela aeneicollis. NCBI lineage: Eukaryota > Metazoa > Arthropoda > Insecta > Coleoptera > Chrysomelidae > Chrysomela > Chrysomela aeneicollis. The sequence goes on along the minus strand of JARUHQ010000005.1, from coordinate 6,663,275 downwards.
TGTATAAAAAACTTATATAACAAACACCGCAACACTCGATCTTTCCAGAAGTAGAAATAATGTACATCAGTTATCTCTGTCTAGAACTATTGGCAACGTTGTACAGGCAGCAGAGGCAGCACCTGCCGGGCCAATTACGATGGTACAATTTCAAATTTGAAAGCTAGTATGAATTGTTCCTTGATATTTATTTTCACAAATCTTAGCAATTATTCCGGATTAAAGTTGGTTTTATTATAATTTTTTGAAAACTGTAGACAAACTGTACGTTCAAAAGAATTATGATCGTCCCTTATACAACATTGAAAAATCTTGATACTCTGAATGAAAACCGTCGGATAGATAGTTATTGCAATAATAATTTAAACATTTTTTTTTCAAAAATTCGACATATTTCTTTCAAATTCTCATTGAACGCTCAAATAACTCTAACAATAATCTGAAACCACCCTCATTTTTATTGAGTATAATAAAAAATATCCATTTGAAATTATTATCAAAGTAGCTGAACTATTTGACAAATCAATAAATTATATGAAAACACTATGAAACAAAGCTCTACTGAAAAGAAAAATAGTCTATCCAATTAAAATATCAAACCGATAGTTTATTGAAGTTGAACGTCTGGTAGACTTCGAGCAGAAAACAACTACTTTCCTGGCAAATAACACGCAGAACATTGAATTATATCTGCTATTGTAGTGTAGTAAAAATAAGAAAGTGCTCCTATTGTAATCAATACAGGGTCGACATTCCTTCTCTTACTGAGTTCGTGAATATTTACAGGCAGGAGGAAGAATGGTGATGGGTTATTTAGACATAATATGACAATTATCTCATAGTGAATATATTTATCATTTGACTCAGATTTAATTAGACAGACAGAGTTGTCAATTTCTCACATGCATGGTGGAAATAAGATGGTGGAAAAACTCCTATCCAAAGCCATACATATTTTTTCAACCAAATCACTTTACCTCTTTAATGCAGGACTCACAGTTTTCGCTATAGAGGGCGTTAAAATCACTGACGCTGACGCGTGATAGTACAGAAAGTTTTATAAATAAGTATAATGTATTTGTATCAGTGGAGAGTGCGATTTATTAGGTGGTTGGCCGCTCTTCATCTCGTTGGATTAGCTGAATGAAGAACATACATTGGGAAACCTGAAGGGAAAAGAAAATACACTATCCGGTGAGTGGAGGGTTTCGTTGCTTTCTTCAATTCAATATATGAGAAAAGTAGATAATGAATATATTTATGATCAAGGAAATTCGTTTTTTTTTTCGGCAAGGTTAGCTTGTTTTGTAGTTTCGACATTTTCATAACTCTACCAGAATATACCTCACTTTCTAAGGCCATGAAGGGTCTGATTATGACCAGTTTAAATCAAAATACTAAAGAAAATACTGATTTGTTTTAGGAATGTCCTTGCCTATTTCCAATTCATGAGCTAAACACTGGATGGAGAATGAGAAGATATGTATGTGAACTTCCAGGCTGATATGAAGAATTTTCACAAAATATCGACAGAACTCAGAGCCTTACTAAGATTGAATGATCATGGGTAATACTGGATGGTGAAATAGAAGATTTTGGAACTTTCAGGCTGATTTGAAGAATTCTCACACAATATCATCAGAACTCATGGAGCCTGAATAAGATTGAATGATCTTGGTAATTATAACCTTTACAATGAAATAAAACTATTTGATACTTTTGTGTATGTAGATGTCTCTGGAATGGTAACTTACCTACATGTTTTTTCATCAAATAATTGTAGATGATTGAATATTATTTCATGCACCCTGTATTTGTTTTCAATAGCAAATAAGTAAGTGAATAAATACCTTGGAAGGCCATATTTCATTCACTGGCAGGAAGAACTAAATCACTATTCACTAATAGGTATCTGATCTGATAAGTCAATGGTTTTTTTTATGATTTTTGTTTGGGTTGGAGTTGAGGAAATGTTTTAATAAGGAGTTATTCAGCAGAAGAAATATAAAACTTCAGTATCACAAATAATATATTATTATATTAAAAACATGTTTCTGAATATTTTTCAGTTTTACAGTTCTTTTTCCTTTGTTAATTTTTTTCGATTTTTAGAATTGTCCAGCTGTTGAATATCAATTATAATTTCTTCTTGTTTTCATATATCTGTAAATCTCCAGTAGAAAGCATTCAAAGCAGGAAACAATTCTGGAAACAGTATCACCATTTTTTATTGGCTCTTGGCATTGGATGGAAACGGTTGGAATTGGATGGGATATGGCTTGACTAGGACTGGAAAAAGCATTCAAATGAATAAAAGTATAACTATTTTTTTTAATAATAATACAATGCTCTCATTTGTGACATTCAGAAATATACATATGTGACCACCTAATAACATAAATAAATTGTGATGTGTGATGTAAGGCTGACTGAAAGGCATATCAAATGATTCATCAAATACTGCCACTATTACAAGGAGGCAATTCTAAAAAATATAAATGCCTCCATAGTATTTGAGAAATCATTCCATTTGTCTGTTCATTATAATCAGTCGAATATTGGTTTTGTGCTTGTGGCATTTCTTAGTCTGTATATATGAGACAAAGAGTTAATGATAAATTAATACAAAACCCAGAGGAAAACTATGGTCGCAATTGTGAATGCTGAACTATAACATTGTAATTATTTCAGGGAATTCGAGATATTGAACTGACAAATTCGAAGAAATGCGAGAAAATCTTGGTAATCTCAAGACAGGTATTCCAGGAAATTTCAAGATTTTGAGGAACCTGAAGAAATTTGAAATACTTTGGAAAAATCCAAATAATCCTGAAAAATCAAACCAGCTCATTATTTCACAACATGGTATTCATATCACTTGTATGTTATATAACTAGATATAAAATATTCTCATTATTTAATCCATATATATATATATATATTATTTATGAAATGAAATATATTTTTTGAAAATTACTTTTTGTGAAAATATAGTTTGAAGTGGTTAATAGTTAATTTCTGAAGCTCTTATTTTACTTTACTTGTATCTGGGATCATTGAAAAATCACTCAAATTTAGAATTTAATGATTCAATTAGATTTATAAGTTAATTAATTCAATTATCTTATATTTCATATGTATGTATCCTTTTGTTATTGATATTTTTTGTATTCACTAGAGAAACAATTTACATTTGATTGCATTCTCAAATATTTCAAGAAAGCAGAAACATTACTTGTTGAACAATGTAGACAGTAGAGGAATGCTGAATGAAAACTAAAGATTATAATATTCACATCATGAAAAATGCATGTTCTATGAATTCTGAAAAAAACTGAAATATTACCTACATAGAAACATTCAATTACTATCAACTACACAAAACTATTATTGAAAGTTGTTTATATAATGATGAAGTTCATGCAGTACATGGTAGTTTTATTTGTACTACTTGCCAAAGGATTTTGGAGGAAAATACTTGCCACATTCCAAATGGAGATTATCATCCTGAAAAAAAAAATAAAGATTTGTAATTCTAAGAATGGAATTAATTATCAGATTGGCTGATGAACCATCACCAGAATGAAAAAAAAAACAGATGGTTGAAATTTGAAGTTGTTTTGCTTTTTTATTTTTTTATTTCTATGTAAATGACTATATAGTTCCACTTTAGAACACAATTACAATGATGATTTTTTGAGAGCAAATCTATTCCATTTCTTCTAGTTCTACCTCACCAAGTCAAAAATAGCTTCGTATGTGTGAAAAGCTAAACAAAAATTAAACAATGTAATTACCTATATTCTTCCAATGTTGAACATAATGGATGCATTTTATGCATCACACATGATTTTTCTGTAGTTCTTAAAGATTAGTGCCAATACAGTTATTCTTGGAGTATTTAAACTATTCAGTTTTCTCCTGGGTTATATTTTGATCATGTTGAAAACTTTCCAGCATACCTTATCAATTAAATTGTTCCTTTGCATAGTAAAGTAGGATATCATCTCTCTCCTAAAACCATTAGTATAATGTTGGACTAATAATAATTATAGAAATCTCAACATCAATCAGATGATGTAATGGTTCATTCCTATAAATAAAATGGTATTTCTTACCTTTGCTACAAGTTGTAGATACAGAATCGTTTGAAAGTCGGCAAATTTTTACACGAGTCTTTCCACTAGAACGAAAACTTAAAAAACCATAAGGTATAAAAAACAGAAGGAAACCACCAACGAAACACTAATGTAATATGAACAAATAAACAACAAAATTAAGATTAATATGCTATAATTTCATCAAATCTGAAAATCGGATTCAGATAACCATTCAAATTTTGATATTTATTGACAGCAAAACAAGAATTTTATAACAGAGGGGGCTGTCGAACAATAGCGCCCCCTTCAGGAAAACACGCAAGTCCTGCATCATCCAGGTAAAGTGTTTTGGTTGAAACAAAACACTAACAGTGATTTCACCATCTTATTTCCACCATGGTCCTAACCAAATATTCTTTGACAAGGACAAGTGACAATTAGGAAATCTGTCTGATCTTTCCTTTAATTCGGAGCTAATGGATTACATCTTTCACCTCGCATTCGCCAATACCGAACACAAAGCAGACGTAACGGAGGAAACCGATCTGAATTATCGAACGCTTGCTGAGCAGAGCGAGCAAATCGAGCTTTCAGATATGTATTAAACGAACACACCTAATTGACATTTTAACCTAATTTTTCCCGCGGTGTCATTTTGTCGAAAAACATATGTTTTTGACGCCAAGTGTGATTGCATTGTAAATAACCTATGAGTTTATTATGATGGAGCTTTTTCATCTTTTACGTACAGGATAATCTGTTATAAATTATTCACCACCTAGATGATAATCATTCCGGATATACACGACCTGATTGTAGATCGAAACAAACTTTCAATTGAAATAAACAAAGTTGAAAGCTTGAACTAAAAAAAATTCGAAAAATATCAAGAAAATCAAATATGTACTTATTTCGACATTACACTTTCGATGGAAATTTATGGACAATATCCTGGCGGATAAAAAGGAGCCATATTATTTCATAAAATGCGACATTAGTATTAAGGTATGTTTGCTGTCTCCATATCAATACTACTATTGTACACTTACACTATTTTCGTCGTTAAAATGTTGTAGCACAAATCATCTGGTGTTACACTGGATTTAGAGGAAATCTTTTGTCACCTACAAAACTTGTAATGGTTACCTGAAAATCTTTTGTCACCATTGACGAAAGCACCAAAAGAATTGACTCCTTTGATTGATCCTCGGCAGATGAAATCGTCGTCGATTCATCGTCCGAATTCGCAATAAAAATCTCTATGATGTCATCACTGTCCAGTTTTAATATATTCGATTCACAAGCAACAAATGAATACAAAATATTTATAATCATACCCTCCAAAACAAAATCACATGGTTAGCAGAAAGAAACATCCACTGCATCCACTCCACTACACTCATCGACGAGTAGTGGTTAAAAATGTAGTGTACAATATAAATTTCATGCATAAACAGACCTTTAGATACAGCTAAGGCAGGTGCATACTGGGTCAGCAGTTAGCCATATTGCTAGTTACACAATCAATGGCAAAACAGCTTGATCCAGTCAACATGCCAACTCTAATGCATCTTGCATGTATGGAAGGTGTTAAAAAGTGTTTTAACTGTCAAATTAGTTGCAAAGCAACTCTCGCAAGTCTAGGACTTGTATGACTTGGGGAACTTAGCTTTTCAAATGTCATCCGAAGCACTACTTGGCTGGTTGCCGTAATATTTTACCAAATAAAACACTGAATACTAGACAAGGCATTTCATTGTTTATTGGAATTCATTAATAACTGAATACAGTCAACTTGAAAAGAAAAACACAAACATCGAAAACTAATGTATTTATGGAAAGGCACAATTATAAAATTATTATTGTACAAATTGCCTAGATACCAGCAACCTTCAATGGGCACATACTGTTAAAAAATAATGTGTGAGTCAAATCAAAGTGTGGCATTTACATAATTTTTGAATGATACACCAATGAGGTGCATTAGAAACCATGAACCTTCAGTTGGTCGGGCTTTGCCAGTCCGGCTTTTGTTAGCCACTGGCAGATGTTTTCACGTTGATCTCCTTGCAACTGGAGAACTTCTCCGTATTCTGGGTGTTCAATTACAGTTCCATTGCATGCAAACTCCTGGAAAAGTCATAGAGAGGCATCTAAAATATGAGTGCTTTAGAGAAAAACGTAAACTGACGTGTTGAAATGCTCACTAGCTATATTTTCTATCAATGAAACCTATTAATGGTAATTCTGAATGAAAACCTAGAAGGCTGTGACTATAATTTGCTGTTCGCACAGTCATAGATCTTATATGCTTATGCTAGATCCGATATCATGTAGTATATGTTTGGTATTAGTGGGGTCTGCAAGAAAGTAGGTAATGATCACGTGGTACAGCACATATGTATGTTCAAAAATTGAAACGACCGATCAATGGCTTGGTACTTTCAACCCCTCCCCCCTCCCCCTGGACCAACAAAACAAATAACCTGGATACCGGATCTAGCGTAAGCATATAAGATCTATGGCACAAGTCCCAAACGTCTACAAAGATTGGTTCGCTACTTCATGTCGTTCAATGCTCATTTGTTTCAGCTTTTCCCTATCAGCGACCCAATTTTAGGTTGAAGATATGATCTATTTATCTTTCTATTTTGGTTTTATAATGAAGTCATTATGAAACGCAAATGCGTATCGAAGAGCCTCTGGTGCGTACGGGTTTTTAATTCTTTTGAGGTTGGTCCATTTGAACTGTCAAATAAAAATGAGTTAAGCCCAGTTTACTTCTAAGCGATTTTGGATTTGGTGATACTGGCAGTGAAAAACCAAAATCGCAACGCGAATGTTCATTTATATGAATACCTTCAAATTTTGTACATTAATTTTTTCAAACATTTATTCTATAATTTATAGAGTTTCAAAGCCTAGTTTTTGATAGAACGAATGCGATTATTTTTATGCGATTCCGCAAATTTGATTGGATTGTCGAATAACCTAGTTCATGTTGAAGCGGACAATCGCTAAAAGAAGATTTTCTCCATTCCTCAAAGTCGTGAGTGGAAACAAAGGATAGAGACAGTTTGTTTCGTTCAAGATATTTCCCACAAATACATAACTTCATTTAATTCATATTCGTCTACATCAACTCTCCTGTGAAGTAAAAATCTCTTATTTCCAAACACATTTTCCTAATATAACCCTATTCCATTTGGAATTACAAATTCTGCCGATTTGACTTAGAACTCTTAGAAGTATTGCTACTTCAGGTTTGACCAGAAAGTACCCAAATCTCAGAATATTATCTTCAAAAAGTTGTTTTTGTTTTATTATTTGTAAAATTTCTGTAATTAGCTGGATTATAGATTTATCGTGTCCTTGAATTTTCACACATGGATACACAACATGAAGTCATAAGGCTGGTAATGAAAAACAAAATAAATTGAAAGCCATTGGGAACACGCATATACAAAATTATTACTAGAAAATGCGAAACTCAGTAATGAAGTAAAATGCCTGATCAGTTAGGAACTTCTCAACTTCTATTGAAAATATAGAGCTTGAATCACCCTTATCTTCTGCAACTTGATTTTATGATACAACTCATTGCCTATACAGGGTAATCCAAATTTCATGGTACACTATTGGTAAATTGGAATCGGACTGATCAAATATCGAGAGAAATTTTGGTAAACTTGATAAGTTCAAATGCTGAATTCATCATTGATATTAAAAAAAATAGGAACACTAGATTCGAAGATATTGAAGTCATTAATTTCTGCAATGGTAGCTATATTCGATAAAATTACCAATTATTCGATATATCACACTTTACAGGGTTTTCACGTATATTATGACCTCCCCTCAACTTGTTTATTTATTGATCAATTGCTTTTTTCAAAATATGGTCTCAGGTGATTTTTCTGGTAGATTTCATATATGTAAACAGCAAAACAGTTGAAGATTTGAAAAAAAGTTATGGGCACCAAATGTATTTTTTAAATGGAATACCCCATATACCCAGCAAACACAGTTACATCACAGAGATATCGCAGCGATGATACAATGTGAACTGCGACATCGCATTCTATTTTTTGTTTGAAGGTGGCTGACAATGTCTCGAGTTGTGAAGAAAAGTTTCGGACTTCCATTGTCTAAAGGTATGAAGATTTGAATCCTGAGAAAAGAAAAGATGAGTTATGCTGAAAAAACGAAATAAGTGATGAATAAAAAAAATTAACTATTTTATCGAATCAAGAAGATTCGAGTATCAATAAATCAGGTTAGTATTAGTGTTAGTATATATGAAGTCGAAAAATGTAGATTTAAATGGGAGTTTAACTAGTCGATGAGCCTGAAAATAAGAGAAAATTGAATTAGAAATCAATAGCCTAAAAAAGAAAAGTTGAATTAGAAATCAATAGCCTGAAAAAAGAAAAGTTGAATCAGAAATCAATAGCCTGAAAAAAGAAAAGTTGAATTAAAAATTAAAATAAAATGAATGAATAAAGAATTAAAATTATGAGAAAGATTCAAATCGAGTTTGTCACGACGTTTCGATTGTGTGTATCTACAATCTCTTGAACCAGTGTTCCTCTTTATGGATGATCTCTGCTGCAGACCACTTGATGTTATGTTGGTGGATCCACACATGTTCTGCGATTTCTAACTTGGTGGTTTCTCCTCGTTGGTGTTTTTCTTGTGTTCGCCGATTCTGGTTTCCAGTGGTCTCTTGGTTTCTCCGATGTATGATTTGCCACATTCGCATGGTACTCGATAAACACAATTCTTGGAGTCACTGTTTTTGTTCGTTGGTCTGGTTTTGGTGAGTTGGCTGCGGATGGTGTTTCCAGATTTGAAGCAGGTCTTGATCTTGTATTTGGATCCAATCTTCTTGATTCTCTCTGACAATCCTTTGATGTAGGGAAGGCACAATGTTGGTTGTTGCGGTTCTTCTTCTTTTTGGATTATCCTCTGTTTCCTGCTCTTCAACGTCTGTTCCACCAATTTCCTTGAATAGCCGTTCTGGTAGAGGTCTCTCTTGATGTGGTCCAGTTCGGAAGTTAGGCTTTCCTCGTTGTTGCAGAGGCTGAAGGCACGATCAATCAGAGTTTTCACTATGCCCCTTTTCGTAGCTCCGTGATGGTTGGATCCAAGAGAGACCTCTACCAGAACGGCTATTCAAGGAAATTGGTGGAACAGACGTTGAAGAGCAGGAAACAGAGGATAATCCAAAAAGAAGAAGAACCGCAACAACCAACATTGTGCCTTCCCTACATCAAAGGATTGTCAGAGAGAATCAAGAAGATTGGATCCAAATACAAGATCAAGACCTGCTTCAAATCTGGAAACACCATCCGCAGCCAACTCACCAAAACCAGACCAACGAACAAAAACAGTGACTCCAAGAATTGTGTTTATCGAGTACCATGCGAATGTGGCAAATCATACATCGGAGAAACCAAGAGACCACTGGAAACCAGAATCGGCGAACACAAGAAAAACACCCAACGAGGAGAAACCACCAAGTCAGGAATCGCAGAACATGTGTGGACCCACCAACATAACATCAAATGGTCTGAGGCAGAAATCATCCATAAAGAAGAACACTGGTTCAAGAGGAAATTCAAGGAAGCAGCATACATAATGAATAATAACGCTTTCAGTCAACCAAGCGTCGAGATCCGCAACACATGGAAACCGCTGATTAGCCGAATCAACCGGTTACGGCTCACTGAACCGGAAAATCCCTCCATAGCTGACCTATAAATACCCCCGTATCCCAGGACTTTGTTAGTTCTCACCTGAAGACGATTGTAGATACACACAATCGAAACGTCATGACAAACTCGATTTGAATCTTTCTCATAATTTTAATTCTTTATTCATTCATTTTATTTTAATTTTTAATTCAACTTTTCTTTTTTCAGGCTATTGATTTCTAATTCAACTTTCCTTTTTTCAGGCTATTTATTTCTAATTCAACTTTTCTTTTTTAGACTATTGATTTCTAATTCAATTTTATCTTATTTTCAGGCTCATCGACTAGTTAAACTCCCATTTAAATCTACATTTTTCGACTTCATATATACTAACACTAATACTAACCTGATTTATTGATACTCGAATCTTCTTGATTCGATAAAATAGTTAATTTTTTTTTCATCACTTATTTCGTTTTTTCAGCATAACTCATCTATTCTTTTCTCAGGATTCAAATCTTCATACCTTTAGACAATGGAAGTCCGAAACTTTTCTTCATCGCATTCTATGTCGCACAGACGTCGCTGCGATATTGCAGGGATGTTATTTCGTCACACTCAGGTTTTCTCCATGCGACTTCGCTGCGATTTATTATTATGATGAAATAGCGATGTGTTTTTGCGATGAAACTGCGATGTGTTTTTGGGATGAAACTGCGATGTGATTCGACAGCAGCGATCACAGAGATGTGAATATATGACATCACAGCGATGTGCATATGCAATGCAGTGGTAAGGTGATAAATAGGGAAAAATGTCAGTGAAAAACAAACTCAGATAAGAAATACATATATTATAAACATTTATTTCCAACAATGAACAAATACCAACTCAAAAACAAAATTATTATTTCATTCCAATGAATAAAAGGTAATTCTCTCTAGCAAAAAATATAGGTTATTATATTATTTCTGGACATTATTTGTTTTGCATGAATATTGTTTTCTTCGGAGAAGGCTGCGATGGAATGGAAATATTAGCGTTAGTATGGCGTTAGTTGAATATCTCGCATCAAAATATGCCATCTGCAGAAACTTCCTCATAAACACATTCTGAGAAAGTTTCCAGCATCAGCTTCCATACGTTTTCCGGAGCAATGAATCCGTAAAAGATCATCTCCATCCACCTTGGGCGACATCATAATCTGCTGATTAGAATACAATAAATTGATAGTTTGGACTACAATAATCTATCATGTTCCAAAATACCATCAGTATCGTATTTTGTACAATAACAAATTGGCTACAATAAACAACTGCACAATTTGATCCTCCAGAAGTGAATTTGAGAGTACTTTTATTATTCTTGATATATGTGCTACATCCTTCTGCTATATAGTGCACATATCTCAGAGGTCATATCGCAGGTTTGTTTGCTTTTGTACATCGCAGCGATGCGACGTTTGTGATATCGCAGTTTGATTTCATCGAGAGATCTCAGAGATATCATGTTGTGGTCATCAAAAGCCAGAAGAAGATATTCAAATTCGATGACCCCAAGCAGCTGGATGAATTTATCGTAAAAAATGGAAATTGATTGTACCATCTAAAAAAAGAAGCAAACTAAACCAAGAATAAGATATACGAAATGTTGATTTTTCTTTATCCTTTATTTACCACTTTTTCTTCCAGTTTTTGGGCTTATTGTTAGCAACTATATCTTTCTCATTCATTCCATATAATTGTATATATGAAGAGTATCATTGTTTGTTTTGGCATTCAGTGCCACTATTTATTAGGATAAGTACGAAAAAAATCACTGATAAATCTGAATACGACTCTGTCCGATATGAATAACTATTATTTTTTTGTCATAAAAATAATTAACTTTCAAAACTGATCATACATATACATACTTCGCGATCTCGCTTGACTTCGTAATTTTTTGTCGCTTCAACTAGCTACTGAATTATCATCTCCTTTTTTACATTTCTTCTTTATGTTTTTTGTTGTTTCACTTGCTAATAACAGAAAGTTCACTGACCTACTGATACTTTTATTTGTTTATTATACAGTGTCCTTCATAAAGTCCGCATCATTTGCATTTCAACTTTCACTTTTTGCCATTTTATTGATGATTACAAAATTTCTGGAACATTAAAAAATTCGTAACTTCGACAAAACTGTTTTATACCAGTATCTCTAATATGCGACTAACTTTCAATCACGAATCATCCAAAAAAATATGTTTTTCTCAAGAAAATGAAAATTACTGGTTAACATTTCTGCTATTTTTGATGCAAAGTTGACGTATCTTCAAGCATGTAGGATAAGAATTCATATAAGTGGATTTTTTCAGTATTAAAATGATACCAACGTCATAATTCAAAACATCATAAAACTTCTTTACTTTTATCTAACCAAAGTTTACGACTTTTCACGGTACAAATCTCAAATTGAATTCTTACTACTCCGGTTATGAAACTTTCATCAATTTTGTGAAGTAGGCTTTGCAAACAAATGAAAAAGGTAGTCAATGGAAACAATCTCATATTAAACATTGTTTGACAGTTAAATACGCGGTTCAATACGTTTGAATCAGAAAAACGTAATAATGTTATCTGTACAAGAAAAAATAAGAGAGTCACGTGACCACATCCGAGTTGGTAATTTTTCATATTTTTCAAAGCACAACTTAACGCCCAAGTCGAATTTCAAAATAAATCATTAATAAAAGTTTTTCCCATATGATGCGGACTTAATGAAGGACACTGTATATGAATACGCATTACTCTTTGAAATGAAACCTCAAATTAAGTAATCTTAATGTACGTTCTTTGTTTACAAGATTTCAGGAACTTTATAATATTGTTTCACAAAACAATTTTTCAATTATTGGAATAACTGAAACGTGGTTGAATAGTGATATATCTTCAGATGCGGTAAGGATTCGTAATTACAGATTGTTTTGATGCGATAGACCTACCAGGGGTGGTGGTGTGGCGACTTCCCTTCATCCAACTCCAATACACTCAAATTATGACTTAAACCTGGAAGAGCTATGGATTGAGGTAAAAACTAATAAAAAAATATTCGCAGTAGGAATCATTTATAAACAACCTAGATCAAATATAGCGGACTCTCTAAATCGCCTCGAAAATAGTATTGCATGGGTGATTTCAATTTGAATTTTTTGAATGTTAATGATACTAATGTAGATAAATTATGCAGAATAATGGACTCACTGAGATTGTCGCAAGTTATAAATGAGCCTACTAGGATAACCAACAGTGGATCATTATTAATTGATCAGATATTTGTGACCTTTGATGACTACTATCTCTTCAGGAACAATAAATGCCGAGAAGATCTCTGATCACAGACTGACCTATGGGGTGTTTAACTTTGAATCAACACTTAAGATTCCTAAGCTAATTACATTTAGAGAATTCAAATATTTTTCGAATGAAAATTTTGCAAATGACTCATTTTCAGTCGACTGGAATGTGATATATCAAATCAATTCTATTGAAGACAAATTGAACTTTATCAAACAAAACATATCAAAACTATTTGACAAGCATGCTCCAGTGAGAACTGTAAGAGTAACTAAACCTAGAGCCCCATGGCTAACTGATGTAATCAAATTGATGATGGCAGATAGAGACGAAGCTCTTAGAAAATACAAACAATCAAAGTTAGGTGTAGACTGTGCAAATGATAAGATGTTACGTAATCTGACGTTGAGTGCTATTCGACGAGAAAAAAAAAACATATTTGAATTTTGCTATAAACAGATACAGCAAATCCCGTGAGATGTGGAAAACACTCAAAAATCTTCGATTTAAAGCTTGCATCTGTTAATGATATTGATGAAATTATTCGTAATATTAAAAGTGATGCAACTGGTACCGATAGAATATCTCGTATTATGTTATCATACTGTATGCCAGTGCTTCTATTACCAATCACACATATCGTTAACCTCTGTTTAGAAAAAGGTTACTTTCCATCACCTTGGAAAGTAGCACTCATTCGACCTATTCCTAAAAACAGCGAGCCCAATAACTTTTCGGATCTTCGTCCAATCAGCATCCTCCCGCTTTTATCCAAGGTCTTAGAAAAAATCATTTATAAACAACTATATAAATACTGTAATTTGAATTCCATCATTCCTATTCAACAGTCAGGATTCAGAGAAGAATACAGCACTGCCACGGCAATATTAAATATATGTGATGATGTTCTCAGAGAATGGGATAAACATAAAGTTACAGCCCTGGTCATGTTAGATTTTACTAAAGCCTTTGATACTTTGAACCACCAACTTTTACTATTTAAACTCAAATATTATGGCCTGAATTTGACAGCTCTGAACTTCTTTCAAAGTTATCTAAGTGGAAGAAGTCAAATCATGAAATACAATGATAGTGAGTCACAATCCCTAAACTTATATAATGGTGTTCCCCAGGGAACGATACTGGGCCCACTTTTATTTCTAATTTATACTGCCGACTTATCAAATTGCCTGCCAGACTGTGAAAGTCACTTCTACGCAGATGATAGTCAATTATACAGGGCGTCCCCTCTCAATTGGAAAAAACTTCTGGGGCATATTGAGGAACCATAGACAAGCAGTTTGAGATAAGAGACTGATGTCCGGAAGTGCATGGTTTTCAAAATACACCCTTTCAATAAAGTTTTTAATAAAAATTTTTTCTCGAAAACGGAGAGAGATACGAAAAAATATCAAGTGACAAAAAAGTTGTATTTTTAACTAAGCTTTCTAAAAAATATATAAAATTTTTAAAAAAAGTCAGCAGCGTACATTTTTTGTCATTTTTATTCGTGACACTGTCCCCCGGGGCGCCACTGGAAGTCATAATTAACATTTAATTAGTGCTAACTGAGCGTCTAATCAAAGCTTACATTACTAGCAAATTTCAAGAAAATCAGTTAACGTGTCTTTGAAATATTAATAAAAAAAAAGTTTTTTGAAAAAAACTTTGACACCCTGTATTTTGAAAACCATGCACTTCCGGACATCAGTCTCTTATCTCAAACTGCTTGTCTATGGTTCCTCAATTTGCCCCAGAAGTTTTTTCCAATTGAGTGGGGACACCCTGTATTTTAGTTTCTATCATGAAGACACCTATTTAGCAAACTATTTCCTCAACAGAGATTAATAAACAACCGCTCAAGCAACATAATCTCCATATAAATCCCACAAAATCTACTTACTTATTATTTGACAACGAATCTCGAATTGATCTGGTTAAAAATGATATTAACATAATCATAGAGGGTGTAACTTTAACACTAGTATCAGCTACGAAAAACTTAGGTCTGATTATAGATTCTAATTTGAAATTCACTGAGCACGTCAGCAAATCTATTCAACGTGCATAAGGATGTCTCAAATTGCTATACTCTAATCGACAATTACTCTCTCAAAATTTGAAAAAAAAAACTTTGTGACCAACTAGTTCTATCGAATTTCAACTATCTCTTCCCTTGGCTGGCTGTTCATGAGCAAACGTCGTTTTTTACACTCTGCAACTGCCTTCTATAAGATCATCAGAGAGGAACGTCCCTACTACCTTTATAGAAAAGTAAAATTCCGTCACTAAACGCACAACCTCAATATAAGGAATCCCACTACTGTGAACATTCCCAGCCACTCCACTACCAAATTCGAAGCATCATTCTCCTGCCAACTACCACTGATTTATGATGCCTTAGATGACAATGTTAAACGTTCGAGTTTAAATTCATTCAAAATGAATCTTAAAACTAACATGCTTGTTGAACAAAGAACGTAATTCTTAGATATTTTGTATAACTTCTGTACATGCAGTATTTCAGCAATTATTATGAACTCTAGAATTAGCAGAATATAAAGAAATGTACTAGGGATATACATTAATTTATTTACTTACGAAGTAGAAAATAATCTATTATACTTTAATCTGTACTTAGGTTAAAGTGTAAGAATAGCTTGAAAGCTAAACTTTCGCCTAATAAATTCCTTTTATTATTATTATTATTATTATTATTAATAGCGACATCTCAGAGATGTCATGTCGCAGATGTGTTGGCTGGGTATTTTGTCACCTTTGGATAAATTTCGAGATATTTGACGTTGAAATTCAGATTTTATTCAGATTCCTTCAGCTAATTAGGACATGGATGGTCAGGGTAGCTATGGAAATAATTGAAATATATGTTGTCAAATTGATGAATGCTATAATATGTCAGTTATTTGTGCGGTTTTTTGTCATAATGGGTTTTAGTGACAGGGAAAATGTGATATACCATCAATATATTTGGAAAATAATAAAAATGCCGAAGCCGCACAACGGAAATATAGTGTTATATATATATGGTCTATAGCGCAGGCCTCAAGAAAGTTGGTTTTTTTCAATGGAGAAATATGGAAATTCATGATCAAGAACAATACTTGGAAATCGTTGACAACAAATATTTTTTTATTATTTCTAATCCGAAAATCTGAATTTCAACGTCAAATATCTCGTAATAAATGACATTATAGCATTCATCAATTTGACAACAGATATTTCAATTATTTCCATAGCTACCCTGATCATCTTTGTCCTAATTATCTGAAATAATCCGTTTAAAATCTGAATTTCAACGTCAAATATCTCGGAATCTATTAGAGATAACATGATATATGTGTATGTATTTGATATCAGAAAAATATAGTCTACCCAAAAGTCACAAATTATATAGGGAGTCCCATTTAAAAAAATATATTCGGTGCTCATAACTTTTTTCAGATTTTCAACTGTTTTTCTGATCACATATAAGGAATCTGCAAGAAAATTCACATAGGATCAATTTTCGAAAATGAAAATTGAACGATAGATATAAAAGTTAAGGGGGGTTCAAAATATACGTGAAGACCCTGTACGTTTGAAGGAGAAGTCAAAATAATAGAACTAGAAAATACCCCAATAAACCAAGCAGAGCCATTTGCACATTTCAAAATCACAGTAGTGCAGTAATTTATTCATTGAGACGAAAAAACTAACGGCTCTGCTAGCTTTACATAATTTTAGCAGGGCTCGAAAAACGGACAACCTGTATTTTTCAGTTTTTATTTATTTTTTCTTCAAATGAAAAACTACTTCACCTCAACAAAGAACCTTTCCCTGACAATACTGATAAGAATATGCCTGCCATCAAGTTTGTGGATCGGTTGGTTCTCGCATGGAAAATTTTGTTCAAAATAATTCATTCCTTTTGTAGTTCAGCTATGGGGTGACATGACTAGCTTCACACAGCCGTTGGTTTCGTCCCAAAATTAACGCAAAATTTCAATCAAATAGAAAAAACAGTGAGTAGTCTATCAATTGTAATTTTTTTATTGAATCAAAAAGAACATCGGATAGGGTTATTGATTTTATGGAATAACACATCGGGCAAATGGCCTCAACAGTTTTGCATGCACTCTTATGTCAAAATTTTCCATGACCATATTGCATAGATGTGGCTAAATTTCTTCGATGCAGCGTTGAATCTCTTCCCTTAATGCACAGGTGGTTGTGGGCTTGTTGACATAGATCTGTGATTTCAAATAACCCCATAAAAAGAAACCTGATGGTGTTGAATCACATGGGGACCAATTCTGATCACCGAAAAATTGTTTCACGGGCTGTATGGCATGTGGCACCGTCTTGTTGAAACCACATACTGGCCACATCAATATCATCCAATTTCGACAGAAAGAACTGTGTTATTGTTACGATATTTCCACTTGGGAACACTCAGTACAAAACTGAACAATTTATTTCACTAAGCACACTTAATACAACTCAATAAACACTTAATTAAATCACAACGATATTCGCTTTACAAATCTCAATGTTCACAATACTAGCTTTCTTTCTGAACTCAACTCTTTCCAAACTAAAACTGACAGTCCGTAGCGATCCGTTCCTTTCATATAGGCACAAGACAATATTCTATAATTCTCTAGAAATAACAGGAAATAACTAGAAGTATAGGGATGACTTCCGGTCTTCTTGGAAGATATCATAATTAAAATTAAATCAAAAAAGACACAAACTATATTGTTACCTCGATATCAATAACGGTATTCCTATAAGTGACAATAACTTCAGAATCTTCATAGAAGGCTGGTTTTCATCTCCAGTCAGGGTTGGTTTTCTCTTTGTCTATATTTTTATAAAGTACCAATATTCATATTCTGTTTTTTTTTACCCGTTTTGTTTAAAGTGACATGTCCATTTACGTTTGACCAGGTATGTTAATTTTATCCATGTGTTTGTCAATAAAAAAATTTCGAATAATAAACATAAATTTTCTCTCTCGTACACCTAAAAACATAAAATTCAGTCCACTGAAGGTGCGTTTCCTATGGAGCGGCTGCCAATCGCGGCCGCCGAGCGGCTGCCGCGCAGCGTCTGCGTCAGACGGCTGCGCATCAGACACTGCGCGACAGCCGCTCAGCGGCCGCGATTGGCAGCCACCTCATAGGAAACGGACCTTTACTTTCTGGTTTCCTAAGCGATTCCGTAAATCTGATTGAACGAATCCGAAAGAATAAAAGGTTCCAATAAATCGTGACAGGGGCGTATTAAGACATTTTCGGAAGGAGAACGTTTATAAAACAATGAATATAATTATAGAGAATATAGGATATATATCAAGTGATAAAAATATTATGACATATATATCACTTGATATTATTTCTTCAAAACCCTGCAAAAAAGTATGGTCCAATTATGTCTCCAGCCCAAAATCTACACCAAACAATGACACGTTGTGAATGCATTTGTTTTTCGACAATCACATGTGGGTTCTCGGAACCTCAAGCAGCAATAACAAATCCATCAAGGGAAAAATGTGCTTCATCGCTCAGGAATGTTCCTGGAATGTCACCGACACTATCACATACTAGCTGCGTTTGGTATTAGTATCGGACTGCTTAGATAAATCTATATAGTTCGGTTAGACATTCAGATGTATGGGAAATAAATCTTAACCGTTCAGCAATTAAAATCGGAACGATCCGTCGACGATCTATATGTTCCAAGAATTTTGACGGAGCAAAGCGATAAACCTGAATTTATGAGGTTATGCTAGGTGAAGTATGGTTCATCTTGTAGTTGTTTGGTTGAGATTTCAAATTAAAGCATGGTTTTTCATCTTCAATTTGCTAAAATTAGATTGAAAAAATGAAGGACCGTTTCTTCAGAACAATTGATTTTTTTTTCCAAAATACTGAAATCTTCCTCTTCACTGTCTTCAAACATTATTTGATCCTCATTTAATTAGGGCCAATACAGCAGCAGGAATACTCATTATTTTTGAATTTATTCGAAAAAATTACAAAATGAAGGCAACACAAGCACAATAATAAAAAAAATCCGAAAGAGATTGACACTTTTGTCTTGGACACCCATCTGCACCGTTCGTTTATTCTGATAAATCCGAACAATCCGTAGTCACGTGACCAAAAAATGCCTCGCATCTTGGATGAGATTGCTGAATTCCAACGGATCCAGTCCCCCTGAATTTTTCAATAAATCTCTTCAAAGTTGACGAAGTTAATACACAATATTTCATATTTTGTATGAATGTGGTAATAAACTAGTTATATACCATGGACCTCGCCATGGACCAACTGAAATTTCTATACAAGGATACTGGTAGTTTTGGTTCTGCTGGGTGGAGACCGAAATATCGGAATTGATGATTTTTTTCTTAAAAATGGAGAGTTAAATATTCGGGCACATGATAATAAATTAGTAATGAAAGAGTACATATTATGACTTAGGTGAATTATAAAAAAAAATACTTTTCAAGGTGTGGCTCTGCTAGGTTTACATGAGCTACTGATTTTTGATCTTGATAAAGGGTAATAAATTCGGCAATAAATTATTAATAAATTACTGCAATACTATTGCACTATCTGCACTATCATTGGGGAATAGAAAATATCAAGGGAAATCTATGATGTAGCATCGATGCTTCTAGATTATTCATTTTATTCATATCATAGTAGAACAATACACTAGACAGAAGACTACATAAGTCTATCAGTACAGGGTGGCTGAAATTCGAGCCTCATCTATGGGATCTCGTAAACCATAAGAGATACAGGGTCGGTTAAATTATGGCAAAATTGCGCTATTTGATGCCTAAAATTCCGAATACTTTCGGAGATATACGAAAAAAATTAAAATTCCATAAAACCTTTTTTATTTTGTTCTGGCGTTATTTGAAGAACTTTGACCACTTTTTCTTTTCTGAAAGATAGTGTTCTTGAATTTGAAATCCGACGTTTCGTTTTCTAGAAACCTTCATCAACTAATTTTTTTCAAATACGGACCTGGATTTTTCAGATTATTTTTTGTTACTTTTGGATAGCCCAAAAACTATGAGCTATCACAAATTTTAATTTTCGAATGTTTTATCAGTAATATAACTAAGGAACGCATATGAGCACCTAGACACTGACAATATTTCAATGAAACCCCTCACCCATCCACTGCCTAATTATTACAAAACTGAACTTCTGGCAAAATAATATCTATAATACTCAGTCAATTGTAAGGCTCTTTTTCGGTAAAGAGCCCTACAAAGGGCCTCAGGGCTTAGTTCTCTATTTAATTTAGGGCGGTTGCCTCGAGCGCCAGTTTTTTTTATGAAGTGGTATGCTCCACTTTCTTCCAGAACTAGGAGTTCTTTGGAAGGCCCTAGGGTAGCTTCAGTGAAGAAGGGATACAGAGTAAATCCATACATTGCACTCCCTTGTGTAAACCAGAGATCAGATAGTTAGACTAGGATATCGAGCTTCTAAGAAAATGTAGTCTTTAGTTACACCCCCTTAGACTAAACTGGAATACAATCTACTTTAAACAGATGATATTTTCTTTACACTATATTTTTATTTCAACAGAATTTATTTAAATTAACTAAACATAGAAAATCTACAGGCGAAATCAAATCACACAATCATCCACTAAATACTCTCAATGAAATTCGGGACAGGTTTTAGACTATTTATTTCATGATAACAACTTTCCACACTTCACCAAATGTTTCAGAACAATATGAAATAATGAAACAGCCTTAAATCAATAAAAATAAACAAAACAGATATTACAGGAAATCCACCACTGAAAGCAAAGGCAATGAGAAATCGATCGTGCTACTTTTATTTTATCTCGGATTTTACAATACAGGGCGTTTCGGGAGATCTGGCGGGTCTTTACGAGTCAGGAAAGCGATTCAGAATTCAGGCCAAGTGCAATTCAAAACGGGTGTCCGGTAAAGTGCAATTCTGGTTTCTGGTTCAATGAAATTATATTCTGGGGCGTTATATTGATTCTGGGGCAGGATTTTCTGAACTGGATTTAGATATGAAAGTGAAAACTTTTATTTTCACGTTCTCCAATTAAAAAGAAAAAAAACATTGATGAACAATCATGAATATTTACACGAATCAATATAACACAGGATTCTGGATGGGTTTCTGGGTGATGAGCAGCAAAATATACCACCGGTTCAGCTAATCCTATTGTCAGGAGCACTTTCACGATACTTGGTGTTTCACAGGTAAAACTGCGACACAAAA
This sequence comes from Chrysomela aeneicollis, assembly GCA_029955515.1. Taxonomy (NCBI): domain Eukaryota; kingdom Metazoa; phylum Arthropoda; class Insecta; order Coleoptera; family Chrysomelidae; genus Chrysomela; species Chrysomela aeneicollis. Next base: position 6,641,851 of record JARUHQ010000005.1, on the reverse strand, counting down.
CTAACCGGCAAAATATACGGAAACAAAATTGAACACGGCTACAAGAGTTTTCGATCACGGCACACGTCTCGGCAATAACTTGTAACCAACTTTAGACAATTTATCTTGAAGTGCTATTTATAAGACAATTATTCTAAATACTGATTAGCAAGGCACCGGCAGCTTTTCATCTGGTGAGCTGTGATCGTGAATTCAATATTAGGTTGAGTTGATAGGGCGCCACTTAGTTTGAATCAGACTTTAAACCAAAAAAAAACATAGATCTACGATTCACTTACTTTCCTGTAAGAAAAATTAATAGAAACACTGTGTGAACTCAATTGTGGTTTAATGGTATCTTGTAAAACCCTGATGATATACATTTATATGGTAAAATCATATGACACTCAAAATTTCAATTATAAACAACCAGAGTATGATCATAGAATTAATATTCATTATCTCTTATGTGAATCCTATGTTCCCGTTATAGATCTATATTGGGGCGCACATTTCATATAAAAACAATATATTATATATATTATCAAATGATACTGCAATTTGGTAGTTATTACGTAAGTTGAAATCAAATAATATCAGAGTGATTGTCTCCAGAACTGATGGGTCTAAACTTCAAAACTAAAATGAAATACTTGGCGGTGATATATCTTACTCCAAACCCCATGCCAGAGGAACCCCCAAACCCAGAAGTAGCGTGGCGATATCTTAGCCACGTTGAGACAGCATTGTAGGCTGTGGCGAAAACTGCGGCGAAGTCTGTAGCGAAGACCGCTGCGACGTCTTCCAAACAGTCTGCGGCAAGGATAGCGGCGCAGATGGTATTGGCGCCTGCAGTGAAGACCGCCCTACAAACTGCCGGAAGGACTGCAGAGAAGGCTGCCCTGTAGACCTCGCTGACAGCTGCAACGGTAACCGCAGCCGAGCCCACAAACCTCGATCAGGTCTTCCTATTTCTACCCAGAAGCTCGTGGCCCAGGGGTTTAGCAGTAGGTCGTCATCAGAATCATCAGTCCATGGGTCTGCCCAAATTAGCAACGTAAAGCTCCAAGTGGGGACCCTCGTACCAGGTCCACTTCCCAAAAAGATACCAGGAGCCTCAAGCAAAATGGTGGCACGTGGGGTAACCCAGGAGGCCCACAAATCTGCGGCAAAATACCATCCTTATAGCATGCCGTATATCTCATAACGAAGTAGTTCATCGCCAATAAAAAACCTACACTTACCCCTGAATTCAGGAGAGGCCTCACTATCACAAAAGCCAAAAATAGAATATCTCGTCTTCATCTTTATACGAGCCATTATGGTGCCGACGGAAATGATCCCCGACGCTACCAATATTTAGGAGGGTCAATTCCTGCGCCTTCTAGAAATTTCTCAACGAAATTCTATAAAGAAAAAACATACAAATCCTCTGCGCACTACGACAGCCGGAAGCGTCGGTCTCGTGAGTATAATCCTGATCCCTGATTGGTCAGTATCACCGAGAGACTACTCGATCTATCCCGAGGCTCGAACCCGATGGCCATAAACTATATGACCTCAGAATGAATCGGAACTTAGCCCGCTTCGAAGTCCTGCCACAGAGAACCTTGCTAAACCTTTGGTCCCGTGTCATCTCACTGCGACCAAACCAATGGAACTACCTACACCGATACATCTGTCACTCAAAAGGGAATGAGAAGATATAACCCTAATCATATGTCACTGTCAAACAATTTCCAAAATATAAACAATATTGATAAACTTATTGATTCACTTTTAACAGCAATATTCATTAAATGCATCGATCACCATCCAGGGTAAGTAGCGAAGTTTGCTTTATATTTCCAGATTGCTTCCTAGATTAAATTGAATCACCATGCCGAACCTATCTTGTGTCTAACATTCTATTTAATCTTTTTCAGGCACGGCCAAGAACTTCATGAAACAGAACCCAGTAATATTGCAGTGTCATGTAATTTGAACTGAATAAAAACCATCACATACCGTGTGAGTGCTTGTCTTTATTTATCGAGAATAGAAAGGTATCAGCCAAACACCTGGCACCCAATGAACTTTACCTACTAAGATCAAGGAACTGAAAATTTTATGAAAAAGGTAAATTTTCACGTTACAAACTTCTTTCTCACTCACTCAGGTTCTAACTGACTCTGGTTCTAAAACTGACTAACCTTCTCTCATTTTCGTTCAGGGGTATTTATGCACTATTCGGTTTTCAAAAAATGAGGATAAAACGGTACAGATTGTCCTTGCTTGACATTGTTTGTCATTGTTCGACCTCTAAAACGGAGCAAGAAATGAACCAAAATACACTCAGTTTAAAACAGGTAGCAGAGTGTTGGAAATAATATAAAAAAATACTAGGAATAACATTTCTTCTAAATAGGATATAATAATAATGTTTATTTCATCTGAAGCAAATTACAAAATTGTACATAAAAAAATGAAGGATTCAAAATAAACAGAAAGTTCCCATTAAACCGTAAGGTTGTGTATGGGTATGTTTTCTTACATATTTGATAATCATTTACATAATATGGTATCCGAATTCCTAATATACATAACACACTCATGTAGAATAGATTAAACTAATTAAAATAAGGTTACTATCAAAGTGAGAACATTTTGTTTCATTCCGGATCGATGATGCCATGAACAGCAGCCCTTTCCAATCGTTTAATAAAAGTTTTAAAGATGTTTCCATCATTTAAGCAGAGTTCAGCGTAGTTAAATAAGTTTTGTACATATCCGGTAGAAAGCATTTTCCTGCTAGATATGTGAAGCAACGTTGTCCAATTGATTTTTTTAATAAATTTATTTGAACCATCTTTTTTGTTTTGTTACGTGTTCCATATGTATGTTCTAACTACTTAAGATAGCTTTTTTCTTTGAATATATATGAAATTAAACTTTGCATATAAAGCTGTCTTATATCCATTACATTTGATTCTCGAAATATTTGGTCCGATGAGTAGGTGAACTGTCTATTGTATAATAATTTCTATTTTTTTTAAGAACATCAACTTTTCGTAAATGTCTATATGCATATGCAATTCCACCCCAACTTAGTATTCCGTAGCGCAGACGAGATTCAACAAGGGTATAATATATTGTTTTGAGATGGTTGACGTCTACTAAATCCCTCAAATATTTGAATTTTGAAATCATACATTGGAGACATTTTGCTATCGCTTCAGCTTGTGCGTCCCATCTTGAGTGAGAGTCGATCATCACACCTAGGTATTTTATTTTATAGGAAATTGAAATCTCTATAGTTTTCTTGTGTGTTCTGACGCTTAACTTCTTGTAGTTTGGTAGATTATTCGCATAACTCGTGAATTGAACAAAAAATGTTTTCTCAGTGTTAATGGTCATGAGGCGATGATTGAACCATTCGATGATATTAACTAAATCTGATTCCATTTTGTGTTTGAGATCTGTCCAATTGTCAGCAGTGTAAATGATTGCAGTGTCGTCGGCAAAACTTACTATTTTTCTATCACCAGTCAACTTAAGTAGACCATTGATATATAATGTAAAGAGTAGTGGCCCGAGCACCGTTCCCTGTGGAACACCATACTCAATGATCCGCTCCTGACTGAGGGTGTTTCTGATTTTAACGACTTGTCTTCTGTTACCGAGATAGGTCTTGAACAATTTTAACACATTGCCGCGCATTCATGCATCCTCCAAGACAGTTAACAGTTGTGAGTGACTCACGGTGTCGAAAGCCTTCGCTAGATCCAAGAATAAACAAGCAGTAGATTTTTTATTGTCCACCGAGTTGTATAGCTCTCCCGTTAATTGTGCGATGGCGTCATTAGTTGAAAGGTGATCTTGAAAGCCGAATTGTTGAGGAGATATTATTTTGAATGATTTCATGTAGTGAGTAATACGAGCTTTTATTATTTTTTCGAATATTTTTGTTAGTGTTGTCACCAGAGAAATTGGTCTGTAATTCGTCAACATTCTTTCATTACCTTTTTTAAATATAGGGACGACTACAGCCATTTTGAAAATGTCGGGGCAATGACCAGTAGAAAAGATATAGTTCATCAAATGGGTCAAAGGTGCAGCAATTTCATGAGAATTTTTTTTATAGTTTCCGATTTGATATTATCAATACCAGCTGCCTTATTTGGTTTGAGACTGTTTATAACCTCTATAATTTCGTTTTCGTCTGTAGGGGAAAGGTACAGAGATTGTATCATAGAAATTCTATCGGGGGGACACGATAACGGTTTTTCTATTTGAGATGCGTACTTTTCACCGATATTCACAAAAAAAATCATTGAACTCATTTGCTATCAATTCATCACCTCTGATAATGTTTTCATGATCTGATATAATTTCTTCAAATCCCATTTTTGAATCAGCCTTTTGTTCACTATTAACAATATCCCACATCTTTTTGGCACTGTTGCTACTCTTGGAAATTTGATCGTGAAAATATTTCATTTTACAAATTTTTTTGAGTTTGTTGACTTGGTTTCTGTATAAAAGATTTTTTTTCTAATTTCTTCATCTTGGGGATTCATTTTATGTTGGCGATATAGGGAATTTTTTTTGTTTATGGATTGAATTAGTCCAGATGTTATCCATTGTTTTCGTTTTATTTGGTGTTTTTCAAGTCTGATTGTTTTACTGTTGACAATTATTGATGAGAATTTCCATGAAAAGTACCGCTTTTTCGTTAACATTATCAAAGCTGTAAAAGAGATTCCAGTTATAGTCCTCAAGATAAATCTTGAGTTTTTTATAATCAATATGAATTTTAATATGTGTTTCTTTATTTATATAGATTTCATATTCCATATCTAAGTTGAGCATAGTGGCTTTGTGGTCTGTTATCATCGAGTCAAATGTTGCGTCAGTACTATTGGTTTTTATATTTCGTTTTTCGCTTTTGACAAAAATATGGTCGATGCAACTCGCCGACTCCCCTTGTACACGAGTGTTTTTATTAATCATGGATTCAAATTTGTATTCATAAAGTAAGTCTAAATATTCTGAGATTGTATCGCTTTCTTCGTTTATATTGAGGTTGATGTCACCCAGGAAGATATGATAATCATTTTTTTCTCGATCACTTTCTTCTAGATAGGTTTTCAAGCACCGTAGAAAATCATTGACTTCACCTTTAATTGCAATACTTTACACTGAGCAATATCAATTATTTTAGTAGAATGACTTTTGTTGTTTCTTATGTAAAGAACGACACCATCATTTTTATTAATATCTCCACCACTATAATACATTGTGTAGTTCTCTATTTGGAAAAAGTGTATATCTTCTATCTTGAAGGTTTCAGTGAATACTATGCAGTCGAAGTCGAAATTCAATTGGATTAGAAAGATTTTCATTTCATCCATGTTTTTTGAAATGCTGCGTATATTTTGTTGAATTATTTTGAAGCCAGACAGGCTACTGTTCATCACATCATGTACCTCCTTAATAGTTTCCAGTTCTTTCGTGTCGAAAACCTCATAATCAAAGTCCCTTATGAATGGATCCATTTTCGATATACTAATAACAAAAAACAAACCTAAGAATAATAATAAAAACTAGAAATTACTATATAATGATTGTATACCTAAACATATGTTATAAACGGAGTAAATATACATACAAGTAAAAAGAGGAAAAATGTGCAAAGAATATTAATACAAAAAAATATATAATATAATGAGATAATCATTTGCGTGTGCGTTTGGATTTGAGAATAGGGGACGTTTTCTGCTTCCTTTTCGATGAAACAGCGTCACTAGCATCAGTTTCGTAGTCGAGAGAATCCTCTACCGTATTTTTGGGGGTTGTGTCTTTTGTCACGCCTGTATTTTCTTTTATACTGAGCTTCTCGAAGTCTATTTGGATGGTACCTTCCGATAGGTCTTTGTAACTATAAGAATTTTTTCCAATGACGACTGCCCTATTATTTTTTATGTAAGCATTCAAATTCCATTTTTTAGCTTGATTGATGAAATTTCTCAAAAATTTATTGATATTCTGTTCCTCTTTAGTGAAATCGTGAGAAATGAATATATTTTGGCCTTTCAGTTTTTTACAATTCTGTAAAATTTCTTTTTTCTTGTAATAAGTGGTGAGCTCTATTTTTAGTGGGTTATTTACTCTGGTATCTTTTCCAAGAGTGAAAATATCATTCAAATCACTTTTTTTATTTCTACCTCTAGCTTGTCTTGAATCCATTTAAGATTTTCCTCTATTGAATTTTCCCTTGGTAAACCATGTACTATTATATTATTTTTCTTTCCTATGTTCCAAAGAATCGATTCTCTTTCTCAAATTTTCGTTTACTATCTCTAATTCATTGATTTTTTATTTGCTATTCAATAATTACCCACTTAGTTTTTCTATCGTATTTTGTGTTTTATCTGCTTTTTATTCTAATGAAATCAGCTTATCCAATAAAGTCTTTAGCGTAATTTCTCCCATTTCCTCCTGACTATGTGCCATACGTACTCTACGAACTCTCGTACAATACTGATATTGAATCGATGTCCGATGAACCGAAAAACTTTCAGCCCATACAGCCGTGAATCGCCCTTGTTCACAACTATGCGATTGTTTATACCTATTTCTTATTCAGTTCTACTCACTGTGGTTCACAAGGTGTTTCTTTGTTGCACAAGTTCTTTTCTGATTGAAACACAGGGAAAAAAGTCACTGTAACTCAATGATTTAATTGTTCCTGATAACTCATTATAGTTGAATTTAACTAATAATCCGAATACATATGAGTTGAAATATTTGATAATATGTTTGTCGAAACGAACACGTCCGTGATCTAGGAAATGTTCAGATGCATGACATTCTTGAATATTTCTGGTGCGCCACTGATCGCCGAACTTTATTGCTAACAGCTTTTTAGATGTACTCACTTTTTATCTTGTCACACTGATTAGACTTTTTTTTCTGCTCACTCCACAATGAGGAATGTTAATTAATAAACGGCAAACATCGCAAAAGTGCAATCCAAAATCGAATCGAATTCCAGATCAAATGGAAGGCAAAAATTGAAAATGAAAGTGAATCCAACAAATCAACCAACGAAAACTCTAAATAATTCGAGAGCACTTTCAACACATGTATTCCACACTACTCATACTACTATGATATACTAAATATATATAAATATTTATAATGATACCAATATCCCCAATTTTCTGGAAAATTATATATCGAATCATTGCCCATGCTTATGTACATTTTAAACATAAGAATCTTGAATACAGGAACGAAATATCAGATATAATATTTTACAACAGGTTAACCTAGCAAAATACTAATGATTCGAATAATATATGTATCCGACCTGTAGTAATGAAGGTCGCTGAAAAACACTTCTTCACACAATTGATGAAAACTATACCTTAATTGTAAAAAAACAAATTAAATTCTGAAGTGAGTGCTCAAATGATCACCCTTGCACCTTCGCAGGTTGCCCGTAAACGCGCGATGGATCATCTCTAGCTCGTAGGGTTATTATTTCAAATATTACATTTTGGTTCAAGATATTCATGTACCGTGGAATATCTTTTCGTTTTTAATATCACAATAAAAAATAATCCAGCGGGGATAAATCGAGGCTACTTGCAGGCCAGCGCACCAGTCCACTGATTGGGAAATGTTACATTTGCGAGTTTCTATTGTTAATCACTTTTTCTGAATTGGAACCAATTTTGATCCCGTAATTTTTTGGAAACATTAAACTGACATACTTTGACGAGTGGTTCTTACTTTTCATCTCTAAAATCAAGGCTGTTTTTTTCAATTTCAGTAATTGCATTATATATTTGAAAAAAAAATAGAGAAACTGTCGATTTTTGTCATCAAAACCTTTGAAAATCAAAATTTGTGATTGCTCATAGTTTTTGGCGCATCCAAAAGTAACAATAAATGAAATAAAAAATCCAGGTCCGTATTTCAAAAAAATAAGTTTATGATGGTTTCTGGAAGACGAAACGTCGGATTTCAAATTCAAGAACACTATCTTTCAGAAAAGAAAAAGTGGCCATGATGGTTTTATTCATATCGATTAATTTCTTCAAATAACGCTAGAAAAAAATAAAAACTGTTTTATGAAATTTCGATTTTTTTCGGATATCTCCGAAAACATTCGGAATTTATCAATTTTCAAAACGGCACTGTATCATTTACGGTTACCGATATTTCCCAAAGATGAGGCTCGAATTCCATCCACCCTGTACATTAAATTCACCGTTTAATTCTGCATGCGAACTTTAGTAAGTACACCAAATTTCAAATCCTTGGCGGCAATAGTTGATATGTTATTGATTACTATGAGAATCGACGATTTCCAGATTTTTCAATATATTTCAGGAAATAAGTATCTAAGATAACCTCGATTCCTTTCCATATTCGAAAGGTCATGAAATTGTGCATTTTTTCATAATTTAGCCTATTTCGCATCTATTTCCGCTTACGATTGAACGATAATGAACCATGAAATTTGCATCACCCTGTATACTCAATTTTGACCAATATGTAGTCCATATTGTTATGTGAATGTATATCTTGTCTCTTTTTTTCCAGATTATTGTAAATAGGAAAAAATATAATCGATAATTATTATTTATGAATTAATTATTATTTATAGTTGGTTAACTTTTTCGGATTTGTAAAAACTTATTTGAAGTAAGTCAGAACTGATTTGATTTCATTATAGGAACATACCTTTTTACATGCTCGAACAATCTTTTTCAGGTCATATTCCTTTGAAAGTCCTTGGACAGTGGTTAGAGTCTTACGACCATTCCGTTGTTGTATTCTTATATGAACAAGCCCGTCTTGAACATCATCGTCTGCACCCTTACTTGCATCAGCAAAGGGGTCTGAAAATAAATCATTATAATTAATCATATGGAAGATATTTAATAAGTGTTCCCAGAAATTTTCAGATTGTTATGAATTCTTGCAGTTGGTAAATTGAGGAATATCTAGCTTGGGTGGCATGAATCATCAATATATTCACTTTTGTTACATGTTGTTTACATTACAGTGTGGAACAGCGGAATTGTGGAACTCTCTTCCAAGAGTGGTTTTTCCTATCCAATAACCTTCAAACTTGAAACAATTCAAATACCTATTTTTTTCCCAATATACAATTAATGTCATAATTGTTATGAAATAGAGAATTATAGGGTGTGCCATTTGAAATAACGAAGTTTTTCATCTTCAAACAACGAAATTTTCCAACCATATTTTCAAATCACCCTGTACATTCACGACCTTCATTTAAACGATGAAGGCTGATGCAGTGATTCAAAATAAATTACTGAGGCGAATAAAAACTTATTTGGTACCATGCATTTCAACAAATTTGAAATATTTATAAATATGATGAAAAAGAGGTATAGGGAATATTGAAAAAACTAACATTTGTAGAATTCGAAAATGACAAAAAAATAAAGGTGTTCCATTTGAAAAAATGACTAAGTCCATTCACAGGCACACAGAACGATATTTGTTGTAGGTTCCAATCTCAAGTACCTAAGTACATTTTTATCTTTGTAAAAAATAATGACTTTCTTAATATTCACTTTACATTAGCTTTCAAAATGAACTTATTTGACATGAACCATTGAAATTTCTTTTTTCAATAAAATATTCTCTTAATATCTAGTCCATTTAAATTGAATGGTGAACACACACTGTCATAGAAAAAATATAGTATTCTACTTTTAGTAGAAGATTCTAAGTAAAACCGACCTTCACCCATCTGTTTGATGAATGAAAATAATTTTATAAGTAAATTAGTTTGTTGAGAAAATTCTGGCCAGGCTATAATTGAAAAATCTCTCATTCTATCGAATGAAAGAATTGTACATCAGATAGTAATCTTCACCTACTTGTTTATTCTATAAATCAAACATAGAAATAAGCGCTTTTTTAGTGCGGACACAATGATATAAGGTTGACAGCAAAAAGGCTGTCCTGAATGACGAATTGACGGTTGTCGAATTTTAAAAAATAAAATTTTAATGCGACTATAAAAGTACGACAAAGAGATCCGAGACAACGGATATTTTTTAAAGGAAGAAGTTGTGAAGATGTATGTTACGCTGACACGACCACTTCAACAAATTCAAAAAAAAATCAGCAGAATTTAGTGCATTTTTGATGCTTATTTGTTCCCGTTTTGGAAAATTTGTTGCTGGTGTCGATATATAAAAAAATGGGCCCATGCCAGCTTCACGGGATGCTAACACGGTAACTTTTTTATTCCGCGGCTGTATTGAAAAACAAATATACCAATATAAAGCCCCCATTTGTTGCTAATTTGTTCCCTCTTTCAAATTTCCGCATTATTTTCCATTACAGAAAAAATGAGTCCATGCCAGCTTCACGATAAGCCGACACAGCAACTTTTTTATTCCGCGACTGTATCGAAAAATAAATATACCAAAATGAAGAGCTAATCTGTTCCCCCTTTCAAATTCCCGAATTTTTCTCCATTACAGAAAAAAATGATATCATACCATCATAAGCTGACACAATAACTTTTTCTATCAGACATGTTGAATTGAAAACTACTCGGAAAACTATCATACCAAAATAATTGTTGTTGCTGATTCGTTCATATTTTAGAATATTTATTTTGTTGTTTGATTCTTTTTTGAAATTGTCACCGTCATGCAAGATCAATTTCACGATAATTTCGTTATCTGACATGTGAAGTGAAAAACGTTCACTCTAAAATTTGTTGCTTTCTTGTTGCTAATTTGTCCCCTTCCAGAATTTTTGTTGTTCTAGTTTTGAAAATTTTGATGTACCATGCCGCCATGCGCATCCATGCCAGATTAATTTCACGTAATTTCGTCATCTGACATCTGAACTCAAAAACGATCACACAAGAATTTGTTGCTTTCTTGTTGCTAATTTGTTCCCCTTTCAGAATTTTTGTTGCTCTTGTTTTGAAAATTTTGATGTACCATGCTGCCATGCGAGATTAATTTCACGATAATTTTCGTCATCTGACATCTGAACTCAAAAATGATCACATTAGAATTTGTTGCTGTCTTGTTGCTAATCTGTTCCCCTTTCAGAATTCGTGTTGCTCTTGTTTTGAAAATTTTGATGTACCATGGTGCCATGCGCTGCCATGCTAGATTAATTTCACGATAGTTTCGTTATCTGACATTTAAACTGAAAAATGATTATACCAGATTTTGTTGCTTTCCGGATGCTAATTTATTCCCCTTTCAGAATTTTTGTTGCTCTTGTTTTGAAAAGTTTCAAGAAACAAGCTGCCATGCGCTGTCATGCCAGATTAATTTCACGATAATTTCGATATCTGACATGTAAACTGAAAAACGATTATAACAGATTTTGTTGCTTTCTTGATTTCAATTTGTTCATTTTTCAGAATTTTTGCTGCTCTCGTTTTGAAAATTTTCGAAGTGTACTGGTATAGCAATTCGTGGTTCGAAATAATAACAAGTTGTTACTTTAAACAATAAAACTAGAACACCGAAAAGTAGACCAGGACAGCTCACCTTGATGAAATATAAATATATCGTTTGATATTAATAATTATACATAAGTTGTTTAGGATAACATTGCATGATCTCATTTTTAACAAATCCTTAGAGAAAGGACATTTTCCAAACGCCTGGAAAAAAACATTCGTTATCCCAATTCATAAATCTGGAAAAAAACAGTTACCTCAGAATTATAGACCAGTGTCCAAATTATGTATATTAGCAAAATTATTCGAGAGTATCATCTTTGAATATCTTTATTATGATGTCATGCATATTCTGAATATACAACAACATGGATTTGTCAGGAATCGCTCTGTTGAAACAAATTTATTCGAATATACTGAATATATATTGAAAAGCTTAAATAGTCGAATACAAGTGGATGCCGTTTACACCGATTTTAGCAAGGCTTTTGACAAGATTGATCACACAATGCTGGTACAGAAGCTGGCTGTGGTCGGTGTGACCGGCTCTCTATTGAATTGGTTTCAATCTTATGTGAGTAATCGTGAACAGGTTGTTTGTATTGGTAACTATCTTTCAAGATCAGTTAACATAACGTCGGGTGTGCCTCAAGGTTCACATCTAGGACCCCTACTATTTAACATTTATGTAAATGACATTTCTGAATGCTTCAAATTCTCGAATTTTCTTATGTATGCTGATGATCTGAAAATATTTCATACAGTGTCACACTTGAACGATTCTATCCTCATTCAAGAGGACCTTGACCGATTTTCAGAGTACTGCCGGAATAACGCCCTTTACCTGAACCTCAACAAATGTCATCAGATGACTTATAGTAGAAATTCCAATTTGATAGTTTATAATTATACCCTGCAGGATCATAATCTCCACATCTATAGTGAAGTGAAAGATTTGGGAATTATTTTCGACTCGAAAATGACTTTCAACAAACATATTTCTTACATCTCTAAGAAAGCGAATAAAATGCTAGGTTTTATTTTAAGAACAACATATCCTTTCAGAGATTATAATACATTGCGTACTCTTTTTATGTCATACGTAGTCTGCTAAGCTTTGCCTCAACCATTTGGAACCCCCACTATATAATATACATAAAACAAATTGAAAGCATCCAGAACAAATTCATTAACTATATCAACAAAAAATATTTCGGAAACATGCCACAAAATCACTTCGTAATCCGACAACTCAATTTGATTAGCCTTGCTGACAGAAGAGCAATCGCTGATATCAAATTTTCTTTTAAAATTGTAAATGGTATAATTAACTCCTCATCAATAAATAACTTGATTCAATACAATGTTCCACAATATTCCACACGCCAATATAATTTGTTTCATACATCCATACCAAACACAAAGTACTATTTGAACTCCCCTCTACATCGATGCTTGAAAAGTTATAACTCCATCCCAAATACAATGGACTTTCATATTTTTTCTGACTCTTCAACTACCTTTGTTAATGAACTTAAGAAACACTTTGTTCCGTCCTCTAATTGATAACATGACATTTTATATTTATATAGGTACATATTTTTTTTTCAACTGTATAATTCATAACCATAACATATCTAGTATATATGTGAATACTGTTTCTGGGTTCGTCCTGTTTGTATTCCTGTTTGTGAAAAATAAAAAAAAATAAAAATAAAATAAATGATAGTGATATGAATGAATGAATGAATGAATGTTTATTCAGAGACAAATGAAAATCACAATGAAAGGTATACATGTTCACAATTAGCTCTAAATAAACACTGGTAGACCCACAGAAGTTGTTGTAGCAACTTGTACGTGGCAACACAACAAATATATAACAATTAAACTAAATTAAAAACTATGTACCTAATCAAACACATGTAAAATATATTGATTTATGAAACATACGTAACATAAGGATGTATAAGAATTAAAAATAAAAATTTAAAAACATATATGAGAACATGAAAATATGTATAAATATAATGAATATAAAAAATATGAACAAATATAAGAAATATATAAACATATTATATCAAAAACGAGACAGTTGTATTTGATGACATTAATTAGTTATGACAATTTGATGAACAAATATAAGAAATATATAAACATATTATATCAAAAACGAGACAGTTGTATTTGATGACATTAATTAGTTATGACAATTTGAAAATTCATGCAGAGACATTTTATCATTAAATTTCAATAAGTTTGTGAATTTCGCTCCTAGGTGTACTATTTATGTGCGTCGTGAGACTTATTTTGAACTCTCTCAGTGAGTTTTTATTTTTGATATGCTCGGGAAGGCTATTAAATAATTTAGTACCCATATATAGGTAACTTCTTTGTCCGATGTGTTTTTTCATGGCTGGTGTAATATATTTTTCTTTATTTCTGGTTTCATATGAGTGAGTGTAACGTTGTAATTGAGATTGATTCAGATACTGTCTATATATATATAATATATATATATAGATTTGTGGTTGCAGTCTACAGAATACCTTATTCAATAGAAGATATTTATATTTGAGATGTTTTATTTCAAATATCCATAGTAGAGAACCTGAGATAAAAGTATAAGTTTATCACAATAGTTTCGTTATCTGACGAGTAAACTAAAAAATGATAATACCAGAATTTGTTGCTTCCCGGATGCTAATTTGTTCCCCTTTCAGAATTTTTGTTGCTCTTATTTTGAAAATTTTTGAAAAACAAGCTGCCATGCGTTGTCATGCCAGATTAATTTCACAATAATTTCGTTATCTGACATGTAAACTAAATAATGATTATACCAGAATTTGTTGCTTTCTGGTTGCTAATTTTTTCCCCTCTTAAAATTTTTGTTGCTCTTGTTTGGACATTTTTTATGAAACGAGCTGCCATGCCAGATTATTTCCACGATAATTTAGTTATCTGACATGTAAACTGAAAAATGAATATACCAGATCTGACGCTAAATCAGAACAAAAATATCAATATTATAATAACAATATCAATTTCTATTCATTATTATACAAGTGCAGTAGCATTTGGAATAAACCTTTTATTCCATATTATGGGGGCCCTTGCAGAATCCGGGGCCCTGGGCTTGAGCCCCTATAGCCCTCCCCTTTATCCGCCCCTGGAAGTGAGAGAGTAATAGATAGAGAAAAAGTGAGAGAGGAATAGAAACGCGGAGAGGGAAATATAGGCATCACCCAGCTGCACGCATTAAACTTTATCGACGATTTTTTATTATTTCAGCTTGCGGAAATCGTCAGATTATATATTTTTCGTTATCCTTCAATTATTTCATTCAAAATAAAAAAAAAATTGGCTACGCTCGAGAATGTCGATGAAGTTTTTTTTACAACTTTGCTGCCCTCTCCTTTCTTTACGTCACTTTCAAATTGTCAGATTAGTGGAATACACACTTTTTAGCATGTAATTAACTCACCCTACCTTAATCTGACGCGCTTGAGAATTTCTAATGATCAATTTTTTTTCACTAATCTGATCCTTTATCCTTCACGGGCGGCCTTATATATGGAGCTCATATTTGGTGGAGGTACTTAACCGGATACAAGGTATCGTCCTGTATATTAATCTGCCGCGATTTAGTAAATCCCGAAATCCCCGCTTGGGCTCCCCTACTATAGTGTGATCGTTTTTGAGTTCAGATGTCAGATGACGAAATTAATCTGGCATGGCAGCGCATGGCAGCATGGTATATACATCAAAATTTTCAAAACAAGATCAACAACTCTCTGACCCTCATTTGGAAAATGATTTTTATTAATGTAATATTTATATTTATCGTGTAGTATATTGAAATATTTGTACTTAATAAAATATCCTCAGTGTTGGTTTTCATATTTTTTCATTCGAAATTTTCGACGGATCATTTTGTTAATTTTTTTCCAAAACAATAACTCACGAGATTTGTTACAAGATGCTAGTGATGCTCATAATCAAGTTGTGCTATAGGAACATTTTTATGCCAACCTTTCGACAACTTATTTTTTCAAAACGGATTGGGAGTTGTATAAAATCAGTTGTAATATGGTTCAATTATGTGATATTTTATGAAACAATGTTACTGGGCATGTCGTAGGATTTTTCTATGTTCACTATTAGCCAATTGATATATGAGTACATAATTGAGCCACCCTAACATGTTTTGGAAATTGTAAAATATTCAATTGGATCAGTTAAATCAACCATTTTCCAGCAGTCGATTTCACCTATTGGCCAAATGACCATTGGCGTCGGACTTCTTTTTCATAATAAATTAAAAGATTGATTGACTTACCTGGTAAGGAAGATCAATCGAAATTTTTCGAGCTTGTCTTCCGAAATAATTACACTCAGTAGTGGTCGTAAATTTACATCTATCGATACTAGTTTAACGGTTATTGAAATGAATCACCATCTCGCCACCTGTTATCGGCCTATATGATTCACTTCGTTATTTGTAGAAATTCTTCAGATCATATATTGGGTTTATAGGGAGGGAGGGATGTAATTATTTCGGAAGACAAGCTCGAAAAATTTCGATTGATCTTCCTTACCAGGTAAGTCAATCAATCTTATAATTTGTATTCGCTTGTCTTCCTTCAAAATTACACTCAGTAGATGTTTAAAGTAATCTTATATGATCTGAAAAGGTTTTCATTGTACAACATCTTCATATCGATTTTTTTTTATAGTCTCATTTTATAGTCAATAACATATGAATGAGTAACATAGTTGTACATATTGTATTAAACTATTCAATATAATAAATCCAAATCATTATTATTTTCATAACAGATGATGGGTACAAAACAATTATTATTATCATCATATACTATTCTTGCTATTCATCTGAATATTCCCAAGGAGTTCATTATAAAATTCAATTTTTTTTCTCACACTGATGCCAGCTGTCTGTTGATAGCTTGAGCGATAGCATTATGATGTGGTGGATAGTATTTTTTTCTAATAGATCACGAATGATTTCGTATTTTCAACCGCTATCTTAGTTCTCTAACCAACCCTCAGAAGTTTTATTGAAAACTTGTACGAGTTAGGATAGCGGGGACCTCAGCTATTATAGTAGGATCCTTAACCGTTCCCTTTGAAGTCTTTCAAAAATTCCTGCCATCGCAAAGATTCGATTCAGCTAGTCTAAGTGTGCATTTGATTATTGTAAACTCGATGATTTTACGTTGAGGGCCACATATTCGGCCCATTTCAACGTTTTGATATAACCCAATTATTTTCGAATGACGAATCATACAATTGGTGATCGTTTTCAAGTGTTCTAGCAGTGTAACCTATACAATCATAATTTGTTAACTTCATGTTGTCCATAGTAATTTTCATTGGTCATGAACTGCCGAGTTTTCATGCACTCAGTATATTTCTGTCCGAGGAAGGTATACACTGAGTGCACACTGTTTTTTTTTTCAATGGAAATTGCTATCAGAGTCGTGCATACAGAACTATATAAGAAACCAGGAACGATATTTCTCTGTTCTTATATGGGTATACAAGATGAATTTTATCTCCATTTATTGACAAAAACAAATTCGTTCATCGATCATTCTGATATAATATATGCAACTGATTTTGAATATACCTGCTTTATTTCTTCGGCGATTATTGATAGATAAGATAGGATTGTTGTTTTCTATCAAATTTTGTTCCAGTTCAAATTATAAATGCTTTGAATAAAATGAATTAGTAACATATATAGTAAAGCACATTTCATGTCAATACTGGCAAAAAAAACATTTGCTTGTTATCAATTTTCTGACGGTTCTGTAGTCCTTGATTTTGAACAGAGGTTACTCAATGTTGAGATGTTTGAAGTTGAGGATGAACCTGTATTCGCCATCAGGTTTTAGAGTGAGGAAATAACTTGACAAGAATTGATCTTTACCTGTTTTATATTGTAGTTCCTTTATTCAAAAGTTCTTCAATCATCTTATCTTAATGTTTTTCTGTGACCGAGGTATAGAAACCTTGGGTCAGACTTCCTAGTGAAGTAGTGATTCTTAGTTATCATCATTATTCATGGTCCTGTTAACAAATCAAGAAACCATACCTTGTCTGCGTCTGCTGTCCCATGAGCGGTTAGCTATTTTGCAGTTTTTTTTTTCAATGAATGGAGGTTGCTGATAGTCTGAATACGCACCAGTTATAATTTTTCAGATTTTTTGTGGCATTATTCAATTTCGCCTTGAAGTGTCAGGGGTATCCATTTGTTTTGTTTGGTATCAAAAGAGTGTGTTTTTTAACCACCAACTTAGTTACAAAGCTACCGTCGTAAGTTTTTCTATAACCCATTACAGTTAGGAAAACGGGGACCTCAGCTTTCTAAGTGTCATCCAAAGCACTACTAGGCTGGTTACTGTGGTTTATTTAATGGTATTAAGGTCTTATGTACTTCGAAGCCTCTTTCGATTCGAATTCATGTCTATCATTTCACAGCTAGCGATTTCGAGCAGCCCAACCAGAGGGATCCATAATGGCCATCCTTTCATTTGTCAGGCTTGACACCTGCATAACTACTATATAGAAATAATTTTCTTCAACGAATGGCGGACTTATGGAACTCATTTCCTAGTGAGATTTTCTAGGTTCCCCCAAAGAATTCTAACAGCTATTTCCTATCCCAGTATCCTTCTACTGGCTTGCACGATGTTTCACCATGAACATTTTAGGTTTTCCCATCGCAGAATAAAAAAAATCTGTTAGTGTGCGAATGTTCGCGTGTGGTAATTGGGGTGATATATGATATTTCTTACTGTTTGACAATTCAATGTTCCTTTGACTGCTTCATCAGATAACATCCTCTTCACCTTCAACCTCGAAACCGAATGGGCCAGATTTTTAGAAAATTGGTCGAGTCGAAAAGCCTTTTGCAGTTAAGGCATCGAGTGTTTTTTGTTGTGTGTGATTTGATCCATGCCTGTATTTTCTTCGGGCAAGTCTAATACCCCTACAACTACCCCTATAGGTATGGTTCAGGTTGTTGATTCGGTTCTAATCGATGTATATATTCAGGTTGACTTTGCTGGTCCTCAAATGCAACGAGACACAATATTCTAACTATAGTCGAGCTTGGAATAATGGAGGGAGAGCTTGAAAAGGCCGAATAGGGAACTATATCATAGAAAATCTGCGGTGAGAGAGAGTGGGAGAGATTGAGATCAGTCCCTAGATCCGCGTTTCGATCTATAGAAAGATCTACATTCGATACCGATCTATGGAGAGATCGAAGGTTGTTGAATCAGAATTATATGCATTATAAACATTGTGCAATCAAATCCAGTTTGATTCGTAAAAAAATCGAACTACGAACAAGTATCTTTGTATATTTTGCCTCTTCTGTTCTGATTTGAACCGTCATTTTCAATTTGTTGATATATGGTTTCAATTATATAAGTCCAGTTCGATCTGAAGGAAAGGTCGAACTACGAACCACTCATCCTTGTATATTTTTTTTCTGATTTGAACATTATCTTTCAATTCGTTAATAGAGCAACGATTTGTTTTTCGTTTCAATGATATAAATCCAGTTCGATCCGTAGAAAGGTCGAACTACGAACCACTCATCCTTGGATATTTTGCCTTTTTTTTCTGATTTGGGCCTTCACTTTCAATTTGTTGATAGAGCAACGATTTGTTTATGGTTTCAATTATAAAAATTCAGTTCGATCTGTATAAAGGTCGAACTACGAACCACACATCATCCTGGTATATTTTGCCTTTTTTCTTCTGATTTGAACCCTTACTTTCGATTTGTTGATAGAGCAACGATATGTTTTTTGGTTTCAATTATATAAATTCAGTTCAATCTGTAGAAAGGTCAAACTACGAACCACGCATCCTGGTATATTTTGGCTTTTTTCTTCTGATTTGAAGCTTCACTTCCAATTTGTTGATACAGCAACGATTTGTTTTTGGTTTCAATTATATAAATACAATTCGATCTATGGAAAGGTCGAACTACGAACCACTCATCCTGGTATATTTTGTCTTTTTTCTTCTCATTTGAAACTTCACTTTCAATTTGTTGATAGAGCAACGATTTGTTTTTTGATTTCAATAATATAAATTCAGTGTGATCTGTACAAAGGTCGAACTACGAACCACTCATCCTGGTATATTTTTGAATTTTTTTCTTCTGATTTGAATGTTCACTTTCAATTTGTTGATAGAACAACGATTTGTTTTTGGTTTCAATTATATAAGAGCCATATAGTTTTTTACTTACCAGATATGAGAGCAGAATCCAGTGGAAAGCTTTGGGCAAATGTTTTACTCAAAACGTCATATTTCTTTCAAGAGTTCATCGTATTCTCTTTTCTTACTGTGTCTTATTGTAGGACTTCGGCTTCTATGTCATTTTCTTCTCATTTCACTCATTTTTTCGCGATGTTTTACACATCGTTCTTCACTCGATAGATACAAATTACGAAGTGAATCATATCATTTCCACTAAATTGATAAAAGCAATGGGTATACACATAGCCAAACCTCATTCACACATCATTAACCAATCAGTTTGTATGGGTAAGTTTCCCGACTCTCTAAAAATTGGTAGAATTATCCCTATATATAAAAAAGACGATTCCACAAATATACATAACTATAGACCGATTACGGTCCCATCAATAATCAGTAAAATCATTGAGAAATGTGTTTACCATCAAATGCTAGATTTCCTAATTGAATTTGATATCGTATCTAAACAGCAGCATGGTTTTTTCCCAGGTAGATCGACTGAGAGTGCTTCAAATTCATTCTTGAAATATATACACGACTCGCTCGATAACAAGAGATATGTAGGAGCGCTCTTTTTTGATCTTACCAAAGCCTTTGATACTATCAGCATACCTATAATAATAAATAAATTATATTCTCTGGGATTTAGGGGAATGATACTCTCATGGCTTGATTCATATTTAAAAAACAGGAAAGTGTATGTCGAATTACAAAATGAAAAATCAAATATGTATAATATGGACATCGGAGTCCCACAGGGCTCTATATTGGGTCCTCTCATATTCCTTCTATTCATAAATTATCTTCCGTTACATCTAAGTACAGAACATATTTTTCTCTATGCTGATGATACAACATTAGCAACTGATGCTGATACCCCAGAAGAACTGGAAATGAAATTAAATAATTTATTTCTCGAATTCAATGAGTGGTGTAGAAGGAACTTTTTAATAGTAAATACTGGAAAAACTGTATGCATGCAGTTTAATTCCAGAAACACGCCTATGAAGGCCCAGCTTCAAGTAAGAATAAACGACATCATAAAGATGGCTGATAGTACCAAATTCTTGGGATTATATCTGGATTCCAATATGAATTGGGAAACTAATATAAACTACATCTCAAAAAAAATCAACAATGGTTATTATGCAATCCTACAGTTAAAAAACACACTGAGAAATTCACAGCTTTTGAATGTCTACTATGCATTAATATATTCTAGCATATCCTATAATATCATATTATGGGGCAATTCATCACATGCCAAAAGGATTTTTATCTCTCAGAAAAGAGTCATCAGACTCATATTCGGTCTCGGTAGAAGAGACTCGTGCAGGACATACTTTCAACATTATGAAATCCTTACTCTACCAAGTATTTACATGTACAAATGCATACTATTTATTGGAAACCATCTAGAAATGTTCCAAAAAAACTCGCAAATTCACAATTATCCTACCAGGCAGGGAGACCTACTTAGAGTACCAAAACATAGAACATCTCTATTTGAGCATAGCCCTTGTTATATAGGCATTAAACTTTTCAACTCTCTTCCCACTAGTATAAAGATTGAGAAGAAACAGACAAAATTTAAATCGATGTTAAAAGATTTTTTCATCAGCAAATCCTTTTATAGTGTTTCGGAATACTTTGATCATCAGAACTGACTGTTTTATTATTTTTATAATTTTATTGTATTTACTTCAAATTGTCTAACATGTTTTATTTATACATTTGTAAACTCTGTTCATACATTGTGACGTTTCCAATATCATGTACATGATCCTAATGGAATAAACGTATTATTATTATTATTATTATTATTATTATTATAGGCCGATAACAGGTGGCGACATGGTGATTCATTTCAATATACGTTAAACTAGTATCGATAGATGTAGATTTACGACTACTACTGAGTGTAATTATGAAGGAAGACAAGCGAAGAAAAATAATTATTTTTATGACATATGAAAACAATTATTGGAATCTGAATATTGCCATGCACATGGAAGAATGTACAGTTGTGTGAATAAAGAAGTCGTACAGCAGTTGCAGTTATAGGCTATTTTGAGTCAGTCATGTCTATCTCAATTAAACTTCTTATCGACTTCTACAAGTAGTGTCAAAATTCAAACTATTTTGACCACAAAAGGTCCAAATGTGTACGTGTACTACTTTTTAATAAAATCTGGAACATCATAGGCTGGTTTACACCATACAAACCTTGCACGACTTCTTTATGCACACAGCAGTACATAGGTCTTTGAGGACCTTCTAATAGAGAGTTCACAAAATCCGGCTATTTAGAAATTACAGAAAAAAAATCGCCGTCAGATGTGATGAATTATTTACATGCCCACTAATAAGGGGTGGTTATTGATAGGAATCGATGTAATCATTAACATTTGATACATGAATATGGTGTTTCCATGCCATAGTTAGGAGATAAATTATTTGCAGGCCGTCTAAGGGGTGGTAATCACCCTTCGAAACATTGAAAAAATCGAAAACGCCCTTCAAGTATGGAACGCCGTTTCACTTTTTATTCTATTATTTCATCAACCCTAATTTTAATTAGTCTCAATTGATCTGTTACATTTGAAATGTTACATGTATATCAAAAGGCATTTATAACGATTGTTCAAAAAATGTTTCATATGATAGATGGATTCGAATGTTACATGAATTCAATTGTTTCATGGAAAATTATGAGCAACTCATCTATATTTGGTTTGTCTTCAATTTTCAATGACTAAACTTTGTTGATGTAAAATTTTATTTAAACAATCGATATATTAACTTTAATTCCAATGATACATGAATTAATTTGTTTGTTGATAATAGTAATTCGAAAGAATTAATATGATTGTTGATAATTTTAATTAGGCGCTGTAGTTTGGCGGATTTTTATTACACTATTCACCTTTCAGTTCTCTACTCCAGTAGAATAGTTACTACAAACCGCCGCCCGATGGCAGCGCCTAATTAAAATTATCAACAATCATATTAATTCTTGCGAATTAAAATTCCAACAAACAATTCAATTCATATATCATTCGAATACATCAAACCTTGTATTACGAACATTCTTCGTTTTATTATGTTTGTTGTATTCATATGATACATGAATTAAATTGATTGTTGATAATTTTAATTAGGCGCTGACATCGAGCGGCATGTTTACGAACCTGTAATAGTAGGGTCTGGCAACGGTGTTCAAAGGATCGCAAAAAATATCTGCACTCAATAACAAGACCAAGGTTAATGCAGAACTGAGGAAGTCTGATGGTGGATTCTAGGCCCATTTCGAAATCGATTTTTTTTCCTTTATTTTCTCTTCAACGTTTTACCAATTTCTTTCTTTTTCGTTTTACCCATAGATCTTTTTTGCTTACGCTAGATCCGGTATCCAGGTTTATTTGTTTCGTAGGTCCGGGGGAGTTGAAAGTACTAAGTCATTGATTGGTCGTTTTTATTTTTGTCCATGCATATGTGATATACCACGTAATAGTACCTACTTTCTTGCAGACCCCTCTATACCAAAAATATACTACAGGATTCCGGATCTAGCGTAAGCAATATGATCTAAGGTTTTACCTATCCCAAATGCACAAAATAGTAACAGAACTATGAGATCTAGGGGTTATTCAGTGCAACAGTAGAAAACATACGAAGAGTGGGTCCTATGTCCGGAAAAGTGTCACTGCGGCACTACGGCCTAACGGCCTTATTCATCTATACTCTCAAGCTAAGCTTAGAATTTAAGCTCGCTTAACAATACGAAATTGTATGATTTCAAAACGACCTCGAAGTCCAGCTTAGCTTGAAAGTATACGGCGAATACCGCCGTAGGACGCGTTAAAATTTAGAAAGACGATGAATTGATGCCTGAATAGGATTTAATGCATTGCCTTTTGCACATGATATAACACTACTCAAATGCTTTCTACTGTTGCACTGAATATCCCCTAGAAAATTGATCCCATTATTTTGTTACACCGGACTAAAGTGTTTTGAATCCCACGGCAAATTATATATACTTTTTGTCTGAGGATTCAAATTACCACTTCAGTCCCTAGATGAATAATATACTATTATTGCTAAGGAAAGCAGGAATAAACGAAATAAAGTAATTTTATGTCTTGACACGAATGTTTCCTGGGTAATATATATTCATTCTTGTTCAAAATTGTTCAAAATTGTCACCCACCTAAATCATAGTACAATAATTCATAAAGTGTAGGAAAATGTTTTGAAATACCAACGTGCAGAGGAACTCTCGTAATTCTAGGGCTTTTATGGGTTGAGAAGGAAGGGTGAGAAGGAAATCATTCAATCCAATGTATTCTTTTTTCCATACTTTCAAACATGCACACCGCCCTAAAAATTTTAGGAGAACGCCACTGATCATTCGGGCGTCCTCGGAAATTTTTGCTGCTGGCTGGGTCTGCGAAATTCACACCAGTTATTTGCCTGTTGCCTTAGGAAAAAATCACGAAACGCCAGATGGCGCTGTAAATGACAAAATGTCGGATCGAGGGGTGAACAACAAATAATCTGTCATTTGATCTCTTGTTAAACCAAAGTTTTTATTGAAAAGAATTTCAGTTATCTCAGAGATTTAAGTCGATTTTTCGTACTCGACTGTTGGATTGAAGTTGTATTTAGGGTTTGTTGTCGACGTTTCAGTTTTATTGTCACTGGATTCTTGTTAAATGCCACCAAAGTCCAGGTGTGTCCAGGTATGAATTTCGGTTTTCATTCGAAGTTTTTCAGTTCTTAGTTCCTGGAATTCCTTTTAAAATGCATGTGTGAAAGTCGAAATATCAATTTCAAACATTTCGGATATTATGTGGGGTGAAAGTTATTCAGCAATCACACAATTTCAAGTGGAACTGAAGGCCTCACTGAAGAAATCATAAATTTTTTTGTGTATGAGATCCTCCACAATTCTCACATGAAATAACCATGAAACTAGACGAGATATGGGTTTATTTTGATGTTCCTGTGAAGCATATTCATTGATAATGTTGTATAATTCAATATTGATTTATTGGCCATTTCGACTGGAAGCATATAAGCTCCACCTTTTTGACTTATCAGTTTTCTTTTTGTGTTGGTTTGTTTTTATTTTCAGGAACCTAGATTATATGGTAATGTATTCAAATAGATATACCTATTAGAACAAAGTGAAGTGCAAAAACTACCTGGAAGTGACAGTTGATATAGATTCATCATTTTGTGGAGATTTGATACTCATTTTGAAGAAATGATAGTGTTTTAAAATGAATTATTTTAAAAAT
Source organism: Chrysomela aeneicollis (assembly GCA_029955515.1). Classification (NCBI taxonomy): domain Eukaryota; kingdom Metazoa; phylum Arthropoda; class Insecta; order Coleoptera; family Chrysomelidae; genus Chrysomela; species Chrysomela aeneicollis. The sequence goes on along the minus strand of JARUHQ010000005.1, from coordinate 6,616,792 downwards.
TCATAGTTTCATGGGTAAACAATAGTAAATGGCTTTATCTAGCATGCCATATGTTTTTCTTAATAGAATAATTTGGGAAATGTAACACAATAATAACAAATCAGTATTCAAATATTTTAATCATTGGTTAATGAAATAGAAATAATAATAATACATTTATTGTTCATCATGTTATTTGAATGTACAGTGTAGGTACAGGTACCTACTTTGCGACAAACAATTGGCATAAAGGGTTCAGAATGTGGAACGCATCCACTTCTGTTCTTCCACCAATGCCATTCGGATGAAAGAGAATAATAAATCAGTTGGCAAGTATATCATTGGAAGATGTGGAATAGATTCCCTTCAGACTGAGAAAGACTACAACTCATGAAAAATGCAATAATAAAACATTTTTGAACACGTTAAATTACTAAATCCAAATAATACTGCCAAGCAAGCAGATGATAAATTAGTCTTCCATTTACACAACACCAGAATCACTCTAAACTTCATATCATTATCAGGAACATAGTTGTGTGTCATATAGGTTGTTGTTGGTTTTGTATTTACAGTGGAACTCTTCAAGTTCCATCACATGATCATGTTAATCATCATCCAAGTGTAAATCTTTCATCATGTCTTCTTTATAAATATTCCCCTACTTGTTCATTTCCATGTTACTCCAACTGCATATAATTATTTGGTATTTGCCTGAGCCTGTAATAAATTACAAAATGATTAAAATGAAACAAATGAGGTGGAGAAGAGGTGGTAGCATAGTGACAACAATAATGAAAAATCGAACTTACCACTGAAAAATCATCATGTTGCTACAAATATAAATTCCAAGATAGCTTTTTCTATCCTCAAGATCATCTTCCATTTCTAGGCTAGTTGCCTTAGGATTTAGTTTTCCCCAAATCCTGCCCATCTTCTGCGTTAGAATTTGAAGGAAATTTATGCAAAGCCTTGAGTATGTAGAGCATTGTGGAACAAGCATATTTTTCGCGATTTTATCTCCATATCACTTCTTCTAATCTTTTGCATTTTCAGATTGTGTTGTCTATTGATAACAATTCTTCAAAAAATATCATCAAAATACAACACTTTCAATGCTTAAATCACTTTTTACCCATATGAACATATGGAGGTTAGTTTGTTGTTCCCCTCTCGAGTAGTTCATGCGATCAATTATAGATGTCGCCCACTCCGTGATTTTTCCCTCTTGGGAAAAAATCTAGCTGTGAGGAACAAAAAGCAGAAATATCTCACAAAAAGTTGAATCTATAATCATGCAAATGCACTACATACTGGTAGGTATCTTGGAATTCATATTCACTCCTTATTCCTTATGAATATCGACATTCTGGCCACTTTAGTATACTTTATATTTGTTCAGAAACACGATTGTAATCATATCAACTATACACAGTCCTGCTGATCTTCAATAAAGTGCTGTCCTACTATTCCCAACAAAATAATTGTTCATATTGTTGAAAGTGAAATCATTGAACCAAAGATACATCATGTTGTATACTGAATTTACCTCATACTAATGGTCTGAGGAGTTTAGTAACTGATATGCTTTGATATGATATGATATGACAACCATGTTGATGAGGTTATTTTTTTTCAAAATTATCATTTTGCATTCCCATTGAAGTCACGTCCGGGCTAAAAAATACGACGGATTGAGCCACAGCCAAGTGCCAGTGGACTTTGGACTAGGACGGCCCATTCTTTACTAGTTTGACGCGGTGTTGCCAGTGTCACCAGATGATAGTACGGCAGTTAATCGCTCGACACTAGCGCCTAATTAGAATCATCAACAAACAATTTAATTCCAGGTGATCCAAAAACAACTCACACTTTGCTATTATTATATTGAATACAATTCCAATGACTGTTGAATTAAATTGTTTGTTGATAATTGCAATTCGTAGGAATTAATATGATTGTTGATAATTTTAATTAGGCGCTGACGTCAGGCGGCGATTTGTAGCAACTATTCTACTGGAGTAGAGAACTGAAAGGTGAATAGTATAACAAAAATCCGCTAGACCACAGCGCCTTATTAAAATTATCAACAAACAATTTAATTCATGTACCAATGAAAGTCAACAATAGTATATTACACAACAAGTGTGGAAAGTGACATATTTCACACGAGTAATCGTTTAGCACGAGCCGCGTAGCGGTGAGTGCGGAAACGTAACAGTGAAGGAAATGCACTTTCCAACGAGTTTTGTACACTATTTTTCCTATGACTCCGAAAACTTTCATTTCGCGGGAGGTCTAGTCAAAAATGTAACTTAAGCGGTCTCTATAATTTCAGGTGGTTTTGATTCAATATCAAGTAACTGTTTATTTCCATATTCAAGATGATATTTGAATACTTCTCCGATAATTCCTCATTATGTGAATTACTGATTGATTGAGTTAGTTTAGTTTGGACAAATTCTATTGACACCAGCGTACATAAACAACCTTCACACCATACACCTGCTAGCGCCAGTAATCACGCAACCAGGAATACAGAACCATAGAAGTACGTAGTACGCAAGCGCGTACGAGTTATTCGAATTAGTGCATCCTTGACTACTTGCAAACATCTGTGATACCAAGGAATCTTCTCGTTGGTGATACTGTGATATCAAACTGATGCAAGCAGCAAGCCGCGCATAAAACTGTAGCCGTACTCTTTTGAATGATCTAACCCGCTGTCATCAACATCGAAATAGTTCCAGCAAAGAGTATAGGTTTCAGTTTCAAAGTGAATTCAGTTTATGTATCAGACACATTGAAATTAATAGATAAAGAATTATCGGTATAATTTAAAACGAGACAGAAATTTCAATAAATAATATGAATTTGATTTGAGAACGCTTATATTGACAGTGAGTACCTTCACAATATACCTAATTATGGATGTAAGTGGTACGCATTAGCTGATACACTTAACTATTACAGCTTTCGAAATCTTTTCAAAAGTAGTTTCAATAAAAGCGGGGAATTATTTTCAAAGTTGATATCCAGTGGGACAACTAGTGATACTATCTCATGATATGTTAAAAACGTACGTATATTGCACCTGAGAGAGAGACCAGTTTGTAATACTTCAAACAGTACACACGATAATACAGACAACAAAAAACGTTTACAAAGATAACCTCGGCTGAATCACAGTCGATTTATAAAGGAGACCATATACTACTCTCAACGATACAGTTTAAAATGATAGACCTGGATACAGCAGTCAAAAGTATCAGAGAATAAATTTCAACAACTCGCACCTATACAAAAAACTTTATAGAAGCTAGCGAAGCTAGACTTCTATTAAAAATAGAACAACTCAAGAACACAGTATCAAAACTTGAAACCGAAAATAACGAACTCAAAGGAGAAATAGAACTTCTCAAAAGAGTACAAAACAAGAAAAATATTTTAATATTTGGGTTAAATAAAAAACGAGAGGAGGTTACAGCGGAAAATCTGTGTAAAGATCTCAAGGACTAGCTTTGTGTTGAGCTGAAAGATAGCGATTTTGGCGACATTTATCCATTGGGAAAATTGGAAAAGTGTCCCATAAAAATTGAATTTAAGTAAAATCTCAAGAAAAAAGAAGTTCTGAAAAATTGTAACAAGCTAAAAGGAAAAAATATATCACTAGCCAACGACTTAACCCTCAAGCAAAGACAGGAAAATAAAATATTGAGAAAGCACCTTCTCCTTGCCAGGCAAGACGAGAAATATGAGGAATGTTACATAAACGGAAACAAAACTTTTTGTTGATAGAATTGCTTACGGAATTGAAGATCTTGAAAAAGAAGAAAACTCGGAACCTAAACACAACAGTGCACCTTCCACTCCTGCAGTGGAGCCTATAAAGAAGGCACCGGAACAGCCTAAAGTCTCCATCAGAACACCAAAGATTTCTACAACAAAGAAACCAAGTCAAATGTTTATAGCACAAAAAATAGCACAAGAAAAGCCACGAACACGGTCAGACAACAAAAACTAGGCGCACAGAAATGACACCTCATCTGTAGTAAGACTTTTATTTTAAATCTATTTGTCGTTGTTGTTTTATGTGTTATTTCAATTCTTCAAATATTTGAAACAGTTAATTTTATTGTGCTTCAGTGATATTTTGGAAATCAACAACTCTTTTCTTAATTTTTCTTAAAAATCTGGAAGAATTCAAACTACTCCTAGAAAATATATCTATCGACTTCATACTAAAGAAGCTAGCATATCCACACACGAATTTCGACTCTGGATAGATCAGATAATTTTAGGCTCATTTTAGGCTATTTTATTACCCTATTCCCATTTTTTTGCTCTCTCCCTTAATAGAAAAACTTGTGGCTTTGCTAGCTTCGGGCGAACTCAGCAGAGCCATTTTTGAAAATCCACTTTTTTTTGCGATTCAATATAGCGATATTTTAGTACTAATTTAAGGCTAATTAATCACCCTAATTTAATTTTTTTTGCTCCACGCATTACATAAAAAACAAGATTTTTCGATTTTCGCTATGCAATCATTTCAAATCATAAATTTTTGACGATTCAACTTGTCAAACCTATGATTGCGATTTCTCCAGAAACAACATTTTTCTGTCTTTCGATAAAGCAATATTCCAAGACAAATTTTAGGCTAATTAATTACCCTAATTTAATTTCTTCTGCTCCACGCATTACAAAAAAAATATGTGGATTTTTTTATGGATTCGAGATACTATGTTATATGTTTTATGCAATTAAGTTTTGTTTCAAAAGTTTCTATCTCACGAAAATATCAATGACACCCGAGATGACACTACACGTACTTTTCAACATATAGATCCTTCCTAAAATATCCCTTCATATTCGATCATTCAAAAGCGCCCAACATCGGAAAATGTATCAGTGTGAAAGCAGCCACGACTTCCAGCCACGAGTTCCCGAAAAGTTTAGGTTGGACGCCGGTCCGCCATAGGTCGTTTATGGGGAATTAAAAAGCATGGCTGGCCATGAATTTTGTCCCTATCATTGCAAATTCTCATTCAACAAGAAGTCGAAGGGAAATAATCTACAATATCATGAACAGTACCTATGATAAATCATTTTATTTTCAAATATTTTGAGTGTTTATATTCCAATACATAGAAAGGTAATAATCGGAGGGATGAAATAAAACTCGTGGATGGCGAATTTTTTTGGTGAATGGAAGTTTCCGATGATGCTTTATCACTCCTATAAGTCACCTGATTTTGTCGCCAAATATTTCACCCTTCACAACCCCATCAAGTAATATCAAAGGAAAATTCATAACTTGCACAAAAAACTCGTGGATGGGGATTTTTTCAGCTGAATGGAATCTTCTGATGATGCTTCATCACTCCTATGGGTCACCCGATTTTGTCGCCCAATATTTCACCCTCTACAACCCCTTCAAATGATATCAGAGAAATGTTCATAACATGCACAAAAAACTCGTGAATGGGGATTTTTTCTGATGAATGGAAGCTTCTGATGATACTTTATAACCCCTATAGGTCACCTGATTTTGTCGCCCAACATTTCACCCATCAAGTAATATCAAAGGAAAATTCATAACTTGCACAAAAAACTCGTGGATGGGAATTTTTTTCGATGAATGAAAGCTTCTGATGATGCTTCATCACTCCTATAGGTCACCCGATTTTGTCGCCCAATATTTCACCCTCTACAACCCCTTCAAATGATATCAGAGAAATGTTCATAACATGCACAAAAAACTCGTGGATGGGGATTTTTTCTGATGAATGGAAGCTTCTGATGATGCTTCATCACTCCTATAGGTCACCCGATTTTGTCGCCCAATATTTCACCCTCTACAACCCCTTCAAATGATATCAGAGAAATGTTCATAACATGCACAAAAAACTCGTGGATGGGGATTTTTTCTGATGAATGGAAGCTTCTGATGATACTTTATAACCCCTATAGGTCACCTGATTTTGTCGCCCAACATTTCACCCCTTACAACCCCATCAAGTAATATCAAAGGAAAATTCATAACTTGCACAAAAAACTCGTGGATGGGAATTTTTTTCGATGAATGGAAGCTTCTGATGATGCTTCATCACTCCTATAAATCACCCGATTTTGTCGCCCAATATTTCACCCTCTACAACCCCTTCAAATGATATCAGAGAAATGTTCATAACATGCACAAAAAACTAGTGGATGGGGATTTTTTCTGATGAATGGAAGCTTCTGATGATGCTTCATCACTCCTATAGGTCACCCGATTTTGTCGCCCAATATTTCACCCTCTACAACCCCTTCAAATGATATCAGAGAAATGTTCATAACATGCACAAAAAACTCGTGGATGGGAATTTTTTTTGATGAATGGAAGCTTCTGATGATGCTTCATCACTCCTAAAGGTCACCCGATTTTGTCGCCCAATATTTCACCCTCTACAACCCCTTCAAATGATATCAGAGAAATGTTCATAACATGCACAAAAAACTCGTGGATGGGGATTTTTTCGAATGAATGGAAGCTTCTGATGATACTTTATAACCCCTATAGGTCACCTGATTTTGTCGCCCAACATTTCACCCCTTACAACTCCATCAAGTAATATCAAAGGAAAATTCATAACTTGCACAAAAAACTCGTGGATGGGAATTTTTTTCGATGAATGGAAGCTTCTGATGATGCTTTATAACCCCTATAGGTCACCCGATTTTGTCGCCCAATATTTCACCCTCTACAACCCCTTCAAATGATATCAGAGAAATGTTCATAACATGCACAAAAAACTCGTGGATGGGGATTTTTTCTGATGAATGGAAGCTTCTGATGATGCTTCATCACTCCTATAGGTCACCCGATTTTGTCGCCCAATATTTCACCCTCTACAACCCCTTCAAATGATATCAGAGAAATGTTCATAACATGCACAAAAAACTCGTGGATGGGGACTTTTTCTGATGAATGGAAGCTTCTGATGATGCTTCATCACTCCTATAGGTCACCCGATTTTGTCGCCCAATATTTCACCCTCTACAACCCCTTCAAATGATATCAGAGAAATGTTCATAACATGCACAAAAAACTCGTGGATGGGAATTTTTTTTGATGAATGGAAGCTTCTGATGATGCTTCATCACTCATATAGGTCACCTGATTTTGTCGCCCAATATTTCACCCTCTACAACCCCTTCAAATGATATCAGAGAAATGTTCATAACATGCACAAAAAATTCGTGGATGGGAATTTTTTTCGATGAATGGAAGCTTCTGATGATGCTTTATAACCCCTATAGGTCACCTGATTTTGTCTCCCAACATTTCACCCCTTACAACCCCATCAAGTAATATCAAAGGAAAATTCATAACTTGCACAAAAAACTCGTGGATGGGAATTTTTTTCGATGAATGGAAGCAAGCTTCTGATGATGCTTCATCACTCCTATAGGTCACCCGATTTTGTCGCCCAATATTTCACCCTCTACAACCCCTTCAAATGATATCAGAGAAATGTTCATAACATGCACAAAAAACTCGTGGATGGGAATTTTTTTTGATGAATGGAAGCTTCTGATGATGCTTTATCACTCCTATAGGTCACCCGATTTTGTCGCCCAATATTTCACCCTCTACAACCCATTCAAATGATATCAGAGAAATGTTCATAACATGCACAAAAAACTCGTGGATGGGGATTTTTTCTGATGAATGGAAGCTTCTGATGATACTTTATAACCCCTATAGGTCACCTGATTTTGTCGCCCAACATTTCACCCCTCACAACCCCATCAAGTAATATCAAAGGAAAATTCATAACTTGCACAAAAAACTCGTAGATGGGAATTTTTTTCGATGAATGGAAGCTTCTGATGATGCTTTATAACCCCTATAGGTCACCTGATTTTGTCGCCCAATATTTCACCCTCTACAACCCCTTCAAATGATATCAGAGAAATGTTCATAACTTGCACAAAAAACTCGTTTCCACACAATTTTGTAGTAGAGTGATGGGTGTCTATAGGCCTAGTCCACTTACGCACTTGCCATCTATAAAAATAAACTAACATTGTTTTGTATAAATGAATCCTAGATAGAACTGTGAAAAATGATAACTAGGTGTATTTATCTAGTTCCTACCAGAAAGCAGGTATCCTAAATATAAATATAATTTCTCAATGTTTCCTCGTTAGGAACTGAGAAACATGAACAACTGACATAAACAACTATAGCAAAAAAATTATTTAAAACACAAAACTACTTTGCTGACAAATATCTAGCAATCTAACAGAAATAAATATTGCAAAAAAAATATTTAAAACAGACAACTACTTTCCAGACAAATATCTAGTTCTTACTCCATCTGTTGATTCATATTGAAAAATATCTGATGAGAGTTTATATTGTTTGTAAAAAAAATAAATGAAATACAGAAAATGTCCAATATATTCATACTCTGATCATGGTTTCGTCTCAGTAATATTTATAATAAATTTGGATACGGATACATGATAGGGTGACATCGTTGTTTCACCATTGATCCGCCACTGTGTGCTCCTACAGTGTCATATTGTTTTCGCGCCTATTTACCTATTCGCGAGCATATTGGCGAGCCTATTGGCGAGCTATTTTAGGAAAGGGCATTAGGTATTTTTTATTCCTGTGCTGGTGATTGAGTTGAGGGTACGAGTACCAGTTTATAGGCGCGTTATTGTTTCTCCGTACAAGTGAATAGTTATTATAGTACAATAAGTTTGTCATTGGCGATTTTTCATCAGTTCAGATAGTAACTGATGGTAACTGTTTACGTTGATTGGTGAGTCAGCTCGTGCAATAATTACAATTAGAAAATTTCAGCATTTTTTTTTTCTTTAATTTTCGTGAATTGAAAACTAATTTAGGTAAGTATAGCAATATGAAACAACGAGGGCGAGGACGCCCATCTCAAATTAATGTGAAACTGTTGGCAGAATATTTCAAAAACAATTATTTTGGAAACATTTATGAACAGATAAAACATCTTACAGCAGGGTCGAGTGAAATCAAAGAAACTGCTTTATATCTATATATAATAAGAATGACAAAAATACTTGTTATAAAATTGTTAAAACGATTAGAAGAAACACAGGTGGCTTCATCAATCATCTCGAGCCTAAAATTCATATAATTCAGAATGTACTAATCCAGAAAGGTGATACAGCTTTAACTTTTTCGGATGATCTCAAAATTCCTGCTCGTTCTAAATCAGTCGCACAAACATCAATATCATCATTCAGTGAACCAGGTTCTGAAATTGAAGACCACACCGTAATTCACCGATTTACCCTTGATTTACCTAACAATATTGAAATCTCAACTGAAAATATACTTTTTGAAATCGATAATAATAATTATCAGAAACAATCTCCTGATACGTCAAGTCAATTTCCAACTTTGAAAATAAAATAATAACGTCCACTCCGCATTCGGCTAAAAAAGATAATGGAATATCTCTTTCAATAAATACATTTTGCAATACTAACTCTGAAACAGAAATCATTGTTCCAAACCACTCATCTGATATTTCGACAAGTAATGAACATATATCACAAAGTATGCTAGAACTCCATAACGAAACATTCCAATACACAAATTTACTCCCCATTGATTCGAAAAATTTAAAAACCGCAAGCTGGACCAAACCATCCTATAGTCAGTGTAAAATCTCAGAAGGTGCTTTCACCATCAGCCATCAGGAACTCTTATCAATATCAACAGGAAAAAAACTCCCACCAGGTTATACTTATTTACTACAACAAAAATTTGCTAAGCATGTTAACAATATCTGCGTTATCAATTTCAAAGGCAATAGATTTAGCGTAAAGAATGATATTTTCACAGTTTATGCCTATTGTGCGCACAATTGCAAAACATTTTTATTTTTCATCTATTCCATAAGTCTCAATAAAGATCATAGTGTTAAAGTTTTCAGTTCCAGTAAGGATTATAACCATATTGGCAAATTTAGTAGATATGTGAAAGGAATTCAAAGAAAAATATTCATGCAAGAAATGAAAAGTGTCAAACCTTCGTTATTTCGCGATAAAACTCTCCGTGACTCGGTACCATCGATAACAGAAAGTGGAAACTTACAAAATATTAAATCTGAGCCTGTATTTCGAAAAGTTCGATCGGAAAAACTTGGAAGAAATGATCGTCATAAAGACGACTTGATAGATTTGGTTTTGATGCAAAGAGAGAACCCAGCGTAGGTACATTAAAGTTGCAACTACAAATCATAGAAAAATGTGAATCGAAACCTATACTCCATTTAGATGCAACGGGTAGTATTATTAGAAAACCGCCATCAACAGAAAAACGTGTTTTTTATTATGCAGGTGTCATTAACGTAGCAAAGCGTATTGTACCAGTTATGGAAATGATCAATTGTAATCATGATATGATATCTATCGGTGTTTTTCTGGCTAAATTCAAATCATTCTCTTTACAACATTCAAAAAGGTGGCCAATATTTTCAGCTGTTGTTACTGATTTCAGTTTTCCTTTGATAAATGGCACTCTTCATTTCTTCAATAGTTTGGATATGAAGGTATATCTAACGTGGGCATTTTCAGTTTGTGAACAACGTCAATTGAAAGAAAATCATATAACGCCAATCCATATTTGCTGTGCCCACTTTTTCAAAATCATTTGTAACTATATCAAGAAAACCGGGGTAAATGAGGATGTACGAAAACATGTGAAGGAGATAATGGCTGCATGTTTTAATTTCAATTATTTAGAACAAGTTGTAGTTTGGTTCGAAAATTTAGTCAAAGTCTTCTGTTCAAAAACCCGAAGTGAAACAATGAAATCGGCATTAGAAAATTTGTTAGAGTCATGTTTAAATCAGGATACTTTAGAGTCTGAGAGTTCTGAATTTAATTCTGTCCCTACTGAATTTCAATCGGTTAGTGATTCCGATATTATATTGTATTCTAGTAGTCCATTTTATAAACTCTTTTCAAAAAATTTCGAAATCATTATTTCTCAAATAGAAAGCCTCGTAGAAAGCGGAAAAGGCGAAGAAAACTGCTATTACAACATAGAATTTGCTAATCTCGTTTTGAAGAAATATATCCCTTATCTTCCCTTATGGACTGGAATTTTGTATAAAAATCAATACAATGGTAGATTTAGTAATGCAAATGTAGAAAATTGGTTCTCTCAAGTCAAAAATCATTTGTTCAACGGCAATTTCCATAATCAGAAGTGTAGTCGAGTGATAAGGGTTTTGAGAAAAAAGGTAATTTCACTACATAAAGAAATAATATTAGACATTCCTAGGCACGCGTGTACATCAAGGGGTAGGGAGAAGAAGAGCGTGGTCAACACACATGTGAATAATATATTATATAATTAATACTCTCAGACTGAACAGTGGCAGAAAAAAAATGTACAAAAAGATAATAACTTCTTAGGTTCCAATCTGAAACGAACATTGAACGAAATCAAACAGAAAAATAAATCATTACAGTTAGATAATCAAAGCGACGAATTTACAGATGACGATGATTTTCCTTCAATTCTTTGCAAACGGCCCAGAATAACAACTATCAAAGAGAAATGCCAAGATTTTTTGAATACAGTTATTAAAAATTATGATTCTGATGGCTTGATGAACTTAGAACAGAAATCAAAAGAATGGCGTCACCAAATAAAACTTCGGCTCACGCCTTCAAATTTCTTTTGATATTACTTGATGGGGTTGTAAGGGGTGAAATGTTTGGCGACAAAATCAGGTGACCTATAGGGGTTATAAAGTAAAAAATGGAGGCTTTAAACTTGAAACCACTTAGTAAAAGGAGGCTTGATTTCGATCTATGCTTCATATATAAAATATTGAATGGAATGACTGTTTGTCCTGAAATATTAGAGTGCATAGAGCTCAATGTGCCGACTAGAACTCTTCGAAATCACGAGTTATTTCACATTACCTTTCACCCCACAAATTATGGACAACATTCACCACTGCAAAGAACACTAAAAACAATAAATGATAATAATATAGATATATTGGGGTGCTCTCTGACTGATTTCAGAAGAAAAATAAAAAATGTTCAAAGGTGAATCAAATTATAACAGATTTTGGGATATGTACAGTGAAATAAAAAAAATTTTTTAGCTTCTTTCTATGAGATGTATATTAATAAGTAGGTTTTATGTATTATTTGTTTAAGTTTATATTTTTGTAGGAATTGGGTTCGTCCCGTTAATAAAGATTATTATTATTATTATTATTATTATCATCAGAAGCTTCCATTCATCAAAAAAAATTCCCATCCACGAGTTTTTTTTGATATTACTTGATGGGGTTGTAAGGGGTGAAATGTTGGGCGACAAAATCAGGTGACCTATAGGGGTTATAAAGTATCATCAGAAGCTTCCATTCATCAGAAAAAATCCCCATCCACGAGTTTTTTGTGCATGTTATGAAAATTTCTCTGATATCTTTTGAAGGGGTTGTAGAGGGTGAAATATTGGGCGACAAAATCGGGTGACCTATAGGAGTGATAAAGCATCATCAGAAGATTCCATTCATCGAAAAAAATTCCCATCCACGAGTTTTTTGTGCAAGTTATGAATTTTCCTTTGATATTACTTGATGGGGTTGTAAGGGGTGAAATGTTGGGCGACAAAATCAGGTGACCTATAGGGGTTATAAAGCATCATCAGAAGCTTCCATTCATCGAAAAAAATTCCCATCCACGAGTTTTTTGTGCATGTTATGAACATTTCTCTGATATCATTTGAGGGGGTTGTAGAGGGTGAAATATTGGGCGACAAAATCAGGTGACCTATAGGGGTTATAAAGCATCATCAGAAGCTTCCATTCATCGAAAAAAATTCCCATCCACGAGTTTTTTGTGCAAGTTATGAATTTTCCTTTGATATTACTTGATGGGGTTGTAAGGGGTGAAATGTTGGCAGACAAAATCAGGTGACCTATAGGGGTTATAAAGTATCATCAGAAGCTTCCATTCATCGAAAAAAATTCCCATCCACGAGTTTTTTGTGCAAGTTATGAATTTTCCTTTGATATTACTTGATGGGGTTGTAAGGGGTGAAATGTTGGGCGACAAAATCAGGTGACCTATAGGGGTTATAAAGTATCATCAGAAGCTTCCATTCATCAGAAAAAATCCCCATCCACGAGTTTTTTGTGCATGTTATGAACATTTCTCTGATATCATTTGAAGGGGTTGTAGAGGGTGAAATATTGGGCGACAAAATCGGGTGACCTATAGGAGTGATGAAGCATCATCAGAAGATTCCATTCAGCTGAAAAAATCCCCATCCACGAGTTTTTTGTGCAAGTTATGAATTTTCCTTTGATATTACTTGATGGGGTTGTGAAGGGTGAAATATTTGGCGACAAAATCAGGTGACTTATAGGAGTGATAAAGCATCATCGGAAACTTCCATTCACCAGAAAAATTCGCCATCCACGAGTTTTATTTCATCCCTCCGATTATTACCTTTCTATGTATTGGAATATAAACACTCAAAATATTTGAAAATAAAATGATTTATCATAGGTACTGTTCATGATATTGTAGATTATTTCCCTTCGACTTCTTGTTGAATGAGAATTTGCAATGATAGGGACAAAATTCATGGCCAGCCATGCTTTTTAATTCCCCATAAACGACCTATGGCGGACCGGCGTCCAACCTAAACTTTTCGGGAACTCGTGGCTGGAAGTCGTGGCTGCTTTCACACTGATGGAAAATGTCTACTATGAACTAATCCAATAAGCTTACCTGGATTATTCAAAAGGATTGATCATCTGTAGTTTTTACATGAGTAGGTATGACATACTCTGAGTTGAATCGTCAAAAAATTATAATTTGAAATGATTATATCATCGACTTGGCGAAAATCGAAAAATCTTGTTTTTTTTTTGAAAATGAAATGAGGGCAATTAATTAGCCTAAAATTAGTCCTAAAATATGTTATATACGTCATATGTACAACGTCATATGTACAACTCCAGACAAAATAGTTATTTATGTATTAAGGGAATTATGAGGGCCTTAAGGTAATTAAGGCCAAAGTTTGCGTCCCGAGGGCCTCTGGCCCGAGGGACAGCAATTGCCAGAGGTTATCAGTGCTGCCAACCACCCCGATATATCATGAGATCTCCTGATTTTTCAAATATTCTCCCGATTTACGATTTGCAATCAGGATCTACCGATAATCATAGATTTTCAACAATAGTTACCGATTTACAGTAAGAATCTCATGATTTTTCACGAGTAAATGTTGTCCGGATTGAAATGTGGATCGTTCCGAGTTCTGTGGTATTTTCAACACAAAACACAACTCTCTCGTAGATTCATAGAGCATAATATTAGGTCTCCGCCACATAACTTCTGTTCTGTGGTCTCCGCATAGAACCTTGTCCGCATAGTTCGTGCTACTGACACAGTGACACCTGACACCAGTTGAAGAAAAATATGATTTTATAGTTAGGTAAATTTTGTGTTCCTGTTATGTGAGATTATTCGTTATTTTTTATTTTTGTTCACTTTATTTTTCAATATATCTATGTGGTATTTTTTTTCAAATTCGAATTGTAACCAAAGAATGAACGTTGTACGAATTTAAAGAAAAATATGATTTTATAGTTAGATTAGTTAGGTAAATTTTGTGTTCCTGTTATGTGAGATTATTCGTTATTTTTTATTTTTATCAACTTTATTTTTCATTATATCTATGTGATATACCTATTAATTTTTTACTGAAGACTCTCTCTTTTTTGTATTGATTTATGAAAACATACGTCTGAGTATACCAGAGTTACACTCATACTATAATATGGAATATATATTTCATGAGTTTTTCATGTTCGAAAAATTACACTTTTCAAGCAGTTCACTCTACAACCTCAGACCCCTGTGATCAGACTTCGAAACCAAATTTGTTTCCATAAAGTTCAGTGGTGGTAATCTCCCGATTTCAAGGTTGAATCTTCTGACATTTTCATGTCTCATGATTTCTCAAAAACTCAGTTGGCAGCACTGGAGGTTATTAAGGCTCTATAATTCCCGTGGTACATAGATAATTTTATTTTTGACCGATTTTCATAACAATATGTCCATATTTAGAACGTAATAAATGTTTAAATTCATAACCTTTCTGGTATATTTGAATTAGGTAGCGTTGATTGTAGCATTGTTGGTTGTTGCTAGGTTGTCGCTATGTTACATGTTTATAAGCAAACTTTCTTTATCAATCAATGTATTTCCGTTAAAAACGTGTTTATTTTTTACCACAAATCGACGATCTTTTTCTGATATAATGGAGGCTATTATAAAAAAAGCGGAAAAAGCAAGACAATCATTACGTCCATCGAAAAGTGAAGCCCTATATCAAAAAGAATACAACTTATATATGAAGTGGCTGACACAGAGAAATGTTATGTCAAAAGATGCCAACGAAACTGTCTTTCTGGCATATTTTCAAGAACTGGTAAAGTATTTTCTGGTAGATTTGGTAATAATTGTATTTATTCGTTGCAGTCAGAAACGTTTAGCCCTAATTCGTTATGGACTAAATGGTCAAAATGCTCAAATCGATGGTGACCATATATGAGAAAAGAGATATCACCAAGTTCAACGAACTAGAGGCCATCAGAAGAGGCAGGCACCTCGACTGTAGTGAACAGCAACAGCACCACCCATAAAAAAGAAGAAATTGTTTCCAGCGGCGGAAGTAATTTCCAGGAAACATTTGAAAATTGTACATTCATTATTTGTAATGACGTGAATAAGAAAAATATGTCTTAGTTTTCATTACATATAAACGTTTATAAGCATTTCTTGTATCATTTTCACCTGTAAAAGGTAAGAGGGAGTTTTTGAACCTTAATATCCCAAGGGAGTTATGACCCTCATTATAGATATCGTAACTATGACGATATAAGCTCATAATGTCACTGTCAGAAATAAAAATAATTATATCATTCCACAAATCACAAAATCATTCGGAATGACTAGTTTCTCATTTAATGCTCCGAAAATGTACAATTCATTGCCCGAAACAATCCGAAATATACCTAGCTTATTCCAATTTAAATAACAACTGAAATTATTCACGAGAGAAACTCAAAAATTCCTTATAAAGAATTATTAACCTCGCTTCATTTCATTCTTACGAGGGTGTATATGTTGAAATATAATAAAAATAATTTTCATTTGTTATATGTAGCGCCATCTCTGTGTATTTAATAACACTTATCCACTGCGGTTCACCCTAGAATTAGGTACCTTTGTTTATTTCTGTAACTTCAAACTAGATGGCAGCATTTCATGTGATGGATTGTAAAACCTTTGTTCTTTTGTTAGTCGTAAAGTACACGTTCTTAAAGCACTGAGCAAGCTGTTTAATTTACTTATTTATCCCAGTTTTTGTCTTAAATAATCTGCTTTACAACAGGTTATGGGCCCAGGGCCTTTACCACTACATAGAGTGCGTATAAGAGTTATAAAACGTTTGGGTAATTAGTTAAACAAAAGTTTTTCGCTCTAAAAGTGCGACGTGAAAAACTGCCGAAAAATGGCGTCAGTAAACTTCATGTCAGGAGTGCCGAAGTTGACCGGGCGAGACAATTATGATGATTGGAGCTTCGCAGTAGAGAATTTCCTAATTCTCGAAGGACTCAACAAATGTTTGGAAGGTAGTGAATCTGATACCACACAACAAAGTAAGGCACGGGCAAAGTTAGTGCTCACAATCGACCCATCGCTGTATGTCCATGTTCGAGATTCGACGGACGCGACATCATTGTGGCAAACGCTGAAAAACATGTATGCTGATACAGGCTTCACGCGAAAGATCCATTTATTGCGAGCCTTGATATCATTGCGGCTGGAAAATTGCGACAATATGGAAACCTATGTGAATCAAGTCATTGAGACATCACAAAAGTTGAAAAAAACGGGATTTTCCATTGATGAAAAATGGATTGGCTCATTGCTGTTGGCGGGACTACCAGATAGATTTTCTCCTATGATCATGGCCATTGAACACAGTGGAATTGACATAACCACAGAAAATATCAAGACGAAATTACTTGATATGGCACATGAGGGCTCTAGTAGTTCAACTGGTTATGCATTTGCATTGAGAAAACATCAGGGATATAAAACTAAAGGCCAATCAACAAAAGATGGTCCCAAAAATATGCAAAATGTTAAATGTTACCGATGTAAGGAATTTGGTCACTACATGAACAAATGTCCCAAAGCAAATGAAAAAATGACAGCTCAAAGTCAGTTGACAAGAAAAAGAGTGTCAGTGCTCTTAGTGCAGTTTTCATGAATGGGCATTTTACAAGTAGTGATTGGTATATTGATTCCGGAGCAAGTCATCATGTTACATCCAGAAAGGATTGGTTTAAAGACTTTGAAAATATATGTGAACCAAAAGAAATCATGATTGCTGATCAGACTAAATTGCCAGTACTAGGTACAGGAAACATAGAACTAACAACTATTGTAGATGGACAAGAACATTTAATAGAGATTAAAAATGCTCTATATGTTCCAAGTGTGACAACCAACTTGTTATCAATCGGTCAGATAATCAAAAATGGCAACAATGTCAATTTTGATGACAAGAATTGCAAGATTTCTAACAGTGTTGGAAAAGTTGTTGCTGTTGCTAAGTCCACTCAAAATGTTTATAAGTTGGAATGGTGTTCACCTAGAGAGAATGATTTTTGTGAAAAATCGACTGGACAATCAACTGATGCACTCTTGAATCTAGCAATATCTACTGAAATATGGCATCGCAGGTTAGCACATCTAAATTATCAAGATTTGACAGCTATGAAGAATCATAACTCAGTAGAAGGTTTACACATAAAAGGAAGTATTTGTGCAGATAAATTTTGCGAAACCTGCTGTGAAGGAAAACAGGCAAGATTGCCTTTCAAGCATGAAGGACAAAGAGCTACTTCACTATTGGAAGTGGTGCATAGTGACCTGTGTTGACCCATGGAAGAGACATCCATTGGAGGATCCAGGTATTTCATTTTATTCCAGGATGACCATAGCAGATACACCTATGTATATTTTATGAAAACTAAAGATAAAGCCTTGGACTATTTTAAAGAATACAAAAAACTAACTGAGAATCAAATAGGCACTAAAATTAAATGCTTTCGTTCAGATAATGGTGGAGAATTTTGTGGGGATGAGTTTGAACGATATCTCAAAACAGAGGGGATAGTACACCAAAAGACAAACCCTCATACACCCCAACAAAATGGCATGTGTGAGCGCATGAACAGGACTACCATTGAAAAAGCTAGATGTTTGCTCTTTGAGGCTGATCTACCAAAAAAGTTTTGGTCTGAAGCTGTTAATACAGCCATATATCTAAAAAACAGGTGTATAGCAAGAGGTTTAAACTATAAAACACCATATGAATGTTGGTATGGCAAAAAACCAGACATCAGCAATGTCAGGATTTTTGGAAGCCAGGCCATGGTTCATATACCAAAACCCAAGAGACACAAGTGGGATAAGAAATCCAAGAAAATGATTTTAGTGGGCTTTGGAGATAATGTCAAGGGATATAGGTTATATGACAAGAAAGTTATCACCAGTCGAGATGTCATTATACATGAAAAAGAAAACACAGAAATAATCATCAGTGAAACTGTCAGCTCAAAGACATTCAAGAAGATTATGATTCAGTGGGGGAAACTGAAGAAAGCTTTGTAATCTCGGAGTCAGATGAAAAAGAGGCTGTAGTTCTAGATTCAGATGATGAAGAATCTGTGATCCCACGTAAGTCTCAGAGAGTGAAAGTACCAAACAGGCAGCTGGAAGATTACATCACTTACTTGTGTCAAAGTGAAATTGATGTAGAAGATGCACCATCAAGCGTCAAAGAAGCCTTATCAAGACCAGACAGAGGAAGATGGGAGCAAGCCATGAAAGAAGAAATACAATCGTTTCAAGAAAACGATACTTGGGATCTAGTGGATATGCCAAGCCATGGAACCATTGTTGACAGCAAGTGGGTTTTTAAAATTAAAAGTTGTGAATCGGGAAGTGATCATGTTTATAGAGCAAGGTTAGTTGCTAAAGGTTTCACTCAGAAACCAGGCTTAGATTATGATGAGACTTTTTCACCTGTAGTGAGACATAGCACTATTCG
Organism: Chrysomela aeneicollis; assembly: GCA_029955515.1. Classification (NCBI taxonomy): domain Eukaryota; kingdom Metazoa; phylum Arthropoda; class Insecta; order Coleoptera; family Chrysomelidae; genus Chrysomela; species Chrysomela aeneicollis. The sequence continues at coordinate 6,597,594 of JARUHQ010000005.1, read as the reverse complement.
AATGCTTTTTGGTTTATCTGTTAAATTGAAATTGAAAGTTTTTCATCTGGATGTAAAAACAGCTTTTTTAAATGGCTACCTTGAAGAAAATGTATTTATGAGACAACCAGAGGGCTTTGAAGTCAAATGTTCAGAAAACAAGGTATGCAAATTAAAAAAGGCTGTTTATGGTCTCAAACAGAGCAGTAGAGCCTGGAATAAGAGAGTTGATGAAGTTTTATTAGAGATAAAATATTTTAAATCTGAATATGAGCCTTGTATCTATATCAAAAAACAGAAAAATTTTCTTACTGTAGTGGCATTGTATGTAGATGATTTTTTTGTTTTTAGTAATGATGAAAAAGAAAAAAGTCTATTGAAAAATCATCTAAGTAGCTATTTTAAAATTAAAGATCTTGGAGAGGCAAAACAGATTTTAGGAGTTAGGATTAGACAGGAACAGGGTCGTATCAGGTTAGATCAAGAGCATTATATAGAACAAGTTTTGAAAAGGTTCAATATGACTGAATGTAAAAGTGTAGCCACACCTATTGAGTCAAATTTGAATTTAGAAAAGGGATCTGATGAACAAGAAATTACATGTGATAGCAATGTTCCATACCAAAGATTGATAGGGAGCTTAATGTACATTGCAGTATTGACACGTCCTGATATTGCTTTTTCAGTCAGTTTTTTGAGTCAATTCAACAGCTGTTATACTGATAAACATTGGAAATGTGCAAAAAGGCTTATGAGATATCTGCAAGGTACAAAAGAAAAATGTCTTACTTTTACAGAAGATGGCTGTAACCTGGAAGGTTATTCGGATTCAGATTGGGGTTCTAACAAATTGGACCGTAAATCATATACAGGTTTTACTTTCAAACTAGCAGGGGGAGCCATTTCCTGGAAAAGTTTCAAGCAAAAAAGTACAGCTCTCAGTAGTACTGAAGCAGAATATATGGCAATGAGTGAGGCAGCTAAAGAAGCCATATATCTTAGAAATTTGTATGAGGAGCTATATGAAAAATTGGATTCAGTGATTTTGTTTGTTGATAATCAATCAGCTGTAAAGTTGGCAGCAAATCCAATACTTCATTCTCGATCGAAACATATCGACATTAGATATCATTTTGTAAGGGAAACAGTGGCAAACAAACTCATTGAATTGCACTATTTGGCATCATCTGACATGACAGCAGATATTTTGACTAAAGGTCTGCCAAGTGTCAAACATAATAAATTTGTTTCACAACTAGGTTTGATTTAGTTATATTACTGTTTTTGTTGATATGTTATACTGTTTTTCTATTATCGCTGTAAAGTTGAAATTAAGAATTGTTTCTAATGTGAAAATAATTTTTAATAAGTGGGGGTGTTGAAATATAATAAAAATAATTTTCATTTGTTATATGTAGCGCCATCTGTGTATTTAATAACACTTCTCCACTGCGGTTCACCCTAGAATTAGGTACCTTTGTTTATTTCTGTAACTTCAAACTAGATGGCAGCATTTCATGTGATGGATTGTAAAACCTTTGTTCTTTTGTTAGTCGTAAAGTACACGTTCTTAAAGCACTGAGCAAGCTGTTTAATTTACTTATTTATCCCAGTTTTTGTCTTAAATAATCTGCTTTACAACAGTATATGCATATGTTTAATTGTTCTGTGTAATAAACAATCATTTACCATGTGATTTATATATTTTATGTATATCGAAACAAGTGTTTAATGACTTATCGATTGTTCCTGTTTGTTTGTGTTAGTTCTATATATATTGTACTGTAGTTATAGTGTATTTTATTTATTAATATTACATTTATTTCATCTGATTTGATCTGATTCACATATAGTTTATAATTTATATTTTACATATGTTTTCACATTCATGTTTTACATATTCTACAATTTTACATTTTTCTTGAATTTCATATATTTTCATATTTAAACATTGCACCTTTTTTACGATTCTGTAAAACTCATCATCCATCATATCATTCATTTACATGTATTTCATCTATATTTTTGGGAAACAAGTGCTTTGCACTTATCCCTGAACTACTTTATTCACTCCAGCATGCAGTTAATTAAATAGTATTATTTATTATGAATAAAGTTATTATTATTATTTCTATCAATTCAGGCGACCGTTGTGATATTTTTCATATCAACACTTGTGCCTTTTTTCTTTCAAATAACAATACCATGGTGATATGAGCTACTTTCTGAATAACAAAACAGTGTGATTATTGACGTTTTCATAAGTGGTCGTAGGAAAACATTTTAATTCAACAAAAAAATCAGTTCTTTCCCAGAAAATACTGCTATTCAAAAGATTAATAAATTGAAATGTTACATGAATAAAAATGTTTCATGTAAAAAGTTAACAATATATTCAATACGCAAACATTGAAGTGATTGTTCCAAAACTTTGACAATTCTTCAGCTGCAAAATATAACAATCATATAAATCAACCACAAAATTTGAAACTTGAGTAGAAATGTTAGACTTTCTGATGACTGATGAAATAAAATACTCTATGAAGATGAATGTTCTCAAACAAAAATTTAAAAGTATAAAAATTTTGTTCGTCGAAAATATCTCAACAAAAATCATCAAACAATCAAATTCAAGTACCAATGTTAATCAACATTCATAGAAACAGATACCAATTGGAATCACGTTTCAGTTCATCTGCTGGAAAATAATGATCGTTGAACTCGAATGTTACTTGAATTAAAATGTTGGTTGAATAAAAATGTTTGTCAAACATAATTGATTCTTTAATAACTATATATTCAGTTTATTATAATTCAACATAGATAATAGAAATTTGGCATATCATTCCACCATACTGAAGGATGCAATTTTTACTTTTGTATTTTATATGGATTGAACATCAACCAAAAAATGCAAGAATGATTTTTATTCAATAACCAATATATTTCATGTATCATTGAAATCATATGAAACGTACTAATTTTTCAATCGTTAACACTCGTTATAAATGTCTTTTCAAATACATGAAACATTTTCAATCTAAGGGATGAAGTTGTTAGTAATTGAAATGAGGGTTGATGAAATAATAGAATAAAAAGTAAAACGGTGTTCCATATTCAAGACAGTTTAGCCGAGTTGAGCTTTGGTACAGGCTAGGTCAGGATAACTGTATTATGAGATTAATTATTTGCAGGCCCTCTAAGGGGTGATTATTACCCTTCAAAACATTGAACAAATTTAAAAAACCAGTCATAAAAGTTTATTCAAGCTGAGATTTGGTACAGGCAACATTGAATAAGTCTGGAATACTGTGTTACAAGATGAATCATTTGCAGGGAGTCTGGGTGGTTGTCACCCTTCAACTCATTGAAAAAATTGGAAACAACCTTCCAAAACCAAGTTGAGCATTGGTACAGGCATTATTAAATAGATTGGACAAATTGCATCATGAGATGGATTATTTGCAGGCAGTCTAAGGGGTGGTAATCTGGCTCTGTTAGAAGAGCCTATAGCATTCACCAGATGATAAGTAAAACTTGCAACTCACTAATACCGTCACAACAAGTAAAGGGGTGCCCTGCCTCACTTTGGGGCTCAACTGGGCTTATGCCCCTTGAGGACTCAGATGCTGGGCCTGTGTGGGCTCTGATATGGGACGAGGACTCAGGCGCCGAGCCTATGAGAGCATTGGTGCTGGACCCAGGCAGGCTCAGAATATGGTCTAGTAAGGTGAACTTTTGGGAAGCCACAATCTAGGAAGATGAAACACTGGGGATGGCACAATGGACCCACCTGAGTGGTCTAAGTGCATAGAGGGCCCCTGAGGACTCACCTCCAACTTCAAAAATCCAAGGGGTGGTTGTCATGCTTCAAAACATTTAAAAAAACATAAACTTCAGAAAAGTTTAGCCAAGTCGAGATTTGGTAAACTGAATGGGTCTGGAATACTGTATACTGTGTTAGATTATTTGCAGGTCTAAGGGCAGGTTTTTGCCCTTAATCATTATCAAGTGTATATTCATGAGCAAATTGCTTTCTGTATACCTCCAAATTATTATTTCCTATGCTGGCATTTGTTTGGAATGAAAGAGGAGTGAAACAGTCCTATTCAATTGCTTGTGTTCTTCCATTTGCACCTATCACCGTTGAGCATTTTTTTTCAAATAAGTTGTCATTCAGGCATTTCTGAGAAAAATGTGCAGGTTTTATATCGTTTTTGATGTTTATTTATAATCTGTGCAAATTTCGTGATAATCTAGGATACCATTTTTGCTACATTCAACCATATTTCCATATGAAATCCACATCCTCGATTTTCTATGAACTTACACCTATTAATTCCTATTATAATAAAAAATGAATTATGGATCATCCGATAAATGAAATGTGGAAAATTGTGTTTTCAAACTACTATTTATAAGAAGGAGTATGAGAGAAGTGATAGAATATCCACAAATTTCTGAAATTTCTCCTCATAATTATTGTGAACCGACTTGATTTTCCTGAAGACGCCATTTTGTCTTATATGAATAATTATTATTCTGTAGAAATAATTAACTCACCAAATGTGTTGAGATTCTGGATGGACATACGATATTCAAAGTATACTGGTGAAAACAAAAAACCTGCAAATTGCACTTTTTCCGGATGGATATAAAACCCTTTGAAGTTACCAGAGACGAACTTACAAGTTACAACCTTACAACTCAAGCAAACAACTTCCGGATTTCTTGAAGATGATTCACACCACGCCACGGCCAACAACGAACCACGGTTTACAGAAACCATGGACCACAACCACAACACAAGGTGACAAAACTGACACATAACACAATGTCACTCAATGACAATACGTCACAACTCACCAAGGATAGGAAAGGATGGTCCATTCCGCAGAAATTTTTTGCCCGGATGTGACGTAGCTGGGAGTGAAACGTCACTCCCTCTTTGAATGATTTATGCCATTTATGATTTTTACCAGTGACAACATACATACAGTGTGATACCAAAGAGTATAGGTTCTTTGGTGATACTCTCTGATTTTTATGAAATAAAAAACATAAATATTAATCTCATCAACATTTGAGAACTTTTCACCTTATTATTTTTGTCATCTCAGATCACTATTTCAGTTAGTAAATTCAGAATGAATGAATATTTTATCTTTCTTTGATTCAGTGATTTCACTTTCAACAATATGAACACAAATTTAGTTGGGACTAGTAAGTAGGAGTGTAGGACATCACTTTCTTGAAGATCTGCAGGACAGTGTGATAGTTGATAGGATTATAATCACGTTACATGAACAGTCTACAGTACCTACTAAATACCAAGTTCTTTGACAAAGTACTACAGTGGTCAGAAAGTCGATATGCATCAGAATAAGGAGTAAATATAGTGAAGGCAGTTGCTGACTAGCATCAATGAAATTCAACTTAAAACCTGATGAAAGATATTTCATACCAGTGATGAGTTTACATTAGAGTGGTGAAATACAGGGTTTTTCACTAATAGTATTACTTGTTTTCAGGGTATGAACAAAATAAAAAATGCTGGATGTAACTATGAAACATATATAGTATATAATAGACTCATCTATAATGTACTGTAAGAATTAATAATAAATCATTCCAAAACAATGAGAGGTAGGCCTCTATTATTTTGAAGTTATAATAATTAATAGGTAGCTATTTATTATGAATATGATGTGTTCAATCATTAATCTGAAAATACACAATATCAAAATTCTTTGCTGAATTCTAAGAATAAATTGGATGTCTTCCAGTTTATATTTTTCCAGTTCTAGCTCTCTATTGAAACAATGAGCTATAATCATCAATGCTTACTTCAAAAATAGTTGAGGAACGGGGAAGTATCAGAAATTTTTATTCTACATAAAGATAAGAACACAGTTTTGCTGATTTTAAAAATATATTAACAAGACTCAATGAAATTTGTGATTGACAATTGTTTCAAAGTATTCAGTTCTATTTCGTGAATCAAATGCATGTAATGCTCATTAAATCCTCTTTTTGTCTGTATTTGTTCACCTCTCTATCTTCAAGAAATTGCTTCTTACATTTAAAAATGGACAAAAAGGAGTGACGATTTTTAATGGGTTTTCAAATCACAACTACTTATTTCTCTTTATTTGTGATGCCAGGCTGAACAAATTCTTTGTGTGAGATTTCTCCTCCATGATGAACCTATAAAAATACCAATATTAGGATATTAGTTCACAAGAGTATATATTTCTTACTTGATTCATTTTCCGCTGTCTTCTTCAGTTATGGAATGTTGTGAACAAATAATATTTTCTGGGATCCAAAATTTAAGTAGCAGCCATGCAGAGAGGTATCTTTTAAAACAATTCATTCCCTTTTTGAATATTTATTGAGTCTTTTGGCTCCGGAAATGCAAGAAACATGTATGCCTCAAACATTTTAATACCAATTGTAGAATCTGCATCCATGTATAGCATAAGAAAACCTGCAATCAAATGGTGACATTATATCCCTTGCTTACATACCCTAATAGCACAAATGTATTCCCAAAATATTCCGGAAATGTCCCCTTGCGACAATAGAAATGTTCCGGGAATGTCGCGTAAAGTCGCATAACATTCCGGGGACATTCCCGGTAAATCCGTTGTGGACAAATTGTACGCTCCAGGAATGTTCCATTGGAACATTCTCGGAACGTCATTGGGGAACATATTTGAGACAAATATATTTTTTGCTTACTTCATAGTAGGTACTGACTTTTCCAAGAAGTGAAACACGATGTTACTATTTGCAAATTTATTGATACATAATAATACTAATGATACAGATAATTCAGTGAAATTGGCATGAACTGTGTTGACATGAAACAATTTTCAGCTAGCCCTGGTGTTTCTCAACTTCAATCATATTCAAACCTCTGGATTATATCTCTGAATGTAGATGATATATTCTTCAAAGTTCACTGAAAAACAAACACATATTTCAGGCTGAATTTAAGATTCAAAAATTGTAATACTCACTGTTCACAATAACTCTGTGGCTCCTCAAAGGTTGGAGGAAAGTTATGTTCAACTGGTTACTGGATTCACTCTGCAACTTTGTTGCTAAAGGTACTCCATCTTTCACACGTAGTTTTATCATGGATTTTCACAAAGGCTGGTTATTTTGCTCAATATATATTCCTCTCAGATTCAACTGAAAAACACATAAGAACCAAATAATATTTGAAACTTAGGACTTGCTTTCTAGGTACAACTCATAGAATTCGAGTCAATATCTGGTTAGCAGGAATTATAAGATAATACTTACAAGTTGAAGTCCACTCAGTCAGGTAAAAGATTAGAATGCATCACAACATGAACTTGTTCTTCTGCTTCAACAAGTAGGTTAATGGATCTGATCCACAAGAGTACCAGAACGGCTTCAAAATATACAGGAAAATCATTGCTGAAATAATATATCACATGAATGATTTCTTCAATATATACCTACTTTTATTTCCATCCATACCCGGTTTTGGTTGAGTTAGGCTGAAATGAAGTTCAATAAACCATCATAAATAAAAAATCTGAAATAACAATAAAGAATGTAAATAGTAGTGAAGATCATAATCGCTTGTCAGTTGTCACTTTGTCAGTCACTATTCAACTATTGTAGAAGTTGGCCAGTTTCCTATTCTGATCGTAATCCTTCAACTGACGTCACCGCGTTGCCATCTTAGTGTATGCAAATAATGATATAAAGTCCGTATTACATGGTGCAGAAATTGATACAGAAAATGTTCCATTTTCTCAAACTGACTCTGGTACAGAAAACATTGACAAATTTTCTGCAAATAAATATTGTTTGGTAATACACGATATCAATAATTCAACACATAAGCATGCGCAATATGTGAATCCAAACGGCTTTTATGAGGATTTTAACCTCATTTTAACCTAACTTGTTGAAAGATGCTTTCTAAATTTTCTACACAAACAAGGATGTCTCCAATAAATCATTCTTTGACTGTGGCAGCTTCAGCTTGCAGTGCTTTAATAATGTTTACATTAATGAAAATTTATATGGAGAGACATAATAATAGCAGGAAAGGACGGCTTTGGAATCGCGAATGGCTGAGAAAGAGGTGGATAAATAGGTCTCATTTCCATCATTGCTGAGAAGGAGAGATAATGGCAGAGGTGTACTTAATATGGTTGAGAATGAACTTCTTGTTGAGAATACTTTTTAGCATACAAAAATCGGTATTCTTCTATTGGTGCCAAAACTTGTTCTGCTGTCCAATTCATATCACTATTGCCCTAACTGTGCCCAAAGACTCTTACTTTTATTTGTATTTCGAGGCGATTCGCGAAATATGATGATATTAATAAAATTAACCCCACAAATATTCGCAAAAACAAAAACAATAATGCTGCAATGCAATAATCACACTGCGCATGATCACATACAAAAAAATCTGTCCGAAAATAGAACCTGTCCTATATTTCTTGGATGAAATATTCAGATTCAGTTTTTCTGTAATACACGATGCAGAAAATATTGCCTTCACATTTTCATACAGTAAATGTACCATTTTCTGCACCGTGTAATACGGACTTAAAATGATGATGACAAAATCGGCAAAGATACTATGTTCGATTCGATATCAGCGGATTTTGTTTACAAAACTCATCAAAATGTTGAAATTTGAATTTCGTTAAAAATTTTCAAACTTTTTTCATGTAACAAAAATAATCGAATTGAGTCATAAACCTAATACAAAAATCTTCAATCGATTTATTGAGGAATAATCAACTTGACAATCTAGGACAAAAAAAATATGTTTCCGGAATGATTCTGCGTGTATGTTCCGGGAGCATCCTCTGTGGAATGTTCCGTGCATATCCCATAGAAGGCCGGGACATTGCGACTTATATGGGACATTAATCGTACGTTCCGGGAACAATGTGTGCTATTAGGGTATATGAAAATATTTTATGTAACTAGGATATCGTATATCGTATAGCCTTTATTTTTTCGACTTTGTCTAATACTGGTTTGTGAAGCTATTGAAATTCAGAAAATTCAATATTCTCACTAAAGAAATGTTAACCTCAAAATCGAAAAAACTAAACAAATCGTCGTCATTAAGCCTGGTTCATGCTTATACGAATATCGTAAAATTTATGCGAATAAAATGGCCGCTTAAAAGAAATATCGCAGTAAAGTTGAAATATTTTAACTTTTATGCGGATTTTTTCATATTATCATAATATATCACGTACCACATTATGCATAAATCAATAGTGTTGTAGAGTAGGAATATCAATGTGATATTTAAAATTTTCCTATTTCCATGAATTTTGCGAAATTCGTAAAAGCATGAACCAGGCTTTATTCTATCATGGAACAATCCAAGACCAGTAGAAAGATGGGGTAACTAGTCAATGATAGAGGGAATGGGAAAAAGTTCTCGACACCAGCCTACTATGATATCCAATGTTTTTAAAGGTTTGGTGATCCTTATGAGAAATTCCACCAGGTGGCGAGACGTCAAAAATTCAAAATGACATGTCTAGTTGTTATTTTTGTCAGTTTTTATGAAAATAGAACAGGAATTATTTTAGGACAATAAATCATATATATAATAACAACTATATGGATAACACCATTTCTTCTCTTCACGCGAAAATGAAGCCAGTTTTGGAAAAACAAAAGACTGTCTGGCTTGCTAATGATGAATTGTGCGCTCGCGCGGGTTTTGACGAGTTGAAATCCACTGACGTTATTAGAATTTCATAGGTTAGGTATGTTTGTTGACTCAAATTATGTAAAAGAGCGTTAATATAGTTATTAATGTACTCACTGATTGTTTACAGAACCCAGCCAACACATCTGCGACATGACATCTCTGAGATGTCGCAATTAGGTAACATTGCGATATCACGAACGTTGCATCGATGCGATGTGAAAAAGTAAGCATATTTGCGACATAACATCTCTGAGATGTCGCAAAGAGATCAAACTGCGATATCACAAACGTTGCATCGCTGCGATGTTAAAAGTGAGCACATCTGCGACCTAACATCTCTGAGATAACGCGATGAGATCACACAGTGATATCACGAACGTTGCATCGCTGCGATGTACAAAAGCAAACACATCCGCAACATGATATCTCAGAGATCTCTCGATGAAATCAAACTGCGATAACGCAAACGTTGCATCGCTGCGATGTAAAAAAGCAAACAAACCTGCGATATAACACCTCTGATGTGTACTATATATATAGCACAAATTGTGCAATTGTTTATTGTATTGTATTTGTATTACACAAAAACCGAATGTTCCGTTTTTTGGTACTATTTATTAAAATTTATCGTATAATTGAAGATTTAGACATTATCATATGAAATCTATATTGATAATTATTAACATCATAAACGTACCAAAACCTTAGTTAATCATAGTACATTATAGTTACCATAATTTACGTCAGTTACGAAAGCATAATACGTTAAATTTAAGCATAATACACCGTTGTCCATGATACGATAAAGCTTTGAATGCAACTCGATTATTAGCGAGTCAACACCGTCTCGGACATTGCGGTTGACTCAGCTACCGCCTCGTTACCAAGCAATATCCTCCACTAATATTACAAATCGCATAATAATCTCGTTACATTAATAGCCACTATTTGAATTTCCCGCGCGCGAATATACTTTCCGTGGTCTGTGGACACCTGCACTAGACAGTTGACAATGATGATTCATCATCACCAGTTATAACTTTCTCAACCACTCCAGAGTTCAGAAACCTATACTCTATGGTTCAGAGTTTCAATCAGTTGAACAACCATTGATGGAATCAGTTTTACCAGTTCACTTAAGTTGTGGTCTATGTGCTAGTTTTTCAAGTTCTTGTACAATCAAAAAGTTATAACAGCTTTGTGGGGGTACACGAAACGTGAGTATAAGTTTTGTTTAAGTTATGGTGAGAATAAGTTTTCACTTGAAAGCATGCCAAAGCCGTTCTTTTCATCATACTCAAAAGACGACATCTGATGGTTTTGGAACATGATAGATTATGGTAGTCCAAACTATTAATTTATTGTATTTGAATCAGCAGATTATGATGTCACCATAGGTGGAGAGAGATGATCATTTACGGATTCATCGCTTCGGAAGACGTATGGGAGCTGATGGTGGAAACTTTCTCAGAATGTGTTTATGAGGAAGTTTCTGCAAATTGAATATTGATGCAAGAAATTCAACTGAAGCTAATATTTCCATTCCATCAGCCTTCTCCGAAGAAAACAATATTCATTCAAAACAAAGAATGTCCAGAAATAATAATAACCTATATTTTTTGCTAAAGAGAATTACCTTTCATTTATTGGAATGGAATAATAATTTTGTTTTTTTGTTGGTATTTGTTCATTGTTGGAAATAAATATTTATAATATAGGTATGTTGATTTTTTTCACTGACATTTTTCCCTATATATCACCTTACCTCTGCATTACATTTGTACATCGCTGTGATGTCATATATTCACATATCTGTGATATCATATATTTACATCCCTGCGATGTCATAAGTTCACACATCCCTGCTGTCAAAATCGAATCACATCGCAGTTTCATCCCAAAAACACATCGCAGTTTCATCGCAAAAACGCATCGCTATTCCATCATAAAAATATATCGCAGCGACATCGCATGGAGGAAACTTGAGTGTGACAAAATAATATCCCTGCCATATCGCAGCGACGTCTGTGCGACATAGAATGCGATATCGCAGGTCACATTGTTACATCGCTGCGATATCTCTGTGATGTAACTGTGTTTGCTGGGAAGTGATTAGTGAGTGATAAACAGTGATTGATCAAAAATTAGCCCACGAATCTTGTTCCGATGACTTTATCGTGACAGGTTTCTCAGCAAATCGCAAGTATCGCTTTGAAGATCACATCCATTTCTGCATTTATCATCAACTATTATTCAATATCGTCCGACAATCCATCAATGAATGAATATTTGAAAAATATATGTCATGATGAAATAAAAACATCGAATTGAAGGTTACGTGACACATTTGATTGATGTTTAATAATTATCATACGTTTGTCGCTCACTAGAAAGCTACTCTCCTCCATGATGAAAACGAATGTCGATTCTTAATTCAAACTTGCGCATGCGCATATTCCCCAGCAAGCACAAAAACATCTCAGAGATGTTGAAAGTACGAGATTTCGAGACGTTGAACATCCACTGCGATATCCTGTTCATACATGAATAGTACTTTTATATAACAGCCAATGTCCGCCACAGGCATCCATTTTCAGGATGTCCTTGGGATGTCACAAAGAGAACTCTTCCTAAGTTTTTTTGATAGCCTTTTCATAGACACAACAGAACATTTCCAAAGCGTTTAGTGTATATTGATTTGCATTGAATAAAACTTTTTTTAAGATCACTTTATATAGTCTTTTGCTATTCATTTGGACATTTGAGAAGAGATCTTCTTTCCTTTGTTTTGTTGGGATTTGGATTAGTGTGGTTGAAGAAGAACTATTATTTTCTTGACGAAGTTTCGAATTAGAATGAATCATCATCAGGACCCATTTTAAAAGAGCCATGATAATTGGTCTATTATAGTTTGAAACTTTGGCGCGAAATTAATAGTTATCTACTTCAATCACACTTACCCAAACTTCAACAAAACAATGGAAGAACATTTTTAGAGATTACCAAAATAACCAGAAATGGTAAAAAAAACACATATATAATTTATGAACACTTTAAAAATATATGAACACTTACATTGACTTGAAATATAAATTCAATAAATTTTATTCCATCTATAGGACATATTTTTAGGAAAGAAAGATTTCACATTCAACTTGAATTAATATACTAACCACCAGTAATGTGTAACCTAATCTTGGTTTGATTAAAGACTGTCTTAACAACATATTTACATTTTAGTTTTGACATAATCACACTATAATACTGAATGAGGAGTTATATTTTCACTAATTTCATATCTTCTCCTCTGTTAACACTAACAGCATATGACTCTTGTACTGATTTGTACAAAAATATACCAGAATACCACTCCACTCTGCACATAAGCTATTCCATATTGATGGTATTTCCTGGATCAGAATCACCAAAGCAAACTGTTCTCTTCACCCCATTATTGTCTATGCTGTGAGAGAGGTGGATAGGTCTTATTTCCATCATTGCTGTGAGGCTTCCATTTGATCTTTCTTGATGGAAATGTCAGTTTTGTATATTGATGTTTGTTCGTGAAATCTTATTTATATCTACCTCCAACTGAAAAAAAAGATGAAGTAACTCTGTTTTTTCGACTGATCTACTTATTCACTCACCTGTCCATCAAAATGATCTTCACAAAAATACTTGGTGGTTGTGATAGCTGTTATTAACAGCAGAAAACCATCTCATCCTAATGTGTCTTTATTGTTCGGAATGGAAATAACAAAGTTTCTTTTCACAGTTATCGCTATTGTTCGAATTCACAAGAACTTTTTGAATGATTTTTTACAACACAACTGAGAACAATGACTTTAACCTCAATTTTCGTTGACTTGTTGAAGAATTTTTAACTAAGTTCAACTGTATAGGACGGCTCAAATGGGCTCAATCCACTGAACCCTTCATCAACCTTCATCCCGGGCGTGACGTCGAAAAGTATGTTGTATGACCTCATTGACATCCACAAGTAAACATTTTTTTGACCTCGCTAGTATCTCACCGTATACATACAAAGAAACGCCACACAAGAACAAAAACAATACTTTCAACATCTACTGAAGACCTCTTAAGGAAGTGCATATTGCGTCCCAGAAAAAACTTCCACATGCCAACATTTTCAGAACATCCCAAAACCTCCCAGGGATGTTTGTGCTCGCTGGGTCGCGATTGGTCCCGCAGACTGTCATTTGTTTTATTTTTCGGCTTCAGCTCTGGTATCCATGTTACCTATATAGATAGATAGATAGATAGATAGATTTATTCCTTTTCAAAGTTAGTAATTACAACTTATAGGAAGAAGTTTGGTACAAAATGAGGTTTCAACACAATGATAACAATGAATGATGAAAAAAAAATTAAAGTATGTGAGATGGGAAAATACAATAAAAAAAAAGGTTATACAGATATAAGTAGATAACTTTTAAGATATAGAAGTTGGATGTTGATAGGATACAAAATAAGATCTAAATGCATTTCGAGACCTAAGAATACATGTACAACAAAGATAATGAATGGTTACTCATTTAACAGAAAAGATCGTAGTTTCAAAAGTCGCAAGACAAACGTACACAGCACCTGAGCTGAATTTTGATTAATATTGTTCAGTACTGCTGTGAGGATGTTCACGTCTGTAATTTTTTTGATCTGGGGCACTCTCAGCGACTCATAGAAGGGACATTCAAAGAATAGATTCGTTCTTGTGCATGTTACAAGCAGTACACATTTGGTTTGGGTCTATAGAGTAATTTGATCCATTATATGTTAATCTTATATTATGTTTGTTGCAAAGTCTCAGTTGAGCAATCATTCTTATGATATATATGGGTAGATTGAGTCTTAGATACGGCTGATGTGTAGGAGAAAGGGATAAATATTTATAAATGGTGAGTGATTTATTATTCGCTAAATCAAGTATATCTTGTTGATGAAGAAAGTAACAGTATCTCTCGATCAAAGACTTCGTATTGATTCTCAAATTGTTGAGAGAAAGATTGTTCCAGGTCTCCAGACTGATTGTTTCTACAAAATATGACTTTACTTGTGATGCCCAGTTATATCTGCTATCGACATTTTGGAGTTGCAATAGTCTCCTGAAACAAATGTAAGGATACCTATTGCTACTCATAGACAAAATTTTGGTCATCCAATTGATGCACGATTTGAACATAAGAACTGATAGTTTTTCGACGCCCACTTCCAATCTTATGGAACAATCTGGGGTGGACCTGGATAGGAGTAGTAAGCGTTTGAAAAAACTTATTTGGACTCTTTCTATAATATCTGGGTATCTGATACCCCAAACTGCAATACAATGTGTTAATGAGTTGACCACTATAGTGTTGTACAACTCAAGTCTGGCTCGCCAAGTTGTTAATTTGGTTTTTGCCATGAGCGATATTACTGATGAAGTGGATTGTTTTCCTTTAGACGCAGCTATAGTGGCCATTGGTCGGAAGAGAGAAGATGATGAGACACTGACTCCAAGGTAAGTATACTGATTAACTCTGGCAATAGGAAAACCATTGAGGAGAAATTGTCCCCCACCGAATGAGTTCACGGAACCCCTTGAAAAACAGAGAATTTGTTTTGTCAGTATTAACGGTGACCATATTAATTCTTGTATACTTCTCCAATATTTCAAGTTTTCTAGATAAATCCACTGGTGAGTCCGAGAAAATGACAAGATCATCTGCATATAGTAACATGAGTATGTCATTCACATTGTCTATATTCAACCCCGTTGCACCCTCGGCTCTAAAAAATGTCTCGATGTCATTTAAGAAAAGTGCAAATAATATAGGACTTAGTTTTTCACCTTGCAGAACCCCCGAAGTCACATCAATTCTGTGCGTATAATTATTACCAGATCTTACCCTCATATTGGCTTTTTCATAAAGGTTTCTAATTATTCGTATAATTCTTGTACTCAATCCATTGTCATATAACTTATGCCACAATAAGGAATGGTTCACAGAGTCGAATGCTCGCCTGAAATCCACGAATAGTGCATAGACTTTACGTCCTTTCAACCTAAGATGCAGCTGAACAACAGACGTCAATGTGAAAACATTATCGAAGCAGCCTCTATTTTTCCTAAAACCCGACTGACATTCTGGAAGGATTCCCTCTGATTCAATCCATGTCGTTATTCTATCAAGTAATATAGAAGTAAAATTTTTTGCTGATGAGTTGATCAGAGCAATTCCCCTATAATTCGCGGGATCATCTATTGGGCCTTTCTTATGAATCATTGACATTATTATGTCTGCCCAACCATTTGGGATGAGACCTGTTTCCAAAATTCGGTTGTATAATGAACATAAATATAAGAGCCAGTTCTGTGGGAGGTTTTTCAAAAACTCAAAAGTGATTTGATCTGATCCGGGAGATTTTCCGACTTTTGATTTGGTAATAGCTAGTGATATTTCATTGAGAGTTATAGGGGCATCAAAGAAGGGGTGATTGGCATCGTAGAAAGAAATATCGAGTAGTGTACGCGGAGAGTAAATATTAGAATAAAAAATTCCCCAGATACGGGCTGGGAGAGGCAGTTGAAAATTATTCGGGTTTTGATAGGACTTGAGAGTATTCCAAAAGTCTCTTTGATTTTTTGTTTGAGTCAAAATCGTAACCACATTTTTTTCGTGTTTATCCTTCTTTCTCTTGGTGATTTTTTTATAAATAGATTTAGCTGTTAGATACTGAGATTTAAAAGGTTCTACAAACCTGTTTCGTCTAAAAGCTTTAAGACAAAGTTTCATACCTGACTTAAGTTCTCCACATTCCCTATCGAACCAAGGTTTCTTCTTACGGTTACTTTCTTGATTACAATAATTATATCTTACCAAGCCATGTTTTTTTGCTGATTCCTCGACCGCGGTACGAAAATTATTATACGACTCATTGACGTCTGCTAATGGGACAGTTTTGGGGGAAAACTTCATTTCTGTTTTGAAATCTATAGCATTTTCTTCTCTCCAAAATAGTGACAAAAGAGGGATATTCCTATATATGTCGTTCGTAGTCAAATGTGGATTTTCAAGTCTATCTCTCTGCGTGAGAGTTACATAAACAGGAAAGTGGTCGGAAGAAGTATGTTGAGGAATGACTTCGAGATCTTCAATAACTTCCAGGTTCATGTTGTTAACCCAAACCAAATCTATAATACTATTTCCATTCTTTGAGCAAAAGGTGTACTGTGCAGGTCTGTCTTTAAGCGTTCTACCATTCAATACCGAAAAAGAGTTGTTTTGCATACATTCTAACAGAGATCTTCCGCGGGAATTGATAATTCCATCGCTACTCTCTCTATATTCGAAGAGATTAGTGCCCTCCAGTAGCTCAGATGGACTTATGCCTTCATTAGAAATTCTACAATTGAAATCGCCTCCCAGTATATAAGGAATGCCAGGGTACAAATCTTGGATATTAGAGAGCTTGCATTCGAATAAATCCAGAACATCATTTATATCAATTGATGGACGAAAATAAACATTACACAGCACAAATTTCGAATTTCCAAACGTCATCAAAGTGAAAATCCACCAAAGAGTTTTTTCTAGAACTACAACACTGATGGTTTTTTTAACAATAACTGCTAATCCACCGCTGGCTCTTCCAAGAGTTTTTTCTTTGACGGCCTCCGCATAAAAAACATTGTAAGAAGCCTGCAGTGAAGCTGGGATTGTGGGTTCATATGTTAGCCATGTTTCACACAGACAGAATATAATTATGCCTCTTGCAGAATTGCTTTCACAAAAATCATTAAAGTTTGAGTAACCATGACAATTCCAAAATAAAATGTTATTAATTGATTGCTATTCCTTTTTATTCGGATTTGGATTTGTTTTTGTTATTTTTGAGCCTCCAGATCTTTCCGGAGAATCATCTTCTTCACGTTGTCTTTTGTTTTTTTCAGTATCACTTATGTTGACAATCATTGGCGTATTTTTAATGTATTTGATAGTGATGTTAGTTTCTCCTCTCAGTTTTCTTTCATTCAATTCTTTCCTGAGATGAGTCAGATTTTCTTGCTGGTTTTTGGTCATGTCCGACCTCAAAGATATATTCAAATATTTGTCCCGAGGGATGTTACCTTTGTTTCGGAGCACTTTAATAGCATCTTCAGGATTTTCAAATACAATTTTCAGTAACCGTGCTTTATTGTTAGTCTGAATTTTACCTATTTCTCTGGGTTCCGACAATAGTTATCTTATGGTCGGGTAGAATTTTTTTGACTATATCTGCAATTACTTCTTTATCGGAGTTGGCACTGGTCCCCTCGGGTAGTCCTATTACAATAAGATTATTTTCCCTTTTGAGTCGGTCACGAAATTCATGGTAATCATTCAGGTTTGCAGGTTTACAATGCTCCTCTAGTTCATTAATCTTTTTATGCAATATCCCATTTTCTTCTTTGAGAGATGCCATCTCAGCTTTGCAACCCTCAATTGATATTGACTGCTGGGTGAGTTGATCCCGCAATTCCGCCACGCTACTAGAGCATATAGCAATGGAGGTATTCAAAACTGCAAATTGCTTCATTATGGCATCGAAATGAGCGACAGTCAACTGATTGTTTTGCATCAAAGAAGGGCTATTATTTTGATTTTGATAACTTGTTGGTGCATTTCCAAAATCCTTCCCGATTTTCATTTCCTTCCGATGATTCGCAGAACGAAGCACACGTATCATGTACTTGCTTCGTGCATACAGAGCAGATACGAGATTCATCATATTTGTTTATCGCTTCGCGACATGAGAAACACGACAAAGACATCTAGCCGATGTATCAGGAAACAGTGGGGACGCCGTTGGAGATAAGAAACCGGTCCCAATCGAGTATTGATATGGCGATCGTATCAAGAGAACACACCTGGATGCACACTATTATTGTCTTTTATTTGTTTAATCACAGATAAAAAAGTGTCACTTCAACTTTCAAAACTGAGTAAAGGTGCGGAGTTTGCACTTAATTGACGGTTATAGATAGTGCACAAAACGAACTATCACACAAAAATTTATTATCAAGCGACTACAGTATTTATACGTGTTGCTTCGCGTACGAAACCAAACTCCCATGTTACCTATATAGTTATTATTAGATATATGAATAACAACTATATGGATAACACCTATTATTCTCTTCACGCGAAAATGAAGCCAGTTTTGGAAAAACAAAAGACTGTCTGGCTTGCTAATGATGAATTGTGCGCATGCGCGGGTTTTGACGAGTTGAAATCCACTGACGTTTTCAGAATTTCATAGGTTAGGTATGTTTGTTGACTCAAATTATGTAAAAGAGAGTTAATATAGTTATTAATGTACTTACTGATTGTTTACAGAAGTGATAAGTGAGTGATAACAGTGATAGATCAAAAATTAGCCCACGAATCTTGTTCCGATGACTTTATCGTCACAGGTTTCTCAGCAAATCGCAAGTATCGCTTTGTAGATCACATCCATTTCTGCATTTATCATCAACTATTATTCAATATCGTCCAACAATCCATCAATGAATGAATATTTGAAAAATATATGTCATGATGAAATAAAAACATCGAATTGAAGGTTACGTGACACATTTGATTGATTTTTAATAATTATCATACGTTTGTCGCTTACTAGAAAGCTACTCTCCTCCATGATGAAAACGAATGTCGATCCTTAATCCAAACTTGCGCATGCGCATATTCGCGATTGGTCCCGCAGACTGTCATTTGTTTTATTTTTTGGCTTCAGCTCTGGTATCCATGTTACCTATATAGTTATTATTAGATATATGGCTTGAACATGAACTCTTGAATGACATGACACCAAGCGCCCCCTGCACACGAGTTCCGAAGTATCACCAATATTTTTATCCGTCGAGACTTTTGGGAGAAAAACAATTGACAAGTAGTTTCACCATAGTTATTTCCATCATGACCAGAAGGTAGCCGGGTGACGTCATAAAACTGGCTAGCGTGGGCCAACAAGGATATTAAACTATAGGATGGTTCATTCTGCAGAAAATTTTCGCCCGGATGTGACGTAGGTGGGAGTGAAACGTCACTTCCTCTCTGATTGATTTATGATTTTTATCACGGTGAATTTATGCAGAGGTTTTAAGTCGTAAGTTTTAAGTCTCAAGTTTTAAGTAATAACGGTGGATTTATGCAGAGGTTTTGAGTCTTAAGTCTTAAGTTTTAAGTCGTGAGGAAAAATCGACCATTTATATGCAAGAAGTATTAAGGACTGTCAATAGTGTCAATCCTGTTATTTTGTGTGCTTATTTTTCTCATTTCCTTCGATTCAAGCCAAATTTCCAGACTAAATCCTATTTTTATTTATGTGTCTATTTGCTCTACATGCGTTCAACTCTTGCTGTTTGTTACGATAACCTTTTGCAAAATCAGACGCATGCGCAAATCGATCGAGTTTTAAGCACTGAACTCAAACAAGAAATGGAACGACAATATAGCAGGATGCGCGAGGATTATTTACGGCCAACAGGCGAATCATAAACCTTGAATCGAGCACATGCGCAATATGTCCCAGGGTTAGCTGGGCACGTCTGAGGGCCGGTTTATCAATGGAGGGTTATCCCGCGGGGTTAGTTGACCCGGGGTTAACTTTATCCTAGAGCTAATTCTCCGTTTGATTTTGACAGCGTTTAACCCCACCTCGAAGTGAATAAACATTTTATCCCAGAGTTTGTCCGGCCCTTAGGGCCGGTTTATCAATGCAGGGTTAGGTTAATATAACCCAAGGTTAACTCTGGGTTAAAATGTTTATTCACTTCGAGGTGGGGTTAAACGCTATCAAAATCAAACGGGAAATTACCTCTAGGATAAAGTTGACCCTGGGTCAGCTTACCCCTCGGGGTAACCCTACATTGATAAACCGGCCCTGAGACTACGTTTTTGATGTGTTATGTGAACGTATGTCTGAAATTATATATTTCAGCCACAGAACTAAGAGTTGGTGTCAGCCCACTCGTCATCCTATAAGTTTTGTCCGATTCTTTAAAAAGTGGTTAACACAGTGGATACATTAGTAACTTTGTTAACAACTACTTTTTTAACCACTTTAGATTTTCCACTATTCATATGTGGTATTCTTCAAATACGATATTTATCAAGGTTGCTAATTTCTTACATTTCCACTCAGTGGTAAATAAATGCGGAAAAATTAGTAACTCCTCTTCTTTTTTATTATAGTTTGCTGTTTTTCTGCGATTTCAACGTCAATTTAACCTAATTTTTTGGATTCGATATATTGTGTATTTTCAGATTAATGATTGAACACATACTCATAATAAATATCTACCTATTAATTATTATAACTTCAAAATAATAGAGGCCTACCTCTCATTGTTTTGGAATGATTTATTATCAATTCTTACAGTACATTATAGATGAGATTATTATATACTATATAAATGTTCACTGTTCCATATAGTTACATCCAGCATTTTTTATTTTGTTCATACCCTGAAAACAAGTAATACTATTAGTGAAAAAACCTATATTTCACTACTCTAATGTATACTCACCTCTGGTATGAAATATCCTTCATCAGGTTTTAAGTTGAATTTCGGACCACTGTAGTACTTTGGTATTTAGTAGGTACTGTAGACTGTTGATGTAACATGATTATAATCCTATCAACTATCACACTGTCCTGCAGATCTTCAAAAAAGTGATGTCCTACTTACTATATATTCCCAACCAAATTTGTGTTCATATTGTTGAAAGTGAAATCATTGAATCAAATCATACTAAATTTACTAACTGAAATAGTGATCTGAGATGACAAAAATAATAAGGTGAAAAGTTCTCAAATTTTGATGAGATTATTATTTATGTTTTTTATATCATAAGAATCAGAGACTTATTTGTATCACTGTATGTTGTCACTGATCCTTCCTTCCTTCCTACTTCAATATGGGCTCAACCGCTTCGGTTATTTACCCCCAGGTACTTCGTATAGGGATGAGGCTGCACCTAAGATGCGTCTGGAATTGTATCCATCACCTCCTCCCTGTTGTGGTTTATATAATTTATCTATATTTACTTCATCTATTGGCTTATGTTTCTGACTCCTTTCGGTGCCAATTTTTCGATACTATTTTGGCTCCTTCATTCGACAAATCCGTTGTCATCCGGCCTGGGTACCGGCGTAGAAATGATGGAACCAGTTTTTTTCGATACAAGTGAGATGCTTACATTACCTGGTGTGTGCATTCTTCAATTGTTTTTCGTCAAAATCACTGGATGAGTTTTTTGATGGCCACACTACCAAATTTCACATGTAGATGGCGATCAAATCGGTTATGTCACAAATTTTTCGCTTGTGCAGTTTTGTCGAGATTAAATTATTTGAAAATTCGTTTTTCGATTCGAAATTAGTATTTTCAGTTGCACCAGAAGTGTTATAAGTGTTTAATTCACAATCATTTCATTCAATTTGACTTTGGTTGTTTCTGGTTTTTGAGATTTTACGATTGTGTTTTCTAGTTGTTTCAGTTTATTCTGAATAGTGAACATTGTGATTTTGTGAACAATCTGATGCTTCTTTCGTTTATTTCTACAAGATCTAGTCAAAATATAATATATTCACATTTCATCGAATAGATTACTATTATTCAATTGATCTTTGTGTAGGGCAAAGGGCAATATTCAATGGAAACTATATCCTGATGAGATCCTTAGTGGACACAGGTTGCAGAAATTTTCCTCCAGTCCAGAGGATCAAAGCGCATACTATGGAAATTACATTATGTGAATAAATTTTTCAAAATTATAAATTGGTGTGTTATATGTTGACAATATTTTTCCCTTTCCAATATTTGACACCAAATATCAAAATTCAAACCAAAACCATGTACAAGATTTGATATTCTTCCATGGGAGCCTCGATGGGAGCCTATTGAGCCTAATATATTAAGAAAGAAAGCTTGTTACAGACACACTTATTCAAAGTATTAATGTAGACTAATAATGCAAATTGAATAAAACCTCTGACTTATGAGAGAATATATTATCACTCCCATCATATCTGATGCACTACAAGGTAAGTTTCAGTTATATCATGTTATTTATTAAACTTTATGTACAATAGAAGAAAGGAATTGTTTATTGAAGTTATTAGGACTTTGATTCTCAGGAAATTTAATTTCTTTGCATAACACACATGGTCACACAGTTCTGAAATTAACTCTCATTTTGCACAGACACCTTATTGCAAGCTATTCATGAAACATTATTCTTTTATATTCAATTTATGGCAAATAAATCTATTACTTCATTTGATAATGTTTATAAAGAATAAACTGAAATGATTAAAAACTTTCGAAGGCTTTTTATTGATTCATCATCATTTGTTAAAATTTTTGAAAACCTTGACTTTGCAATTTGTATACATTCTGAGATTGATACTGATATCCTCCAGCATACTTCTTATTGATTAACTCTGCTAGTTCTGTTTATTATATATTTTATTGGAATACTGATGAACAAATCTCCATCTACTCTGATTGTTTCATGGATTCTTCATCTACATTTACAAAATGTCAGCACATATTATAATCAATAACTCATTTGATGAACAATATTATATACTACACAAGAAAACTAGTTAGTTCCCTAATAATATCATGTGTATGTGAATAAAAAAGAAAATACATTCAAGTACATAGAAGCATAAATGGAACTTTTTAAACACAAACATTTTATAAAAATGGTAAAGATATAGTTATCTACCAATGAATGCAAAATAACTGACAAAAATGAATAAAAAGAAGGTCAAAATCATTCTGGATTGCATTAATTGAAACTCTCAATTAAAAAATTGATATTTTCACTAGTGATTGGGCAATATATGGAATCCAATGTGGAGATATCTTGTAGTAGAGTTGGAAGAATGGTGATGTGCATCCAGTTGATTGAAGTTGTGAATTGAGAATGTTCTCAGACTTTCCTCACATTATCAATTGTCTATGCAGTAACCTGAAAAGCAAAAAGTGTTATCTTAGTATTACTTATTTTATGACAGTATCTAGGACATTATATCACTAATCTAGGATTCACAGAATTGAATTTGAAACTTTTCATAATTCACACATTTATCAGTAAAACATATTTTTGAATAACATCCCAGCCAACACATCTGCGACATGACATCTCTGAGATGTCGCAATTAGGTAACATTGCGATATCACGAACGTTGCATCGATGCGATGTGAAAAAGTAAGCATATTTGCGACATAACATCTCTGAGATGTCGCAAAGAGATCAAACTGCGATATCACAAACGTTGCATCGCTGCGATGTTAAAAGTGAGCACATCTGCACACAGTGATATCACGATCGTTGCATCGCTGCGATGTACAAAAGCAAACACATCCGCAACATGATATCTCAGTGATCTATCGATGAAATCAAACTGCGATATCGCAAACGTTGCATCGCTGCGATGTAAAAAAGCAAACACATCTGCAGCATGACATCTCTGAGAAGTCGCGATGAGATCAAACTGCGATATATCACTTAGGTACCCAGTGATCACAAATGTCGCATCGCTGCGATGTACAAAAGCAAACAAACCTGCGATATATATATAGCACAAATTGTGCAGTTGTTTATTGTATTGTATTTGTATTACACAAAAACCGAATGTTCCGTCTTTTGGTACAATTTATTATAATTTATCGTATATCATTGAAGATTTAGACATTATTATATGAAATCTCCATTGATAATTATCAACATCATAAACGTACCAAAACCTTAGTTACTCATAATACATTATAGTTACCATAATTTACGTCAGTTACGAAAGCATAATACGTTAAATGCAAGCATAATACATTATTAGATACCAAATATAGAATATTTATTTATTAGCGAGTTAAAACCATCTCGGACATTGCCTCGTTACCAAGCAATGTCCTCCACTAATATTATAAATCGCATAAGCTCGTTACATTAATAGCCACTATTTGAATTTCCTTGACACCTGCACTAGACAGTTGACAATGATGATTCATCATCAATTCATCACCAGTTACAACTTTCTCAACCACTCCAGAGTCCAGAGTTCCAATCCAATCAGTTGAACAACCATTGATTGAATCAGTTTTACCAGTTCACTCAAGTTGTGGTCTTTGTGCTATTCTTCAAGTTCTTGTACAATCAAAAAAGTTATGACAGCTCTGTGGGGGTACACGAAACGTGAGCATAGGTTTTGTTTAAGTTATGATGAGAATAAGTTTTCACTTGAAAGCATGCAATAGCCCTTCTTCATACTCAAAAGACGACATCTGATGGTTTTGGAACATTATAGATTATGGTAGTCCAAACTATCAATTTATTGTATTTGAATCAGCAGATTATGATGTCGCCATAGGTGGAGAGAGATGATCATTTACGGATTCATCGCATCGGAAGACGTATGGGAGCTGATGGAAACTTTCTCAGAATGTGTTTCTGCAGATTGAATATTGATGCGAGAAATTCAACTAAAGCTAATATTTCCATTCCATCAGCCTTCTCCGAAGAAAACAATAATATTCATTCAAAACAAAGAATGTTCAGAAATAATAATAACCTAGGTTAGGTTATAGCTATATTTTTTGCTAAAGAGAATTTCCTTTTATTTATTGGAATGGAATAATAATTTTGTTGATATTTATTCATTGTTGGAAATGAATGTTTATAATATATGTTGTTTTTTTTAATGCACTGACATTTTTCCCTATATATCACCTTACCTCTGCATTACATATGCACATCGCTGTGATGCCATATATTAACATCTCTGTGATATCATATATTTACATCCCTGCGATGTCATAAGTTCACACATCCCTGCTGTCAAAATCGAATCACATCGCAGTTTCATCCCAAAAACACATCGCAGTTTCATCGCAAAAACACATCGCTATTCCATCATAATAATATACCGCAGCGACATCGCATGGAGGAAACTTGAGTGTGAGAAAATAATATCCCTGCAATATCGCAGCGACGTCTGTGCGACATAGAACGCGATATCGCAGGTCACATTGTTACATCGCTGCGATATCTTTGTGATGTAACTGTGTTTGCTGGGATCTATCGAATTAAAATAAAGCCAAATATTGTTGCTGTAAATAGATAATATTCTGCATGAAATTTGCTACACAAATATTGTGACATGGAGCATACAACATGCATTCGACCGTGGTAATATTTTATACATCTATGATATATGTCAAAGTGACGATGAGCAGCTTAGACCTAAGATGAGCAGGGATTCCAGGACAGAACAATAAATATCAGTTGCCATTCTACCCTCGTATCATTCTGTTGATCCTGACCACATTACATGGCGCAGTCGCAGTTAGAACCAAGAGGCCATGAGGAACTCGAGATAAAAAAGAAAAGGCAGACATTTTGAAATTTTATAAAATTGTTTCAAATTATAGGATTAAAAGTGATAAAAAACTGATAGACAGTTTGTTCAGTTCTGTGCTGAACTGCGATCTATTCATCCCTGCTAAATTCCTTGTTGGTCTATCTTTATCCATACTGAAAATCACGTCGGGGTCACCAAATGTTCAGTTCTGTGCTGAACTGTCTTTTAATATCAGAAATTAAATCTCTTTTTCGAAGACAGCAAATATATTTTTCTCTCAAAACTCAACAACTGTCTCTATGACATTTCATCATCAAAACATCAACTACACTACAGGGTCATGACATAATCAAATTATAAAATAACACGAATTATTCGACATTTCTCCTCCCTGCTAGAAGAACTATTTTTCTTCTAGCTCTAGTAAACACAGTTTCGTGACAGGTCTTCGAAATTCTCCTGAAGACGTCTTTACGTCCACTACTCGAATTTTTTCATCTGGTCCAGGATAGACTTTGGTTATTCTTCCCAATTTCCATCGATATCTTGGGGCGGTATCATCAACAAGAACAACAACATCATCCTGTTGAATTGGTTTCTGATCCCTGGCCCACTTGTTTCTTCGGGTAAGGGTCGGTAAATATTCTTTTACCCAACGACCCCTGAATGGCTGATGTATCTAGATTTTGAATCAAATTCCTCAATTCTTTGGATGCTCCCCGGAAGTTGGTCCCATTATCACAATAAATGGTATCTGGTTTTCCTCTCCTAGATGACATTCGCATGATAGCCATTATTGCAGAATCTGTATTTAATGTATGAGAGATTTCTAGGTGAACAGCCCTCACCGCTAAGCACGTAAATAGTACTCCCCACCTCTTCTCATGTCTTCTTCCTATTTTCACTAGAATAGGTCCAAAGTAGTCCATGATGCCTACATTCACGAATGGTCGAACTTCTTTTCTCAGTCTGATTTCTGGTAATTGTCCCATGATCGGAGGAGTAGGCTTGCTTCTTTCAATTTTACACTTATTGCATTGGCTAAATACAGACTTAACGGCTGTTCGTCCATTGAGTATCCAAAATCTTTGTCTCAATCCATTCAGTGTCGTTTCTATGCCTCTATGACGAAATTGTTTGTGGTAGTGTCGAATCAGAAGTTTGGTATATGGATGTTTTGGGGATAGAATAATTGGATGTTTTGTGTCCTCATCCAAATTTGTGGTCAAATTGGTCCTTCCCCCCAACACCAAAACATCATTCTTCATTTCTGGAGACAGAGAAACAAGTTTGCTTCGTTTTTCCAATGGTTTTTTTTCTCTCGATGTGCTGAATTTCTTCACCAAAACTATCATATTGCGACTGCTTTATCCAAATTCTTTCAGCCTCCTTCAATTCTTCGACTTTCAACTCTCCCTTCATTCTGCTACTTTTTTTCTTTGTTTTTGAATTCTCGATGAATCTCAAACACCAAGCAGTTGTTCTGATCAAACTCAACCATTTCGAGAACCTCTGTATATCTGGTAGAACATTTTCGATTTTTTTGACAATAAGCAAGCATGCTTCGCACGACACATATTCTCTTTTCATTTCAGTCTCAGTCTCAGTGGAATCTTCCGAATCGTCATTTTCTTTGGGCCAATGTTCTTCGGTTAATTTCAAAAAATCAGGTCCATTGAACCATTCCTTTGAGATGACTATTTTTTGCGAATCATGATCTTTCTTGTTAGATGAAATTCCAGATCTTGTAGCTTCATCTGCTGGATTTTCTTCAGAAGGGACCCATCTCCAATCTTCGCATCGCGTTCGTTCTTGGATCTCACCTATTCTATGGGCAACAAACTGTTTGTATTTTTTGCCGTCTCCTCTTATCCATCTAAGAACACATCGAGAGTCAGTCCAAAAATAAATTTGATCTATAGGTATTTCAAGTTCTTTTTTAATGGATTCTGCAAGTCGACTCGCCATCACAGCACCTTGTAGTTCTAACCTTGGTATAGATAGAGGTTTCAGAGGGGATACTCTCGTTCTTGCTGCGATGAAAGAAACGTCAACTTCGGATTTTTTTACAACACGTAGATACGATACAACAGCAAATGCTTTCTCACTGCTGTCTGAGAATGTATGAATCTCAATTTTCTCGGCAGTCGGTATGTTAAAACTGTAACATCTTGGAATTCTTAATTCTGTGATTTTCGAGATATTTTTCAACCAAATTCTGTAGGTGTTTTTCAAATCTTCGGAAAGCTCTGCATCCCAATCAATGCTTGATGATCTCCAAATATCTTGCATGAGTATTTTTCCTCCGATGGAGAAACATGCTATGAAACCCAGAGGATCAAATAGAGACATGACGGATCTCAAGACTTGTCTTTTGCTTGGATTTTCGTGTTTCATGATATCTTTGTTATTGAGACGAAATGAGAAATTATCATCATGAACATTCCACCATAATCCCAATACACGATGAAGAAAGTTTTCGTTGATGTTTCTTGATGTAGCTAAGAGCATTATCTTCTTCCAAAGTTTCTTGCACTCTACTTGAATTACTCATCCAGTTCACTACATCAAAACCTGCAATCTTCTGTATCCTACATACTTCTGAGATTGTTATTGCCTCTTCTTCTGTGTCTCTTGAGTCAAGATAATCATCTACGTAAAACTTTTCTACTATTGCCTTTCTGATCTCTGGATCTTGTGCAAATTTTTCAGCATTGTGATTTTTCACAAATTGTGCACAAACTGGTGAACATGTAGCTCCAAAGGTCATCACGTTCATTTCATAAGTGTCAGGATTGCGGTTGTATTCCAGGTCTCTCCAAAGAAACCGTTGAGAAGGCCTATCTTGTTTGCGGATTCGAACCTGGTGAAACATTTCACGCACATCTCCGCAGAATCCAAATCTCCTTTGCCTGAACTTCCATAGAATAACTACCAACGATTGTAATAGATCAGGACCAGGCAACAATGCATCGTTCAGACTGAGACCATGTGATTTGGCTGCAGCGTCAAAACCAACCTAATTTTATTCGGCTTATTGGGATTTTCGACTGCAAAATGCGGAAGGTACCAAGTTCGGGGTCCTTCAACTGCCGCTTCCTCTTCAGTGAGTTTCGATACATATCCTTTTTCTATGTAGGACTGAATTTTCAGGCAATACTCTTCTCCAACTTTGGCGTCTTTTCGGCATTTCTTCTCGATACATTTCAATCTTTGTAGACCTCGGTATTTACTCTCTGGAAGCCGTATATCGTTTTTTCACCGTATCCTGCATTATCTTCATTGCCTTGAAATTACTCTGGCTCATTCTGTCAGGTGTCAATAAAACTCCGAAAGACTCGGTCGTAAATTGCTTTTTCATCAGGTCCTGTAGATCACGATCTTGATTTTCTTTTTCACATACGTGAAACACGTGAGCTTTTGTACTTTCTTCTTTCTTTCTCGAACTGGGTCCATGTATTGACCATCCCAACTGACATCTTGTTGCCATCAGCGAATTTTCTGGCCCACATCGTATTTGCCTAGGAGTTATCAACTGAATGTTGTCTTGTCCTATTATCATGACTGCTTTCTGATTTTCATAGCTTCTAATGGGTATTCCTTTTAGATGTGATTCTTTCTGGATGTCTGATTTTTTTTGATGGTTTGTGATGGCAGTGATAGGTTCTCTATGGTTCGAACATCCCTCAGGAAATGAACTTTGCTTTCTTCATCTACTTTAGAAATCTTAAAATCGAATCTGAGAGAATTCACTTGTGAAGTAATTTCATCGTTTGTCCACTGTAAACATAGTTTTTCAGGAGACCCTTCAAAACCCAGACGTTCTGCGATTTCTGCATCTAACAGAGTGATCGTAGATGCCTCATCACACAGTGCGTATATTATTTCGACGGTTTTTGGTCCATGGAGTTTTATGGGAATCATCCGTAATAATATTTTCCTGTCGCTGGCCACTGCGCATATCATTTCAACTTGTGGTTCTGATGTACTGGTAGTCATGATATTCTCGCTTGCAGCAGTATTTTTTTCTTTATGGAGAAAAGGATGATGGAACAATTTACAACCTGTAGTTCCACATTGTTTCCTGTTTCTACATTTGAATTTCTGGTGGTTCCGCTTGAGGCACGAAAAACAAAGCTTCTTTTCAGTAACCCTTTTCCACCTGGTGTCGATGTCATCTGCTTTCATCTGAGGACACTCACCTCGGTGGGAATCTTTGTCACAATATGAGCAGTTCTTTTCTGGAATCTTGGGTTTTTATTCCTTTTCTGTTGTACTCAGAATTCTCTCAGATTTCTTCAAATTATTTTGTTTCTCCGTATCGGGTTGTGGTGTACTAACAAAGCATGCGGCACTAGCATAATTCTCTAACCATTTTGAAAAATCATCCAAATCTGCAATTCCATTTTTCTTTGCAACAACCTCACCCCAGTTCAATTTCAAAACATCTGGTAACTTATACTGAGTATTTCTTTCAACAACTGGGGATTTTGGAGATGCCCAATTGATTCTAAAATTTTCATAGTGGAAACCATATTATTCACTTCGTTTGATAGATGAATGAGTTTTTCTAGATTACAGTCTTTTATAAACGGCAAATCTCTTATTTTTATAATGAGTGTTTCGATGATGTATTCTGGCCTACCAAATCGAGTTTGAACTTTGAAGTGTTTTCATAACTAAATCCACGTTTGATGTCAACATCATTCCTGAAACGGTTGATTTCGCAATGCCTTTTAAACATTTTTGAAGTTTGAGCATTATCTCTTCGTTTGAATATTCGCATAAGGCACAAATATTTGTAAAATGCTTATAGCAAAGAGGCCAATTTTGGGGATTTCCATCAAAACAGGGAAAGTCTTTGTATACAACTTGTCGGGCACCATATTTGTTCAAATTTTTCTGGGATTATCCTGAAGTTTTGACTGACACAAGTATATCCCGTAGAGTATCACATAGCATCTTGATGTCATTGTTGGGATTTTGGTTTCCTGGACGACTTTCATTTTCATCGACCTCAGATATTTCTGCTGGAATATCATGTATCCATTCAGCAACGAAATTGTCATTTGTTTTGTCAACAATTTCATCTATTTTGGAAATATACAATTTTCTTGATGTACAACTGGCACTCTCACTATTTTTACCTCAGATTCAGTTTTTCTCAACTCCTCTTCCATATCCTGCAGACGAATAGAATTTTCTATTTCTTTTCGTCTAGACTCGAGCTCAAACTGGACTTGTTTTCGTTGCAGCATTTCTAATTCTTGCCTTTTCTTCTCATTTTCCAAGATGAGCCTCTTTCTTCGCAAATCAACTGTACTACTGTGTTTTGATACTGATCTCTGTCCTTTGGAAGTAGTTGATTTGTCCTTTTCTTCATTTGAATGGATTTTTGATGAAGGCTGACGTTCACAAGGTGTGGTGTGATGTGTAGATCCAGCATGTGATGTGTTTCTGTCTGCCCTGAACGTTCTCGTTCCATTTCCAAAGTTGTCGGGCCACACAAAATCTGCCGGTAGCGATCTATTCATCCCTGCTAAATTCCTTGTTGGTCTATCTTTATCCATACTGAAAATCACGTCGGGGTCACCAAATGTTCAGTTCTGTGCTGAACTGTCTTTTAGTATCAGAAATTAAATCTCTTTTTCGAAGACAGCAAATATATTTTTCTCTCAAAACTCAACAACTGTCTCTATGACATTTCATCATCAAAACATCAACTACACTACAGGGTCATGACATAATCAAATTATAAAATAACACGAATTATTCGACACAGTTAATTAAATAAGTTGAAATGGATTTCCGAGGAGTCCCACCTATGCAGATGAGTGGAAACTTGGCAGAAAACTGGAAATGGTGGAAGCAAAAATTTAAGACTTACCTCCAAGCTACCGAAATATGCAAGAAAGAAGAAGTTACCCAATGTGCCCAATTGCTTACTCTCATAGAAGAAGAAGGTATGCGTATATTTAATACCTTTGCATTTGGAGAAGATGAAAATGACAAGATAGATATATTAATCCAAAAGTTCGATGCTCATTTCAGTCCAAAGCGAAATTTGGCATATGAGAGACATAAATTATTAACATATACTTGAACAAAATGAGGGCCAAACTATTGAACAGTATATAACAGAACTCAAAAATCTATCATTATCATGTGAATTGAGTGATTTGAGAGACAGTTTAGTGAAAGATATTTTGATATGTGGCATCAGATCAGAATCCATTAGGGAAAAACTTCTCCAGGAGGATGTAGAATCATTAGAAGATGCTGTAAAAGTCTGCATCAATGCTGAGAATACAAGAGAGAGGAATCGTTTGATAACCGGACGAGACAGAGAAGCCAATGTAGACCAAATTAGATACTCCAAGGAAGGAAGAAAACCAGGGACAAGAACTAGATCAGTATCCAAGAGGAGATACACACCATCAAGTCCAAAAACAGACCATAAGCAGAAGAGGAAACAATGTGTTAAGTGCTCATATCAACATGAATATGCTAAATGTCCAGCTTTTGGTAAAAAATGTGCTGTTTGTGGAAAATTGAATCATTTCGCTGCTATGTGTAGATTTAAGAAAACAAATTTAGGCAAAAATAAATCTGTACATGTGGTGAATGAATGTAATGATAATGATACTAATGAAGATTTCTTATTCATAGGTAGCATAGAAGAAAGGAAAGAGGTGACATCAACAGAGGAATCATGGGTGATGACATTAGATGTGGAAAACAGAGCAATCAAATTTAAGATAGATACAGGAGCTATGGCAAATGTGATACCAGTAAGTGTATTGGAGTCAATCAATTATGATTTGAAAAATTTATCTGACACAAATATGAAATTGAAATCATACACACAAGATTTACTTCCAGTTTTAGGAGAATGTTTTCTAAAATGTAATCATAAAGGCAATGAAAAACATCTTTTATTTTATGTGGTCAAAGGTCAAAGCTGTCCAATCTTAGGTTTGAAGACATGTATAGAATTGAATTTAATAAAAAGAATTGAGTCAATACAAGAAGAAAATCATCAGGATGTGGAAAGTAGTAGCAACCATAATAAGAAAGATGAGAATAATGAAAGTCATTGTAGGGATAGTCAAAGAACGAACAGAATATTAGAAAAATATCAAGATTTATTTAAAGGTATAGGGTGTTTGAAGAAGGAATATCATATTGAATTGAAGAAAAATGCTAGCCCAGTAGTTTTTCAAGCGAGAAAAGTACCTTTTGCCATCACTGAAAAATTCAAAGAAGCATTAGATAATTTAGAAAAGCAATCAATAATAGAAAAGGCTGATGATAGTGCAGAATGGGTCAATCCAATAGTTTTAGTTCGAAAACCCAATGGAAATATAAGAATTTGTCTAGATCCTATACACTTAAATAAAGAAATTAAAAGACACTATTTTCACATTCCTACCTTAGAAGAATTGACATTAAAAATGGCAGGGTCAAAGTGGTTTAGTACACTGGATGCAACACAAGGGTTCCTGCAAGTACCATTAGATAGTGAAAGCACTAAATTATGTACTTTTGCGACACCTTTTGGTAGATACCGTTATCTAAGATTACCATATGGTTTATGTAGTTCAGCAGAAGTTTATCAAGAACAAATGCATAGTATATTTGGCAAAATTGAAGGCTGTAGTATATTTATAGATGATATAATAATTTTTGCTTGTGACAGAAAACAACATGATGAAAGATTAGAAAACATTTTGAAAATAGCAAAAGAAAATAATATAAAATTCAATAAAGAGAAATGTAAATTTGGTATAAAGCAAGTAAAATATATGGGACATATCATATCAGAAAAAGGTTTGCATTGTGATGATTCTAAAATAGAGGCAATCAAAAATATGCAAAAGCCAGAAAACAAAACAGATCTTCAGAGATTTCTAGGTCTAGTTAACTATGTAGGAAGATATGTAAAGAATTTAGTAGAAAAAACAGTATCACTCAGGCAATTATTAAAAAAAGATGCTCATTTCATATGGGAGGAAAATCACAATATAGCATTCAATAACTTGAAAGAAATTATTATGAAGAGACCATGTTTGAAATTTTTTGAAATTAACAAAAGTTCCACAATTTCTGTAGATGCATCAAAGAATGGTTTAGGAGCAACATTAATGCAAGAAGACATGCCCTGTGCTCATGCTTCACGATCATTAACTGAACCACAGACTAGATACCCTCAAATTGAAAAGGAACTTTTAGCAATCTTATTTGGAGTTGAAAAATTCAGCCAATATGTTTTCGGTAAACACTTTAGGGTAGAGACAGATCATAAACCTTTAATAGCAATAATCAATAAACCATTGAATTCCTGTCCGGCTAGACTACAAAGAATGTTGCTAGGTTTGAGAAAATATGATTTTGAGTTGGTATATAGGCCAGGAAAAGATTTAATAATAGCAGATACCTTATCACGTGCATTTGAGAAAAATAAAATATTTAAGGAACAATTGGATGATGAAATTGAAGCTCAAATATGTTTGATATCCATGAACTTAAATATTTCAGAGGAGAAAAAATCAGAATTCATAAAGCAAACAAACAAGGATGAAGAATTGAAAATAGTGAAAACATTCATAAGAAATGGGTAGCCAAATAAAATAAAAGATGTTCCTGACAATATAAAATTTTACTATAAATTCAGAGCCGAACTAACTGAAATAAATGAACTAGTGTATAAAGGACAGAAGCTCATAGTGCCGACAAAATGTAGAAAAGAAATTATAGAGAAATTGCATTATGGTCATTTTGGAATTCAGAAATGTATAAATAAAGCTAATTTATCATTTTTTTGGCCAGGCATGGCAAAACAAATCATTGACTTTATTTCAATGTGTCACATATGTCAGAGTTATCAAAATACACAGAAGTCAGAACCTATGATACCTCATGATATCGCTAAACTCCCATGGTATAAAGTTGCTGCAGATATTTTCCATTTTAGAAATAATTCATATTTATTAATAACGGATTATTATTCAAAATTCGTAGAAGTTTTGAATTTGAATAGAGATCTTTGTATAATTAAAACCACACGGTCTTGGGTTTTAATGTATATTTTGATCCAAGTTTTAATAAACCACATAAATGACTAATATCTAGTTATATCGCCATAGGCGTGGCGTCCTAACAACAAAACCCCTCCAAGTCTCCTACTGACAAGGCCAATTGCTACTGACAAGTGACACATGTCACGTCCAAAGGCAGTGTTGCCAGGCAAACTATAATTCATATAATACATCTCTCCTCTTAAGTTAATTATACATTATAAATCTAACTTAGTTGGTTTTTTTATTACACGCCCAGCTCTAGATTTAGGTAATGATAAAGCAGGTTGTGATGACATGGATTCGCTACTGGACTGAACAGTTGGACACTTACTGTGCTGGGCATTATGCTTATTGGGTTTAGATACAGGTATATTATTGAAATCATCGATCAATACAATATTTTCAGACGCAGGTTTAGGGAATTGTGTGCAGTCAGTTACCTCAAAATCTGGAGTCATTTGAGGTTGATAAACATTGGCAGATTCCTTCAAATCAAATCTGTTTCTTATAACCATGTTGCCATGCTTATCTTAAACCTCATAAGACCTAGGATTTACAGACGAATTCAATATTTGACCAGGTTCCCAAGTTTTATTGACAT
The DNA here is from genome assembly GCA_029955515.1 of Chrysomela aeneicollis. NCBI lineage: Eukaryota > Metazoa > Arthropoda > Insecta > Coleoptera > Chrysomelidae > Chrysomela > Chrysomela aeneicollis. The sequence continues at coordinate 6,561,782 of JARUHQ010000005.1, read as the reverse complement.
GATTGTAAACTGTTACATTCTCTTTCGGTTCTAGAGGTCTTAGATTAGTTGCAGTTTTATTGTAATAATTTTCGTTACGACTTTTCCTACAAATGAGTCTTTCTCTAACATTTTTACACAATACAGGTTTCAATAACTCTGCTGAAACAGGCAATTTGGTTTTACATATACGGCTCATCAATAGCTGTGACGGTGAATAACCTATAAATTTAAGAGGGGAATTTCTATATTGTGACAAAGCCTCAAATAAATCTTCTTTGCCCTCCTCTAAAGATTTTTTTAACAAATTTTTAGCAATACCAACCGCTTTTTCTGCTAGACCATTTGCTCTTGGATAGTTAGGGCTACGCATTACAATGTTGAAATTCCACTCCTTTGCAAAATTTTTAAACGAGAAACTACCAAATGGAACATTGTCGCACACTAAAATGTCAGGGCAACCAAATTTGGAAAAAACCGATTTTAACTTACTGATACATTCATTTGCAGATTTATCTCTTATTGACATCATCTCTAACCAATTTGAATAGGCATCCATGACAACAAGATATGATTTCCCACCATATGAAAAAATGTCTGCTCCTATCCTCTCCCAAGGACGTTCTGGAATGGGAAAAGACTGAAGAGTTTGTTTTCTATTCTTTCTGGCATATTTTTCACATATTTTACATCCTTTGATGAAATTTTCTATGTCTTGACCCATAAGGGGCCAATAAAAAATTTGTCTTGCTCGTGCTTTTATTTTTTCAATGCCTAAATGGCCTTCATGAAGTTTTATTAGTATGTCTTTTCTCAATCTCTGAGGAACTACTAATTTTGCATTAAAAAATAATAGACCATTACGAATGGATAGTTCATCTTTAAGCTTATAGAAATGACGTGCAAAATTTGGGATTTTATTTTTATTAGGCCAATCAGTTTGAACATACTGAATTACATACTGTAAATCCTCATCATTTTTTGTTGTTGATCTGAAGAAATTCTTTTTCTCCTCAGACATGGGCAAGTAGTTTGTAAGAGAATGGACATTATAATCTAGATTCGAACTCTGTGACTCATTAGAATTAGTTAGAAATGCTCTAGATAATGTGTCGGCTATGTATAGATACTTTCCTGGCTTATACGTTACTTTTATGTCATATTTGAGTAGTTGAAGCAGCATACGCTGTAATCTAGGAGATACTGCATGCAAGCTCTTTTTGAAAATTGATTCCAGAGGCTTGTGATCGGAATGAACCTTTACATTTTGAACACCATATATGAAATACTGGAACTTTTGACAACTAAACAAAATTGCTAATAGCTCCTTTTCTATTTGGGCATAGTTGCATTCGCTCTTTGTCAGACTTCTTGACGCAAAAGCAATTGGATGTCCATTTTGCAATAAGCAGGACCCAATTCCATCCTTTGACGCATCTGTTTCAATTTCTATAGGCAAAGACGAATCAAAAAATGCCAAGACAGGAGCTCTTGTTAATAAGTGTTTCAAATGTGTGAGTGAACTATCATGTTCATCAGTCCATTGCCATTCAACATCCTGACGAGTGAGATTTCGAAGGGGAGCAGTTACTTTGGACATATTTGGTACAAATTTGGCCAAAAACTTAGCCATGCCAAGTAATCTCAGAAGATCAGTTCTATTTTGAGGTTCAGGCATGTCTGTTATTGCAGTAATATGAGATTGACTAGGCTTAACACCATCTTTTGAAAATACTTGGCCTAAAAATTTTACTTCTGTAGATTTGAACTGAATCTTACTATAATTAAATTTGATGTTATGTTCTATTGCTCTATCAAGAACTAATTTTAGGTTTTTGTCATGTTCGACTTCAGTTTCCCCAGATATAATCAAATCATCAAAGTACAATTCAACACCATTGATATCACCAAAAAGTTCGAAATTTTTTCTTTGAAATACTTCCGGTGCTGAGCTAATTCCAAACGGCTATGTTCGACGGCTTATCTCTGGCATAGGTCTGGCTATGCCAGACCTTGGGAGGAGTGACCTTGGGGTGAATGACCTTGGGAGGAGTGACCTTGAGAGGAGTGACCTTGGGGTGAATGACCTTGATGCGATCTTGGGAGGAGTGACCTCGAGTTGGCGACCTTGAGAGGAGGGTGCCCTTGGGAGTTGGTGTGGCCTTGAGAAGAGCGCGTCCTTGAGGAGGGATCTCTTTTTCTGTGAGCGTGACCTTGTGTTTCCACACCTCTGAAATGGGAAGGGGTGCGACCTTGAACACTGCTGCTGCATGCGCATGCGCCATTCTCCCGCGAGAGTTCAAGATCGCGTTGGTGAGAGTGGGGGAGGCGGTACTTCTATAAATTCAAGGGTGCGCAGAGCGGAGCACAGTTTCTTGGGAATCACATATTAATCAGCATTTGTTGTTTGTTCGTGAGTGATAAAAGCGTTTTTTATTCATCATCATCATGTTGACCTGCAGTGCTTGTTTCCAAACCTTTACGCGTAGTGATAATTTACGCCGCCATCAAAGAATTTCATGTGTTGGTAATTTGAATGATTTGGGTGAACCTAGTGCAAAAAGGGCTCGATTGGATATTTCGAATCCGCCAGCGCCATCGACATCTAGAAGTATGCAAAGATGTGTGCCCTGCGCTAAAGATGTTCCATCAGATAGGATGGGTGCTCATAAGAGAACCTTGGAGCACCGCTCTAATGCGTGCATGCACTACAGAGATGGCGTATATGCGATCGAGAGCGCGTTCAAATGCCGCATTATTAGCTACAGGTTAGAGTGTAGAACGAACATTTTGGATTACAATGCGTTCTTCAATGAGAATAGAGCTACAATTATATCTCTATTGGATAACATGCTTCTGATTCATCACTCGATTAAAGTGAACATGGAAGTTTTTGGCAGATATGTCATTGAAACCCGAGATGTGAGAGATGTGAAATCTTTCATGGCTCCGAATCGCATAATTGCTTCATCACCAGATTTGGAAGATACCGTTGACGCATTTCGGGATTGTCTTTCGAATCTAGCTATCGAATTCGAGGAACGTGATTCTGGTGAGTTGTTTGAAAAAATCAGATGTCGACTAAGTTTGCTTATTTCTTTTTTTTACTTTGATATTACAGGTTGGGCTTTAGAAGAGATTTTGTTCCTAGAAATAAATATTAATAAATATAGTCCATTAGGAGGCGGATCTTACATAAAGCTGCCCACCTATATTGCGAACAAGAAAGCGGTGGTAAACATTATAAATCAGGATGAGCATTGTTTCGCCTGGGCAGTCACATCAGCTTTGTATCCTGCGAGGATAAGGAATACCGAAACATCTTCCTACCCACACTTTTCTACAGTATTGAATCTGGTTGGTATAGAGTTTCCTATGAAAGTAAGTGATATTCCAAAGTTTGAAAATTAAAATGATTGCTCCATCAATGTTTATGGGTTAGAGAGCATATTCGAGGATCAAAAAATGAAATATAGGGTTATTGGGCCGCTTCATTATGCTAAGAATAGGTTGGGTAGGCATGTAAACTTACTATATATCTCAGACGATTCCGGTAAGGGGCATTATTGTTGGATAAAAAAATTATCGCGATTAGTGTCAAGCCAATTAAATGCCAGAGGGCATAGGAATTTCTTTTGCGATGGGTGTCTGATATGTTTCTCCGATGAGTCGAAGTTGCTACGTCATAAATTGAATGATTGCAATCATACATACACTACGGTTCCATCTCCAGAAATCAAGGTTGATAAATTCGGAAATAGCGCTCCCGGGAATATTTTAAAATTCGAAAGTTTTGAGAAACAGATGAAAGTACCATTCGTTATTTATGCGGATTTTGAATCTGTTCTGAAACCCATCCAAACTTGTGAAACAGATCCTACGGGGTCGTATACTAATAGAACATTCGCTCACGAGCCGCATTCATTTGCATATCTCATCAAATGCTCCTACGATGATTCCCTCACTAAATTTGTTTCATTCCGAGGAAAAGGTGTAGCAAAAAAGTTTGTCTCCAGTTTAGTCGATAATGTTAAGGCTATATATAATATGCATTTGAAACGTGTTGTTCCTATGGCTAAATTGAGTGCTGCAGAAAAGCTTGATTTCGCTACCGCTACAATTTGCAACATTTGTGATGAGCCACTTGATTCCACAGATGTTAAAGTTAGAGACCATTGTCACCCGACTGGTAAAAAGAGAGATGGCGCCGCACATTCTAAATGTAATTTGAATTTCAAGCTACCTAACTTCATCCCCATCTTTTTCCATAATATGAGCGGGTATGATAGCCACCTCTTCATCAAACAATTGTTCGAGCATGAAGAGAGGGTGGATTGTATCGCTCAAACTAAGGAAAAGTATGTTTCATTCACGAAACATGTTTTTGTTGATGAGTACTTGGGAAAAGATGGGAAAAATCATAAAATGTTCATGAAGTTGCGCTTTTTAGATAGCTATAAATTTCTTTCTGATCCGCTGCATTCTCTAGCTGAAAATCTGACTACGGAACAGTGTGTTGAGACAGCGAGAGCATTTCGAGATCGCGAACAATTTAAGCTAATGACGCGAAAAGGCGTGTTTCCATATAGTTTTATTACATCTATCGATAAATTGGAGCATAAAGGTTTACCTTCTCAAAATGACTTTTTCGATAATTTATCGAATGAACACATTTCGAATGAGGATTATCGTAGAGCTGAGCGTATTTGGAAGATATTCAAATGTGAAACGCTTGGGGATTATTCAGACATATATCTGAAATCGGATGTTTTGTTATTATGCGATGTTTTTGAAAATTTTCGGAAGGTTAGTTTGAAGACATACAAGTTGGACCCGTGTCAATATTATACAGCCCCTGGTCTATCGTGGGATGCTATGTTGCGCTACACAAAAGTGGGATTGGAACTCTAAACTGACATCGACATGGTGAATTTCTTTAAGAAGGGAATAAGAGGCGGTGTCAGCCAGTGTAGTATGAGAAGCCATGTAGCTAATAATAAATTCCTCCCAAATTTCAACCCTGATGATCCATCATCGTTTATAATGTATTTGGATGCGACCAACTTGTATGGGCATAGTATGTCGCAACCACTACCTACGTCTGGTTTCACATGGTTAACTGATGTTGAAATCTCAAATTTGGATATCTCGAATGTTGCAGATGATGATCCGTGCGGGTATGTTCTCGAAGTAGATATTCACTACCCTGAAAATTTACATGATGCGCACTCGGATTTACCTTTTCTTGTGGAATCCATCAGCCCGCCAGGTTCAAAATCCGCTCATAAGAAACTGATTCCGAATTTATCGAATAAGTTAAATTATATAATCCATTATCGAAATTTGAAACAGGCGATTAGAAATGGTTTAATCTTGACGCGAATACATAGAGTTCTTAAATTCAATCAATCTCGCTGGTTGAAGAAATATGTAGACCTCAATACTGAGATGCGCAATAAAAGTACGAACACAGCCGATAATGGTTTATTTAAAAAGATGGTCAACTGTGTGTACGGTAAAACCATGGAAAATGTCGATAGAAGGACCGATATCAAACTTGTGACCCATTGGGAGAGTATCAAGAAGCGGAAGGGCGCTAATGCATTGACGGCCCTTCCCAATTATAAGACTTGCACGATATTTCATGAAAATTTCGTTGCAATTCACATGGGTAGGGTTAGCGTGCATTATGATAAACCGCTCTATGTGGGCTTCAGTATATTAGATGTGTCGAAAATTGTAATCTATGATTTCTTATATGATTGTATCAAGAAAAATTTTCCTGGAACATCATCATTATTGTATACTGATACTGATTCCCTCATCTCGAAAATTGATAGCAAAAATTTCTATGATTTTATGAAAGAAAACATAGAATATTTCGACACATCTAATTATCCTGTAAATAATAACTTCAACATGCCTCGCACAGAATCGATCGTCGGCAAAATGAAAGATGAATTCCTTAATTAGTTTTTATGGTACTGGCGCCAAAGCTTATTGCGTCAAATCAACGACTAGCGAGGTGAAAAAAGCGAAAGGCGTTTCCAGGGCTGTTATCAGAAACGAACTATCTCTAGATAGTTATAAAGACATCGTTGAGAAAGGCGGTTTGATATTTCGCAAGATGAATTCTTTTCGTAGCTATAAGCATGATATCTTCACGGAGATGAGAAACAAAGTTGCTCTTTCATATCACGACGATAAGCGGTTTATTATTCCCAATACTGTCAGAACTCTTCCTTGGGGTCATAATGATATCGATTTTTATCGATTTAGTCCAGAGCAAAATTCAATTTGGCTACATCAGGCAATAAGCGACTTGTCGCAGAATGATCAGGGGGAGGATAATGAACGGTCCAAAAGATTAGACTCGCTAATTGAAATGTTGATGGAGCAATTAGAACCTCAGCAGTGAGCTCTATACCGGGAGAGGGGGTAGGGGGAGGGGAGGATTGTCTGCTACAAGCCCTATAAGGAGTATAAGATATTTCCATTCCTCCGAGTTGGTGACTAGCTGCGATATTGGCAACAGCAGTTGAGATGACTACCGAGGTCAGCGAGACGCTTGCGAAACTTTCAATTCAGGAGCATGATAAAGAAAGGGGGAAAGCTGTGAGTATATTTTTTATTCGATAATATTCTCGATTTTGGGAATCATTTCCATATTATAAATGTATATTTTCTTGTTGCAGCCTTCCAAAAACGCTGTTGGGCAGCAAGGCGTAGACAATTTCACGGATGAAGGATACGATGACGTCGAATGCAGCGAGAAAGCACTTAACCGAAATAAATTTATGAATGTCCCTTGGTCATTCTTATGTACATTATGTAATCGAACACTTCACGAATCAATTGCGGTAGGTGTTGCTCCTATTTGTTGCAATATATGTAGTAAAGTTTATATTTACCATTTTTGAAGTAATAATATTTTCCTATACTTACTCGAAACATTTATTGTGATATTATTGCGCAGTAGGCTATAATCCCCCCACCCCTCACCCATTCTTGATGTTCTTCACCGCAAAGGTGTGTTAGAGTCAGTTGTACGAAAGGCGGGCACCATGAAACTACTTGCTGTTGACATGCAAGGTTTCGTGTTTGGTGATAATAGTGTATTCCACCCCAAAGAAATATCTATCACAGATGGGGAGAAAACTAATCATTACATATTGAAACCACCTAAGCCCTATAACAGTTTAACTCGGAGTGAAAAGAAGCAAGTAACCTATGTGGAACGAAACATCCACGGTATAAGATACTCGAGTGGGCTCATCGACTATGATCAACTGATGGGTGAGGTGCTTGAGCCTATTGCGAGCGCTAGTATAGTTTATGTGAAGGGGCATCAAAAGTTTGAGATTTTACAACAGTATGTAGAACAATTGGCCTACAAGCCATACATTGTGAATATTGAAAAATATCAGCATGATATGTGGCTTCAAAACCCTGTACCAGTATTCGAAAAAGAAGCTGCTCCATGTATATGAATCATACGCTATCTGCAAGGGTTAATTGTAGCTTGAGGCAATCGCATGCAGTATGGAGTTGTTTCTCTCAACATCTGAAATGGTGATGAAATATTTATATTCCAACATATTGTACTTATGATGTAAATAAATATATATATATATATATATATATATATATATATATATATATATATATATATATATATATATATATATATATATATATGTATATATATATATATATATATATATATATATATATATATATATATATTTATATATATATAATTATATATATTGTCATTCGAGATTATTTTACCTTACACCTTCCGATGACAGATGACGATGGCGCTACTGATGGCGGATGACAGCTGACACGGAACACCTCAACGATCAACTACGGGCACGGAACACTTCGCGATAGTTTGGTATGGCAAATAATAGTGATTGTGATAGATGGCGCCCCTGTTTCAAGGTCATTAGCCTTAATAGCAGGTGGTGCTACTGATGGCAAGTGGCGCTACTGATGGCAAGTGACGCTACTGATATCGGGTGATAGCTGGCCGATGACAATTGACGGGGCGACTGTCACGGCGGCCATCTTAGTCGGAAAGAGTATTGAAAAGCGGAGGTCATAGCGGTTTCAACTCCTGAGTCGACCACTAGTTTGAGAAGAACTCCTCAATTATTCTTCAGTCAATATGTATCCGAGTGCCTGGGATAACAAGCCAATTATTGCAGTGAGGCCGCTTATCGCGAATGGGGCGATATGCTGCCACAATTGCGGGGACGCCTTCGTGCCAGGAGACCTTAATCCCAGCACGGGAATGTGCCAGCGTTGCTCGTTGGCGAATACGGCAAGAACGGGCCCCCATCTCCTGTACCAACGCAGTCACCAAGTTCCGGAGCCCGATGCGATAGATGTTGTAAAAAGCTGAGGAATTCCAACTTTGGAATCTGCCGCCCAACATGCCGGGAATGCAGCATGGGTAGAAGGCTGCACTTCCATAGATGTAGAAGCTGCCGGCAATATCGGAATGATTGTTGGCAAGGGATTTGCAGAGGATGCAATTTCAGCAAGAAACTCTTTTGCGAGGTGGTGGGCCACTTTTATAGGGGGCCCTCCGAACATTTGGACAAGTGTTGGTGCCTACCCCTCGAAGAGAGACTTCGAAGAAGGGCTAGGGATTTGGAGGTGCCGGCTCCAACATTTAGGTATTATAGGGGTGATATTGAAGGAGACTATTGAATCAGTGTATATATTTGATTATTAATTTTTCTATTTATAAGTTTTTATTTTGTATATATTTATGTATTTCTAGTTCGTAAGATTTTATTTTGTATATATTTGAAATGCGAGGGTGTATATATATTTATGTAAGAGTGTACAATGAATAAATGAAAAAAACTAAATTATCGATTTCATTTTGATAAATTTGACAAGAGTTTCAAATTATATCGCCCAGTATTAAATACAAGTAATATTTTCACAAGTTGAAAAAATAATATAACTGAGAATAATATAACTGAGAAAACTGAGGTGCTCCCGGGGGGGGGTGCTGATCGAATTCCACCTTGACACAAATTTTTGATACCTCGGCAAGGATTTTGGATTTCATGGGGGGGTGCTGATCGAATCCCACCTTGACACAGATCTTATGGGTGGTGCTCCAAGGGGGGGGGCGGAGTTTTGGGGGGCGGAGCTTTGGGGGGGGCGGAGTTTTGGGGGCGGAGCTTCCTCGGGGGGGGGGGGGGGCGTAGCCAATTTGAGACCCACCCACTTGTTGAGGCCCAGCCCTTTGGCTTCTCCCATTGGTCGTTACGCTCGGACCTCATTACACTAGCCCGCTTCTTGTTAACGCCCACCACTTTGGTTTCTAATATTCACCCTACTTCTCAGACATCATTTAAACTCCGTCTAACATGGTTCGCGCGTTGGAATATCAATGCCCGATTACTTCAAGGCGTTATTGCTGCCGCAGAAAATGTTTCTACCTATTTGAATACAACGATGTCGTAGATGGGCTTGCATGCAGGAAATGTATGCATTATTGTTATTGTGTGTGCGACTGTGATTCGCATAAATATGGGATTTTCACTTCTTTTGTGAGAACAGTCAGGCATCTACGAGAGAAATTGAAACGGTAGACACTCGAGGACCACTTCTTACTTATTAATGGTGTATTCAAATCATGACAAACAATTTGTATTATGAAAAGAATTTATTAAAATATATAATATAAAAACGATACATATTTATTCATTTAACTTTCGGCTTCAACCTTTTAGCCGTGTGAGGCGGCACTCTTGACTTCTTCTTCCTGCGTAGCCCCCTTCTTGTGATAACGGGAGCTAAAATGATGGTTTCATCGGAGTCTGATCCAGGGTCGAGTTCGTTGTTGTTCCCCATCTCGGCCCGCCGCTCGTCCAAAAACTCCTCCAGTATCTCATCGGCCCGCCGCTCCTCCAAGTGCCTCAGAACCATTTCATCGACCTCCATCGGGTTGGTGCGCTGCCTCTCTCGCATGGCAGCCACCATTTGCCTCATGGACATATTCTCATATTGTCCAGACATAATTGAATGCTCACTTGTAGATGGTTAGTAGTGTATATTGGCCGGTATTGGATCCTCCCAATTACGGGTACTTGCTTTTCAATTGCGCAATAATTGTAATCGCTCATTGTGCAGTAATTGGGAAGATCCAGTACCAACCAATGGGTTATTTCAACAGTAATTACCTTGTGAATAATGATTTCTCTAAGGAACGACTGTGGTTTGATGCTCCGAAAGTATATCCTGGTGTTTGTAATTGTAGCAACTTACACAAACTATAGGAATTACATCGAATTATTGCCGTATTATACCATAACTAAGTTGAACAACACTTCTTGCCACGTCGAGTCGCCATACCCGACTGGTGCGAATATGAACAGTCACATTGATTGCCAGCTATGCTGTGTACGGATGTAGTGGGGAGTTCCAAGCCCCCTCCTCTTTCCGAGAATATAAATTCGGACGCATAGCTACTCGATGCATTATTTCTAAAACTTCAGTTGTGAATATATGAACTGTTACGAAGCCATGTTCGCGTGCAGTAGTTGTGATAAAAAGTTTTCTCGCATCGATAATTTGCGTCGACATGAAAGAACATCGTGCCCAAATACTGCTGGTGTTTCAACACATCCTCCAAAGAAGCTTAAGATAAATCCACCATCGTCAACATCGTTGGAAGAGGTATGCCATTGCTGTAACATAATGGTGCCCAAAGGCGATATGAGCTCTCATAGAAGAACGTTAAAACATAGAACGAGCTCATGTGTCGAGTTATCGAGCGGCGTGAAAGTAATCCATAGCGCCTTCAAGTGCAGAATCATCAGCTATAGAGTTAATTCCGACAATGAAACTCTGGATTATAAATTATTCTTCAGCAACATATCACTTGCGTTACTCGAAAATGTTTTGGGCATGCATGTAACTTTCAAAGCCAATATGGAGGTATTTGGCCGCTATATCCATCAAAATCGAGATATTGTAGAAATAAAATCATTCAATACTCCGAATCAGATTATAGCCCGCTCAAGTAATTTGGAACATATGATGAATATCTTCAAAGATGTCATGATAAGTCAAACTACTGAGTTTGAAGAGCGAGATTCTGGTGAGTTTATTTTTAAATTATTATAATGGTCTCGAATAATGAATTTGATCGTTTTGTAGGTTGGGCTTTGGAAAAAATATTATTCTTGGAAGTTAACGTCAACAGGTATAGCCCATTGAAAGGGTGTTCCTATATAAAGCTGCCGAAGTTCATCGAGAATAAGAAGGCAGTCATCAATGTGGTAAATCAAGACTTATGTTGTTTCGCTTGGGCAGTCACGTCTGCTTCATATCCCGCAGCTAGCAATGTTCAAAGAGTGTCGTAATATCCACATTTTGCGACAGTGCTCAACCTGGCAGGTATAAGTTTTCCAATGAGTTTGCGAGATATACCTATGTTTGAGATTATGAATGATTGTTCTATCAATGTCTACGGTCTCGAGAAATTTTATGAGTCGGATAAATTGAAATATGAGATTGTCGGTCCTCTTCATTATTCACGTAATAGGCTTGGTAATCATGTAAATTTATTGTTCTTGACCGACGATAAAGGAAATAATCATTATTGTTGGATAAAAGATTTATCCAGATTAGTTTCGAGTCAGATTTCATCACATGAACACAAGTATTACTTTTGCGATGGTTGTTTGTTGTACTTTGAGAATGAGATATCTTTATTGAGGCATAGATCGCATGATTGTAATCACGTTTACAGCGTTTTACCTACAACAAATTTGAAACTCGATAAATTCGGTAAGACTGAGCCAGAAAATATTTTAAAATTTGAGAATTTTGAGAAGCAATTGCAGGTTCCATTCATAGTATATGCGGATTTTGAATCGATTCTGAAACCTATGGATTCGTGTCAAATGGATCCAGATGCTTCATTTACTCATAAGACATATAAACATGAACCCTATTCTTTTGCGTATTTGATTAAATGCTCTTTTGATGATTCATTAACAAAGTTCGTGACATATAGAGGAAAAAATGCTGCGGAATTATTTGTTTCTAAGATTGAAGATGATTTGACTAAAGTTTATAATGAACACTTGAAACGCATTGTACCGATGCATAAATTGACTAGGGCGGAACAGTTTGAATTCGATAATGCATCTGCTTGCGGTATTTGTGAAGTTCCATTTGTGGATGGTGATATCAAAGTTAGAGATCATTGCCATTTAACTGGAAAAAAAAGATATGGTGCCGCACATTCGATTTGTAACCTTAATTTCAAGATTCCATATTTTATTCCTATCGTTTTCCATAATTTGAGTGGGTATGATTGTCATCTTTTCATCAAAGAACTTTTCGATAAGGGAGATAAAGTCGAAGTAATTCCTCAAACGAAAGAAAAATATGTATCATTCACAAGGCATTTACATGTCGATAATTATATCGATAGAGATGGGCAATTGAAGAATATATTTTTAAAATTGAGGTTCATAGATAGCTTCAGATTTATGGCTGATTCATTGCAGAATTTGGGTGAGAGTTTGAAAGATGATCAGTTCCCAGTAACAAGAAAATATTTTCCAGATGATGAAAAATTCAATTTGATGAGGAAAAAAGGTGTATTTCCATATAGTTTTGTTAATAATTTGGTTAGATTAGATAACGAAGATTTGCCATCGCAAATGGAATTTTATGATAGTTTGAATGAGCGTCATATATCTGATGAAGAATATGGTAGAGCAAAGTTAGTGTGGAATTCATTCAACTGCTGCACCTTGGGCGATTATTCTGATATTTATCTGAAGTCGGATGTACTTCTTCTGTGTGACGTTTTCGAGAATTTCCGCAATATTTCTTTGGATAAATATAAGTTGGATCCCGCGCATTATTACACTTCTCCTGGTCTTTCCTGGGATGCTATGTTACGATATACTAAAGTGAAGTTGGAATTGTTGACTGACATAGACATGTTGAATTTTTTCAAAAAAGGAATTCGTGGTGGCATTAGTCAATGTAGTGAACGAAAGCATATTGCAAATAACATTTTATTACCAAACTTCGACCGACAAGCACCATCCTCATTCATTATGTATTTGGATGCAACGAATCTTTACGGACATAGTATGAGCCAAACACTACCAACTGATGGTTTTGAATGGTTGTCTCCCACCGAAATAGGGAAATTCGACGTCATGAGTACCTCAAGTAATGATGCAGTGGGATATGTGCTAGAAGTCGATATACATTACCTAGAGAGCTTGCATGATCTCCACTCAGACCTTCCACCAGAATCGAAATCCAAAATACCAAAGCTGATACCAAATTTGAATAATAAGAAGAAATACATCGTTCATTATGTGAATTTGAAGCAAGCAATTGAGAACGGCTTAATTTTGGTGGAAATTCATAGAATACTGAAGTTCAATCAGTCTCCATGGCTCAAGAAATACATAGATCTAAATACCGAAATGAGAAATAAGGCAACTAGTAAATTTGAGAATAGACATTATAAGGGTATGGTAAATTCGGTGTATGGTAAAACGATGGAAAATGTAGATAAGAGGTGTGATATAAAACTTTTGACTCATTGGGAAAATATTCGCAGAACCTTAGGTGCCAGCGCTTATATAGCGCGACCAAATTTCAAAACTGTTTCGAGATTCAACGAAAATTTCGTAGCAATTCATATGGGTAAAGTAAAAATCAATTATGACAAACCGATGTATTTGGGATTCTGCATTTTGGAATTATCCAAAACTGTGATATACGATTTCTTCTATGGTTGTATAAAGAAGGAGTTCGGGCGAAATGCGTCCTTATTATACACAGATACCGATTCTCTCATTCTCAAAGTAGAAACAGAAAATTTTTATGATTTCATGAAAAATAATCCAGATAGTTTCGATACTTCCAATTACAAGGAGGGTAATTGTCTTGGAATATCCATAGGAAAGTCAGTTCTTGGAAGAATGAAAGATGAATTTCCTAGCGATCCTATTATGAAATTTTACGGGACTGGGGCGAAAGCATATTACGTACAATCGTTGAAAAATGAAGTGAAGAAAGCAAAGGGTATAAAAAAATCTGTGATCGAGAAACAAATTCATTCGGAGGACTATAGAAAAATCGTTGAGAGGGGTGGCCTCATTTTTAGAAAAATGAATACTTTTGTTAGTGAACTGCATGATATTTATACCATATTGAGAAACAAAATTGCCCTATCTTCACACGATGATAAGAGATTTGTAATACCTAATACAACTAAGACTCTGCCGTGGGGTCATAAGGAAATTATTCAGCATAAGGTAGAACACGAATTACATAACAATCATTATGGAAATGGAAATCTCGATGATTTGATAAAAGGTCTTGAGGGAGAAATGTAGAATATTCCTTCTGTACATAGTTGTATATTGTTATTATGCATCATAAAATACATATGAAATAAAATATTTCGTCACTATAGTGTATCTTGATTTTCCCTCGAATGTTTGTCACAAAATTCTTGAAATATGACTTTATGTGAAACTGTACCCTATGCGTCTGCTGTTGGAATGTGGATATAGAAATGGCAAAGCATTCTTTGAGAATAACATCGGAATGTTGTGTATAACAGAACGAATGGGTCTTTTGCCAGCGAGCAGGTAGAAAGATGCTCGCATCTCTCACCCAACAGACGGTTGTGAAAGCGTGTTATATAGCCGCAATGTTTGAAGTGTGAGAGAGACAACAGTAGACGTATGCGCGGTCAGCGTTCGATTGAGGAGTGGGAGAGTGAAGCTTCCTCACCACTTCAGCGAGGAACAGCGATTCAGTCTTGACTATTTCTTAGTACAAGCTACCACGCTCTCTGAGTCTTGAAGTATTTCTTTATTCAAAGTGCTACCACCAAAAAACAAAATGGCAACCTATTACGACTTGATTAGTGAGTTGGGGATTGAGTTCGAATCGGATATCGGATTCGACACGGTCCCGATACCGACAGCTATGGATACGGCTGTTTCCCCGAATCCTGCTATATCGATGCCAGATATAGCAGCTATAACTGAAGTGGAGGCGAGTCCGGAGGAGAAGGAACTTCTTGAGGCCAAGGAGTTTCTATCAACACCGACGGTGATATCGCCGATGTCAGTTACTCGAACAGCTCTCGGAGTAGGGCTGAAGAAAACAAGGAAGCCGTCTAGTAGAGGGAAGCGAGCTGATAAACAGTCGTCAGTTACGGTTGTTTCGGACGTCACTGTCCGGCGGCCATTTACTGTCACACCGATGCCTGAGCAGTCGACTGGATTCAAAAAATCCTCCGAATTGAAGAGGAAACCGAAAGGGAGAGAGCCGGCTTACACACCGTATAGTCGGCGCAAAACGGGCGTTTCTATAACGCCGTGGATGGTGCCCATCGCCTCGACATCGACTGCCGTTCCAGCACCGACCCCATCAGCTCCAATACCGGCCCGATCAGCTCCAACGCCAACGCCAACCCGAGCAGCCCCAACGCCAACCCGAGTAGCCCCAACACCTGCCCCAAGAAAATACGTCGCGCCAGATATCGACGAAGATATCCCTCTCACACAGGAGAGGAATGTCTTCGTAGCGTTTGATGATTATGATAAGGAGTTGGCAGCTGCAATTCTCCGGTTGAAAAAAGCTAAAGTGGAAGGAGGCTCTGAAGCGGGAGAAAGCATCCAAGATTCTCGAACAGGAAGAGCGGTCCAGAAAAAATAAAGAGAACGTGGAGGCATGTAAGACAGCACTCAGCGAATCGGACCAGGAGCTGAAAGAGAGCCGGTTGGAGGTGGAGAAATATAAAAAAAAATTTCAAAAATTTTCAGATAGTTGTCAGGCAAGGCTGAAGAATGTAAGTAGTGGGGACGAGTTTGAATAAATTGTATATTGAAGATTTCAACCCTCTGTGTATGATTCCCCTTCCCCACAAAAAAAAATAAAAAAAATACAAAAAAATTAAAAAAATACAAAAAATAGGCGCCAAAAATACAAGTATTTTTGGTGCCTAGAATCAACTGCGCAGACCTAAGTCAAACGGTTCTCGAGATAGACCAAAATGAGCATTCTGAGTTTGTCTTGAGGAAAACTTATGCGCAGTACATTGGGTTACCATCAGGGCTAAAATCATACGTTTGAATCCCATTAACAAGTTAATGAGATTGAAAAGTTGTGCGCAGGCGTGGGCCTTACCGTTTTCAAAATCGACCATTTCAGGGTGTTTTGGAATGCGCAGTGAAAAAAGTTATGCGCAGTATGGAAAATTGTGTACTGTTTCGAGTACCTTGAACATATTTTCCATCAAACTTGGGATAAGTTTATTCCTTCGATAGTTAGCATGTGCGCAGTACTTTATTTATGATTTTTTGGATGCGCAGTTGATTGATTAATCATCCACAAATAATTACCCATCTGAAGGATCAACAGAGCAAATATGTATTGGTTATGTATGAGGATATGGCTTATGCGCACATTCTGATATGTAACATTTTATGTGCGCTTTGTTCATGGATGTGTTATCTTCTACATTGAATAATGAAGTCATGAATTCGACATTGTTTATTATTTTTCCTTACAATGTACAATAAAATCACGTGTAGATAGAGACCTACTAATTCATTTGGGAAGTTATAAATCGCATCATGCCTTCTAATTTCGATATTCTATTAACGCATTCCATCATCTTGGCATCGTAGCTCGATATCGCTTCATCTATTCTTTTAGATGTGAGATTCACCGCCACAATTGAATCATTTAGTTCTGGTGACATCGTGAGAACCTTCTGGCAGAATTGTGGATAATCTTTGATGTGCTTCTTCATCTCTTTGAGCGCCTCTAGCATTTCAGACTTTTGTAGATTGTGGAAATCCAATGTTATAATATCCCCACCACTTTTAGGATAACTCACATTCACTAGTCGTTTACCCTGTAAATCATAATTTCCGAAACTATCAAGTTTGAATCCAATTCCTGGACGCCCATGTGAAAAACTAATCGATTTCCTCTTTTTGCGACCAAATTTATCTATAGTGCTATACATCTTACATCTACAGCTGCTCGAGGTATACTAGCTAGGTATAAATAATATATCGGACTATATCAACAATTTTATTCTTCTAATATTAACATTAAATTACAATAATCAATCGATGACAAGATCACCATCGACGATGCTGGCTCTCAATGGAGGGGCGTTATTGCATATAATGCACACTTCCACCAACTTCGTCAAATACAGGCGATCACTACAAACCACACAGCGCTGTGTCACTGGAATTCCATCGAAATTCGCCGTCTAGTGCGCATCAACGTGGGTGTACGATCCTCCCAGAGACCTGTGAGTATATAAGGTGAAGCAATTGAAGCACAATTGCTTTTCACCAGCGGTTGTTTCAACCACCACGAAGCTCATAGAGATACAGTAGAGCTGATTCGGGCGATTTCTTATGACTTCCACATTGAAGAGACGACGCATGGCTAGCAGTTCGTCTTCTACAATGGGAACGTCATCTCCCAATCCTTCATCTTCATCTTCTTCGATTTCAATCACTGCTCCTTCTTCTTCCACCCCTTCATCCTCTATGATCTGAAATAAGAAATAAGTATATGATTATATCTGATGAACAATAATTTTGGCAGACTACTTACAGCTATATTATTTAAGTCCCTTTGAGCAATTTCTCCCATATTATTGAAGATTCCTTCCATTGTGACTATTATGTTCACTCTTCTAAATTTGTGTTGTGAATGATGACACACATACAACCCTCCTCTCCTTTTATATATTTCTGGAGATGAGGAGGAGTGTGACGTTATGAGCCAAAATTTCAGTAGTTATAAATAGAGGAGGTGAGTGTGCTCCGAGTGTTAGTATCAATTCCGCATGGTTGGCGAACAGAATACATAGTCAAAGATGCCATTTCCAAAATCGTGGGATTCCAAACCGAAAGTGATGACTTTTCCAGTGAGAATTGATGACACAATCATGTGCTACAACTGCAATAGTGCATACAACACAAAAGAGATTAATCCATGTACTGGATTATGCCCGATATGTATACATGAGAATCGGCCGCCTCGAGAAATACTACGACCAACTATGAAAGATGATTGTGGGGCGAAATGTTCCAAATTTGACTTGAAGAAATTGAAAACTTCGAATTTCGGAATTTGTAGGAATGTATGCAAGAATTGTATGAAATATGATTGCCCATTGAAGCAGCGTTGTATATCGTGCAATACTTATAGAAATGATTGTTTCAATGGAATGTGTAGTTCATGCACTTCTGATTTATTTCTATGTGAGAATGTGGGACATTTCTTCTTGAACGCTCAACACCACTTCAGAACATGTTGGTGCCTGAATTTCGAAAAACAAACTCTGAGGAAGAATTCTGGAGTTGTTGTGCGGAACCCATATACGACAAGAAGTATAGTTGATCCATTCGGAGCTGGAGAACAATCCAGCGCTTCCAGTAGCGCTCATGAATAAGCTTGCTAACAAATTGTTAAAATAAATAAAACATATTAGTATAACATTTTTTATTATTCATTGAGGCAATACATTAAACAACATCTGATGCATTGATCCAGGAGTTATGTTTATTCGAGAATCCCAACCATTTGACGAATCGTCTTCCTTCTTTTCGTTTTAAAATCTTCTCAACCAAGTATATATTTGGATTTCTTGTTTTCAGTAGTTCCTTTTCATAAAAACATCCTTTGATCGGATTTTTTTCCATATCTTCGAGCAAGTAGGTTGTGGGGTCAGTTCTCTTCACTTCAGAAATTTTGAAAAGTTCTGTTGAGAAATTCGCTGCGAATTCCTTTTCAAAAACACCTTTGTACTTGCTTATTCGCACGATTTCACCTTCTCGGAATTTTGGTTTCGGAGCAGTTTTCGGATTACTATAAGCTTTCAAGAACGTTGTTGGAGAAACATCTACAGGCCTCATTCCAATTGTGCGATGTTTTTTATGATTATATCTATGGATTTGTTGGGGTAATATTTCTAACCACTTGTATTTACCTAGAGCTGTGAATTCTTTGTATATCCAATTCTTCAATGTTCTGATGACTCGCTCAACTATTGCAGCTTTTTTCGTACTATATGTGGAATAGTGATTCATTTTATATTTGATCATCAATTCATTGAACCATCGATTATAAAATTCTTTGCCAGCGTCGCTTTGGTGAGTATTGTACACCTTCCAATATTTTGCTCATTGCTTCAGTGACTTCCTTACCCGTTTTGTTTTTGATCGGTTCAGCCCACAGATATTTAGTGTAGCAATCGATCACAAACAAAATATATCTATATCCATCGTTTTCTTCAGCATATGGTTGCATTTCGGCAAGATCAATTTGCCATAAGTCAGCAAATCCTTTGATAATTGTTCTTCTTTTTCTAAAGTTACGGCGAGCAGGTGTGTGGAGTTCGTTTGCGATTTGTCTCTTCACATTATCCATTATTGTTGCTTGAATTAATCACTATTTGACCGACTCTCCATCGAAATCGAGCGCAACTGACGATCTCAACAATATTCAACATAAGATATATTCGAAATATGTTCCAGATATCTAATACACAATACGTTCTTCACGCAATTCTTCTATTATCGACATTATTTCGTTATCATGACCAGTATGTCCAGACATTCTTGAACTCCATAATAATCTCAATCGATTAATCAGTTCTCTAGGTTTATTCCAATAAACATACTCCTTTTTCAGGGTGGTGAAGTATTTCTGTGTAGGAAACTTCTGATTCACCATTCCGCCTCTCTTTCTCATTTCGTAAGGGGCACCAACTGACGGTTCGATCAATTCACGAAATTTTTTAGTATTGGCAGTATTCAACCCTTGTCTCAAATCGAAATTCTTGTATGGCGCTCGAGTCATTTCCATTATGGTTGCAAATATTTTATGGTTCTCAGATCCTATTTCTTTAGGCGGTTGCTTGAGAAATATCATATCATATAATTGCGCATTGGCTGGGAATTGTTTTATTTTTTTCCGATGTGAAATGCAATGTGTCCGCTTGGAAAACTGACTTCGGCATTACCAACCTTCAGTTGTTTTGTAGAGGAATCTTCATATACTCCATAAACAGTATCATAACGCAAGTTTCCAGTTTTCATTTTATGTATGTGTCTATTCGCAATTTCATCCCGCTCCACTTCTATGCGTGTGATTGTATCATCTGATGAAGACATCGTTGACGAAGGGGGTGTATCCATGGGATATAATTCAGAAGGGTTGGATGCAGCATTACTCTCCCATTTAGGTGAAAAAAATTCGTTATTTCTGCTACTATCATTCTTCGGCGTACTTGCTGATAAAGGGGTGATGGGTGTGGTATCCAAAGTTGGTGCTTTCATATTCATTGAAGCGTGTGAAGTTTCAATCTTTGGGTTCGCCACCATTGCATCGGATATTACCTTCAGGGGTTTCGTTATAGGTTCATATATCTTCTCAAGAGAAACTTGATTCTCGTTACGAACGCTCTTGATCGCATTGAACTTTTGTCTCACTGCATCTGTTGCTTCAATCAGTTGGCGTTTCAAATTAATATCCTTCTCCATATTCTCATCCATTTTAATCTTTTCAGAAACCCCTATTAGCTTCTGATTATTCAGTTTATGTAGTCACCACAACGTCCAAGGGTCAATTGATTATCTGCATGAGGGTCTCGTGGATATATGAAACTATCGAATCCTTTTCTATAACGACCATTGCATATCTCGCTGTCTTTGTCAACCGTCAGGAAACCATGATTATCTCTCCAACATTCTCCACACATATCTTGAAATTCTTTAAATGTAACATCAGGTGATACGTGATCGGAAAAAATGTGCTTATGGCGACCCATACTGAAATACGATCTGATCAAATCTTGATTTTCAGTGATAACATCATCAAAAATGAATATGGAATCTGGCTTAGCTTCCGACGGATCCATAACCTCTGCATTATTACTGAAAGTATGAAATCCCAGCTCCTTTATTGGTTGTAATACATCCTGAAGATACACATACTTTGGTTGATTCAACGACTTGGAGTATAAATATACATTCGCAAAGCGAAGCTCATATGGGTGAGTCAGCAATGATATCATCACATTTGTTTTACCACAATTTGAAGGACCGACAATAAGACCCCGAATAGAGGAAGGTAATAAATGCCCATGGCGTGGAGTATTTTCTTTCCCATTTCCATACCCAATTTTGCGATCCCAATTGTCCACAACGAAGTTTTCTTTTTGTTTCACTATGTGCATGGTTCGAGCTTCTAATGATATATAAAGATGAATAAGTGAAAACAACTCATTTATATTATGAAAGTCGAGCGATGCAGACGTAAAACCACATCTAAAACTAGTAAAAGCGGTAGAGGTTTAGTTAATACTCTCATCAATAAACTCCCATTTGAGTTACATTTACCTGGAGGTTATCAGTATTGCGGTCCTGGAACCAAATTACAGAAGCGGTTAGCAAGAGGTGATCCAGGAATCAATCAATTGGATATTGCATGTAAAAAGCACGACATTGCTTACTCTCAGAATAGCAGTAACTTAACGAATAGACATAAAGCAGATGAGCAACTAGAGCTTGCTGCGTGGGAAAGAGTGAAATCAAAAGAAGCAAGCATTGGAGAAAAAGCTGCAGCTTGGTTGGTGACTTATATAATGAAAGGAAAGAGACGATTTGGTATGGGCTGTCGTAGAGTTAGTAGATCTAAGAATAGAGTTGGGAAGACTAAAAAAATTGCTTTCGGTTCGGGAATAGTTAAGAAAGTCAGAGGAGCTTTGCGTCTGGCAGGTGGGGATCAGAAGCTCGATAAAAATATGAAGAAAGTGTCGAGTATCGCTCTAACAGCTGCAAAAAAATATCTGAGAGTTGCTGGTGGTAAGAAGAATATTCGAACACCTCGCATAATTCCAATCCCCAAAATTGGAGGAATTTTACCCCTCATACCGATATTTGCAGGATTATCTGCTTTGGGAAGTATCGCAGGAGCAGCTGCAGATATAGCGAAAGCTGTTCAGACTGCTAAATCGAGTAGGGAACAACTTATTGAAGCAAATCGCCACAATAGGAATATGGAAGCTATTGCAATTCGTAAAAATGGAAAAGGGGTTTATTTGAAGCCCTATAGAAAAGGAATGGGCATCTTTTTAAGACCGAATGATTCAAAAAACTAATAGACACCCTACCCCGAAGACCTTTGAGCAATATTGATATTGAGAATTTTGCACAACAGACAAATTTGGCATATTTTCGAGGCGTATTCATGCGCGATAACCTACCCAGTACTGGGCCACATCTCAACGAGTCTGCCATCATCAATCTAGATACAATAAGCGGTCCCGGTACTCACTGGGTTGCATATAAAAAACGTGGTAGGGTGATTAAATACTTCGATAGCTATGGAGACTTACCACCTCCTGAAGAATTAATTCGCTACTTTCATAGCGGCCCAACGACAACCAAGCTATTGTATAATTACGAACGTCAACAAAAATATAACACATTCTGGTGTGGGCATTTGTGCTTGAAGTTTCTCTCCAGCAGATAGACATAATATCTCACACATTATGGATCGTGACAGCATCAAAAAAATGAGTCATTCACTGAAAGCTTACTCTAAATTGGGGACTTTGTTGAAAATGTCCAAAGAAGAGCTTGCAGATATGCCAAAGGAAGTGATGATCGCATGCGCCCCACATGAGATTGTAATGGTGTGGGATGAGCTGCCCGAATATCTACAAAATGATTTGGACATTTTGAAATATCAATATTGTGATAAGCATTATGATGGAAACACTGAAGGAGCTAGTTATGATATAAACGACGGTCCCACACCTAGAAAAATATTCTGCTGCTACTGTAACATGGGCGATGTCAACGTTGGTGCGAATAATGAGATTGATTACAAACCTACCATAACCGGGAAGAAGCGGTGCATTTCTTCATGCTGCAAACAGCAATAAATGGTGTGAAGATATAATATTGTGATCAGTTTGATAGTTGCAGTCATGTCGCGAACATTCACACTAACTGGACAAACGAGCGTCTTGAGCGCAAATTTTTACCCGCCAATCGAACTCGATGTACACAATAGTTATGGATTAGGCTTACATG
This sequence comes from Chrysomela aeneicollis, assembly GCA_029955515.1. Lineage (NCBI taxonomy): Eukaryota > Metazoa > Arthropoda > Insecta > Coleoptera > Chrysomelidae > Chrysomela > Chrysomela aeneicollis. Next base: position 6,538,635 of record JARUHQ010000005.1, on the reverse strand, counting down.
GATTTTACTCTTACAATTCTATCCTCAATGTGGATGAGAAGAATAATGTAATCGGCTATAAAACGATGGATAATGCTTCAACAATTCCTGTGAAAATTCCACCTGGCGTATATGAGATAGATGAGATTAATAAAACGACACAAATGAATAAAGCAACTGATGATATGAATGATGTATTTTTATTGCAAGCCAACAATAATACTCTGAAATGTGTGATCCATTCCACATTTGAGATTGATTTATCACACGAGAATTCCATTGCTCCACTTCTAGGATTTGAAGCACATCGATTGGACCCAAATATACGACATGAATCCGCATTACCTGTGGATATAATGAGAGTAAGAATCATACGTATCGATTGCAATATAATATCTGGAGCATATTTCAATGGTGGGGAGGCGCATACCCTATTCGAATTCGACATAGATGTAGAACCAGGATACAAATTATCTAAGGAGCCTCGAAATATTATTTACATGCCGGTCAGACCAGAGGGGCGTCAGTTCATCGACAACATTACTCTGAGTATTTTGGATGATAACGGAGCTTTGATTGATTTTCGAGAAGAAAAAATCATAGTGAAACTAGAACTGTAGAAATTATCTTAAACAATCAAGATGGGATTCTCGTTCAAACGACCCCAGAAAATTTCGAGAGATCCCCGAACGCATATAAAAAAGAGTGCGCGCAATTACAAGCTCACTTCACATTATTGTTCCGAACAGTCAAGATATAAGCTATCAGCCGAGGATAAAAATTTTCTTGAGTCGATCGTTGGATTGAAATTGCGAAAAAACCCTGAAAAATATGGTGGCACAAACCTCAAGTGATAAATTGGATGTTTTCGATGAACCAACTATGGATCATTCATTAATAAGCCTTCACGAACATACCTACAAACCGTATGGCTCACCATATTATAAGAATTCAGATGAGATCAGAATTCCTATCAATTTTCAAGACCTGATATTGGATATAGCAGAAAGTTATATATACATCGAAGGTAAATTTACCCCTACAGACCCGAACAAAGTTTGCTATTTATCAAATAATGCACTAGCATTTCTCTTCGATGAAATTCGTTACGAAATGGGAGGTGAGCAAGTAGTTGTAATTCGAAAGCCTGGAATAACTACCGCTATGAAAACTATGGTATCTTATGGACAAACGCACAACAAGTCATTGCAAACTGTGGGATGGGGTCTCAACCAAGAGAAACAGGATATTTTGGATATCACTAGTCATATTTTCAGTGGAAAATTACCCCTCAAATACTTGATGGGTTTTGCTGAGGATTACACCAAGGGAATTCTGAATGTTAAACAAGAGCTCATACTCATCATTGCTCGATCATTCAAAAACTCATACATTGGCGAGGTTGATGCTGACTCGAAAATAAATAAGATCGAATGGAAAATTAAGCACATCATGCCAGAGGATAGACAAAAGCTCAAATTACTCAGTCGAATCAATAAGAGTAATGCAAACGCTAAAGTTAAGATGGCTTATAGAATGTGGGATCTTTATGAACTACCTTCATTACGAGAAACTGCGTCAGATATTTGGGCTATAAAGACAACAAATAGTCTTGAACGCCCCCGCTATATTATTATTGGATTTCAACACACAAATAATTTCAACGACAGATCTGCCGATTCGACACAATTCAAACATGCCGACATCAATAATATTCGACTATATCTCAACTCAGAAGTGTATCCATATGAAAGGTGGAATCTCGATTTCGATAAGAAGCTATATTCACCAGCATACTATGCTTATGAACAATTCCAACGGAACTATTATGATAAAGATATGAGTGAACCAATGATGGCATTTGGGGAATTCCGCGACAATCCTTTATTTATAATCGACTGCTGCCACCAACCTGATGCTATGAAGGCTTCTACAGTAGATATCAAAGTTGAATTTGAAACTCGCAAGACTAAGTTTCCAGGAAATACTAGAGTATACGCTTTGATTATTCACGATGCGTGTCTGACCTATAGCGCGCTAGATGGCACTGTTCAAATTGGATCTATATAGTGAATATCAAACAAAAACTATATGGAATTATTTTATAAAGAGTAATCAAACTAATTATTCATTATTGTTATTCACCTAGATCTATGTTCAAACATATATGTTTTAATATTGAAATAAAACAGTTGAAATCAGTTGAATTTTTTTATTCACGATATTCATATTGTTCAACACAGTTTATTGATTAGATTCTTCATCATCATTCAAGTGATATGCTTCACAGATTTCCTTTGGTAAGTAGGGTACCAACTGGAATAGGAAATCATGTAAGTCAATATCGACTAGTTGCTCGCAAAATTGTACCAAATTCAAACTTCCATATATGAATTTATTACATATACCGGAACCCTCTTCATACTTTTCATGAAGCTGTATGCATTTTCGAACCGCATCATTGTCGAAACAAATATTCATATCATAATTGGTGGAATGTAAAGCATCAAAACTCAGATCGTTGAACTCGCATCGCAATCGCTCGATTGCTGTTTTCAAGTCCTGTGCTTCTGGCCATTCTTGTTGCGAGTATTGCATCCTCATGTTGGTGTAGATCTGGATACTGCTGGAAGGAAAAATATTGTTAGATATAATGATTGAATCAAGAATATTCATACTCACACAAATAATTAAAGTAGATAATCGAATTCAATCAAAGATCGAGTTTTTGCTCCATCATAAGAAGGCGCGCTCTCTCCTAAATATCTCAAAGTGAAATGGCTATTTGGAGAATTCAGTTCACTTATAATTTCATCAGTCAATCGATCAGCCACCCGTTTAGGCAGCCATGATTTGAATTTAACATCCTCATCAGATAATAAAACTACAATGGATCTCCCATATCTCGTAGATAATGCAGTAATCTTTTCAATGCTATATGCTTTGTTCACAGTCAATGACGATAATCGCATTGTTTGAAATTCTTGTGGAGATTGATTCATCATACTATTGATTTCATCCAGATCTAATTTGCCAATAGACATTTTGAGTATAATAAAGTTGGATAATGAATTGATAAATTATTTTACCTTTTCCGATTATGAAGAATTTGTTTATGTTGGCTTCTGATATCGGAGTGAGACGTCAACGCTACGAAATGTGGAGAAATATAATTCCAAGCAAAAGTAGCACGAGCTTTATATATTAATTCAGAAGAAGAGGGGGTTAGAGATACCCTCGCGCTCTACCATGCGCAAACGCGCTGATAATCAACACCCCCTCTCTGAAGCATATCTGAGAAACCTCAGTACCTTACCAGTTGGGCACACCGACTCGAGCAGAATAGATGTATGTAAGTAAATCAGATGATATGATATCTCCAATTTCATTCCAAAAAATAACATACGCATGGATATTCCCACATATATAATTGCGTGAAGAAATGGTGAAAAGTCTTTCTACAAGCCATCATTCACTAGGTGATTACTGTTGAGATAATCCCTTGGTCGGTACTGGATCCTCCCAATTACTGCAAAATGAGTAATTACAATTATTGCGCAATTGAAAAGCAAGTACCCGTAATTGGGAGGATCCAATACCGGCCAATATACACTACTATGGTTCTATAACAATTCAATGACTACTGCTCGACTCAGGAGTTGAAATTGCTATGGTTAAAATTGCTACCTCCTCCGCTTTTCAATGCTCTTTCCGCCTAAGATGGCCGCCGTGACAGCTGCCCTGCCAATTGTCACCTGTCACGTCAGTTATCACCAATCATGCCAACTGTCAATTAGGAAGTGTTCTGTACCCGTAGTTGGTTGTATTTGGGATGTGTGACTTTTGACAGAAGTGAAGCGCCATCTACCGCACCAACTATAATTTACTAACTGCCATCTCCCATACCGGATGTCACCGGTCATACCAACTGTCGCGTCAGACATTCTCTACTATATATATTTATACTCAAGAAATACATAGATCTAAATACCGAAATGAGAAATAAGGCAACTAGTAAATTTGAGAATAGACATTATAAGGGTATGGTAAATTCGGTGTATGGTAAAACGATGGAAAATGTAGATAAGAGGTGTGATATAAAACTTTTGACTCATTGGGAAAATATTCGCAGAACCTTAGGTGCCAGCGCTTATATAGCGCGACCAAATTTCAAAACTGTTTCGAGATTCAACGAAAATTTCGTAGCAATTCATATGGGTAAAGTAAAAATCAATTATGACAAACCGATGTATTTGGGATTCTGCATTTTGGAATTATCCAAAACTGTGATATACGATTTCTTCTATGGTTGTATAAAGAAGGAGTTCGGGCGAAATGCGTCCTTATTATACACAGATACCGATTCTCTCATTCTCAAAGTAGAAACAGAAAATTTTTATGATTTCATGAAAAATAATCCAGATAGTTTCGATACTTCCAATTACAAGGAGGGTAATTGTCTTGGAATATCCATAGGAAAGTCAGTTCTTGGAAGAATGAAAGATGAATTTCCTAGCGATCCTATTATGAAATTTTACGGGACTGGGGCGAAAGCATATTACGTACAATCGTTGAAAAATGAAGTGAAGAAAGCAAAGGGTATAAAAAAATCTGTGATCGAGAAACAAATTCATTCGGAGGACTATAGAAAAATCGTTGAGAGGGGTGGCCTCATTTTTAGAAAAATGAATACTTTTGTTAGTGAACTGCATGATATTTATACCATATTGAGAAACAAAATTGCCCTATCTTCACACGATGATAAGAGATTTGTAATACCTAATACAACTAAGACTCTGCCGTGGGGTCATAAGGAAATTATTCAGCATAAGGTAGAACACGAATTACATAACAATCATTATGGAAATGGAAATCTCGATGATTTGATAAAAGGTCTTGAGGGAGAAATGTAGAATATTCCTTCTGTACATAGTTGTATATTGTTATTATGCATCATAAAATACATATGAAATAAAATATTTCGTCACTATAGTGTATCTTGATTTTCCCTCGAATGTTTGTCACAAAATTCTTGAAATATGACTTTATGTGAAACTGTACCCTATGCGTCTGCTGTTGGAATGTGGATATAGAAATGGCAAAGCATTCTTTGAGAATAACATCGGAATGTTGTGTATAACAGAACGAATGGGTCTTTTGCCAGCGAGCAGGTAGAAAGATGCTCGCATCTCTCACCCAACAGACGGTTGTGAAAGCGTGTTATATAGCCGCAATGTTTGAAGTGTGAGAGAGACAACAGTAGACGTATGCGCGGTCAGCGTTCGATTGAGGAGTGGGAGAGTGAAGCTTCCTCACCACTTCAGCGAGGAACAGCGATTCAGTCTTGACTATTTCTTAGTACAAGCTACCACGCTCTCTGAGTCTTGAAGTATTTCTTTATTCAAAGTGCTACCACCAAAAAACAAAATGGCAACCTATTACGACTTGATTAGTGAGTTGGGGATTGAGTTCGAATCGGATATCGGATTCGACACGGTCCCGATACCGACAGCTATGGATACGGCTGTTTCCCCGAATCCTGCTATATCGATGCCAGATATAGCAGCTATAACTGAAGTGGAGGCGAGTCCGGAGGAGAAGGAACTTCTTGAGGCCAAGGAGTTTCTATCAACACCGACGGTGATATCGCCGATGTCAGTTACTCGAACAGCTCTCGGAGTAGGGCTGAAGAAAACAAGGAAGCCGTCTAGTAGAGGGAAGCGAGCTGATAAACAGTCGTCAGTTACGGTTGTTTCGGACGTCACTGTCCGGCGGCCATTTACTGTCACACCGATGCCTGAGCAGTCGACTGGATTCAAAAAATCCTCCGAATTGAAGAGGAAACCGAAAGGGAGAGAGCCGGCTTACACACCGTATAGTCGGCGCAAAACGGGCGTTTCTATAACGCCGTGGATGGTGCCCATCGCCTCGACATCGACTGCCGTTCCAGCACCGACCCCATCAGCTCCAATACCGGCCCGATCAGCTCCAACGCCAACGCCAACCCGAGCAGCCCCAACGCCAACCCGAGTAGCCCCAACACCTGCCCCAAGAAAATACGTCGCGCCAGATATCGACGAAGATATCCCTCTCACACAGGAGAGGAATGTCTTCGTAGCGTTTGATGATTATGATAAGGAGTTGGCAGCTGCAATTCTCCGGTTGAAAAAAGCTAAAGTGGAAGGAGGCTCTGAAGCGGGAGAAAGCATCCAAGATTCTCGAACAGGAAGAGCGGTCCAGAAAAAATAAAGAGAACGTGGAGGCATGTAAGACAGCACTCAGCGAATCGGACCAGGAGCTGAAAGAGAGCCGGTTGGAGGTGGAGAAATATAAAAAAAAATTTCAAAAATTTTCAGATAGTTGTCAGGCAAGGCTGAAGAATGTAAGTAGTGGGGACGAGTTTGAATAAATTGTATATTGAAGATTTCAACCCTCTGTGTATGATTCCCCTTCCCCACAAAAAAAAATAAAAAAAATACAAAAAAATTAAAAAAATACAAAAAATAGGCGCCAAAAATACAAGTATTTTTGGTGCCTAGAATCAACTGCGCAGACCTAAGTCAAACGGTTCTCGAGATAGACCAAAATGAGCATTCTGAGTTTGTCTTGAGGAAAACTTATGCGCAGTACATTGGGTTACCATCAGGGCTAAAATCATACGTTTGAATCCCATTAACAAGTTAATGAGATTGAAAAGTTGTGCGCAGGCGTGGGCCTTACCGTTTTCAAAATCGACCATTTCAGGGTGTTTTGGAATGCGCAGTGAAAAAAGTTATGCGCAGTATGGAAAATTGTGTACTGTTTCGAGTACCTTGAACATATTTTCCATCAAACTTGGGATAAGTTTATTCCTTCGATAGTTAGCATGTGCGCAGTACTTTATTTATGATTTTTTGGATGCGCAGTTGATTGATTAATCATCCACAAATAATTACCCATCTGAAGGATCAACAGAGCAAATATGTATTGGTTATGTATGAGGATATGGCTTATGCGCACATTCTGATAAGTAACATTTTATGTGCGCTTTGTTCATGGATGTGTTATCTTCTACATTGAATAATGAAGTCATGAATTCGACATTGTTTATTATTTTTCCTTACAATGTACAATAAAATCACGTGTAGATAGAGACCTACTAATTCATTTGGGAAGTTATAAATCGCATCATGCCTTCTAATTTCGATATTCTATTAACGCATTCCATCATCTTGGCATCGTAGCTCGATATCGCTTCATCTATTCTTTTAGATGTGAGATTCACCGCCACAATTGAATCATTTAGTTCTGGTGACATCGTGAGAACCTTCTGGCAGAATTGTGGATAATCTTTGATGTGCTTCTTCATCTCTTTGAGCGCCTCTAGCATTTCAGACTTTTGTAGATTGTGGAAATCCAATGTTATAATATCCCCACCACTTTTAGGATAACTCACATTCACTAGTCGTTTACCCTGTAAATCATAATTTCCGAAACTATCAAGTTTGAATCCAATTCCTGGACGCCCATGTGAAAAACTAATCGATTTCCTCTTTTTGCGACCAAATTTATCTATAGTGCTATACATCTTACATCTACAGCTGCTCGAGGTATACTAGCTAGGTATAAATAATATATCGGACTATATCAACAATTTTATTCTTCTAATATTAACATTAAATTACAATAATCAATCGATGACAAGATCACCATCGACGATGCTGGCTCTCAATGGAGGGGCGTTATTGCATATAATGCACACTTCCACCAACTTCGTCAAATACAGGCGATCACTACAAACCACACAGCGCTGTGTCACTGGAATTCCATCGAAATTCGCCGTCTAGTGCGCATCAACGTGGGTGTACGATCCTCCCAGAGACCTGTGAGTATATAAGGTGAAGCAATTGAAGCACAATTGCTTTTCACCAGCGGTTGTTTCAACCACCACGAAGCTCATAGAGATACAGTAGAGCTGATTCGGGCGATTTCTTATGACTTCCACATTGAAGAGACGACGCATGGCTAGCAGTTCGTCTTCTACAATGGGAACGTCATCTCCCAATCCTTCATCTTCATCTTCTTCGATTTCAATCACTGCTCCTTCTTCTTCCACCCCTTCATCCTCTATGATCTGAAATAAGAAATAAGTATATGATTATATCTGATGAACAATAATTTTGGCAGACTACTTACAGCTATATTATTTAAGTCCCTTTGAGCAATTTCTCCCATATTATTGAAGATTCCTTCCATTGTGACTATTATGTTCACTCTTCTAAATTTGTGTTGTGAATGATGACACACATACAACCCTCCTCTCCTTTTATATATTTCTGGAGATGAGGAGGAGTGTGACGTTATGAGCCAAAATTTCAGTAGTTATAAATAGAGGAGGTGAGTGTGCTCCGAGTGTTAGTATCAATTCCGCATGGTTGGCGAACAGAATACATAGTCAAAGATGCCATTTCCAAAATCGTGGGATTCCAAACCGAAAGTGATGACTTTTCCAGTGAGAATTGATGACACAATCATGTGCTACAACTGCAATAGTGCATACAACACAAAAGAGATTAATCCATGTACTGGATTATGCCCGATATGTATACATGAGAATCGGCCGCCTCGAGAAATACTACGACCAACTATGAAAGATGATTGTGGGGCGAAATGTTCCAAATTTGACTTGAAGAAATTGAAAACTTCGAATTTCGGAATTTGTAGGAATGTATGCAAGAATTGTATGAAATATGATTGCCCATTGAAGCAGCGTTGTATATCGTGCAATACTTATAGAAATGATTGTTTCAATGGAATGTGTATTTCATGCACTTCTGATTTATTTCTATGTGAGAATGTGGGACATTTCTTCTTGAACGCTCAACACCACTTCAGAACATGTTGGTGCCTGAATTTCGAAAAACAAACTCTGAGGAAGAATTCTGGAGTTGTTGTGCGGAACCCATATACGACAAGAAGTATAGTTGATCCATTCGGAGCTGGAGAACAATCCAGCGCTTCCAGTAGCGCTCATGAATAAGCTTGCTAACAAATTGTTAAAATAAATAAAACATATTAGTATAACATTTTTTATTATTCATTGAGGCAATACATTAAACAACATCTGATGCATTGATCCAGGAGTTATGTTTATTCGAGAATCCCAACCATTTGACGAATCGTCTTCCTTCTTTTCGTTTTAAAATCTTCTCAACCAAGTATATATTTGGATTTCTTGTTTTCAGTAGTTCCTTTTCATAAAAACATCCTTTGATCGGATTTTTTTCCATATCTTCGAGCAAGTAGGTTGTGGGGTCAGTTCTCTTCACTTCAGAAATTTTGAAAAGTTCTGTTGAGAAATTCGCTGCGAATTCCTTTTCAAAAACACCTTTGTACTTGCTTATTCGCACGATTTCACCTTCTCGGAATTTTGGTTTCGGAGCAGTTTTCGGATTACTATAAGCTTTCAAGAACGTTGTTGGAGAAACATCTACAGGCCTCATTCCAATTGTGCGATGTTTTTTATGATTATATCTATGGATTTGTTGGGGTAATATTTCTAACCACTTGTATTTACCTAGAGCTGTGAATTCTTTGTATATCCAATTCTTCAATGTTCTGATGACTCGCTCAACTATTGCAGCTTTTTTCGTACTATATGTGGAATAGTGATTCATTTTATATTTGATCATCAATTCATTGAACCATCGATTATAAAATTCTTTGCCAGCGTCGCTTTGGTGAGTATTGTACACCTTCCAATATTTTGCTCATTGCTTCAGTGACTTCCTTACCCGTTTTGTTTTTGATCGGTTCAGCCCACAGATATTTAGTGTAGCAATCGATCACAAACAAAATATATCTATATCCATCGTTTTCTTCAGCATATGGTTGCATTTCGGCAAGATCAATTTGCCATAAGTCAGCAAATCCTTTGATAATTGTTCTTCTTTTTCTAAAGTTACGGCGAGCAGGTGTGTGGAGTTCGTTTGCGATTTGTCTCTTCACATTATCCATTATTGTTGCTTGAATTAATCACTATTTGACCGACTCTCCATCGAAATCGAGCGCAACTGACGATCTCAACAATATTCAACATAAGATATATTCGAAATATGTTCCAGATATCTAATACACAATACGTTCTTCACGCAATTCTTCTATTATCGACATTATTTCGTTATCATGACCAGTATGTCCAGACATTCTTGAACTCCATAATAATCTCAATCGATTAATCAGTTCTCTAGGTTTATTCCAATAAACATACTCCTTTTTCAGGGTGGTGAAGTATTTCTGTGTAGGAAACTTCTGATTCACCATTCCGCCTCTCTTTCTCATTTCGTAAGGGGCACCAACTGACGGTTCGATCAATTCACGAAATTTTTTAGTATTGGCAGTATTCAACCCTTGTCTCAAATCGAAATTCTTGTATGGCGCTCGAGTCATTTCCATTATGGTTGCAAATATTTTATGGTTCTCAGATCCTATTTCTTTAGGCGGTTGCTTGAGAAATATCATATCATATAATTGCGCATTGGCTGGGAATTGTTTTATTTTTTTCCGATGTGAAATGCAATGTGTCCGCTTGGAAAACTGACTTCGGCATTACCAACCTTCAGTTGTTTTGTAGAGGAATCTTCATATACTCCATAAACAGTATCATAACGCAAGTTTCCAGTTTTCATTTTATGTATGTGTCTATTCGCAATTTCATCCCGCTCCACTTCTATGCGTGTGATTGTATCATCTGATGAAGACATCGTTGACGAAGGGGGTGTATCCATGGGATATAATTCAGAAGGGTTGGATGCAGCATTACTCTCCCATTTAGGTGAAAAAAATTCGTTATTTCTGCTACTATCATTCTTCGGCGTACTTGCTGATAAAGGGGTGATGGGTGTGGTATCCAAAGTTGGTGCTTTCATATTCATTGAAGCGTGTGAAGTTTCAATCTTTGGGTTCGCCACCATTGCATCGGATATTACCTTCAGGGGTTTCGTTATAGGTTCATATATCTTCTCAAGAGAAACTTGATTCTCGTTACGAACGCTCTTGATCGCATTGAACTTTTGTCTCACTGCATCTGTTGCTTCAATCAGTTGGCGTTTCAAATTAATATCCTTCTCCATATTCTCATCCATTTTAATCTTTTCAGAAACCCCTATTAGCTTCTGATTATTCAGTTTATGTAGTCACCACAACGTCCAAGGGTCAATTGATTATCTGCATGAGGGTCTCGTGGATATATGAAACTATCGAATCCTTTTCTATAACGACCATTGCATATCTCGCTGTCTTTGTCAACCGTCAGGAAACCATGATTATCTCTCCAACATTCTCCACACATATCTTGAAATTCTTTAAATGTAACATCAGGTGATACGTGATCGGAAAAAATGTGCTTATGGCGACCCATACTGAAATACGATCTGATCAAATCTTGATTTTCAGTGATAACATCATCAAAAATGAATATGGAATCTGGCTTAGCTTCCGACGGATCCATAACCTCTGCATTATTACTGAAAGTGGTTGTAATACATCCTGAAGATACACATACTTTGGTTGATTCAACGACTTGGAGTATAAATATACATTCGCAAAGCGAAGCTCATATGGGTGAGTCAGCAATGATATCATCACATTTGTTTTACCACAATTTGAAGGACCGACAATAAGACCCCGAATAGAGGAAGGTAATAAATGCCCATGGCGTGGAGTATTTTCTTTCCCATTTCCATACCCAATTTTGCGATCCCAATTGTCCACAACGAAGTTTTCTTTTTGTTTCACTATGTGCATGGTTCGAGCTTCTAATGATATATAAAGATGAATAAGTGAAAACAACTCATTTATATTATGAAAGTCGAGCGATGCAGACGTAAAACCACATCTAAAACTAGTAAAAGCGGTAGAGGTTTAGTTAATACTCTCATCAATAAACTCCCATTTGAGTTACATTTACCTGGAGGTTATCAGTATTGCGGTCCTGGAACCAAATTACAGAAGCGGTTAGCAAGAGGTGATCCAGGAATCAATCAATTGGATATTGCATGTAAAAAGCACGACATTGCTTACTCTCAGAATAGCAGTAACTTAACGAATAGACATAAAGCAGATGAGCAACTAGAGCTTGCTGCGTGGGAAAGAGTGAAATCAAAAGAAGCAAGCATTGGAGAAAAAGCTGCAGCTTGGTTGGTGACTTATATAATGAAAGGAAAGAGACGATTTGGTATGGGCTGTCGTAGAGTTAGTAGATCTAAGAATAGAGTTGGGAAGACTAAAAAAATTGCTTTCGGTTCGGGAATAGTTAAGAAAGTCAGAGGAGCTTTGCGTCTGGCAGGTGGGGATCAGAAGCTCGATAAAAATATGAAGAAAGTGTCGAGTATCGCTCTAACAGCTGCAAAAAAATATCTGAGAGTTGCTGGTGGTAAGAAGAATATTCGAACACCTCGCATAATTCCAATCCCCAAAATTGGAGGAATTTTACCCCTCATACCGATATTTGCAGGATTATCTGCTTTGGGAAGTATCGCAGGAGCAGCTGCAGATATAGCGAAAGCTGTTCAGACTGCTAAATCGAGTAGGGAACAACTTATTGAAGCAAATCGCCACAATAGGAATATGGAAGCTATTGCAATTCGTAAAAATGGAAAAGGGGTTTATTTGAAGCCCTATAGAAAAGGAATGGGCATCTTTTTAAGACCGAATGATTCAAAAAACTAATAGACACCCTACCCCGAAGACCTTTGAGCAATATTGATATTGAGAATTTTGCACAACAGACAAATTTGGCATATTTTCGAGGCGTATTCATGCGCGATAACCTACCCAGTACTGGGCCACATCTCAACGAGTCTGCCATCATCAATCTAGATACAATAAGCGGTCCCGGTACTCACTGGGTTGCATATAAAAAACGTGGTAGGGTGATTAAATACTTCGATAGCTATGGAGACTTACCACCTCCTGAAGAATTAATTCGCTACTTTCATAGCGGCCCAACGACAACCAAGCTATTGTATAATTACGAACGTCAACAAAAATATAACACATTCTGGTGTGGGCATTTGTGCTTGAAGTTTCTCTCCAGCAGATAGACATAATATCTCACACATTATGGATCGTGACAGCATCAAAAAAATGAGTCATTCACTGAAAGCTTACTCTAAATTGGGGACTTTGTTGAAAATGTCCAAAGAAGAGCTTGCAGATATGCCAAAGGAAGTGATGATCGCATGCGCCCCACATGAGATTGTAATGGTGTGGGATGAGCTGCCCGAATATCTACAAAATGATTTGGACATTTTGAAATATCAATATTGTGATAAGCATTATGATGGAAACACTGAAGGAGCTAGTTATGATATAAACGACGGTCCCACACCTAGAAAAATATTCTGCTGCTACTGTAACATGGGCGATGTCAACGTTGGTGCGAATAATGAGATTGATTACAAACCTACCATAACCGGGAAGAAGCGGTGCATTTCTTCATGCTGCAAACAGCAATAAATGGTGTGAAGATATAATATTGTGATCAGTTTGATAGTTGCAGTCATGTCGCGAACATTCACACTAACTGGACAAACGAGCGTCTTGAGCGCAAATTTTTACCCGCCAATCGAACTCGATGTACACAATAGTTATGGATTAGGCTTACATGGATTTTACTCTTACAATTCTATCCTCAATGTGGATGAGAAGAATAATGTAATCGGCTATAAAACGATGGATAATGCTTCAACAATTCCTGTGAAAATTCCACCTGGCGTATATGAGATAGATGAGATTAATAAAACGACACAAATGAATAAAGCAACTGATGATATGAATGATGTATTTTTATTGCAAGCCAACAATAATACTCTGAAATGTGTGATCCATTCCACATTTGAGATTGATTTATCACACGAGAATTCCATTGCTCCACTTCTAGGATTTGAAGCACATCGATTGGACCCAAATATACGACATGAATCCGCATTACCTGTGGATATAATGAGAGTAAGAATCATACGTATCGATTGCAATATAATATCTGGAGCATATTTCAATGGTGGGGAGGCGCATACCCTATTCGAATTCGACATAGATGTAGAACCAGGATACAAATTATCTAAGGAGCCTCGAAATATTATTTACATGCCGGTCAGACCAGAGGGGCGTCAGTTCATCGACAACATTACTCTGAGTATTTTGGATGATAACGGAGCTTTGATTGATTTTCGAGAAGAAAAAATCATAGTGAAACTAGAACTGTAGAAATTATCTTAAACAATCAAGATGGGATTCTCGTTCAAACGACCCCAGAAAATTTCGAGAGATCCCCGAACGCATATAAAAAAGAGTGCGCGCAATTACAAGCTCACTTCACATTATTGTTCCGAACAGTCAAGATATAAGCTATCAGCCGAGGATAAAAATTTTCTTGAGTCGATCGTTGGATTGAAATTGCGAAAAAACCCTGAAAAATATGGTGGCACAAACCTCAAGTGATAAATTGGATGTTTTCGATGAACCAACTATGGATCATTCATTAATAAGCCTTCACGAACATACCTACAAACCGTATGGCTCACCATATTATAAGAATTCAGATGAGATCAGAATTCCTATCAATTTTCAAGACCTGATATTGGATATAGCAGAAAGTTATATATACATCGAAGGTAAATTTACCCCTACAGACCCGAACAAAGTTTGCTATTTATCAAATAATGCACTAGCATTTCTCTTCGATGAAATTCGTTACGAAATGGGAGGTGAGCAAGTAGTTGTAATTCGAAAGCCTGGAATAACTACCGCTATGAAAACTATGGTATCTTATGGACAAACGCACAACAAGTCATTGCAAACTGTGGGATGGGGTCTCAACCAAGAGAAACAGGATATTTTGGATATCACTAGTCATATTTTCAGTGGAAAATTACCCCTCAAATACTTGATGGGTTTTGCTGAGGATTACACCAAGGGAATTCTGAATGTTAAACAAGAGCTCATACTCATCATTGCTCGATCATTCAAAAACTCATACATTGGCGAGGTTGATGCTGACTCGAAAATAAATAAGATCGAATGGAAAATTAAGCACATCATGCCAGAGGATAGACAAAAGCTCAAATTACTCAGTCGAATCAATAAGAGTAATGCAAACGCTAAAGTTAAGATGGCTTATAGAATGTGGGATCTTTATGAACTACCTTCATTACGAGAAACTGCGTCAGATATTTGGGCTATAAAGACAACAAATAGTCTTGAACGCCCCCGCTATATTATTATTGGATTTCAACACACAAATAATTTCAACGACAGATCTGCCGATTCGACACAATTCAAACATGCCGACATCAATAATATTCGACTATATCTCAACTCAGAAGTGTATCCATATGAAAGGTGGAATCTCGATTTCGATAAGAAGCTATATTCACCAGCATACTATGCTTATGAACAATTCCAACGGAACTATTATGATAAAGATATGAGTGAACCAATGATGGCATTTGGGGAATTCCGCGACAATCCTTTATTTATAATCGACTGCTGCCACCAACCTGATGCTATGAAGGCTTCTACAGTAGATATCAAAGTTGAATTTGAAACTCGCAAGACTAAGTTTCCAGGAAATACTAGAGTATACGCTTTGATTATTCACGATGCGTGTCTGACCTATAGCGCGCTAGATGGCACTGTTCAAATTGGATCTATATAGTGAATATCAAACAAAAACTATATGGAATTATTTTATAAAGAGTAATCAAACTAATTATTCATTATTGTTATTCACCTAGATCTATGTTCAAACATATATGTTTTAATATTGAAATAAAACAGTTGAAATCAGTTGAATTTTTTTATTCACGATATTCATATTGTTCAACACAGTTTATTGATTAGATTCTTCATCATCATTCAAGTGATATGCTTCACAGATTTCCTTTGGTAAGTAGGGTACCAACTGGAATAGGAAATCATGTAAGTCAATATCGACTAGTTGCTCGCAAAATTGTACCAAATTCAAACTTCCATATATGAATTTATTACATATACCGGAACCCTCTTCATACTTTTCATGAAGCTGTATGCATTTTCGAACCGCATCATTGTCGAAACAAATATTCATATCATAATTGGTGGAATGTAAAGCATCAAAACTCAGATCGTTGAACTCGCATCGCAATCGCTCGATTGCTGTTTTCAAGTCCTGTGCTTCTGGCCATTCTTGTTGCGAGTATTGCATCCTCATGTTGGTGTAGATCTGGATACTGCTGGAAGGAAAAATATTGTTAGATATAATGATTGAATCAAGAATATTCATACTCACACAAATAATTAAAGTAGATAATCGAATTCAATCAAAGATCGAGTTTTTGCTCCATCATAAGAAGGCGCGCTCTCTCCTAAATATCTCAAAGTGAAATGGCTATTTGGAGAATTCAGTTCACTTATAATTTCATCAGTCAATCGATCAGCCACCCGTTTAGGCAGCCATGATTTGAATTTAACATCCTCATCAGATAATAAAACTACAATGGATCTCCCATATCTCGTAGATAATGCAGTAATCTTTTCAATGCTATATGCTTTGTTCACAGTCAATGACGATAATCGCATTGTTTGAAATTCTTGTGGAGATTGATTCATCATACTATTGATTTCATCCAGATCTAATTTGCCAATAGACATTTTGAGTATAATAAAGTTGGATAATGAATTGATAAATTATTTTACCTTTTCCGATTATGAAGAATTTGTTTATGTTGGCTTCTGATATCGGAGTGAGACGTCAACGCTACGAAATGTGGAGAAATATAATTCCAAGCAAAAGTAGCACGAGCTTTATATATTAATTCAGAAGAAGAGGGGGTTAGAGATACCCTCGCGCTCTACCATGCGCAAACGCGCTGATAATCAACACCCCCTCTCTGAAGCATATCTGAGAAACCTCAGTACCTTACCAGTTGGGCACACCGACTCGAGCAGAATAGATGTATGTAAGTAAATCAGATGATATGATATCTCCAATTTCATTCCAAAAAATAACATACGCATGGATATTCCCACATATATAATTGCGTGAAGAAATGGTGAAAAGTCTTTCTACAAGCCATCATTCACTAGGTGATTACTGTTGAGATAATCCCTTGGTCGGTACTGGATCCTCCCAATTACTGCAAAATGAGTAATTACAATTATTGCGCAATTGAAAAGCAAGTACCCGTAATTGGGAGGATCCAATACCGGCCAATATACACTACTATGGTTCTATAACAATTCAATGACTACTGCTCGACTCAGGAGTTGAAATTGCTATGGTTAAAATTGCTACCTCCTCCGCTTTTCAATGCTCTTTCCGCCTAAGATGGCCGCCGTGACAGCTGCCCTGCCAATTGTCACCTGTCACGTCAGTTATCACCAATCATGCCAACTGTCAATTAGGAAGTGTTCTGTACCCGTAGTTGGTTGTATTTGGGATGTGTGACTTTTGACAGAAGTGAAGCGCCATCTACCGCACCAACTATAATTTACTAACTGCCATCTCCCATACCGGATGTCACCGGTCATACCAACTGTCGCGTCAGACATTCTCTACTTCGACCATAAGGAAATTGGCGCGGAAGGTGTAAGGTAAAATAATCTCGAATGACAATATATATATATATATATATATATATATATATAAATATATATAGTAGAGAATGTCTGACGCGACAGTTGGTATGACCGGTGACATCCGGTATGGGAGATGGCAGTTAGTAAATTATAGTTGGTGCGGTAGATGGCGCTTCACTTCTGTCAAAAGTCACACATCCCAAATACAACCAACTACGGGTACAGAACACTTCCTAATTGACAGTTGGCATGATTGGTGATAACTGACGTGACAGGTGACAATTGGCAGGGCAGCTGTCACGGCGGCCATCTTAGGCGGAAAGAGCATTGAAAAGCGGAGGAGGTAGCAATTTTAACCATAGCAATTTCAACTCCTGAGTCGAGCAGTAGTCATTGAATTGTTATAGAACCATCTACAAGTGAGCATTCAATTATGTCTGGACAATATGAGAATATGTCCATGAGGCAAATGGTGGCTGCCATGCGGGAGAGGCAGCGCACCAACCCGATGGAGGTCGATGAAATGGTTCTGAGGCACTTGGAGGAGCGGCGGGCCGATGAGATACTGGAGGAGTTTTTGGACGAGCGGCGGGCCGAGATGGGGAACAACAACGAACTCGACCCTGGATCAGACTCCGATGAAACCATCATTTTAGCTCCCGTTATCACAAGAAGGGGGCTACGCAGGAAGAAGAAGTCAAGAGTGCCGCCTTACACGGCTAAAAGGTTGAAGCCGAAAGTTAAATGAATAAATATGTATCGTTTTTATATTATATATTTTAATAAATTCTTTTCATAATACAAATTGTTTGTCATGATTTGAATACACCATTAATAAGTAAGAAGTGGTCCTCGAGTGTCTACCGTTTCAATTTCTCTCGTAGATGCCTGACTGTTCTCACAAAAGAAGTGAAAATCCCATATTTATGCGAATCACAGTCGCACACACAATAACAATAATGCATACATTTCCTGCATGCAAGCCCATCTACGACATCGTTGTATTCAAATAGGTAGAAACATTTTCTGCGGCAGCAATAACGCCTTGAAGTAATCGGGCATTGATATTCCAACGCGCGAACCATGTTAGACGGAGTTTAAATGATGTCTGAGAAGTAGGGTGAATATTAGAAACCAAAGTGGTGGGCGTTAACAAGAAGCGGGCTAGTGTAATGAGGTCCGAGCGTAACGACCAATGGGAGAAGCCAAAGGGCTGGGCCTCAACAAGTGGGTGGGTCTCAAATTGGCTACGCCCCCCCCCCCCCCGAGGAAGCTCCGCCCCCAAAACTCCGCCCCCCCCAAAGCTCCGCCACCCAAAACTCCGCCCCCCCCCCTTGGAGCACCACCCATAAGATCTGTGTCAAGGTGGGATTCGATCAGCACCCCCCCATGAAATCCAAAATCCTTGCCGAGGTATCAAAAATTTGTGTCAAGGTGGAATTCGATCAGCACCCCCCCCCCCCGGGAGCACCTCAGTTTTCTCAGTTATATTATTCTCAGTTATATTATTTTTTCAACTTGTGAAAATATTACTTGTATTTAATACTGGGCGATATAATTTGGAACTCTTGTCAAATTTATCAAAATGAAATCGATAATTTAGTTTTTTTCATTTATTCATTGTACACTCTTACATAAATATATATACACCCTCGCATTTCAAATATATACAAAATAAAATCTTACGAACTAGAAATACATAAATATATACAAAATAAAAACTTATAAATAGAAAAATTAATAATCAAATATATACACTGATTCAATAGTCTCCTTCAATATCACCCCTATAATACCTAAATGTTGGAGCCGGCACCTCCAAATTCGAAGTCTCTCTTCGAGGGGTAGGCACCAACACTTGTCCAAATGTTCGGAGGGCCCCCTATAAAAGTGGCCCACCACCTCGCAAAAGAGTTTCTTGCTGAAATTGCATCCTCTGCAAATCCCTTGCCAGCAATCATTCCGATATTGCCGGCAGCTTCTACATCTATGGAAGTGCAGCCTTCTACCCATGCTGCATTCCCGGCATGTTGGGCGGCAAATTCCAAAGTTGGAATTCCTCAGCTTTTTACAACATCTATCGCATCGGGCTCCGGAACTTGGTGACTGCGTTGGTACAGGAGATGGGGGCCCGTTCTTGCCGTATTCGCCAACGAGCAACGCTGGCACATTCCCGTGCTGGGATTAAGGTCTCCTGGCACGAAGGCGTCCCCGCAATTGTGGCAGCATATCGCCCCATTCGCGATAAGCGGCCTCACTGCAATAATTGGCTTGTTATCCCAGGCACTCGGATACATATTGACTGAAGAATAATTGAGGAGTTCTTCTCAAACTAGTGGTCGACTCAGGAGTTGAAACCGCTATGACCTCCGCTTTTCAATACTCTTTCCGACTAAGATGGCCGCCGTGACAGTCGCCCCGTCAATTGTCATCGGCCAGCTATCACCCGATATCAGTAGCGTCACTTGCCATCAGTAGCGCCACTTGCCATCAGTAGCACCACCTGCTATTAAGGCTAATGACCTTGAAACAGGGGCGCCATCTATCACAATCACTATTATTTGCCATACCAAACTATCGCGAAGTGTTCCGTGCCCGTAGTTGATCGTTGAGGTGTTCCGTGTCAGCTGTCATCCGCCATCAGTAGCGCCATCGTCATCTGTCACCCGTCATCAGTCACTCCCACTCTCAGCTAGGAGGGAGGAAGGAGTACAAAAGCGAAGCGCGCACTCGAATTTATCATTCTGCTGCCTGCCTTCCTCTTCGACTAGACTTGCCTACTAGACGCCGCTAGATCAATTGTGAGTATTACCTTTTGACTGTGTATAGTGCATTTGTATATATCTCCATATTTTTGTACTTGTGATTTTGTATTATATTCTAAGTGGTGAATCTTGGACTTGTAGATTTCTCTCGTTGTGATAACATCAGATTATTTCTATTTCTTTGACTCTGAATGTTTTCTTATTGCATTGATATCGAATCATTTTCAAAGTGATAGAAGCTGGGACTTTAACATTTTTTCGTTGTGATAATATTAGATTATTTCTATTTGCCCGACTCTGAATGTTTTTCCTCACTGCTCCAATGTCGAATTATTTTTCCAAAGTGGAAAACTCTTACTCTTGTTTTTTTTTTGCATTATACTAATATTGAATCTTTTTCCAAGTGATAGAATCTTCGAGTGTTTTCATCTTCAACTCATTCTGTTCGCTGCCTTCCTGTTGGACTACTCAGACTAGACGCTCCTAGACCAACTGTGAGTATTACCTTTGAAGTGTGTATAGTGAATTTGTATACATCTTCATATTTTTGTACTCGTGATATCGAATTATATTCCAAGTGGTGAATGTAGGACTTATAAATTTTTCTCATTGTGATAACATTAGTTTATTTCTATTTCTTTGGCTCTGAATGTTTTCTCATTGCATTGATATCGAATCATTTTCAAAGTGATAGAAGCTGGGACTTTCGAACATTTTTCTCCTTGTGATAACATCAGATTATTTCTATTTCTCCAACTCTGAATGTTTTTCCTCATTGCTTCAATGTCGAATTATTTTTCCGAAGTGGAAAACTCTTACTCTTGTTTTTTTTCATTATACTAATACTGAATCTTTTTCCAAGTGATAGAATCTTCAAGTGTTTTTTTTGGACCCGGTCTAGAAGACACCGTTGCCTGCCCTCCTCTCGAGCTACCAGACCACCAGCAAATTTTTTTTTTTTGGCTATCACTTCTGAACCAATTGTAAGTATTTTCTTGTGAGTGCATATAGTGAAATATAAATTTTCGAGTTCTATAACGTACTTCGTTCTCGTTGTGATATAGTCGAGTTTTGCTAAGTGCTATAATAACCTATAACTTATAATATTTTTCTTTGCGATAATTTCATAATTTCTCTATTCAATGCAATACACGACTTAACATGTTTTCATTGTTATAGAAATACGAGATGGCCTTCAACAACTCCGCCGCCGCTCAATCTTCTGCCGCTCCCGACAATTCTGAGGAGCTCCAGCAATTAAGTATGTTATTTTCAACTCTTTTTCTTGTAACACCATCCTAATATTTTTCTCAAAATTTTTTCAGGCCTCAATTCATCATTTTTCGAGAACATCACCATGGACGCATTTGATGTTCCCGAAGATAATATTGATCTTGGAGCTCTTCTTGCTAACACGTGGGACAGCATGTGCGGCGACGATACCGTGGGTGTGGCTGGCACCCGGGGTAAGAAGAGGCCGGCGATATCGCAAGGGGCATCTTCCAAGGGGGCTAAGATGAGCTGTCGCAGGGTGAGTGAATCATCTTCATCGTCGGAGAGTGAGGAGGATATGGCGCTTTCAGACAAAGCGTCAATGTTGGTTGAAAGCCTGCCCGAAGATGACAATGCTGATGATTTCGCGCCACAAACCAAGAAAATGAAGGTTTGTGGCGCGAAATCATCGGGGTCTGTTGGGGGGAAAAGCATGTCCTCGTCAAAAAGGAAGGTTGCTAACCCCCTTCAACATATCTTTCTCGATTATAGCGAGGACGATTTTGCACCACCACCGCAACCAAAGAAAAAGATATTTGGTAGCCGTGTTGGTGGAAAGAGGGCGTTATCATCGAGGGCATCGACGTCTTCGAAAGCGTCGCCCAAGGCACCTTCGAAGAAGAGGAAGATTAGCCCGAAGGCGGTTGCGGGGCCATCTAAGGCCGGCCCTAGCAAGAAGGGCAAATCTTCCTCTTCTTCAATGATACTCCACAAGTTCCTCAATAATAGTGGCAAGGTAAACCCCTACCGCGGAGGTGATATTGCTGTGTGGTACGCGGAACGGCGTACCGCTCAACAAGAGCGAAAGCCGGCAATCAACGTCCTCAGAGTGGACGTGATCAAGCCGGCTAGTGCTCGAACCAATGCGGACGGTGATACGATCGCCGCCATTGATGAGGGAACCAGTGGAGTAGGTGTCGTGGGTGATGCACCGGAAGTGGCTGTTGCCAATAAAATTGAACATTCTGGAAGCATCAGCATCGTCACCATATCCGACGATGAAGGTGCTACTGCTGCTGAGGGTGCGCTTGTTGGCGAAAACAATGGTGGTGATGCCATCGTTCACGAGGCTGCAGTTGCCGCCACTCCGCCGCCTGATGACGAAGTCATCACCATCGTTGTTTTCGCCGACGCCGCGCCACCTCATGGAGATGCCACCCCGCGACCTCCCCAACAACCATCGCCGGCGCTGGAGGCAGAGGTTTCGGCGACGCCCCCATCATCCCCACCACCACCATCGCCATCGCCAGCAGCTGAGGCGGAGGTTGCGGCACCATCCCCGGCGGGTATTGCGTCACCCTCGCCGCTAGCGGAGGATGTGCCGCCGTCGCCGCCATCTTCACCGGCAGCTGGGGGTGCGGCTTCGCCTTCACAGGCGGAGAGTGAGGATGCCGCGCCGCCGACGCCTTCCCCGTCAAACAGCATTCCGCCGTGACCATTACTGCCTTCCACCCAATTGCGAAAATATGACGCCGAGTTGAGGCAGTGGTTGGCAGTGATGAGCAACCACAAAACGAGAACCCTTCACGACAAAGCGCAGGTTGAAGCTCAGCTGACTGAGATTGAAGCTCAGCTGGCTGAGATTTTAGCACAGAAAGCTGAACTTCAGCGAATTTCCACCATGCAGAAAGAGCGCATAGCTAAAATCGATGTGGAGGTTTCTCGTCATGGGGGACATGCCGACGCGAGTGCTGTTTTACTGGGGAAGGAAACCTAGTTGTATATAGTTTTTTTTGTAAATTTTAGTTAAGACCCTAATTGTAAATAGTTTTTGTAAATATAATTTAAGATGTAAGTATGTAAATAAATTATTGTAAATTATTGTAAATATTAGTAAATATGTGATTATAGTTGTGAATGTGTGTATATAAATATGAATAAAGATGATTGTGTATATATTTGAAAATAAAGTTTTTGTAAATATAAATAAAGGTGTATATAGTTGTGAATATATATTTATGTTTGTGTTCATCATATTATTTGCAAATTTCATAATAAAATATATTAAATTCTGATGCGACTTTTTCTTATTGGGTGAAAATTGGGTAGGAAAGAAATAGAAGATAGGAAATGTCAACAGACTCATTTATTGAAAAAAAATTAAATACTTCAAACAATTGCAGATTTATCAAGCCAAGAATTGTGCTCTTCAGAAAACCCTAGCCACTAAACAAATATCTTATTCCTCTTCGTTTTCAACACTTTCTCAACTAGATATGCATTTGGATCAGCTGTTTTCAACAATTCCAATTCATAAAAGCATCCCTTGATAGGGCGACCTTTGACATCTTTGATGTTGTATGTCGTCGGATTGGTAATATTCACTTCAGATATGGTGAATAATTCTGTGGAAAAATTGGCTGAGTATCCTTTCTCGAAAACTCCTTTGAATTTGCTTATTCTGACAACATCTCCAACATTATATTTTGCTGGTGGCGCTATTTTCAGGTGGCTATATACTTTAAGTATTGTTGAAGTTGTTACGTCAGCAGGTTTCATACCAATTGTTCTATGTTTTCTATTATTATACTCGTTAGCAAAATTTGCGAGAATGTCGAGCCATTTATAGTCACCTCTGGCGGAGAATTCTTTATAGATCCAAGTCTTCAATGTTCTAATTACTCGCTCCACAATAGCTGCTTTCATTATACTATAAGTTGAATAGTGATTGATCTTATATCTCTGCATCAAATTTTCGAAGCGTGAATTGTAGAATTCTTTGCCTAAATCTCTTTGAATATTTTTTGGAGAATATTCAGCTCGCTTCAGCACTTTTTCCATAGCTTTTGTCACTTCCACACCAGTTTTATTTTTTATCGGTTCAACCCATAAATATTTTGAATAGCAATCGATAACGAATAGTATATATCGATAGCCCATATTCTCATCTGCATATATTTGCATTCCGGCCAAATCAATTTGCCACAGGTCAGCAAATCCTTTAATTATCGTTCTCCTCCTTTTGAAGTTACGCCTTGCGGGTTTGTGTAATTCATTAGCAATCGCCCTTTTGGTTGGGCTTATTTTCATCTTCCCCTTCGTAGATTTCCCGCTGCGATTACTTCGGCTTTCATTCATATACTAATAACCAATCTTCCAAACTCGCATATACATATGGCGCTCACACTTTGAAAAATCAACGTATGATACCTTCTTCACGCAATTCCTCTATTATCGACATTATTTCATTATCATGCCCTGTATGGCCAACCATTTTAGAACTCCACAATAATCGAAGACGTTCCACCAATTCTGCAGCATTATTCCAATAAACAAATTCTTTCCGTTTTCTATTCAGGACTTTTTTGCGCGGTATTGCCCCCACCACTCCTTTACCACCTTTGATATCAAATCGTTGAGGTTGACTCCTCATATAATGTGGGCTATCTATGAGAGGTTTGATGATTTGCCGATATTTCTTTTTCGAGTTAGAGGATTCAGCATTCAAACCTCCTCTAATATCATAATTTTTATATGCGGACCCTGTAGTCTTCAGAATGGCGGTATATATCTGCTTATCTCGATCGCTAATAGATCCCGGCGCTTGATTCATAAAAATCAAATCATATAGTTCAGAAGAAGCTGGAAATACCTTACTCCTTCTATTTTCACGCCATAATTCGATTTGATCATTCAAAAAACGGATTTCCATATTACCCATCCTTAATTTACCCGTTTTGGGATCGATACGAACACCATATACTGTATCATAATTAGATTTTCCAGTTTTCAAGTTATCCAAATGCTGCTGCACTCGATCTTGTAGAGTTGTTGTATCAATAGCGGTAGAGTATTTTCGCTAGAAATGTGTGAAGTTGATGATGTTGGTGGTGTTTCCATCATTGTTACATAATCGAGTTCGCTCTGCATCAATTGCGAATTTTTGCTGGAATTTCCAGATTCTAAATGTTTATCAAACATTTCTGTAGCATCTCCCACCGTTTTCCTACGTATCGGCGTAGAATGATGCGTAGGCTGCGATATTTTAAGGATAGGCGGTACTTTCGGACCCGATATTTGGGAGGGAGTTATCGCTACCGCAGCAGCCTCTGAGATAGCTTTCAATGGTTTCGTTAGCGGTTTGTATACCTTCTCAAGCATTATCTGATCGCTGAGGTGGGCGCTCTTTAAACTTTTGAATTTTTTTCTCACCGCATCAGTTGCTTCGACAAGTTTCTGCTTGAGACATATTTCATCCATTTTTTCACTGCTAGATGCGCTCATTTTGCCATCCAGCGATCGAATGATTGAACCACATCAGGGTATCATGGATATATGAAGCAATCAAACCCTTTTCTATAGCGTCCCTCGCAAATCTCACTATCCTTATCGATAACGAGAAAACCATATTTATCCGTCCAACTATGTGAGCACATATCCCGAAATTGATTGAATGTCACATCTGGGGATACATGATCGGAAAATATGTGATGAAGATTCATTTCATCCTGTTTGAACATGATTATGAAATTCGCATTATCGCGAATTAGTTGTTTAGGCACTCTCGAATATGTTTGCGCAAGATAGAAACAATCGACATTTCTATGACGCCCCATCGAAAAATAAGATCTAATCACATCCTGTTTCTCACATATAACATCATCGAATATAAATATACTCTCAGGTTTTGCATCGGCAGGTTCAACTATGTCTGCATTATTACTGTAAGTGTGATAACCCAACCCCTTTATCGGTTCCAATACTTTACGTAAATACTCATACTTGGGTTGATACAATGATTTTGAATAGAGGTATATGTTGGCGAAGCGTAAGCCATTCTGATTGGTGAGCAGTGATATCATAACATTCGTCTTGCCACAATTTGATGGACCAATAATCAAACTTCGAATTGTATTGGGAAATAGATCCCCATGCCTACGCTGTGGAATTGCACTATTTCCTAACCCAACTTTTTCATCAAAATTTTCCACACTGAATGTCTCATTTTGTCGAACAATCTGCATCATGCGACTGTCAAGTACTTTATAATGATCTGCAAGTGTCGCAAAGATCATTTATATTATGAACGCCAAGCGATACACTTCAACAAAGAAAAAAAGTTGGCGTATTTGTCGTAAGGGGAAAACAACAAATATAATGAAGGGAAAAAGACGCTGAAAAGGAAGAAGAAGCGGACCACGCCCAAACGCATGAGAAAGGTAGCTTTTGGATCGGGAATAGTGCACAAAGTTCGACATGCGCTACGCCAAATGGGGAACAGGGGAACGCTCACCAGAAACTTGGGTGAAACAACTCTAAAGGCCGTCGGTGCAGCTGAAAAATTCGTGAGAATGGCAGGAGGAAGGAGAAATATTCGAACACCCCGCATAATACCAATCCCCAAGGTTGGCGGCATTCTCCCACTAATCCCAATTTTTGCGGGATTATCAGCATTGGGTAGTTTGGCTGCAGGCGGTGCAAGTGTTGTTCGTGCTATCAATTCCGCCAAAGAGAGTAAGGAGAAACTCGCTGAGGCGAACCGCCACAACACACATATGGAGGCTATTGCTCTAGGTAAAATGGGCAAAGGGGTCTATCTGAAACCATACCGCAAAGGGTTGGGTATCTATTTGAAGTCCCAAACTCCAAAAAACTAGATGGCCTACCTCGAAGGGCTTTAACAGATGTGGACCTATCACGGCATATAAAAAAGATAGGAATACCGAACTTTCGAGGTATATATATGAGGGATAATTTACCCTCATCCGGCCCATACCGTACAGAATCCGCCATATTGAATTTAGATAGCGAACAAGGTGATGGCACACATTGGTTTGCATATAAAAAAGCGGTAAAGTAGTCGAGTATTATGATAGCTATGGCGATTTTCCCCTACCAAAAGAGTTGGTGAAATATCTGAATAGAGGGCCGCAGGCGCTTAGAGCTACCAAAATAGTATATAACTATGAGCGCCAACAAGAATACAACACAGTCTGGTGCGGGCATTTGTGCTTGAAATTTCTCTCGAAGAAGAACACAAACGAAAAGTAGCTCATCATGGATCGAGAAAGCATCAAAGAAATGGCCCATGCGTTGTTAGCTTACTCTAAATCACGCTCTCTCTTGAAAATGACTGAGAAAGAACTCGCCGACCTACCAAAGGAAGTACTGATCGGATTGGCCTCCCAAGAAATAGCTCTAGTATGGGATAAGCTACCGCAACGATTGAAAGACGATCCAGAGGTGTCGAAATACCAATTTTGTGAGGATCACCATCATGGTGGCGATCAGAAATGCGATAATCAACCAGGCGGTGTTGATGTCAACGATGGACCAATACCTCGAAAAGTGTTTTGCTGCTTTTTTCGAATGAAAATGTAGATGTGGCAATATGTAATAAAAAATTTTTATATATAAATGATTATCAATGCGAAAATAAAAACATTCTTCAATGTCTCGCATAGCGATCAAGTTGCAGCTGTTGAATGTTCATTGAGGTTTGTTACCCATTTTCGCCGTTTTCTTTACACACTACCAACATTATGTCGCAAACATTCACCATATCGGGTGGTAATAGTGTTTTGAGCGCTGATTTTTACCCATCAATTGAACTAGATGCGAGAAGAACTTACGGTTTGGGATTACATGGCTTTTATTCTTACAATTCCATAGCCAATATAGATGAGACAAATAACGCTTTGGGTTATTGGGATGAGAAAGAAGGTCGCATCTCTGAGAACTTGAAAATGATTCATATACCACCGGGCGCCTATGAAATAGAAGAAATCAATAGAGTTATACAAGAAGCTATAGCATCTTCGAACCCCTCCTCTGATAGTAAAAAAAGTAAAAATAATATTGAATTTTATCTTCGCGCTAATAATAACACTCTAATGTGTGAAATGAAATCTTCATATGGAATTATGTTGTCAGTTGAGAAGTGCCGAAGTGTTGGGTTTCGAGCAAAAATTCTACCCATCCAACTTTCTACATAAATCCACAAAGCCGGTGAAAATTATTAAAGTTCGCCTAATACGCATCGATTGCAATATCACGAGCGGGGCGTACCTGAATGGGGAAGAGGTTCACACGCTGTATGAATTCGACATCAATGTGGATCCTGGATATAAGCTGTCGAAGGAACCGAAAAACATTATATATCTACCAATCAGCCCGACCGGACGTCAGTCTATCGATAACATTACACTGAGAATTTTGGATGATGAAAATTGTTTGGTCGATTTCCGAGGAGAGAAGATTATTGTGAAGCTTGAACTGAAACAACTAGATTGATCTCGAAAAATAGCAGAGAAAAGATGGGGTTCTGCTTCGGTAACCAATCAAAGCGCATATCCATTCCCACACCCCATAATGACCGCAGAAATAATAAAAAGAAGTGTAAACGCGGTCGAGGATTCTTTCGCAATCGACGTCTCAATCAGACAAGGCGGCATCATAACCTATCTGAGAGCGATATTGATTTCTTGAAATCTATCGGACTGAAAGTGCTACAGAAAAAATAGAGATGGTTTCCACAACTTCTACTAGCCTCCAATTGGAAGTGTTTGATGAACCAATCTTCGATCATTCCCTAATCAGCCTGCATGAACACACATACAAACCATATGGTTCACCATCATTCAAGAACTCTGACGAAATAAGAATAGCTGTCAACTTTCAAGATTTGATATTAGATATTGCAGAGAGCTACATCTACATCGAAGGAAAATTCATACCAGATGATTTGACAGCAGATTGCTATTTATCCAATTATGCTTTAGCATTCCTATTCGACGAAATTCGCTATGAGATGGCTGGCGAACAAGTGTGTATGATTCGAAAACCAGGCATCACTACAGCTATGAAATGTATGATCTCCTATGGGGAATCGAATAAAAAATTTCTAGAGACCCTCGGTTGGGGAATTGATGATGATAATCAACCGATCCTAGACAAAATCAATCACGTATTCAGCGGAAAATTACCACTCAAATACTTGATGGGATTCGCTGAGGACTATAATAAGGGTGTCTTGAATATAAAACAAGAGTTGATACTAATCATTGCTCGCTCATTCAAAAACTCCTACATGGGAGTAGTTAATGCGAAAATAGAAATTGATAAGATTGAATGGAGAATAAGGCATATCATGCCGTCAGATAAACAAAAACTCAAACTATTGAATCGCATCAATAAAAGTTCCACTGCGAAGATAAAAATAGCATATAGGATGTGGGATTTGTATGAGTTACCAACTATCCGTGAAACATCTTCAGACATTTGGGCTGTCAAAACTACCAACAGCCTCGAGCGACCGCGATATATTATCATAGGATTCCAGAAATCTACCAATACGGATGATGTATCTCAAGATGCCACCCAATTCATTAATGCTGACATTAATAATATTCGAGTGTATTTGAATTCAGAAGTATACCCATACGAGCGGTGGAATTTAGAATTCGATAGGAAGTTGGATGCTATAGCCTATTATGCTTACGAAAATTTCCAAAAGAGTTACTACGGTAAAGATATGAGTGAGCCGATGATGGGTATAGAAGAATTCAGGAAGAACCCATTATTTATCATCGATTGCAGCCATCAAGCCGACGCCATGAAATCCTCAACAGTAGATATCAAATTGGAATTTGAGACTCGCAAATCAAAATTTCCAGCCAATACAAGAGTATGCGCTCATTCTACATGACGCAGTCATGACATATAGCGCTCTAGACGGCTCCATACAGATGGGTGTGTGAACGAAGAATTATGAAGCTATGTTCAGATGAATCACTACCATCATAGTTTAAGATATATATTTGTAGCAGTTTTTTTCGGATAATTAAAGATGTAAAATGTCGAATAATGTTTTATTTTTCCTATTATGTACAATGATTGAAATAGTGAGTCTAAAGACTATAAGAGTGTACTAGACACCCCCTTGTACCCCATCACCTTCTTGTTCTTCCCCAACTTCTTCTTCCCCTTCTTCACCTTCTCCACCTTCTTCTTCTTCTGAAGCTTCCCTCAAACCGTATTTTTCGATGATGATAGTTGGTAGGAATTCAACTAAATCATGAAGGAAGCATTCCAAACCCTCCTTCACCATTTCTTCAAGAAACTGCTCCAAAGTTATACACCCATGTTCTAGGCGACTGCATAGAAAATGACCGATTTTATATCGATCAGCATCCGCTAAAATCTCTCGGGCTCGATCTTGATTGAAACATGCGCTCATATCACAGTTGGCTGCATGGAGTGAATCACGCTCCAAATCGATGAGTTCACATTTAAGCCTGCTGACTGCTGATTCGATGTCTTCAGCAGCTGGCCAAAACTGGCTAGAATAGTGCATCCACATATCCTTAGAAGTTGAGTACTGGAGTCTACAAATAAATAAACAAAAAAAAAGAGTTCAGGAGATAATTCGACAAATGCGTTTCATATTACATAGCTCATACCCTCAACTTAAAAAACTACTCACCATAAATGGTAAATGCGACGACGAGGGTGGCGAGAATGTAAGAACTACTATATACATATAATCTTTGAACTCCCTTTCACTAATACTAAACTAATCATAAAAATAATTCAATTAATTACTGAGGCGAAGTCTCGCTAAGGGGTATTTCTTTTATGCCGAACCTCATAAGCGTTCGCGTTTTCGCGCCAGCATATGATGGTTCACTCTGCCCCAGGTATGCTATTGTATAAAGCCCGCGGGAGTTGATCAAATGGAGATCGCTTTCTTCAATCACATCTGAAACTCTTTTAGGCAACCAACTTTTCACAGTTTCCCCACTTTCTTCATCTAATAATATAACGGTGGCAGATCTACCAAATCTAGTATCAAATATTGTCATTTTCTTGATCAGATAAGGCTTATTCAAGACCAGCGATGATATCAGCACTTGCTTGGTGAATTCATACCCTTCAGCGATTTGATTATTGATCGCGATCAAATCAATTTGAGGTGAACCCATCTCTAGATTAAACATGTGAAAGAGAGTACAAAAGAATATATAGAATATAGGAATTTACTTACATAAAAATAACACTTGTTATCACGCAAGGACACACACACGCTTTACGAGTCAATATTTATTTCTATTGATTGCTAGTTATGCTGCTGCTACTGCTTGTGACAACTATAGCACTGAATCGCCAATTTATAGGAACTCCCCCACTCTCACCAACGCGATCTTGAACTCTCGTGGGGGAATGGCGCATGCGCATGCAGCAGCAGTGTTCAAGGTCGCATCCCCTCCCATTTCAGAGGTGTGAAAACACAAGGTCATGCTCACAGAAAAAGAAAGCCCTCCTCAAGGACGCGCTCTTCTCAAGGCCACAGCAACTCTCAAGGGCACCCTCCTCTCAAGGTCGCCAACTCGAGGTCACTCCTCCCAAGATCGCATCAAGGTCATTCACCCCAAGGTCACTCCTTTCAAGGTCACTCCTCCCAAGGTCATTCACCCCAAGGTCACTCCTCCCAAGACCACTCCTCCCAAGGTCATTGACCCCCCAAGGTCATTGACCCCCCAAGGCCACGTGGGGGTGTGTGACCTTGGGAGGAGGTCTAGAATCGGCGAAAAACATCTACTCATGTAGTATAAATAAAAAAAAGGGAGATGTGACATGGAGCATACAACATGCATATTCGACCGTGGTAATATTTTATACATCTATGATATATGTCAAGGTGACGATGAGCAGGGATTCCAGGACAGAACAATAAATATCAGTTGCCATTCTACCCTCGTATCATTCTGTTGATCCTGACCACATTACATGGCGCAGTCGCAGTTAGAACCAAGAGGCCATGAGGAACTCGAGATAAAAAAGAAAAGGCAGACATTTTGAAATTTTATAAAATTGTTTCAAATTATAGGATTAAAAGTGATAAAAAACTGATAGACAGTTAATTAAATAAGTAGAAATGGATTTCCGAGGAGTCCCACCTATGCAGATGAGTGGAAACTTGGCAGAAAACTGGAAATGGTGGAAGCAAAAATTTAAGACTTACCTCCAAGCTACCGAAATATGCAAGAAAGAAGAAGTTACTCAATGTGCCCAATTGCTTACTCTCATAGGAGAAGAAGGTATGCGTATATTTAATACCTTTGCATTTGGAGAAGATGAAAATGACAAGATAGATATATTAATCCAAAAGTTCGATGCTCATTTCAGTCCAAAGCGAAATTTGGCATATGAGAGACATAAATTATTAACATATACTTAAACAAAATGAGGGCCAAACTATTGAACAGTATATAACAGAACTCAAAAATCTATCATTATCATGTGAATTGAGTGATTTGAGAGACAGTTTAGTGAAAGATATTTTGATATGTGGCATCAGATCAGAATCCATTAGGGAAAAACTTCTCCAGGAGGATGTAGAATCATTAGAAGATGCTGTAAAAGTCTGCATCAATGCTGAGAATACAAGAGAGAGGAATCGTTTGATAACCGGACGAGACAGAGAAGCCAATGTAGACCAAATTAGATACTCCAAGGAAGGAAGAAACCCAGGGACAAGAACTAGATCAGTATCCAAGAGGAGATACACACCATCAAGTCCAAAAACAGACCATAAGCAGAAGAGGAAACAATGTGTTAAGTGCTCATATCAACATGAATATGCTAAATGTCCAGCATTTGGTAAAAAATATGCTGTTTGTGGAAAATTGAATCATTTCGCTGCTATGTGTAGATTTAAGAAAACAAATTTAGGCAAAAATAAATCTGTACATGTGGTGAATGAATGTAATGATAATGATACTAAATTCTTGCGTAGTAGTCATCTTGAAAACTGTGACCCGAAACACAAGGCACCGCGACCCTGGCGGCAAAAGTATTTTCGACATGCGCTCGCACGCAGGACAGTCTGGTCGCGTTTGCCGCATACAACGCGATTACCGCGTCGGCCGCGTCGGCCGCGTGTTGCCGCTCACGCAGGACACTGCGTAAAGCACTACCTCCCTTCTCAGAAGGTAAGTTTGAGCCAGCAATGATATCGACGGGTTGAGAATATACCTATTCTATTTTTTTGTTTTTTTTTTGTTGTTGCACATGTCCTCACACGAGGCTATTTTTTTGTTAGGGTGTTAGGTACAGCTTAGCTGCTGGTATTGGATTCCTGGTTGTGACCGGCCCGTCAGGAAACTCTTCAACCCTAGTCAAGATTCCCCAGAGGATCTGTGAGTTCTCCTGCAAGGTCTTCGGATCTTGGCCAGAGTAGACCCTTGAGATACCAGACGAGTCCAGTAGCGTCGGTTGAGTCCGACGACCGGCTTAGCTGCACCACAACCCCTGGCTGACCGTGGAGGTTTAGCTTTCTTCTCTTCTGTGCTGTTTCCTGCGTTCTTTCCTGTTTCACCTTTGTCTTCGCAGTCTTCCTGCACCCCCACTACACACCATGGACCTTGAATAGGGGCTACATATTTGGACCATTGGAAAAGGATCATGGACCAATAATATCAGGTTTTTTTACACCTTCAGTGTCGTTTTTTTCATGAAATAATATTTATCACCACCTTTTAAATATACATTCATACCATAATTTTCTATTGAAACAATTACCTATAGAGCTCTTGTGAAGCTCTCACATAGTATACTATGCGACGGCGGATTTAGGTATAGATTTATTACCATATACATATTTTCAGCAGAAAATTATCATATAACATCAGCAGTATATGTATTTTTTTGGACATATTATTCCATTGATATTTTATTATTTTATGGCATCTGAAGTGATATCTACAGTGGTTCATAACATATTTTGCCTTGTCTCATGGTGGTGCATTTTATTATACAATTTTTAAACTTGATATAGTTTTATTCATCTATTTGTCCAACCCAGCTTTCTGAGAGAATATTGATTTTTGAGGTATTGTTAGAAGGTAGGTATTTGACTATCTCAATTTTTCAAATATTATATATCTTTATTAAATTGAGTGGCGCCCCTTTTGAATTTTCATTCTCAGAGCCACAAATAAACCGAACTCACTTATCTGTTCTCCGGCGAACAGCTGCCGTCAGCAAATGTGTTTATATTTTTTGATTTCAATTTTGGAATATAAAAGTAGGCCACATAAATAGCGTCCAACGTGTGGGGCTCGAAAATTCGAAATTTCAAGTTCAAATTTTTTTAAGAAAACCTGAATTAAGTTTCTCAGATTGTTGGTTGGTACATTTAGTTGAATAACGACACACCTCTATCAAGTGCTGAAGGTGATTTTGGAGACAGGAATTTTTTTGAAACAGATTCACAAGAAAGCTATTTTTCTAAGAAGTCTTAGAATTTTTCACACTTGGGAGCACTTCGGCAGTTTGAGTTTGTAACATTTTACATATTTTGGAGCTGAAGAATTTTACCTTAATCATATTTGACTATTTTTGAAATTTTACGACGTTGTCACGCTTGGTAAATTTTAGGATTTATAATACAGATTTTCATGATGCTTTCATTTACCTAATTAAAATATTAAAATTTGAGAATGAAAATATTGCTATATTATTTTATTATAAAGCAATTATATACTTGTGTGGCTGATGCTAATACCATGCATGGCATTGAACTGAAAATACCAGTTGAATATTTGGAATAGGAATAATTTGATGAGGAGAAAACACATTTTTATTACCAGGTTAAAGAAGCATAATTATCAATTCTATAAAAAATCCCATCATAATTCATTTTTAAAATACATCACTTGCTTGAAGACATACTTGACAATGCTAATTGTGAATTTCTCTTACCATTGGCATATGTTAATGTTGAAGAGTAGCAGAGTACCAATTGATTTGTAGGAAATAGAAGATGAAACTTCTCCATCAACTAGTTTTTGAAGAAAACATTATAGCTCAAATGATAGTATATGAATCATGATAGTCACTCCAAAATGTTAAAAAAGTATATCTGTATAGAATCTGTCCTGATGCATAATATTCAATCTTCAAACTAAAAAAAATCTATAGGTAGTCAAAAGTGGACAAAAATATCATTATGTGTCTATGGTATGACAAGTATTATTCAGCTCTGGGATTATTTAATCCTATGTCCTATCCAGGATTTTTCCACAATGGATATGATTGATCATGCTTTCTAAAGATAACAAAAAATAATAAACTGTTGATTTTTAAATGTTCTTCTTAATATAAACACTTGCAAAACTGAAATATTTTTTCAACTGGAAGTTTATTTCAACAGTAGTTATAAAATGAAAAAGATTACAACAAATTTCTTTAGAATACCCAAAAATCTAAGTTATTATTATCATTAGAGCTTATAATCTGTGGAATTTTTTTCAGGTCATAAATTATCCCCAGTGGCACAGCACAGATAGTACATAATTCAGTGGCTGAAAAGTGGGAAATGGGAATGTGGTGGATTTTGTTGCAGAAGTTGGAACTAATGGTACAGAAGATATGGAGCCACTTGGATTTCTTGAATTGAAGCAGTACTTTTTTCAGTTCGTGAGGATTTTATAATTGGAAGAAGTTTATTGTTGGAATAAAGAAAATAAAATCTTGTTCTCTCATTTCATTCTTGAGCAACACCTAAATAATACAAATTTGCTAATGAGTTGAACATCATGGAAGTGGTTCATTTTGTGAACAGTTGATTTGATAAATATAGCTCATAAAAAAATCAAATACATTAATCCATCAAAACATTTTTCAATTCCATTGAATGATGATTATCAAAGAATCATGTGATTATTACAGTACACAGTAGTATATAATTAATTAGAAATTCCTTCCAAAAGGCCATTACCCTAGGGTAAAATTTTGTATTATTTCTAAGCATATAAGTTTTTTATCAGAACCTATTTCATTATTTGGTGAAATATTTTCCAGCTTTGGAGTGAAATCAAAATACAGTTGTGACAAGTCAGTAAAAGAAAATAGGGTCTACTACAATTTATCACATTTCTTTTAATTATGAACAGATTTGATGATAAAATGAAAATTGACGAAATTTCAGTAATGTGAATTATCAAAAAGATAAATATTTGTAATGAAGATGAATTTTACATATATAATTCAATTAAAATTGGACATGATTGTGAAGCGGTTTTTGTGCAATTTCTTCAATCCTTTGTGTAGATATAATTGACTTGGGAAGTGAGCACATTTTTCTGTCAATGGGTTCCCTGGTAGCTGCTTTCCATTTTTCACAATCTTCTTGATTCTGAAACCAGTTAATAATCATTATCCATAGGTAAGCAATGGAGATTCAATCTTTGGGTATAGTATATCAAGATAGAGATTTTGAATGATGTGGTAATATTGAAATGTGGACCATTAACAGGTCAACCAAATAGATAAGTTATCACATGATAGGATACTTTCAGGATAAATCAATTGGTGATTTTACTTCACAGGAAGCTACCATCTCAACTTTCATTATGTTGATAACTCAATTTGTACCATCTATTTATGAATGAGTCAGAGTAGGAGCAGGAACAGCAAGATCTAGTATACTAAACACTGAAGCCATGAAAGACTTGAAGAAAACAAAAAAAAATATGTAAATTCATAAGGGAAGAACATAAAGTTATCCTGCTCCTCCTTACAGTGAAATTCTGTTGCGGAACTTACGTGATTAGGCGATTTCAACTAGTTTCTCAGATACGGCGTCCCAATGACGAAAAAGGGGCCTTCTCCAGCCAAATCTGCACAAAATTCCTCCTTCTTTTCTTCAGCACAATTTTACACACTTTATTGAAAAATTTTCAACACAGTTACTCCTCCTTCTGTTAATCAGCACATTTTTAACATAGTTTCAACACATTTTCACAAAGAAATCATCAATAAACACAAAAAATTCCTTGATTTGCGTAAAGAAATTATGAATTGTTTACATCCGATCGCGACATCTATATATTTCTGTTGATTGGAACCAAATTGGAACTGAAACCTTATTTGTTCGCCATATTTTTACAAAACAAAAGAGCATCAGTGATATCACCATGTATTGTAAGAAAATTGTAAGCATCTCAGGGCCGTTTGCACGGGTTAATCTTAAGAGGGGGGATTCACAATGCGACTCATGCAGACCCATCCTAAATAGTCGATTTCTAAGTTTCTGTAAGTCCAATTGCGAAATGTATTGGACCAGTGAAAAGACCAAAGTTGGGAGGTGTCGATGAAGGATTCCTAAGTTGAAACTCATTCGTGAAAGAAAGCTGTAGATGATCAAAATATGTAAACATTGTGAATTTTTTTGCTTTGGATTCACAAAAATTTATGATCACTTCCGAGGTTAGATATATAGTAATACATGACCGGAATATTATCTTCTGAAATGTAGTCGTTTGGCTATAATTGAATATAGCGAATAATTTTGACAGCAAAACCGCCATTGACCACATAAATATCAAGGATGGGTAGCAGGGACTCAATAAAGCGAGAAGGGATCTTGAAATTAGTAGTTCAGACCTTGCCTCACAGATGGCGGTAATGTCCATCGCATTTTCTATTAGCGTTTCATGAATATGAGATGGCGCTGCAGAATTCCAGTCAGCAAAAAACTATAATTGAGTGTTTTATTTTAATGCGTAGATGAATTGCAGGGTTGCCGGATCTTCTTGGGACTACTATTTGCATTCGATATTCATTATTTTAGTAATTTACGAGTAAGGTAAACTGCAAAGATCGAATCCTTTAGGAAATAAAAGAAATGTTTGGTGATTGTTTTTCCAATAAGATAAGTGCTGATTTAATTTGTACATCTTTCGTTGTTTATTTCGAAAATTCATGATGAATCTATACCCAGCGAGCACAAACATCCCTGGGAGGTTTTGGGATGTTCTGAAAATGTTGGCATGTGGATGTTTTTCTGGGACGCAATATGCACTTCCTTAAGAGGTCTTCAGAAGATGTTGAAAGTATTGTTTTTGTTCATGTGTGGCGTTTCTTTGTATGTATACGGTGAGGTACTAGTATGGAACGCCGTTTTACTTTTTAATGCACAATGACTGCATGTATTGAAAAAAATAGTTGACATGTATTGAAAAAAATACTAATGGTAAAAATTATAATTGGAGAAACATTTCGGGACGAATTTCGTTTTTACAATTGATTAGTTGAATCACAAAATGCATTATGAATTTTTGCGACCACTTCGTAATCGACCCCTAATTTATGCAATACATGAAGACTAATGTAATGAAATAAATCAATTTTAACAACACATTGATTGTAGCATTACATTTATCTTATTCTTCTTCTGGTTTGTTTTTATCTTATAATCTCAACACTGTCAGTGTCAGTACTGTCAACTGACAGTTGTCAATCAATTTTCGAATTTGAAAATAATTATTTATAAATTGTATAATCAAAGTCAAAGATTGTATAATACAACAAGAATACGACCATTTAAACCATTTCATATTCCTCAGCCATATTCCATACACATTCCATATCCACACAACAAAAATACAGATACGAGTAGAGTACAACATGAATTGTGAAGGATATGAAGCTAAAGACTTCATAGGGGAAGTGAGTATTCAATTGCAATACACAATAAATATCTCAGATAAGATAACAGGAAGACGTCTTGTGAACGTACGGACTTGAATGGGACGTAAAATATACGTCCTGGGAACGTCTTGTCATGTGCTATCTGGGATGAGATATATTATTATACTTATTGTAAGATATCAGGTATTTAAAACACCCTGTATATATAAATGTTATTATAAAGAATTGGATATCTGTGTATCTGCGTACCTTTTTATAGATTGATATAAAAAGGAAATGTTTTTTGTGTACAATGGGTTTTGTATATACGTGTTGGTGGCAATTCAGTAGAAAATAGAGATGTAGAAAATCAACATTGTTTTATTTAACAAATTGGATTCGAAATATACCAAACTATCAAATTTATAGTATCAGTATATCACAGTGGCGACGAGGATATACGTAGTTGAAGTATAGTTAGTGTGATAATATTCGGGAAAATGAGTGACAAAACGGTGCAGTATACCGGTCATGTCCAAGAGTTTGTGCCTTCGTTATCAGACTGGTCTATTTATAAGAAACGTCTGCAAAACTATTTCATGGCAAATACGATCAAAGACGATGATCGTAAGAGGGCAATTCTACTCAGTCTCCTGAATGAAGAGGCTTACAAGTTATTGCATAACATGTGTATACCTGTGGAACCCGAAACAAAGTCTTATGCCGACATAATCAAACTGATGGATGAACATTTTCAACCTGTAGTGTCAGTTTTTTCTTGCCGAGAAAAGTTTTTCGAATCAAGAAAGATGACGAACGAGTCACCAAAAGAGTGGGCGGCTCGTCTTCGTAATTTAGTGTCGGTGTGTAAGTTCGGGGGTGCCGAGGAAATTGAACGCGCATTAGTGGACCGATTCATAATAGGTTACGAAAAAGGGCCTGTGAAAAATCGTCTATTCGAAGAGAAAGCGACAGTTTCGTTTTCATCTGTGGTGGAGATTGCTTCATCGAAATCTGGGAATCAGTCATTTTCTACGGGGGCGGTGAAGAAGGAGCCAGAAATCTACTTCGCTACATCAAAGAATCCTGGGCATGCTCGTGCTTTTAAATCGAAGGCGACAGGCTTTCAAACAAGCCGAGCAAATCGGAACAACGAGGGAAGAATCAGATGTCAAACAGCAGGAATGACGGCTGAGCCAAAATGTACAGTCTGCGGCCGCCGAAATCATCATCCCGATAAGTGTTCTTTCAGGGATTGCTATTGCCATTCTTGTAATAAAAAAGGTCATTTAGCTCCTATGTGCCCCAATAAAAAATCAATGAACAAATCAAGCTCTGGTAGGAATAACTTTTTAGAGTCAGAAGGATATTCATTATATAATGTCGATTGCAAAACCGACCCAGTTTTGGTTGATTTGTTTATTGAAAATAGAATGTTCACGTTTCATCTCGATACAGGTGCGAGTTACAGCGTTATATCTGAAAATTTTTTTCAACAATATTTGATGAACTTTCCATTACAAGTTACGGAAAAAGTATTCAGTTTGTACAATGGAAAAAAGATTAAACCTTTGGGATTTATTGAATGTAATATTACATTCAAAGAAAAAGTTGCAACTCTGAATTTTTTCATAATAAGAAATGGAGGACCACCCCTACTGGGGCGCGACTTTTTCAACCTGTTTGATTTGGCTATTTACAATTTGAATAGTGTGGACCTTCCGAAAGATTTGCATTTTTTATTGAACAAATATGATAGTTTATTTTCTCCAGGTTTAGGAAATTTTAATAAAGGGACTATCTCCATTAAAATGAAGTCTGAGTCGGTGACTCCAAAATTTTTCAGAGCGCGACCTTTACCATTTGCTATGCGTGCGAAAGTCGAAAATGAATTAGATCGTTTGTGTAGTTTAGGGGTTATCGAACCTATTGATTTTTCGGAGTGGGGAACACCAATTGTTCCCGTTCTAAAAAAAGATGGCACAGTTCGCCTTTGTGGTGATTTCAAGGTGACTGTTAATCCTTTCATAGAAGTGGACTCGTATCCATTACCCAAAATTGAGGATTTGTTTGTGCAGTTACAAGGGGGGGTGCATTTCACAAAACTCGACCTCTCCAATGCATACCAACAAGTGAGTTTAGACCAAAAATCAAAAAAGTTAATGACCATTTCCACCCATAAGGGATTATTCTGTTATAATCGTGCCCCTTTTGGAATATCTAGTATCCCTGGTAAATTCCAGAAAATATTAGAAACCCTATTGCAAGGCCTTAACGGTGTTGTCTGTTTTTTAGACGATATTTTAATTACCGGAAAAGATAGGGATGAACATTTAGCTAGGCTAGAATCAGTTCTGTCTAGGTTTCAAGAAGCAGGGCTAAAACTTGCAATAGAGAAATGTCATTTTTTTAAATCAAAAATCACTTATTTAGGATTTGATATCGACAGAGAAGGACTACACACTTCAGATACGAAAATTTCAGCTATTCTCAACGCACCAAGACCTACGGACCTCACTTCGTTACGTTCTTTTTTAGGTTTGATTAATTATTATGGAAAATTTGTCGCAAATTTGTCAACACTCTTGTATCCATTATATAACCTTCTGAAGGAAAAAACGAAGTGGAAATGGTCGGAAGAATGTGAATCAGCGTTCGAAAATGTAAAAAAAATATTAACTTCAGCGCCGGTTCTGGTACACTATAACCCCGAACTACCCCTACGTCTCATAACTGACGCAAGTGACTATGGAGTGGGGGCAATAGTTGCACACATTATGCCGGACGGTGTAGAGAAAGTTATCGCATATGCTTCGCGAACTTTATTAGAGAGAGAACAAAAATATTGTACTTTGGAAAAAGAAGCTTTAGCGGTGATTTATGGATTATGCAAATTTAATAATTATTTATGGGGAAGACATTTCACCTTAGTAATCGACAATAAACCTTTGTCATATATTTTCCATCCGAAAAAAAATATACCACAGTTTGCAGCAAATCGTTTGCGTAGGTGGGCACTTATATTATCAAGTTATCAATATGATATTGAAGTGGTGAAATCAGAGAAGAATAAAGCGGATATATTATCACGTTTACCGCAAACCTTAGAGGAATGTTCGGTCGAAGATGTTGAATTAAATTACGCGGAATATTTTTCGAATAACGAACATTTTCCAATAGATTTCAAAATGGTCGCGGAATTCACAAAAAAAGATGAAATTTTATCGGAGTTAATGAAGTATGTAAAAGATGGTTGGCATTTCTTCAATGGTTCAGAAGAATATTTTCAAAATTATTACAAAATTCGAAATGAATTGAGTATCGAATCAAATTGTCTGATGTGGAATAATCGTATAATTATTCCATCAAGGTTGCAGGATGAAATTTTAAAAAGTCTTCATTCTACGCATATGGGCGTTGTAAAAATGAAGAGCTTTGCGCGCTCGTATTTTTGGTGGCCTGGGTTGGATAGAAAAATTGAGGAGTTATGTAAATCCTGTGAAAATTGTTTGGTTCATAAAAAATCTCCTGATAAAGTTATTT
Organism: Chrysomela aeneicollis; assembly: GCA_029955515.1. Classification (NCBI taxonomy): domain Eukaryota; kingdom Metazoa; phylum Arthropoda; class Insecta; order Coleoptera; family Chrysomelidae; genus Chrysomela; species Chrysomela aeneicollis. The sequence goes on along the minus strand of JARUHQ010000005.1, from coordinate 6,496,063 downwards.
TACATCACTGGCCATTTCCTGATAAACCGTGGACCAGGCTTCATTTGGATTTTATGGGTCCGTTTTTGGGAAAACTGTTCTTAATTATTATCGATGCACATAGCAAATGGATCGAAGCTTTTTCAATGAATTCGATAACTTCTAAGGATACAATTGAAATTTTGAGATCGTGTTTTGCTCGTTTTGGATTACCTAAACAAATTGTAACCGATAATGGCACTTCTTTTTGTTCGGCTGAATTTCAGAACTTTCTGTCGAAAAATAATATTTCTCACATCACTAGCCCGCCATTCCACCCTTCCTCCAACGGAGCGGCGGAAAATGCCGTCAAGACGGTAAAAAATGCACTGAAAAATGCACTAGGTAAAAACAAAGAAGTAAATATAAATTTAGTTCTGAACAATTATTTGTTCGATTACCGAACAACTCCACATTGTACAACTAAAGAGACTCCAGCCAAATTGTTGTTGGGTCGAGATTTACGCACACGATTTGATTTTTTATTGCCAAAAGATCAAACAGTGTTGAGAAGTCGGGTCGCAGTAGCCCAAAATAATCAAAAATTGTATCATAGTGGTAAGAGATTTTTATTGTTCGAACCTGGTGAGACAGTGACTGTGCGGGACTATCGTAAACAGAACGCGCGACAGTGGATTAAAGCAATAATAATAAAAAAAATTGGTAGTGCAATGTATCTGGTACGGGTACCAGAATTGAATAACATACAGTGGAAACGTCATCTGAATCAGATGAAGAAATTTCATTTCGTTCAATCTTCCATAGTTTCAGAAAGAGTCGATTCAAGTGACGTTCATTCCACTATTTCCGTAAGTGATGATGTCGGGAATGATTTAGTTGATAGTAGACCTAAGCGGGTGATTAAACCTCCAGAACGTTTGATTTATAAATGAATCGATAAATATTCGTAATTATTTTTTTTTCTTGCATTGTTATTTGAAGATATCGATTTTTTTTTTTTTGAGGGGGAAATGTAAGATATCAGGTATTTAAAACACCCTGTATATATAAATGTTATTATAAAGAATTGGATATCTGTGTATCTGCGTACCTTTTTATAGATTGATATAAAAAGGAAATGTTTTTTGTGTACAATGGGTTTTGTATATACGTGTTGGTGGCAATTCAGTAGAAAATAGAGATGTAGAAAATCAACATTGTTTTATTTAACAAATTGGATTCGAAATATACCAAACTATCAAATTTATAGTATCAGTATAACACACTTATAAATTTGAAAAAATTGAAAATTTCATGAAAAGGAAGACCTAGTGTTCAGATAACAAGAGATCAGTTAACTTTTTTTAGCGTACAGACTTCTTTGGCACCAAATCCTAAATTTCTACTTCAGGATTGTGTAAAAAATTGAAAATCATGTTGAAAATAGAAAAAACTAGTGCTCCAAACATTTACGTTTGTAGTAAGCACTTCCTAGAAGTGGATTTCTCAAGCAAATGCCAAATTGAAGGTTATGTCTCCTGTCAGGTTAAATCAAATATCTGGTTTATCTGTAGTTGTGTTTCATTGTTTGTAATGAAGACCTTAATTTCACTTCAGGACCATCAAGAAGAATTGAACCAAGAGATGGGCTCAAAAAGAATGCAATTCCTTCAATAAACATCTGGAAGTCATCACATGGAAACTTCAAGAGTGAGCGCAATGTAGGCTGAATGAAATCAAATCTTTATTCAGTATGAATAAGCCATGAATTCTTCATCCAATTCATCAATTGAAATAAATGAATTTGAATGACTGTAGTAGACCACAAGGTTTCAAACTTCCCAAGTTATTCTTGGTACATACTCATCTATATAGAATAATTATTGATATTATGAACTATCATTATTCATTATGTTGTAAAGATATATGAAAATAATAAATTGTGTTGCCTATTTAAGATATCTCAATTTCAGCAGGTGCACCTTCTGCTTATCCCAGAAAGTTAATTGATTAAAAATCTTGGATTTTATTTCTCAAATCATCTATTTTTTGGGTTAGAACAAAATTTTTACAGCTTTACAGATAAATTCACACTTCCACTCATAACTTTTCCATGGAATTATTTTAATTTCATATTAGAGCTGCCCTAGAGCTGAAGTTTGTGAACAGGAGTTGATATGTGTTTGACATGTCCTACAAAGTATGATGTGACCAGCTTTGAATAATGCTTCTCGAGCTTTTAAGGGTTTCTTCTTATCTCCAATATATTCTGGATACTCTTCTCAAATCTTGGACATTCTGGAAATATAAAGAGAAATCGTTGAAATACGAATACCTCAGTGGCCCCATTGATTTTGCAGAGGTGGTTTGAAAAGCTTATAAAAACATAATAAATCAATAAAACTCATATAAAATACCTGTTTCGCATTCTAATCTCATATCTTCTTTTCTTGAAGTTCTTGGTTATCTGACTCCTCTCGGTGTCAATTCCACCAGTTCAGGTGTGGGTGCACTCAATATTTTTATTTTATTCCTTAAGGATCTGGGTGGTATTTAGGATTGATGTTAAACCATTGATTTTAAACATAAAATCCTTTCTATAGGTTGTTATAACATTGAGGGATATCTATGACACCACAAAACTACAACATAGATTAAATTAAATACAACAAAAATTACAAACATCCATACATATAATCTTCACATTTCAAATTTCTAATCTCATATAAATGATAAACAAACAATAGCACCATTTCAAATATTTTGGATTGATTGTCAAATTTTTGACATTTCTCCCGCGTCATCTGTTTATCTTTTTCTTCTTCTCGAGCAATTGGAGACTATAATATCTTTTTAATTTTTACAATACACGAAGTGTTGATGTATTGAAATAATGATTTTATACATCATTTGAAATTTCGAGCAACAATTATTTCAATGCATTGATGATGTGTAACGTGATAATATCAATTTTAGCAATGCATCAAAAGTCATGTATTGCAAAAATAGATTTTTACAACACATTGCTAGTAATGCATTGTTAAAATTGAAATTTTTGCAATGCATTAATCGTCGTTCATTGTAAAAATACTCAAAATATACTTCTAGTTGAAATTCACAATTTTTGCAATGCATTGCTCGTAATGTATTGAAAAAATGGCAATTTTTACAATACATTACGAGTCATGTGTTGCAAAAATAGGCATTTTTGCAATACATTGAGACTATGCATTGCAAAAATTGCTATTTTTGCTAGTAATGTATCGTATAAATAGATTTTTTCAATACATGCAGTCATTGTGCATTAAAAAGTAAAACGGCGTTCCATATACTAGCGAGGTCAAAAAAATGTTTACTTGTGGATGTCAATGAGGTCATACAACATACTTTTCGACGTCACGCCCGGGATGAAGGGTTCAGTGGATTGAGCCCATTTGAGCCGTCCTATACAGTTGAACTTAGTTAAAAATTCTTCAACAAGTCAACGAAAATTGAGGTTAAAGTTATTGTTCTCAGTTGTGTTGTGAAAAATCATTCAATGAGTTCTTGTGAATTCGAACAATAGCGATAACTGTGAAAAGAAACTTTGTTATTTCCATTCCGAACTATAAAGACATTAGGATGAGATGGTTTTCTGCTGTTAATACAGCTATCACAACCACCAAGTATTTTTGTGAAGATCATTTTGATGGACAGGTGAGTGAATGAGTAGATCAGTCGAAAAAACGGAGTTACTTCATCTTTTTTTTCAGTTGGAGGTAGATATAAATAAGATTTCACGAACAAACATCAATACAAAACTGACATTTCCATCAGGAAAGATCAAATAGAAGCCTCACAGCGTAGACAATGGGGTGAATAAGAGAACAGTTTGCTTTGGTGATTCTGATCCAGGAAATACCGTCAATATGGAATAGCTTATGTGCAGAGTGGAGTGGTATTCTGGTATATTTTTGTACAAATCAGTACAAGAGTCACATGCTGTTAGTGTTAACAGAGGAGAAGATATGAAATTAGTGAAAATATAACTCCTCATTCAGTATTATAGTGTGATTATGTCAAAACTAAAATGTAAATATGTTTTTGAGACAGTCTTTTATAAAACCAAGATTAGGTTACACATTACTGGTGGTTAGTATATTAATTCAAGTTAAATGTGAAATCTTTCTTTCCTAAAAATATGTCCTATAGATGGAATAAAATTTATTGAATTTATATTTCAAGTCAATATAAGTGTTCATATATTTTTAAAGTGTTCATAAATTATATAAGTGTTTTTTTTTCATTTCTGGTCATTTTGGTAATCTCTGAAAATGTTCTTTCATTTGTTTTGTTGAAGTTTGGGTAAGTGTGATTGAAGTAGATAACTATTAATTTCGAAATGGGTCCTGATGATGATTCATTCTAATTCGAAACTTCGGCAAGAAAATAAAAGTTCTTCTTCAACCACACTAATCCAAATCCCAACAAAACAAAGGAAAGAAGATCTGTTCTCAAATGTCCAAATGAATAGCAAAAGACTATATAAAGTGATCTTAAAAAAAGTTTTATTCAATGCAAATCAATATACACTAAACGCTTTGGAAATGTTCTGTTGTGTCTATGAAAAGGCTATCAAAAAAACTTAGGAAGAGTTCTCTTTGTGATATCCCAAGGACATCCTGAAAATGGAAGCCTGTGGCGGACATTGGCTGTTATATAAAAGTACTATTCATGTATAAACAGGATATCGCAGTGGATGTTCAATGTCTCGAAATCTCGTACTTTCAACATCTCTGAGATGTTTTTGTGCTTGCTGGGTAAGAGAATAGTTACGGATTTTTTCCGTGAAATCGGAATCATTTCATCTCGGCAGCGCGGTGGCTAATTATCAAAAAGATGCCGACATAATAATTAGCGGATGATTCATTGCCGTGGCCCGTGGCGACAATTGGAGATCCTAGTCTTATCTAAAATATTTGCAATAATTCGAGAAAGCGAATAGCGTTCAAAGTGAATACTTGAATAGTGTGGGTAGTGACTTATTGTTTATCGAACTATGTATATTTATATAATAGGTATAGTTAGTGGAATAAATTGTTTAGTTTTTGTCGAGGGGCAAACAACTCTTAAATATGGTGTACACCTTGAATTTTTAAGTACTTAAATACTTTTAATTATTTCAAATACCTGTTAATTATTGTTTCAGTCTCTTGATTACGTCTTCAATTTCTCAATTACCTTTCAAATACTTTCTAAATCCTTTTTCTTTATTTTAAATATTTTTTAAGTGCTTTAATTACATCTTCAGTACATTAAATACATTTTTAAATCCTTTAAATATATCAGATGCACGTTGAAATATCAGATATCGGCTCCGATGTCGGTTAGGATTTTTACCCGTTCGCGTCCCGACGGCTTGTGATGATTCTTCCATGACTGATATTTTTTTTTTCACTTCTCAGTTCAGGCGAGAAAAAACGTATTTTTTGTACTTTAGTTGTTTACTTCTGAAGAATAATCATAAAAATCATTATTATATTATTACACCAGTATTATTGCTGATTGTTAATACTTTCTGTCATTTTAAATTTTGAAAGGCATAGGAAAGCCTCTGAAAATATGTTTACTGCTATCCTGTTGCCAGATCTAGTGTTACTAAGCCAACTTTGAAATTTTCAACACCATATTATTACATTATAATATCGGATTTTCGGAGTATACAAAATATTCTGAATATATTTGCCTCGGCTATAGTATATCTCTCTCTGTTATCGACATAAATTAATTTTCAATTTTATTATTCATAATAAGGAAAAATCAATATTGATTTATATTCCAGGTCTTTTGATTCCTTGATAAATATTATTAAATAGTTCTTAAGTTGTTGAAATAGATTTGAATACTTGTTAATTCCCCTATTTATTATCAAATACTGCTGTATTACCACTATTACCCTTAAATGTTTCGAAAATCTACTCATGACTTCTAAATATTTTCAATTCTTTCAAGTATATTAAATACTTCTAAATACTTGCTAATTATTTTAAGTAATCACAAATAGCTTTTAAATACCTTAATTACAAGTATTTTAAATATGGTGTACGCTCTTTTGAGGAGTTGTTTGCCCTGTACTGAGTGTTTGAATTAGCGAACCCAAGTAGAAATTGCATCACAAATACTATCGTGTGACAGTGAGTAATGAACAATAGGATATTATTTTGATTCCACTCAACTCAGAAAAGACAGCTTTAGCAGATCTCAAAGTTTATAACTATAGAAGATATGAAAAAATTTACAAGTCATCTATTTTTTTCAGATGAATTCAGTGGCGAGAACAAGTATTCGCTATATTGCCTTTCTTTTCCGAGTTATAAATCTAGGTTCTATTCTTCGACTTTTGATATGCGAATATCGTGGTTGCTTGTGAATTCACATATTATACCCTGTGTATATAGGTAAATTCTCCCTGTGTATATAGGTAAATTCTCGATTCACAATCGACCCCACATACAGAATTTATTCAAGAAATAATGATTCGTATATTATTTAAAATCTAAAAGTTGAATGTGTTGAATATAGTACAGGGCGTCCCCTCTCAATTGGAAAAAACTTCTGGGGCATATTGAGGAACCATAGACAAGCAGTTTGAGATAAGAGACTGATGTCCGGAAGTGCATGGTTTTCAAAATACAGGGTGTCAAAGTTTTTTTCAAAAAACTTTTTTTTATTAATATTTCAAAGACACGTTAACCGATTTTCTTGAAATTTGCTAGTGATGTAAGCTTTAATAAGACGCTCAGTTAGCACTAATTAAATGTTAATTATGACTTCCAGTGGCGCCCCGGGGGACAGTGTCACGAATAAAAATGACAAAAAATATACGCTGCTGACTTTTTTTAAATTTTATATATTTTTTAGAAAGCTCAGTTAAAAATACAACTTTTTTGTCAATTGATATTTTTTCGTATCTCTCTCCGTTTTCGAGAAAAATTTTTTATTAAAAACTTTATTGAAAGGTTCATTATCTGAAAATCTAAAACAAAACAATGTTGTCATGGTAACACATAAACATGTCAAACTTTAGTGAAAGTGTCAGTTTCTGAGTGCTTAATTATCTTCAAACGTTACACTAATTGCAAAAATGAATCGGTTTGAATTAGCCGAGCTTGCAGATATGCATCTCTTGTATGGGGAAGCGCGGGGTAATTCTTTGTTAGCACAACGGTTGTACGGGCAGCGGTTCCCAAATCGTGAATTGCCAAACCATAAGATTTTTATCAAAATTCATCCAAATCTACGGGAGACCGGCTCATTCGTGGTAAGTATGACATGGCAGAAATGGCAACTTTCTGTGTTTTTTTTCTTGCGCGTTTCTGTTTCACAGCCAATCTAAGAGGCTTTGTTATCTTTGCAGCCTATTCGAGAATTTGCAAGGCAGTTTCCGTTCAGAGATGCCGTTGAGGATGAAGTCATGGCACGCATTCAGAATGAGCCCAACACTAGCACTCGTCTGATTGCGTCGCAACTTGATTGCAGCAAAAATACTGTCCATCGAGTATTGAAAATCCACGATCTCTATCCATTTAAACTGCAAAAGGTGCAGCATCTACTGCCTGACGACGCTCCTCGGCGGCTCGAGTTCTGCGAGTGGTTGCTCCGTCAAGCGGATGAAAACGCTGATTTTTTAAGTATAATCTTCACGAGCGATGAAAAAGGATTTTCGCGCGAGGGGACATTCAATCCTCGTAATAACCACGAGTGGAGCGAACAAAATCCACATGCTGCGCACATCAGAGGATATCAGCAGAAGTTTGGTGTTAATGTTTGGGCAGTTATTCTTGGCGACCATTTGATTGGGCCGTACGTTCTACCTGATCACCTCAACGGGAATAACTATCTAGTTTTTTTGCTAGATATTCTGCCCGAGCTGCTGGAAGATGTACCCCTCCAGTTGCGTAGAGAGGCCTGGTTCCAATACGATGGTTGTCCAGCGCATTTTGCGCGCACCGTGAGAGGTTACCTCGACCAAACCTACAACAACAGGTGGATTGGTAGAGGTGGTCCCGCCGGACTTGGCCCCCCTGGACTTTTTTCTTTGGGGCGAAATGGAACGGTTGATCTATGCAACTCCTGTGCCGACCATGGAGGACCTAGTTGCTAGAGTTGTGGTGGCAGCGGAATTTATCGCGAACAATCCAGGCGTGTTTGCTCGGGTGCGCGAATCCTGGCTCGACAGGTGCAGAAAATGCATCGAAATGCATGGTGGACACTTTGAGCATTTGCTCCACTAATTAATAATAAATTATTTGTAAAAAAGCCTCCTTGTTTTTCTTTCTAATAATAATGAACCTTTCAATAAAGTTTTTAATAAAAATTTTTTCTCGAAAACGGAGAGAGATACGAAAAAATATCAAGTGACAAAAAAGTTGTATTTTTAACTGAGCTTTCTAAAAAATATATAAAATTTTTAAAAGAAGTCAGCAGCGTACATTTTTTGCCATTTTTATTCGTGACACTGTCCCCCGGGGCGCCACTGGAAGTCATAATTAACATTTAATTAGTGCTAACTGAGCGTCTTATTAAAGCTTACATCACTAGCAAATTTCAAGAAAATCGGTTAACGTGTCTTTGAAATATTAATAAAAAAAAGTTTTTTGAAAAAAACTTTGACACCCTGTATTTTGAAAACCATGCACTTCCGGACATCAGTCTCTTATCTCAAACTGCTTGTCTATGGTTCCTCAATATGCCCCAGAAGTTTTTTCCAATTGAGAGGGGACACCCTGTATAAGTAAGTATGACAATCAATCGACTCTGCATACAAAATTCAAGATCGAATGAAAATTTGCGGAACACTGTTTTGATTTATATTTTTATATTATTTCCAATCTCAGTTGAATAGGTATATTGAATATATAGGGATAGTTCAAAAACTCATATGTTATGTAACGAGGAATCATGGATGAAAACGAACCTTATTGTTCATTTGTTCCTCGTATACGGTATGGAGTAGACCAGATTCAATGAAACCGTTCGGCGCGCAGAAACCAATCAATAGATGCTCTGAGCGCTTGTTGCATAAATTACCATAAATCACCACATATTATTTTGTATTGCCCTTCACTCTTCTCGTGTAATTTATAAATTGTGAGAAACAACTAAAAAAATGAGCACCAACTGAAGAAAAATTGCAAAATAGGAATTTCCAAACGATGATTTTCGTGTTCAGACTCAGTTTTAAATATACACAAAAATCTCGATGAATAAAAGAATTACAAATTTGAAAATTCAATCTTCGGAAGGATAGGTAGCTGATCTCACAATAAATTTATTGGGGATTCTACTTTTTCAACTATTTTGTTAACCTAATAAGGGACTTCGTAAACTTGGTGAGATATGAGATCAGTAGACATGTTATTTCCGATAGCAATTTCATGATCTTGAGATATGGCCGAGATATTCAATGGAAAAATCATTAGGAAGGTATACCTATCATATTGAATCTTATGAAATAGATTTGAAAATTCAATACCTGAATATCGCGTATTCAGGTACAGAAATATCACACCAAATAAATCAATTACAATTTATTTTTGCATATACATATATCGAATTATTGTGAATACGAGAGAAGTAGCCTTGATTTAAAATGAATTCGCAATTGAAAAATCATAAAATCAAACAAAATATGCATTTTGCCATGAATCTATGAATCCAATAATTTCTCGTTTTTTTCTACTCTCAAACGCTTTTGTTTGCGATAAAAAGCTCCTGATTTCAATAACAATTGAAAATATAGTAATCCAAAAATGCAATGATAGGTATAAAGGTATTGAGATATTTTCTGACAACCCGATAGGTGATAGCGCTGAAAATATTTCAAATGTATGGATCAGCACCAAGGAGAGTTGGACCATCACCACTTATTCCTACTATCAGATTCTTTGTGAGGAGGCTAATTTCAGTGTCGGAAACGAAATTGTTAAAATTGTCACATATCAAAATAAATATATGAGTTCGAAGAATATCTTTCTTGGAAACGAAAAAGTCTACATTGTAATTAATAGTTCCAAATTACTTATAAATTATGGATTAACGTTCGATAATATTCATGCAATATTTCAAATGGAATTCATGACTCGAATGTAGCTGAGGGATAAATAATAATCATAATATCATAATGTTGGTGTATATAATAAAGGCCGCTTCAGTCCCAGAAGATCCGGGAATCAAATAATTATCCGCTAACTGGCATCAATGGAGATGCTGGTAGGAATTGTCGGAGATTCGTTTCAGGTCTGTACTCAGATACAATCTCAATGATTTTCTAGTTTGTTTTCGAACAGCGGATAATTTTCAGATCCTAAAATATTTTGAACATTCTCGGATATTTTGAGCACAGTGGAAAAAACATAGATAAGTTGATGTTTGAAAAAGTGTTTGAAAAGTGTTTTTAACCACCAGCTTAGTTGCAAAGCAACCCTCGTAGAACTTGTATGAGTAAAAGGAGTAAGGAAGATGTGCTGCTATACTTTGCAAGGTTTCTTTTCCCATGCTACGAAGTGATCCTATCAAATACGTCACTGCGTTGCCTTCTTTGGGTTTTTGCATAAGATGAACTAGGGTAATTCTGTAATGTATCTCTGTCTCTCAGAACCAGGCAGGTGCCTAAGAAAACGCTCTGACGTCATGTTTGAGATCACAGTTTAAGCAGATTGAGTATTCTAACGGGTGGATATTATTTGACATGAATGTACTTTTTTCATCATAGGTGGATTTTTAGGATTGAGGCGTCCAATAAAACTACACAGATGAATCATCTCAATCAAGTTAAATCAAAATCAAGAACTGACATTTTCGCTCCTTAGGTTAGATTTTGATTACATATACCTACCTTTGGCTTTTCAAACAATAGTTTTTGATGGATCAATTGTGCAAACCTCAATTTCTGGCCCTAAATACACCAAGTTCCATACATAATTTCCTATAAAAACCATATATCTTGTTTCAATTACCAAATTTTGGATTCATCAAGCACAGTTTATTGCCAAGTGATTTTGGCTTGCCATTTTGTTGTTGGTTAAATTTTGATCGAATCACAATCTAAATTGAAATTGACCAATAATAACATTAGATTTTTCACCGCTAGTATCGCCAAAACCAAAATCGCTTGGCCTTGTACGTCATTGTGATTTCGAAATGAGAGCTACGAGAATTCATTGGTGTATTTCCATGCTGTGACCATATTATTTGGAAAACCTTCTCGAAAATATGAAGTTGGTAATTCTCGAGTTATTGTCTTCCAATAATAATAAGATTTCTTTTGAAATAATTATACTATCCAATATTTATATCTTACGAGTTCTCGATATAAATGGATTTGAAAAAATGATTGCAGTATATATGCAGTATAAAGAATAATATTCCTCAATGCGGTCCTGACGAAAACAATATTACCCAGTAATTTTCAATGTAAATGAGGTTTTGGGGTGACACCTGTTGAGAACGCTTTCTGACTAACGCGAATTGGAAAGAGTAGATGGACGTGAAGGTTTCTACTGGCTTTTCTGGCGTATGATTATTTATTTACGATGTGGTCATCCCAGAGACCTCTTACGGAATGGTCGAAAGTTCGGCCCGTGACCCTCCTTTTAAAAGTCGTCCTTTACTAAGTTCATCTTATATTTGAGGTGCACCATATAGTTCAGTTGGTTTGCTGTTCTCCAGCTTAGTAAAAAATTAGCCAAGTCACAATAAGATATGACAACGCTGCTGAATGTTAGTAACTTTTAGGGATTTTCTCAATTTCCACGAAAGTTATCGCATGTTTCCTTTGCGTTAGTTGTCAATGTCATATTGTTTATTTAAATAATCATTTAAAAAGCTTCGTACATTATGAGTGAGAGTGATGAGAAACGCAAGAAAAGAGCACCTAATTTTTGTAACAAAGAAAAAACGGCGCTTTTGAATATAATCAGTGAATACAAGGATATCATAGAAAATAAAAAATCCGACTCAGTTTAAGGCGAATTCATGCAACATTCATTATAATTACATTTTCATTATACTATAATTACATTCCACTTACATTTTCACTGTCAAATTGAAAGTGTTCATGCAAGGATTTACATTATGGATTTGCACATGCACATTTTAACTGAAAAATGAATGAGTCATTTTGGATCATCTGTTTTTTGAATTGTTTGTTTATCTTTATGATATTTCTAAATTTCATATCAAAAAAGAAAAGAATGCGATTCTGTCGTTATTGTGTCAGGCCAATATGAGAAACTGGTGAAATATCTTGAATATTATATTTTAGGAAAATGTACCATAAATAATCACAGGTCACACTTGTTTTGAGCGTTGAAAGCTACCAGAATACAAAATAAACCCGTTAATGACAATTCTCATCCTTCTGCGCATGTTTTCACTGTAAATATAATGTAATGATAATTTATAGTTGAATGTTGGCCAACTTTCTGATGCGTTAGTGTAATTATAATTTGATAATGTGCTTGCATGAACACCGTAATGGGAACTATAATATTGAACTTTTCTTAGTGTAAATGTAATTACAATATAATTAAAATGTAATTATAATGAGTGTTGCATGAACCCGCCTTTACTTGGCGGCAGAAGGATGATGCCTGGAATAAAGTTACCTCTATATTCAATTCACAAACGCCAGAAAATCACCCGAGATCAAAGGAATCTTTAAGAAAACTATTTGATAATATTAAGAAGAACGTGCGAAAAGTGGTTGCAGATGGTTCATTGGAGCCACACTGTTATTGCTGTAATCAAAAATAACATTTCAACAGTCCAGTTATAGTATAGGTACCTATACCAATATGAATACTTACAAATCATAAGGATGCTCGATTTCAGCTTCAATTTCATTCAATATGAATAATGCTGTTGGTTTCCTTACTCTGAATCTTGTGAAGAATGTGAGATCATCAAAACTCTGGAAATATTCCGCACGATTATATACTCGCCTGGGAATTCCATGTATAATCATATTAAGATCATCAAGATCATTGTCCTCATCGAGTATATTATTTTCCGGAAAAATAAATAGGTCCATCATGTCCCATTGTACCCTAGGTGGAACTTATCTACTTAAGCTATGAAAATCCTGGGCTTAACTTTAAAACAATTAAGGTTTACCTTAAATTCGCATTTGCTACCCGTGCAATGAAATATCTGTAACTAAGGTCCACTTAAAGTTAAGCATCACCTTATTTAAATAAAGGAGAACCTGTGCAAACGGCCCTCAGTCTATGCCATGTCTATGCTTAGACCATAAGTTCCTTTGGCATTCCAGTTATTGGTTATATTGTGGTTATATTCCAGTGGCTTGAGCACAGAATGTGAAGGGTATATGTTTTGTGACTCGACTTGCATGTTTCACAGTCCTGTGATTGGTTTTGATGCAAACTGTTGGTTCTGTTCTGTGGCTTGTGATCTGTCAATACTGTCAATATTATAATATAATATTAAATTTTATTATTGTTTTTGTAAATTTTGTATTATTCTAATATTTCTAATATGAAACTATAATCGAATTTTCCTGAGATTTTGACTATATGAAATTAGGATTTGGCAATGCGGGTTGTAATTGAAACGAAAAATATATTGTATTTTTATATTTTGCTGTAGAATAAGTTTTATCAAACCCTTATTTTGAAGCAAAATGGCTAGATGATTCACATACATTGAGCAAATAATATATGAATATCATACACAAAATGTCTAATACCAGTGTCGATAATTTGGATGGACAGGTGAGTTTTCAAATGAAGTTATTATATTGAATTAAACCGACTTTTTGAAAAATATTTATTTGAAATGTTTATCATTGAAGGAATATGATGGTTCTGGCAATATGTGCTTGGAACTTGCACTAGAAGGTGAACGCCTATGCAAAGCTGGAGATTGCAAAGCAGGAGTGGCATTTTTTCAAGCTGCCATTCAGGCTGGTACTGATGACTTGAGAACATTGAGTGCAATCTATAGTCAGTTAGGAAATGCTTACTTCTATTTGGGTGACTATGGAAAAGCCATGCAGTATCACAAACATGACTTGACACTTGCTAGGTAAAACTTTTTTTCTATAATACATTTTTAAACATATCTTCTGAATGTTTGCCCTTAACATTATTAGTGAGAATACACCATTTGGACATGCTTACTTCCTGATGCAGTGAAAATTTTGACATTAATTGAAGTTATATGATAATTCTCTTCATAATTATAACTTCAACACCAGAATGAAGATTGATTTTAGATACTCTGAGTTGGATTTTAGGAATATTTTTTTATATCATTGACTCTCCATTCCTGAAACCCCATTTACAATTTCTAAAACTTAATTCACTAATTTTGTTATATAAACCATTGAGAATTGAATTTTAAATGGGTATAAATGAAAATAGTAAAAATTATTGTGATATTATGGAAAAAATTAAAAATAGATTCAATTTGGTTTCTGCTGATTTGGATTCATAGTGGATTTGTGTGTATGCTATGGGTCTTATTACTCTAACCAGTATTATTATGAATCCCGTTTTTGGAATTTATTTAAATCTTATTAAAAATAAATGACAAATCAGATCAAAATAATACTTATGAATAGGTATAGGAAAACTCTAATTCCAGTTCCTTTTCAATCTAAATAATCTAATAAAGAACATGGAATAATCTTAAATCAGTCTTGAAAGATCCCCCACACAATGCAGTACTGCGACAGCGGTAGCAGGAACGGGAACAACACAGGATAAAATGTGGCAAGACATGAAAGCATTCACACTGATGCAGAGTGTCACAATTATGAATGTGGGATTGCAGCGTTCAATTTTCGGATCACAGTATGCATTGTTCTTCAAGATCAACATAATGGACCAACTTTTTTTATCCCTATAATCAATATATTTTTGTAACAAAATACTATTATTACCATATCAGTCACGTTTATTACCTATTATTATTGTATTTCGTCTTCTGCTAAAGACAAAGTGAGTATAGAAAAAGGCTCCTTCTTTATCAGATTATGATCCATCTTAATATGAATTGACTTTTTCGGTCACAAAACACACAAACATTGTTGCATTACCGCGGCTTTTACCACTTTGATGTGAATTATGAAAACCTTTCTGCTTCCCGCATTTATTACGTCGTTCCATTCCTGCTACCACTCCCGCAGTACCGCGTTGGTGTGGACATTTTTGAATCTGTTTCAATTTTAATCTGATCTAGTTTTCTCAAATATTTTTTATCTAAATATTCTAGAATTTTGTCGCAATAATTTTTATGGGAGCCATTTGCTATTGCTGATATTTTGAAACTAATACGTTGAGAACCGTCATTTTGTTTGCTAGCTCACTGTATGTGAAAAGTTTTGTTCTTACCCTGTATACCAATTTTCTTAATTATATCTGCTGCCGCCTTCCATCAGTGATACTGTAGAGTAAAGCTGGGCGATATTGAAAATATATTGAATATCGATTATAAAATATATTGAATACCCGATATATTAAATATTCGAATATTCAAATATTCGATATTCGGATATTCAAATTTTTCGGAAATTCAAATATTCAAATATTCAAATTTTCGAATATTCAATAACCGATATATCGAATAACGGATATATCGAATAATAAGACAAAATATTCGACATCTCGAATGAATATTAGTTTTTGTTCGAATTACTATTTTCACTATCCATCCGTTCTAGATATTGAATGAGTAACTTACTGTCTTACCACCAAAAAGTGTTCGTTTCCCTGTTCGTTTTATTTATCAAATGTTGTATATTTGCTATTTGAAAGAGAATTAATTATGTTTATAACATCAAGAAATATCGCAAAAGGCGTTACAATCGGCCATTGTTTCCTATACGATAAGAATATTTAAGTCCGATATGCTCTCACCTAAGACAAATATGATACAATACTTAAATGAAGGTTAATTCCTCATAGCTATATAGAAGGAAATTGAATTATTATAAGTATCTGAATACATTGTTACATAACACCTTTTTTTATGTAATCTGATAGATCTATAAAAATCAAAATAAAGTAGATATTGATTATAAAGAATAGAAAATTATGAAATAACTATTTCATTATACAAGGAGCTCAAAGAAATTCAATCTTCTCAAATTCCTTCTTGTCGTCATCGGGGTTGATTGTCTCTGGAAGATAATCTCATCTTCTTCGTCGAGGTTAGGTCTTGTAGACAAATGGATTGAAGACCGTCTTGATACCGTAGACTTGACATTGCAGTAGTTGAAAATCTGGGCACAACAACCTCGTCGGGGATGGTTTCCATCATCATCGGAGTTGGTGTTGAAATATCCAAATAATTTCCTCTTGAGGCAGCATTTGAATAATAACCAGAAAATAATAATGAATATTAGCACCATACAAATATAAGTGAATGTGCTCAAGTGTTTTTGGTACAATGGTTCACTGATCATTCTATTTAGGGTTTTACCATGTTCTTGAAGTTTTTCTTCGGCGATGTTCAACTCAACCATGTTCAAGTGATTTATCTCAATTGGTTTATCTCAATTAGCTTTAAATCAAGAATGTCTTCTTTCTTCGGAAATTCAACACAGCAGTTGTATGATAATTCTGGTATATACAGTTGAAGTGAAATTGTGTTATTGTTATCGAAACTAGCATGTACTCTTGTAGTTCCAATAAATGCACTGCATTTTGATTCAAGAGTTAATAATGAATTATCTTGAATTATTTCAGTTACTGAATTTTTTCCTGGACAGGTAATTGTAACTGGTAACTTATCTGATACGATCAGTAGCCATTTATTATATGCTAATTTCTGAACATTGTAGTCTTCAATATTGATAACTACTTTCTGGCAGTTGGAAGTTATTGTCGATTCCATTAAAATCAATATTTCTCGGGGTGATTCAAGTGAAACAGCCTTTGGAAAATGGTTATAGCATATACTACATTCATTTTCGTATACCTCTGTACAATCTTCATATTTGAACGTAATATACTGTTTGCTATCACGTGCAATTGCGGCATACTTATAGTATGGTATAATTGTATGGAATAAGCTCGGGAAGAAGAGTATTCTACAATAGGTATATGGATAATAAAAACTATTCGTTCATTCGTTCCATATGCTCTTAGCTTTATCAAAAAAATAATCTCCGAAATATGTTTATATATTGGGTTAAAAGGTAAATTTCCGTGAGTCAAGGATAACGGAATTTTCATCAATTGTTCGGTCAATAAATTTGGATCGATTACTGATGGGTGGATTATTTTTAGTCTATCAAAAATTAAGCTATTTATGATATCATTAAGTTGATCTAAAATAATTGAATTCGACTATTATTTGATCAATCATTTCCAAAATTTTTATTGCAGTTTGAAATAGTACCTTGTTCCTCTGTTTTTATTCATTTCTTGTTGAATCCTCAAATCTTCATTGAATGCATATTCATCAATTTGAAGTTAGTTCAGTGTATTATTAAAATTCTTGATTGCACTTGAAACAATCTCAATAGTTGTGAGTTTTTATCAGCTCGCTCTAGTTTATTTATGCATTCATTATAAAACACTCCATCGGAAGAATCAAGATTTCCTGTTAATACTTTCCATACTGATCCTGCAGCATTTATAATACCTCGTTTAAAACGATTTGCTGTAGTTAACGTTATTTCGGAAAACTTTTCTTTTATTTGTTTGTATTTAATAATGAAATTGGAGTTGAAAATGCTACTTTGAAAGATAGATTTACATTTCCTTTATCAATCATATTATGTAATAGATTTTGCGCATTTAAACTTTGTTGAAATGAATTTTTCAGAAAAGAAATATTCTTTTAAGCAATCAATCTCCATTCGTCCGTCGAAATTCTTACGATTCCTTCCTTTTGAAAGAATATACCTGCTGGAGTTTTAATTTTGTCTATTCTTGCTCTGGCATCGTAGATTGCCTTGCAACAAACGATGCTAATTTAAATGTGTCAAAATTGACAATAGGGTCATAAACCTCTAAAGCTTTAGCAGAATTGATGGTCGTTTTCCGATACCTTACTAAACTTATACCGATATGCCATCAAAATTAAATCGGAATATTCTTTTATGCTCGAGAAAATCGACATCAAAAATAATTATTTGACAGCACCATATTTCTGCTGACGTCACCTGGTAGATCTGGATGGTATCGTAAAAATATCGAAAATAATAGGGGAAAAGAATTTTTTGACATAAGTGATGGCAGATAAGTCAGATGACAATATGTCAATTTTTAATTCAATTTTTTTGATAACGAAACTAATTCAAAATATTCAAAAGGGCGCATTAATTGATTGTTTATCATCTATATAACGCAAGTCAGGTATTTTATATGAGTTAATAATATTTCTATGGGATTTTCAACACCACCTCAGCGAAAACAATGAGACGATTGAACTCAAAGACACTATAAAATAGACAAATAAAAATGAATAATTAATTCAATCAATAACTTTATTGTCTGGGAAAAGTAGGTAAGTGTAGTGGTGCATCTGATAATATATTGAATAAACAACACAAGTTGATATTATAATTACATATTCACAATATAATTTAAAGAAGAATTCTCATATATAAACTCACATCATAGATAGAGTACGTACTAAGAATAACTGAGGATTTAGGAAAATACATTTATTATTTACAGGAGTGCATGACAATAAAGATTTGGTTTATTAGCTTTGTGCTCACACTTCACAGGTTCTCATGATGTTCATGAAGATTCAAAGAATAAGGATAAAGAATTTCAACTTAGATCAAAATTATCTTCACAGCAATTACTCAGATGTAGCTGATGATATGTGTTGTCCTACTGCAAAACACCAAGTTTGTCTCATATTAACACTTGGAGTACAAATATGTATTTCGAGAATCCACATTCGTGTTGCTACATGAAGCACAAGTCTTTGAATGCTTAAACTTTCTGGAAATAGAGGTCATCATCAGTGAAGGGTATAATGAACGCTGAACAATGAAATAAAACTCAATAGTAACTTATCTTTAATCATCCGAATATATTTTCGCAGGAATAATTAAAATCGCCCAGTAATTTTTTACCGCCATCTGTCAAATATGACAGAGATTGTCAATTCTTCCACTTTGATTAATGGAACAGAACCTGAATCAACCTACCAGGTGACGTCACATTTTTAGAAAAGGATGGAGAATTTTCGATTTTTGAATGCCGATTTTGGGAAAAACACTTGAAAATAAAAATTTCAAAAAAATATCTACGTATTCTCTGGAGACCCGCGTTTCAAATATATAATTTTTGAAAAAAAGTGTACAACCCTATTGTTGTCTTATTATCATCTAACTCAATTTCTGCTGCATTTGTATTTGTAATTCGTACGATCTTAAATGTTAAGACCATTTCTTTTATTTCGCATTTGATTTCCATATTTATAGTCCATTTCAGTTAAGAATACAGTGGTGGGACTGGTGGGAGTAGCCCGGTTTACACTAGCAAACCCGCGAAATTCAAATATTTCAGAACTATGGAAACCATAGACCTATTACATAATACATTCTACAGGATGTTAAAGGAATCAAATTATCAATTTCTGAGTGAATTTACGAATCTGAGAAGTTTTTTTCATTGAATTTCAAGAAGCACAATAGAATGACCAATAATTTAACTAATTCATGATGTAGGTAATGTTGAATATTGAATTTCAAATCAAAACTCAAGACATTTCTCATATTTTGTGGCTATTCCCCAAAACCCACAAAAACTCATGAAACCATACTATTCATATCATTACAATTTGACAAAAATATTTCTTATATCTAAGTATGTACAATTAACTAAATGAGAACAGTTCATAAATCTAACTTTCAAGATCAGTAATAAATTACAAATTTTAAAAAGCAAATACGACATAGATTTATAACTTCATGTATGTCAAATATTCTATAATTCACTGTCTCCATAGTAAGCCCACTGGAAAATCTGCTATTTGTATTCTCTAATCTAACAATAAAGAAGTTCGTTTATATTAATATTATATTATAAAATTGAATTGTAGATTTTAATATATTGAATTATTCTGATTTACCAAATTTCTAAAAATTATTGTAATTCCAAAATGATTTCTATATGGAATTCTCAATGAATTCAGGTAGTCTGTATGTTCAGCATACAACTCCTCTCCTGAATCAAAGAACATTATTCTAAAGACAGATCACATAATTTAAGAATCAACTCACATTATTCTTGTTTCTCTTATATTTGAATCCATGGGGTGATACCATATCAATTCTATGGGAATAATAATAAAGTGGTCAGGAGGTAGTAGAAATACTTGCTGTCCATACTTCTTTGGCTTATGCTCAGGGGTTTACTTATTTCTAAAAATAATATATACATGAAATATCTCCAGTAATTAAGCATATTAAATTATAATCAAAAATGAATATCTTTGTTGGTGAGTCATTCTTGTATTTCTTTTTTTTGTAGCTGCAAAAGATCTACTTTAACTGTACTAGCAGGATTCTCCAGATTCATGAGTACCTAACTGTGTTTAGAACCAGTGAAGAATGTCATCTTGGTACTTTGTCTTGGTTTAATTTTTCACTCACCAATTCAATGTTTGATATTATGAAAGACACATACAACTGAAATAAGATGCTGCTAATTACCTTCAAGGACCATCAATCTAAAAATGACATTGTTATAAAAATAAAAAGGCATCTAACAAATTCCAGTAGATACCTGTTATCACTAAAAGCCTCCAGAGTTCATAAAAAGTGGTAATAATCAAGATATAGAAGGAATTTATGGTTCTTCAGCACTGTCATCTGAAATATTAGGAGGGTCCTCTTCTGATGAGGAACCTGTATTTACAATGAATACAAACTCCTCAACCATATTTTCCACAATGCATACATCTTATCTTCTTCTTTTATTACATGATTTATACACTCTGATGACCACTTTTCAGGGGTGATAAGTCCTAATGCAGTATAGAATAATGTCTTCACATTTGGTAGCTTGAAAGTAGTGTTGTTAGCTGCTACATACCCCCTTACTCATACATACAAACTAACTCTATAGGATTAAATTTGCAATGGTATGGTGGTGTCCTCAAAACTTTTCTTCCACTTTGTTCAATTAGCTCATCAATAACATAGGGAACTGGATGCCTCTCAATATATTTTTTCGCTAGATTAAACATTTCTAACTTGAGCATGGTCTCTGAAACTTCTATTCTCTTTGATATTAACCACTCCATAATATCTGATTTCTTCCAACTTGTGTTTGGTGCTTTCTCTACTTCAACTGAATGAGCATTATCCATCACAATAACACTTTCTGGTTCTAATAAAAGAAGTATCTGGTTCATCCAACTTTCAAATAATTCATATCTTCATGGTAATTACTACTTTTCTTGGATTCAAATATCAATAATCCCCTTTCCACAAAGTCTGTGTCACTACCAATGTGGGTTATGATCAAACGTTTTCCTTTACCAGATGGATCTTTCAAACCAACAGAAAGACCATCTACAAAAGCTTGTATTGCAGAGGTAACTGTTTGGTCTTTCCAAACTTTGTTTTGAGTATGACCAGCATTTACCCAGGTTTCATCCATGTAGTAAATTTTTTCTTGATTTCAGTTAGATAACCTCTGCGCCACAAGATGATTTCAGGTTTTTCAATCAACATGTGTTGTCTACCTCTCTTCTCATAAATGAAATCCATTTTTTTCAATATTCGCCATAAAGATATTCTGGACAGTGATGGTAAACTGTCATTAGTTCTGATGTTATGTAATAGTTATGTAATAGTCCCTCACATAAACCGCTAACACAATTTCAATATGAGCAAGAGAATTAAGGATAACTACCTGATGCACTTTATCTAATAATGGGATTTCATTTCTATGGAAGAAAGCGTGAACTGTTGAACGGATATATTGTTTCTCAGCCTCATCAAATGATACATATGTATCCCTTCGGATTCGCTTCCCAATCGGAGATGCGACATTGCCTTCAGCTTGCATCTCAGCGGTAATTTTCCACATGGTCGATTCAGAAATACCCACCTCAGCTGCTGCTATCTTGACACATTGAGTTTTTGAGTTTATTTGCTGTTTTGTATGTTTGAGAAACACATTAAATGCCATGATTTTTTGTCCACTTCGTACATGTTTGCCAGAATGATTCTTCCTGGCGTTGGCACCATATGCAGGGCCTGGTTCAGGATTGTCTGCCATATTTACCAGATGTATCCAGAAGTTGAATAATGATTAACTGAATTGTTGATCAGAATTTACCACAATTTTTCAAAATCGTAAATAGAAAAATAGACGGATCTGGTGTCTAATGAACCCGTAGCGGCTGACTATGAAAATTGCCAGGTGTTATTAATGAGAATCAAATTCATGTCCTGCGATTATTGACATAATACTCCTTGATTCACAAAACTCGAAATGAATATAATAGAAATAAGACTTTAACAGTAAATCTCCTTAAATTTGGATTTTATTTCACTGCGTATACACCGCCCTCCGGTCACCTAACCACTTCCATTCGTAATATTTACATTGAGTAACCTTGCCTGGCTTCTAGACCAATGAGAAGCGATAAAAACCGTCCCCATCTCTTCAACGCTGTATTCGTAACTGGAATGGACTATAGATTCTTCAATGTATACATAGTCTTTTACTTTATATTGGTATCTGGGTCAAACATGTTGATCAAACCTTCGTTTAGACTTTTCTTTCGTATTATTCAAATTTGCTTTGACTTTCTCAAAAATATGGTATGCTGTATTTTTTATCTCATTTATGAAATTTGTTAAAATGTTTTTCACCATAAATTTCTTCATCTTCATCAATGCGAATATGACCAAAAATAATTTCTTCTGGGGTATATTTTGTAGAATTCGACTTACTTCGATTGTGACTTGATACAAAACGGTAAACCTTCAATTATTGTTTTATTTGGATTATCCATATGATACGCTATTAATGAATCTAAGAGAGTCCCATGGAATCTTTCAGCTACGCCATTAGATTGGGGATGTGCGACTGCACTATAAGTTAATTTGAATTTATATAGTTTCGAATGATCTTTTATTCGCTGATTATTGAATTCAAGGCCTGAATCGCTATGAATTCGTTTTGGAATTGGAAAATGTTGGAAATATAACAATAATTTATTAATAACTGAAATAGCTTGTTTATTTTCGATTTGATATGCTTGTGCATATTTCGAAAAATTATCAACAACAAAATTATCAACAATATTATTTCGATATATTTCTAATATATCGAAAAATATTTTTTTCATAATTGACATGGGTCATAATTTGTTACTCTTTTATCACTAATTTATTACCACATTCTCGATTTTTTATTCTTCGTTTCAAGAAAAAAATCATCAATTCTGATATTTCGATATCAACCTATAGCAGAACCCGAGAGGCAGAACAAACCCCAAGTATCCTTGAATGGAAATTTCATTCAGTACATAGTTTATTACTAACTTACTACTACATTGAAGAATTTATTAACCTTCATCAAGACAAAAAAAAAAAAAACACGGCTCTGCTAGCTTTATACAGGGTGGGTCGCGGTCGATGGTATCTTAAGACGTTTACGGAGAAAGGGAGATAGGATCATCTTGGGTCCTTGGGTAATCAGTTTTTTTTTCTATCGATTTAAAACATTTTCAGCGCTGCGGCGTTGCCGCTTCTATCGAAAAGTAGCAACAACTTTGTTATTTCAAATAGCACCCACCCCTGTATTTTGTAACATTTTCAGGTTATCCCGAAAGAGCTGATTTCTTCGATCCATTATATTGAGGTCTGACAAGAATGATTACAGAGATATATGGTGTGAAAAATCGATATTTTTCGAATTAGGGAATTTTTTGTGTCGAAACTATTTATTATTGCTATATATAGGACAAGCAATTTGAAAGATCAATGATATTGGCAAATGGGTAGATGGGGTTAGGTTAGGATAAACAATCGAAATGGATTTGTTCGTTTAAAGAAATTAAATTTGGATCAGTAATTGTATCATTGATATGATATATTTCATTGATGTTCAGAGAAATGCCTTTATTGGCTATGTGTAAAATACGAAAATCATTCTGGGGATCAAAAACATGTTGTTCAATTATGATATGATTAGCAAAAGAGCTGCTCGTATTGATTTCAAAAGAGTGGTCATGATTTGAATATTTTTTGATGAATTTAAGATGTTCTTTTATTCTAGTATGGAAATTCCTACCTGTTTGACCTACATATACAGCCGAACAATTAGGGGATGAACAAAAAATTTGGTAGACCCCTGACTTGTTGAGGATATTAATTTTGTCTTTGGTATTCACCAGATTTTTTGTTAAAGAGTTGTTTGTATTAAAAGAGATTTTGATGTTGTTGTCTAATCTATGAAATATATTTCTAATAGTCAAAGAGATCTAAAAAAGGGAGGGAAGTGTATTTATGAGTGGAAGGTTGAAGTGGGATCAGGTGCCTATTGATATAACGGTTTGATAGGTGATGAAACAACTTTTCAATAATTGGAAAAAAGTTGAATATATTGAAAAATTATTGAATATATTGGAAAAGAATACAATATATTCAACTTTTTTCCAATATATTGGGATTTTTTTCCAAAATATTCAACTTTTTTTCAATATATTGTATTTTTTTTTTCCAAAATATTCAACTTTTTTCCAATATATTGGATTTTTTTCCAACATATTCAACTTTTTTTCAATATATTGGATTTTTCCAACATATTCAACTTTTTTTCAATATATTGGATTTTTTTCCAAAATATTCAATAATTTTCCAATATATTCAATTTCTTCTCCTACAGGGTGAATC
The DNA here is from genome assembly GCA_029955515.1 of Chrysomela aeneicollis. Taxonomy (NCBI): domain Eukaryota; kingdom Metazoa; phylum Arthropoda; class Insecta; order Coleoptera; family Chrysomelidae; genus Chrysomela; species Chrysomela aeneicollis. The sequence continues at coordinate 6,471,216 of JARUHQ010000005.1, read as the reverse complement.
ATAGTGAAATGATATGTACTGGGTGATTCATAATAAATTATGAACAATCCAAATATGACTATCGGTCAAATATCAAGTGTAGTTATTAAGTGTCAGTAAACAAGTTACAGAGTGATTAAAAAGTATTTTTTTAATTATTTTGGAATATTACATTCCTGTTGACTGATATTGTTCACATTTTGGTAATTGGTAATTCATATACAGACGAAGGTGACATTTCAACTATCGACATTTATTTTTTTCATAACTTGATTGCACGTGGAAGCCAGTAAAAAGATTTAGGAGAGGAAATAGGCATCGGAATTTTATTGGTATCAGGAAGAACCTCAATATGATAATGATTTTCACAACTCCGCCGTTCGATGAAAAAAAAAGGAAATCTGATAGAGGGAAGTTCTGCAGGTCATATTTCGATGTCAGGATTCTACCACTGTTTTAACTGGGTAATACGAAAACATGAGGTGGTACCTGAAGAAGCACGATCCGTTATTTGATCCACCCTATATACAGGATGGGGCAGCTCATACGACACAGAGTTTCTACGGAAAACCATGGAATATCACGGATTTTTTATATGCACGATTTTAAATTATTTTGATCTTAACTTTTGATTATCTATCAATTGATTTTCAATTGAAACAAATACATACAGGGTGGTTCAGAATTCTGAATTCTGGTTCTGAATTCTGAATCATCCTGTTTGTGATTCAATTAAATGTCAGTAGATATATTGTCACGACCCCTTACCTAGGGGGTGGTGAACTGGGGGTGAACTCGCTTGGGAGGCCGAGAAAGTAAACGAGTTACGTTTATTAGAGTTTATTTCCTAACAACATTTAGTTTGGTGAAGCCATATGAATGTGGTTACAGAGAATGATGAAAAGGTACTCACAAAATGCCCTGCAAGGGGTGGATATGATGGTGCACAGAAAGAACCATAGTGTAGCTCGGTTGATCGCAACTAATTCCCAGACTGCTGTTCAGAATGAATTCAGAATTCAAAATGAGTCTTTTTTCTATTGATTCCGGAGTCTATATTCATAAATCTGCTTACAGTCAGCAGTTTGTTGTATAGAAGCGAGTCTTCGATTTAGGTTCACTGAGCTGCCAACATGAGTGAAATATTATCTGCTGTTTCCTCAAATCGTACTATAAATTATAATAAAAGTTGAATGCATTGATATGATTCTGAACATGTTATAATTTGGAAAAGATATAAATGATTGAATATTTTTACATATGGTTCCTTCCGTGACAATATAATCAAAAGTTAAGATAGGGACATGTGCGCCGTTTCGACCAATAATGAATAGTTTTTACACAAAATGTTCCTAAATTAGTAAAATCACGATTTTCAAACGCTATATTTCTGTAATCATTCCCACGAGACTACAAGTGTGATAGGTCGATGAAATAAGCCCTTCAATGAGAATCTGAAGATGCTATAAAATACAGGGTATTAAACAACATAATGCGTACCTTTTTTTTAACACTGTAGAGTTCAAAATGATTTTGAATTGTGCATATTAAAATCCATCTAGCTAACTGATACGTGATATTCCATGGTTTTCCATACAAACTGTCTTATGAGCTGCCCCACCCTGTATATAGTGTCTCACTGTTCATGGAAGCACACCATCACTCATCAGTATCATCATGTTGATATGCGCCACCATGAAAAACTCTAATTACCAAAATTTCATCAATATCAGTTAACAGGGATGGAAAATTTCAAAATGATAAAAAAACACTTTCTTATTCACTCTGTAACTTGTTATATATCACTAACTAACTATAGTTAATATTTGATCAATGGTCATATTTGGATGTCAGGGAAAGCTCTGTGTATTATTCATTATAAATCACCCAGTATATATACCATTTCACTATGATTCATCCTGTAGGAAAAGAAATTGAAAATATTGGAAAATTATTGAATATGTTGGAAAAAAATCCAATATATTGAAAAAAAGTTGAATCTATTGAATTTTTTTTGAATATTTTGGAAAAAATACCAATTTATTGGAAAAAAGTTGGATATATTGAAAAAATATCCAATGTATTGAAAAATTATTGAACATTTTTGAAAAAAATCCAATATTTTGGAAAAAAGTTGAATATATTGGATTTTTTTACAAATGTAGGATTTTTTTCCAATATATTGGATTTTTTTTCCAAAATATTCAATAATTTTTCAATATATTGAAAAAAAATTATTTCATTATTTTTGTTTGACCCCTAGGCGCTTTCGTATAATATACCTAGTTCGCCACGCAAAATATTTTTTACCTACACTTGGTGTTTTCATCGCATAGCTCTCTATTAATCATTATGAAATCAATAATAAAACTTGATAATATCAGGATATGATGAAGTAGATGCCATTATACAGTTATGAGAAATTTTATTTTCTTATTTCAAATTATTCGATCAGCGGCAAATTTTTTGGCGGTAACATTTTTTTTCAGGACCTTTGTTCTGGTTAAAACTGATTCATTGAAAACAAATCATATGGAAAATATGTCATTAATTTTTATCTACAATCAACTGAAATTTGATTAAAACGAATACATGGTGATTCAGAATTCTGAATATTTGTTTCAATTAGATATCAATTGTTGTCAATTAAGCTAGCAGAGCTGTTGGTTTGTTCTTCTTATTAAAGGTAATATATTCGCCAATGTTGTAATAAATTGGTGATTATTTAGTAATAAACTATGGACTGTATGAAATTTCTAATGAGAGTAGAAAATTCGGGAATATGGTAATAAATTAGTAATAAAAGAGAAACAAATTATGATCTTTGTCGAGGATGACAAAAAAAAGAAATTTGAAGGTGAAGGTGTGGTTCTACTAGGTTAATATAAAGCAGAGATAAGTAACCCTAACAAGATGTGCAAGTCAATGTTGTAAATTGGTTTTGGAATCAGCCACTAGATGGAACTAGTGCCGTTGATTCCAAAAGAGTGAACATAGCTTTTCCAGCTGCCATATCTGGCTGCCATGTTCGAAGGGCTATGTTCACAGTTCAAGGTCAGATTTTTTCTTTTTCTTCATCCGTTCCGTTTGTCTTTGTCTTTTGTATTCAAGTGTCAAGTCAAGAAGCCACACTTCCTATCCTTGCTGTATTAGCAAATAAATTTCATCAGAATTTCATCTATCTTTATCAATAAACTCTTGAATAATGTTGGTGATTGAACATTAGATATCCATTTATATAAATATGATCCAACCAGACGGAGACGAATATGGAACAGATTTTGTGTGCAAGCTTATAAAAAGTTTGTATGAACAATCAGTGAAGGTAACTATTGAACAAGGAGATATCTGCTTGGAAATGCAAATTATGTTAAACAAATCATCCAAAAATATCACATGAATAATGCCTGTATTATATCCAGCAGAGAGACTAAAACAGATCAAGCTGAGGAGTGATCTTGAAGAGAACATTCATTCCATATCAGCAGTAGGAAATTTGATTTATTTGGCAGTTTTTACCAGACCTTACATTGCATATGCTGTCAATACTGTTTCCCGAGCAGTTTCTCATCCCAAAATATGTTTGTTGGTAGCATGTTGAAGATTTTTAAATATAATATTTACCAGGTACGAACGATTATGGGATGCTATATCAATCTGGAAAAGTTATTTTAGAGACCTTTTTAGTGATGCTGACTTTTTATACATCTCATTTTAATAACTCTCTTATCCTAACATGCAATAACCATATCCTGAATTAATATTTTAATATATTAGGCAGAAGAACCTCAGTTAATAGCCTTTTGAGCATTTTTTATATTTTATATAATAAGTTCAATAAAGCAATTTCATCATCATAATTGAGCAGATAATTGAGTAATGTAGTATTTAGAATTTCATTAATCAAATCTTGATTAAATAAGGCTATTTTGATGAGCCATTTCAAACCAAATAATAAAAAATAAAACCCATTTATTCATATCACCACAATTTCAAAGGCAAACATCTTCATAATAAAGGCAATACCTGAAGTTGATGTTAGGATTTTTTTAGTAGCATTTGAATATGCTTCACGGCGAATTTTCCATGCATAGCTCATGTTGATTCACTTTTTTCCAATCTTCAAGTTATTATCGACACCTCCCTTCTGTGGTAATTTTGTTCAGTACAGGATGAATAGTTGATGGTGATTCATATTTTCTCACCATATTCCATTTCAAACAAAAATTTTCAAAAAATAAACATGTAAAACGTGATGATTTTTTTCTTGAAATAGAGAGTAAAAAATTCGAGAATATGGTAATAAATTAGTAATAAAATAGTAACAAATTATGATATATGTTGAGTATGAAAAAAAGAGTTTTTGAGGTTTTCAAGAGTGGTTCAGAATTTTGAGTTTTGCATTATTCGAAAAATATCGATTTTTCACACCATATATCTCTGTAATCATTCCTGTCAGACCTCAATATAATGGATCGAAGAAATCAGTTCTTTCGGGATAACCTGAAAATGTTACATACAGGGGTGGGTGCTATTTGAAATAACAAAGTTGTTGCTACTTTTCGATAGAAGCGGCAACGCCGCAGCGCTGAAAATGTTTTAGATCGATAGCAAAAAACTGATTACCCAAGGACCCAAGAAACCCCGAATTTAAAGAATTATCCTATCTCCCGTTCTCCGTAAACGTCTTAAGATACCATCTGTATGATTGTTAAACCAAGTACTTATATTGATTAAAACCAGGTAGAACAAATTCATGTACACATTTTATTATTTATGTAGCCCAACTGTCGTTATAATGACAACTGTCAAATGTCTGTCCGACACAGTGGCTTGCGGACACGGAATTAAATGTAGCTAAAGGGTAACTTGTCATACAACATGAATACTATATACATTACATTTCCTCCACACTCTAAAATGGAAATTCACTATGGCAATTCACTTCTAATTTCAAAGGGGGATGAAATGGCTTGTATTTACAGGTTGTCTATATCACTTCCAACTATGTAGTCTTGCAGGTGGGTTGGTTGTCGCCTCTGCCTTCTGGTCTCTAAGTTAGGGGAAGTTTATTCTGGGGGTACATCATGTGGCTCAGTATTTTTTTCATCTTCTTCCAAGTCTGTTTCGCTGTTGTCACTCTCATCAGTATTGTAGACAGCTGGTAGACCTAAATCAGGATTGACTATGGGTGCTTCTGTAAGGTTTTCTTCTAATGATGGTGATGGGCCATTGAAGGTTTTTCAGAATGAACTATTCCTTGTTACCTGTTTCCTCTCAAGTTCTGCACTGATTACCTGAGACCTTTGTGATCTTATAGGGTTGGGGGTCGTATGGGGTGCTAAATTTGTTTATTTTAGGTTGTTTACAAATGACTATGTCACCTATCTTGAAGTTATGATTTTTCACTGACCTTCTTTTTTCTGCATAGTTTGTTTTTATTTTTCTCATTTGCATATCTTAATATCCGGTCATTTTTAGTATGCTGGAATATGGAAGGCAGTGTGGTTTTGATTTCTCTGTTGAAAACTACTTCAAAGGGGGTCTTTTCAGTGATTGAATGTTTTGTTGCTCAGCAAAAAGTTATCTAGCTCTTCTCTGAGGTTCTTGTTTTCTAACTTTGAGCTAAGCACTGTCTGAATGTTTTAACTGTTCGTTCGGCAAGGCCATTGGCTTCTGGCCAGTAAGGTGTGACTTTGTGATGATAGAAGTTCATTTCACTGGCGAATTCTTCGAACTCTTTGCCATTGAAAGGGGCACCATTGTCACTTTTTAGTTTGTCTGGTATCCCAAATTGTGCAAAAACATATCTTAATTTTCTTGTTAGTGTTTTGGTATCTATGCTTCTCAGAACTTCCACAATAGGGTATCTGCTGTATTCATCAACTAGAATTAGCAAATATTCACTACTGGGATATGGACCTGCAAAGTCAATGTCTAAATTTTGCAATGGTCTTTCTGGTAGATTTGTCATCATTATGGGGTCTCTTGATTTTTTCTCTACAATTGCCTGGCAAGTTATGCAGGTGTTAATTTTGTTTTCAACCAAACGGTCAATGTTTGGAAACCAGATTTTCCCTCTAATCAGTTGTTTAGTTATAACTATACCCATGTGACCTCTATGAGCTAATTCCAAGCACTTGTCTACAAGTGTCAAGGGAATAATTATCTGACTGTTTTTCAGCAATATGCCATTATTTTCAGTAATAATGTTTGAAATTTTCTTATAAGGTGAAACATCTGGGGAGTTCCAGTATTTTGGGTCTTTATTTTCCTTCAAAAGTCTCAACACTTTCTGTAATGTTTTGTCTTTTTTAGTTGATGATCTCACTTCCTCTAGAGATAATGCTTTGGGTATGCTGGTTTCAGTGATAAATTGTATATATTCATCAAATAGGTTGGTAGTTCTATTGTTCTGTATGGTGTTTTGAACTGGGTGTCTTGATAAGTAGTCAGCTGGGTTGGTGCTTCCTTTCTCATGAGTTACAGATAATTCATAATTCTGAATTCTCAATCTCAGCCTTTCCAGGCGAGCTGAAGGTATCATTGCTGGCTTTTGTAGTATACTTATCAATGGCTTGTTATCTATGTGCAGATTAAACTTCACTCCAAATGGGTAGATGTGACAATGTTCCATGCTCCATGTGATTGCTACCATTTCTTTTTCTATGTGGCTCCAACGTTTCTCTACATCTGTTAGGCTTCTACTGCCAAAGGCAATTATCTCAATCGTGTCAGACCCTTGGGCTAATATGGCTCCAATGCCAAAAGGGCCAGCATTAACAAATAGGTGAATAGGTTTTTTTATATCAAAATACACTAGCTTTTGTGCATCTTGGATTTGCTTCTTCAGACTGTTGAAAATCTTGTCATGCTGCTTTTCCCATGTCCATGGTATGTCATTCTTCAAAAGATTTCTTAATGTCTGCGTGTTGTTAGCTAAATGTGGTAAGCATTTTCCTAAATAGTTCAGCATTCCTAAAAAACTTCTGAGTTCTGTAATGTTTGATGGTGGTTCAAGTTTCATTATGGCTTCAATTTTAGTTGTGTCTGGAAGGATTCCTTGGTCAGAAAAAATGTAGCCAAAAAACTTTACTGTGTTAACTCCAAAACTACACTTTTTCTCATTTAGTGTTAGGCCAGCTTCTTGTAATATTTCCAGAACTTGCTTCAATGCCTTGTTATGTTCTGCTTCATTTTGTCCAAATACAAGAATGTAATCACTTACATTCAGAACACAGGGTATGTTGATGAGAACTTGATGGATGGTGTTTTGAAATACCTCAGCTGCTGCATTAACACCAAAGTTTAGGCGTTTATAGCAAAACAGTCCAACATGAGTTGAGAACGTTGTCAGTGCCCTGGATTCTTTGTCCAACACTAGCTGGTGGTATCCATCTTTCAAGTCCAACTTGCTGAAGACTTTGCTGCCATTCAGGGATGTTATGATGTCATCAATAGTGGGTGTTATGTGCCTTATTCTTTTGATTGCTTTGTTTGGGCAACCCATGTCAACACAGAGGCGTACTGCTTTTGGATTGTGGGGCTTGGGTACAACTACAATTGGAGATACCCAAGGTGTTGGTGAATCCACTTTTTCTATGATATCTGCACTTTCAAGTCTTCTCAACTCCTGCTCCACTATATTTCTAAGATGAAATGGAATTCTTCGGTGTTTTGGTGCAACTGGTGTTATGGAGTCATCTTGATGACGATGTACTTCCAGGTTTTTCAATTTACCAATGCCTTCAAAAAGTTTAGGATATTCTTGTTTGATTAAGTCTGTTGTTATGGAATAGCTGATGTGTAGCAGTCCTAGTGCTACAGCTGTCTTGAATGATAAAAGAGAGGCTGCTTGCCCATCCAAGACAAAAGTTTGTTCTTTAATTGAAGTGTTTTTATATGCAAGTGTTGCAGTGAAAACTCCTTCAAGTGGTAGAGATGTGTTGGCATTGTATGAGAATATTTTTGTTCTGCTTATGTTCAGGGGAACCTTCTTGTTGAATCTATCATATGTCTTCTTGCTAATCACATTGACTGTTGATCCAGAGTCAATTGTGAACATGATAGGAAGGCTGTCAACCAGTATTGTTACTTTTGGGATGTTTGTTTGGTTGATGTCTGTGACGTTGAAACGGGATTCTTCATCACTACTTCCTTCTTCTACAGCATGTGCTGTGCTTCTTCTGTTTTTGTGTTTAGAAAAAACAGGCTGTTTTCTGTGAAAAGGCTGCTTAGACGGGGTGTACATATTATGTTTGTTGCTGAAAGAGGCTGTTGGTTCTCTGGAGTCTTTTGACATGCAAACTTTGGCAAAGTGTCCTTTTTTTCCACAATTGTTGCAGTGGAAGTTTCTTGCTGGACATGTGTTTAGACCATTTGCATGCCACTGATTTCCACAATTCGTACACCTCTGCTTTGTAGATCTTTGATTGATATTTTGGTGTTCAACCTGTTGCACAGGTTGTCCAGTTATGCTTTGTTCAATGGAAATCATGTGTTTGTTGGTGGCTTCGATTGTTCTGCCCTGTTCTAACAGTTTTTCAAGTGTTGGTTGTTCTGTTAACCCATATGTGCTCACAATAATCTGGCTTTTGATTTCATTTTCAGGTTGTGAGAAGTTGCAACTTTTACTGAGTCTCAGTAAACGTGCATAAAATTGATCAATGGTTTCACCTAATTCTTGTTTAGTGTTTCGAAACGTGAAAACTTAAAAGTCTGTATTCGTTTTTGGGGAGAAGTAGTCAGCAAGTTGTTGCTTAGCATCACTATAAGGGTCTGTTGTTAATTCAGTACTTTCTGCTATCGTTGGTCTTGGTAAGGATAGGTACAGCTCAAAGGCGTCTGCTCCAATAAGGTGTAACAGTTGGGCTTTTTTCCGTTCATTATTAGTGATGTTGGCAGCAACTATATAATTTTCAAATCTGGCAATCCATTTTGTCCACCGGCTTCCGACATTTTGGATGTCAGTCTTCATGTCGAGGGGTTTGATGCCCGAATATTCCAGATTACACATGTTTTGTTAGATGTTCTTTGTTTACCAATTTATTGCTTGGTAGATTGTATAATTTATCAACTCGTCGCCAAAATGTATGATTGTTAAACCAAGTACTTATATTGATTAAAAACAGTGGCTTGCGGACACGGAATTAAATGTAGCTAAAGGGTAACTTGTCATACAACATAAATACTATAGACATTACTGACACTTTTATATTACAAAGACACTAAAGCTAGCAGAGCCGTGTTTTTTTTGTCTTGATGAAGGTTAATAAATTCTTCAATGTAGTAGTAAGTCAGTATTAAACTATGGACTGAATGAAATTTCCATTCAAGGATACTTGGGGTTTGTTCTGCCTCTCGGGTTCTGCTATAGGTCGAAATATCAGAATTGATTATTTTTTTCTTGAAACGAAGATTAAAAAATCGAGAATGTGGTAATAAACTAGTAATAAAAGAGTAACAAAGTTTGACCCATGTCAATTATGAAAAAAATATTTTTGAAGGTAGGTTTATATAACAGAGCCGTTGGTTTTTTTGTCTTAATGAAGAGGAATAAATTCGCCAATGTGGTGATAAATTAGTAATAAATTAGTAATAAATTAGTAATAAATTAGTAATAAATTAGTAATAAATTAGTAATAAATTAGTAATAAATTAGTAATAAATTAGTAATAAATTAGTAATGAATTAGTAATAAATTAGTAATAAATTAGTAATAAATTAGTAATAAATTAGTAATAAATTAGTAATAAATAAGTAATAAATTAGTAATAAATTACTACATTATTACGATTTTGAAATTCGAAGATGGTTCTGCTAGGTAAGCTAGGCTAGTGCGACTACGTGTCTTATAAAACGTGTGTCATATGCAATTTTTTCTATTTTGAATTGATTTGAAGAAAGAAAATGGATTTAATATCGATAAATAACAGAAACATCTTCGATTGGTAACAATGATGACATTGAAATAATTAAAATCTGACGCACAAGCGTAAAGCCCAGTTTACATCAGTTGAGCGATTTTGATTATTGCAATGCCAGCGGTGATAAAGTCAATGTAGTTATTGTTTATTTTGGTCAATTTAAATGAAATTACACTCTGAATTGAAATTTACCAATTAAAACATTGAGTTTTTCACTGCTAATATAACCGAATCCAAATCGCTCAGAAGTAAACTGGGCCTAACTCTTCTGACTTTCATTTGACAGTTCGATTGTTCCAATCTCCGAATAATAAAAAATGCGTATCTAAATAGAGGCTATTTCGACACGCATTTGCGTTGCACAATGACTTCATTATACAACCAAAATAGAAAAAATTCCTTTTCAAAATCGCGAAATTGTAGTAAGGGTGCTCTTATCAAACATACTTTCAATTTATTGAACGATTCTATACATTGTTCATTGAAATTGAATTCAATATTCTTCAATAACTGGGTCATTGATTTTGAAATATCTGAATAATTTTTTATAAATCTTCGATAATATCCAGTCAATCCCAGAAATGATTTTATGTCTTTGACTCTGCGGTACAGGAAATTTTTTCACTGCATCAATTTTTATTGAATTCGGTTTTACTCATTTTTCAGTTACAATGTGACCAACATAAGCAACTTCCTTTTTTATAAATTCACATTTACAGGGTTGTATTTTAAAGTTATTATTAGATAAACCTTCAAATACTGAATCTAGTCGTTTGATATGATCTTGAAGAGATGCGCTGTTAATAATTATATCATCCATGTAAACCATACATGTTTCACCTTGTAGACCTGTTGATACACAATCCATCACTCTCTGGAACGTAGAAGGTGTGTTTTGTAATCCATAGGGCATGCGCAGATACTCATGATGTCAGTTTTCGACACTGAACGCTGTTATCTTTTTTTTTTCTATTTCAATCTGGTGAAATCTGCAGGCAAGATCGAGTGTAGTAAAATATGTATACACTTTCCTCATTGATCTAGGAGGTTTTCAATATTAGGTAGTGGATATTTATCTCCTATCGTGATTTCATTCAGTTATCTATAATCAATAACCATGCGCAATTTTTGTTTTCCACTTGAATCAAGTTTTTTCTGGAGAAGCCATATAGTACTATTCCAAGGACTTATGGCTGGTTGAATGATATTTTGTTCTAATAAGTTGTTTATTTGACTTTTCGCTTCTTGTTTCAAACTTTGAGGGTACCTATAAGTTTTTACACAAATTGGTCGATCATCAGTTGTACCTATTGATTTCATGCTTAATTTGGTTCGTGAATGTCAATTTATAATTTTCAAGATAAAATACGTTTTGATATTTCATGCATAAGTTTTAAATCTCAATTTTCTCTTCACTGTTAAGATGGTCAAGTCTCAATTCAGAATCAATATTTTTCTCTCTCTCTGTATTTCCTATTTCATCAATTTGAATTGAACTTTCGAGTTGTTCTTGTGAATTACGTGACATAACTTCATTCACATCAGCTTGCTAAATTTCGATTGGTGAAATTTCGAAAGTTTGTTCTTTTTCTGAAAAATTAGCGATTGTAGTGAAAAATATTCTATTTTCATTTATTTCAACAAAGCAGGTATTCTAACAGTTTCATTCAGAGATATTTGTGAACAAATGCCTTCTGTCAAGTTCTCATTATTTGCTTTCAATTCAATTTGTTGAATTGTACGTAGTGGAACAATTATTTTTCTGGTGTCATTTTCATTTTCATTCATTCGAATTGGATTTTGAGATGTATTTTCATCATTAAATGTATATAGAGGTAATTCTTTGAAGAATATCTTTAGTTTTTTGTTCGAGAAATCTAATTCTGCGTTACATTTTTCTAAAAAATCGATTCCTATCAAACCATCAAATTGAAAATTAAAGTCAATTATGTAATATCTATGCTTCAAATTATCTGGACCTATTATTAAATCAATGATTTTTTGAATTTGTATATCATCAATATTTTCATTTATTCCATAAATAAAGAAATGTTCGTCGTTAATTTGACAATTTGATAAATCAAGTTTTTTCTTAGCTACTTCATTTTTTATGAGTGATATAGGTGAACCTGTATCAATCAAAAATTCGAAACCTTGTCTGTCTTGAATGAAAAAGTTTTTTATTTGGAATTACCATTGTGGATAATTGATTCTGATTCTTCTTGTTGTATTTGTTGTTCTTGTGCTTGTTCGGGATTGTAAATCATTTCTGAAGGAATCTCGTCTCCCGATTGAACTGACTCCACTTCGCAGTTTAAATGATTCACTCTGTTTTGAGTTTGAAAATTATTTTGACTTGTACTTTTTTCAATAATTGGTTATCGTGTTTGCTGAATGACATTTTGTCGTTGGGTACCTGAAGTACACGGATTTTGGTTGTTTTGAATTTGAAAACTATTTCTATTTAGATTTGGGTTAGTTTGAAATTTTTGTTTTTTCGATATCACTCTGTATCTGTATGAGTATTACTTTCACAACAATTACAATATTTCTGATTTATAATCAGATTCATCTGATTCGTTTTGCCATAATTTTCTCTTGGAAAAACTTTGTTGGTTGGATTTGGTTTTGGAAAATTTGGTTTGGAAATTCGGAAATTTCTTAGGTAAGCTATATTTTCTTCCTCAATTAAGAGTTGTTCAGCTTTATCGAGACTTTGTGGTCTTTGTGATCTTATTACTGTACCATGAATTCAATATTTTCTTCGATTCGTTGTACAAATGCTCGAGGAGTTTCATTTGCTTTTTGAAATGAAGAAGTTAAGTCTCGTAATAACCCTTCTAGACAGTCACCATAGTGTCCAATCAATAATACTTTGATTTCTTCCCATGTTTGTAATTGTCTGCTGGAAATGAACCTTTTTGCCTTTCCTATCAATTTACTTTTAATTATGAAAGTTAATGCATTTGCTTGATTTTCATCGATTTGGTCGTTGACAAAGCTACAAGCTTCCACGAAGTCATGTAGGGTTACTTGATCACCGTCGTATTGAGGTATCATATCTCTTAATTCTTTCAAACTGAAACCGCTGTTTTCTGCCATTTTTTTTGTTCGTCAGTTACGTGTCTTTTGTTTTGTTTTTGGTTTTGGATCACAAGGATTTCTTTTGGGAATCGCAGGGATCTTTGGGAAGTATGCAACAAATATAGATTTGAATGTACTTACAGAGCAAATACGAGGAGAAGGAACTTCATGCGGCTCGTTTTACTTCTGCTGTGGATGAAGTATGCTGGTCAGCACATTCTTTCTTCAAAGTGAATCTGGGGGAAAGGAACTTCACGCTGGCGGCCCGATTCTATCTTTGAGGTTTCTTTTGTTTGACACGAACTTTCTTCGGTTTTGCTTCGTTCCGATGCTGTTTTCTGGCACTTTTCTTTTTCTGATTCGTTGCGACTACGCCAATTTTATGTCTTGGGGATGCAATTGGTCGTTTTAAAAAAAGTTTTATTTCATTACAACCTTGATTACAACCTTAGAGACATATGATGAATTTCTTCCGAGAGCTTCTCGTATTTGATGTTGTATATTTGCTATTCGAAAGAGAATTAATTATGTTTCTCTATGATTGTTGAAAAATGGACCCTTTTCATGTAACATTTTCGTTGAGTACTGGATGCATTAAGCCTGGTTCATGCTTATACGAATTTCGCAAAATTAATGCGTATCGGAAAATAACAAATATTACATTCTTATTATTTCTACACTACAACACTATTGATTTGTGCATGCTGTAGTGTCATATCATGATAACATGAAAAATCCGGAAAAAATAGAAATATTTCAACTTTATTGCGATATTTCTTCTTAGCGGCCATTTTATTCGCAGAAATTTTCCGATATTCGTATGAGCATGAACCAGGCTTTACACAAAACAAGCCACGCCCCGTGTGTAAGAGCCTTTACAAAACAGGCTATGGCCAATCAGCGACGAAGTAGATTCATTACCTACAAAACAATTGTCACCAGTTGTACAAAATTGAAATGGAATATGGGTCATGCAGTGCAATGTTTGAACCAGACTTGCCATAAAATGTCATAATTTGACAATACCTAAGTACCTACCTGGGGTTATTTAACTGAATTTTTGTTAAAATGGATTCAGAAAGCGAAAACGAATTCAACTGCACTCCATTTTGAGTACAATCTATGAAATTTCCATCAAAAATGTATCCACTCAATTGAAAAAAAAACTTTTCAAGTAATGCTAAAATTCTCCTTGTAACAGGAAAGGGTTCGTGCTTGCGCACGCATACAGCATGAGATATGTTGTGGGTTCCAGTCTCAAATACCAAAGTACTTTTTTTTTCTTTTTTTCTCTTAAAAAATTGATGGCTTTTTCAATATTCACTTTTTATTAGCTTTCAAAATAAATGTATTCGATAAAAACCATTGAAATTTGTTTTTTCAATGAAATATTCTCTAAATATATAGTCCGTTTGAATTGAATGGCTATTACTAATTCGAATGATTACGACGTTCGCCTGCGGGTCACGTCGCAAACTTCTCTCTCATGAGTAATAGTTTCATTACACGCTCGTTGAATAATATACTATTATCACATCAAGCAATATCGCATAAGGCGTTATAATCGGCTATTGTTTCCTATACGATAAGAATATTTACGTCCGAGATGCTCTCACCTAAGACAAATATAATATAATACTTGATTCAAGGTTAATTCGTAATAGCTATATAGAAGGAATTATTATAAGTATCTAAATACATTGTTACATAAATAACATAAATCTTTAATATCCCAGATGGACCATAAACTTCCACGGGAGCGATTCTTAGTAAAACTCTGGTGTTCTCATTTATATTCATAACATTTTCTAGTTTATATTCGTTAGTAGAAAGTGATGTATTCTCTGGTAACTCTACTGGTGTATGCTCTGTTGCTTTATGTAGCAGGTAGTTAGGAGGTTTATTACAGCCGTTTACACTGCACTTTTTTCTTGATTTGCACTTATTTTTCATGTGATTAGTTCCAGCAAAAACATGCTTTCAGTTGTACAATATTTGCCCATCCTTCAATCGTATTACATTTCAAATCTTCGACGAAAATGAGCAGGTCAATCATAAATTTATTAGTTCTCATGTAAAGACAACAATCATTTAATGATTTTTGAAACTTCGAACTGATTAATTCCGGCCTGCTTCAATCCTTATAAGGATTTGTTTAATTTACACATCAATTCTTCAGTTACAATGGTGGTTTCATAAATATCTTCTTTCAGATTATTAATAGCAAGAATAATCCTAATGGTATTCATTTTTACAACGGGTGCATAAGTTTCATTGTAGTCGAAACCTTCTTGCTGTGAATTCTCTTTAGCAACTAGTCTCGCTTCATCTTCATATTGCCTTCACCATCTCGTTTGATTTGAAAAATCTATTTACAGCCAATGCAGTGCCTGTCCTCTGGTAATTTTGTCAATGTCCACGTTTTATTATTTTCTAAACTTTTCATTTCTTCACCGATAGTTTCCTCCCACTTTTCTTTATTTTCTCGTTACTCAATTTCTTTCATATTTTTTGGGTTGTATTCCACATAACATTCAGCATTAAACGCAAATTGATAGTCGTAGATGTCCGTTTGATTGTTTGCCAGACTCGAATAGTTTTCAAAACGTGTAGGTTTTCTTATGTTCCTTTCGCTTCTTCTTAAGTTATCCTCTTCGTTTATTCCATTTTCTTTTTATGTGCTGTTTTCATTATCATCAATTTCTTTGAATTAAGATATTTCAGATTTTGACATTGAAGTGTCATCTCGGACAACATCATGTATTCGGTGATTTTTAAATTCATTTTCTTCCACATGTTCATTAAAGAGAACATCTCTCTAGCTCTAGCTATGATGACTTTCCTTTTCACTGGATTCCAAAGTCTATACCCATTCACTCCATATCCAACCATGAGACATTTCCAGACATTGAAACTAACTTTCTTTGTAGGTTCTTTGGGACATGTCCCATTTTTGATGTCCTTATGGGATATCTCGCTTATTTTTAAAGATAGATACTTGCGGTTTTCGCGAACATTTTTTGTGATACCGCGAAAAAACTTTCTTTTCTGATATACAGGGCGACATTGAAAATATTGCATTTTGGGACCCACCCTGTATCTCAGCCATCTTTCAACTTATGACAGTAGTGAAAACTCTCATCTATACATATTTCCACGTAGAATCCAGTGGCATAGTCAGATTGTTTTAATAAGTTGTCATCATTTAGATATAACCTAAAGTTATGTTTTTTTAAATGGAACACCTTGCATGTTTTCCAATATTTCAAACCATTGTCGAGCTGAATCAACACCTAGTAGACGGTATAATATTGTCTGTTCACTGGAAAAAATGACGTCACTTTCTCCGTAAGGCAGAGACATTTTCTCATAATAACCGTGAACCATTTTGAACTTGAAATGTCATACTGGGCATAACCTAACGTTTTTATTTACATTTTGAATGACCCGCTCCTTTCAGCACAGCAAAGCTTCTGTTTCAAGCACAGAATTATTCGATATCAATAATTCATTGATCAGAAAGTCAGGAAATAGAAAAAAGCATCGTCAGTCAGTGTCAATGATGTGACTGTGAAAAATGTGTAATGTCACAGGGTAGAGAGTGTTCAATATGTTCAAAATTGAGAAACTAATAATGCGAGGCAAGTGAAAGTATTGGCATATCGATTGTACGATAGTTAATACAATTTTAATAACTCATGTTGAGTTGTATTGCTCCACGCATATTTCATACCCACTGAAGAAAGCACACAAAACTTAGTCCTTCTTTAAACTAACACACCACATACATTACATTCACTTATTTTCAACAATTTTCAGCAGAAAACACTAGTATATTCGAAAAAATTTAAAAAAAATTCCCCAAACCCATCGGGAACAAGCATGACGGGAGCTGAACTTTTTGACAGTGTCAAGTTGACAGCTCAAAGTCTCGTGCTCGTGTTTTCGAAGAACGATACATGTTTTCAATAATACTAAATTTGTTCGCTTGAAGTGTTGAAAATAAGTAATAGTAAGCGTTTTAGTTGAAAGAAGGACGAATTTTGTGTTTTTAGTAGAAGAAATTCAAGAAAACTAGCGTTTCGAATTCTTGTTCTGGAGGCCAAAATACTTGAGTACCACCAAAAATTTTCCTTGAAATGCCTTATTTTGTTCCCAAAAACTGGAAATGGAACTATTTGAGAAAAAATATGAATAATGTAAAATTATGTCAGATTATGATAGATATATGATACGTGCTGAAGTAAGAAAGAGAAGAAGAACATAACTTCAACCTAAAATTGGATAGCTGATGGAGAAAAAACTGAAACAAATGAGCATCGAACGACTTCTATAAAGTAGCGACCTCAACTTGGCAGACGTTTGGGACTTGAGTGAACAGACAATATTGTTCCAGCCTACTAGGTTTCCATTTAGAACGACAATGTTTCAAAAAATAATGCTTTATGCTTTTCAAAAATATATAACACTCATAAGATATTTTGAGTATTATTATTATTGTTAGATAATTTTTATTATTACAGCTAATCAAGACATTTATATAAGGTAGAACAAAAAATAATCATTCGAAACGATCATTTTATGAGTAGCTGAACAATTATGAAACTAATCAATAAATTAAAAGTTTCATAAAAACACTACTATAAAACAAAGCTAGATCGATTATTCTGCTGTTTAAAATGTTTTTTATATCGTTCAAATTGCTGTTGAAGACACAGCCGACATTTTCTGAGGATAGCGTCAATCGACTGCAGTAAAAATAGAGGTTTTACGTAAGTATTCGGAAGATTTTCTCGTGGCATTCATCAGTGCATCTGGATTCTCGTGCCGCGACTGCCGTATTGTATGCCTATTTAATTTTTCATATAGCCCCATAAGAAGAAATCTAACATCTATAAGTTAGGCGAGCTTGTTAGTTATTATTTTTCAAATACAGATTTTATATCCAAATTTCTCATTAGTGCAATATATTTTTGAAAAGCGCAAAGCATTCATGTTTCAAGTATTGAAAAATCTACAGGGTGTTCCTTTTAAAAAAACATAACTTTAGTAGTATGGGAGGCCGGGGTTTCGGTGCAGATTTTTCAAATTCACATAAATCCCTGATGAAACGAAAATTGACTGGAAAAGATCAGAAAACTAAAATTGACTGAAAAAGATCAGAAAACTAAAAAGTCACTTGAATCCCTGATAAAATGCAAGATGACTGAAAAAGATCAGAAAACTAAAAATATCAGAAAAATATCAGAAAACTAAAAAGATCAGAAAAAGATCAGAAAACTAAAAAGTCACTTAATTTCTGATAAAACGAAAAGAAAAAGATCAGATAAGATTTTGCGTTTCATTATTGAAATTTTCTAGAGAAACAATGAGAAAAGTCTAAATTTCAAAAAAACCCGACCCCAAAGTTAAGAAAAAACGGAAAATATTTTTTCCTGATGTGTTTCTGAAAAAGTGTATATGAAAAGTGTATATAAAAAGTCACTTAAATCCCTGATTAAAACGAAAAAGTTTAAATAAAAATTAAAATTGGATGGAGAGTTAAAGAAATAGATTTTATATATAAATAAGCAAAGATGCATATTGAATTACCAATACAACCTAATACTTCGAAACAGTTGAAAGATACTGTTAAAGAGTAAACAAAACAATATAACTTAAAGGTACCTAAGTATAAGTATAAAAAGTCGGCAAAAGATCAGTTATACAAGTTATTGAAAGATGAAATAAAACAATTTAATGCCGTGCAAGAAAGAAACGAAGAATTGGAATTGCCAAACAAGAACAACACTATGAGACAATTGAGGGAAGTAGCAAAAAATTTAAAAAACAATTATTTCATTAGTTTACCATCAGGTTACAATAAATTCAAAAAAGAAAAATTATACAAGTTACTTAGTGAAATAATAATACCTTACAACTTATTTAATTCGACTAAAGATTATGATTTTCCGGAGGAGTATATTCAATTATTAAGATCAAAGTGGATTTGGGATAATATGGTTGTTGATTATAGTATTTACTGTAAATCTGGTGAATATGATTTGATAACGTTTTTAGATAAAATTCATCATAAAGTAAGTGAAACCATTATAAAAGAAATTAACCGAAAAAAAATTATTAAATTCAGTTTAGTTGCAGTTATAGAATATCATGAAATTGATCTAACTGGTAATGTAGTAGATTTTCATAAAAGACATTTTCAATCCAAAACACATACAATCATTAATTCCAAGAGTATGAATGATCACATAATAATAGCTAAAGAAGAAATAATATCTTAATTTAATGCTTATACAGCAAAAAACACAAAACAACGGTTTGAAAAAGTTATTCGGCTAGACATTCAATCGGACAAATATAACCCCTTAAGAGGTGGAACTTATGTTCGAATGCCAGGCTTCATCATTAGTAAACGCTGTTGTATCAATGTTAAGAATGTAAGAACTAACAAATTTAAATGCCTAAAACAAGAAAACTTGAGATGTTTTGAATATGCCTTGGAAAGTATATTAAATGCAGTTAAAGATGCTAATCGCCCAACCCTTTATAATATTGAACAATACGAATGTTTAAACATGACCTATCCAGTTGAATTAATCCCTCACGAAACTTTCCTTAACATATCAATAAATATTTTTCGTTTCAATGATATTAATGTAGAATTGATATATCGAAGTGATAACTTGAAGGAAAAACATATTGATTTACTACTATACAAAGAACACTTGGTCGGAATTAGTAATCGAAGTGCTCTTTTATCAGGCCAAATAACCAAAGGAAAAAATAAACTTTATTTATGTGATAAATGTAACAAAAATTTTGAAAACAAAGAAAATCTTGATAAGCATGTCGAAATATGTATTGATGAAAAAGAAAATATTACGATGCCAAAAAATCTCATTCGAGAATACAAATGTAATGGTGCCGAACAATATCATCCATACACAATTACACTCGACTTTGAATGTTCACTGAAAAAGGTAAATAATAACATATCTGATTCATCAAAATATATACAGGAGCATATTCCAAATAGCTTCTGTTTCCAGTCAAATGATGGACCAAAATTTATAAGAAATAATAATCAGGAAACCCTCATGAAAGAATTCAATGGAACGCTTGTGAATTATGGCAAGAAGTATGCACAAATTCGAAGACAAAACAAGCAAATGATTTGGGACGATGAATCTGTAGCTGAATGTGCAAATGCAAAAAAATTGACACATTTGCAATAAACCATTTTGCGAAAAAGTTAAAAAAGTAGTTGACCACGACCATATCACTGGAAAGTTTAGAGGAATGGCTTGTAATGGCTGTAATTTAAAATTACAAGTACCATATTTTATTCCAGTAGAAATTCACAACCTTAGATACGACTCAATGATATTTTTGAAATGGATTCTGAAACTAAGCGAACATTATTCAGATATAACAATCATTCCAAACTCCAAAGAAAATTACATTACGTTCTCTAAAGAAATAATCATTGATCAGTATGAACAACGATATGATGTTTCCCAATGCTTTAAATGCAAGAAAAAACATTGGAACAAAATTATTGAAAAATGTGAAAAATGCCATCAAAAAAAGAAAATCAAACGTAAGGGAGAACTTCAAAACCAAACTATGGTGTTCAGATTCATTGACACCTTCAGATTTATAAGCACTAGCCTTGAGAAAGCTGTTGATAATCTTGCAGAAATAAATAACTGTTATTGTGCGATATGCCAATCGAAACAAAATATTATACATGTTGAATTTCTACCAATAGAAGGCGACATATTAAAATTATCAGCAAACTGTAGAAAATGTGACAATAAGGTAACTAACCTGTTTATTACACCAAATTTAAAAATGTACTGAAAGAATTTAACAAAGAAGATTTACATTTGGTTCTAAGAAAAGGTGTTTATCCGTACGAATGGGTAGATGATTATCAAAAATTTAATGAACAACTTCCCATGAATACAAACGACTGGTATTCTATATTGAATAATAAACATATAAGCGAGTCTGATTTAAAATTTGCAAAAAAAGTTTATGAACATTTTGGATGTAAAAATTTCGGAGACTATCATGATATTTATCTGAAGTTGGATACAATTCTACTGAAAGAGGTCTTTGATAAGAAAAAGCAGAAGAAAAAGGAATATTTAACAGCAAGAAACATGTCAGCTACATCATGTATTTAGATGCCAATAATTTATATGGTCATGCTTTATCACAGCCACTACCGTTGGGAACTTCATTGAATATAATGAAAAAGAATTGAAAATAAAACCTGAAGAATTTACTCCCGAAGAAATTTTAAAATTAAAAGATGATGATAAATATGGCTACACGTTCATTGTAGATTCAGAAGTTCCACAAGAATTATACGATAAATTCAAAGACTATCCGTTACTACCTGAACATTATACACCTGATTATGAGGAACTATCAAATTATCAGAAATAAATGATCGAAAAGGAAATCGGAACGAAGCCAAATAATTCAAAATTAATTAATACATTAAAATTAAAAGAAGATTACGTTATAGACTACAGAATGTTACGGGAATGCCTAAAACAAGGAATCATCTTGAAAAAAGTAAAAAATTACATCAGATTCGAACAAAAAGCTTGGCTAAAACCATACATAGATAAAAATACAAAATTAAGACAAGAAGCACAAAATGACTTTGAAAAAGACTTCTACAAATTAATGAATAATGCAGTGTATGGTAAACAGATGGAAAATGTAAGATCCCGGTGTAATGTAAATTTGGTAGAAACATTTGATAACTTTGAGAAACATACTGAATACGAAACACGTACTTATTCTTGATGATAACTGTTGTCTCTTATATAGAAAAAAACCGGAAATTGTTCTCAATAAACCAATCTACGGCGGGTTTGTTGTACTGGAGTTATCAAAATTACTAATGTATAGATTCTATTACAACTTTTTGAAAACAAAATATGATAAAGTAAGACTGCTAGGTACCGACACAGATTCATTGATGATATATGTAGAAACAGACGACATCTACGACGACATGAAAGATAATCTAAGCCACTTTGATACTTCAGATTATTTACTTGAAAAAATACCACAGGTAAACAAGAAAGTCCCTGGATTATTTAAAGATGAATATTTAGGTATACCAATAAGAGAATTCGTTGGACTCTGATCAAAAATCGTTTCTGAAAATTTACAACTATATACAATCGAACAGCAGAAAATCGCATTGTCACCATACGATGATAAAAGGTATTTAATAGATGAAATCAATACACTACATGGTTATCATAATTTAGTTAATTGAAGTTCTTCTTCATAAATACCTTCATCAACATCATCGACTTTATAATAATTAACGTTTGATCTTAACCCTTTAACAATCGTAAATATTTCTTTTGTCCAATTGGTTTTTAGATTGTTTTTAAATTGATCAACATAAGAGGATAATCTGACTCGATCACCTATTTCAAATTTGGGTTGTAAATTAGATATTTTATAATTGTAAACAGTTGTTAAAAGTTGAGTTTGATTTAGTTTATTAACCTCGCTTGGTTTCATTTTAATTGTTCTATGTTTTGTGTTATTATAGGTTTTAACAATATTCGGTAGCGCTGTAACCCAACTAATATCTTTATATAAAATTGGTTTTAATTTATCTCCCAAGGTTCTGTTAAATCTTTCCACAATAGAGGCTTTATTAGTAGTACCAGTACTATATATTTTAATATTATATTTTTCCAAAACACCTTTAAGATCCTTGTTATAAAATTCTTTACCTTTGTCAACGTGTAACAATTTAGGTTTCCTTTCTTTAAATATTTTCTTAAAAGCGTTGGCAACTTCCATTCCAGATTTTGTTTTCAGAGGAATGCACCAAGCATATTTTGAAAATACATCAATCACATTTAAAATATATTTATATCCTTCATTTGCTTTTGTTAATTTTTTATAAAGATTATCCGTCGGTTCGTGTTTTGTTCTCAAATTATATGCGTGATCTTCCAAATTTCCCCTTGGCCTATAAAAAGAGTATAAATCAGCTTGCCAAGTATCATTGTTATGAGAATGAGGTTTGATGGACTGTATTTTACCAATGATCTAAAATAAAAGGAAAAAAAATGCTTGGTGCCACTTCCTACCTGCTAAAGCCGGGATGTTCTACAATGGCAGTTTTCAATGATTGTCCACACAGGATAGGGGGTCACTCGATGCACTTTGGATCGCGATTTTGATCACCTTTTTTTTGAGTTTCTCAGATTGAGAGGAGTTTTGGCTGGTTCACTTCACTGTGTCTCAAAAGCGTGTGTTTCCTTTTCTTCTTCTATTGTTCATGTGCGGTTAGGCATATAAAGCTTTACCAAGCAACAGGGAGGGACATATACTACTTTTAAATATTAATGGTATTTGAGTGGCTTGGCTCAATTACATATATATATTATTTATTGAATGCAACTTAAAGTCGACTATGACGCGACATACCGCCGACCTTTAAAATACATACTTATTATTTTAAATTTAAATATCTGATAGGGGAAGCGGCGATAGTTTTACTACCGGTCTCTTCAGGAGCCCATTTTTTGATCTTACAGTAACTACCCGGGTGATACCATCCCTGCCAGGATGTAATTCCACAATCCTGCCGAGCGGCCAGTTCAGAGGAGACGTATTTTCGTCGTTAATTAATACCAATGTATTAGGTAGAATGGGTTTGGAAGTGTCAGTCCATTTTGATCGTTGCTGGAGATTATGGAGGTACTCTTTGTGCCAACGAGACCAAAAGTATTGATGTAAACGCACTAAAAGTTGCCATCTTGTCAAATGATTTATCTTTAAATGACTCAAATCAGAGTCTGGAACACAAGTTAATGGTTCGAGCGTCAAAAAATGACCGGGGGTTAAAACTGAGAAATCTTGTGGATCATTACTTGAGGCATGGAGAGGACGCGAGTTGAGTATAGGGATTGCAATCCCGCAGCTCATTCAATCCCGCGGGATTGATATGCGGGATTACTCAATCCCGCGCGGGATCACGCTGGATCCCGCATCTTTGAAATTATGTTATAAAATAAAACTGAAACTACAGATTTTTTTGTAAAAATCAACTTTTATTAAACATTTCTTACATTAAGCTTAGGCAACAGAAATAATTTCTTTTCTAATAATCAAATCACAACTTTCTCTTAAATGCTATTATTGCTATTACTAATTACTATGATAATGATATATCAACCTATGGTGATAACTTTTGAAAATACGCTCTTAAGAAGCAAATGACATTTATTGTATCATCTCCGAGCCTGCTTCTGAGTGAACTGCAAATATATCCTGATGTTGAAAACGCTGTCGGCTTCTACGCTAGTAGGCTGAACCGTCAGGATATATTCATAGGCGAGCGTCAGGTACTCTCCTCTGATACCATCGGACTCAAAGAACGTCATTTCTTTCTTAAATATTTTCTCAAAGTCCTTTTGCTTCTTGTCTGACTTTTTCTTAAATATTTCTTTTTCTTGTTGAAGCTGTTTTTCTAATTCTTCTTTTAGCGATATAGTAGGAGTAGGATCTGTATCAGTAGCAGATGTTCCAGCTATAGGCGTATTTTCGAAGACGTCATCTGCATCTGCATATGTTTCAACGTCTTGAACTACGACTCTTTCTATTATTTTCTTTATTTCTTGTCGTATTGCAACTTTTCTTGGCGGAACGGCAACGTCGCGCTCGTGCTACTCGCGATTTACGCGAAAGATTTAGCGCCAAATTTTTATATTGCTTTATATTGCGGGATCCGCGGATCCGCGCTTTGAGGGTGCGGGATCCAGCAGATTAATAAAAGCAGCGGGATCCCGCGGGAATGCGTGATCCCGTTTTGCGGGATTGCAATCCCTAGTTGAGTACCGCCTCGATTTGGACAAGAATAGTATATAATTCTTCGTAACTTAATATCTGTTCCCCAATTACACGCCGTAAATGGGTTTTGACAGACTTAACTCCAGCTTCAATCAATCCGTTGAAATGAGCTCCTCTAGGGGGGTGATGAGTCCAAGAGATAGACTCTGACTTTGCAACGGTAACCATAATATCAGAGAGATACCGTTGAGTGCCAATAAAATTTGTGCCGCAATCGCTGTACAGCTGACTGCACCTTCCGCGACGTGCTATGAACCGCCTAAAAGAAGCGAGAAAAGCTTCAGTGGATAGATCTGAGGCCAGTTCAACGTGTAGTGCCTTGGTTACGAAACACACAAAGAGACAAATGTATGCCTTAGATACCGAGGATTTTCGCGTTTTGCCGAGTTTGATAGTAAATGGTCCCGCATAGTCCACTCCCACAATTGAAAACGCTTTGACCTGGGAAATTCTACACGACGGCAAATCACCCATAGGGGGTTGGAAGTGAGCGGGATTGAGACGAAAACATTTCATACATTTATGCACAACTTTTCTAATCGCCCTTCTCCCCGACAAAATCCAAAAATTCTGCAGAATTAAGAAATGCAGTGCCTGAACGCCCGGATGCATATTCGAATTATGAGTCTCTTCGATGACAAGATCAGTCAATCGACTCACACGCGGTAACAAAGCGGGGTGTTTTTTGTCATATGACAATTGGGAAAAGTGCAATCTACCGCCGACCCTGAGAAGACCAGAGGGGTCCATGAAGGGAAACAATTTTCTTAGTGGTTTGGAAATAGGTTGTTTTTTATCGAGCCTGGAAATATCAGAAAAAAATGAGTTTGCTGATTTCGTTTTATCAAAAGAGAAAGTGCTTCCTGAATTTCGAACTGATTTAGAAATCCAGTTTTTTTATCACGAGGAAAGCGTGCATTATGTATGAAACGTAAGATATAGGCCACGATTCTTTTTATTTTGGCGAGGGATGAGAATTTATCGAGTAAATGATCTAGGGAGTCTAACGTTACAACATTAAACAATGTTAATTTGCGTTCTTCTAGTTCACATTCAGGAACTGAAGTTGGAATTTGTAGATATGGCCAAAGATCAGGTGATAGTAGTAGAAACTCTGGCCCAGACCACCAAAGAGTATGATGGCATAATTCTGAGGGGAAAATACCACGACTAGCACAGTCGGCCGCATTTAATTTGGAAGGCACGTGATGCCAGCTAGAAGGAGGGATTTTTTCTTGGATATAGGAACTTCTATTGCTGACAAAAGATTTATATTTATGGGGTGAGTTTTTGATCCATGTGAGAGCAGCTGTAGAGTCACAAATTTACCTCTGTAAGTGGCGAGAACAAAATCTACGAGTTTAGCTAAGAGAACCGCAGCACATAATTCCAGTCTTGGAAGTGAGATGCGTTTGAGGGGGGCTACCTTGGACTTTGCACAAATTAAAGAAATTTGAGGTTTATCAGAGCCCAATGGGCAAAATCTGAGGTAGGTTATCGCCGCATAACCACGTTCTGAGGCATCACAAAAGCCATGGAGAGAAAAGGAACCAGGCAACTTGGAAAGAATGTGTCGGGGTAGTTGAAATGAAGATAGAAAAAGGAGTTCAGTGACATACCGCTCCCAACTTCTCCTGATTTCAGATGGAGGATCTTCATCCCATGATAATCCAGGAGACCAGAGATTCTGTATAAGTAATTTTGCATGGAACGTCAATGGTGCTAGGAATCCTAACGGGTCATATATTCTAGCAAGTTTAGACAGTATCACGCGTTTTGTACAAGTGCGGTTGAGAGGCTTTACATCATAAGAGAAGGAATCTGAATAGGAATGCCATTTCAAACCGAGTATTTTGATCACATGATCCTTTTCAAAATCACATGAGAGAGATTAATTCTGAAGAAATTCTTTCGGTAAATCCGAAAGGAGCTTTTGATTATTACTTCCCCATTTGCGTAAAAGAAAACCGCCTGAAGCAAACAATTCAACTATTTCCTTTTGTAGAGATAGTGTTTCATCGTAAGAGTCACTGCCAAATAACAGATCGTCAACATAAAGGCATGTTTCCAGAATGTGAGCTGCACGGGGGAATCTGTCTCTCTCATCATTACATAACTGTAATATTGTTCGTAGAGCGAGATATGGGCTCGAGGCTACTCCAAAACTCACTGTTTTCAATTTATAATCCCTGATGGGGTCATTGGGAGAAAATCTCCAAACTATCCTTTGAAAATTCATGTGTTCAGGTGAGATTAAAATTTGTCTATACATTTGTTTTATGTCTGCGGACAAAACGTATGAGGGGTGTCGAAAATTCAGTAGGAGTGAAACAATATTCTGTTGTAACTTGGGTCCAATCAAAAGGGACTCGTTTAGAGATGGATAACCGGGAATATGTGCCGATGCATCTAGAACTACACGTAATTTAGTTGTAGTGCTTTCTGGTTTCAAAATACCATGATGAGGGATATAAAATACATTTTTTATGGGTACGGCACTTTCATCGATTTTTTCCATGTGACCAGATTTTAAATAATCGCTCATGAAAACGGAATATTGTTCATATAGATCGGGGTCATTTAATAATCTTTTCTCCAATGAAGCAAATCTACGTAAAGCGAGGGTGCGAGTGTCACCGAAATAAGGGATGAAGTCATTTTTAAATGGTGAAGCCACCACGTACCGCCCTGTATGTGTGCGAGAAACATTCTTCAGAAAATGTCTTTCGCATGCTTCCTCTTCGGGGGACATTAGAGTGATTTCGGGAATTTCTTCGATTTGCCAAAATTATGTTAGAGTTTTATCCAGATTAAGTGAATCGACAAGACATGTGAGAGAGTTTGTGTCGATCCCATCAAAATCCAACCAAAAATCGTTGAGAGTGCTATCGGCTCTGTCTTATCTCCTGTCACTTTATCGTTGAGAAGTATTTGAGCGAAAATATCCGCACCTAATAACATATCAATAGTCCCAGGAGTATGAAAATTAGGATCTGCTAAAGGCAAACCTTGAATGTGTGACCAAGACTTGTAACTAATGTTTGAATTAGGTAGATCCGTACAAATATTTGGTAAAATAATAGCATCGAGAACAAGTGAGGGGTGATTTTTACCAATGGGGTGAATGCGACAAGTGATTGAGTGTGAGGTGGAGTTCATTTGCATCTGACCAATTCCACTTATTGAAATAGAGGATTTGAATCGAGATAATCCTAGTTGATTAGCGCATTTCTGCGTTATAAAGCTAACTTGGCTTCCGCAATCTAGTAAGGCCCTAATTTTCCGAGAATTATTGGAGAATTCAACAATTTCCATTTGTGCGGTGGCGAGAAGAACGCCCTGTACATGGTTTACTAGTCCCGCGAGACTAGCAGCAGCCGCGGACGTCGCCGGGCCGGCTTGCGAATGATTCGAAACGCGCGCATTCGTTGGCTCATTGTTTACACGAGTCACCTGATTGGTTTCCGAATTATTTATGTGCAACAAGGTATGGTGTCCTTTTCGACCACAAATCCGACAATTTGCTCGTGAAGCACACTTTCTTGCGTGATGTTTTGTTCCTAAACAATTCAAGCAACAATTGTTCGCCCTAACAAATTCATTTCTTTCTTGTGACGATTTTGATAAGAAATCCTGACATGTATAAATGGCATGATCTGAGGTTTTGCAAGCGAAACAATATGTTCTATTTCCAGTGTTCTAAATCGAAATCAACGCCGACGACCTCACGGGATTCTGATAATTGGTATACGAGGGGCGAGAAAAAGCTTTCTTGTCGACGGGAGGCACTTTGTTAGAAACCTTTTGTGACGCACCTACGGTTTCTAAGGCATTACACTGTTTTGTGATGAACTCTTTTAGAGAATAATAAGAGGGAATGTCTGTAGAGTTTTGTTTGAATTCAAATTGAGTTATTGTGTGTGAGTCAAGTCGTTTCAATAACATAAAGAATAAGATAAAATCCCACTTATCGACAGGAAATTTCATGTTTTTTAGAGCTGATATGTTTTCATCGAAAGTGTCTATTAATTTGCGCAAATTCGACGAATGTACATTATATTCTGGGATTTTATTGCAATTATCCTATTATTTCCTGGAGATAAGCCGTCGCGATTAATCTTTTATTATGAAATCTCTTTTTTAGAGCATTATAGGCTATTTCGTAGTTATTTTCTGTGAGAGGGGTACATTGAGTCATTGATAAAGCTGGGCCCTGTAGAGACTTGCAGAGATGAGTGAATTTTTCAATATTGGAGAGATTAGGATTATTGTGTACTAGAGAATCATATATATCAATAAAGCCTGTGAATCTTTTGTAGTCTCCAGAAAACTTCGGAACTTCAATTCGGGGCAGTTTTACATTCGGTTGCGTAACGACAGGATTATTCGGAAGTTCGCTTTGATCGCCAAAAAGAGTATAGTAAGTGGTTTCAATAGAGATAGCTTCATCTTCGAAAGCCTTCCTAATTTTTTCGTGATCTTCGAGATTGGTACCGTCAATGAGCGCGCCAATGGAGAGAATATTCTGATGCGCCTTTTTAAATTCTTCACGGATTACGTCATAACGCCGAAATGCCACTCTGAAAGCGCGATGATATGTAGCATCTGTTTCAGCCATAGCCGAATGTTGAAAGACAGTTTTCAATTCGTTAACATTCATGTCACGAAATGCAATCTGTTGTTTGAGTTTATTCACATTAGCTGTCATTTTAAACAAATTCGTGAAAATGAGTGATTGATTGAGTGAGTGAGAACGTGATACGTAAGTGTGTACTTGAGTGAGCGAATACGTGAGTGCGGAATTACGTGAGTGAGGAATTGCGTGAGTAAGTGCGTGAGTATATGAGTGAACAAGTGCGTGAGTGAGAGAGTGCGTGATGTAG
Source organism: Chrysomela aeneicollis (assembly GCA_029955515.1). Classification (NCBI taxonomy): domain Eukaryota; kingdom Metazoa; phylum Arthropoda; class Insecta; order Coleoptera; family Chrysomelidae; genus Chrysomela; species Chrysomela aeneicollis. The sequence continues at coordinate 6,441,434 of JARUHQ010000005.1, read as the reverse complement.
TGAGTACGCTTATGATTGCGAGAGTAACGTTGCCAATGGAGTCAGTTATTTTCCAGAATTATTTATTATGGGTGATTCACCAGAGATACGCGTACGAAAATCCAAATTCTGATAAATCAGTAAACAAATGAGCAATCAGCTGGGAGGTGAACGTAGCAAAAACTGACCAAGCGGATTGAGGATTCCCCTGGCAAAAAACGTGAACCTTGACTAGTTTTTGCAACCTCTAGTACGAACAGAATGATAATTCTGAACAGAAAAGAGACACTAGAGGGAGATTGAGAGATTAAAATAAAAGGAAAAAAAAATGCTTGGTGCCACTTCCTACCTGCTAAAGCCGGGATGTTATACGATGGCAGTTTTCAATGATTGTCCACACAGGATAGGGGGTCACTCGATGCACTTTGGATCGCGATTTTGATCACCTTTTTTTTTGAGTTTCTCAGATTGAGAGGAGTTTTGGCTGTTTCACTTCACTGTGTCTCAAAAGCGTGTGTTTCCTTTTCTTCTTCTATTGTTCATGCGCGGTTAGGCATATAAAGCTTTACCAAGCAACAGGGAGGGACATATACTACTTTTAAATATTAATGGTATATGAGTGGCTTGGCTCAATTACATATATATATATATTATTTATTAAATGCAACTTAAAGTCGACTATGACGCGACAATCATCAATACCTTTTTGAATATAATTTCTAGTGACAAAATTTTTTCTAACAGGTTTAAACATTTCTTCAACCTCAATATCCATTGGAGATCTGGAAATGTTATTTTTATTAGAATTACAAATTCTACATACTGATAACCTTCTCCAACGATCCTTTTTAATAAATTTTGGAACACCAATACTTTTGGTTTGAGTTTTACATTTTGTACAATAATACATTTATTTTAAAGTGGATTTTATTTTCATTTTAACAATCGTTGATTTTTAAAATTATGATATTATTAGTAACTTATCTTCATTCAATCACCAAATTTTTAGATAAATTTTATATCTATGATATCCCCATTATCTATATATATTTTAAAAATACATCAATCACATTTAAAATATATTTATATCCTTCATTTGCTTTTGTTAATTTTTTATAAAGATTATCCGTCGGTTCGTGTTTTGTTCTCAAATTATATGCGTGATCTTCTAAATTTCCCCTTGGCCTATAAAAAGAGTATAAATCAGCTTGCCAAGTATCAATACCTTTTTGAATATAATTTCTAGTAACGAAATTTTTTCTAACAGGTTTGAACATTTCTTCAACCTCAATATCCATTGGAGATCTGGAAATGTTATTTTTATTAGAATTACAAATTCTACATACTGATAACCTTCTCCAACGATCCTTTTTAATAAATTTTGGAACACCAATACTTTTGGTTTATTTTAACGTGGATTTTATTTTCATTTTAACAATCGTTGATTTTCAAAATTATGATATTATTAGTAACTTATCTTCATTCAATCACCAAATTTTTAGATAAATTTTATATCTATGATATCCCCATTTTCTATAGTAATATTTTTATTGGGGATTGTTGTTAGAAATATTTTCGATTTTAATTCTTGTAAAAATTTTTTGTCTTGTTTTTTACGGATAACATAATTTTCCAACATATTTTCTTTGATACTTTTACTTTTATTTTTGATATCTTTAACAGCAGGTATTGGTATTGTATTTTTCACAATATTTATAAAATTTACAACTCCAACCTCTTTTAGTTGTCTTTTGAAAATTATTATTTTATCGGGGGGACTATCTCCATAAACAAATTTTTCAATAAAACGATACACGTCCATATCTTTTTCTCTATTACTATACATAAAACATTCTAGAAATTCAATGTGTTTTATCGCAAATTGCAAAGGTGGCGTTTTATTAAATTTTGGAAGATCAATACTTTTGGTTTGAGTTTTACAATCCATTTATTTTAACAATCAGTGATTGTTAAAATAATTACTTTCTATATATTCTCTCTAATTCTCTCTAATGGTATTATTAACAATATCATATACAAATACAGAATGCGAAACCATACAAACATAACAAACGGTATAAGGTGGAGGTGGTATATTAAAATCAACATTTAAAATAATTTTGTTTCTAGATTCGCTCAAATTTTCAGGTTGTTTATTTAAATCAATTGCAAAAAAAGACTTTGTCTTTTTGAACTGTTCAGGATTAACAGATATTAATTCCTTATGATTTTCCTCAAAAACTTTCTTGTAGTGGGTCAACATATCATATGCAATAAAATATTTTTCATTATCCCAATCTAAATTTAACATCTCCTCAGGATATCTTTTACCATCAACTATAAACCAAATATTTTTTACATTGCAATTATTGAATTCACTACAATTTTCCCGCTGATTGTAGTTATCATCTTTATTCGATTGAAAAGCAACAATACCAAATAACGGCGTGTGTACATTTCTGTAATTGTCAGTAATGTTTAATTTGAGAGTATTTCCACAAATATTTTTATTCTGAATGCACTGCCAAGATCTAAAGTTGAATAAATATTGATTTTTTTGTGATAATTCTTTCAATTCATTTATTAACTGAACTTTTGACAAATCATTATATGTTACTATTGGTACTCGAATCAAAAATTCCTCAATAATTACTTAGGCTCTTGTTTCATTTGCATCTTTGCGAAGAGCAAAGTGATCATCACTTCTCGTAAAACTTATTTCAAAACCTCCTTTATATATTGGATTTTTAACATCTTTGAAGAATCCCAGTCCAAAATTAGACAAGTTACCAACAGCTGAAAAGGAATGAACGTCTGCTTTATATTTTGATTCGAAACCTGATTTTATTGTTGATCCATTACCATTTAATGAAAAAGATACAATTCCTTTAATTGTACTAGCAACTCCAACACATTCTATTTGATCAATTAATTTACCATGTTTTTTACAACTACTTCTGAAAATAGAAAAGCAGGGAAATTGTCTACAAGACGCACAGTATTATTTTGGTCTAATTTATTGCCATTATCCTCTCGAACAACCTTACCGGATATGCAATACTGAAATTGTGGATATAAAATTATCCCCTTCATCAATTTTGAAAACGGTTTTCTGATTAATAGAATTCAAGTTGAGAGTTGAGACTGGTTGAAAGTTTTGATATTCATTTCTTATAATATCGTCTGAATACTTTTTAAATATATGTTCCATTTATTATATAACACATTTTTTTATATAATTTTAATTCCAAAACTAATGTATTATCTACATTTTTTTTAGAAAAATTAAACAAAGGTGTCCGCAAATAGGTGGATCATCATAATTTTGGTATCTCTCTTCATTGTAATACAGATTATCTTTTCCTAAATAATTTACTAGTTCAATTGGTGGATTAGCATCTCCATATGAATCGAAATAATATTTAAAATCATTATGTTTTATCCAGGCGACCCAGTGAGAACCATTTTCATTAGAATTATTCAAGTTTAATATTCCACATTCCACTTTATTGGGCTTTAATGGTAATTCATCTCTCATGATACAACCTCGAAAATGTTTAATGTGTTTTGAATATGCCAGGATATCATAATTAGTTGGTGGCATTATTTTTTTGTTTTTTTTAGACCTTGACCCTTGGCAGCTTTATATGTTTTGTTTTTGTTTTTAATGTTTTTTTTGAACCTTTTCCTTCGACAGCTTTATTATGTCTTTGTTGTTCCTCCAGTTCCTTATCTTTTGCTTTTTTATTAATAACTGTGTTTGCTATTGCGCTTGCTGCTCCAATTAAAGATCCTAAAGCACCAATTCCTGCTAAAATTAAAGGTAAAAATCCACCAGAATGTATTTGATTGTAATCAAGTTGTAACCTAACTCCTGTACCCTTAGTCTTGGCTTTTTTTAATGTACTAATTTGACTTTCACTTAGTGGATATTTTTTTCCTCTCCCAATTTGATCGTTATTTAATTGAATAGTAACCCCAACTTTCTTTTTATGCGCAGAAGAGATTTTCTTCAATTGATTTTCGGATAGATTGATATTCATTTATTACAGAAAAAAATATTTTAAGCCCATTCCAAAATATCTTTTTACTTTCATTGCATTTGTAGTAACATAAGCAGGTATTTTTTCATTTAATTTCGCATTGGGATCTAAAACTCTTTCCCAAGCTTCATCTTCTAAAATTTTATCTGCCTTATGTCTTTCCTCCAAACTTTTATGATCTCTATAAAATATATCATGTTTCATAGCAGATTCATCTAATTTATCAACTGGTTTATCACCTCTTGCTAATCTCTCATTTAATTTAGTTCCAGGACCTAGATAATTTTTACCGGGCCAGTGGAGTTCAACATTTCTGTGCAATTGAACTCTTGAATTATAATATTATAGTGATTATAGGTCACCAAATGGAGATATGAACAATTTTATCGATTCTTTGGAAAAAATCGTTCTGCACTGCTCCACAATTAGACGTCACATAATAATTGCGGGGGATTTCAATATTAATTTTCGCGGAAGATCCTCTTCTCTAGCTGAACTTGTTAATCTATTACATTCATTCGGTATTGTCATCACAATATCTGATTACACCAGAATAACTGCCCAATCAGCTACTTGTATTGACAATATCCTCACTAATCTAAATGATAATATGTATAGTTCGATGGTCCTTGATCCTTGCTTATCTGATCATCTGGCACAGGTGATAACCTTGAAATTAGACGTAAAGATAAACAAAGACGATGTAATATGGAGAAGAAAAATATCAGAACATGGCATAGCTGACCTGAGATCATCTCTTGCCGAATTTGACTGGGATACAATTGGGTTACATAATTGGAAATGCTCGGTAATTGCCAACTTTTTAATCAATACTTTCACTTCATTGATTAAGAAGCATTTTCCTATGAAAAAGTGTTTTATTAATAAAAAACCACCAGTTGAATGGTACTATGATGAACTGAGGACTCTGAGGGACACACTATCTGAGGTCAAATCAATTTGTAATTTTACCAGGGATTTCAATAATTACACTATTCTGAAAAAACACTACCAACTGAAACTAATACAATATAAAAAAGCAGCATATGATAAATTCATCCGAGAATCCGATAACAAAGTTCGAGATAGCTGGAGACTCGTAAATTTTGAAAGGAATCATTCAAAAAAAATACAATTGGTCCCACCATAACAGCCAAAGAGTTCAATGATTATTTCTCCACAATTACAGCTGATTTGATTGGGGGGAACATTCTTAATGATTCTAATGACCCGGAGGATTACTTGAAAGGATTGCCCACACCATGTTCATCTTTTTTTATCAAATAATTAGTAATAATCAACATGGTTTTCGTACACATCATTCTACAATGTCTGCAATCACATCATTTTATGATAAAATTCTAGAGGCCATGGAACAGGGAGAGAGTCCGACTGGAATCTTCTGTGACTTCAGTCGTGCTTTTGATTGTGTTGACCATGATAAACTATTAAATATGTTATACAGATATGGTATTAGGGGCCATGCTTATGATTGGTTTCATTCTTACTTGAAAGATAGATCTCAAATGGTTAAAATGTCTGATTCTGGAAATTCAGCTTTCTCATCGATGGACATTAATACACTAGGGGTACCACAAGGCTCTATCCTTGGTACAGTTTTGTTCACTTTGTATATAAATGATTTACCACTTATTTTATCTGAAGCTTTTACCACACTATATGCTGATGACTCCACATTATTGATTAAAGATAAAGATTTTGAAATTCTACAGACTAAAATAGATAGCTCAGTCAACAAATTATCTGTCTGGTCTTTTGATAGATCCTTGTTGCTCAATGCTAGCAAAACTAACTACACCACCTTCCATACTCATCAGAACACTAACATACCAATATTGAATATCAGCTTAAATTATACTTCTATTGACACCGCAGATGAAGTTAAGTTTCTTGGAGTCTATTTTGATTCTACCCTTTCTTTCAGTACTCACTGTAGTAAATTATGCAAGACTTTAAATTCGAAATGTTATCAAATTAGAAATCTTAAAAGTGCACTGCAGCAGAACCATCTTTTCAAATTTTATTTTGCAGAAGTTCAATCTAGAATTTCCTATGGTATCATTATATGGGGAAACACTCCTGCAGCTCGTAGTGTATTTCTATCACAAAAGCGCATTCTAAGATGCCTTGTGGGGTGTCCACCAGATCACTCATGTAGGAACATCTTCAAAGAACATGGTATATTAACAGTCAGCGGCATTTTTATTCTTGAGCTAATGACATTTATTCATAAAAATAAAAAATTCTACATTAAGAATAGTGACAAACATACATACAATACTAGGAAAAAAGATGACTATCATGTGCCTTTTAAGCATTTGGAACTATCCAAAAGATCTCCAAACACTTTAGGTGTCCTCTTGTATAATTCCCTTCCAGTGAACCTGAAAAGTATGCCAATTCCCAATTTCAAACGTGAACTATCCAAATTGCTTATTGATATCAGTCCTTACTCCATACAAGAATTCACTTAGCAAATTGAATGAGTAAATTGAAGTAATTTTTCTTTTTCTAATGTCTGTTTTTTGTCTGTTTATTTAATTTTTATATACAATTTTTACTGTAATGATTAGGTACTACTATTAGGTATATTATTTTTCTGTCTATTTCATTGTTATATACAATTTTACTGTATTAATTAGGTACTATTTTTAGGTATATCATTTTATGTTATGTGCTGGTTGATAAGCCATTCTATGTGACCTGTCCTATAACTTTGTAAGTTCCAGAGGATTAATAAATTAATTGATTGATTGATTGATTGATTGATTGATTGATTGATTGATTGATTGATTGATTGATTGATTATGGAGCCGGTTACAATATTCGAGGTAGTCGACGCTGTACGCAGCTTGAAAAACTCGAAATGCACTGATGTATATGGGATGAATAGCGAACTTGTAAAACAAACCCTAGACTTTATAATAGATCCGTTGGTAACTCTCTTCAATGCTTCCATTGCAGAGGGAGAATTTCCAGATATTTTGAAAGTCACGAAAGTAATACCATTTTCAAAAAAGGGGACATTTCACAGGTGGCGAACTATAGGAACATAATACTTCTATAACGAAACCTTCAACTAACCGTTGTAAGGTCTCGTAGGAATGGATCAAAAATACTCTAGTACAACATGTGAAAATCAACTAGTTATATTCTTGAAGAATATAAATTTCTTATGAAGTCTGAAAAGTTTTATTATGTATTGACAAATCTATTTTATTTATATAAAAAGCAATCTTGACATCAGCTACTGCTAAATATTCTGAAAAATAAAAAGAATCCAGTCTTATTTCTTAACATTCTTCCTCCTTGAGTCACTGTTTCACAATGGTGACTCAATCATTTTAACTTGGACAAAATCTTGTTGGAGCCCGAAGTTTTCTTCCAAATCTAGAAGTCTTTATTTCTAAATTTTCTTCATCACCGTCTCTCGTTAATTTTTCTTTAACTTGATTGGTCTTCTCTCCTTCTTCGTGTGTCTTCTTTACTTCAGGTTCATCACTATTTGTTGCTTCACAAATAATTGGTAGTTCCTTTATATTTTCTGACTCGAGACAAAATTTTTAAACATCATTCCACTTTCTAATAGATGAAGTCTTTGGATTGGGCGTATCAGAGTTCCCGTTGAGGTTTTAACTTTCACTACACGTATTTTTCCATATTTTCCAGGAAAAACCTCCACTATTTTACCCAAAGGCCAATCTAGTTTCTTCTTATTCTCGTTTTCAATAAGATATACTTCCCCAATTTTCAGCTCATGTATCATATATTCTTCTTCGGTTTCATCAACAGCGTACTTAAATATTCGATTCGGAATCGTTTCTTCAGTTGTTCTCTCAAGCTTTGACGATATTTGAAATGTGTCTTTATGGAATCAATATCAATTCTATCCAAATATGTGAGAGCTATCAGATCATTGTTGTCTTCAGATACATATGTCGAAGGCCTAGAATTCATGATAGATTCACAATCACATATCAATGACATAAGTTCTTCATAATTCAGTGAAGTATTTCCCAATGTATTCTTCAATAATTGTTTTAAAATTCTTATGAGTCTCTCTCACCAACCGCCCCAACATGCTCCTGTGGGTGGGTTGAATCTTCAGTCGATTCGTTGAATGGTACTAAAAGATCTAATGGTCTCCCAGTCAATTTTGCTGATAAGACTTTCGACAGCAACAAAATTAGTACCATTATCACTATCGTAGGTCGACCTCTCCTGGCAACAAATCTTCGGAAAGCCTGTATAATACCATCCGTTGAGAGAGTACTTACTAGTTCTAGGTGGACTGCTCGATAAACGGTGCAAGTGAATAAACGCACCCATACCTTTTATGATTTTTGAGGAATAATGGTCCAGCAAAATCAATACCTGTTATTTCAAAAATAGCTGAGTCTCGTACACTTTTTGCAATATGGAAGTTACTCGGACCTTCAGTCCATAGAATGTTTCCAACATTTGATGTTCGTATTCTTTAGACCTTCTCTCGGTTTGATCGTCAATACCTAAAGTATCCAAACTCCATAAATCTGCAACTGAATCTATCTTACAAAATAATGAATTCACCAACATCGTGGATGATCTGGGAATTATTATATCCACAACTTTGTCCATCAAAATCCAGCCTAGAGAAGTTTACATCGCTACCAAACCACATTTCAGATTATACTTTCGTCCTGTGAATAATTTTCCAGCAATATCAGCTCCTATCAAAACTTCAATTGGTCCATAATTCGTATCAGTAATGTGGATACCTAACTGATCGAGTTCAGTTTTCCAAGAACCATCTCGTACAGGAGTAATATTGTTGCAAATCACATTCTGGTCTAAAACATCAAGATTACAAGAATATTTCTCATTCAAATTTTTCAAATTTATTTTATAGCAAGTGTGATCGAAAATTTCTGTATTGGAACCTCCGAATAATTCATGTTTTATCTGCTCTCTTCCAACTGGTTCGTAATCCATTTCAATAGCTGCATACTTGCTAATGTAATACCTCTGAGACCCAGTATCTATAATTACTCTAATGCAACGTGATTTAGATTTCCCTAATAATTTCACTACCAAAGTCTGTAGAAAAATTTCTTGATAAGTATTGTTCATTAGAAATATTAGAACAAGTCGATAAAGCATTACTATTGCCTATTTTCTTTGGACTAATAATTAATTGTACATACTTATCTGACAAAACATTTCTTGGCCAAATGTCCAAATTTCATACATGAATGACAACATCCATTTTCTGTCAATATCTTAAGTTTTTTTCTGATGAGTGAATTTTTCTGCATCTGTACAACTATCGCTATTATGTGATTTTTTACAAAATACACATTTGGGTGTATTTTTATGATTCATCAAACCTGCAGCAGTTGGGACCGATTGATCCTTATGGACCTTTTTTGTTTTTTCATTGGTATCAAAACCTGATACAGCCAATGAGATTCTTTCTTCATTTTCAATTTCTTTTTTCAAGAATCCCATGAGCTTATCGAGGCGACTTCTCAGTGTAGATTCCGTGTCAATAATTACTTCTCTGCGAAGAGAAGAAATTATTGACATTATTCAGGAAGAAATGATTCCATCAACGGCTTTATCTGATGTCACACCAAGTGTTTCTAGAGCTCTCAGTTGTGACTCCATTTTGTCATATAAAGTACTTAAATGAACTTTATTGTGGAGATTATTGAATATTAACTTCAAAATTCACGAATATAATATGCCACAACAAATCATCTCGTTCAAAACGAGATTTAAGACTCGATGACCTTTGGGTAATTATCGCAACTAGGTGGATAGCTCTCTACCAATTGACGAGCTCTCGATTTAGGAATGGTAGCCTGAATAAGGTACTGAAACTTCTTGATCTAATGAATCGTCGTCATGAATTCTTCGAAATTGACTCCAAAAAATAGCCCAACCTTTAATTTCACCGCTTCTTCAATTCAATCTTAGAAAGTTTCAATTGACGTTTTTGTAAACTATGTATTATTCAAGCTACGTTCCACTTTCAACTTAAGCTTAGAATACCTGGCTAGTAACTCATCGGCTTCAAGAACTTCGGCGTCTATCATTTCTCCTGGAGACTCAGAATCAAGCATCAAATCAAGCAGTTGCCTACTTACTTCAGTAACTATGTCCATCTTCTGGTCTAATACTTGTAGATGACTTTGTATATCCAACATGTCGGGTTCTGCAATCTTCAGCTGTTCATCAACCTTTTCATAAATCCTCTGGAAAGCATTATTTTGGATATACAATGCTTTTTGTAATTTCTCCATCCTTCAAAGGTATTAAGTCCTGTCACGGTCGCCAAAATATAACGAAACCTTCAACTAACCGTTGTAAGGTCTCGTAGGAATGGATCAAAAAGACTTTAGTACTGGTGAAAATCAACCAGGTGTATTCTTGAAGAATATATAGTTTGAAAAATTTTTAGTCCAAGAGCCCAGGGCCGCCAGACATAAGTTACTTTCTGACAGACAAAATGTGGGCAAATTCGGCATACCCGCTAAGCTGGTTGTGGTATTTCGATTGATTTTTTTCTGAGCGTGGACTGTATTGAAAATAAAATAAGATCGTGTGACTTGCAGCAATCTTACCTGAATTTTTCCATAGGCTGACCAATCACCAAATATCAGCGGGAACGTATGTTGGTCCGAACAGAGCGCGTAACAGTGTTTTTTTTTGCTATTTTGGCTTTTTACATGGTAAATCTCACTAATTCATTATTTATGTCTCTTGTCGCGTTTCGCGGTGCGTAGTACCTTTTTTGTGGCACTCTTCTCCCGTTTTACCTCTCGCCTCTCTAGGTCGGATAACCTCGACCTTCCTCGGGAAGGAGGTACAGGATGTTGCAAGTCACCTACCTCGCGCAAAAATGAAGTTTTAAATAAGGACTCAACACTGCTCAGTGGGCCGATTTTGTTGAATTTTATAAATATTATCATCCAGTATGTTAACTGAGTGTGCTGTATAATTTTATTGATATAGTTGTTGAGTCAGTTGTTTTATATGTGTCAAATAAATCGATACCATCAGATTTGTATCTCTATCTGTTAAAAGTAGATTCCACAAAGAAATATAGTTTTCACAAATAGTTCAACAGGTTATGGGCCCAGACCGTTTGTAAAAGTAACTTTTGAACGTTAAAGGTAATTAACCTCTAAAATATGCTACTTTGTTCCCATTTAAACAACCCTCTATCTCTTACCGTTATCGAAATCCCCATGCATAGACTCGAATTTGAATAGCCCTGTATATTTTTGAAATCAGAAAAATATAATCTAATCTAATAGTAACAAAATATATGGGATGTTCCATTTTATAAAATATATTTGATGCCCATAACTTTTTTATCACATCTTCAACTAATTTTCTACAAGAAACATTACATAGGATCTTTTGAAAGAAAAAATTTAACGATAAGTTAATGGGGGTTAAAAATAAGACCCTGTACATTACAGATGCTTTGAGTACGTTAAATCAAACGAAATCTTTATCATATCTGTGAATAATTTGTTCTTGCTTTCAGGTTTAGAACAAATCTACATCATAAGCTTGCCAGGCGCATGTCATAACATGCTTTAAACTACTGGAATTGATATCACAGTTTTTACAAATCTCGTTGAAATTTAAACACATAATGTTGACAGGTGACTTCAACATCAAATTAGTGTTGGCCTTGAATATACATACTTGTGTTTGATGTGAAGTAGTTCTAGCTCTAGGAGCATACAAATTTATTCTCAGTAATATATCTGGACATTCGATCTCATATGAAATTCAAGACTTTTTAATTCAAACATATTTATTGTATCCTACTGATTAGCTCGACTTATTTTTTATAGAACAATGGGAGATAAATTAGGCGAAGCCAAATCTTCGGGAAACCTAGGAAACACTCTGAAAGTTATGGGTCGATTCGACGAAGCAGTGGTATGTTGTAAACGCCATTTAGAATTATCCAGAGAGCTGGGTGATAAACTAAGTGAGGGACGTGCTCTCTATAATCTAGGAAATGTCTATCATGCCAAAGGAAAACATATTGGAAGAGTAGGGCATACAGATCCTGGAGAATTTTCAGATGATGTAAAAAGTTGTCTCCAGCAAGCAGTTACATATTATGAGTGAGTATTGTAAATAGGTTTGAAGCGATTTTTGTCGTTTTTATTCAAGGAGTTAACATCTTACCAATAAACTGATTTGCTTTAATATCTATTTTTTTTATTATCAATTGACTTGGCCGTAACTTGATGAAAAACCACAGTAATTGTTGAATAACAGAACTAGATTTTCACGAAAATATATTTTATATATATTTTACTCAGGACTTGTTTCGCTGACACAGTAGCCCCTTCAGGTATTGGTACACTGAAGTAACTATTACAAAAATAACAATATTTATGCCTCATCATACAATCTACAAAATCATATGATATTCCACGAACAAAATTTTTCAAGTATCGGGTAGTTTGTTTATCTTTTCCGTTCACTTCAGCATAAAGTATAGAATTTTTTAACAAAATTGTTGAATATTTGACGACATTTATCTATTTTTATGGAATAATTGTTCATTGCATAATATAAGTTTTATCAATTCTGCTATCTATTTCTATATCTTGCCTTCCACATTCTTCTACTTCCAAGTATTCCGCATTCTTTTAATACACCGTTTCATGTCTCCATATTTCTTTGTAAGTTCTTTTATTTTTCTGATATGACTACCACGTCGTCGGCAAATGCTCCTGATTTATCCCACATGGAGTTTTCTTGCTGTGTAAGAGAAGTTCTTGGTTATTTCATTAATGTATACCGTGATACAGGTCTAAAGTCCGTGTCTCACGTCTATTTGATTCAAATGTTTGAAATGTGCAGAAATCCTGTTCAAACGATTTGAAGAAGTTTGTTCAAATATTTCAAAAATTCATTGATTATAACGGAAGAAAAATCTGCATTCATGATCCAAACGCGTTGTTTCAACAATATATGAATAGAAATAATACACAAAAATCTTTAAAAATCTATTTCATGGTATGTTGCGCACCCCTTCAGAGATTAGTGAAGAAGAAACGAAAAATATGGACAAGGCAATGGCTCCAAAGAAGAAATATTAGTAGAGGAGTCCTTCCAATGATTTTTCAAGAAATCAAATTGGTAGATCCAAATAATTATCGAAACTACCTCAGTTCCATATTGAACTGTGTTTGAAAAACATTGAATAATGCCTTAACTCCTGGTTCTATGGAATGTATATGTAGGTACTTATCATCAATTTAAAGGATGACGAGTGATTGAGAACACCTACCAGTTATTTATTATGGCAATATTTTTGCTTCTTCCAACAGTACAAAACTGAGGTCAAAGTATTCTGACGTTTCGATTTTCGGTGTCAACAAACAACCCTAACCTTACTTTTTCATCAAACGAGTAAAATATTTAGAACATTTTCTAATTTCAGCTGCTGTTTGATGTGACGTCATTGATGACATCACAATTGCATAGTTTGATCAAATAATTTGACCGTGAGACACGGACTTCAGTCCTCCTCCCTATTTGTTTATCTGTGAATATATGGTCTTGAATGCTCTTGCCTTTTCTTTCATCATTTTTCCCTACTCTACTATTGAAATCTTCTAACATGAAAAGTATTCCTTTTGCTAATTCTGTTATGAATGTTAGTTCTTCCCAGAAACTATATTTCACCTGGAAACAGTCGTCTTCGCTAGGTCCATATACAATTATGATTATTTCAGTGTTCTTCTGGTTCTTAATTTCTCCTGATAGTATCCGTTCCGACCAAGGTTCCGACCATCCTTAGTTTTTGGCCCCACTGAGATTTTTCCATATTTCTTGATAGGTTTGGGTTCAATTGGTCGAAAAGGGTCCGTGGGCGTCGCTGGAACATGAGTTCACTTGGTGTTCTACCCGTTGATCTCTGAATAGTGTTGCGATATGAGAATAAAAATTTAGAAAGTCGTTTTGTCAAGTATATGTTTATATCACTCGCGGCCATGCGGTCTTTGAAAGTGCGAACAGCACGTTCCGCAAGTCCATTTGATTGCGGGTGGTACGGAGTAACTTTTATATGATATGTTGTTCTCAGAACAAACCAGTTCGAATTCATCAGATGTTAATTGTGGTCCATTGTCAGTCACTATAAATTTAGGTAGTCCGAAACGCGAAAATACTTCGGTTAGGGCAGTAATTGTCTCTTGTGAAGTAATGTTTTTCATGATGATCACTTTACCTTCGTATGGTCCCGCAAAATCAAAATGAATGCGTGACTATGGTTCTGGCGGTGCACTCCATGGATATAAAGGAACGTGTCGTATCATTTTGTCTAGATTCCTGGCAGGAGACACATGATTTGATGAAATCTACAAGGTCTAGGTCTATATGTGGCCAATAAACGTGACACCTTGCTATTGACTGCATATCACATATCCCAGGGTGTCCGTCATGTAGCATATACAAATTAGTTTGTCGTAGATTTTGTGGGATACATATTCTGCCTTTCCACAAAAGAATATATTCTTCAAAAGACAGCTCCTCACGTTTTTCATAATATGGTAAATACTCCTCAGGAATGTCTTCTTTATTTGGCCAGTAGGTATTCATAAATCTCATCACTCTTTGGAATTGGGGATTTCTTTCTGTTTCCTCCTTCAACTTCCTTTTAGTTACTTGGTACTCCTACATTTTCAGCAGGTGATGGATGTATTTTATCACCATCTAGAGGAAGGCGGGACAAAACATCAGCTGCCGCGTTCTCCTTTTCTGGCTGATATACTACAGTATAGTTGTAACTATTCAAAAGTATCCCCCATCGCAAAAGACGGTTGCTAGCAATTTTGAGCGTGTCTCTGCTCTCACTCAAAATTCGCTCCAATGGTTTATGGTCCGTTAGTAACAAGAATTTTCGACCATAAACATACTGATGGAACTTTGTTACTGCGAAAACCAACGCTTAGGCTTCCTTGTCTATTGTTGAGTAATGCTTTTCCAAATTTGTGAATTTCCGTGATGCAAAAGCAATTGGTCGGAGTATACCATCTTCAAACTTATGAAATAGAACTGCACTTGCTCCTTTATTGCTGGCATCGCTGGTCAGTACTAAGGGCAAAGTTTTCAGAATATACTATAAGTTGCGTCACTCCGCCTCGATTCACGAAGCGACCGGCCCCTTACCCCGCCTATCTAGGGTACTGAATTCAGTACCTCGCCGAGAACCGTGAGATACACGACGTCCCAGTCCACGGCTTGCCGCGGCGCGCAGTAATTCAGAGCCAAATATACAGATTGTCCCAAAAGTTACATTTCTGTGAGTGGGTTGATGAATTATAAAGGCGGGTCATATTTGGGCAGTGGATGGATCTGAAAGCCTTTATGGCTACCGAAAAACAAATATTAAAAAATCTTTAAAATTTGTGAGTTATTTTTTGATGTAGAAATGCAATAAAATAATTATTTCTTCTGTGGGAATCACTACGAAATGAAGATTACAAATATTTATTTTACTCGAATTATCAATTAAAACTATTTCACTTAAATAAAACTCTTATGGAAATTCCAGAAACCCTACTGCTATACAATTTTGTAGATCTGTCAATAAAATATTCAGATAACGGTATTTTGATTGTGCTGAAGGTAAAAACTGAAGTCTTGATGAATTTAACTCCAGAATTTACAAAAACTCACTAGAATATTTCTCCATATACTCCACTTGAAGTTTTTTCGAATGATTATCCCAATATAAGAAATCTGGAAAGAAATTCGTTGATATCACCCGAGTATATTTCAAAATAATTTTGGTGCAATAGTCTAGTTACGCAGGACGTTTGCATCAATTTTTCTTTCTACATGAATGAAACTTAGTTGTGAAGGAATTATATTTTTCAAATTGAAAGTACACAATAACAACATCAAAAAACCTTTCGGTGGTCTTACAATACAGAACCTGGTGGACAAGCAGTTGGGAAACGTTTGAAAGACGAATTCATCGACACTGTTTTTATTAACTTTTATAGAAACCTTATATGGGTATATTAGTTTTCATGTTTATATACACGGGTTGAATTATATTTCACATTGAAATTCATTAACATGGAAATGAAAAAATGAAATCCAATGAAAGTTTCATTGAACTAAGTGAATTAAAAAAATCAATTCTAGTTTACCTATATGTATGAAATGGAAAAACAGAATAAGATGTTATAGATCTATGCATCTTCGCATCATATTTTTAATATTCGACGTACCCGGTATATAGCATAACGTCTTTAATTTGCAATTGATCCTCGTATATCGGTTGACTTCTGCTTGCGGTTGCCTGCGGCTAATTAGCGGGCTCAGTTCTCGGAATTGCAAAAAATGCTATCCCAAACCGTTCCGACAAACGATTCGGCGAGAGTGACGCAACTTATAGTATATTCTGTAAACTTTGCTAAGGGTTATAGTGGACCATGGTATTTGAAGATGTTAGCAGCTCACTTTTCAAAGTGTGAAAAATTCTTGCGTCTTCTGAAGTCCATTCCCAGAGATGTCCTTTCTTGAGCAATCTATATAGAGGATCACATTTTACATGTGGGTTCTCTATAAATCGACCATTATATGTTATAGATCCCAGAAAATAGCGCAATTCACTAGTATTTGTTGGAGCGGGCATATTTTGAATTACCCTGATACGATCCTTGTTGGGATGAAGTCCTTCATGATCGATGGTGAGGCCTTAAAAGGTAACGCTGTTTTGAAACCACTGACATTTTGATTTTTGTGTTTCTACTCCTGCAGACTGTAGCCGTCGTAAATCTTCAGTTTTTGATTATGTAAAATCATATTTGGAGCGGTGATCAAAATATCGTCGAGATAGCAGACTACGCCGTCCAAACCCGAAAGTATTTGATCCATTGTTCTTTGGAACAAAGATGGTGCAAATGAAACTCCAAAAGGAAGTCTCTTGTATGCAAAATAGCCTTTATGGGTTATGATGTCTGAATATTTTCTGGAATCTGGGTGTACTTTCAATTGGAGGTATGCATCTTTTAAATCTATGGTGGTAAATTGTCGCCAACCACTTAATTTTGCAGTTATATCCTCAAAACGAAGAAGAGGATAATGATCAACTTGAACATTTGGGCTGATTGTTACTCTGAAATCTCCACATATACGCACATTTCCGCTTGATTTTATTGAAATCATTATTGGTGAGGCCCATTCAATTGGTGTGGTTGTTGTGTCAATTGGCTCCAGTACATCGTTTTCTACTAGTCTGTTTATCTCGGCACTCACTTGATCTTGTAGTGGCATAGGAACACTTCGTGGTCTGAATGTTTTTGATATATCATCTTGAATATGGATCCGTGTTAAATATTAATCATTTCTAATTCTCCATTGAAGAGTTCTGGAAATTCTAAAAATATTTCATCTATTTCTGACTTTCCTCCCTGGACTATTTTATTTTCTTTGGTAAAATCCGGCATAGTAACATTTGACGGATTTTGTGGTATTTTCATCGTCGATTTCATATCTGTTTCAGTTGTGATTTGACACAACTTAGATCCTGGTGGGAGCAGAAGATCAAACTTCAAACACCAGTCTAAACCGTAAAGTGGTACATCATTTGATTCTATCATATACAGTGGTAATATCAACTCGGTATTGAATGCGTTCACTCTTACATTAGCAATTCCCAATGTTGGAATTATATCAGTATATGCTATCAGATTTTTCATGTGCTGAAGTTGTGGTTTTCCTATTTGTTTCCAATTTTTTTTCCTACTACAGAATGTGCTGCACCTGTATCATACAACATATCTACTTCATAGTTGTTTAGTTTAGTTGTGGTCATCACTTTGTTTGCATGATCCAACATTTCGAATATTTGTTATCACTTTCATTTTATTCCCTCACATGTCTTGAACTTCTGTTTCCTTTGTTTTTCAAGATTTTTGCATTTCCACTTGAAATGCAAAAAGCAAAGAAAATGCATCACTGAATAAACGTTTATTAGATATTGAACGTCGCTCAAAAAAAATATAATTTCATAGTATACGGCCTGAATTGCCCTGAGAAAAACACTAGTGAGGAATTATTGAAATTGATTAAGAACTCTATAGAAACAGACTGTCAATCTTAGGATTTCCGAGATATCTCTAGAATTGGTGCTGCATCTGAAAATCACATTCGTCCAGTAGTTGCGGAAGTCGTGAATCTCAATCTCAAATCTTCCATACTGAACAACGTTCGCCGTGCTGCTGAAGATCTCAAGAAATTGAAAATCATCTTTTCCCATAACTATGCTAAGGAAGATTACTTGAAGAGAAAATTTATGGGACAACAGTTGAAGTTGGCTAAAAAAATCGCACCCTTCCGCTACTCTTAGAAAAAATACCCTAATAATTGATAATGCATCGTTCAGCTACGATTAATTATTAATTAGGGAGAAGACATATCATCGGCCAGTATCTGCCTCATCTTCCAGCGCAGCTCACCAAGCGAAGGAGCAAGACGCCGAAAAAAGAGAAAACTCAACTTATCTCCTTCTGAAGAATGTTTCAACTTCAAAGCTAGGCTGAGATCGTTTTCATTCGCCAAATGAATTAACATTTGTATGAATATACCTTTTCGATTAATGAAAATTTCTACATTTACAAGTTAACAGGTTAGGGTTTCCGGTTGCTGTCGATCTTCTTCATTTCTCCATACATCAGGCTTTATAGGGTCATAGCCGTTAATATACCTATTATTAGCTTCGGCACGTCTCTTGGAACATACTTGACTGAGCCCTCCCCGAATACCTTGTTCAACAAAGAGAAACATATCTGGATCCGTTATGAGCTCCAACTCCTGATTTGTATACTTCAACATGGCATCCAATGTAAATCCTGGTAGGGTGTAATAGTGGATAGGGTCAAGATCGTATGTCCTGATACAGCTAGAACGAAACTGTTCGAATACGTCTGCGAGGAGGAGAATATCAGTCATCATATATAGATCCACATATTGACCCAAGTTTTGACAGTTGAATTTACTCCATACAAGCTTGGCGCGGATATAGAGTCTGCGAGGACATGGATTATCATTCAGTTTATTGTAGAAAGCATGAATTGGCGGAAGACAGGTTTCGGTGAAACGTTCAAACGAGTCTAAATAATCATACGGCATTACTACTTTCTTAGTTAAAAGTTGGAATTGATCTTCAGAGATGTCATGGAATTGAGACCTCAAATTGGGAAATTCTACTAAATACGATGCCAACTTGTCAAGGGAGGAACTCATGAATCGGAAACTATCTATGAATCGGAACTGAATAGAAGTCCCATCAACGTGCATAGTGAAGAAAATGTACTTTTCTTTGTTGATAGGTAGTAAATCAATGCGACCAACCATTTTAACTTCAACTTCAAACATATATCCCTCATGAGCATCGTCCGCAATTGACATCACATCGATGTTTCCATCTATCCACTCAAACTGACCATAGGGTAAGTACTGACTCATAGCCCAACCATACTGGTTGTTCACATCAAAATACATCAAGAATGTTTCAGGATTTATATGGTCATAGCCGTCAATATACCTATTATTAGCTTCGGCACGTCTTTTGGAACATACTTGACTGAGCCCTCCCCGAATACCTTGTTCAACAAAGAGAAACATATCTGGATCCGTTATGAGCTCCAACTCCTGATTTGTATACTTCAACATGTAAATCGTGGTAGGGTTTAATAGTGGATAGGGTCAATATCGTATGTCCTGATACAGCTAGAACGAAACTGTTCGAATACGTCTGCGAGGAGGAGAATATCAGTCATCATATATAGATCCTCATATTGACCCAAGTTTTGACAGTTGAATTCACTCCATACAAGCTTGGCGCGGATATAGAATCTGCGAGGACATGGATTATCATTCAGTTTATTGTAGAAAACATGAATTGGTGGAAGACAGGTTTCGGTGAAACGTTCAAACGAGTCGAAATAATCATACGGCATTACTACTTTCTTAGTTAAAAGTTGGAATTGATCTTCAGAGGAGTCATGAAATTGAGACCTCAAATTGGGAAATTCTACTAAATACGATGCCAACTTGTCAAGGGAGGAACTCATGAATCGGAAACTATCTATGAATCGGAACTGAATAGAAGTCCCATCAACGTGCTTAGTGCAATATCTCCGATGATGAAATTGGCGTCATACCCACTCAAGTTGTGAAAAACAACAGGTACCACATGACACACCTGGTATTTTATGTTACAGCTTTCATGTGCAGGACCTCTATAGTTATTTTCAGGAATAAGGTGATTATGGTCTCTGACTTTCTTATCTGCAAGCCCAAAATACTGTCCACAAATATGACAATGTGTTGCTTTTTTAAACTCCACTTCTTGTACTTCTGTCATATGGATATCAAACGGACACCAGAATACAGTTGTTATATCTTCAGCCAGTTACTTGAGCTCATTGGCAAACCATTCCATGCAGTTCTTTCCACGATAAAAGCGATAAAATGACAGAGAATCATCGTAATAGCACTTGAGGTAGTATCCGACAGCAGCAGGAATGTGATGTTGAGGCTTTTTAGGATCCTCTGTTGGTTTCAAAACAGATCCATATCAGCGTAAACAACAACAACACGTACTTTTTCCTTGTTCCTATGATTTTTGAATTTCAAAATATTTCTTCCAACTGCGGGCATTTTGATTGCAGTCTCGTTCATCTTAACACAGTCGAGAGAATGCGCAGCAAGTTTCTTTTCAGAATAAAAGTAGTGAAGGCAGCGATCGCAGAAATATTTTTCATGACCCTCTTTGTTTAGTTGAGTAGAAAGAAGTCTAGAGAGATCCTTGATCCATACATAGTGATACTTGATTGGGAAAGTCTTAATTCCATTATAGTCACCATCTTCATTGAAGTATCGATTTTGGATGAGAAGGAGATTAACGTGCTTATCTTTATAATTCTTGGTGAGATATGTAGGTAGCGTATTCATTTGTTTAGATTTCTTCTGAAGAATGTAAACATTAATCGATAAATCATTTTGCTTCTCGAATCGAGATATCTGATTGGTGGTTATCGGAAAGTGAATCCCCTCGAGGTTCAAAATTGAAGAAGGATGAGGGTATGATGAGGTTCTATCGGTATGTTCGTTTGTAGGATATAACGCTGATGTGACAGCCCAAGCAAAACAAGCTTGATCGTTATTCTTGATATTTATACAAGCACGTTTGTTTTTTACTTCATGCGGCAACTCAATATATGAACAGCCAAGCTGTGGAGAGAACTTATTGATATTGACTCCCAAGTTCATGACTGCCTTCAACGCCCAACCACTGTCACGCTCCTGAAACTCCTCTAACTCCTTCATGATAGGATCGATTACTTTATTATTGAACCAATCATTGATGTCGGTATCCCTATAGATAGGATAGTTCGAGGTAGTGAAATATTTGTACTCAGTGAGTACATGGTTCCCCCTAGTGATCTCAAATTCTCCACAAAACGTAGCGTTGACTTTAACTGCCCCATCCGTTTTGAGTGCATTCTGAATTCGAATTTTGGAGAGAGCTCTACAATCGATCAAAAATGCTGCAGGATCCTTGTGTTTCAAATTTGATATAACCCCAGTTCTGATGCGAGACTGAAATGCCGATTCGGAATCATCCCAGCTAACTCTATCTCGTGCAGTTTCCTTCCTAGATTTGAGTCCATCCCCTTTTTTCTGAATCGCTTTGAACTGGTTCCGCAAGCTTTTTAAATTTCTAAGACAAGCCTCTAGATGTTGCTTCTCACCAAGGTTTTTCGCACATCTCAATGCATTATGTATCCGTTTCATCCCTTTCTGACATTCTCGAAGCCCTTCACTCTCACGATTTTCGTCATAAGAGGATGTTTGAAGACCAAGAAGAGATGCGATTTGACGAATCAAATTAGCGAAGAGTGACGTTTTCACCATCTTGTAGTTCACCTTTACAGTACAACTATCTGCAAATCAATGAGGGAAATCGCCCTATCGTTATGAGGCCCCATTACTAATCACTGAAGGTGATCAGGAACAGCCCTAACCGTATCCACCATCCCCCGTAGCAGCGGGACTTTAAGAGTCTGGCGTTTTGGGGTGATGGAAAAAGGGAAGCTAAACAATCCGTAGGGACTGATGTTTTGAAAACTGACTTGTTAGTGGGATAGCATAGCGTATAGGAGCTTGGGTGTTAGTCGGAAACGTAAGAATTTGCATTCATTGAAATAGTTACTATTCCGTGGCACAGTGTTTGTTGGAATTGGTAACCCTTTTCAGGCTAAAAAAGGCTACTATTCCGGTGTGTAGTGTGTTTGGCTTACCTGTGTGTTTCCTTACTCACCTAAAGAGCTTGTTGGTCCAAATGATGGTGTTTTGGACGTTTATATCGCTCTCGGAATCTCGGGTCGTAATCCATCGCCTCTCTGTTGAGGGGGTTGTCGTGGCTCTCCATCTTGGATTTTCGGATAGAATTTTCATTCTATCCAGGACGGGTGGGTGTTGCAGGTCTCTGAAGATGGAGTTGGTTCTGACGAACCATGGTGCGTTGACGATCATACGAACGCATCGATTCTCGTAACTCTGGATTCGTTTGAGGTGAGTTTTGGCACAATGTCCCTAGGCTGCTACTGCGTAGGTCAGGATCGGGAGGAGTATCGTCTTCATGAGGAGGAGTTTCAGGTCGATCCTCATCGGATTTCTGCGTCCGATGAGTGGGTTCAGTTGTCCTCTGACTCGTATGGCGATTTTCACACGGGAGTCCACGTGGGCCTTGAAGGTCAACTTGTTGTCGATGATTACCCCAAGGTACTTTGTTGAGTTTGTCCATGGGATGTCGTGGCCTCCTATCGACACATGTCCGACTGGAGGTTTTTTGGATCTCGTGATGAGGATGGCTTGGCTCTTCTCCGGGTTGATCTGAATTTTCCAGTTGATACACCATTGCTCGAGCTCGTCAATGGACCTTTGCAGGTACCTGGTAACGAACTCGGCTCTAGGGGATCTAGATGCGATGGCTGTATCATCTGCATACAATGATAGGGTGCAATGTCTATTGTTGTTTGGAATATCAGATGTGTAGATGGAGTAGAGGTGTGGACTCAGCACTGCACCTTGGGGTACTCCTGCTCTCATGGACTTCACTTCCGATCTGTCCGTTCCTGTCTTGGTGCTAAAAGTTCTCCTGCGAATATAAGAGTCGATTAATATTACCATGGGTGTGGGGTACTCTAGAAGGGCCATCTTGGTGATAAGTCCGTCGTGCCAGACTCGGTCGAAAGCTTTGGCAACGTCTAGAAACACAGCTCCCGTGAAGTGTCTCCTATTCAACCCTACGGTTGCGTAGTCGACGAGTCTCGTGACCTGCATTTCTGTCGAGTGTCCGCTTCTGAAGCCGAACTGTTCGTCTGGAAGTATGCCAAGTTCTGATGTCATCTCTTCTAGTCGTCTCTTTATGATCCTTTCTATCACCTTGCTGGGGGCGGGTAGTAGGCTGATTGGGCGGTAGTTTTCGGGCCGGGTTGCGTCCCTGTTTGGTTTTCTCAACATTATCACTGAGGCTTCTTTCCAGCTATCTGGAAAGTGTCTCAGCCGCAATACTGCGTTCCCTATGTTGGTAAGGGCTGCTATCCCCTTTCTGGGGAGTTGCTTCAGAGCTTTGTTCGGGATGTGGTCTATCCCGGGAGCCTTTTTGGTTTTCAGGTATTTGATGATTTCTCTCACCTCTTCCGGTGAAGTTGGCCTTAGGATTTCCTCCTGGTCGTCTATCATCCTGATCCTGTCCACTTTCCGTTTGCATCGAACCACGTGTTCTGCGTCTTCTTCCGGCCTATGGTTTTCCACGAATTGCCTTTCTAAGGCTTCTGCAAAGACTGTCGCTTTGTCTTTGTTCGTGTAGGCGATACCGTTCTCTCCTTGAAGAGGGTGAATCGGTGTAGGTCCGTTCCTCAGAAGTTTCTGCATGTTCCAGATGCTCCCATCTTCCGGGTTCAGTGATGAGATTTTGCTAGCCCAGCGTTCGTCGCTGTTCGCTTGCAGTTCTCTCCTCACGTCTCTTGCTAGTTGTCTCGCTATTTGGTTGTGTTCTGGTAGCCTGGTTCGCATGGATAGCTTTCTAGCTCTCCTCTTTTGCCTAATGAGCTCTTTGAGCTCAGGGGGCAGTTCGTGCTGCAGGTTCCAGTACGTGGTTCGGGTAACGGTGGTACTGGCTTCTATGGCTCTTTGGACGTCTCGTTCAAAGTTTTTCACTGCTCTCTCCAGGTCTACTATCGAGCTTATAACGGGCATGGGGCCCATTTGCTCGTGGAAGTTTCGCTGAAATTGAGACCAGTTTACCTTGTTACGGTTTATCGGGGTGTCCTCCTCTGTTCTGTCTTCTCCCACTTGAAGCAGTATCGGGCTATGGTCTAAGGATCCGTCGTGCAGTACTGCGATTTCTACAGGAACTTGAAGTCCTCGTAGTACGGCAATATCTAGGATGCTGGGTGCAGTGCGATCGTCGTTCCTAGTAGGTTCGGTTGGTCCCAGGACTGATACTTCTTCGTTCCGTTCCAAGTTGTCTAAAGGAAGCCTACCTTTCAAGTTCGTTGTCGTGCATTTTCACTGGGGGTGTTTCGCGTTCCAGTCTCCTATTGCGATGGTTTGCCTGTTTTCGCTTAGTACGGCGTTTAGGTCTCCGTCCGTCAAGGTGGCTGCCTGGTTCGAGGTTAGGTACACGGACACCACCTGGATTTCCCCTTTGGTGGCCGTATTCACTACCGCTATGGTGGCTTCCAGGTGTTCCAGGTCTGGTGTGTTGACTGGATGGTGGTCTAGGGTTTTCTTGATCAGCAGAAGGGTTCCCCCTCCTTGTCTGTCTACCTTGTCATTTCTGTAACAAACATAGTTAGGTACTTTGAATGACTTACCTGGTTTGAGCCGGGTTTCCTGGAGTGCCATGACGTCGATGGAGGTTGGAGGTTCTCGAGAGGAGTTCCAGTTTTCTCGCTGCGGCTCCGTTGATGTTCCACGAGCCGATCAGGAGTGAGTCCTTCTTAGACGCCATTGATAACCGGTAAGGTGAGTTGTGCAAGGGTTTGTTGCACAGTCTTCTCGATTACCTGCCGGATGTACTCCTGCAGGTCCACGTTCATCATGTTCGCAGGAGGAGTATGTGCAGGCCTGGGAGCGGATGTGGTGCCGGAGGCTGCGGCGGCGGCGTATGTCCGTGCTGCTGGTGCAGCTGCAGGTCTCGGGGTAGTCGCTGCGGGCCTTGGGGCGGCGGCTGCAGGTCTAGCTGCAGCTGCTGCTCAAGGTCTTGGGGCTTGCCTCGTCCTCTTCGGGACTTAGGGGCATCCACGATAACTCGCAGGGTGTTTGCCTCCACAGTTTGCGCATTTGGCGTCCGTGGTCCTGGGTTTTACACAGGTGGCTGAGTCGTGATTTTCATCACACTTCACGCATCTGTGTTGGCAGCGGCAATTCCTTTGGCCGTGCCCGAAATATTGGCAGCGATGACACTGCATCACCTGCCCTTTCTTTGGGCGCTGCGTTTCCATCTTCATGATGTAGTTGCAGCAGTCGGCCACTTTCCAAATTGCTGCTTCGTTCTTCGGTACCTGCACCAGCACCAGCGGGATTTTTTTTGTCAAATGAGGAAAATTGAAGAATGCTGGGGTATAAGTAAAATGCAGGTCGGACGGAGGACTGAACGCTGCTACCAAATGACAAGAAAGGCCCCTGACTGATGAAAATTTGTGCATGTTTTCCATAAGAACCATTTTTAATTAACTCAATATTAATATATCGCATATCAATTATGTTGACAAAAATATCTAGAGTAAGAACCAAGGAACACATCAGGACAGCCGTCAAGTTATTTATAGCCAAAAGGCCCCTCGGAATTCAAAGGCGCTACACAGAGGCCCGAGGTAGACGGCGTTCAAGAACGAAAATGGTTCTTTGATAACCTATAGGTGACAATTTCTCCTGAACATGTTCAATTGAACAAACGAAAACACTGTTTATACCTGACTCCTTGATGGAGACGCCCTCCGTTGTAGAGAGGAAATTAAAGACTCCAGAGTCGGTACACTCCCCTCCTAAGAGGGTACCTTGCGTGTTTCGTGCGAGAAAAAGTCGTCTATTTTCGTTCAACCTGAAGCGTACACTATATCAAACTCAAAAATAGGACTATACCAGTTTGAGACTGAATTATTTAACATTGTTTTCCTTCCTTTAAGAATTGGGAGGTATTGAACAAATATCTGAGGGAAGTAGCAAGAAACACATCAGGACAGCCGTCAAGTTATTTATATAGCCAAAAGGCCCCTCGGAATTCAAAGGCGCTACACAGAGGCTCGAGGTAGACGGCATTCAAGAAAGAAAATGGTTCTTTGATAACCTATAGGTGGCAATTTCTCCTGAACATGTTCAATTGAACAAACGAAAACACTGTTTATACCTGACTCCTTGATGGAGACGCCCTCCGTTGTAGAGAGGAAATTAAAAACTCCAGAGTCGGTACACTCCCCTCCTAAGAGGGTACCTTGCGTGTTTCGTGCGAGAAAAAGTCGTCCATTTTCGTTCAACCTGAAGCGTACACTATATCAAGCTCAAAAATAGGACGATACCAGTTTAAGACTGAATCATTTAACATTGTTTTTCGAGTTATTTGTAATTTCACTGAAAATCATGAGATATAATAGTTTTTTGTGAGATTGTCGCCCTATGAATTTTTTTCTTTCTAGTGATATCAATTTCAGATGTTGACCTACCGTTAGAATTGGGTCAAACACGACAGGGTGGGTTGGCGGGGATTATTATTTTCGATATTTCGTGCCGTTCGTGAAACATTTGTAAAAATAGTTATTATTGGATTTTGGAAAATTTCGATTGAAATGTCCATTTATGATATAACTGTAGAGAGTGAGTATTATTAGACTTTCAGTACAGTTTAGTGATTATTGCAATTTCAACTACGTGTATATAAACTTTTCTGAAATTAATTTCCACATGATGAAGTCACAACTTTGTCATTTTCTCTGTTTTTTTTTTGCGATACCCGCTCTGATTTTATTCCATTTAATAAGCAGTATTTGGATACCTCTCACAAAATAATGTGACCTATTTCTAAGTATGCAGCAGGTCGGGAAAAGAAAAAGTAGACTTTTTCTCGCACTGAAACACGCAAGATACCTTCATTAGGAGGGGAGACTCAGGAGCCTCTAATTTCTCACCACAACTTTTTTTTTAGAACGCCTTCCACCTCGGTTCTCTGTGTAGCGCCTTTGAATTCCAAGGAGCCTTTCGGTTATAAACAACTTGAGGAAACGATGTTAAATAATCTAGTCATAAACTGGTATGATCCTATTTTTGGGTTTGATTTATTGTACGCATCAGGTTGAACGAAAATGGACAACTTTTTCTCGCACGAAACACGCAAGGTACCCTCTTAGGATATGAGTGTACCGACTCTGGAGTCTTTAATTTCCTCTCTACAACGGAGGTCGTCTCCATCAAGAAGTCAGGTATAAACAGTGTTTTCGTTTGTTCAATTGAACATGTTCAGGAGAAATTGTCACCTATAGGTTATCAAAGAACCATTTTATTTCTTGAACGCCGTCTACCTCGGGCCCCTGTGTAGCGCCTTTGAATTCCGAGGGGCCTTTTGGCTATAAATAACTTGACGGCTGTCCTGATGTGTTTCTTGCTACTTCCCTCGATATTTGTTCAACACCTCCCAATTCTTAAAGGAAGGAAAACAATGTTAAATAATTCAGTCTTAAACTGGTATAGTCCTATTTTTGAGTTTGATATAGTGTACGCTTCAGGTTGAACGAAAATGGACGACTTTTTCTCGCACGAAACACGCAAGGTACCCTCTTAGGAGGGTAGTGTACCAACTCTGGAGTCTTTAATTTCCTCTCTACAACGGAGGTCGTCTCCATCAAGGAGTCAGGTAAAAACAGTGTTATCGTTTGATCAATTGAACATGTTCAGGAGAAATTGTCACCTATAGGTTATCAAAGAACCATTTTATTTCTTGAACGTCGTCTACCTCGGGCCTCTGTGCAGCGCCTTTGAATTCCGAGGGGCCTTTTGGCTATAAATAACTTGACGGCTGACCTGATGTGTTTCTTGCTACTTCCCTCAGATATTTGTTCAACACCTCCCAATTCTTAAAGGAATGAAAACAATGTTAAATAATTCAATCTTAAACTGGTATAGTCCTATTTTTGAGTTTGATATAGTGTACGCTTCAGGTTGAACGAAAATGGACGACTTTTTCTCGCACGAAACACGCAAGGTACCCTCTTAGGAGGGTAGTGTACCAACTCTGGAGTCTTTAATTTTTTTTCTACAACGGAGGGCGTCTCCATCAAGGAGTCAGGTATAAACAGTGTTTTCGTTTGTTCAATCGAACATGTTCAGGAGAAATTGTCACCTATAGGTTATCAAAGAATCATTTTTTTTCTTGAACGCCGTCTACCTTGGGCCTCTGTGTAGCGCCTTTGAATTCCGAGGGGCCTCTTGGCTATAAATAACTTGATGGCTGTCCCGATGTGTTCCTTGGTTCTTACTCTATATATTTGTGTCAACATAATTGATATGCGATATATTAATATTGAGTTAATTAACAATGGTTCTTATGGAAAACATGCACAAATTTTCATCAGTCAGGGGCCTTTCTTGTCATTTGGTAGCAGCGTTCAGTCCTCCGTCCGACCTGCATTTTACTTATATCCCAGCATTCTTCAATTTTCCTCATTAATTTGCAGATAGTTGTACTGTAAAGGTGAACTACAAGATGGTGAAAACGTTACTCTTCGCTAATTTGATTTGTCAAATCGCATCTCTTCTTGGTCTTCAAACATCCTCTTATGACGAAAATCGTGAGAGTGAAGGGCTTCGTGAATGTCAGAAAGGAATGAAACGTATACATAATGCATTGAGATGTGCGAAAAACCTCGGTGAGAAGCAACATCTAGAGGCTTGTCTTAGAAATTTAAAAAGCTTGCGAAACCAGTTCAAAGCGATTCAAAAAAAGGGGCTGGACTCAAATCTAGGTAGGAAACTGCACGAGCTAGAGTTAGCTGGGATGATTCCGAATCAGCATTTCAGTCTCGCATCAGAACTGGGGTTATATCAAATTTGAAACACAAGGATCCTGCAGCATTTTTGATCGAGTGTAGAGCTCTCTCCAAAATTCGAATTCAGAATGCACTCAAAACGGATGAAGCAGTTACAAATGAACATACCGATAGAACTTCATCATACCCTCATCCTTCTTCAATTTTGAACCTCGAGGGGATTCACTTTCCGATAACCACCAATCAGATATCTCGATTCGAGAAGCAAAATGATTTATCGATTAATGTTTACATTCTTCAGAAGAAATCTAAACAAATGAATACGCTACCTACATATCTCACCAAGAATTATAAAGATAAGCACGTTAATCTCCTTCTCATCCAAAATCGATACTTCAATGAAGATGGTGACTATAATGGAATTAAGACTTTCCCAATCAAGTATCACTATGTAAGGATCTCTCTAGACTTCTTTCTACTCAACTAAACAAAGAGGGTCATAAAAAATATTTCTGCGATCGCTGCCTTCACTACTTTTATTCTGAAAAGAAACTTGCTGCGCATTCTCTCGACTGTGTTAAGATGATCGAGACTGCAATCAAAATGCCCGCAGTTGGAAGAAATATTTTGAAATTCAAAAATCATAGGAACAAGGAAAAAGTACCTTTTGTTGTTTACGCTGATATGGATCTGTTTTGAAACCAACAGAGGATCCTAAAAAGCCTCAACATCACATTCCTGCTGCTAGTGCTCCTACGATGATTCTCTGTCATTTTATCGCTTTTATCGTGGAGAGAACTGCATGGAATGGTTTGCCAATGAGCTCAAGCAACTGGCTGAAGATATAACAACTGTATTCTGGTGTCCGCTTAATATCCATATGACAGAAGTACAAGAAGTGGAGTTTAAAAAAGCAACACATTGTCATATTTGTGGACAGTATTTTGGGCTTGCAGATAAGAAAGTCAGAGACCATAATCACCTTATTCCTGAAAATAACTATAGAGGTCCTGCACATGAAAGCTGTAACATAAAATACCAGGATAGTCATGTGGTACCTGTTGTTTTTCACAACTTGAGTGGGTATGACGCCAATTTCATCATCGGAGATATTGCATCTAAAATGGTTGGTCGTATTAAATTACTACCTATCAACAAAGAAAAGTACATTTCCTTCACTAAGCACGTTGATGGGACTTCTATTCAGTTCCGATTCATAGATAGTTTCCGATTCATGAGTTCCTCCCTTGACAAGTTGGCATCGTATTTATTAGAAATTCCTAATTTGAGGTCTCAATTCCATGACATCTCTGAAGATCAATTCCAACTTTTAACTAAGAAAGGAGTAATGCCGTATGATTATTTCGACTCGTTTGAACGTTTCACCGAAACCTGTCTTCCACCAATTCATGCTTTCTACAATAAACTGAATGATAATCCATGTCCTCGCAGACTCTATATCCGCGCCAAGCTTGTATGGAGTGAATTCAACTGTCAAAACTTGGGTCAATATGTGGATCTATATATGATGACTGATATTCTCCTCCTCGCAGACGTATTCGAACAGTTTCAGCTGTATCAGGACATACGATCTTGACCCTATCCGATATTACACCCTACCAGGATTACATGGGATGCCATGTTGAAGTATACAAATCAGGAGTTGGAGCTCATAACGGATCCAGATATGTTTCTCTTTGTTGAACAAGGTATTCGGGGAGGGCTCAGTCAAGTATGTTCCAAAAGACGTGCCGAAGCTAATAATAGGTATATTGACGGCTATGACCCTATAAAGCCTGAAACATTCTTGATGTATTTTGATGTGAACAACCAGTATGGTTGGGCTATGAGTCAGTACTTACCCTATGGTCAGTTTGAGTGGATAGATGGATGTGATGTCAATTGCGGACGATGCTCATGAGGGATATATGTTTGAAGTTGATTTAGAGTATCCTCAACACCTCATCGATATGCATAAAGATATACCCTTCTGCCCTCAACATATTGATCTCAAAACTGGAATACCTTCGAAGTCGGTACGCGGAAACATCAAATTGATGGCAACCCTTCGCTCTAAAGAGAAATATGTTATCCACTATCGAGCACTGAAACAGGCGTTAGCACATGGTTTGGTGTTGAAGAAGATCCATCGGGTTCTTAGGTTCAGGCAAGCTCCATGGTTGAAATCCTACATTGATCTAGACACAGACCTCCGTAAACAAGCAAAAAATGAATTCGAAAAAAATCTTTTCAAGCTTATGAATAATGCTGTCTTTGGAAAGACGATGGAAAATATTTGAAAGAGGGTGAATGTTAGACTTCTGACACAGTGGGATGGAAGATATGGGGCAGAGGCATATATCTCAAAACCGGAGTTCAAGAATTGTACTGTTTTCAATGAGAGTTTGATTGCTTTTGAGCTGAGGAAGCTGGAAACATATCTCAACAATCCCATTTACGTTGGTCAAGCTATTTTGGATCCAGCAAAGACTACCTTATACAACTTCCACTACGACTATATGGCTAGCGTATTTCCTGATTGCTCTGTTCTTTACACTGATACTGATAGCCTAATCTATGAAATTAGGAGTCAAGATCCATATAAAATAATTAGGAGAGATTGTCATCAACGTTTCGATACTTCCGAATACCATCCAGCCAACATTTTTAATATTCCACAAGTTAATAAGAAGGTACTGGGAATGATGAAGGACCAACACAACGGAGTCCCGATGATTGGTTACGTCGGTTTGAGATCTAAGCTGTATTCAACTAAAATTTCAACCACCGAAGATAGCGTAATGAAGATACGAAAGGATTTAACGGAAAGGAAATATGATGATTTTGAAATCGAGAATATTTTGAAAAATCTCGGTGTAACTAAAAAGGCAAAAGGTGTAAAGTCACCTGTAGTAAAAACGAGAATAACCTTTGCTGATTATGTTGAGTGTTTGGATAATTGGAAGCAGAAAACTATTACTCAAAATTTGATAAGGTCTGATAAACATCAAGTTTATTCCATCATGCAAGAGAAGATTGCTCTCAGCCCAAACGATGGTATATCATTCCTGGAACCGATGAAACTTTAACATGGGGATACTATTTAATCGATGATCATCCAAGGATTTGAATTATATATCTCTAGAATGATATTGTATTTTATTTCGAATGAATGAATATATATACAGGGTTATTCACGTCAAACGACACGGAAAATTGTGGCTGAGCCGTTCGATTTTTCAAATGTTTCGAATTTGGGACAGATAGAGGACTATTAGGGGTACATTTTAAAATGATTGTCATGATATACAGAGTATCCCAAAAACATTAAATGTATCAAAGTTGTGTTTTTTCAAATGGAATGCCCTATATATTTTTTTGTTTTCGGATTCTACGATGAAAATAAAGGTAACTCTTATAAATGTTCATCATATTTAAACGTTGAAGTTCTCGAGATATTTTGAATTTTGTGAAAATGTAGTCATCATTTTGAGGATTCAATTCTCAATGGTTGTTGAACATTTTTTCACCAAATTCGATTTGGAGATAAGTAATGGATCAACTTTCGTGTCACAAGTGAGGAGAATTGACTAATGTGTACAGGGTGGTCAAAAATTAACACTGAATTATTGCTTCTTTCGAATGGTTATAACTTCATTATTTCAAATGAAACCACCCTGTATTTCATCACGAGGACAGATTTCGAACCCACCTTCGTCAATTTCAATATTCATCAAGTTACCTGTGGTGTTTTGACAATTACAAATATTAATATATGGAAACAAAACTATTGTTTCTTGCTGTCAGTTAGGAATTGTTTGTTTTTGCGAATCGCCTTGCAGTAGGAGTTCGTTTTTTGTTCTGTTTAATATTCGAAATGGGAGTTTATCCAAAGGAAGAACGGATAGACATGATTTTCGTTCTGGGATAATGTTTGCAAAATTGCTTATTGGCATCTCGTGTTTACGCTGAAAGGTATCCTAACCGAAATCACCCTAACAAAGCCGGTTTCGAAAGATTATTGACTCAATTTGAACGAACTGGAAGTGTTTTGCACGGAAAACCAAGAAGAGAAAAGCCTGTGACAAGAAATGAGGAAGTCGAATTAGCAGTTATTCTGTCAGTAATCGAGAATCCACATATAGGCCAAAACCAAGTATCTGATAATATGCATATCAGTCAAGCAAGCGTTTCCAGAATTCTGAAGAATCATAATTACCATGATTATAAAATTCAGCTTCATCAAGAACTGTCTCAAACCGATTTCGAAAATCGCGTTGAGTTTTGCGTGTGGGTGTTAGACAAAGTTGCAGAAAAAGATAACTTTTTTGATTTGGTTCTGTTTTCTGATGAGTGTACGTTCCACAATAATGGATCTGTCAACAGGCATAACTTCCATTATTATTCTGATCCCAATCCACATCAATTCAGAGTGATGAATAATCAGCTTAGGTGGTCAGTGAATGTGTGGGGTGGAATCATGGGGCAATATTTAATTGGCCCGTATTTCTTCCAACAACATTTAGATGGCGCACTATTCTTACAATTTCTTATGAATGAACTTCTGATTCTATTGCAAGACATTCCGTTGGACATAAGAACAAGGATGTGGCTTCAAATGGATGGAGCTCCCGCACATTTTCATCGTGACGTTCGGGAATTTTTAGATGCTCGTTTCCAAAATCGTTGGATTGGAAGAAGCGGTTTCCAGAATTGGCCCCCACGGTCACCCGACTTGACCTCTCCGGATTTCTTTTTATGGGGATCCATAAAAGGAACTGTTTATAACACACCACCAACGACACCAGATAATATGAAGGAGCGTATCATAGAAGCATTCAGAATCATAAATCCAGAAATATTGGCAAAAGTTGCTGAATGTTTGGAGTCAGACTGTCACCACTTTGAACACTTGATATAAACTCAAATATTATTGTTCAATTGAATTCGGTTTTCCATTTTATTTATAGTTCCTTTCATTTTATTTAATTCTATTCGAATTGTTGGTCATATTTTGAACAATTTTTGTAATGAATAATAATGTTAAAATATTCCTGAAATCTTTGCTCTGAACTTACAAATAGCTTTGGTAGTTTCGTTGATTTTTTCCATTCATAAAATCACCTAATGTAACTTGATGAATATTGAAATTGACGAAGGTGGGTTCGAAATCTGAAAAAGGGGTATTTTCATGAAAATGTGTAGAGTTAGCCATAGGGAAATATAATAGTTTTAGTTAGAGAATAAAATTTCACATCTGTCCTCGTGATGAAATACCAATGAAATTCCATTTGAAATAATGAAGTTATAACCATTCGAAAGTAGCAATAATTCAGTGTTAATTTTTGACCACCCTGTATACATTAGTCAATTCTCCATACTTGTGACACGAAAGTTGATCCATTACTTATCTCCAAATTGAATTTGGTGAAAAAATGATCAACGACCATTGAGAATTGAATCCTCAAAATGATGACTACATTTTCACAAAATTCAAAATATCTCGAGAACTTCAACGTTTAAATATGATGAACATTAATAAGAGTCACCTTTATTTTCATCGTGGAATCCGAAAAAGAAGAAATATATAGGGCATTCCATTTAAAAAAAACCCAACTTTGATACATTTTATGTTTTTGGGATACCCTGTATATCATGACAATAATTTTAAAATGTACCCCTAATAGTCCTCTATCTGTCCCAAATCCGAAACATTCGAAAAATCGAACGACTTAGCCACAATTTTCCGTGTCGTTTGACGTGAATAACCCTGTATATAACATGTTTTTCATATCATTTTCCTCCCTCCTCCTCCTCAGGATAATGATGAAGGTCATTCACCCTTCCTATAATCCGTTACTCTCCTTATAACACACGTACAAGACTCTGCCGACTGACGAATGAAAATGAGACAATTTCGCTATTTTCGAGCTGAAATTTTCTTATGAGAATTAACATGGAAAAATTGGTCAAATTGGTCTAGTATCGGTATAGCTCATTTACTTCAAGTCATTGTCCTGTTTAAATTGAGATTTGAAAAAATAGCCCTCAATAAACATCCATCCGTAGTCACGTTTGTGGAAGATTTTAAGTCAATAAATGTATGATTAATAGCCACATTGCGTACTTTTATGCGAGGTTTCTTCGAGACCTCATCTTGCCATCTCCTTTCCGTTATACAAATCTCAATTGTTCAGTAGTCCAATTGATAACCACATTGGGTCGTTTTATGCGAGGTTTATTCGAGACTTCACTATAATATTCCCTTTGTCACCACACGGCAAACGCATACATAATAGTCTTTAGTCATTAATCATTATACATGTTACTAATATCAATAGCTCAGTAGTCGCCGCGATATCCATTTCGGTCACTTCAGGCGAGGTTCTTCGAGACTTCAAAGTTGCATTGCTTTTTTCACCACACATAGAAAACATATTTTCAATATTACAATATTAGATCGCCCTATCGTTATGAGGCCCCTGATAAGGACATTACTAATCACTGAAGGTGATCAGGAACAGCCCTAACCGTATCCACCATCCCCCGTAGCAGCGCTACGGTCCTCATATTTTTAAAGCCCTAGTGGCAGTGGGACTTTAAGAGTCTGGCGTTTTGGGGTGATGGAAAAAGGGGAGCAAAACAATCCGCAGGGACTGATGTTTTGAAAACTGACTTGTTAGTGGGATAGCATGGCGTATAGGGGCTTGGGTGTTAGTCGGAAACGTAAGAAGTTGCATTCATTGAAATAGTTACTATTCCGTGGCGCAGTGTTTGTTGGAATTGGTAACCCTTTTCAGGCTGAAAAAAAGCCAACAATTCCGGTGTGTAGTGTGTTTGGCTTATCTTGTGTTTCCTTACTCACCTAAGGGGCTTGTTGGTCCAAATGCTGGTGTTTTGGACGTTTATATCGCTCTCGGAATCTCGGGTCGTAATCCATCGCCTCTCTGTTGAGGGGGTTGTCGTGGCTCTCCATCTTGGTATGGGTCTTCGCGGATAGAATTTTCATTCTATCCAGGACGGGTGGGTGTTGCAGGTCTCTGAATATGGAGTTTGTTCTGACGAACCATGGTGCGTTGACGATCATACGAACGCATCGATTCTCGTAACTCTGGATTCGTTTGAGGTGAGTTTTGGCACAATGTCCCCAGGCTGCTACTGCGTAGGTCAGGATCGGAAAGAGTATCGTCTTCATGAGGAGGAGTTTCAGGTCGATCCTCATCGGATTTCTGCGTCCGATGAGTGGGTTCAGTTGTCCTCTGACTCGTATGGCGGTTTTCACACGGGAGTCCACGTAGGCCTTGAAGGTCAACTTGTTGTCGATGATTACCCCAAGGTATTTTGCTGAGTTTGTCCATGGGATGTCGTGGCCTCCAATCGACACATGTCCGACTGGAGGTTTGTTGGATCTCGTGATGAGGATGGCTTGGCTCTTCTCCGGGTTGATCTGGATTTTCCAGTTGATACACCATTGCTCAAGTTCGCCAATGGACCTTTGCAGGTACCTGGTGATGAACTCGGCTCTAGGGGATCTAGATGCAAGGGCTGTATCGTCTGCATACAATGACAGAGTGCAATGTCTATTGTTGTTTGGAATATCAGATGTGTAAATGGAGTAGAGGTGTGGACTCAGCACTGCTCCTTGGGGTTCTCCTGCTCTCATGGACTTCACTTCCGATCTGTCCGTTCCTGTCTCGGTGCTAAAAGTTCTCCTGCGGATATAAGAGTCGATTAATCTTACCATGGGTGTGGGGCACTCTAGAAGGGCCATCTTGGTGATAAGTCCGTCGTGCCAGACTCGGTCGAAAGCTTTGGCAACGTCTAGAAACACAGCTCCCGTGAAGTGTCTCCTATTCAACCCTACGGTTGCGTAGTCGACGAGTCTCGTGACCTGCATTTCTGTCGAGTGTCCGCTTCTGAAGCCGAACTGTTCGTCTGGAAGTATGCCAAGTTCTGATGTCATCTCTTCTAGTCGTCTCTTTATGATCCTCTCTATCACCTTGCTGGGGGCGGGTAGTAGGCTGATTGGGCGGTAGTTTTCGGGCCGGGTTGCGTCCTTGTTTGGTTTTCTCAACATTATCACTGAGGCTTCTTTCCAGCTATCTGGAAAGTGTCTCAGCCGCAATACTGCGTTCCCTATGTTGGTAAGGGCTGCTATCCCCTTTCTGGGGAGTTGCCTCAGAGCTTTGTTCTGGATGTGGTCTATCCCGGGAGCCTTTTTGGTTTTCAGGTATTTGATGATTTCTCTCACCTCTTCCGGTGAAGTTGGCGTTAGGATTTCCTCCTGGTCGTCTATCATACTGATCCTGTCCACCTTCAGTTTGCATCGAACCACGTGTTCTGCGTCTGCGTCTTCGTCTGGCCTATGGTTTTCCACGAATTGCCTTTCTAAGGCTTCTGCAAAGGCTGTCGCTTTGTCTTTGTTCGTGTAGGCGATACCGTTCTCTCCTTGAAGAGGAGGAATCGGTGTAGGTCCGTTCCTCAGAAGTTTCTGCATGTTCCAGATGCTCCCATCTGCCGGGTTCAGTGATGAGATTTTGCTAGCCCAGCGTTCATCGCTGTTCGCTTGCAGTTCTCTCCTCACGTCTCTCGCAAGTTGTCTCGCTATCTGGTTGTGTTCTGGTAGCCTGGTTCGCATGGATAGCTTTCTAGCTCTCCTCTTTTGCCTAATGAGCTCTTTGAGCTCAGGGGGCAGTTCGTGCTGCAGGTTCCAGTACGTGGTTCGGGTAACGGTGGTGCTGGCTTCTATGGCTCTTTGGACGTCTCGTTCAAAGTTTTTCACTGCTCTCTCCAGGTCTTCTATCGAGCTTATAACGGGCATGGGGCCCATTTGCTCGTGGAAGTTTCGCTGAAATTGAGACCAGTTTACCTTGTTACGGTTTATCGGGGTGTCCTCCTCTGTTCTGTCTTCTCCCACTTGAAGCAGTATAATAATAATAATAATAATAATAATAATAATAATAATAATACGTCTTTATTGGTGAAAGGTACAAAATAGGCGCAGTTTAGCCAAAGGCTACTCTTACACTTAACCTAAGATGTACAATTGAAATCACAAAAATGATAAATGCAAAAAAGAGAGGGAAGTCTAAACATAACGCATAACAATAATTTATAACATGAGTACCTAGATGAAATATGTGACAAGTTAAGTAATGGCTGAAATAAAATTTAAGAAAAGGTATTCAAGTTCATGTTATTACTAAAATGTTTTTTCAGAATGATTCTTATTTTTGTTTTCGAAAATTGCATATAATTGATTAACAAAGAGTTGTAGAATTTGATGGAGCGATAAGTGAATGACCTCTGAAACAGTGACGTTTTGTGACGAGGAACATGAAATTTGTTTTTTGATCTTACATCCACTGAATGTAGCATAGACCTAGGAGACAGTTTATTGTATAGTGACAAAGGAGTTTTGGAACTCAAAACTTTATACAGAAAGTTGCAAAGATTATAATTAGTACGATTATTCATTGACAGCCAGTTCAGTTCTATGATTTTGCTAGAGACATGATCGTATTTTCGTAAGGAGTAGACAAGTCTACAACAGAAATTTTGTACCTTCTGTATCCGATTAACGTCAAATTTGCTCAAAAGATTGCTGTACACAATATCCCCATAGTCAAAGCGTGATAAGACCAACGACTCTGTGAGAAGTTTCCTGATTGGTTGACTAAAATAATGCCTATTTGAGTAAATCAGTTTGAGAGTACTGAACGATTTTTTAAGCAAATCATTCAAATGCAAATCAAATTTAAGGTTGGAGTCAAAAATGACACCCAGGTTTTTAATGGAATTCACAACAGGTAGAATGGTATCATCAATTTTAATTGAGATA
Source organism: Chrysomela aeneicollis (assembly GCA_029955515.1). Taxonomy (NCBI): domain Eukaryota; kingdom Metazoa; phylum Arthropoda; class Insecta; order Coleoptera; family Chrysomelidae; genus Chrysomela; species Chrysomela aeneicollis. Next base: position 6,402,459 of record JARUHQ010000005.1, on the reverse strand, counting down.
TTTTGTGAGACAATAGCCCTATTCTTTTTATTACCGAAAAGCATCAAGTGACATTTATTTTTATTCAATTTCAAGTTGTGTTGTGTAGCTAAATTAGAAATGGTTTGTAGGTCAAAATTGATGAGGCTTTGAATAGTTCCATAGTTGTGTATATTTAGGTTGATATATAATTGTGTATCATCTGCATAAGCCTGAACTTTAGAATACTGAATAGAGGTTAGGATATCACTGGTGTAGATTATGAAGAGTAATGGTCCTAAGATTGACCCTTGAGGCACACCAGAAGTAACATTTCGTGTTGACGACATTTCATTATTATAACATACCGATTGACAGCGATTCGTGAGATATGAGAGAAATAGAAAGACTACCTCATCCGAGAATCCATAATATTTCAATTTGAAACATAATAATGTATGATTAATAGTATCAAATGCCTTCGAAAAGTCTAAGGCAACTAGAACTGTCAACTCTTTACTATCAGAATTTCGTATTATGTCATCTGTAACCTGTACGAGCGCTGCTGATGTGCTATACCCACTTCTAAACCCGGCTTGACAATCAGGAATAATATTATTTTCATTAAGATATGTAATTACTTGATGATGGATGAGTTTCTCTAGAATTTTCGAAAGCGCAGAGAGAATACTTATTGGACGAAGGTCGGTGAAGTTCACTGGGTTCGAAACTTTACTCAAAGGTCTGACAATAGCAATTTTCCATAGATTAGGAAAATAACATTTTTCTAAGCAGCAATTCAAAATATGAGTGAGGTAACTATCTAAAAACGGACTACAATAGTTAATCATATTGATGGATATACCATCAAAACCGGTGGCATTAGATTTGATAGTAGATAAGACTTGTTTCATTTGATCAACAGAGATAAATTTTAGTTTGAAAACACTTTCTTGATTTTTAAGTTTTGGGTATTTATTATTATCATAGTATTTTAAAAGGTCGTTATCAATATCATCATCAATAAATACTGAAGTAAAATAATTATTTATTTCTTCAGGATTTTGCAAGGTACTTGGTAAATTAGTATTATTTTTCTTATTATTGATGTTCTTTATGTTTTTCCATAGTTTTTTAGAGTCTTTAGATTTGAATAAATGATCATAATAAGCCTTCTTTTCACGACGAACAGATAGTAATGTAAAATTTCTCAAATTTTTGTAGTGAACCCAGTCAGTTTGTGATTTCGAAATCTTGAATTTTGCGAGAGCATTGTCTCTTTCTTTCATCATTATTTTGATAGGATATGTCAACCAAGGAGCGGGAGCTTTTGTCATACGCGCTGTCTTGATAGGTGCATGTTTATTAAAAATAGATAGAGTTAGCCCAGTGAAAAATTCAACTTTAACATCAATATCGTCGATTGTATAAATATCATGGAAAGGTGCACTTACTAAATCTGTACAGAACTGATTATAATCAAAATTCTTGAAATCTCTATAGGTATGAATTTTAGGTTTTTGCTTGGGACAGTCAATCTGAATTTCAGTAAATACCAGGCAGTGATCAGAAATAGAGCTTGCATCTTTCACACCAGAATTAGTGACGAACTTCGTATTTGTTATGAATATAGGATCTAATAGCGTCATACAATTACTTACAATTCTAGTAGGTTCATTGATAAGTTGTGAAAAATTATAGCCCTCAAAATACTCACTTAAGATATTGTTGGATAACAAGTTCACATTCATGTCACCAAAACAAATTATTTCATCAACCATAGGTATTATTTGAGACAGGGAATCGTCTATAGAATTAATAAAAGAAGCTAAATTACCTTTCGGAGGGCGATATGTGTTTCCAATAGCAAACAAGATATTATTTATTTTAATTTGTATCCAAAGTTGTTCACAATGTTCATTGATAATATTGAGATCAAGCATTCTTGTGGAAATATTATTCTTAACATATATGCCTATTCCTCCACCGCGAGTTGGTCTATCCACTCTGAAAAAAATATATCCAGGGATTGCAACAGTTGAGTTATCCACTACGTCAGTGAGCCATGTTTCAGAGACACCCACTATATCATGTCCATCAATAAGATCCAAAACCTCTGCAAAATGCGGTAAAAGTGAGCGGACATTCAATTGACAAATTTTCAAATTGCTAATCATTTTAAAAATTCACTGTTCCTCTTTTATATTGGGACATCCTGTATAAACGAATAATAATAGCAAATTTCCTTGAGTTAGATTTGAGGAGCCATGGATTAAGGAAATATAAAAATCATTCACAAAAACATTCAATATCTCAACAGCTGAGTCAATAAAGAGTGGCCAGTTTTTCTACAATTACAAAGAAATATACCTTATCAACTGAATATTCCAAGCCTGTTTAACTACGTCGAACTTGAATGTTTCGTAAAATAAAATAAAGAATGAATCACAGTATTTCAGGAAAACCTTACCTTTAATGTCAGAAAAAAACGTTATAAGTTACGATTGAGACTCTCGAGACCCTAAAAAAATGAATATACCCTAAAAAAAAAAAAGAATATACAATAGTAAAATGAAAAAATGCCTTTAGATGAGTTACGTTTGAAGAGAAAAGTTGATTCGGCTTAAATTATACACTGGTGATTTATAAATTGATATCATTGCAGTTTTTAATGAAAAGTTTCACTCCATTAGCTTGAAGAACGCATATTTTCCCGTTCTGCGACCATACCTTGGATCTGCCGAATTTTTCTTTTGCCAACAGAAGTGCATTATACCTGGCTTTAGTTAAGTCTTCAGTAATAGTAATTCTAGATCCCTTCAGGTTTTTCTTTTTATAGAAAACGTTGTTGCGACCTTGAATCGATGCAAATCTCACTAAAATTGGCATAGGTTTATTTCCCTTATCATTAGCACTGGATTTCATGCGGTAACAATGTTCAACTTGAAAGTCAGTTTCCTTTAGTTTCAACTTATTGATGCAGATATTCTGGACCACCATCCGTATGTTTTCATTGGCATCCTGCTTCACACCATATAGTCTCAAGTTAGGAATTTTAGATTTTTGTTCCATATCATCAATTTTATCATGTAATCTTATATTTTCAGCAGATATTTCTTCGAAGTGTGTACTCACAGACTTGACTTTTTCTTCCAGCTCGTCAATTCTATTTTCAAGCTTGGATATCACTAAACTAGCCAAATTATCGGCAAAAACATTCATAATTTTCTCATCACGTAAGCATTCGTTGAATATTTGCTTGATATCTTGCCTTTGATCCTTTGTGAAAACCATCTTTCGACTTGCTAACTAACGAAACGAAACGAACTAAACAGAAGGGAAATAGCATATGATTTAGAATAGTAGTAGCGCCGAGCCAACGATAAACGTCTACTCTCTCTCGATGCGCATCGCTATAGTCTGAGGTTCCGTCGTGCAGTACTGCGATTTCTACAGGGACTTGAAGTCCTCGTAGTACGGCAATATCTAGGATGCTGGGTGCAGTGCGATCGTCGTTCCTAGTAGGTTCGGTTGGTCCCAGGACTGATACTTCTTCGTTCCGTTCCAGGTAGCCTAAAAGAAGCCTACCTTTCGAGTTCGTTGTCGTGCATTTCCACTGGGGGTGTTTCGCGTTCCAGTCTCCTATTGCGATGGTTTGCCTGTTTTCGCTTAGTACGGCGTTTAGGTCTCCGTCCGTCAAGGTGGCTGCCTGGTTCGAGGTTACGTACACGGACACCACCTGAATTCCCCCTTTGGTGGCCGTATTCACTACCGCTATGGTGGCTTCCAGGTGTTCCAGGTCTGGTGTGTTGACTGGATGTAGGTCTAGGGTTTTCTTGATCAGCAGGAGGGTTCCCCCTCCTTGTCTGTCTACCCTGTCATTTCTGTAACAAACATAGTTAGGTACTTTGACTTACCTGGTTTGAGCCGGGTTTCCTGGAGTGCCATGACGTTGATGGAGGTTCTCGAGAGGATTTCCTGGAGTTCCAGTTTTCTCGCTGCGGCTCCGTTGATGTTCCAGGAGCGGATCAGGACTGAGTCCTTCTTACGCGCCATTGATGACCGGTGAGGGCATCGTAAGGCGAGCGAGGGTCTGCTGCACCGTTTTCTCAATTATTTGCCGGATGTATTCCTGGAATTCAACCGGCACATTTTGAGTTTCAGTGGTGGGGGCAGCTCTGGGGGCAGCAGGCCTGGGGGCGGCGGGCCTGGGGGCGGCGGGCCTGGGGGCGGTAGCAGTGGAGGCCGCTGCGGCGTAGGAACGACCAGGAGTCGTTCTCGGCGCTGGCGGTCTCGGTGCGCTCGCTCTCGCTGTGGGTTGGGTGCTTGTGGCTGCCGGTTTCCTAGGTTTGGGAACCATAGGACATCCTCTGTAATTGGCAGGGTGGTTGCCGTGGCAGTTCGCGCACTTGGCTTCCGCCTCCCTGGGATTCTTGCAGGTGGCCGTCTCATGTTTGCCTCCGCACTTGACGCACCTGTAATCACAGTGACAGTTACGCTGGCCATGACCAAATTTTTGGCAGCGGTGGCACTGCATAATTTGGCCTTTTTTGGGACGCTGTGGCTCCATCTTGACGATGTAACTGCACCGTCCAGATGGTTTTGTCGGATTTTGGCACTTGGATAAGTACCAGGGGAATCTCCTTCTTGGTGACGTTCGACTTCATTCGGTGAACGTCTTCGACGGGGACTCCCTTCCCGATGAGGTCCTCTTTGATTTCCTTGGTGGAAACCGTCATATCGATGCCGCGCATGACGGCATTTAGCAGTTTGTCTTCCTGCAGGGTGGAGGTATGATACTGGTGCTTTTCCAGCTCCAGCATCTTGGTGGCGGCACGAAACTCCGCCGGGTTCTTTGTTTGGAGCTTAACTCCTTGTCCTGTCAGCTTCACCAACGGAATTTCTATGCCTTTCTCGGCCAGTTTCCGTTTAACTTTTGTCCACTCCCCTGAGCTTTTCAGCACAATGGGCGGGATCTGGGTCTTCTTGGCTGCCTCGGCGGGTTCCTCCGTAACGGCCTCTGGCTCTGCGATTATTTCTAATCGCTCGGGGCTTCTTTCAGCCTTTCTCTTCTGGCTTGCCGTCGTATAGCCTGCGGTCGCCGTCTCGACTTCCATGTCGATTTCGGCGGCTGCTGGCTCTTCGGTGTTTGCCCTTATTAGAGCGGCGAGGGCGGCGTGCATTTTGGAGCTCTCCGAGTCTCCGGTTTTGCGGTGTTCTTCCGCCTTTTCCTCGGCTTTCTTGGCGAGAATTTGCAAGTCCCCCGTGAATACTTCGGATGACGGTGTCTGCTTCTGAGCACTCATCATCTTCTCGATCCTGGCCTCGAGCTCTGCAATTGTTCTTGTCTGCTCACTCAGTTGCTCTTGCAATCCCTGAATGATTTTTAGGAGTGCCTCTTCATTTGGGGTTCTTCTCGTGCTGCGGCTTTTCGAGGTCGCATTTCTCGTTTTTTTAGGGTATCTGGCCCTATTCATGTTTGCTGGGGTCACAAACATGTCCTCCTGGGGTTTTTCCATTTTTATTTCCCTGGTTCCTGAAAGAAACCCTGAAAATAATCCTGAAAATAATGATAAAAAAAATGATTATTGATTAATAATCAGCTAGCTTCTTCGTCCAATCAACAGTGCGCCCGGTATTAACCTGCGCACTGCATAATTTTCTGGGTTCGCCGACTTCTTATTCGTCGTCGAGTCTTGTTTGAATCAATTAGAGTCTCACTCCGTCTCGTATTCGATAGTCCAAGATGTGGTAAACTTCTCCTCTTGTCTTCACTCTTTCGAGTCTTTCCAAGAGCGTCTGCTTCGTACGGTGGCTGGCTGTCGAATGATGAATGATGAAATATTAGATTGATTTCCAGTAGTGCTTTTGTATCATTGTTTATGAGCGATAGTGGATCGCGCGTTAGCCGCTCCCTCTGTCGGTGCGGTCAACTATTAACTGAATGCTCACGCGACTGACTTAACTCATTGCTGATACTGGGCGGGTATTTATTGAATCTAGGGATTCATGCTTTGCATTTTCCGAGGTTTTTGAGTCTGGTTCTATCCAAACACATGCATATTTTCAATACTACTATTCCATAATATAATTAACTGATCTGAATAATTATTATGAGAAAAACATCGATGTTTTTCTTTTTCAAACAAAATCATCGAAACGAGCAGAATCGTATGCAAAATAATTATTTGAATGTTATATTCATTTATAAACTTTACATCTGTGTTCAAAAGTTCTCAAAAGCTACTAATTCATCAACAGTCATTAGTTAAATACAGGAATAACGCAAAATTTTGTTTTCCTATTAAATTTGACTGAAAATGGTGCAATGAAATATTATTTTATATTATTGTTAAATTGTCTACCTATAATATCTTTCACCTACCTAATATAGTTACATACTGTTTCAAATTTGGTTACTCTACAGGGATCTCAAACATAATGCTGAGGGATATATAGGTACAGTTGAATCGGGGTAGCCTAATGTTTTTTTCAATTGAATGGCCAAAGGTGAATTAATTTCAGATTGCTACAAATAACACTCAGAAGACGAAATTCTTGAATCTGAATGTCGGATGCTTCATTCCATGAAGTATATAAAAGTGGATATTGTTCATCCATATTGTCAATGATCAGCTCGAAATATAGAAACAACGTGTGAATATGCGAATAAATAGAACTTATATTCACAAGAATAAACAGCCACATTGGGAACATGAAGTGACGCACTCAGAGAAGAATTTAAATTTCATCCATTTCATGTTAACATTGTGATGATCTCGAATAGACTTCGTTGCGAACGAAAAAAATTCCCGATGTTTGAAAATCTCGATTTTTCACACCCTATATCTCTGTATCAATGAAATCAGCTTTTCAATCCAAAAATGCAATAAAATACAGGGCGTTCGAAATGAAAAATCAATGTTCTGTTACTTTATAGTATAAGCGGCAACGCCGCATCGTCTAAAATATCTTTGGAGTGTAAAACATATTGATACTGTCAAACTTTCAGGTTGATCCGTGTTCTGGTTAACAAGAAACGTCTAATTAACGCTAATGGTGAAAATCCCTGTATAGGGTGATGTGAAATATCGAGATATATTTGTCAACTTCAGGATTTTTTTGTCGAAACTGTTCATTATCGTTTGAAATGGCTTACACGTCCCCATCTCAACTTTTTATTCACTATCAACTGATAATTCAAGTGAATCACAATCATATACAAGGTTGTTGAGAATTCTGAATCACCCTACTGTATGTAATTCAATTGAATATCATTTGATTTTCAATCAAAAGTTATGATTTGACCTATAACGAATAGTTTCCACACAAAAATTTGATTCATCTCGATTTTCAACATCATGTATACTTCTATTAAACCCCAAGTGTGAAAGATCGATGAAAACAGCTATCTAGTAGGAATCTGAAAATGGAATGAAATACAGTGTTTTCCATAAGAAAAAATATAACTTCAATATGCCTTAATTTCTGAGGACATTTTGTATATTTGAAAACAATTTCAAAATTTAGCCTTCATGAACATAAAAATACAAAGGCGACAAAAGTTTTATCGTTTCGCTATAAATCTCCATCGCGCTAGTGTGAGCCACCCTGTATAATAATCATATCTCATGATGTTCATGATCATATTATATTATATCTGATATATTATCACTGAAACAAAGATTAGTTCCTTTTTTATATATTATTATTATTATTATTACCTATTATAGTTTATTTCATACATTTATTCTTCACTATGAATTTCAATTTAATAAGGTTGTGAAAATTTACAATTTTCTGAAGTAACCTAATATAAAATAAACATAAAATTTGACCAAGATCTGGATCAACATAAACATATTGAATGTAATCAAATTTTATTATGGAAAAGCAATTTCTGTTTTTTTATTTCCTAATAATCATTATCAGAAGTTGGAAAGCAATTTTGGAATTTTCACTTTCTTGATATACCTACCTAACTAAGAATTATAGATAATTTCCTCGAATGCGCATCTTTCTCTCATTTAACGGAATCCGTATCTCCTGCCGTTACCGAGACCCCCATTCTGTTCATTATCATCCTGGTCACACTGTAAGAAAACTGATCTGACAAACAACTCAACACCGACTTATATTTTTTTCCAGGAATAGAAATTATATACATCGATTATCTCTGTCTAGAACTATTGGCAACGTTGTACAGTAAATAACAGACCATGCGATACCTTGTGGATAGACACCGAACTTCACTTTGTCTTTTCATTCCTATTCAGCAGAGGCAGCACGTACCGAGCCGGGCGTTCGAGGAGGTTTCATGACGAAGTATTTTGAAATCATTCTTAAAAATAGAACTAATGCAATTTCAGAATTGAAAACTAGAATGAATTGTTCCTAGATGTTCATTCTCACAAATTTCATTTTGAGAAGCGATTATTCTTGATTGAAGTTTTTATAATGATTTTTTCTAATTTTTTCAAAATTTTCGACAAACTGTACTTTCAAAATTTCCTAAAAAAATTATGATTGTCTCTTATTACAACATTGAAATACCTTGAAAGTTTGGATGAAAAGTGTCGAATAGTTATTGAGAAAACTTGAAAAATACCCTAAAAATTACGTTTTATTTTTTTTCTCAAAAATTGTTCGACAGATTTTCTCCAAAATCTCAAGAAGCATTATATTTGAACGCTCAAATAACTCTGATTTTTTTCGGAATATATATTATATTTCTTATGGGTGTATATGAACCTTAACGGAATTTCGCTAACAAGATATGGCTCAAGAGAGGAAGGTTAAAAAATGGTAAACTTCATTAAATACGCCCCCGCGAGGGCGGTAACAACCTTAATGGCATGGATGGTTTCTCATTCTATTCACCTACCTTTCTCTCTTGAACCATATCTTGTTAGCAAAATTCCGTTATGTCAAACTTGAGTTATAGACATTTTACAGTCCAAAAAATTTAGGATCCCCTCCCGTCTTCAAATTTACGTCCTACAATAAAACTTTATTCTTCAAAAAGATGAGCCATTATGTTGGCATTGACGTGAGAGTATTCATTTCTGAACTTATATGGGAAAATTATCAAAAAAATAATGATTTTGATATAATTAAAGCTATTACGCCCCCCCCCGCATGTGGACGTATCAATAGAATAAGGTTTCAATCCTTCAATCAAGTTGATATTCTATCAAAATCAGGAAAAATATGTAGGTGTATGGACGATAGATACAGCTGTAAAGCACTGTCAAGTCATGGAAATTATCACTTATCAATTTTGCAGACTGGTCACGTGACCGTAAAAGTTTCTGGATAATTCAGGCTGTCGTCATATCAACTTGTCAAAATAAACGCATCTGATTGGCTCTCCGCCCCGCCCCTTGTCACACAATGTCACACTTCGTTGACCCCCTCCCTTCCTCTTAACGTGTGACGTAATTTATGGATGGTCTCTTAGATACTGGATACCCAACCCTTGGGACAAATGGCCAGATTAGATAGATAAATAGATAGATTTATTCAAAGCTTTCAATTTAAACAGTTGAAAACTCAAGTCGTATAAAAACATCGATAATTCACATCACATTATAAATAACACAAAACACAAAAATACAAATGTCTCTAAATATATCTAATTACAATAAGTATAGAAAAAATAAAATTAAAAAAACATATATCAGTCGTTAGATGAAAATTGTACTCAAACTAAGAATAAAGTTACTTGTCAAGGAATTCTTTCAATGAATATGTCACACAACAGATCAAAAACATGTTTTTCAAAATTTTGTCTTGTGCAATATTCTTTTATATGCAAAGGTAAATTGTTATAAAATTTAATGGATGCATAATGTGGCCCTTTCTCTGTATTTGTAAGTCTATGCTTAGGAACAATGAAATTGTTTGTCTCGTAAAATATTCATGTCTGTATATGTCTTCTTCAAAATTTGATCTATTATCATACACAAAAAGTACACAAACATATATGTAAATGGCATATACGGTAAGCATTTTGTGGGATTTGAAAGTACCACGACAAGAAACTGTATAATTTATATTCCACAAGGTCTTCAATATACGTTTTTGCATGATGAAAATACGTTCCATTTGTGTACTACCTCCCCATACTAATATTCCATATTTCAGAAATGGATCAACAGTCCCATAATATGCAGTCTTCAGTGCATCGAAATTTAAGTGACTTTTCAAAATTCTAATTGCATAACATTTGCTTGCTAGTTTTTTTTTGCGAGATATTCAATATGTACCTCATAGTTAGTTATAAGATAGGAATACATACGTGACTGACCCAAGAACAGTATTCACAGATAGGTATTTTCTAAAGCTACAAAATCTTTGAAATATTAATTAATCTCGAAATTGATGTTGATTTACATTAAAATAAAGATAAAGTAATGTACAGGGTGGGTGAATTTCGATGTTTTTATAGGGTCTCTCGGTAACTATAGGAGATACATAAAATGGAGGCCGCATCCTCGATCTTTTTTCGAGACAATTTCACTTGCGAAAACAAAAATATGCCATTGTCTTTGGATTTAAAGTTATAAACAAGAGTTCGATTTTTCGACTTTTATAACTTTTGCATTCTGTACAATCCAGTGGTGTCGAGAAAATTTAAAAAACAAGTTGCAATTTCGACTTTGAATTGGAACGGACTTTTCCCCTCTCTAAGCATTAAAAAAAATTCGGGTAACATAAGTCTCAAGCCAATTTAGTAGATTTTCATTCACTCACGTTTCTTCATGAAGCCATGCTTTTAAATATTATGTTTTCAACCTCGAAGAACAGATTATCGAAAGTAATGGATTCAAAAAAGTATAATAGACAGTTTTGAAATCGGTCTATGATTTTTCACGTGTTTTTTGTTACATGATTTCAAAATTGAAATTATACGGGCTTCTTTCCATACTGAAGGAAATATGAGATCATATGAGATTCAAAATAAATATCTTCTTCAAGCTGTTACGAGTCCTGCTACAAAAAACTGACTCACCATGTATAATTAACAATAAATATTTGTCTATTATAATCCTTATTCGTTTAATTATTGAAATATTTTTAATTCACAGGAAAAATCTTGCCCTTATGCAAGAACTGTCTGATGTCGCTGCACAAGGTAGGGCTTGTGGTAACCTAGGCAACACATACTACCTTCTTGGTGATTTCACACGAGCCATTCATTACCATGAGGAGAGGTTATCAATAGCAAGGCAATTCGGTGACAAGGCTGCTGAAAGGAGAGCTCATAGTAACTTGGGAAACTCACACATCTTTATGGGACAATTTGAAGAGGCTGCACATCATTACAAGTTAGTTTTTACCTATGACACATGATAAGATAAGAATCAATTTGATAGATATCTAGGAGATTGTAAAAGTTTCTCTACATGAATTATGAGCAATTTTGAGATATACTGAAGAAAATCTTCCTGAAATATTCTTTTTCTACCGATGAGAAAAGTTGATGATTTCTCGAAGACAAAACGTTGTACTCGATATTATTCATTATTTTTGAAGCTCAAGATTTTGAAATGTGTACAGTATGTACAGGGTGACTGTAGTTCGAGCCTCACTATTGGGATCTCGTTAAAAGTAAGAGATACAAGATCTGTTAAATTATAAAAAGTTGCCCAATTTGGTGCCTAACAAAATGCTGCCTTTAAATTCTGAAAATTTCGATTTTTATCTGAAGTTTATTGAAGGAACATATTGACATGAATGACACTTCATAATAACTATTTTGTTCGTTGCTTTTTTTAAAAACAGACCAGACTTTTATTGCATTTTCCTCTATCTTTAGACACTCTCAAAGATATGGGGTGCTCAGAACAGAAGTGGATTAAGTCCAATTTTGCATGTTTTTCAGATAAATAGCTCATGCATACCTAGAAATACATAAAAGTTCAGTACAATAACTGTTCAAGTCCTAATTATTCTTTCAATAGGCCTGTGTGTTATAATCTTCTATAACAATGAACAATTTAATATTTGTTTCAGTTCAATATTGAATCAAGTCTACTTATGCTAGTATTTACATTGCCAAAGAGTTGTACAGTTGTGTTATTTTCACTCTAACTATTTGATTTGATGGGAAAGCTAGTCGTGAAACTCATGAAGTCATCCGAATGAAGAGAGAAGATGAGTTTCTTTCTACAAAGAATTTGGAATCGGCAATAAGGAAAAAAATAATGGTTGATGATCATAATGTTAGTTTGTTGATTATTAGATGGCTTCGTTTCGATAGAAAATCATCAGTGTCCTTCAAGTTCAAAGAGACGTTGAATGAATACTTCGAGTTTTTCCAAGTGGATCTCAATAAAACTGCTCATGGTAGGCGCATAAATAATCTTACTATATAACAAGACCATCAGTTGTATCCTCAAAGACGTAAAGTATCGATTTGGAGACTGCGGCTTAGGAATATACAACAAATTAAATTATAACCCAGAAATAAAAGAGCTTTATTGGTGTTTTCACTGAAGATGAAAACTTAGTAGTTGAAATAAGTATTTGGTTTTTCTTAAATATTTTTTGGTTTTTGGGTTATAATTTCATTTCTCAAAGACGTAATGTCACAGATTTCAAGAAACTACACATGATGAACCTACTACGCTATATTCATATTCCACCGATATACCACGCCTTTATATGAATTTGCCTTTGGATAATAGAACGAGGCAACATCTACAATCCAACACATCGGCGGCTGATGAACATTCCGATGATTGAATTGTTTTTGACTGATTTCGTACAAATATTCAGTGAAAAGGTGGTTCAATTCCAATAATCTCACTATATTATTATTTTTTCATCACTTATGTAAATTTTGTAACTTCATTACTCTTACAATAATAAAATATGAGTTTTTGTTTCACGAATCTGAAAATATCCCACCTATATGTTTACTTGGGAATTGATCAGCATTGAGAAACTTTGAACCTCAATATCTCTCAATCATCTTTTGTGGACTTGGTTCACTTCTGTTCTGATCGCCCCATATAATCCATCACAATTTTTCTATTTCTCTTAATCTCCAGATTGAAGAGTATTGAGCTATAAATAAGGTCTATTATGTGATCAATTCAAAGCTTATCACGTTTATCTGATTTTTTATTCTTCTATCCATTATCCTAGTTATCTCACCAAGGGCCGGTTTATCAATGCAGGGTAAGGTTTATATTAACCCAAGGTTAACAGCTAACTCTGGGATAAAATGTTTATTCACTTCGAGGTAGGGTTAAACACTATCAAAATCAAACGGGAAATTGGCTCTAAGATAAAGTTAACCCTGGGTCAGCTTACCCCTCGGGATAACCTTGCATTGATAAACCGGCCCTCACCCTTAGAAGTTTACAGGGTAAACTTGTACGGGTTAGGATATCGGGTCCTTACCCAATATAGTGGGATCCACTTCATGGGACCTTAGAAAAATATCCGCCGTCGATGGGATTCGAACCCGGTCGACTGGTGAACAGCTGTTATAATACACACACTTTTATCAGAGCCACCAGGACCCTATTCGAAAACACCCTTTTCGCTCCCTCAAATTATTAAAAAAATTGAACTATCATATCTTGATATACAAAAATGTTTTTTCGTTTCTGAATATCATGTCCACCTTTCCCTTTTTTCATTATCAATTGCAAACAAGTTGGACGGACACCTTGCATGAAATGAAGGTAATTGAAGTATCAATTTTATGTGTATCTCTTCATTTATTTGAGGTACACGAATGAATAATAATTGACACATAAATATTCAAAAATGTCGATAATTGAAAGCAGTTGTGTTTCAAAAATATCTGAAAATACAGATAAAGTCGGTTTGGTATAATGAGAAGTTTTGAAAACGTGGATTATGATGGACTTTAGCGTTGAGAATGCCTGAAGGTAAAGAAAAACAAATAAAAAGTTCAGGTCCGTATTTAAAAAAGTCGAGTTGATTTTTTAGTAGAGAAACGTCGAATTTCAAATCTGAAAATATCATCTTGTGGAAGAAGAAGAGTGGCAATTATGAAGTGTCATTCATTTTGCATTATCATTTCCGTTTTTTTATATCTCGGGAAACATTAGAAATTTTCCAAATTCCAAGGCGGCATTTTGCTAGTCAACGAATTGCGCAACTTTGCCATGATTAAAAACGAGCCTGTACTAAAATCTAACCGTTTATGAGATCCCAATGATGAAGCAAGAATTTCATCCACCCTGTACATAGAGTATGAAATCCATTTCCCAAATGAAAATTATTTTAAAAAATCACACAGGTTTATACTTATCCTCTACTGTCATCATATCCTGACATCTCTGGTTGTCATCACTCTTTTGAATATGAAATCATCGATGTATTTTGTTTGAGTTCCATCTCTGAGTTTTTTACCAACATTTTTAAATGACAAGCGAGTTTTGTGTCTATGGTCTGATTCTATGCATATCTGGAATGAGGTAGTTTTTGTAGTCGGAGATGAGGATTGTGAAAATTGGAAAATTCGGGATGTCTCCAAGATGGCAGACGAGTTTCGTGTGTTTGTTTCGACCCTATTCAAATTAATTGTTTTTGAGGGCAAACAGTATGAATTTATTGTTGAAAATCATGAATTTCGTGTATATGGTTCGACTCTATTCAAATTTGATATCTTGGAGTTTTTCGAATTCACGATAGCCGCCTCAAGATGTCGGACGAGTTTTTATTATTCGATTAGATTCAAAATTGGTATGTGGGTGTTTTCTTTGTTCTTTTATTATAAAATTCTTGTCATAATGGCGGCTCCAAGCTGGTGGACGAGTTTTGTGTTAATTATCCGATTCTGATCGAATTTTGTGTATGTGGGAGTTCTTGAGATCGGAGTTTCTGTATTCTTTTTCATTATTTATATTCAAGATGTGTGCTTCCAGATGGTAGACGAGTCCTGAGTTTATGACCGATTCGATTCAAAATCAGGTTGCAGGGGCTTCCGTGATCGTCTATTGACAAAAGATTTAATCTAATATGTTTTGGACCTCCTACGTTGATTTGTTAGGTACCCAGTTTTGTTTAGGGTTCCGTATCACAGTAATAATTGAAAGAGAAAGTAGGTCTACTACATTTTTTCTTTACCTGCGTCTTTGCGTCTAAAATGAAGGAATTTCCTCTGAGTGTTAATCTACAACTCGACCCTTCAGGGAGATATTGCGCCTTTCCAGTAAACACAGATATGTAATAGAAACATAAACATTATGTAATTTGTGTAACATAGAAGATCTCTGATACATGCTATGCAAGGTTAATGAAACTTGCAAGTACCTTGTAATGTCTCAATCTCCTGATGTTGAAAATCCGAGGAAAATCAGAACGTCAAAAACTACCAGGCCTTTTTTAAAAGCTTTTTCGTTGTACAGGGTGTTTCTCCTAAAACTGAATATCGAGAGGGAGATTATGGGACGTAGATAAATCCGACTTACAATAATCATTAACATGCTTATGATAGTTTGGAAGAACATCCCAAGGAGGTATATCCAATTAAAAATATTAAACATAGGATATGTTCCGTAAATCGACTTGGTTATTTCGGTTACTAGTTTTCCGTTCCGTAAATGCGAAATGTTCGGTTGGTTCCTGAAAAAAAAGTTCATTTACGGAACTTTCTGATCTCTCAGATTATCCACTCGTACACACAATATCTATTATCCCTTTGGTAAAAGGATATGCGAGAATCGCGATATTTTGGTGGGATCGTAGTCGTTACTTCGATTTGAAGTGGTCAAATAAATTTCGTTGAAGAGCTGTTTTTTGTTTTGATCGCCGTCTGCATGGCGCGTTACGCAGACTCTCCAGTGATTTTCAATCCTCTTTGAAACTTTTTCTACAAAAGCGTGAAATTTTAAAATTCAAAGAAATATAACTTACCCCACCCTGTGGTTTCACAACGCTCAAATAGCAGATACACGAAATTTCATACGCGCTTTCGATTGTGATAGCCCGTTCTCAGTTCCTTTCTTGAACAACTTGATCATAGATCAGATGCGCCTATAACTTACACAAATGGGGCAAGAGTCCAATAAGCCCCTTCTGCAAGTGCGGCGAAAACCAAACAGTCAAACACATCGTGGAGCAATGCCCTGAAACGGCTTATAAAGGTAGACCAAAAGATTTCCTTTTAGCAACTCCAGTATCAATAGAATATATAAATTTATTGAATGTTCCTTTGTGATAATTTTGTTGATTGTGTCTTAATATGCCATACGCTAAATAAATGAAATGATTATAGTAAATTAACAGGTAACCTACCGTGCAACAATAACGCCTCACTTGGAATGAACACAACTTGTCCGCCATTTCGGAGCCGCCATCTTGAATTTTTCAATTTCAGACCCACAATCTCCGATACCAAAAATTTCGTTTACTATGTAGAATGTCGTTATTATTGACAAAATAATCCAAATGTCTCATCACGAAAATGGCCACATACCAATTTTCAATAGAATCGGGCTATCATCACAAAACTCATCTGCCATTTTGGAACCGAAAACCCCCAGATATCAATTTTAAATCTCGTCCGCCATATTGGAGCCGCCAATTTTGACAAAAAATTCATAACCCTCGACACCATTTTTCAATAGAATCGGACCATAATCAATAAACTCGTCCATTTTGAATTTTTCAATATTGACAAAAAGATCCTCACATCCGACTCCGAAAACCACCAGAAATCAATTATGGATCAAGTTGAACTAAAATCATAACTCTAGTACGTTATCTTGGAGCCGCCATCATTAAATCTCGTCCGCCATATTGAATACAAATAAAGTATAAATAACTTATTATTCAAGCAGAATTCATTTTCTGGAAACGATAAAAAACACCTTTTTTCTCACAGCTCATCTATTTTTCTATTTATTATCATTTATAGTATTTATTGTTTTCTTCTTAAAATGTGAAATTTCCTAATTTGAAATTTTAACTTGAATATACATGGCTGTTTTTTCATTCAGAAACCCTATATAGATTTTGTCTTTTTGCAAACAATATGTTATTGTAATGGAATCAAATAAAATGTCATTCTTTCTTACTTATTATTCCCTCACAGAGCTTTCAATTCCTCAAATCTAAATGTTATTTTCAATGAATTTCAATATTTTCTTATTGACTATTGACCCCAATGCACTTACACACGAAAGTTTATTTCACATATATAAGTATAATTTTAATGTTTTATTTTTTTGGCTATCAAGAAAGGAACTTCATAATGCAGTATTTGAAAGTGAAAAGCGATACCACCTTGCCTAAACAAGAATTTCTAGTCAATATCATCTTGAAAAGTATTGTTTCTCACTTATCTTTCTTCAACTTCAGATACCAGATAACTGAAAAGGACATCCTTAGAAAAATTATCTGATTTTTCATTATGAAAAATGCGTCTCACCAAATTACAACAGATCCCAGTCATCACTAAAAATCATGAAAATTATATGAAAATCAGTAACAATAAAAAACACTGAAAACATAATGTTCTGCATGAGACCAAATGCTTTATTTGTCCACAGATAAGCTGATGGTGACCGCCAGCTGACATTACTATATCGCATGTAATTATTATTCTGATTAAACACCTCAAAATCAACAATGCCTGTCAAAAACAATAATAAAAAAATATTTTTGAAATGAGTTGTTATTGTTAAGAAACCTAATTATTTTTTCTTGAAACACTGTATAATTTTTAATATTTGAAACATAAATGCTTTGCGCTTTTCAAAAATACATAAAGAAAATTTTAAACAAAAATAATTAAAGAACTTTGATTTTTAGTAGTTTTCATATTAGTTCGAATCTATCGATTTATCAAATAATTTTGTTCAAGAAATATCAATTTTAATACTTTTTATGCTACCCACTATAAACGAGACCGATATTTGATTATTGCGCCAAAAGGCATATTTATTCGTCTTGATTAGCAATAAAAACTGAAAATCATTAAAATATCGTAAAAGTTTTATGTATTTTCAAACAGTGCCAAGCATTTTTGTTTAAAACATTGAAAATTACACAGAGTGTTCGAGTATGCGAAAAAACATATTACAGAGATATTAAGGCCTATTCATGAAAAGCGGGACACACTGTATATTTGCCAAAACACCACCAGAACAGTGCAAAGCATTTTTGTTCAAAACATTGAAAATTACAGTGTTCGAGTATTCGAAAAAACATATTACGGAGATATTAAGGCCTATTCATGAAAAGCGGGACACACTGTATATTTGCTAAAACACCACCAGAACACGCATCTTGCACTACTCATCTGAAGAATTATTTTGCTTATTAATCACAATTTTCAGGCGTACCTTGGCCCTAGCTCAAGAACTAGGCGACCAAGCCATTGAAGCACAAGCATGTTACAGTCTAGGCAACACATACACACTTTTAAGGAACTACGAGGGCGCCATAGAGTACCATTTGAGGCATTTGCGAATAGCACAGACTCTTTCTGATAGAGTGGGAGAAGGAAGAGCGTGTTGGTCATTAGGAAATGCACATGCGTCTTTAGGAAATCACGAAAAGGCACTAGCATATGCCAAAAGCCATCTGGAGATTAGTGTGGAGGTGAGTGTTTCATGAGTGGCAGACATACTAGTACACTATAACGATGATCGAATTAGTACTATTCCCATTCGAAGAACTTGTTGAAAATATTCCAAACCATATATCTCGAACTGCATGAAAGAAAATGATCATATGACTAGTGGCCAAGTGGCGCAGGCTGGACTTTTAAGCGGTCGGTACCGGGTTCGATCCCTATAAGCTTATTCTGCTAATTGGATATAAATGAGACTACAAAGATAACCGACTATACCTATAGCCAAATGTACAAAATACCTATTAGGTCGAGGTGCTTGTGAGAATGCATAGCTTTCACGACCCCCCTAGAATTTACAATACTTATAGCCCCTTAAATATTGTCCATCGATATTTATTTATTGATTGGTACAATACATCCAGCAGGCCCAAAAGCCCATTTACAGGTGTATACAATCAGCATTATAAATAATTACACATATAACAGAATCAATTCTGAATGAAACGGAGAATCTCTTTTTTGAACTGTTCAAACGTTAGAAAAAATATATCTACACTAGGAACCTTATTAACACTTTTAGATATAGTAGATATAGGAGTATAAAAATGTATTGTATTGGAAACAGGAATATGAAATGTGCTACAGAACCTTGATGAAATACGCGGTACACTAAATAGCATAAGAGACAACAGGGGTGAACAATCGAATTGTCCATGTATGATTTTATTTGCAAAACACATATCTCGGCTTTCCCTGAATTTCTTCAAGAGATATCATTGAAACTCGTCCAACAATGAATCATAGCTATAACCTCTCTCGGGATAAACACCATGTTTTTTGAAATATGCATATTAAAGATTTTTTTTAATATTTTCCAAGTTAGATATATAGTTCATGCGAGACGGATTCCAAACGACACTGCAGTACTCCAATTTGGTCCTGATCAGTGTGAAATATATAGTTTTCAAGGAATCCTTGCAGTTGCGTATCAAAAGACCAAACTTTTCATTGAAGTAGATATAGTCCATTCCAGTTGAGAATACAGCGTTGGGGACGGTTTTTTATCGCTTCCCATTGGTCTAGAAGCCAGGCAAGTTTACTCAATGTAAATATTGCGACTGGAAGTGGTTAAGTGACCGGACGACGGTGTATACACAATGAAATAAAATCCAAATTTAAGGAGATTGACTGTTAAAGTCTTATTTCTACCGCTACGGGTTCATTAGACACCAGATCCGTCTATTTTTCTATTTACGATTTTGAAAAATTATGGTAAATTCTGATCAACAATTCAGTTGATCATTATTTAACTTCTGGATACATCTGGTAATTATGGCAGACAACCCTGCATATGGTGCCAGCGCCAGGAAGATTTATTCTGGCAAACATGTACGAAGTGGACAAAAAATTATGGCATTTAATGTGTTTCTCAAAACATACAAAACATCAAATAAACTCAAAAACTCAATGTGTCAAGTTAGCAGCAGCTGAGGAGGGTATTTCTGAATCGACCATGTGGAAAATTACCGCTGAGATGCAAGCTGAAGGCAATGTCGCATCTCCGATTAGGAAGCGAATCCGAAGGGATACATATGTATCATTTGATGATGCTGAGAAACAATATATTCTTTCAACAGTTCACGCTTTCTTCCATAGAAATGAAATCCCAACATTGGATAAAGTGCATCAGGTAGTTATTATTAATTCTCTTGCTCATATTGAAATTGTGTTGGGGGTTTATGTGAGGGAGTATTACATATTTTTTGGGCTATCAGAACTAATGACAGTTTACCATGCCTGTCCAGAACATATTTATGGCGAATATTGAAAAAAATGGATTTCATTTATGAGAAGAGAGGTAGACAACACATGTTGATTGAAAAGTGGTCAGATTGTATAAATCATGTAATAAAAGAAGAAGATAAGATGTATGCAATGGATAACATTGTGGAAAATATGGTTGAGGAGTTTGTATTCATTGTAAATACAGGTTCCTCATCAGAAGGGGACCCTCCTAATATTTCAGATGACAGTGCTGAAGAAACATAAATTGCATTGTGCAACATCTGTACTCTCGTCTAATTGTATTGCAAAAAAGGGCGATTGTTTCACGGCGTCTACAACTTGTTTTTTTATATCATCTGTCATGTCGTCAATGCGGCGTATTACAGTGTTGTCAGAAAGTGAAATTTGTTGTAATTTGCTTACTTTCTGGTCCAAGAACGATCTCAGCTGCTTTTAAATACATGGTTTGACGAGTGTTTCACCAATAATATGGCTTTTCTTTTCTTTGGCGATGAGAAACGATAACTCATAAGAAGCTTCAAGGAGTTTTTAGTTTGACTCGGCAAAAGAACCCGTACTGTCCAACTTCATTCGTTTCAAACTTCCAGATTCTGAAGCAAAAAACTCTTTCGGTTTGTCCTTTAAATCGCTGTGTTTTGTCAACAAATCTCTCTCCAGACGAGTCGGTCTCAATGCATCATTGCTCAAAACTTCGTAACAGATAACGCACTGTGGATGATCACCACCATTTTTAGTTAAGCAAACAAAACCGTATTTATAATAATAATAATGTTTATTGAAGTATGTAGTAACATTTTGTTTATATGTGAAGGTATCAAATACAGCTTCAAAAGGCAGGAATATTGGCAGAGCCATTTTTCGACAATCGTCATTGTATTTGCGTTTTTCAGTTGAACTCATGTTGTTGAAACACAAATTAATTAGGTACGTGCGTGACTGGCGAAAAACAACCGCGCGATAGTGTCGGGAGCGAGTGAGCAGAGACAATAGCGGGATGCGCGGGAGGGACCGTGGCGCGCGGGAGGGGTGCATGCATGATCGAGTCGCTTGCCCGAATGTGCCCGAAGTTGAGTAGGCGCTTTCGGTATACCTACCGACGACGGGAGTAATTCGTTCATTCAGGAAACGAAAATGAATTATATTTATTGGTCGTATCGAGCAGTCTAGAATGCATTCTCTTAGCAGTCGCGAATTTTTTATACTTAACCACACAAGTAGCTCGCGCCCCCCTTTGAAGGTCTCTACGCCTCCCCTGGGGGGCGCGCCCCACACTTCGAAATCAACAAACTCAAGAGATCAACATTTTTGTTAAGAGTCTTCACCCGTTGGAATCGAAAACGTATTCCGCTAGGTGGCAATGCCAGCTCGCCTGATGAAATAAATCCCAAGTCCGCCTTATTTGGAGCCGTACGACTGCTCGAGAGACCGTCATACTATGCAGGACCGGATCTGATGAATTCGGTGCTCGTTAATTGTTCTTGAAAATTATAAACGATTGAGTTTATTTGGCGATATGGAATTTTTTATGAACATTTCAGATTGATTATTGTGCATTGTATATCAACCACAGGAACATATTAGGGTCGCAAATTTAACATGGCGGGTAGTTTTATGAGTTATAATTTCGAATATTCATCATGCAAGGGTTGACGTCAGATTATAAAAAAAATATGCACTCACAAGACCAAACTGGATTGAATAGGTAAAATGTATGTATAGTAGAGTGCTGAACGCCTCGAAAAACGCTTAGAAACACAGTTGGTGGGATATCGGAGGTAAAAAGCTATGACATGTTTAGAAATGTCACCTACCATCTTCTGAACAAGAATCCACTTGTCGTCAAAAAAAGTAGTTTTTTTTATTCGCCCAAAATACTCATCCAGTTCGATCGTTTCACTGTGTATAATTTTGATTCGATCTGATAAGTCAAAAAAATCTTATTAATTTTTGGAATTCGACATTACCATTACGATATATGGGCAAATAAAATTTCAAACGGCTATAACTCGAAACTTGAAATTTTTTATTAAAATGGTTTTCAAATACATCGGATTATCTCAGAAACGGCTAAGTATATAAAAAAATCCTTCTAAAAAGTCGATGCGCTGAAGTTTCACAAAGCGAATGGTTATTTGAAATCGAAATCATATTAGTTATGGAAATCATCCATTCTCAAAGTGGCCCAATTTGAATTCAATCAAATGAAAAACTCAAAGTCGGTCGACCACACAATATAATAAAATAATGAACAAGTGGGTGTAACTATAGTTTCGGCTCAACAGCCATCATCAGACACAGTAAGTAATCTGTAATAGGAGAAATAATACTAAATAACAAAATGGTGTGCCTAAATACTCACAATCAAATTCAAAGGAAAAGGTATAAACCATATCAATGCCAAAAATCGGATAGCCGGAAATCAATCATATATCAAATATACATATTGTTTAAATTTGCTTAGCCACCAAAAGAAACTAAATATCACAATCAAAGGGGAGTTGAAGAACATCATCCTCCACTGATGGTAGTCAGTATTCAACTAACAAGAATTGACATGAAATAATAAAATTTAAAATTAAATGGTTACGGTTGAAATATGACAAATGACTTGTGAAAGTACAGTTGACATAGAACAATGAATTTTTATGCCTATGAAATTTATATAATAAAAGTTGTATGAAATTTTTGGTGAGAAATAGTGAGTTGAGGTGGAAGATTCAGCAAAAATTCAATTCAATAAAGTTAGATGAGAATGAAATTCTATAACAAGAAACCTTGAAGCTTATAGAAGAGAAAAATTTTTTTGAGAAGAAGAAAATCAAAGGTTAAGATTGAACATTTACATACGAGTTCAGAGACGTATTAAGGAAAATTTTAAAATTAGGAAAAAATTGAATTATGAAAATTGTAGGGTACGAAAAATATGATTACGTTCAAAATTGGTCTGATCATTTAAGCAATTCACTCTTGGGTTATTAATACATTTTTGAATTTCAAGAATTTCTAAGAGGTTCAATCTATGTCCTGTGTTGCAGAAGTGTAGTATTTCAATGTTCAAATTAATGTTAAAAGAATGGTTGGAATCAATAATATGGTTGGCAAAGGAAGAAGTTGTATTGGAGTTGTTTGTACTGATAAATTTGTGAATCAATCTCTTATGTTCCAAGGCTCTAGTTTCAAAACACCTACCTGTCTGACCAATATATGAAGAATTACAATCGTTACAATTGAGTTTATAAACTCCTGATTTCTTGAATGAAGAAACTTTATCTTTAGAGTTAACTAGTAAATTTTTAATATTAGTATTTGTTTTAAAAGAAATATTGAAACTGTAGTCTCTGAAAATTTTGGACAATAAAAAGGAATAGTGACCAAAGAAATGGATAGACTTGTAAACCGTAGGAGCAGGATCTTGATTTGTAGTGACATTAAAGGATAATCTGAATTTTGTATAGAATTTGAAATAGAGTTTCATGATGAAATCTAACGGATAACCATTGTTGATTGCAATTTGCTTGACTATATTATATTCATTAATAAGGGTGTTATAGAGGAAAACATACTCGACTGCAGGCCGCATGGGCGAATGCGTTTCGCCGGTTTCGTACCCCGATACCCCCCGCGACAACCGCGGCCGTCCTGGTTTCAATTAGTTCACTGGATAACATCCGAATCACAACACATTTTAGGCATTTTTAATTATTATTCTTTCAGTTATTAATAATTGTTATAGAATCCGTGTTGTGTTTTATAACTGAATAATTAATGGTGCATGAGCCATAAGTATAATATTCATTGCAAATTTATTATCATAAGTAGGTATACTTAATTATTGGCTTCACTTAGAGAATGGAAACCAAGTTTAAACAAAGAGCTCGAATGTATTTTGAAATCAAATGTTCATTTTCAACAAAATATAATTTTTCCTATGTTCCTGACTTCCTCAAATGATCAGATTGATTTGAATAATTCCCCTTTATTAAATTTATTTCATAATAATGACAATTTAATTGCCAGGTTATCTTCCGTTCCATTTAATCCTTTTCTAGAAAAACAAAGTAGAAATTGATTCATTTGCCAATAGATTAGCCTCTACTCTTTCTTACCTGATATCTTTATATATATATATATGATTAGATTGCAATAGTAGTTAGTTCAAATGCTCTATCCGAAGAAGCTATAGTATAGCGAAACACGTGGCGTGGTTTGTAACCCAAATTAGTGAAAATCTTGTAGTGTTTTACATTAGTACATTGTTCGATATTTGAGATGGTCATGAAATTGCGCATTTGCATTGCATTGCAACCTAGTTCGTATCTCCTTCCTTTTCCGATTAATTAACAATAGTGTCTCATGCAATTAGCATTACCCTGTATGTATCAGCACGACTGTCACCCAATATATCTTTCAGTAATGAACTTGAATATGAATTTGAAACCTTTATTCCCAAGTTTATGTGTATATTATTTTCACTAAATTGATTTTGTAGTGTACAAATCACCTTATCGGTGTATTGATACGATTCACGGGCTCGAAAATGATGATGAAGTTGCAATACATAAAAATTGGATAAATTCACTCTATAAATGAACAGTGACAATTTATATGAATAATTATTTGACTAAGCTTGACAATAACTCAAATCCAAATACACAGTGGTAATAATAAAAATATTTAAAAACAATGAAGAGGAGATGCATTTTCCAACATATTTATCTTTATATAATTTTTATATTGTTCTTGAATAACCTCTGAGTTACTTCATAATAATTTATATTATCATTGTTTATTCTTGATTTTTTGTACACAGCTTCAATAAAGTTTGGTTCACCACCTTAGGAATCTATTTATTTTCTGAAATATTTTGTCTAGTTACTCTGGCATTTCAGGAAATTATGATGTAACAATGTTTTATTTTTCAGTTGAGTGACTCTATGGGTGAAGCCACTGCCAAGATGAACATCTCAGACTTGAAAAAAATTCTCGAGATACCAGAAAGCCCTTGTGAAAATTCAGATTCTTCAAAATCAACATCTAAGTCTGATTCAATCAATAATGTATGCAATGAAAATTTACATAGGGTGAGACGTGAGAGCATGGAACAGCTTAGACTTATTAAGGTAGTACTAATATTTTTCGTTTGTGTGCATTGTATATTGCCAAACAAAAGTCATTAGAGAACGGGGCTATTGTTTTTGAACAAAGTGGTATCTGGTTACAGAACAAGTTCACCAAAAAATTCATAACAGTATGTGGGTAGTAGGAAAATTTGGGGTAAATTATTAGTAAATCAGGAAAAATTAAGACGACTCAGTAAACGTTCAGGAAAAGTTGAATGTAAAAGTTGTAGATATATACAGGGTGTCCCACTAAGGTCGGCGAGGTACGATATTATGGAAACCATAAACCTTAGGGCTCCTAGAAAAAAATATAGAGGACTAAATCGGCAAAGAGAAATTGATGGAAAATATTTTCAAGTTCCCAAAATGACCGCTAGAGGGCACAACTACTATGACATAAATGAAAATTCGATTTTTCTCGGAAAATCACTATATCAAGGTACTGTATCAATGACGGAAATGAAGAGTTCAGCAAAATTTGCGTCAGTTTGTTTTTTTTTATTTTTTTTCATATCTCGAAAAATAATGGTGAAAGAAGCTGTTGAAAAAAATATTTTTTAAATCGCTGTATCTCCTGAACCCTTGCTCCAAATTCGATCAACTTAGGCTCGTTTGAAAGATAATTTCACAATCATTCGAACGCACCATTCGATGTTGATCTCCAGTTCACACCACGTCTAATAGAGGGCGTTGTTCACCCAAGGTTCAGTTTTTTCTGATTTTCTCAAAAAATTCAAATGGAATGCTACAAATTTCTAAAATTGATTTCGAAGAGAATAGTATTAGCTACAGTTTGGTGAAAACCGCGATTCGATATCTTCATTCGTTTTTCAGTTATTCGCAAATAATTAATTTAACCTGAAAATATCAAGTATTTTGTTGAAAAAAATATTCTATGATTTCCGTTTTCTTCAGTGAGTCTGCGTTGCAAGCGAAATGTGAGGTAATTCAATCCAATTCACCTGTGCTAGTGATTAAAATGGTTATTATTCAAATGTTCAGCCTTTTGGTGCATTCCGTACTATACGCAAAATAACAATTGATGCAAATGCCACTAACTGAGAATGAAAATGTGGATCCTACTAGTCAAGAACTAAACTGCGATAACGGAAAGTGACTTTTAATAATAACAAATAGAAGAATATCAAATACCCTCTACATTCTGAAGCTATTTCTATCACACATCTTTATCGACAACGTGATACAAAAAAATGTCCCTACAAATGTTCAAAATGCATTCCATTATTTTTAATGCAACTAGCATGATTGAAGAACGATTCCCATAGATATCACGATGTAAATAGAGGAATAGTTTGCATCAATTGTTATTTTGCGTATAGTACGGAATATTTCAGATCAACGCACAAATGCACCAAAATGCTGAACCACCCGTATGTGTTTCAATTAAATATCAATCGATAGTAAATGGAAAGTTGAGTTAGGGACATGTTAGCCGTTTTGAGCAAGAATGGATCGTTTCGGCAAAAAAAATCCTAAATTTGAAAAATCCCGATTTTTTACACCCTATTTCTCTGTAATCTTTCTCGCTATACCCCAAGTATAATAGGTCGACAAAATCAGCTCTTCAAGAAGAATTTAAAAATGAAATAAAATACAGGGTGTTCCATTTGAAATAACAAAGTTGTTGTTACTTTTCGATAGAAGCGGCAACACTGTATTGCTGAAAATATTTTAGATCGATAGACCAAGAGCAACTACTTGAGAAACCAAATTTTCAGAATGATCCTATATCCCGTTTTTCGTAAACGTCTAAGGTACCATCGACCGTGACCCACCCTGTATACAGGGTCACTCACGGTCGATGGTAGGTTAGACGTTTCTGGATTATTCTGAAAATTTGGTTTGGATTCTTGGGTAATCAGTTTTGTTCTATCGATCTAAAATATTTTAAGCGTTGCGGCGATGCCGCTTCTATCGAAAAGTAGCAACAACTTTGTTATTTCAAATGTTACATTCTCGAATTCTCCCTGAAGAGCTGATTTCGTCAATGCGTCATACTCGGGGTCTAGGTTGAATGATTACAGAGAAATAGGGTGTGAAAAATCGAGATTTTTCATCTTCAAAATTTTTGTGCCGAATCTATTCATTTTTGCTCAAAACGACTTACATGTTCCTATCTCAACTTCCCATTTACTATCGATTGATATTAAATTGAAACAAATACAGGGTGAAAGAAAGAAAACAGCCAAACACTCTAAGTGAAGTGGTAGTGTTAAAAAGAGGAAAATAAATCAATATCATTCCCACAACATTATATAGTATAATCTAAAGTTCCAAAGGTAGAAAACGAGCAGAAAACAACTACATTCCTGGCAAATACTACGCAAAATATTGAATTATACCCATTCGTAGTCCATGCATCAATTCATATAAATAAAAATGCAAATATTTCTTTCTTCGAACATGCGTTTATGCTCCCAACGAGACAGATAGGCCTGGACAACCTGTAGACGGGTTTCGGGCTCATTGGCCCTCATCAGTACAGGGTAGTCAACCGAGTAGAGATCCTGAGATCTTCACACGAGGCGAGGTCTGAATCGATGGAAGCATCCACGCAAATTTGATAGCAGTGAGCCGTCACCCAAGGAATGTATGGAGACAGCGACTCCAAGCGGCAACGCCGCAACGCTGATAATATTTTAGATCGATAGAACAAAACTGATTACCCAAGAATCCAAATTTTCAGAATAGTCCTAAGTCCTGTTCTCCAGAAATGTCTAACCTACCATCAACCGTGAGTGACCCTCTATATACAGGGTGTTTCACAGTGGATGGAACATTAGAAGTATCTGGAGAACAGAAAGACAGATCATTTCGAAAATTTGTGGACGTGGGTAATCAAACTTGCTCTATCCGCCTGAAATATTTTCATAAATACAGCCGCTTGTATCAGAAAGTAGTAGCTACTTTGTTATTTCAAATAGAACACCCTGTATTTTGTTAGATTTTTGAATTCTCCTTGAAGAGCTGATTTCGTCAATGCCTCATACTTGTGGTCTAGGGTGAATGATAACAGAGATATAGGGTGTGAAAAATCGTGATTTTTCAACTTTAGGAATTTTTTGTGTCGAAACTATTCATTTCTGCTCAAAACGGCTCACATGTCCCTATCTCAACTTTTCATTTACTGTCGATTGATATTTAATTGAAACAAATACGGGTGGTTCAAAATTTTGAGATTTGCATCACCTTCTATTTGTTTCTATTGAATTTCAGTAGATAGTAAATGGAAAGATAAGATAGGGACATGTAAGCCGTTTTCAGCAGAAATGATTAGTTTCGACACAAAAAATTCCTAAAGTTGAAAAATCTCGATTTTTCACACCCTATATCTCTGTAATCTTTCTCGCTATACCCCAAGTATAAAAGGTCGACAAAATCAGATTTTCAGGAAGAATTCAAAAATCTAACAAAATACAGGGTGTTCCATTTGAAATAACAAAGTAGCTACTACTTTCTGATACAAGCGGCAACACTGTATTGATGAAAATATTTTAGACGGATAGAGCAAGTCTGATTATCCACGCCCACAAATTTTCGAAATGATCGGTTTTTCTGTTCTTCAGGTACTTCTAATGTTCCACCCACTATGAAACACCCTGTATATATATATGTATATATATGAAGAGGAAGTATTTGCTGACCAATAGGAATGAAAGTGCAAATTCTTGAGGTATGCAACAATGAAGGAGTACTCTTTTATGTTATTCCAAGCTTTCGGAAATGTTTATTCAGGGAGAATCTTAGATGAGAATGGATACTATGATGTTAGTTGATTAATAAAAATTGTACATAGTGATATACTACTAAAACAGTTGAAATAATAAAATTCTAAAAAACATCAGAATTCAAAACACATCTGCACAATGTGCAGAATATAATTAACAAAAGAAAAATAATTTGCAAAAAAATAGACTTGAATGTTGTTTGTGAATCATGGTTTTTAAATTCTGATGTTTTTTAGTATTTTATTATTTTAACTGTTTTAGTAGTATATCACTATGTACAATTTTTATTCATCAACTAACATCATAGTATCAATTCTCATCTAAGATTCTCCCTGAAGAAGGAAATAAGCTTGGAATGACTTAAAAGAGTACTCCTTTACATTGCTGCATACCCCAAGAATATATACCGGGTGTCAACGAATCTATTAGACAAGTCATAACTTCTAAAATATTAGGTGTATCAGTATGAGATTTGGTATAGGTGAATGGCACGTGAAGAGGAAAGTTTTCTCATATTTTTCATTTTCTGGTCACTTCCGGTTTCACAGGAAATGGCTCCGGTTTTGAATTTTTAAAAGGATTACCCTGTATATTGTAACATTTTTTTATTTCTGAGACAATTCTGGATAAGATTGTGATATTTTAAAGTGTTTTAAGCCCACTTAATTTTTTTAGAGTCACTTTTAATATTGCATCTAGGTGGCAATGATCGGACGTAAACTAATCTGAGGACCTCAGGTGATGTCAGAAAATTACAATGGGAAAGTCTTAGTGACTAGCATGATAGATAGGAATACGACAAGTTGGCAAAATTACATTTTCGTGTCTATTATTTTTCAAATGGCAACCATTTTTTGACAAGCACTTTCCGAAAAAAGGATTTTTTGACGAATCTAACAATACTAATTTATTTGCGATTGGATTGAAAATAAGCACATAAATTAAATATTACCAAGGAAAATACTGGATAATAATTTATTTACTTGTGTCAAGTGTGCCATGAATCATAATTTATTTACTTTCATTCATTGTAGTGAGAATTGTCTCAGAAATCAAAAAATGTTACAATTTACAGGGTGTTCCATTTAAAAATTCAAAACCGGAGCCATTTCCGGTAATATCCGGATATTACCGGAAAGTGAAAAATATGCGAAAACTTTCCTCTTCACGTGCCATTCACCTATACCAAATCTCATTTCGATACACCTAATATTCTAGAAGTTATGACTTGTCTAAAAGATTCATTGACACCCGGTATATATATAATCTTTAACTTTTCCTATCAATCATTTTTCCAACATAACCTCAAATATAACGAGTAATATGCTTGAAACCTTTTTTGTTTTTTATCTCCCGCAAAAATAATTTTATTTCGATGAAACATGGTTTTAGTTTGAATAAGCGGTGATTTTTTCAAAGTAAAATATCCATTTCTTGATTTCATAGGAATTCAGTTAAAAGAAAATAATTTTCTATCGAATAATAATAATAAAAATTTATTGTCCACCATAATATAATTATAATAACAAAAAATATATATCATCACTCAATATAATTGGAAAACAAAAGGCCTTTCTGGTTCAGAATATGAGATGATACCAAAATGGTTATAACCTCGGTTATAACTCACGTCTGTTCTTCCACCAGCGCCTATATTTTGATGAAGGAAAATTCTTCGATGGCATAAAAGAAATAAAGAAGAGGAGACAAGAGAAATAAAATGAAATATAGTACAAAAAAAAAGAAAGAAAAGATAGGAAGAGAGAGAAGAGAAAAATGAGGAAGTTATGAAAAAAAAATAGACTGGAACAGGGATAGCGCAAGTTGTCATTCTTATACAAAAATTTATGAGTATAAGTGAGTTGAATGAAATGAAATAAATCGAAAGTCCTCTATACAATGCAAAATAAATTATGGTAAGGAGGAATTCAATAGGAATGATTTATATTTCAACCTGAAAGTGTTCATAGATGAATTCAAAAGTGAGCTATCTCGAGCATGCAAATCATTAATGAAAATAGAGATGTTATAGCTAAACGATCGTTTGAATATTCATTTTTTGTGCTTGGGTATTGTAAGAAGATTCTAAGAAGAATAAGTTGGTTATTTGATTTTCGATTCTAAACTCTTAATTTGGATTTCTCTGATATTGAGACAGCATTTGATTGAGCACAGAAATCTCAACTTTGTCATAATTTAACCGACTATGGGCACCGCCAGCAAAACATTCACAACTAGAATTACGGAAAAATCTCTACCCCCACCTGGCGCCCACAACTGACCCTGTAACTCTTCGGATGCATAAATATATTATAATCTAAGATCTCAGGTCTGTCAGACTTTTTGTTGGGCCTCGGGTAGTGTTCATATCTACATTTAATTCCGACATACCTGCTAAGTTGATCAGTGGGCCGATTTACAGATACCAGGTGAGGAAGGTAACAAAAATAGGATCAACTTATGTTAAATTATGAACGCTGATTTTTATATATATGTCTTAAAATACTATAACAAAGTGACAATTAACACTGCCCTTGGGCCATAATTTCCGCCAGACGCTTTAACCAAAAACATTCTGCCTTGGGGATGAGCACGACAGTGCTATACGCTAGTGCTGTGGAGCGAGTGACATATCTATGCCAAGTAATTTTCCCCTTTTGAAGATGAAAAAATATTCATTTTATTCTTGCTTCATTACAGGATATAAAACAAAACTGAAATCACTGCTTCATTGCCACCTTTTCCAATATTCAAAATACCATTCTTATATTTTGAGTTTGACGTTTCGTTTTATCGCGGCCATTTTCAACTTTTTTTTAATACGAAGATACATATTTAACCATATTTTTCACCATAAACTGACCCCTGACATACAACATTACTAATAGTTATCTGATCAACAACTCTTGCACGGCCGAAAGTCAATAAATAATAAATAAACTATTGCTTATAGTTCAGCTCTACTCATATTAAATAATAATTTTAAACGAATAATTTCCATCCTACCCTATATAAATAAGAATGGTAAATAATCATTGCGCCAAAAGATATAATTTGAAAACAATATTTGATGGCTATAAAAATGAAGATTTGTAACGCGACCATTTAGGCAGCCGTTTTGCTTTTATCACGATCACGCTTCATTCTTCTTCTGGCGCCATCTGTGAGAGTTTCATCAAAGCGTGATCCGGATTCGTGTAGTGCTCTGTGCTCAACTCTGCGCTGCTGTGTAAGATCTAGGCCACCCGTATTACATATCCGAGGATGTTGAGGTGCATAAGTGTTCGGGGCACTATATAAATAACGGACGGCGAAATATTTTGGTTTCTTGCGGGCGCTTTTATTTGATAAGATAAGAACATTGCTAGGTGATAATCCGAAGATCATTATCTCTCGCCAAGAGCTCGGAAGCATCCCCATTGGAAATTCTACCCAATTGGATTCGAACCTGCGGGTTTTTCACCCTTTGAAAATTCTTCAAAGTTGTGGCCTGGTCGGTATCCAGGTGAGAAATTATTTGTATCATTATTTTTTTAATGTTTTATTAAATTCTCGACCACCACGTGTTTGGCACCTGATGATCGAGTCGTTACCCTTTCTGGTGATAAAAAACCCTCGTTGGGATGTTCATCTAAATTATCATGCCCTTGTAAAATGTGATCTAAATTAATTGTGACATATTATTTACGTTCCCTGAACAACCATTCGATATCCAGTTCAAGGAGAATCCCTGTCCAAAAATCTAATAAAGGCCTGATAATCATTGGGCGTCTTGATTTTCCCTTGCCTGCCACTGGATTGGTGTTCAAATTGGCCAAAAACTCGAACTGAAAAAACCCTGAGATAATCGTTTCATTGCAGATTATTCGAATACAGGGCTAATACACGAAATATCGTATTCGTGTCATATATTTTTGAGAAGCGCAAAGCGTTTATGTTTCAAATATTTGAAAATATACAGGGTGTTTCATAACTTCGTGTTATATCTGAATAATTACATCTCTACGTAAAAATATGTTTAAGATACAGTATTTACTTTCCATATAAGTTGAAAGATAGCTGAGATGGAGCTGGACACACTGTTCTGCTGAAGAAACTAACTTATTTCTTAAGGCTGGGAGAGGCCGGGACAAGTGGGCGGTTATCAAATAGTCATAAATCAACGGTCATCCTTGTTCAACGAACGATTTTCTTATCTAGTACGGTTGATATTGTGACTGGTGTTTTTATTTGCCTTGCTCGATAATATAATATGCGAGTAATATTGGGATGCTGTCTCTCAGTTTTAGAGAAAACAAAACTGGCGTAGATCCAAATCAGACTTGATGCGGATCTTCAACTAGATGATAGTGTATACCAAAGCCAAAAAGTACAATTTTCCTGTAGAACACGTTTTTTATCGTTTCCACCGTTATATTTCTGGAAATAATTGTGCCATTGGACTGATTTTTTTTTCAAATTGAAGTATACATGATAGCGCTTCTTCCATATACAATAATGGTGAAAAAATTCATGTTCATCAGTTTCTAGAACTATAGCAAATTTCAACTTGTTATTTTCAGAATGACAATTTTCAGTAATCGAGAAAAAAAATTATTTATGGAAATTTTTATATTCATGCTGCGAAAAAAATTGAACCAATAGATGAAAGAAGTTTCCATAATAAAAATGTTTCATGTAGCAAATACCTACAGGTACTCATTTAATGAGACAATACTACATTATCGCGCGCTCGGCGCTCGGCTCTCGGCTCTCTCCTTACACATTCAGCCAACTGTCAGGGTGTTTGTGTTTATAATGTGTAGTCGAGCTTTCATCAGTATATCGAATGAGTGAATAATTATTGGTATAAATAAAGTATCTACCTATTTAATGAGTTGGTATTAAATAACTCCATTAATTTTTTTATGTTTACAAAATAATAGGTTATATAATTCTCCTACGAAATCTGTATAACTTCATAAAACATTGTTCATACTAAACGTTTGTGTGGTATACTTATCCGATTTATCATGAAAGGATCATGGTATAATGGATTGTATTGTAATCAAAAAATCAGACAAATGTAAATTGAAAAGAAAAAAACACGTAGGTTTCGATATATAATTACAAGGAATCAAGCATTTTCTTATATCACCCACTAAATATCAATTTTTTTCGTAAAACTGGCAAAAGCCATTCGGTCAACATTCAGAGGACAACTAAAACATTCGTGTTATGCCTACTTGGAACAAACGAATCCCTCCAAAATATTCAACGAAAGGAGAACAATGACGTCTATACCTATTTGGAACTATGCCTAGTTGGGCAGTATTCCCTACCCTCATTTTTTCTAAAAGTTCAAAAGGGGAGGTACCCTCAAAAAATGATCTTTCGAATTTCGTGATTTTATTTTTAATTTTGGAATGATTTCGTTAATAGGTCTTACTTATATAGGTAGATTCTGATAATATTTTTCTGACTTCTTTAGGTTCTTTAGGTCTGACGTTTTTTAGATTTCGGGAATTCAATAATATTCCATTTCTGGTATTACCGAAAGTTGCACGAAACGGAAATTATTCTGGTTGAAACGACCAATTTTGAAAATCCATGTTTACGAGTTTTCAAAAAAATAGTCCTATACAATAATATACTGTAACGAGGTCTGCTGCTATGCGCCTCTCGTCTTTCTCTCCCTATGCTTCTTGGTTAGTTTTTTGGTCTAGGTGTGCCAGGTTTTTTGTCCCGGTCCAAGCTCGGTATCGGTATCCGACATTGTTCCGAGTTCTACCATTTTTCCGCTCAGATATTTTGTTTGGTTATCTTCACCCATTACACGAGCCATTGATCATAGTGCTTCCTGGCTTTTTTGTATTTCCAAATTGGTGTGCATCGGATTGTATTTTAGGTGAGTTATCATATTTTGATTTTTCTTCGCTTGTCTTCCTTCATAATTACACTCAGTAGTAGTCGTAAATCTACATCTATCGATACTAGTTTAACGGATATTGAAATGAATCACCATGTCGCCACCTATATGATTCACTTCGTAATTTGTATCTATCGAGTGAAGAACGATGTGTAAAACATCGCGAAAAATGAGTGAAATGAGAAGAAAATGACATAGAAGCCGAAGTCCTACAATAAGACACAATAAGAGGAGAAAATACGATGAACTCTTGAAAGAAATACGACGTTTTGAGGAAAATATTTGCCCAAAGCTTTTCACTGGATTCTGCTCTCATATCCGGGAAGTAAAAAACGATATAATTGAAACCAATAACAAATCGTTGCTCTATCAACAAATTGAAAGTGAACATTCAAATCAGAAGAAAAAAAATTCAAAAATATACCAGGAGGAGTGGTTCGTAGTTCGACCTTTATACAGATCAGACTGAATTAATATTATTGAAATCAAAAAACAAATCGTTGATCCATCAACAAATTGAAAGTAAGGGTTCAAATCAGAAGAAAAAAAGCAAAATATACCAGGATGAGTGGTTCGAAGTTCAACCTTTACACAGATCGAATTGTATTTATATAATTGAAACCAATAACAAATCGTTGCTCTATCAACAAAATGGAAGTGAAGGTTCAAATCAGAAGAAAAAGATGCAAAATATACCAGGATGAGTGGTTCGTAGTTCGACCTTTCCACAAATCGAATTGTATTTATATGATTGAAACCAGAAACAAATCGTTGCTCTATCAACAAATTGGAAGTAAAGGTTCAAATCAGAAGAAGAAGAGGCAAAATATACCAGGATAAGTGTTTCGTAGTTCGATCTTTCTACAGATCGAACTGAATTTATATTATTGAGACCAAAAACAAATCGTTGCTCTATCAACAAATTTGAAGTGAAGGCTCAAATCAGAAAAAAGGCAAAATATATACAAGGATGAGTGGTTCGTAGTACTACCTTTCTACAGATCGAACTGGATTTATATAATTGAAACCAAAAACAAATTGTTGCTCTATCAATGAATTTAAAGTGAAGGTTCGAATCAGAAGAGAAAAGACAAAATATACCAGGATGAGTGGTTCGTAGTTCGACCTTTCTACGGATCGATATGGATTTATATCATTGAAACCAAAAACAAATCGTTGCTCTATCAACGAATTGAAAGAGAAGCTTCAAATCAGAAGAAAAAAGGAAAAATATACAAGGATGAGTGGTTCGTAGTTCGACCTTTCTACAGATCGAACTGGATTTATATAATTGAAACCAACAACAAATTGTTGCTCTATCAACGAATTTAAAGTGGAGGTTCGAATAAGAAGAGGAAAGACAAAATATACTAGGATGAGTGGTTCGTTGTTCGACCTTTCTACAGATCGATATGGATTTATATCATTATTGAAACCAAAAACAAATCGTTGCTCTATTAACGAATTGAAAGAGAAGGTTAAAATCAGAAGAAAAAAGGAAAAATATACAAGGGTGAGTGGTTCGTAGTTTAACCTTTCTACAGATCGAACTGGACTTATATAATTGAAACCATATATCAACAAATTGAAAGTTCATTTCAGAACAGAAAAGGCAAAATATACAAGGATGATTTCTTCGTAGTTCGATCTTTCTACAGATCAAACTGGATTTGATTGTACAACGTTTATAATGCATATAATTCTGATTCAACAACCTTTGATCTCTCCATCATAGATCGGTATCGAATGTAGATCTTTCTACAGATCGAAACGCGGATCTAGGGACTGTGCTCAATCTCTCCCTCTCTCTCACCGCAGATTTTCTGGGATATGGTTCCCTATTCGGCCTTTTCCATCAAGCTCTTCCTCCATTATTCCAAGCCCGACTATAGTCAGAATATTGTGTCTGGTTGCATACGAGGACCAGCAAAGTCAACCTGAATATAAACATCGATTAGAACTAAATCAAACCTGAACAGGCATGCACGGTCATATAAAAACATTTGATCTTGGTCATATAAAAAAATGTTTACCTTCCTTGGATCAAATCACACAAAAAAAACTCAATGCCTTAACTGCAAAAGGCTCTTCGACTCGACCAATTTTCTGAAAAGCTTGCCCATTCTATTTTGAGGTTGAAGGTGAAGAGGATGTTATCTGATGAAGCAGTCAAAGGAACATTGAATTGTCAAACAGTAAGAAATATCATATTTCATATCACCCCAATTACCACACGCGAACATTCGCACACCAACAGATTTTTTTTATTCTTCGACTACACGATGGGAAAACCTGAAATGTTCATGGTGGAACATCGTGCAAGCCAGTAGAGGGATACTGGGATAGGAAATAGCTGTTAGAATTCTTTGGGAGAACCTAGAAAATCTCACTAGGAAATGAGTTCCATAATTCCGCCGTTCGATGAAGAAAATTATTTCTCTATAGCAGTTAGGCATATGTCGAGCCTGACAAATGGAAGGGTGGCCATTATGTGTCCCTCTGGTCTGGCTGCTCGAAATCGCTAGCTGTGAAATGATAGACATGATTTTCGATGAGCATCAACCATGGAAATATCTAGTTCCTCCTTTGCAAGGATTTGGTGAGTTTTTTCAAATCGAAAGAGGCCTCGAAAAAAAGTACATAAAACCTTAATATAATTGAATGAACCACAGTAACCAGCCGAGTTGTGCTTTGTATGACACTTAGGCCCGGTTTATCAATGCAGAGTTATCCCGAAGGGTTAGGTTACCCGAGGTTAACTTTATCCTAGAGCTGATATCCCGTTTGATTTTGATAGCGTTTAACCCCACCTCAAAGTGAATAAACATTTTATCCCAGATTTAGCTGTTAACCTTAGGTTATATTAACCTTACCCTGCATTGATAAACCGGCCCTTAGAAAGCTTCCTAACTGTAAGGGTTATAGGAAAACTTACGACGGTTGCTTTGTAACTGAGTTGGTAATTAAAAAACACACTTTCTCGATACCAAACAAATCAAATGGATAACCCTGAAACTTCAAGGCGAAATTGAATAATGCCACAAAAATATCTGAAAAAATATAACTGCATATTCAGACTATCAGCAACTGCAAAATAGCTAACCGCTCATGGGACAGTAGACGCAGACATGGTTTCTTGATTTGTTTACAGGACCATGGAAAATTATAACTAATAATCACTACTTCACTAGGTAGTCTGACCCAAGGTTTTTATACCTTGGTCACAGAAAAACATTAAGACGATTGAAGAACTTTTGAATGAAGGAACTAGAATATAAAACAGGTAAAGATCAATTCTTGTCAAGTTATTTCCTCAGTCTAGAACCTGATGGCGAATACAGGTTCATCCTCAACTTCAAACATCTCAACATTGAGTAACCTGTGTTCAATCTCAAGGACTACGGAACCGTCAGAAAATTGATAACAAGCAATTTTTTGCCAATATTGACATGAAATGTGCTTACTATATCTGTTAACCAATTCATCTCATGCAAAGTATTTATAATTTGAACTGAAACAAAATTTGAACAACAATCCTATCTTATCTATCAATAATCTCCGGAGAAATAAAGCAGGTATATTCAAAATCAGTTGATGCATATCAGAATGATTGATGAATGAATTTGTTTTTGTCAATAAATGGACAGAAAACTCATCTTATATACCCACATAAGAACATGAAAAATATCGTTCCTGGTTTTTTATATAGTTCTGTATGCACGACTCTAATAGCAATTCCCATTGAGAAAAAAAAAACAGTGCGCACTCACTGTATACCTTCCTCAGACAGAAATATTGTCACGTCCCGGGTGTGTGCCTACCTTGGGCTGTGAGCTTGATTTGGGGTTATCGCTTGGCTACGAGAGGTGGTTGATTACTTTCAACCCTATCATGGATACATCAAAGAAAGAATGCGTTATTCAGTTTAAACATTTAATAAGTGAAATTATCCAACATAATCTTATGGTGAGAAAATAGTGAACATGTGAATATTTAAAATAATAAAGTGACTTATAAAAGTGAACAAAGTGAAGTAAGGTTTGTGACTAAGTGCATTTTTACGTTATTTCCTGACTCAACTGACATAAGGGCACAACGAGGGATGAACAAAAAGGTAACAAAATAATATAAGTACTTACATGAATAATATAAATGTCGTCCAGGCTGAGGAGATGTGTCTCATACTAAGGTCCATGGCTTCCTTTGAAATAATGGTGAAGTTATCACTCCCCGATAAATCAGAATCGCGAATTAGGAGGCCGAAATCAGACTGAGTGTCATAATCGGAATCGTGATCGGAATCGTAATAATTAATGAATAATTAATAATAACCAATGACTGAATGACTGAATGATTGAATGACTGAATGAATTCGATACCCCGATCAAAAAGTACTTATATCCGACTCTTGCAAGATCAGCAAACAAGCACGACTTGACCGGGCGCATCGTCACAGTTTCGAAACTGCAAGTTTTGAATTTCAATGAATTCAATTTAGGAAGCTTACTTTAAATTTTCCTAGGTCGATAAACCTGGTATGTTATGGTTATCGTGGACTGATTGTTATATGTTTCGCAATTTTGAATAAATGGAAACGCAATGAACTTAATAGATGGAAGGTTAATAATTCTTGATATACTGTATGATCCCATACGTGACAATATACTGAGTGCATAAAAACTCGGCAGTTCATGACCATTAAAAATTGCTATGGACAACATGAAATTAATAAATTTTGTTGTACAACTATGTTACTCATTTATATGCTGAGACTATAAAAAAAATTGATACGAAGATGTTGTACAATAAAAACCTTTTCAGATCATATAAGATTACTTCAAACATCTACTGAGTGTAATTATGACAAGCGAAGAAAAATTATAAGATTGATTGACTTACCTGGTAAGGTAGATCAATCGAAATTTTTCGAGCTTGTCTTCCGAAATAATTACATCCCTCCCTCCCTATAAACCCAATATATGATATGAAGAATTTCTACAAATAACGAAGTGAATCATATAGGCCGATAACAGGTGGCGAGATGGTGATTCATTTCAATAACCGGTAAACTAGTATCGATAGATGTAAATTTACGACTACTACTGAGTGTAATTATTTCGGAAGACAAGCTCGAAAAATTTCGATTGATCTTCCTTACCAGGTAAGTCAATCAATCTTATAATTTGTGTTTGTAGTAACTGCATACTCAACTATAACCTACCAAACTTATACCAAGTGGGGTTGTGTTCTTGCTCAGTTTCTCCCAGCCTTTATTGAAAAAATTACGTATTGAGATAATCTAGTAATGAAGGAGTATTTACTCGACCTATTTGTATTTTAGATTACTGGCTCGTTATTTGTTAGATCCACACTTGGTGGTTTTTGCTACTCGTGTTTTCGTCACTTATTGTATACGAAGAGGAAAGAAAGAAGTATTGAATAGATGGTACATGTACATAAATGGATAACGAGAGGTTATTGAAATATCTGAGTCATGTAAAAATTGATAGTATTTAGCTAGTAAATACTTCCTATTCTTAAACAGATCATTGTAATTCAGATTATCCCATAACGGCAGTGACTCGGCATAGGAGAAAAAGTTCTTCATTTGGAATGACCAATTATATTTAGGATCTGAGTTATTCATCAAACGCATTTGTTGTTCGAAACAGAGCCAGGGTATCTATAATTTTCCATTGAAAGTATCTTGTATACCCAGTTGAGGGTTATTTTGAAAATATTGTAAGCGAGTTTAACTCTACCAGCTTCTAAGCGAACGATAGAATCGGGTGTATTGATAGGGACGAAGCGAGGGACGAAGTATTCTTTTAATAAATTAAATTTGAACTATTTCAAGTACATCTAGATATCTGAGTCGCCAAATAGGAATACAATTATACATGACGCTCAAACACAATGAATCGAATAGTTTTATCCTGGGTGGCCACGAATTATATCGCCCGGTCCCGTGTGAAACTCTGACTCTGCAAATGTACCGGGACATCGTCCAGTTACTTCAGTTCTAAGAAGATGATGCGCTAGCATTTTTGAACCTCATGAGAAATTATCATTTTTATGTCAGATTAATTCCAGCACTCGTACTGTTCACTTCAGCTTAATAATAAAAATTGTTTTTTAAAAAGAGACTTTTAGTTTGTGAAGTTGTAATTGGCGCAGTCGGTAGGATATTCGGAGTTTCGCGTATCGAACGTGGACATTTTTCGTTTCAACGAATTGACTGAATATTCGAACCTGTTGACTTTGTTCCGTGGAGGTGTTTGTGTAGGAGCGGCTCTTTGAACTTCAAGAAACCCAGTCCATCGCGGACCCTTAGCTACCCTCAACAGACAAAATCATCGGAGATTGGAACAAAAATCGTCTGATCTCGCAAGGAAGTCACCTGGGGAATTCAACATCAAGGAACCAGCTGTCTACCTTATATAAGAATGCTCAAAGTCTTCGTAATATTAATGTAAGTCAGTAAACTAAATGTCAATTGATAATTTAACGAATATTTTACAACATTTGAACTTGAATACAGAAAACCCTTCAACTGGCTGACCAGTGTCTATACAAAACAATAGTAAGAATTCTTTATCAGAAATGACGAATCAGTTCAAACCAGAATACCAAAAATGCGTACCAGAATTTGATGGCAATCCTAACGATCTAAATAGATATTTATCAGTTTGTGATTCAATCATAAATACATTTACTGGATAGGTAAAAAACTTTCAGTCAAACTCCACCAAATAAAATCTTTATTAAATGTGTGTGTGTAGTCAGAGGACACACATCAGCACATGACGAGATGTAGTCGGAAGACTTACATCAGCAGACAGACATGTTTCGAAGGATTAATCCTTCATCTTCAGTGAAAAAAGGGGGGGATGGTTAACAAGTAGAGATCTACAGAAAATAGAAAAGGTATTACAAAATCACCATTATTAGTAATAAAATAGAACATACCATATGTGGTGGAAAAAATTATTGGAACATTGAAAAAATTGTATTGGAAAAGATATTTAAACCGTCAGCATGACGTGAACCCGCATTTGAGCGGTTCCCCAAACGTTAGGGGTTGTGATTTGACCTAGCCAGCACAATCATAATCAAAAATTTAAATACAAAATGTTGTAATTATGTACCATGCACGTGTTCTTTTTGACTGAGAATGAGAAGGTTATGAAATATTACTTAAAATTTAGAAGTTGACAACTATCAACTGTCATCCGCCGAGTGAGACGTCACAACTCATTGCGACAGAGATACCGTTCTATGGACCTATGAGCCTATGATAAAGAGCAATCATCCGTCATACAACAACAAGTGTCAGTAATATTGATAATTTATGTTCAAATAGAAAAATTGGACTGGAACAATGGTTGTTCAACAAGTGTGAATAGCAAAAATATGAGGGTAAATTGATGTCGAAAAATATATCACAAATAGAAATATCAAAATAGTAAGGAATTGAAAAGTTTCAAGCTGTCAAAATTAGTTTGTTCATTTATGCACTGAACTTCAGAATTTTTAATAGCCTTATTTATTTCCAGGGTCTCGAGTAGATTGAGCTTCGAGTTGATTTCTTCTTTATCGGAATTG
The DNA here is from genome assembly GCA_029955515.1 of Chrysomela aeneicollis. NCBI lineage: Eukaryota > Metazoa > Arthropoda > Insecta > Coleoptera > Chrysomelidae > Chrysomela > Chrysomela aeneicollis. The sequence continues at coordinate 6,359,745 of JARUHQ010000005.1, read as the reverse complement.
GATTCTATTAATCTAACATGTTCTGCTAATCGAGTTTTGATTTTGCGACCAGTTTGACCGATATAACAAACTTTACAATTTGGATTGGAACAATTCAATTTATAGACCCCTGACTTGTCCAGCATTGAAATCTTGTCTTTTGAATTTACTAAGCAATGTTTTAAATTATTAGAAGTTTTGAAAGAAATAGAGAATTTGGAATTATCATTGGTGTTCAGTTTATCAAGTAGCGTGTTTTTCAATTTTAATGATAATGGGCCAAAATAGGTGAGCGAAAAAAATGTTTCTTTTGGATTTTTTTGAGTAAGTCTATGGTTTGAAAATTTATTAACATATCTGTAATATAATCTATTGATTAAATGTATTGGAAAACCATTATTGTGAGCAATTTGTTTAATGATATTGAGTTCCTTCGAAAAATTGGATTCATTCAATGGGATAGTAAAAAGACGGTGAAATAGAGAATGAAAAGATGCAAATTTGTGATTGTATGGGTGGTTAGAGTGAAAAGGTATGATATTATCAGTATTAGTAGGTTTTCTGTAAATTGAAAATTCAAGGGTATCAGACTTATGAATCATTAAATCAAGAAAAGGTAATTTATTTTCTGATTCCAATTCCATGGTAAACTGGATTCTTGGATTGAAAGGGTTCAGGAAAATTAAAAAATTGTTAAGGTCGTCAGCCGTACCGTTGAAAAGTGCTATAATGTCATCGACATACCAGTGCCAGAATAAAATATTTGAGAAACTAGGGTGTTGTGAAATGGAGGATTCCAAATTTGACATAAAAACTTCAGCTAATAAGGGACTGAGATTAGAGCCCATGGCCAGACCAGATTTTTGAACATAAAAAGAGTTATTAAATTGAAAATTGAAAATTATGGATCGCCTCCCTTGGATAAATACATTTTATAAAGCAGAGAACCCAACAGATTTTCAGAATGTTTACTTGTTGAATTGTCTTTACTCTAAATTATCGGGTAATGCAAAACTCGTAGCCAATATACAGAATGTATCAAATTGGCAAGAACTTAAGGAAACATTGACACGAAATTTCGCGGACCAAAGAGATGAGTCTTGTCTAAACCGAGATTTAGTGATGCTCAAACAAATTCCCAACGAAAAACCCCAACAATTCCATGATAGGTGCTTGAATATTCTGAATCTTTTATGCAACTATGTTGATGTTATTATTATTTATTATTATTATCTTTATTGCTTCTGAAATAAATATTACAGCAAGAGTTTGGGTGTTAACAAATTATAAGCAAAATAAATTTCAAGTCTATCTGTACTGATACATATCTCATTATTCACTCAAAATAAATGAACGGAGTTTAAGTATATTGAAAACGTAATCACAAATAATTTTGGCGTTACTGACATTCATATTTTCTAAGGCAAAAACTAACGATTCGGGGGCATACAAACCATCAGAGTTTGGCCTCATGACATTGTAAATAGGACACTCAAACAGAATATGGAATAGCGTTTCGTATTCATTTCTATTACAAACTGTACATTTCTTGTTTTCCTAGCTGTTTTTAACAATTCTGTGAGTTGTTTTTTGGCATAGAAGCAAACATCATCAAACCAAGGTTTGTTTGTGCGAGTACAATAATTTTTTCGATGATTACAAGTTTTTTTCTTCAATCCTAGAGCCTCAGCGATATCATATATGGTTTCACAGAGGTTACTAAATAAGCCGTCAACATCAGATGTAAAACCAACTCTATTCGAATTACGCATAGCCATTGTAATTCAAGGAGATTTCTGGTTTCCATGTGAACAATTTGGAGTTAGAAATATTATCGACCAAATGAGCTTGCGAATAATCTTTCATGTTAAAATTAAGAGATAAGTTTGTTGGGAAATTTTCAGATAAAAAGTCATCGGCGCCTACAAAAAAGTTATCCACTTCTGCAACATAAGCGTCACTCACCCACACAAGATCCACGACACTCTTGCCCATTTTACTTATGTAAGTGAATTGAGCTGGTCTATCCAGTGAAGTACGCCCATTAATGAGTGTGAATGAATTATTACACATGAAATCATTGAGGGCTCGACCTAGAGTATTGGCTATTAAGTCTAAACTGTGTCTGTCTTCATATAAGTTAGAGCTTTCATCCACATTGCACATAGTACCTAAATTAGCAACCCGACAGTTGAAATCGCCACCAATTACAATAATCGTATCTACATATCTTTCAGACAATTCTGTTAAAATTGCCTGAAAGGATTCTAAGATGATTTCAATATTCGATGTTGGTGATATGTATGTACTGCATACGATGACATCGTAGTTTTCCAGGGAGAAGAGACAGATTATCCAATTGGTTGACTTGTTCAAAACTGTGAGCTTAAAGCATTTTCTATAGAGAACACACAAACCACCACTTGCTCTTCCTAAAGATTTTTCCTTAACCGCACTGACACATACCACCTTGAAGTCATCAGGTAAACAAAGTAGTGGTGGTTCTGTTCCAAATGTCACCCATGTTTCACTGATGCATAGAATGTCAAATGTGAGTGGAGCAGACAATATGTTATCCAAGTTTTTGAATCCATGGCAATTCCAAAATGTTATAGTTAGTTTTTTGAGGCAACAGCATTTGTTTTATTGACTTTGACAGCTTTTTGTCTTGGGGAGGCCTCTTCTTCACGACCTCTCTTTGCAGTTCCGGACACAATCTGTGGTTGCCCATTATGAAATTTGATTTTTAAATTTTCACCTTTAGCTTTTCTTGCATCTAGTTGAAGAAACACTTCTGTGATTTCTTTTTTTTGTAGTGGTGTGTAATCATTAGCAATCTTCAGCAGAGGATATTTGGACTGTCTTTGAATTCGCTGAACATACTCCTGTTATCCATGGTCTGGACTCTTGTTTCGAGTTCAACAATTTGTTGCCGCAACGTAGAGTTTTCCTCTTGTATCTCAGTAACTTTTTCCATGCAAGAATCAATTTTGTCATTTTGGGCCTTTAACATGGAACGAATATCGTTAATGCCACTTGTTAGAGCACTCAGTTGAGTAGTTATTAGCAAAAGTTGTGCTTCCATGTTGCTACCTCTGCCTTATAGTCTAGTGCGCAAAAAATACCAGGGCCACTATCTTAACAGAAGAACAATCTGATATCGTTGTGGGTTTTCGTTAATCGATTCACTACACATTCAATATGATTATTATGGCTGCTTCTAAACTTTCCAGAAAACTGGTTCATCAGTTGTTCAGTGAGATTACTATGTTGATGTTCATGAAACCACCAGAGAATCCAAACAATTGAAACGTGATTTCTACAGTAATTTGACTTTGAGAACCTTTCTTTCTGGGCTCAGGGAACCCTTGGGTACTACTATCCGGTGTATGAAGCCCACATCATTAAGTGAAGCATTACAATTCGTACTGCAAGAAGATAATGTTCATTATTTTCAGAATTTTTCGAACAGAAACGCATTTAAACCCCCTAGTGCTCAACCAAGACCACAAATGCAAACCAGACAACAATATGTCTCTCCCAATAATGTTCATTTCAATAGCAATACACCAAACAATTATGTCAGATCACAAAATTATTTCCCTTCTCAACCAATACCGATACAACCAAGGCCTCAAATTCAACAACCAAGATATTTCTCGAATAATCAGATATTCAGGCAACAACCTCAAAATAAAAACGTTTCCAGGCCAAACCCAAATCAAACTTATCAAAAACTAACGCCTATGAGTGTGTCGACGCGGAACACTTTCAATAAACCAACACCAATGAGCATATCAACGAGAAATACCCTCAATAATCAACCAGGCCCCTCTAACTCTTTCTACCAACAACCCCAAAGAAATTTTGTTTCAGAGGAACTATTCAACACAGTGGTTAATGAAAATAATGAGCCGAATTATGTACCAGAAGGAGAGTTCGTCGAAGACGAATATAATGCCTATGGTGAAAACGAAACATATTATAATGAAAATATTCAACAGGATGATTCGCAACATCCAAGTAAAAATTTTCAGCAGACCTCATCGCCAGAAGATCAAACATAACTAGCCAAATAATATCTTTCAATAATGCCAATTCCAGTGAATTGTCATATGTAACATTTCCTGAATACGATGCAAAATTCCTCATTAATTCGGATTCGACAAAATCATTTATCGATCCCGATATCGCACGAAAGCTTTTTCCAAATTCGATTGGACACGACCCCTTTATTGTTTCAACTGTCTTTCAGAAATCGGCTCACAAATATAGTGCAAACATGCCAGCTTCCAAATTATTCAATCTACCTGAGGAAAAATATTTGAAATTCTTTCTCTTCAAATTTCATGACATTTTCAAAGGCTTGATTGGTCTCGATAATTTGAAACTTCTACAAGCAAAACTAGACTACAGTAACGGTTATTTAATTACACCGTATGCTAAGATAAAGCTCAAATTCCAAAACACCAAGAATAATTTGAATCTAGTTACAGTAGCTCCTCGCTCTGAACAAGTTATACGTATTAATACATCCATTCAACAGGGTGAAATAATAATACCGCACCAACGTATTCATAATGGCCGCTGAGTTACAGAGCGATATCTGCAGACTTGCTACTTGGTGCTTAACAAACGGTATGGGCCTAATCATAAACAAATGTCATATCATACGTTTCACTCGATCCCATCAGCCTGTCATTTTCGATTATACCATCAATGGACAACCCTGGACGCTGTCGACCGTGTCAGGGACCTTGGAGTAATTCTTGACGAATCCCTAACCTTCACTTACCATATAACCTCCATTGTCAACAGGTCTACCAAAATGTTGGGATTTATTAAGAGGACAACTCGTGACTTAACTAGTCTGAGTGCCATCAAAATCCTATATTGCACACTTGTTAGAACTCATCTCGATTATTGTTCCTCTGTCTGGTCACCTCATTATGTAACCCAGATATCCAAGATTGATCGTGTTCAAAAAAGCTTTCTCAGATATGTTTCTTTCAAATCTAATTTCTTTAGTGATTATGCCTCAATTGAGAGTTATCTCAATATTCCATCTTTGGAGAATAGACGTAATCAGCGAGATCTATTGACTCTTTACAAGATATTAAATGGTGAATATGACTGTCCTGATCTACTTTCTCAAATCAGTTTAGTAGTCCCCACTCGCCTTACGAGACAGGTAGCTACTTTTCATATTCCCTACCATCGTACCAACATTGCTTATTTCAGCTATATCCCAAGATCCCTTAGAGCGGCAAATTCCCTCGATATTGACATCTTCTCAACGCCTCTTCATAAGTTTAAAAATCAACTGTGTCAGTGACCATCTTGTCATTTTATCTTCCACTTTTACACTGACTGTACTTGTATTTTTACTTTCCATTTATCTTTTTAATGTCTTCAATATTATCAATATCATATATGTTGTATCTGTTGTTGTATTACTCACATAATGTATATCTTGTAATATTTTTTTATTGGGTTTGCCCGTATTAAACTGAAATAATAATTGCGAAATACCTGAATGTTTGACAATCGCGAAAGGTGGTAAAGCTCTAACCACAATACTCAATAACACAACAAAACCAGTGACATTGAACTTTTCAGAACCTTTTCTTGTCGAGAGATTGAACCGTGACGAAATCCAAAACATTGACCTCCAAAATTTTGATGACTCTCCTAAACAATCTTTAGATTTTTCAAAAATTCGAACAGACCACTTAAATGAAGAAGATAAATCCAACATAGTCTCACTTTGCAAAGAATACCAAGACATATTTTATTATGAAAATACTCCTTTAACATTCACCAGCCGGGTAAAACATCACATACGTACATCTGACGAAATACCGGTTTACACGAAATCTTACCGTTACCCGTTTATCAAAAAAAAAAGTTGAGGAACAAATCGGGAAAATGCTCGATTAAAAAAATCATTCGGCCAAGCAACTCTCCCTGGTCTTCACCCATTTGGGTTGTACCAAAAAAAGAAGACGCTTCTGGTAAACTGAAGTGGAGAGTGGTGGTGGACTACCGCAAGCTGAACGGAAAGACCATTGATGATAAGTACCCCTTGTCAAACATAACCGATCTGTTGGACAAGTTGGGAAAGTGTCAGTATTTCACGACGTTAGACTTAGCTAGCGGATTCCATCAGATTGAAATGGAAGATCAAGATATTGAGAAAACGGCCTTCAATACCGAACAAGGGCACTACGAGTACCTCCGAATGCCCTTTGGCCTCAAGAACGCGCCAGCCACATTCCAGCGCGTAATGGACAATATCCTTCGAGGTATACAAAATGAAAAATGTTTAGTGTACCTCGATGACATTATAATTTTTTCCACTTCGCTACAAGAACACATTGAAAGACTTAAATTGGTATTCAATAGATTGCGCGAATCTAATTTTAAAATTCAGTTGGATAAATCGGAGTTCCTACGGAAAGAGGTAGCCTACCTGGGACATGTTGTGACCCCTACAGGAGGTAAGCCGAACCCAGACAAAATCAAGGCTATAAAACACTTTCCAGCTCCCAAAACGACTAAGCAATTGAAAGGTTTCCTAGGTCTCTTAGGTTACTACCGACGATTTATAAATAATTTCGCCAAACTGACGAAACCTCTTACAAAGTGTTTAAAAAAAGGAGCAAAAATTGAACATAACAAAGAATTCTTGGACTGATTCGAAACATGTAAGAACTTATTGATAAACGATCCCATATTACAATATCCGGATTTTTCCAAACCTTTCAACCTTACGACGGACGCTAGTAATTACGCTCTTGGCGCTGTGCTTTCTCAAGGCCCAATTGGCCAAGATTTGCCAGTCGCATACGCATCACGAACTTTAAACGATTCCGAACAAAATTATTCGGTGATCGAGAAAGAGCTCCTGGCTATCGTCTGGGCGACTATGTACTTCCGCCCCTATCTTTTCGCACGTAAATTCAAAATAGAAACAGACCACAAACCTTTGCATTGTTTTTTTCATTAAAAGATCCTAATTCAAAACTTTTACGTTGGCGAATAAAATTAGATGAATTTACCTACAAAATCATTTATAAAAAAGGCAAGTTGAATACCAATAGCGACGCACTATCGCGAATAGAAATAAACACAAGCGAAGTCAATTCGGTTTCCAATCAAATCGAAGAAATTATGCAGAACATCCCTAACGACAGAAATGACCAACATGACGAAATAGACCAGTTCATCAGAAACATAGTAGCCCCTGGCCCATCAGGCAATAATGACATAGACAATGTTTCAATGCAAGTACAACCAGATGAAGAAAATCAAAACGTAGAAAGTGGAGAAGATGATAATGATGAAACGATAAACTCGAATGCTGAACAAAATCCCATCGTTGCAATACCCATAGCACAATGTGTAGTGAATTTAGGCCAAAACCAAATTATTGCAAGTTCAGTACTTCATTCTCCCGCAAAACCTAAAAATAACATCTTATTCGGGAAAAAGAAACGAATTCTGATTCAAATATCTCAAAACGATACGGAAAATGACATACTTAAATTTATCAAAGAGTACATTTCGCCAGGCGTGCAGTATCATATATATTTCGAAAACCCCGAACTATACGAACCATTCTCAATAACACTTCAAAAATATTTCAAATGGCCCTCAATCAAATTCAAACGATGCATGACAAAACTATTAGATGTTACTAACAAAGACGACGCAAACGAAATCATTCAAAATCTTCACGAAGGAAAATCAAACCATCGCGGAGTTGATGAAACATTTGCAAGGGTCAAAGATAAATATTATTGGCCAAATATCAAAGAATCTATTCAAAATTATATAAATCAATGCATAACATGTCAACGCAGTAAATACGAACGCAATCCGATCAAAATGACACTCAATATAACCCCCACCGCAACAAGAGCATTCGAAATTATTCATCTCGATACATTTACAATTGAAAATAACAAATTCCTAACAATTCTAGACAGTTTCTCTAAATATGCACAGGCCTATCATGTGAACTCATTGACAGGCAGTGAAATAGCTGACAATTTAATCCAGTTCTTTTCACATCATGGTATACCAAAGAAAATAATTGCTGATAATGGAAGAGAGTTCAATAATTTCCTAATAGCCGAACTTCTATCATTACATTAAATAGAAGTACACTTCGTCTCGCCGTACCACCCTCAATCTAACGGTATGATTGAGAGATTTCACTCCACGATTCTGGAACACATCCGTCTATTGAATACGCAAGGTTTCACAAAAACCCCAGCGAAGATGAAAATGTTATATGCCGTCCTTGCATACAATAATTCAATTCATTCAGTTACCAAAATGAAACCCGTAGATATTATAAGTGGCCACATCTCCACTGACGATCCATTCAATATCGATATTGATCGAAAATTACTGAATGATAACACCAATGATCACAAAGAACGGTCAAAGCTCCTTTATTCTAAAATCAACGCAGATATCATCAATAGGAAAGAAAAAGTTGCGGAACGCGAAAATAAAAAACGCGATAGGCCTATAGTTTTTAAAACGAAACAGAAAGTGTATGTTAAATCACACATAAGAAAAAAGGAAGTTAATAAATTCATGAACCCTACTACAATAAAGGAAGTAGACAGAAAAATGAAAACAGTTTCGACTGAAAATCAACCAAAAATTCATATGAACAACTTGAAACGCCCTCTTATAAAAAGTATTCATCCAAGATTACCAAATAATTAATTTTTCAGGATATGTGGAATTTTCGGACTCCAAGAAAAAGTCACCATTCAAAACTTAAAGAACAACGCAGGGCTTATTCCTCTCAAATTGGGAACAGCAAAAGTAGAAATTTATGCGCATTCTCTCATCCACTATTACGATTTGAATCCACTCGTAGAACAAACCAACAAACTAAAATTGCATTCTTACTCCCTGAAAATACTACAGTTCTCAGAGGGCATTGTATTTGAAAAACTATTCGAAATATTTCCTCAAACTCACTGGCTTGATAAACGGAATAGGATCGATTTTCAAATCTATCACAGGGAACTTAGATTCCAATGATGGAGAAAGGTATGATCAGCTGATCACAGATTTACAACATAATCAGGAAAAACTAGCTACAAATATCAAAAGACAAAACTCACTCTCAATAGCACTAATTGAAAAATTCAACAGTACAATTCAGCAAGTAGAACACAACGAAAAACTTTTGGAATCAAAAATCACACAAATTGCCTCAATAGTCAAAGGTCAGGTATATCGAGAAAATTCAATATTTATAAAGGATATCTTGAAGCAAATTATCAGCATGTATGAAATAATAAATTACATTTTACAAGATGTGGAAAATTCAATACAGTTTTCCAAATTGAATATCATCCATCCGAGTATAATTAAGACGAAAAAATTATTTTATGAATTAGAAAACCTACGGAAATTACTCGATAGAGACAACTACCATTTGAAGTCACATTCGAAAACACCTTATTATTTGAGAAAATCATGAAGGTTGAGAGCTACATATCAAATTGTAGAATAACTTTCCATCCCCATAACAAATCCTTCTAAATTCGAATATAACTACTTATTCTCCATTCCAATTCTCACTGGCAGTCAGTTTAAGGTAGTTATTCCTAAAGATAGATACCTAATAAAAGACGAAAAATATTACGCATTCTTGAGCAACCCTTGTGCAAAAATCAATCGTCAATTGCACATCTGTCCCCCAACCGACATTGGAAACTTAGCCGAAAGAACTCCTTGCGAAGTTCAGCTTCTCGACATCAAGAATATCTCTACATGCGAGAAAATTCCCATTCGACTGTCCTCGCCAGCCATCGAAAAATTAGGAGATACGAATAAATGGATCATCCTCCTGCCATCCCGAGAGACTCTGAAGCTGAAATGCCCCCCAAATCAAGAGGAAAACACGAAAATCACCAGGAAGTTACCTCGCCGAGATACCAATCGGATGTCAGTTGACCTGTGTACATCAAACAATCATCAATGAAAATCAGATTAGCCACAACCAACCCATACTCCTACCGGACTTGGCAGATGTGGAAACGGACTCATCCGAACCAAACATAATGCTTCACCTAGAAAACATCAACTTGGACGAACTTCAGTCAATAAGAACAGCAATCAATGAGAATCAACCCAAAATCTCTTTCCGAGACGTAAGCCATATCCTGAGTTTTTGGACTATATTCATCTATGCCATCCTCCTAATCACATTGGCATAACTTCTGTACAAGAGGATAATTTCCAAAATCTGCAAGCCGAAAACACCTACGGACCAACCACAGGAGATCGAAATGTCCAGGGTTCAGCTTCCTCGCTAACCCTCCTTAGCTGAATCTTCAGGGGGAGGAATTATATCGCCCGCTCCCGTGTGAAACGCTGACTCTGCAAATGTACCGGGACATCGTCCAGTTACTTCAGTTCTAAGAAGATGATGCGCTAGCATTTTTGAACCTCATGAGAAATTATCATTTTTATGTCAGATTAATTCCAGCACTCGTACTGTTCACTTCAGCTTAATAATAAAAATTGTTTTTTAAAAAGAGACCGAGTTTGTGAAGTTGTAATTCACGTATCAATTGCAAAATAGAACTGATCGCTTGTTTAGCTTTAGTGTTTGTCAGATTCGACATTTCATAAAAAAGACCAGAAGAGGTGAATGTTACGCCTAGATAATTATATTTGTTAACGACTTCCACAAGCTGATTGGCGTAATGAAATTTGAAATTGGGGTTATGAAACCCACCTCGTGAAAACTGCTTTATCTTAGTTTTTTCATATTAACAAGTTCATTGAATTGAATTGTTCCGTTTTCACCACATTTTTTGTATTTGTCTAACTACATGTATGTTTTATTCTTATTTTTAATTAATTACTTTGCGCGAGTGGCTGTGTTTCTAGCCCTAGTGTGAAATATATGGAGCGCGCCTCGTAGTGGTGATATCCCTAATCTCGCTAAAAAGACGGACGAAAACGACCAGATCGATTTGAATATTCGAAGAAGACTCAACTCGCTACCAAAATTTGTATAATTATTAATCTCTCTCCTTATATATCTGGCCAGATCGGAAGTGATAAACTCCAGAAGTGTTTTGGTGCAAACAGCTGCATAATCGGACATTATTTCGTCACAGGTGAGAACCACAGCTCCCCTCGTTTTCAGTTTTCAGTTTCCATTAACGAATTACCAGTAGGAAATTATAATAATAACAGGACGGTCTACCCATCACACCTATTTAATACAGTCCACTAATCTCTTACGCAACAATAATTTTCAAGAATTTTCAGTTTTTTCGCAACGTCAATTTCAGAATGTGCAAGGATAACAAAATCATCAGCATACATTTATGATAGATAGATAGATAGATATATAGATAGATATTTATTTCCCATAAGGTACGCAATCGAATGTACATTAATATAAAAATATTATTCTTTCGATAAGGTATCGAAGCTGCCAAAGGCATAGGGAAGGCGACTAGCCTACTTAGATAGTGATAATATTATGTATAATTATTATATATAATAGTAAACATTAGTTATACACATCACTAATCAAATATTGGACTCGAAAAACTCAACCAAATCATACTAAACATGAATGTGCAATACATTTTTGAGTTCCATTTTGAATTTTCTGTCTGTTAACATTTTCAGTGTTAGAGGGAGGTGATTGTAGAACTTGATTCCCATGTAAAGGGGTCCCCTGCGAGTTCTATTATATTTGTAATTTGGTAGAATTATTGACTGATTCCGGGTAGAGTATGAGTGTCTATCGGCTGGATGTAAGAGGAGGCCGCGTTTTTTGTGGAGAAGAAGTGATACTTCATAGATATATATATTAGTAAGTGTGAATATTTTGTGATTTGCGAAGTGATCCCTACAGGATTCTCTATAACTCAAGCCAAAAATAGTTCTAATTGTTCTTTTTTGTATTATAAATGTGGAAGGTGACTCAACGGCTGTACCCCAAAATTCGATACCATATTGTAGCAGACTGTGGAAGTACGCATAGTAGACTGTTTTGGCTACCTTTATATTGGTGTTAGCTCTGATAGTTCTTATGGCGAATATGGCTTTTATATGCTCAGACCAGTTGAGATTATTATCTACGTCAACCGCCAGGTTCAGAAGGTCTTTATTGTTATATGGGTTAAATGAAATACCTTGGGTTTTCGTAACGTTCAAAGAAAGCTTGTTGGCAGTAAACCATTTCATAATACCATTCAATGTCTCTTGAGTTGAAGCTAACAGCTGCTGTATTTCCGAGTGATGAACGATGATGCTCGTATCATCAGCAAATAGTGAAAATGATACACAAGGAAAATTACAGACAATGTCATTGACATAGATGAGAAATAGAGTGGGCCCAAGTATGGAGCCCTGAGGAACACATCTCTTAACCTCTGCCGTTTCAGAGTAGAAGTTTGTGAGATTGTTGTTTTTATTTGCTTCTACTTTCACACGCATTTGTCTGTTATGGAGATATGTTATGAACCATTTTTTGGCGATACCACGGACACCATAATACTCGAGCTTATCTAAAAAAATTTCGTGGTCGACACAATCGAAAGCCTTAGACAGGTCACAGAATATATGGATTTTTGTTTGTCAAAACATCGTTTCTGTCATCTATATTCACACCATGAGCTCCACTGTGACAAAATCCGTTATAAAAAGTGCAAATAATAAGGGGACTCAAAGGTTCACCCCGTAAAACTTCAGTGGTAACTTCGTATAATTTCGTCAACCCATCGGAGCCTTTTATTTGCATAGTTGTTTGTGAATATAAGGTTTTTATCAGGTGAATAATTTTCGAGAATATTCACAAGTTGAATAATTTCATCCACAGTATGTTGTGATTGATTGAGTCAAAGGCTCTCTTGTAGTCAACAAAAATAGCAACAAGTGTACGCTTCCTATGCCTATGAATATTGCACAAAATTTCAGGAGATTATATCAATTATTCGACCGAAAACGACGAGAAAAATCGATCGAGGGAGGTTGCTATCTGAAAATTGATTATTTGATGTAGACATATTTCTTTTGATTCGCCGAATTGGCTAAAAATTGGCTATGTTCAGATATATTTTTATACATTTTCTTTTCGAAATTTTGGAAAAAGAGATAGTATCCTTCCTAGCTTGATCCTTTATCTACATGATGGAATCGAAAAATCATAAAAATATTAATTAGTTTTTAAATTAGAAGTCAAGTGCGGGAGTGCTGCATTCGTTATTCTGCGCGTCTCCTTGCTCCTCATCAATCTCAACGATTATTATATCAAATAAGATTACTACTACTCAACATAACTGAAAAATCGATCATGATTAAGTAGTTCTTTTTGGTTTTTTGCATTTTGACGATATTTTAATTTCCACACAAACAATATATTATTTTCATGCCATCTTGAAGTCGTGTTTTCAAAGAATAAAATGAGCAATGGAAATCGAAAAGTTGTGAACCTACTTTCTCGATTGAATTTTCTTAATTTAAATTCGTATAAAATCGTGAAATTAAATTTTTTGCTTTGAAAAAATTGCAGCTCATTACATTTGAATTTTAGAATTATCTACAACTTTTACATTGGACAAATAGTAAAAAAAAAACATGAAAACGTATATTTAGCCCCCTTCCGGAACTTTAAACGAGTCGTTTTGGTTTTTCTTAATTTTCTTATGATTTAACCTCAATTTTCTCATGCTGCTCTAACAAGGGACAATCAAGTAAAATCATTAATTCTGCCTAATTGATTCTAGGCATCCGTTCACTGATCAATAATTCATTCATTTCAAAATCAATTGTATATTTACAAGCCCAAAAAAATAGTCAGTTCAAGTGAATGTCAGTATCTTTTATGGATTGTTGTGATTCAGATGATCTCAACAACTTATATCCAATTTAAAATATGGAGATCAATATTTGGAAGAAAAATTATGTGAGTATGTTCTTATAGAAATAAACTTGTCAGTTATTTGGGTTAGTACAAATTGATTCTGTTTTATATTGCATAAAATTAATTTGCGAATTTCTGTAGGGAATAGTGTTGGCATGTTCCATTTATTTGTCTGTAAATAATGATACTGCATGAAGCATCTCTGTGTGTTGACTTGTTTGTTTTCTGGTGATTATATCAGACCAACCAATAGAATTTTTTTGACATAATACCTTTAACATTTCTTATATAATTGAAAAACACAGAACTGATCAGTGCAGTTTACACGGAGAAAATTCTGGAAATCCTCTAATAACTTATTATTCGTCAAAAATTCATAATTTTTATATATTTGAGGCTGGACGAATAATAATAATAATAATCAAGACAATTTGAATTTGTGCCCTTGGGAATAGCGACACCACCTTTCTGAACTAAGGGTGTAAAACCGGACCGGCAGCGGAAGCGCACCCAGCAGGGGAACGCTTGTTTCCCCCTTTTGTTGGTCGTGAGCTCTGAAAGCTAACCACCTGAAGGACCCTACAATTTTGTTTCCTAATCACAGAGAACAGGGCCCCCACAGCCCATCCCATTCGGATAGGGATCAAAGGCAAGGTAGTGGGGCCCAACAGGTCGGACAGACGATAACGACCGTGAAGAAAATGGACGCTTCGAGTGGACCGATGATCTCAGGCACGACCTTCTGCAGTGCTACGAGAACAGCGAACCTGCGCGTATGGGATACATGAGGCGAATGCATGATCTGTGGCTTCAACTTCACCCAAAGCATACAGACTTCTAGGCCAAAATCTTCGAGATTATGTATCCCACCTACGCGTTAGGCAGTATGCCAGAGTCGCTTCCCGGCAGAGTGACGTGGTAGAGGAACATCCAATTCCGCCCTTTCTGCAGAACAACGGGGTAAGGGATCAAATACTAGAGGTGAAACAAATCAGGCATCGCAGGAGTCTGAATAACATCAAGGCCCTACGATCACAAGACCTGACGAGTTTTGATACACTTCCAGAAGAAGTTGACATCTGGCGCATCAATTGTACCGTGTACGATGCCCTTCGGTCCTCTCAGCTGAGGGGACCAGTGAAATCGGTTTCCCCAGTTGAGAGGGCAGAACGACGCGTACAAAAATGATAGCAAATAACAATTCGGCGAGACAACACACTTCCTGTATCTAGTGTGTGATGGACTATGGGGACGCCAACAGGCACATGTCGAAAGTGCGACAAAAAACCTGATTACGTCATTCTTATCACAAACTTAACCTGGCAGTGCTAAACGTCATCAAACAGCATACTGCTTGGAGAGAATACGGATGTTAGTGGCTGCCAAGCAATCACTAAAGCGAGCGATAAGACTGGCAAAGAATGAACTTTTTCGCGAAAAGCCCACTAGCTTATTCCAACCGCCTCCTAGTGTAGTTGAAGAATCGCAGACTGTTGATCAGGTGGAAACCTTCTGGAAGGGTATCTTTAAGGTGAGGCATCCATTCAGTAGAGGTACTTCAGCCCTGGCGCAGTTCGGAGCCTTATATGGAAGAATCCGAGACCCTGAGTCCGAATTGCTGCGTCAACCGATTACCTCTGAGGAGGTTCTGGAAGGGTATATATTACGTGAGGCATCCATTCAGTAAAAGTATTTCATCCCTGGCGCAGTTCGGAGCTTTCTGTGGAAGAATCCGTTACCCTGATTCCGAATTGCTGCTTCAACCGATTACCTCTGAGGAGGTTCGAAGAGCCTTAACAGGTTCGAAGAACTTTGCTCCTCCAGGTCCTGATGGGGTCAATAACTTTTGGTGAAAAAACAATATTCAACGATTAGATAAATGGGGAGCAGCAAATTCCGGAATCGTTTATCGAGGGGCGAACCGTACTTCTCCCCAAGAAAATAGATTAGTTTATGTTTGAACGCATGCTATAAGCTGTTCACGCATCTTGTACATGCGCATACTTCTAGTCGTATACCTGGCTTACCAACGGATATATGAGAAACGAGGGTCGAAGAGGGGTTACGCTGACCGCAAGGAGAACCTGCTGATAAAAAGGTATTTGATAAAACATCGTACGAGTTAATCGTGTATTTGCTCAGGTGTCTTTCGGTACCAGATCCGATAGTGAGATGCATAGAACAACTTATGCTGTTCTCTTATTTTGCGTTTCACTCTGCGGATCACCTAGTCAACGGAGGCATAATATCAATTCTATGCTTCCAGTGAGAGATACTTTGACCAATCCCTCAGGTTTGTACATGAATATAGACAGGCTATTGGAATGGAATTTGAGATGGACAACTGTGCACTGGTTCATTTCAAGAGAAGACTATGTGAGATCTTCAACAAGGACGCGCAGTTAGTAGATGGACTCATCCTACATCACTTGGATGCCGGAGATATGTAGAGGGTGTCGCAAATTTGGGGGCCAACATGGGGAACTCGGGAACGGTCAGAGATACAGGGTCGGTTAAATTAGGAAAAAGTTGTGTATATGCGCAACAATATGCCGCCAAAAACATTTGAAAAGTTTTTTTGTTTTTGAGATATTTAAAAAAACAAATGTTTGTTTTTTTTTAACGCCTTCATTTTAATAGATAGCAGAACAACCATTGACCGGTAACGTGAATTGTGTAAGGGTTTGTTGCACGGTCTTCTCGATCACCTGCCGGATGTACTCCTGCAGGTCAACGCTCACCACGTTCGCAGGAGGGGTCTGCATGGGCTTGGGTGCAGGCCTAGGTGCAGGCCTGGGTGCAGGTCTGGGGGCAGGTGCGGTGCCGGTGGCTGCAGCAGCGGCGTATGTCCGTCCAGCTGTTGTTGGTGCGGGTGCAGGTCTCGGGGTGACAGCTGCGGGTCTTTGGGCGGCGGCTGCAGGTCTTGCAGCTGCTGCGGGTCTTGGACCTGTGGTTTGATTTGTCCTCTTCGGGACTTTTGGGCATCCACGGTAGCTCGCCGTGTGTTTCCCTCCGCATTTCGCGCACTTGCGTCCGCGGTTCTGGTTTTTACGCAGGTGGTCGAGTCGTGGTTTTCACCACATTTCACGCAACTGTTTTGGCAGCGACAATTTCTTTGGCAGTGCCCGAAGTATTTGCAGCGATGGCACTGCATCACTTGCCCTTTTTTCTGGCGCTACGCTTCCATCTTGAAGATGTAGTTGCAGCAATCAGTCACTTTCCAAATTGCTGCCTCTGATTTGGCACCTTGTACTTCCTTGACCTGGATGTTCTTCAGGATCAGGTCGCTTTTGATGTCTTCCGTTTTCACGGACACATCAATTCCCCTCATTACCACATTCAGAAGTTTATCTTCTGGAAGTGAGTAAGTATGGTATTCATGCTTCTCTTCTTCCAGCAACTTCGTGGCTTTTCTGTATTCGGCCTGATTTTTCGTATGAATTTTCAGACCCTGGCCGGTCAGCTTCACTAGCGGGACTTCGATGCCCCTTCTTGTTAGTTTGCTTTTTACCAGCGTCCGCTCTCCGGGCGTCTTCAGGGATACTGGTCTTTTTATCTGTCTCCTCGGTTTTGGTTTCCGTCACCGGGGTCGCTTCTGTGTCCCTTTCCGTGTTCTTTTCGGCTTTCCTTTTCTGGCTTTCGGTTGTATAACCGGTCGCCGGTTCGACTTCCATGTCGTTTTCGGTGGCTACTGGTTCTTCCGTGTTTCCCCTTATTAGGGCGGCGAGGGCCAAGGATGGTAAACTAGAGGACGGTTCATTGCCATAAGACGCAATGTTGACACATCGAACGACGCGAGGCGAGCTTTCGTGACGTCACTGCCGGCCCTCAAGCTTTGTTTACGTTTATGTTTCGATATTCATACTGTGGATTGTGGCTGTACAAATTGTTTTTTCAAAAGAGAGTTCTTCAATAATTGTAGGTATCATCAAATTACTCAGTAAGAAGATTCAGTAGTGTGGATAAATATTAATAAATTATTACATCCCCTCCATTGAAAAGTGTGTAGTGTTTATGAAATCATTTCAATAATAATAATAATATCGTCTTTATTATTTCCATATATATGCAATATGATTACATCTACAATGAAATAAGATATCTTGAGAAATAAAGGGCGAAGTTCATTTTCTGCAAATCAAACATTTGTAGAAAATGTTCTTCCACTTAACCCCAAAAAGAGAAATGTGCAAAAAACATAAAACAAACATCATTTAGAATTCAATATGTTATTTATGATATTTAAATTAATCAGTACTGTTAAGTGCAGTGCAAGATCATGCATGAATGAAGAGTTTTGAAGTTTTCTGGTAAGCGATTGTATAATTTGAAAATTTGATATTTGAAGGACCGTCTGAATATTTCAGTTCTAAAAGCAGGGATTGTGAGCCTACCTTTATGTCTAATATTCAGATTATGTATATCCGTACGATATGTAATTTTGTTGTAGAGATAAGGTGGTGTTTGTGTCATAATTATTTTATGAAAGAAACATAATGCGTGATCTACCCTTCTATTTTGAATATTCAACCAACCGATTTCCTGGAGTTTATGTGACGTACGTTGCCGTCTACGGATTCCACAGATCAATCTTAGGCAAGAATCTTGTGCTTTTTGAATCTTTTTCATGTAGTATGTTGTTAAATTGGGACCGTACAGTACATCAGCATAATTGAATACAGACAAGATGATGGAGTCACATAAGGATTTCTTCAATTGAAACGACAGAAAATGTCTGTTACCATAAATTACCAATTTTAAGAGTGGCGTAGGCTCGTTGTATCAATCTGTTTATATACTTTTCAAATCTCAAATTGGTATCCATCACTTCACCTAGATTTTTTGCTTCATCCACAATTGTTAGAGATTCTCCCAGAATCTGTATATCCATACATTGACTTACCATTTCTCGGTGCTTTTTTGGGCCAAATATCAGAACATTCGATTTATTTGAATTGATACATAAACAGTTATCAGTGGCTGCCTCAACAAATCTATTCAAATCTATATTGACTAGTTCCAGTGAATTATCAGCCGCTTCAACCGGGAAGCTGTAGTACAACTGGGTGTCATCAGCATATAAATGGGCTTGACATAACTGAAGCTTAGACAGAAGTTGAGATGTATATAAAGAAAACAATAAAGGACCAAGTATGGAGCCCTGAGGTACTCCAGAGTTAAGGTTTAGGAATTCTGAACAACGATCACCTATACATACTTTTTGTTGCCTACCTTTCAAGTACTCACCTATTAACTCCAACGCATCGAAGAAAAAACCGAGATATTTCAAGATACTTATCATCAAATTATAATTAATTGTATCAAAGGCTCGGCTGAAATCTAGCAAAATTAATATGGTACATTTTTTTTCATCTATCGCTTTTATTATGTCATCGGTAATATGGAGGAGTGCGCCCGTACAGCTATATCCTTTTCGGAATCCCGATTTTACATCTGGTATTAAAGAACATCGCTGTGCATAGGCCTTTATTTGTACCTCCATAGCCCTCTCAAGTATTTTCGACATTGTTGGCAAAATACTTATACCCCTCAAATCCTTCATTTCTGTCGGATTTCGCTTCTTAGGTAACACCTGCACAACCGCTCTCCTCCACATTTCCGGGCAGACATTTTCTGTTAAGCATACATTAATTATGTGCGTAATATATGGTACATGTGAGGACAGCAAAGTATAATAATCTTTACATTTATGCCATCACAACCTCTCGCGTTTGTTTTTATTTCAGATATAGTTTTATATACAAATAAATCATTTATTTCTTCAAATTTAAAGTTTTCATCATTAACAGCATTGTTATTATAAAATTCCAATAGATTTTCCGTTGGATCTTTTTGCGGGATTGACTCCAAGAAAAATTTATTAAGTTCATGGGGATTTTTCAGGTTTTCAGCTATATCATTGTTTTTATCAGGAATAAACTTATTGGCCCTTAGGGTCCTGGTCCTCCACGTTTCCTTTGATGAGGTATTATTGAATTGGTATGTAAAATATGCCTTCTTCTCTTTCTGAATGGCTCTATTAGTATAATTGCGAATTTGTCTATAAGAATCCAAGTGTGTCTGTAATTTACTTTTTTTATATTTTACTAAAGCTTTATCTCGCTTTTTCATCATAATTTTGATGACATATGTTAACCATGGAGCTTTTGCTTTTGTAACTCTAGATGTAATAATAGGAATATGCCTGTCGAATAGCTGATAATCTTTCATCCACATTTTGTTGGTCGTATGTTTTGTAAAAGGACGTATTGAATAAATCTATCTGAAATAAATTTTCATCGAAATTTTTGAAATTCCTATATGTACACATCTTTGGTTCTTGTGAATTACCATCTATATCTAACTTACAGTAAACAATTGAATGATCTGATATACTATTATCAATGATTCCTTTTTCTATATCAGCGCATTTTTGAACTATGATATTGTCCAACAGAGTTGCTGATGTAGCTGTGACTCTCGTAGGAACATCAATTATTTGACAAAGACCTAGTGATTCCAATATTGCGTGGAATTTTTTAACACAATTATTTTCATAATCAAACAAATTCAAATTGAAATCTTCCATACAAATAATTTCATCAACCGTTAACCCTATTCATATACGATCTGATAACCAGTATGCCAGGTAGCAGATTTGCTATTTTTGGACAAAAACCAAGTGGATTCCAGTATTATTTACCACACATTTCCAAAAGGCACTGATTTTGTTTGGGATACTTTTTTGAAAAGGTGGATTAGTTGTGAACATGCATATGTTGTGAATCCTGATACAAGTCATACATCAGAGCTGTGATTTGTCCAACCAAAGAGATCTACAAAACGGGTAGATGAAAATGTATTATGAAAAAGGAGTACCTATATTCTCATTATTTTATGATGTTCAATGTAATCAGATTCAGGAATTTTGTATACTTTGAGCTATAAAGAGGATATAAAAACCTGCAAATAAAAGAAACAACCTGGATTGCATCCATAGTAGAGTCCAATGTATAAATGAAGAAAATAGTCAGCTAATGACAAAATCGAAATTGATGTCAATAAATTCATATACCTATACAGGGTGTCCCCTCTCAATTGGAAAAAACTTCTGGGGCATATTGAGGAACCATAGACAAGCAGTTTGAGATAAGAGACTGATGTCCGGAAGTGCATGGTTTTCAAAATACAGGGTGTCAAAGTTTTATTCAAAAAACTTTTTTTTATTAATATTTCGAAGACACGTTAACCGATTTTCTTGAAATTTGCTAGTGATGTAAGCTTTGATAAGACGCTCAGTTAGCACTAATTAAATGTTAATTATGACTACCAGTGGCGCCCCGGGGGACAGTCACGAATAAAAACGACAAAAAATGTACGCTGCTGACTTTTTTTAAAAATTTTATATATTTTTTAGAAAGCTCAGTTAAAAATACAACTTTTTTGTCACTTGATATTTTTTCGTATCTCTCTCCAGTTTTCGAGAAAATTTTTTTATTAAAAACTTTATTGAAAGGTTCATTATTATTAGAAAGAAAAACAAGGAGGCTTTTTTACAAATAATTTATTATTAATTAGTGGAGCAAATGCTCAAAGTGTCCACCATGCATTTCGATGCATTTTCTGCACCTGTCGAGCCAGGATTCGCGCACCCGAGCAAACACGCCTGGATTGTTCGCGATAAATTCCGCTGCCACCACAACTCTAGCAACTAGGTCCTCCATGGTCGGCACAGGAGTTGCATAGATCAACCGTTCCATTTCGCCCCAAAGAAAAAAGTCCAGGGGGGCCAAGTCCGGCGACCTTGCTGGCCAAGGGACGGGACCACCTCTACCAATCCACCTGTTGTTGTAGGTTTGGTCGAGGTAACCTCTCACGGTGCGCGCAAAATGCGCTGGACAACCATCGTGTTGGAACCAGGCCTCTCTACGCAACTGGAGGGGTACATCTTCCAGCAGCTCGGGCAGAATATCTCGCAAAAAAACTAGATAGTTATTCCCGTTGAGGTGATCAGGTAGAACGTACGGCCCAATCAAATGGTCGCCAAGAATACCTGCCCAAACATTAACACCAAACTTCTGCTGATATCCTCTGATGTGCGTAGCATGGGGATTTTGTTCGCTCCACTCGTGGTTATTACGAGGATTGAATGTCCCCCCGCGCGAAAATCCTTTTTCATCGCTCGTGAAGATTATACTTAAAGGAAGTGGTTTTGTTAGCCGTCCGGTGCACACGCACTTTCTTGCTCCGTTTTAACAGAACGTATTCAGTGAAAATTTATAAGAAATTTTACCGCTAACCATAAAATTGATTGGTATAAGTGCATTCACGTGAGTGATTGTATGGAAATTACCGAATTACGAGCGAAATTAGCCTCTGCCTGTGTAACATATTAGTCGAACTTAGTTTGGATTCATCAACATATTCCACAGGAATTTTTTGCGCCTCGAGTTTTTTGTTCATCTGGGTCGATAAAAGGACTTTCTGATAACAATGGACAGTAGTGGCGCTTCGGAAATTCAACTACAAATGAAAGCAATATTGACGCAGCTCAGTTTACTATCCCAGAGTGTTGCAGATATTCGAACACTTCTGGAATCGCAGAATAAAAGAATCGATGACTGTGTTGAAAATGTCTCCAATCTTCGGGATGAAAATAATGATCTTCGCCTCAAAATAAATGAAGTTGAGAAAAAACTCCAGGAATCAAATAATAACAATGTCTACGCGGAGGTGAGGATGCGCTTGGAAAGGGAAAAAAATGTTATGGTCTTTGGAATAAGTGAGAATTACTCTAATTTCATCCAAGAAATCAATGAGATTGTGAAAATAACTTCCTCACAAAACCCATATACAATAATTGCTGCTGAGCGGGTAGGAAAACAATCGAACAACAAGGATAGGCCAATCAAAGTCCAATTTGCAACTGTTGGCGAGGCTCTTAATGTAATCAAAAATGCTTCGAAAGCTCCAAGAGTTAGACATCCGAATTTGAAAATTAAGAGGGACCTAACTCCTAATCAACTTCAAGACATCAAGAAAGCTTATGAAGAGCTCAGCAGACGAAGATCCTTAGGAGAGACCAACCTGATTCTGAGATTTTTTAATAATCAACCTACAATAATTGAAGATTACAAAACTCAAGAACGTAATAAGCGCTCCCGGGAAGAGGACGTTTCTCCAAACATAAACCAACAAAAATTCAATAAAAAAAACGAATATGCACGAGGAAATCAATCAACTCCATAATATTCTGGAACATGCAGGGATTCAATAATCTCAGAACTTTTGCCATTGATTACCCCAATTTGCCTGAAATCATATGTGTATATGTGAAACGTGGTTAGTTTCGGATGTGCCTGTTCCCTCTTTTCTTCCTGAATATAATGTGTTATTCTCACCAGCATTGAAGGAAAAATCACGAGGATATGCCAGCGGGGGACCACCATTTTTTTTTCAAAGCCCACTTCCAAAGTGTCATATTAGACATAACTCCATGGTGGATAATAAGTTTGTTCAGATTCAACGGTTTTTCATTCAGTTGTAATATAGAAGATCTGTTAGAATTACTTCAATTTTCACTTAATGAAATTATAGAAACTTATGAAAACTATCTGTTCATCTGTGTTGGCGACTTTAATTGTAGAGTAGGTCAAATTGCAACAATTCCTCAATATATAACTGAAAACACTATTCTTTATGAAACGATGTTGAATTGTGATAAGACTGTAAATGGTAGAGGATATAAGCTGAGATTTCATGCTTGGAAATAACTGCGTTCTTTCATTATAAACGAGTAACCATCTGTCTCTTTCTATAACTATTTTATTTCATTAAGTCAAGAGCTGATTGATTCCACTTCATATTTTTTTTTCATTCTCGTTATAGTCCTATTCACCCTCTCTGAAAATACATATATACACACACACATTTACTGATATATACTGCTACAACCTTTTGTTAACTTTCAATATTAGTATAGGTAATATTTTGTTCAGTTCAAATGTTCGAACCACTCCTCTTGTGATAAGAAAATGTAATTTCTTAAGACACAATAAAGAATCTAATCTAACCTACTTAAAAAATCAGCGTTTTCATCCGCTTGACGGAGTAACCACTCGCAGAACTCGAGCCGCCGAGGAGCGTCGTCAGGCAGTAGATGCTGCACCTTTTGCAGTTTGAATGGATAGAGATCGTGGATTTTCAATACTCGATGGACAGTATTTTTGCTGCAATCAAGTTGCGACGCAATCAGACGAGTGCTAGTGTTGGGCTCATTCTGAATGCGTGCCATAACTTCATCCTCAACGGCATCTCTGATCGGAAACTGCCTTGCAAATTCTCGAATAGGCTGCAAAGATAACAAAGCCTCTTAGATTGGCTGTAAAACAGAAACGCGCAAGAAAAAAAACACAGAAAGTTGCCATTTCTGCAATACTTACCACGAATGAGCCGGTCTCCCGTAGATTTTGATGAATTTTGATAAAAATCTTATGGTTTGGCAATTCACGATTTGGGAACCGCTGCCCGTTGTGCTAACAAAGAATTACCCCGCGCTTCCCCATACAAGAGATGCATATCTGCAAGCTCGGCTAATTCAAACCGATTCATTTTTGCAATTAGTGTAACGTTTGATGATAATTAAGTACTTAGAAACTGACACTTTTACTAAAGTTTGACATTTTTATGTGTTATCATGACAACATTGTTTTGTTTTAGATTTTCAGATAATGAACCTTTCAATAAAGTTTTTAATAAAAAATTTTTCTCGAAAACGGAGAGAGATACGAAAAAATATCAAGTGACAAAAAAGTTGTATTTTTAACTGAGTTTTCCAAAAAAATATATAAAATTTTTTAAAAAAGTCAGCAGCGTACATTTTTTGTCATTTTTATTCGTGACACTGTCCCCCGGGGCGCCACTGGAAGTCATAATTAACATTTAATTAGTGCTAACTGAGCGTCTTATTAAAGCTTACATCACTAGATAATTTCAAGAAAATCGGTTAACGTGTCTTTGAAATATTAATAAAAAAAAGTTTTTTGAAAAAAACTTTGACACCCTGTATTTTGAAAACCATGCACTTCCGGACATCAGTCTCTTATCTCAAACTGCTTGTCTATGGTTCCTCAATATGCCCCAGAAGTTTTTTCCAATTGAGAGGGGACACCCTGTATATTATGTGTAATGTAAATACCTATAAATCAAATTAAAGAATGTATTTTATTTTCACCATTCACTGATAATTGTTAAACTTGATAAAATAGGTAGGTATATCAATTTCAATTCAAAATATATGAACTTTCAATAACCTGTGCATTAAATAATATATATGCACACATACATTACATGCATCATTCATCAGTACCTATGAATTCTTCATTGAAATTTCTTTATTTTTAATATGAAATTGTTTTCAAGGTAGGTATTAGGTACTCACCTATTTACGGAATAGGTATATTACCTATTTTGTAAACGTTGAATTATCTCATGTATTATTTTCTGGGTGGACATTCAGGAATTTTTGTGAATCAAGGAGTTTTTGTTCACAAAAATTACTATTATTTGAAGCCATATGATACCAATAACCATCAATAATCAATATGTATTGATTATAAAAAGGTACATCACAGTAAAATTACTTTTAATGCCCATTTAGTGATTATCAAAGCATAGACACGTTTATTCAGCATTAATAATTTTGAATTCAGGGCCGTTTACTACGTCACCGCGCGTCTTCGGAAGCTACACCTTTTGGCCGAAAAAATCGCTTGAATGAACCATCCTTCTCTAGTTTACCATCCTTGGGCGAGGGCGACGTGCATTTTAGAGCTCTCGGTGTCTCCAATTTGCTCATACTCTTTGGCCTTCTTGTCGGCCTTCGTGGCAAGGATTTCAAGGTCTTCCACTAGGACCTCTGTTTTCGGCTATGGCGCCGGGTTTTGGGCCTTGTTCTGCTTCCTGAGTTTGGCTTGAGCTTTCATCTGCTTCTCCTTGGGCTGCGGCTCCTTGAGGTCGATCTGGATTTTTTGGTCTCTCTAGACATGTCCCTGCTTGGAATCACAAACATATCCTCCTGAGGGATATCCATTTTGGTTTCCTGAAAGAGAACTCCTAAAAAAAGAAATCCTGAAAAGGTAAAACCTAAAAAGTTAGTAAAAAAGGTTATTAGGCAGGTTAGCTGACTTTTTTGTGTCGTCGAGTCTTATAGGAATTCCAATAAGAATTTCACTTCGTCTCGTATTCGAGGGAAGAGCAGTTTCCGATGTCTTTGGATATAGGCGACTGAATTCCGCCCCGTCATACTGTCTATAGCAATTTTTTTTTTTAATGTGTTAAGTTTCATGTTATTTTCCTGTTATGAAAAAATTGCCAGTTTGAATAAAGACATATTATTATTATTATTATTATTATCTTCCGGTACATACAAAACTCCTATCCTTGCCTTCACTCTTGCGAGTCCTTCCAAGAACGGTCTGCTTCGTACGGTGGCTGGCTGTGTCTGACTAACTGTCCGTGCCGATCCGTTCCTTTTATATAGGCACAAGTCCGCTAATTATTGGTACGCCGCGCCGTATCGCGAGGCCATTAATCACGGCCTAGACGCGATTTGCCGAGATAATGACTCCCGGTCTTCTTGGGAGCACAGCGCGTAACAGTTTATTTGAGTGTTTATTATTAATTCCAAAAATTATATAACTGTCAAATAAAAATACGTTGATACTTTTTATTTTTTACTGATTTAACAACTTTTCTGAGGTCGGGTGTACTTGAATCGGAAACAGAGGGGCTATTGTGGTATGCCAGAGATTAAGTTTTCAATACGTTGCATTACCGAAGCCGAGTCATGGGTACAGGGGTCCCTGATGTAAAAGGCAGGGCCTGCCGTATGGCGCCGGATACGCTGATGCACCTGCTTTCAGCATGCACGGTGAATGCAGTTTTGGCCTATACACGTAATGCGGCATTACAAGTGCTCTATTACCACCTGAGGCACTTATTTGGTATCGATGAAACTCCAGTGTTGGCTTATGCTCCGGGGTATATTGAGTCCGTTGTGGAGAATGAGAGGTATCGAATTTATTTGAACTTTTCATTCTCCACCATCAGGCAGACACAAGCTAATAATCATGACCATCAAACCAAAACGACGTTCGTAATTGAAGTCTCGACACCAGTCGAACCGAACATATTTTTGGAGTAGGAGGGAAAAAAGAACAAAATATCTTCTCATTGAACTCCGCAGACTTTCTCCACACCATTCTGTTGAACTGGTCATCCTGATAATAGGCTTCCTCATTGGTACACGACAAACGCTGCTGTCAGAACTGCAGAAAATACCAGCCTGCCGGCAGAAGGCACACGTTTTAGCTGGGGTCATGAAGAATGTCTTCATCCTGGGATCATTGCATCTACTCAGGGCAAACGATATTTGGTCCCAGTGATCACTCACCTCACGGCGTGGGCAGTGGTCACTAATTTCTATTAAGCTTGACTGTGTGTTTTCGGTGGTCGCAGAGTCGTGACTGGAATCAATTTAATTCAATCCATAATAATAACAAATCGACTATTCAGGAAATGTGCATGCATTTGCTAAGAAAAGGAAAATCTTGTGTAAGATGATGAATAATACCATGTACTTCAACTGTGCGCAAGATGCTTTCTGTGCGTCGTATAGTTTTTGCACAATCGCGTTATAAACAATCTGAGGTAGGGATGCAGAGATTACAGAAAACGTTCATGATATTTTCACCAATCTTGCATCTGGAAGTAGAGATCAATAACTACAATTTCAATGTGTTGGAAAACTGGACTCTTCCTCTAGCGCAATCTATTCGTTTGGAGCAACTTTTACTGACATTTTCATAAGCGTTTTTGCGCCAAATTACGTCTTCAAAAATCGAAGATGATTTTTTTGTGTAGTAGATATTTATTCCTAAAAAAATCCAAATGTTCAGTGTGTCCAATTTTCGACACTTTTTCAAGATATCTCCGTTGTCTTTGGGGATAGAGAGTTGCGGTTTTCACATTAAATAGCCACCAAGGTTCCCTGACTTAGATTCCTTCTTATGGGTCTATTGACGCTATCGTCGCTATCCGCACAAGATGTCGGCTGTGTCAGCAGGAAAAGCACCAATTTGAAGAATATATTTAAAACATTTTCAATAGAAAAATAACTAATGGAGCTTTGATTTCGAAGTAGTGTCTTCGTATAAGTTCAAATTTATTGATTGATATAAATAAGAGTGGTAAGTGATTAATTCTCCCAAAGATCTATTTTTAAAGTGATATTTGTCTTGAATATAGCTATAAAAACTGTAGATTATCCGAATACTGGGCTAATACTCGATAATATCTTTTAGTTTATGTTTATTTTTCATTATTTTCTCTTTGTCTCCTCCCTTTTCTAATTCAATCAATATGTTTGATCTTCTAGTTTGTAAGCCAACTTCACCTGTACATTTATCTCCAGTTCTCTCTCAATCATACCTTTTATAAGTGTCTTCAGGGTTTTTGATTCATGTTTGTCTACTTTTATCCCTTGGATGACCGCATTATTCTTTTTTTCCCAAGCCATTCTCCCTTGTCACTAATAACTTCTATTTCAATTTTCATTCATCTGTTTTATCTTTGCAATCATTGGCTCTCTTTCCGTAGTTTCGATTCTCCTCTCCGATTTTCTTGATTTTCTCGGCACTCTTGTTCTATTTTTATTTGGTGAAATTCCGATTTTATTTCCTTCATCATTTTAATGATTGAATCAAGTTTATTATCATCGTTTCCTTCTTTGTTTTTAATGGTGTCCTTGCTTATTGATCTATTCTTTCCGATTATGTACTGGTCTTCATTTTCTTCCTCTACTATCTGATAAATAGTCATCACTATCAATTTTCCTTTCACGTCTTTCCTCAGACTTTCCTGTATATGCTATGCTAAAGACAAGAAAGTTGTTTCCTGTTCGTTGGTGTTACTCTTTGCCTATCGTCAGGCGCCAAAGATAATAGATATAAGATTATATATTATAATACCCTATTGTAGATATTGGTGCCTACTTCCATCAGATGCCTTTTCCATAATTTGGATACTACGATTTCTATTACATTGGGGATTCGAGATGAACCCTTACAATTTTTATAACGCGATTGTGCAAAAACTACACATCTTGCATACAGTTGAACAACATTATTTCATCTTCCGTTATATTGTTTGTCCAGCTTCGGAATTAATGAGGTTTCTTTGGACTGTGTATGTAATGAAAAAAGCATTTTTGAAGTCATTTTATCGAAAAATTAAGAATCTTAGTTTATTATTTTAATAAATGCTCAAAATGGTGTCCATTATTCTCGATGCATAGGCGAACTCTTTCTTGAAATGAGTGCTGAACTCTGGATAACATATTTTGCGGTATGGAACGAAACGCATTTCTTATTCGTACTTTCATATCCTGAGGTGTCGTTGGTGGTGTATCGTGAACAATACTTTTGATATATCCCCATAAAAAATAGTCGGGACTTGTAAGGTCCGGAGACCTGGCTGGCCAGTTCTGTGGACCTCCTCGTCCTATCCATCTATTTGGATATTGTCGATCTAATTCGTTTCTAACACGTCTATCAAAGTGTGCAGGAGCACCATCTAGCTGCATCTACATCCGTTGACGAATATTAATAGGTATACTTTCCAACAGCACAGGCAAATTATCCCTAATAAATCCGAGAAACATGACGCCGTTTAAGTGACCATCAAAAAATTAAGGACCTACTACTTGCGTTCCAATTATTCCACCCCACACATTAACAGACCATCTGTGCTGGTGATCAAGGGTTTTAAAAATATTAGGGTTTTCGTCACTGTAATAGTGAAACTATAGTGAAACTAATCCGTTGTTATGAAAAGTTGACTCATCGGAAAAAAGCACATAATCAAAAAAAACTTTCTTCATCACCAAACTTTTCTAAAGCCCATAAACAAAAATTCAGTCGTCGATCATAATCTTCTTCAAAAAGCTGTTGATGTAGTTGAATGCGATACGGGTGGAATTTGTACTTTTTAATTATTCTTTGGATACTCTGTCTGCTTATTCCAGTTGTTTCACATATTTTTCGCTGACTTGTGTGAGGGTGTTCAACTAGAGATAACATCACTAGATATTCATTTTCCTCATTTCCAGTAACCGGTTTTTGCCGTTCTTGCTTATTATAAGATACACTGCCTGTTCTTCTGAAAAGCTGCAACAACTTTTCCAATGAACGCTTGTTAGGATGACTCCTGTTGGGATACCTTTGGGCATAATACTCTTGACGCTAATAAACAGTTTTCTTCACACTCACCGATTATCAAAATCATATCAATTCGTTCTTCCTGGGGATAAGTTCTCATTTTACAATATTTCAAAAAGACAATAATTTTAAACTAGTTAAAACAATGATAATGGTTTGATCAACAAGTTGTCACTGTCAAATACTTTTTGTTTCATAATAATAATTAACGTCATCTAGGCCAGAGCCTACTATTATTTAAAAAAATAGTATAATAGGTTTTATAGGAAACCGTAAATGTATGTTTTTATTGACCCCATATTGTAATTTTGGTATTTATTTCAATATGAAGTCTAATTTGCTAAGAAACAAGCGAATTTAACATATTTCGCCTCAATAATTAAGACACGTGCATCTTCTTATTTTGAAGAATGCTTTAATATTTCAGAAATGGCAATAAATTTGAGTTTTTACATTTGCCTGCATTTTACTTTAGATACACCGTATTTTCAAAAATTTAAACTTCTGCTTCTAGCGAATCTACGTATTCCTTAATAAAAAGGTTTTTTAAACGCTTTTTAAGCTTTTCATTACAATACAGTGTGTTTCATTTTAAAGATAAAAAAATTACTCATAGGTAAAATATAAAAACGCCGTAAAAAGCAGAAGAGATAGGTATAGGGAACCCTAATATAGTTTTGAAGGGAATCTAATTCTGCGTCAAATTACGCCACTAAATACGGGGTGTTCCATTCAACTTCAAGAAGTTATTTAATTAAATGTGTGTCCAAATTTTGAGGCAATTTTTTTCGCCACTCTGTATAATATTGCATTAAAAATTTCATGTAGTAGTTGACTTTAACCTTTGAGCTAAGCAGTACATTTAATCACGAGCAGCTCGTTACACGTTACAGGGTGAAAACAATTCTCAAATTAAGGTCTGTATTTTTAAATTTCTCAAAATTTCTCAGAAACGGTCAGTTTAAAGTATAGAAAATATAATAGTAACTCACCTTTATTTTGTCTATAGTAGCTAAAAATATAAAAAAATATAGGGTGTTCCATAAGAAAAAATAAAACTTTGGTATGTAATTTTTTTGGGGATCACCCTATATATTTCAAAATAATTTTGGAATACGCTCCTCATG
Organism: Chrysomela aeneicollis; assembly: GCA_029955515.1. NCBI lineage: Eukaryota > Metazoa > Arthropoda > Insecta > Coleoptera > Chrysomelidae > Chrysomela > Chrysomela aeneicollis. Next base: position 6,328,435 of record JARUHQ010000005.1, on the reverse strand, counting down.
GACCCACATATAACTGTGCTAAAAGTTTTTCCCTAACTCTCTTCATTTCTCGTAGAAATACCGAGGCGAATGTGGTGGGCCACCCGTATATTTAAAAATGCTGTTCTGAACTGATAAACATATAAACTACGCAACACTCATTACGTCGCACCCCGAAATTTTGCCCCTGTTGAAATTTGAATAACTTTTTTCATCTTTGAACAATTTGAATTCTGTTTGCACTGTTTGATAGCTCAGTCCTTCAGCATTAATCTCGTACTTCTTCGATACATAAGGTTATTTCCATAACATTGCTACAGGATGTTTTTTGGAACTGTGCAAAATTCCGAAATTTTCAAAAGGATCCCAAATGAAGAAAACCAGTTTTTTAAACTTTAACAGCAGAGGCATGAAGATTATCTCATTACCTTTGGCCATTTCCAAATTGTCTTCGTATCACTTTTATTTACAGAGTGATCCCAAGAAATCAATTTTTTGGTTTTGCAGTCATAACTTTTTTCCGCTTCAACCGATTTTCAAAATCTCAGGCTCATTTTGAAGCTGAAACCTCATATGAGAAGATTCAAAAATCAGAATTAAATCAAGATGAACATTCAAGATCGAGGGTTTCCTCAAAGGTGAATCTGAAACACTCTGTAAACCCGACTGGGAGGAGAATGAAATGGAAATCAACTTGTTTTCGGAAGGATCTTTCATTCTGGATACATCCAGATCTTTTTTCTTTCAGTAGTTAAAAATTGTGCGTGAGAAAACCGAATTGAAACGCCATGTTCTAGAAAAAATATCAGCCCAAAAAAATTCATGGTCCGTAACCAACGTAACAAGAATCATAATGAGTGACTGATAAGACAGGTTGAAAATTACGGTCTCGTGAAAATAAAGATCAGGACAGTAAAAACTATTCGTAGGTCTTTCTTTTCTGAAGATATAAGACTTCATAAAAAAATTCAAAATAAAAAAAAATCTGAATATAACAAAATTTCAGAGTAACCTTCTAACCCCCTATACAAAGTCTTCCATCATGTTATGGATTTTTTTCAAAGAATTCAATTTTTTAGACCAATTTTCTTATCTCTTTGATCAACCTCTTCCGCTGAACACAGCTATGATGGTTACCGCTTGTCTCGATTCTGAAAAATAACTTTTTTTCGCCTTGTACAACTATGATAATTGGAGTACCCGAGTTTGGGCGATTCTTAGTAGTTTTGTACGAAACTCACGTGAATAATATGTAAAATAATCACAAGAATCTCATTCCCCTTCATCCGTACCCAAAGTACCCCAAGGGGGGTAGGGGGGTGAAAGCATTTTTTTTAAATCTCCGATCCCGATGTGGGGGTCAGGTGAAATATTTTTACCGATATATCTAACCGTTCGACCAGCAAAAATTTTATCCGCAAAAAAAAATTTGGGGGGAGGGGGTCAAAAAAATGTTTTCAGTCTTTTGGTGATATTTTCGTTCCGATCAAACAACGTTTTGGATATTTTTCTTTTTTAATCGGGATTTCGAGGGGAATTTAGATTTGGGTCACCTTTGCAGAAACCCTTGATCTTTAATATTTATTTTTAGTCAATTCTAACCTTCATGTCTGTTCATCTAACGTTTCAGCTTCAAAATGATCCTGAGATTTTGAAAATCGGTTGAAGAGGAAAACAGTTATGACTGCAAAACAAAAAAACTGATTTTTTGAGGTCACTCTGTAAATAAAAGAGATGAGAAGACAATTCTGGAGATGTCTCAAGTTAATGAGATCCCCTTTATGCCTCTGCTGTTAAAGTTGAAAAAAAACTGTTTTTCTTCATTTGGGATCCTTTTGAAAATTCCGAAATCTTGCAGTTTCAAAAAAAAAACTTGTAGCAATTTTATGGAAAAAACCTCATGTAACAAAAAAGTACGAGATTATAGCTGAAGGACTGAGCTAGCGAACAGCGCGAACAGAATTCGAATTGTTCAAATCAGAAAAAAGTTATTCAAATTTCAATAGGGGCGAAATTTCGGGGTGCGACGTAATTAGTGTTGCGTAGTTTCGATAACATTTCAACATTTCATATTTAATTTATGGCTGGATTCTTTTTTATTTGTTACGATCACTTATTTTAGTATGTTAAAGTGGTTCTATCTATATAGCTCACACCAGATGGCAAACGACCAGGTCTCTCCCTTCTACAGCAGAGAGCCTCCCAAAAGCCTGAAGAAGAGGATTCGTTCTTCGATTTGCTCTCTCGATTCCAGTCCAAGAGGATGGATGATCAACGGTGTTCGTTGTCAGTGGATAATAATAAGGAAAATAGAAATGTTGTCAATATACCATACAGCAATGAAGAGCCCGATGACTTAATTGATATGATTGCGGGAATGCAGAGCAAACGAATGGATGAGCAGAGGGTATCCCTACCACATTTACCAGGTGAATAAACAAATATTTTTCATTAAAAAAAATATATATATTTATAATTCATAGTTGCAGCAAGATGATTTGTATGAAATAAAACTTATTCAGACCATTTAGAAAAATTCAATATATTTAATTTATGTATTCTGAGACTTCAGACATGATTTTCCGATAATTCTTTTCATCGAGTTTCATTTGCATTGCTTGATTCATTTTATGTGATAATCAAATTATATGTTATGTTAGCATGTTCTCTGAAGACATCGCACGATTCTTCTATGACAAAATATTGATTGGCGCTAACCTTCAACGAACCACAATTCAATATTCCATTCGCTAGTACAATCAATTAATAAAAATAATGTGTGCCGTTGGGAGTAATATCTATTGATCGGCATTAATCCTGATAAAAATTTAAAGGTACATGTTTTTTTTCTTTCTACTGTATCTTATTATTTATCATACTCGAATATGGAAATATACATTTTACGCAGGCAACATTTTCTTAGCATGTCAGAAAAATACGAACTTAAACAGGTTTCCTCATATTGGTGATTGTGACAGCCCATTCTGACCGCTCGTCAAAAAGAGTGGCAAATGTCTGTACTTTGTTGGATATGGCTCGCGACTGAGGTAAACAGTGGAGATGGAGTGAGTTCAGTTACAGATTAGAAAACCTTACAGGTAAGGAGTGGTTTTGTTTGATGTGCCGACATCCGTGTTCATTGACCTCGAACCTTTAAATTTTGCGCTTTAGACATCTCTTATTTTATTCGCTCTGTCTGACTGTCTCATCTGTAAGGTTTTATAATCTGTGGTTCAGTTCACTCCTTGAGTGGATGTCGATAGTGCGCCAGATGGATGAATAAAAATGTATATCCCCTTCCCATGAAATGTATCTACATCATTCATCATAGTTAATGACTCTTCAAGATCCGTACTGAAGAAAATAAATGAGATAAAAATTACCCACATGAATTCTTTATTCTTTCCACATTTATATCAAAATCAGTCCCTTTGCTTTCACTGCTGGATAATTTTCGATCTTAATGAATACCTACTAGACGGTATAATATTGTCTGTTCACTGAAAAAAATAACGTGACTTTTTCTGTAGGTACATACATCTTCCGATAATAACCGTGGACCATTTTGAACTTGAAGTGTCATACTGGACATTACCTTACGTTTTTATTTACCTTTTAAATTAAGCGCTCCTTTTTACACATCGAAGCTCTTGTTCCAAGCACAGAATTGTTGCATATCAAAAGTACGTTACATTTCATAAGTTGTAAAACAAAATTGGAAAGTTTTTTCTATTGGCATTGTTTCAATATTGTTGATGGGTTCAAGATGTGTACTTTTTTCTGCAAAAGTTGCTACTCCACCATGTACCGGGTGTCCCAATAAGGTCGGCTAGCGGCTGTTTTCGAGAACCATACGACCTATTGATTTCGGAAAAAAATAATCCTCATAAAAGTGACCTCAAAAAATTCATGGACATTGTTTTTCACCCTCAAATCCCACCGCTAGATGACGTTTCTTGAAATCAAAATTGAAAAACGGTTATTTATCTAAGAAGTCCCAAATGAAGGTGGGTAATGTTAAAGCGTTTTAGACTCTTCTAATGATACTCTAAAAATAACCTATTTGACATTTTGACCTATCTCTCGAAATGAGGGGTAGGGGAAGGGTGGAACCTTATTGCAGATAAGGTTCGATAACTTCCGACTACGTCAACCGATTTCAATTATCTTGGTCTTGTTCATTTTTCAAACATGAGTTTTCAATGAAAATGTAGTTTCAGGGACTTATTTTTGATATTCATCAATAAGCAAGTATGCTGTGAAAACGGAATAATGGAATCCACAATGTTTATCTGTAATGAGTGATTGATTTTTGCCTTATGCTTATGAATCAGAAATTTATGTGATAAAATTTGGAAATTATTTCTTATAATGTCACTGAAGCATGATATATATTTTTTATTTATTTATTGTACGGGATCACCCCATTAATATTAGATACATATAATATATTTCATAGCAGTGGAAGTCTACTAATAATATGATATACATATGAAAATTTTGAACAATTGAAAAATGATAAATTGCTGAACAGATGAATAGAGAAAAAAATATATATATACATCTACATATGTGATATAAGCAAGGATGAATATTAAATACAGATTTTCAACATACTAAACAATACATATCAGCTAACTATACTTACAATAAATTACTTTTGAATTTGGATAAGGATATGCCTGTGATTTCGAGATTTTTTCATTTATTATTTTGAGTAGGAGAATGTAGCCCATAGTTTGAATGATGAAAAGGAATATGAAACAGATCAGATTTCTCAGATTTCTGTTGGGTACATGTAAATTGATCATCAAGGAGTTCAGGACAGATGAAGAGACCATTGATTAATTTAAATATAAATATTATGTCAGCATTTTCCCTTCTCTTAATTGGTTAAAGTTGAGACTAGTCAAAATAAAAGAATAGTCATGGTTATGAATGTGAATATTCATTTTATGTGCACAGAATCTCAAGAATTTATGCTGAACTCTTTCAAGGGTATAACAGTGATTTTCATAAAACGGTGACCAAATAATTGATTCATATTCTAACCTAGAGACTATTAAAGTTAAATATACAGTTCTCATTGATCTGACTGAGAAATTTTTACAGTTTCGTACAATAAAACCCAGTAATTTTGATGCCTTTATAGAAATATAGTTTATGTGCTCCACAAATCTTGATTGCTCATCAAACATAATTCCTAAGTCCTTCACTGTTTCACGGTAAGCTAACTGGTTTCCCTCCCTGATTTGAAGATAGTGCGGATGTAACTATGTTTCCAAAGGTCAGGAACAATAGCAGTTTCTATAGAATATTTGAAAAGGAGATATATTGGATATGTTGAAGAGTAAATACAATTCTTTATACAATAATCAGGAATGCCATCAGGACCACAGGTCAACTTATCTGGTAAAGACATTATTTTATTGAATATCATTTCTATGGACATATAAAAATGTGGTACGTCATAATTGATATTACTTGGAGCATTGTATGTGACATCAGACTCCTCATGTGAGTAGACTGTCGAGAAATAATTCGCAAAACAGTTGGTATGTTGGCTGTGTTCTTCCAATGCATGGAAAATGCTTTGCGGGATTACACTGCGAGATATCCTCAGAGAGGACATTTTTCAAGATTGGTTTTCATGCGTTTAGCAAGACGTTTGCGAGCAAGTGGACAAGTGATGCCGTTACAAGCCAGTAACAGGAATTACATAATATTCCAAAATGAGGATAATATTGTAGATATGCTTGCTTACGTTGAAGCTCATTCTCATCACAGTATTGGGGATATAGAAGGAGATCTGAATATTACTCGATCTGAATATTACTCGATCTACTGTTCAGAGAATTCTCAAGAGAGAAAGATTACATGCATATCGTGTTGAACTTCACCAGGCGCTCAAACCACTCGACTTTGACCATCACATCTATTTATGTGATAGAAATCGAAGCTGATGTAGATGAAACACGGCGAAGACCTCAAAGCTGTATTGGATTGAATGTTGATTTTTATCATTTCGTTTTCCATGGCATACTTGCTTATTGATGAATATCAAAATCAAGTTCCTTAAACCACATTTTCATTGATAACTCATGTTTGAGAAATGATAGCGACGTCTGGTTTGTGCTATTTTGTAGGTCATTTTATGAGTGATACGATAGTGTAATAATTAATATAGCATCACATTTGATTTTTCGTAGATATTTGTGTAACAATCTTTAGCGGCAGAAGAAAGCCATCTGGCGGTTGAGCCTCGAATATAAACTCGGGAACCATTGCATATTATGAATCATTCATTCAATAGCTCCAGAACAAGACCAAGATAATTGAAATCGGTTGACGTAGTCGGAAGTTATCGAACCTTATCTACCTATTCGCAGAATACATTGTTATTTATATAGCTTCAGAAATGCATGACAAGTCAAAGTTATATATTTTTGAATGGAACACCCTATATATTATTGTTGATTTTCTAGAATTCCCAAACAATTCTGTGAAATCTAATAGTTTTCGAAATATTCGCATTTCAACTAAGCGGCTACATTCTAAATATTTCAGTTCTAGGTAACGGTTAAAAAACAAAAACTTTTTTTTTCAAGAGAAAAATAGTCTATCCAATTAAAAATATCAAACATAGTTTGAAATGAATGTCTGGTAGACTACGAGCAGAAAACAACTACTTTCCTGGTAAATACCACGCAGAACATTGAATTATATCTGTTCGTAGTTCATGCAACGATTCACACTGTGAATGCAGATCGCAAATGTTTCTTTCTTCCTAAGACGTGACAAATTCACATCGAGACAGGCACGCCTAACAACCTACAGACCGGTTTCGGGCTTATTGGCCCTCATCAGTGCAGGGTAGTTATCCGAGTAGAGACCGTAAGATCTCCACTCGAAGCGTTGCCATGAAAACAGATAATAACGTTGATATTGCTCAAAGGAAACTTCATAGATGCATCTTCCTGATAAGAAAACATTTCATAAGATCTATGAAAAGTTTCAACAATATTTTTCAACTAAATTTTGCACAGTTTCAGATAACACCCAACCTCATGTTTTGAAGGAGTACTAATGAGTTCGTAGCTGAAGGACTAGGCTAACGAACACTGTAAACATAATTGTTCAAAGCTGAAAAATTTTATTCAGATTTCAACAGGAGTAATATTTTGAGGTGGGACGAAATAGGTGTTGCGTAGTTTCGTTGTTTCAGATATTGAATTTCTGAATTTAATACGATTTTGTTCCTCACTTCAAAATAAAATCATTGATATTTTCTTATAAAAAAGTCATGAATAGACGTCTCGTATTGGAGATGGCTAATTCACAGCCGCAAGAACGGGAATTTGTTTTTTTTTTTTCTTTCGAATGTAGCAGCTTAGTGGAAATGCGAATATTTCGAAAACTGTTATATTTAGGTGTAGGACATATTATACATAGAATGTTCAGAATTGTTCGAGAATTCTTAAAAAAATTAAAATATACTTCTATTAAAAAATATATAACTTTGACTTGTCACGCATTTCTGAAACATCCTGTATAAATAGCAATATATTCTGCAGATAGCTTGCATCATCCTGTACAACTTTTTCCTTCACAATTTTTGTCTAATGTGAAAAATAACGAAGTTGGATGGGGGGACATTATAAATGATCACCGCGTACCTGAATACGCGATATTCAGGTATATTAATTTGTCAAGCCTATTTCATTAAATTTATTATGATAAGATGGATTTCATTGAATATCTCGAGGTGTATTATTTTATGACGTAAATGTGTCAATTACAATTTTTTTGTTCGATTTGAAAGGGACGGCAATTTCTCAAGATCATGAAATTGCTTTCGGAAATAACATATCTAGTGATCTCATATCTCACCAAGCTCACGAAAGTGAGATCAGCTACCTATCCTTCCGAAAATTTCATTGTCAAATTTGTTATTTGTTTCCTTATCGAGATTTTTGTGTATATCTGAACATAAAAATCTTCGTTTCAAAATTCCCATTTTGCAATTTTTCTTCAGTTGGTGCGCATTATAACAAATATACACAGTACTCCATTGTTCTGCCTCATAAATTACCCGAGAGGAGTGAAGAGCAATACAAAATAATGTGTGGTGATTTATGATAATTTATACAACAAGCGCTCAGAGCATCTACTGATTTGTTTCTGCGCGCCGAACGGTTCTAATCAATCTGGTGTTGTAAACCCCATGTAATTATTCATCAATGTATTAATGTTATGCATGGAATAATTGTTTGCTTATAGAATCATTGTGAAATCTTCCTCATGAGACGTAGTTGCATGAATTATAAAATAAGTTTTCCCAGTAGACACTTGAAATCTTAGTTCTTATCAATCACGTAGCATAAACAGGGCACGAATTTTCATTTGATATCCTGTGAAATATTCATTTCAAATCTCAGTTCAGGCATACAAAATCAGTCTCAGCATAATCCTTTTCAGCAGTTTATAACGGAAAAAAGTATAGAACTTATAAAATAATGTCCATAAGAAATGCATTGAATGTTTTATTTTCCTGTATAACAAAATGTCAAAACTTTCTTTCATACATGTACTTGCTTCCAGAGAAGTCATGTTTTAGTTAGTAAGTAAGCAGCCTTTCTCAATTCACTAACTCAATTTTTGAACAGAGCATTCCTGTGATTGTCTTGTAACACCATCTGTCCTCGAAGCGAAATAAAGGGTCTACTAGAAAGCACTCGTATTTGGTTATTATTCAAAAAGTTCTACGTAATCACTGTGACCCTTCACAGAAAGAGAAAATTACAACAGAAAATTTTGTGGTGGCAGCGACCGGGATTTTTCAAACTAGTTCTTAGTTTGACGAACTCAAGAGTTAACCAAAAAGTGACTTTCGTTAGATGTGAACAGTGTCCACGGGCAGTTTTCTTCGGAAAATCAGTTCTCCTTCGAGTGACTCACAAGACACGCAGAAGCAAATTCGACTAAATTTTTTCAAAATTTTGACAACTACCTAGCAGCAGAAGTTCCTGAAAGCAACAAGTTTCCAGAGAGTTCCATTGTTTCCGGAACTCAACATCAACTTTCAACAAGACGTTCCTGAGCACCTAAAAGTCCAGAACACCAAGGTTCCCGAACATCAGAGCATCCGTTCCAGAGTTCCAGAGCATCAACTTCGACGTTATTCTTCTTGAAGCTACAGCAGAGAAGCCGAACTTCGATCAACGTCACCGACCTGAGCAGGATCAGGATAGTGCGCTGTTCAACATCGTGTTTCCGATGGAAAATAGCATGTTGTATATTTCAATGTGAGTAAATATTTTTGCTTATACTATTAAGTAGCCAAATTCTGTGCCACTTTCTTTTTGCAAGAATTTATATTTGTTATCATGCCTTCGACACCAACGCCAACCCTTGATCCAGATTCTTCTCGCAGATTGAATACTTTCATTTCATTAGATACAGCAGTAAAATTAATCCGGGAATATGATGGTAGTACACAGGGCGATAAAGTCCACGACTTTATAGATAATTGCGAATTAGCTCTCAACTCAGCAGACCCGAATTGTGAGACGGTTTTGTTCAATATTATAAAAACAAAATTGGTAGGTCGAGCAAGATCCTTGACTAAATACAGAAATTTTCCAACTTGGGCAGAATTGAAAACGTATCTTGAGGATGTTTTTTCAGAGGAACGGTCTATTAGCTTTTGGCAATTAGAACTGAATCAGTGTAGACAAGCCGCGAACGAGAGTATCGCAAGCTATAGCAACAAAATAGAGAAATGTTTGTCAAATTTAGTCGATGCCTCTACTGTCGGAAAAGCTCAAAATGTTGCAAACGAGATATCAAACTTGTTGAGTACGCAAGCTCCAAATGTTTTTATTCAAGGTTTAATTGATCCAATATAACTTCAGTTGAAAGCAAGAAATCCTCATAGTTTGGAGGATGCAATTGAATTAGCGCGCGAAGAAGAAAGACAATTATTGTGCAACCGAAATAAGTCGAATTTTAACTTTCCTGGAACAAGTAGACATAATATCAAGTGCCATAATTGCAAAGAGATAGGTCATCTTGAAAAACATTGTTATCTCAAGAAAAACAATAATAGTACACACGAGGATTCGAGTAAAAGAACTGAAAGATCTTACAACGTAAATTCGAGTCAATCAAATAAAAATCAACCGAAATTCACGTGCTTGTATTGCAAACAACCAGGACATAAAATAGCCGATTGCAGGAAAAGAATGTATAACGAAGCTCAAAAAAAATAAATCATCGTCGGAAAACTATCAACGTCCGTCGGCAAGTGGCCATTCGGCGGATCGGTAGAAAATCAGGTCACAAAACCGCGTAAACAACAATTTTCTAAATTTCAAGTATACACCTCAACTTTTGTAGAACCATTGAATTTGAAATACATCGAATTTGGTTTGAGAATGACTAAATCTGAAAAGGTTAGACTATTAGTCTATACAGGAGCATCAATAAATATTTTGAAAATTTCTAGCATAAAAGAGAATAAATACATTTATGCAAACCTCGTAACGGATATAACAGGAATAACTGAAGGTATTGCGAAAACATTAGGTGCAGTTTTTGAAAATTCAGGAAATGATAAGGAAATATGCTTTCACTTGATAAATGACGATTTCCCATTTCCATTAGAATGTGATGGAATATTAGGCAACGAATTTTTTGAGTCGAATCAAGCAGTAATAAGTTACAGAGATCAGTGCATTCGTTATGAAAACGAATCGATAAAATTTTGTGATTTTGCGGATTTCATTGAGAATCCAACCAGAAACTTAGAAAACAGAACCTTAGAAAACAAAAACTTAGAAAACAGAAACTTCGAAAACAGAAACTTCGAAAACAGAAACTTAGAGAACAGAAACTTAGAAAACAGAGCCTTAGAAAACAGAAACTTAGAAAACAGAAACTTAGGAAACAGAACATTCGAGGAAGCTAACTTAGACAGAAAATTAATTGACAAGATTTGCATACAGGCGAGGTCAGAACACATATTAGAAGTAAATTGTACAGTAGATGAAGAAAATAAAGAAGCTTACTTTTGCGAAAGTAGAACAGAACAAGAAGGAATTTATTTGAGTCGTTGTTTGACTAGCGTTAAAACAATAGATACACAGTAAGTTTTATGAACATCCTAGAGCATTCAGTAGAGATAACGGTTCCCACTGTGAATTTAGTGTCAGTAGAACTAGACGAGATTGAAAAAAAGCAAAGTTTCATTTTCAACATGATCAAGTCAGATACCAGATTTCAGAAATTGATAGACAATTTAAGATTGGAAAATTTAAATTCTGAAGAGAAAAGCTCTTTAGTTGACATCCTTCGCGAGTTATGGCCAAACGGAACAATGATAAACCATTTTCTAAACCTACAACGTCGTTTACCTCACGAAAATGTGCAAACGAGGCCAACTTAAAAAACTTGAGAGTCTTTCACCAAAATGTTCAGTCTCTCAACAACAAAGTAAATGATCTCGAAGCTTTCATATGTGACAAAAACTTTGACATAGTTTGCCTGAGTGAACTGTGGCTCTCAGAAGAACAAATTAGTGCATTAAACTTTTATGACCTACAAGTAGCAACATGGACGGCACGAGAAACAGCCAGAGGAGGTGGAACATGAATTTTTATAAAACCCACACTTGAATACAAGGCTCTCGATAATATAAAAGCTTTGAGTATAGATAAGTGCGTTGAAGTCTGTGGTATTTTTGTAAAAGAGTTAAAAACGTGTATTATTCTTGTCTATAGGTCCCCCTCAGGTAACTTTGAAACTTTCTTAAACACCTTGAACAATGCTCTCAATAAGATTAGCATGCAACAAAAAATAATCTTGTTGGGTGATTTCAATGTGCATTTCTGCACAGAGGAAACGGAATGTACTCAACTCTGTGATTTGTTGGGTACATTCGGCCTAAAGCAAACCATCTTCAAACCCACAAGAAAAAATAATTGTTTAGATAACATTTTTGTAAATTTTGAAGAGCCTTACACTACTAATATTTTATACTCAAACATATCAGATCATGAAAATGGTCAACTGCTCGAATATCAAGTTCCCATGGCCGACTGTACCAGACAGGTCAATGTGAAATATTTCAGACCAATCACAGAAATGGGTAAGATACAATTTTATAAATTGTTAGAGTCTGAAACATTTCCTTTTATATCTGACAATATATTAAATGCAAACGAAAAATTTTTGTAGAACACATTCAAATTTATTTCAATCAAGCATTTCCAGAAGAAAAAATCAAATCAAATCAAAATTTAAAAGTTATGCGAGAGAATCTCAATCTTATTAACTATATTTATAGACTTGCCCCAAGTGAAAAATCTAGAATTGAGAAAAACAACTACCGAAAGCAATATCGTCTGGCCATAAAAGAATCCAAAAAAAATTCAAACGATCTGTCAATCCAAAACTCAAGTAACCCAATCAAATCAATGTGGGATATAGTTAACAAGTATAGAGGACAACCTAAAAAACGAGATCCAGACTGTTCTATATCTCCTGAAACCTTTAATGCTTTTTTCACGGACATTGCAAAACAAGTTCAAAATGATATTCCTAAAACAAACACAAATCCTTCGGCATCTCTGAAATCAAACAGTGAATCACCCACAAGTACCTTCAATTTTAATGAGGTATCAAACAATAAAGTGAGGGAGATATTAAATAACTTAAAGAATGAAAGTGCCAGGGACATCTTTGGCCTAAATGTGAGGATTCTCAAACACGTAAAAAATTTATTGATTTCTCCCCTGACAAAATTAATAAATCAGAGTATAAAAGAAAACATATTTCCAGATGCTCTTAAATTGGGGCTTATATGTCCCGTATTTAAAAAAAGGGGAGGTAAATGACCCAACTAACTATCGACCCATTTCCCTACTACCAATCTTTTCAAAGATTTTTGAAAAATGTTTGGCCTCCCGAATGTTTCAGCATTTCGAGTCTCACAACTTATTTAGCAACCATCAATTTGGTTTCAGACCAGGCAGAAGTACAAGCTCTGCAATATTAGACCTGGTAAGCCAGATTCATGATGCTTTCGAAAGAAAAGAATTTATGTCTACAACATTTTGCGACCTTAGCAAGGCTTTTGACTGTGTCTCACATGATATCCTGCTAGGTAAATTACCATACTATAACTTCAATTGTAATAGCATAAACCTAATAAAATCATATCTGAGTAACAGATATCAAACAGTATGTATAAAAGGGGTGTCATCTGCAAGGAGAGCTGTAGAAGTGGGTGTCCCACAAGGCTCGGTCCTAGGACCCCTACTATTTTTAATATATATAAATGATCTGCCACATGTGGCAATCTCTGAACGATATGCCCTTTTTGCAGATGATACTACATTTTCTATCAGAGGTGATAAACTCGCCGAAGTACTAGAGGAGTCGTCTGAGACACTGTCGAGAGCCAAACTATGGTTCTCAACCAACCTTTTATATTTGAATGAAACAAAAAACCAGCATATGCTATTTACACTTAAACAAACTTCTGAAAATTGTGGGTCTTTGGATGCTGCAACTTTCTTGGGAGTAAAAATCGATTCAAAACTAACCTGGGATCATCATACAGATTATGTATGCAATAAATTGAAGACTAATATATTTGTTCTTAGAAATCTTTCGCAAAATGTATCTATTAGTGTTTTGAGACAGGCATACTTTATTCTGTGACACCCGCATTTATCCTATGCCATACTAGCGTGGGGACACGCGGCTGGCACAGAAAGGGTATTTCGCCTGCAACGCAAAGCTATTCGAATCGTCTCAAATCTGGAATACACCGCTGACTGCAAAGAGGTCTCCATTGAGAAAAACATATTAACATTTCCATCAATTTATATTTTACAAAATCTAATCCATATTAAAAGTAACTACTGTGAGTACAAATCACACAATGAGTTTCATAATTATGACACGCGTAAAAATAATGACTTAGTAACAAACTACTACCGACTTAAGCGTTGCCAGAATGGGCCAGAGTTTTATGGAATTCATTTTTTCAATAAGTTACCTGAAAAGGTCAGAAACCTGGAGGTCACTGTATTCAAACGTGTGATGAAAAAGTTTTTGATCAGGAAGTGTTTTTATTCTGTAAAAGAGTTTCTAGAGTATTCTTGTGATGTCAAAGATTTTAAACTTAATTAAGAATGGGTAATCACCAATATTATCATTGTTTGTAAATTTTATCTAAACCATTATATGTATGTGTGTGTATCATGTGTGTTGTATCATACCTACATGTATATATTCTTTTTATTGACTTGTGTAAGCACGTAAGTGTAAATTGGAAACACCAATAAATGATTTGATTTGAGTTTTCGGAAGTTTTCCATTTAGAAAACGAATATTTGACATGCACAAGCGCAGTAAAACACAAGATTCCCTTGAAAGCGAATGTAGAACCGGTAAATATCAGGCAATATAGATTACCTTTCAGTCAAAGAGAAGAGATAGAGAGACAAACCAAAAAGATGTTAGCAGATGGTATCATAGTCGAAAGCAATAGTCCATACAATTCACCTCTTTTGGTAGTACCTAAGAAAATAGATGCAAGCGGAAAGGTGAAATGGCGAGTTGTAGTTGATTACCGCAAGGTAAATGATAATACCATAGGATATTCTTTTTCCTTACCAAATATTACAGACATTTACGATCAACTAGGGCATTCGAAATATTTTAGTACTTTAGATCTATCCAGCGGTTATCATCAGATAGAAATGGATTCGGCAGATCAGCATATAACAGCTTTTAGTACGAATTCCAATCACTACGAGTATAAACGCATGTCTATGGGGTTGAAATCAGCACCCTCTACTTTTCAAAATTTAATCAATACTGTGATGTCAGGCATATAAAATGTGAAAGCTTTCGCTTATTTATATGATATTTGCGTGTATAGTAGTTCCTTGAAAGAACATTGTGAGAAATTGACCGAAATTTTTGGCCGATTACGATATTACAATTTGAAATTGAGTCCAATAAAATGCGAATTCTTAAAAAAGGAAGTTCTTTATCTCGGACACAAAATCACAGTTCAAGGAATTCAACCAGATGAATCAAAAATTGAAGTAGTAAAGAAATTTCCAGTACCAAAAAATCCTAAGGAGGTAAAATCATTTTTAGGTTTAGCATCGTACTATAGGAGATTCATACAAGATTTTCCGAGATTCGAACAACCTCTAACAAATCTGTTGAAGAATAATCAAAATTTCAATTGGACAGATCAGTGTCAACTAGCGTTTGAAGAATTAAAGTCAAAATCAACTAACCCACCTTTGCTATAGTATCCAAACTTCTCGGAGCAATTTATCATAACCTCTGACGCATCGGGTTATGCGATTGGTGGTATTTTGTCACAAGGAGAAATAGGTAAAGATAAACCCATATCATATGCTTCCAGAACTTTGAACCAAGCCGAAAAAAATTATAGCACGACGGAGAAGGAGCTATTATCGATAGTGTGGTTATGTAATCATTTTCGTCCGTATCTATTTGGCCGTCATTTTTATGTGGTAACAGATCACAAAGCTTTAGTACACCTTAAAAATATCAGAGATCCAAGTTCTAGATTAACACGTTTCAGACTTAAGTTAGCCGAATATGATTTTGAACCTATATTCAAAGCAGGAAAGTTGAACGTCAACGCGGACGCACTTTCTAGAATAGTTATGACTATTCATGGTGAAATTGAATCTTACCGTGAATTTTGTGATAATGTAAAATCTCATATTCTTCCAAATATAAAGATTCAAGAATTAAATGATAATATTCTTAAGTCGCCCTCAGCAAATTCAGTAGCAATTCCAATTACTGAAGAGCTAAAACTAAACGAGACCGATAAAGTCCTAGTAAAATCATTAAAATGTACAGACAAAGTATATGACTCGATATTGAGTAAAGAAACAGCATCAAGTATATCGTTAAGTAGCGGTAATTATTTATTTTTACTCACAATCAAGGAAAATAACGATATCCGAGAAACATACGAACAAATTTTCAATACTCTCAAAATATAGCATTTCGAAAATTTCAATACCAAAATTAGGAAACACTCATATCAAATGGGAAAAGGTTCGAATGATGTTGCGATTTTTATTCAAAAACATTCAAATTGAGTTTTTTATATATCACAACCAAGTGATTCGAGATGACGAAATCACCGAAGAACAAAAGACCGACATTTTGAACGAATATCATAATATTCCAACAGGAGGACATCCTGGTGTTAGCCGAATGTACAAACGAATCAGGTTGAAATACAATTGGGCAAATCTGAAATCAGATTTAAAGGAGTATGTGAAAAAATGTACTTCCTGTCAAAAAAATAAATGCAACAATAAAAAGCAACGCATGCCTTTGCAAATAACCGATACCCCTGAATCCGCATTTGAAAAAGTATACTTAGACATAGTAGGTCCACTTCCGATAAGCGAAAACGGAAATAGATATATTTTGACGTTAGGATTCTTTAACAAAATTTTTAGAAGCTATTCCTGTACCAAATATGGAAGCTGAAACCATAGCCTCTAAATTAGTTACCGAAGTAATTTGCAGACATGGTATAATGAATTCAATTGTTACAGATCAAGGATCAAATTTCATGTCAGAAATATTTCTAAATTGCTGTAAATTATTGAAAATAAAGAAAATCAATTGTACCGCGTATCATCCAGAGTCAAATTCGGTGGAACGAAGTCACAGAACTATTGCGGAATACCTGAGAAGTTTTGTCAACGACACGAAAACCGATTGGTGTACCTGGATACCTTTCAACGTATTCACTTTCAATACTACTCCGCATAGTACTACGAAATTTACTCCATATGATTTAGTGTACGGAAGACAAGCAATAATTCCGAGTGCGATAACGCAACCGCCCACATTCTCGTATTCATATGACGATTTTGTCAGCGATTTAAAACTGAAACTTCAAGTAACCAGAGCTCAAGCTAGAGAAAATTTGATATAGCGTAAACAAAGTAGTAAAAGATCTTATGATAAAACCTCGAAGGACGTGACGTATAGCGTCAACGACAAAGTTTTGTTAACAGACGAATCATTAAGGTCTAGTCGAAGCAAAAAATTATATCCGCGATATACAGGGCCGTACCGAATAATTTCTGTCGACACAGATGTAAATTGTACCATCAAGCGTGGAAAACATTTCGTTAAAGTACATAAGAATAGATTGAAGCCGTATCGGGAGTAAAAGAGTACCTTTTTTGTTACAGACTCTCACTGATATTGTGGCAAGACAGCAACGGACAGCAAAATCATGGAAACTCAATCACGAAAATAAACCAATCTTCGGGTTTACATTATGAACATTTAGGAGTTTGTCAATTGTATAATGATGATGAATTGATAACATTTATTGACATGCAAGAACATAATCGGAAATTAGTAGTATTACAGGAGTATCATGCAAGAACCATATCTTTTTGTCAAAGTCGAATTCAAGAGCTTCAACTTCAAGATTTGTGTTCAAATTTTATTAGAACATCCAAACCAATCATTGATAAAATTTCGAATGAACGACAATTATTGAATCAATTGGTAGGACATGTTGATAGTATAAATCAGGATAAGTTAAAAGATATTGTGGAAAGATCTAAGAGAGGTTTATTCAATTTTGTAGGTAAAGCATCAAAATTTCTTTTCGGAAACCTAGATGATGACGATGCAGAATATTACAATGAAAAGATTAACCAATTCACTGAAAATGAACAGAATTTAGCCACTATTCTGAAGGAACAAAGTCATGTCATAAAAACAACAATTTCAAATTTCAATCACACGATATCCACTTTGAACACGAATGAAAAAATATTAAAGAAAAATTTAGATAAAATTGAATCATTTTTGAATAGAGAAGGTAGCGAATTAGCTATTTTTGAGGCAAAATTAAATATCAATGAGCATTTTTCAAATTTCATTATGCTCTATGTCCAATATCAACTGGAAACCCAGTCACTAATATATGCAATATTATCTGCAAAAACAGGAGAATTGCACCCATTTATATTGACTCCTGAAAAATTAATTTTGGAATATCGTCACATAACTATTTACATTTTCCGGTTATGCCAATAATATAGCGAATCCCATTGGTAAAACTAGTGCGCACTCAGTGTATCTGTTTCTCTCTTTAATACATGTCAAAAAAGAAGGATAAATATACACTGAGTACGCACCATTTTGACCAATGGGATTCGCCAATAGGAAATGCACATATATTTTTAAATTTCAAGAAACTCAGCGTATTTTTCAAGAATGGAAATTTAGTGTATATTCTATCTATACCCATGACCGATAGTCAAGAATACGATATTTACAAACTCACCCCTTTACCAGTCCATGTGGCAGATAACAAGTATATTTTCATCCAACCCTGTAGTAAATATCTGGCTATAAATAGTATAAAGCAGAAATATTTACTACTTGCTGAAGAACAGTTTTCTTCATGTGTAAAATTTATGAAATCAAAGTATATATGTCAACAAGAAACTCCATTATTATTGACACATCAACATGAAAGTTGTGAGGTCAAATCATTTTATGCTACTAGTACGATCCCAGAAAATTGTGACAAAAGATTAACATCTTTATATCAAAACATATGGCATCAACTGATTTCTGCAAATTCTTGGAGTTTTGTTCTCAATTATCCAGAACGAATCAGTATAAACTGTCAAAGTCAAATTTACAATGAATTTGTACAAGGAACAGGTATTTTATCTTTATCAGATAATTGTAAAGCTTTTACTCAAAGCGCTCTTTTGATTACTCATAAAATACACACCAGCATTTTAGAAAATAAGCAAAATTTCATTCCAGCAGTGAATTTGCTAACGGATTGTTGTGAATCCGAAGAAACTAAAATAATTAATAATACCAAAATTCATTTAGGGTATGGTCCGTAAGCTTACCGAACGTAACCAATGTTATGGTTAACCGGTCCGTAAACTCTGAAAAAACCGAAGGGTTGAACTTACCGTGACTTACGGGACACGGTTCCTGAAAAAAGTGGTCAGAATATACAACCAGAGAAACCGTTCTTGGGAGGTCGGTTATTCCGGTTTCTTGTAGACATCTTATTCCGGTTATTATATATTGTCGAGTTATTATACAACTGACAGCACACCTGGCGCATAATTATTCGAAAAAAGTTCGTTAAGCACTTTTCAGTGATTGAGTTGTAATGGACGTAATCTAGATAGAAGAATAATTATTTCATCAGTTTATTGTATATATACATATATATTTCATTTTATAGGATATCAATTTGATTGCATTATGTACCCTTTTCCATTGTCGCCTGGAAATAAGGTACTTTGACTTGAACACCCTTGAACACAATATTAGAAGCAGATAATAAGAAGGCATCGATCATGAATGCTTCCATAAATTTGATGAGATCACTTTCGATTGTGGGAGTAATATCTCAAAAGGAATATTCAAACAGTCAGCTCAGAATGATGTCCCATTAGCTGCTAACACCTCAGTACATCCGATATAATGTTCTTGAATACTCGTCTATCACATCCACTACAAAAGTCCTTATTCTTGGTCTGAGAACTATGGAAAATAATTAATTTTGATTCGTTCCTCAGAAATTTGAATTCGTTCCTCACCCAAAGCCCAAAAGTCCTCTGATATTATCATCTTCACTTTCACTACTACTGCTAGTAAGGAGAATCTCATTCATTACAAAATTACTTATTTTTTCCATTATACTTATACAATGATAAAAAGTGTAAAAACGTAATTTTTGTGAATATTCCAACAAACTGGCGGGCAAATCTGGGAGTCCTTGTGTCAATCCGTGTTGTCACTGTTGTCCGTGTGGTCCGTAATGAAACCAGTTTTCAGGCAACCGATCACTAACCGGAGTTGTTGAGTCATGGTTAACCTGGTTAGCTTACGGACCATACCCTTAGATCCAAATTTCAAGGTTGTTAGTATGCATTTGGACGATCTGAATCTAGCCAGCAAAAAACTTTCTGAAATTGACGAGGAATTGTATAATTTTTTCTGGATGCCACATTCCCTAACCTCAACCAGTAGCGTACTAGCTATATTGTTTATTACGATATTATGTATTATTATATGTATGTGTTGTTATAAGTAATGTAATTTGGGAAGACGATGTTGCAACGTGATTCCCGGTATCTGTATCAGAATTGATAATAGTTCTAGGAATCCAAGATATATTGAACCTACAGTTCATTTCTCAAATACACCAGAGTCAGTTTCAGCATCGGCAAATTCATTTGAGTATTTAGATAACCCACAGCCCGAGCGAACAAGGCAAATTGTAGGACGTAGGAGTACAAAAGATCTCTCGACGACATAGACGTTCGATCTTTTTTTCCAAGAGGGGAGGTGTTGTAAACCCCATGTAATTATTCATCAATCTATTAATGTTATGCATGGAAAAATTGTTTGCTTATAGAATCATTTTGAAATCTTTCTCATGAGACGTAGTTGCATGAAATATAAAATAATATAAGGCACTACCTACACAAGTATTCCTATGTGAATTCACAAGCAACCACGATATTCGCATTTCAAAAGTCTAAAGATAGAACCTAAATGTATAACTCGAAAATTTCGCCAGTGAATTCATCTGAACTTACTTATAAATTTTTTTATATCTTCTATAGTTACAAACATTGAAATCTGCTCACCCTGTACTTTTCTTAGTTAAGTGGAATCAAAATAATATCTTATTGTTCACTACTCACTCGAAAGTAATGTATTCTTTTGTTAGGCAATTTCTACTTGAGTTCAGTCACCTCAGTACAAATCTGAAAAATTTATTCCACTTACTATCTTTCTCGAATCATTGCAAATATTCTAGATAAAAATCGATCATCTCCAATTATTGTCGCCATGGGCCACGGCAATAAATCATCATCCGCTAATTATGTCGGCATCTTTTTGATAATTGCCACCGCACCGCCGATTTGATTCCCGTATTCTCGAAACACAATCCGTAACTATTCTATTATGATTTTACGAAATAAAGAACGAAATATGTACAAAATAACTGAAGACTTATCTTCTTCGATTATTGGAAAAACAATCACGAAACAATTCTTTTATTTCTGAAATAATCCGATCTTTGCAATATACCTTACTCGTAAATTACTAAAATAATGAATATTAAACGCAAAGAGTGGTCCCAAGAAGATTCGGCAACCCTGCAAATCATCTACGAATTAGACTGGAATTCCGCAGCGCCATTTCATACGCAATGAGAAAATGCGCTGGACATTACCGCCATCTGCCATACAAGGTCTGAACCACTAATCTCAAGATCCCTACCCGCTTTATTGCGTCCCTGCTACCCATCCATGATATTTATGTGGAAAATGGCGGTGTAGTTGTCAAAATTTTTCGTCAAGATCATTATAAGCCAAACGACTGCATTTCAGAAGCTAATATTTTGGTTGTGGGTTACTTGATATCTAATCTAATTTGTGAACATGAATTTTTGATGATTCGAAGCAACTTAGTTTCCAATGTTTACATATTTTGATCATCCACAGCTTTCTCTCACGAACGAGTTTCAACTTCAGAATACTTCAATAGCTTCTTCCAACTTTGGTCTTCTCACTGGTTTAATCAATTTCGCATTTGGACTTATATACGGTTAGCAATCGATACCCTACGATAGCTCTGCATGAGTCGCATCGTGAATACCCCCTCTTAACATTACCCACCTTCATTTGGGACTTTTTAGAGAAATAACCGTTTTCCAATTTTGATTTCAAGTAACGCCATCTAGCGGTGGGATTTGAGAGTGGAAAACAATTTCCATGAATTTTTTGAGGTCACTTTTATGAGGATTATTTTTTTCCGAAATCAATAGGTCGTATGGATCTCGAGATACAACCGCTAGCCGACCTTATTGGGACACCCGGTATATATTGTTTACTACCAAAACTGTCAACTAAATTATAATCATTCAAAATATAATATTTTATTCTCATCTTTATGCATCCAATGTTATGAACAAATGGTTTGTTACGTCAACAGGAATATTAATAATAAATCATCAAAATCAATTATGCTCAAATCATATCAAATTCATTCATCATTACATTTCCAAGATTTGCGTGAAATATACGTATAAATCGTGCTCCTAGTTCAAACTAAAATAAATCGTGTATATCACCAAATTTAATTTTTGAAACGAGAAAAACAGTGTTAGAAATACATACTTCGAAACAATAATTATACACACTTTTATTCTCTCATCCTTCTAATACAACGTCTAAACGGTAACTGACTCTCTGCCAAACTTCTTCACGTAACATCCCTTGATTCATCGTATCACTGAGTCACCCGATTTAGCCACTAAGTGATACTGTCAGCGTATACGGGGTGGATGCATATCCTACACTCGGCTATCCTGGGATTAGTCTGTCCTCAGACTCTATATCGTCATATTATAACATGATACGGATACGTGCGACTTTCGCACATTTTCATGGTGACTTTCACCCATTTCCATAGCGACTTTCGCTCTTATTTCATGGTGACTTTCACCCACTTACATAGAGACTTTCGCCTCTTATACCGGTGACGTTCACCAATATGTTTGAGAAGAATCCTTCACCTTCGCCACACAGGTCACAAGGACCACTACCAATTGACACCTTAAACCAATACTCCCTTTCCTTAAAGGTCTTATCGAGGTCCACTCCATCAGGTCCGAAATAATAAGCTTCCTATATAATTGATGACTTTTGTGGCAGCCGGCAACGAGCAGCGATGAGTAATGGAGAATTTGGGCGGATGACTGGGACAATGGAATTGAGGAGGCATTCGGTGTCCTGCTCTCGTCGAGTATATCATATTATATAAATATAGTTATTGTTATTAATCACAAGGGAACGAATAAAGGTGTTTGAAAGTGAAGTACAGATTCTTACTGTTTTCGTGGGCTAGCCCAATTGGCGACGAGGTAAACTTTTGAATCTAATTCCATTGATTGAAGGAAATAATATTGTTAGTCAGTTTCTCAAAAAAAAAGGAATGAAATGCTAAATACTACACATGATGATAGATATCATAGGCCGTAGGTACTGAGTAGTGATTTTTGCATGCAATCGTAACTTATTGAATATGTTATGGTTGTTAAATTTAGACACACCTATCGAACTTAACGATTTTATCGAGTGTTACATTCGATTGTAACTTGAACGCATTCAATTGTGTTAACGATTATTCGAGTTTTACATTTGATTGTAACTTGAACACATTCGATTCTGGTAACGTGTACATTGAGTATTACATTCGATTGTAACTTGAACGCATTCAATTGTGTTAACGAGTATATTGGGTGTTACATTCAATTGTAACTTGCACACATTCAATTGTGTTAACGAGAATATTGGGTGTTACATTCAATTGTAACTTGCACACATTCAATTGTGTTAACGAGAATATTAGGTGTTACATTCAATTGTAACTTGCACACATGTGATTGTGTTAACGATTCGGAGTGTGACATTCGATTGTTACTCGGACACATTTAATTGTGTGATTATATTGAGTGTTAGGAACGTTCAACTGTAACTCCAACACAAATAATTGGGGTAAGCCAGGTTCGACAGTGATCTTCTCCACGTAGAAGTTATTTATTTGATGGTTAAAAAAAAATCGAAATGTCATTATATCAAGTTGACGTTATTTAAATGAGCGTTGAATCAGGCAGTATTATATTTATGGAGCGAGATCATAAGTCGGTTGCGACACTCATGAATCACGTTTTGTTTACAGACCAGCAAGTATGGCAGAACAAGGCGGAATAAAACCTTTTCTATGCGATGCCATCGAAAAGGCGTCTATAAGAGTTGAATGGCAAAAATGGATCAGAGCCTTCCAGCTGTACCTAGACTCAGAAAACATTAATGATAAAGTTCGAAAGAGAAATAAACTTTTGCATCTTGGGGGGATGCAATTGCAAGAGGTTGCCTACAATATACCGGGCGCCATAGTTGAGTACAGAGATGAGGATCAAAATGATGTCTTCCAAATACTAGTGGAAGCATTAACAACATACTTTTCTCCAACTCAAAATTCGACCTTCGAAAGGCATACATTCAGAAACTTGAAACCTATGGAGGGAGAAACGCTTAACAAGTTTCTTGTACGACTGAGGCAACAAGCGACGAAATGTTCTTTCGGGAATAACGCTGAGGAAGCAACCGAAATAAGTATCAAGGATAAAATTATTGATAATTCTGCCTCTCTGGATCTCAAGAGAAAATTACTCGAGAAGGAAAGAAGTTTGTCTGAGATTATTGATATTTGTCAAGTACATGAACAGATATTGGATCAGTCAAAGGTAATGGGTAGTTGTTCGGTCGAAACACCCAGTACATCAATAAACAAAATATCGGTTCGTGGTCAAAATTCACAAGTTTGTTCCCGTTGTGGAGCAAACGGACATATTGGAACGAGCTCCAGATGCCCAGCAAAAAACGTAAAATGTCACAAATGTGAACTCACCGGACATTTCGCCAGTAAATGTAGAACCAAGTCAATGAGAAGGCCAAACAGAGGATATGATTCTGGTGCTAAGAGAAGACGAATGACGTCATCGCGGGTGAACTATTTAGATCCAGGAGCATCTGATGATGAATATGAACGTAGGGGAGACAGCATCAAAGATTACGAATGTTTCAGAATCGACAACGATCGACGACTGCATTATTCTAATAAAGAAGATGAGTTGATAGAGTGTAAAGTTGGAGGTATACCAATAACCTTACTTATTGACTCAGGCTCAAAGGCCAACGTCATTAATGGACGAGATTGGGAGATTCTCACGACAAAACAAGCAGTAGTATGGAACATTTCTAATACTAAGGATACTCTGAAACCGTATGCAGCGCAGCAATCTCTCGATATTCGTCACCAATTCCAGACGACTGTTGGTACTCCGGATAACAATGAGATAATCACATCATTTTTCGTGGTTGATAAGGGAGACTTATCAATTTTGGGTAAAGATGCAGCTAAACGGCTCGGTATTTTGAAATTGGGTCTAGGAGTGAATCGAGTTGAGAAGATATCAATTTTTTCAAAAGTCAGGAATGTGAAGGTGGCATTGACCATTAACAAATCTATTAAGCCTGTGCAGCAACCACTGAGGCGTGTACCCATCGCAGTCGAGGCTTTAGTAGAAGCTAAGTTGAAAGAAGCACTGCAGCGCGATATAATCGAGCCTGTGGAAGGTCATAACCCATGGATTTCACCTATTGTCGTAATTTACAAAGCGAATGGTGACATCAGGATTTGCGTGGATATGCGTAGAGCCAACGAAGCGATCCTCAGAGAAAACTACCCACTACCAGTTTTTGATTCCATCATAACAAAGCTTCGCGATGCCAAGTATTTCTCCCGGTTAGACTTAGAATGGGCCTACCATCAGATTGAAATTGATGAGGAATGCCGCCAGATCACAACCTTCATCACTCATAAAGGAATGTTTCGTTATAAGCGATTGATGTTTGGAGTCACATCTGCACCTGAAATTTTCCAGCGAATTTTTGAAAATTTATTATCACATTGCAAGAACTGCATAAACTATTTAGATGACATTATTGTATATGGAAGTACCGAACAAGAGCATGATGCCTGTTTGGATAAAGTGATACGAGTCTTCGAAGATAATGACATATTATTGAATAAAACAAAATGCATCAAGAAAGTTCAACAATTATTTTTTCTAGGACACAATCTATCACATAAGGGAATAGATGCTGACTCAGAAAAAGTGAAAGCTCTATTACAATTTCGTCCACCAAACTCGAAAGAAGAGGTTCGGAGCTTTTTGGGTTTGGTTACCTATCTTGGTAAGTTCATACCAGATTTAGCGACAACAACTGAACCACTTCGGAGACTCATTAAACGTGATGTGAAATTTGTTTGGTCCAAAGAACACAACAACCATTTCGAAAAACTTAAAACTGCATTGGCAAAACCCCCAACCCTGAATTATTTCGACCCGAAAAAGCGAACCAGACTGATAGCAGATGCAAGTCCTGTAGCGTTAGGTGCAGTTCTCATCCAATTTGAAGATGGTGTACCAAAAGTTGTCTCATTTGCTAGCAAAGGTCTCTCAGATACAGAGCGGAGATATTCGCAGACTGAAAAGGAGAGCTTAGCGTTGGTTTGGGCGGTTGAGCGATTTTATTTCTATCTAACAGGGCTGGAGTTCGAATTGGTCACCGATCATAAGCCGCTGGAAGCGATATTCAAGCCTACTTCGAGGCCTCCAGCGAGAATAGAACGGTGGGTGTTACGGCTGCAATCATTTAGATTTAAAGTCATCTACCAGTCGGGAAAATCTAATATTGCAGACTCCGTCTCAAGATTGTGTCAGACAGATAACACATGTACCGCTGATAAAGGAAGTGACCATCACATTTTCGGTATCGTAGAACAAAGCATCCCCAAAGCGATGTCGATATCAGAAATAACTACAGAAAGCCTCCTTGATCCAGAGCTAGTTCAGGCCGTGAGTAAAGTTATTCATGATAGCTGGGAAACATCGGACAAAAATGCATACTATCCATTCCGCTTAGAATTGACAACTGTCGGACCAATCCTTCTCAGAAACAATAAAATTGTTATACCAGTATCCCAAAGAACGCAAGTACTCACCCTCGCACATGAAGGGCATCCAGGTGAAACAGTTATGAAACGTCGACTACGAGCCAAGGTCTGGTGGCCTCTAATTGACAGACAGGTCGAGCAATTTGTCAAGAAGTGCAGAGATTGTTTGTTAGTCAGTCGACCAGAAAAACCTCCTCCAATGGCCCGACATAACTTTCCTAACGGCCCGTGGGAATGTTTAGCAATTGATCTCATGGGCCCACTACCAAACCAAGAACAAGTACTTGTTCTGATTGACTATTATTCACGATACCAAAGTATCAAGTTCTTGAGAACAACCACATCATCGGTTGTCATCAAACATCTGGAAGAATTATTTTGTCAGCTCGGAATTCCGAAATCAATTCGAGCCGACAATGGAAAGCAATTTTCTAGCAGAGAGTTTCAAGACTACTGTAAAGAAAATAATATCCAATTGATACATACACCACCATATTGGCCTCAAGCCAATGGAGAGGTCGAAAACATGAACAAATCGATTCTGAAGAGACTCCAAATTTGCCAGAATAACAAGAAAGATTATAAAAAGGAAATTCAGAAATTCATTATGATGCATAATGTCACCCCCCATGGAACAACAGGTAAATCACCATCTGAACTTATATTCAACAGAAGAATACGAGACAAGATTCCCTCAATAACAGACATAGTAGGAGTGGAAGTCGATTCAGAAGCTCAAGATAATGACTTAATCAATAAATTCAAAGGAAAAAGAAGGGAAGACATAGCTAGGCAGGCTAAGGAAAAGAAACTACAAGTAGGGGACAAAGTCGTTGTACAGAATTTGGTTATTCCACACAAACTGACGTCTCGGTTTGGTGCCACGGAGTATGTAGTCACCGAGAGAAAAGGGAACGAAGTTACACTAACGGGAGATGGGAAAACCATGAAACGTCATGTAGCTCATGTGAAGAGGATACCTTCCATCAATGAAGCAGATCTGGGAACATCTACAAGCGGGCCAACACAGTCTTCATCAACGGCAGACGAATCCAATCAATCAGAATCATCGGGTGACCACCCATCGGACCAAGAAGCAACTGCAAGGGTTGAGCCATTGAAGCTGAAGAAAAAAGACGGAATGTGGCAGCCGGCAACGAGCAGCGATGAGTAATGGAGAATTTGGGCGGATGACTGGGACAATGGAATTGAGGAGGCATTCGGTGTCCTGCTCTCGTCGAGTATATCATATTATATAAATATAGTTATTGTTATTAATCACAAGGGAACGAATAAAGGTGTTTGAAAGTGAAGTACAGATTCTTACTGTTTTCGTGGGCTAGCACAACTTTCACCATGAGTTACCTTATTCAATTTCAACTTCAAGACATTCCTTTGGTTACTCATTTTCGCTTCGAAAATCTTGTTAAACTTATTACTGAGAACGCTGACATAACAATCACGCCAGGGTATCGGATGACACATCGGGCGATAAGGAACAATCAATGGTTTTGGGATGCTTTATATAATTAATTTAGTTGTTGTAGAACAGAGGGACAGTGTAGAACGTTATATCTTGAATTAAGTTATTTGCATTTGTTCTGAATAGAGATAATTAATAAAAGTAATTTGTGCTAGATTTGAGTGTATCATTTTGGGAGTTATATAACTGAGGTAGCACATTGGCGACGAGGATTCTACTATTTAGTAGTCAAAACATAAGGGTGAGTTGAATATACATGTGATCAGTGATATGGCATTTACCGAGGTAGCAACCACTTACTATAATACTGATCCCTAATTCCAGGGCAAAGTAGAAGGCTGGGAGCCATCGAGAGGACGGCTGAGAGCCAAAGAGGGCTGTGAGCCATTTATCATTATAAAGGAAGGCTGCGAGCCATATATTATCATTGAGGAAGGCTGTGAGCCATAGGAGGGCTGCGAGCCATAAAAGGGCTGTGAGCCACATTACCATAAAGAAAGACTTCCAGGACACCCATAAAAAAAAGCGAACAAAAAAAAAAGCATCAGGTAAATAAGTTCAAGCTATTTGACTATTTTTACATATTCTATATATAAAGTATCAATAAAGATATCGTTTACTTATTATTTTGCCGAAAAAAAAGCGTTGTTTGTGGAGAATAATCATTCATTACAACAATAATTCATTCTCATTCTGTAGATTTAATGGAAAAAATTAATAAATAATACCTACTACATATCAAAAAGTCTTTTATCAAATGTTTTATCACAGATTTGAGATGTCAGAAAACGGTATAAGGCCGTTCTTATGTGACAACATCAGCAAGGCGTTAATTAGAGGTGAATGGGAGAAATGGGTACGATCTTTCGAATTATATCTCGCTGCGGAAGATATCACGGATGTAACAAAAAGGAGAAATAAATTGTTATACTTAGGTGGAACACAATTACAAGAGATTGTCTATAACTTACCAGGAGCCATTGAGGTGTACGATGCCGAAAAGAAAAATGATATTTTCAAGACTCTTCTAAAAAAGTTATCGGAATACTTCTCCCCCAAACAAAATTCAACATTCGAACGACATATCTTCAGAAGCATCAGAACAGATGAAGCAGAGAGTTTCAATAAATTTCTAATGAAAGTTCGAAATCAAGCCGCCAAATGCACATTTGGCAATTCAGCCCAAGAAGCAACTGAAATTAACATAAAGGATAAAATAATTGATAATTGGGCATCCATTGATCTGAAGAAGAAGCTCTTGGAAAAAGAAAGATCTTTAGACGAAGTTATAGAGTTATGTCAAGTCCACGAACAAATTGGAACCCAATCCAAAGTAATGGATCAAAGTAATCCGGGGCCAAGTACGTCATTTGGTGTGAATAAGATCCAACTCCGGAATAATTATAAAGATAATCAATGTACAAGGTGTGGTAAATTTCAACATAATGCAAATTGGAAAGATTGTCCTGCGAAACATTCCAGATGCCACAAGTGTGGATCCCAAGGCCACTTTGCGCACATGTGCAGGTCATCACTAGGAAAACGCTTTTTCCCTACTGATAGATCGAGATCTAATATTCCAAGTAAACGACGGCAATTGGGTTCCAACGTCAATTTTGTAGAAAACGAAGATACAGAATCGGAATTACGAGAAGCAACCGACACCATCGGTATTAGAAATTTCGCTTCAAAATATCAGATACAGAAAAGGGGACTCAAGATGATGACTTGATAACATGCCAAATAGGAGGAATACCTATCACCTTGCTCATCGATTCGGGGTCAAAAGCGAATATAATAACAGGAGAGGATTGGAAAATCTTGACACGAGGAAGGGCTATAATATGGAATGTCAATAATCAAACACCTCACAATCTCAAAGGGTACGCATCTGAACAGACTTTAAAAGTAGAAAATTGTTTCCAAACGACGATCAACAAACCAGGACAAAAAGAAGTTATAACATCATTTTATGTTGTAAATCAGGGCGAAATATCTATTTTAGGTAAGGACACAGCCAAACGTCTAAGAATTTTGAGATTAGGTCTCCATATAAATCGTATTGGAGAGAAAACCAACTTTCCAAAGATTAATAACATCAGCATCAAGTTAACTATCAACCGCCAAGTGAAACCTGTTAGACAACCAGTTAGAAGAGTACCAGTTTCAGTGGAAGCGCTCGTGGAGACGAAATTGCAAGAAGCCTTAGATGCTGATATAATCGAAAAAGTTACAGAGCCTAGCGAATGGATTTCGCCTATCGTGGTAATTTTCAAACCGAACAACGATATTAGAATTTGTATCGACATGCGCAGAGCAAACGAGGCAATTTTAAAGGAAAATTACCCTCTTCCAACATTCGATTCTTTTATGACTAAACTCCGAAATGCGAAATATTTTTCCAGATTAGACTTAGTTAATGCTTACCACCAACTGGAACTTCACGAAGAGAGTCGTCCTATAACCACTTTCATAACTCACAAAGGAATGTTTCGATACAAACGCTTAATGTTTGGAGTCAACTCAGCACCAGAAATATTTCAAAGGGTTTTCGAAGAAATGCTAGCCCCATGCAAGAATTGTTTGAATTACTTAGATGACATTATCATCTATGGAAGCTCGGAGAATGAACATGACATGTGTCTAGATAAAGTTATGGAAGTATTAAATAAAAATAACGTATTGTTGAATGAAGCCAAATGCGTCAAGAAAGTACAAGAGGTAGATTTCTTAGGTCACAAATTATCAAATACTGGTATTGAAGCAGATAAAAGAAAAATTGAATTGAGAAGCTTTCTGGGACTAGTGACGTATCTTGGGAAATTTATCCCAGATTTAGGTACCCTTACAGACCCTCTTAGACAACTAATAAAAAAAGAAGAAAAGTTCCGATGGACAGTTGAACACCAAAAACACTTCAATAATCTTGAAGAATCCTTAGCAAATCTTACAACCTTGTCGTATTTTGAACCAAAAAGAAGAACCCGCCTCATAGCCGATGCAAGTCCTGTAGCATTGGGAGCTGTGTTATTACAATTCGATGAGAAAGAAGACCCTCAGGTGATATCATTCGCGAGCAAAAGTCTCTCCGCAGTAGAGCGTCGATACTCTCAAACTGAAAAAGAAAGTTTAGCTTTGGTTTGGGCTGTAGAACGCTATTACTACTACCTATCTGGATTAGAATTTGAGTTGGTGACGGATCATAAACCGTTAGAGGCCATCTTCAAACCCACTTCTAAACCTCCAGCTCGGATAGAAAGGTGGGTCTTGCGACTTCAGTCATTTAAATTTAAAATTATTTACCAGTCAGGAAAACTCAACATCGCAGATTCCATGTCGAGACTCTGTAAGCTGAATGAAGAACCATCTTTTGACAGAGAAACCGAACACCACGTATTCACCATTGTGGAAAGAAGTTCACCCAAGGCCATGAATATTTCTCAAATAATATTCGAGAGTCAAAAGGACAATCAAATTACAGACGCAGTTACTAAATTGAATCAAGATTCATGAGACATGTTGGACAAAAGTGTCTTCTTTCCATTCAGAGGAGAACTAACAACCATGGGGTCAGTATTACTCCGAGGTAATAGACTCGTAATTCCAGACACATTGCGTACCAAAGTCCTGGAATTAGCTCACGAAGGTCATCCGGGTGAGACGGCCATGAAAAGAAGACTGAGATCTAAAGTATGGTGGCCACTATTAGATAAACAAATAGAGACATTCGTTAAAGCTTGTCGAGACTGCTTGTTAGTTACACTACCCGATAAACCTCCACCGATGAAAAGGCACAGATTTCCAGAGGCGCCTTGGCAATGCATAGCAATAGACTTAATGGGACCATTACCTAATCAGGAACAGTTGCTAGTTGTCATAGATTACTATTCAAGATATCAAGAAGCAAAATTTCTCAGAACCACCACCTCAAGTGTGATTATCGATCAATTGATGGAAATTTTCTCTCGCCTTGGTATTCCGAAATCAATCAGAGCAGATAATGGATCACAATTTGCAAGCAGGGAATTCAAAGAATTTTGTTCCCAACACAACATTGATTTGATACAGACTCCTCCTTATTGGCCTCAAGCAAATGGCGAAGTTGAGAATATGAATAGGGCGATCCTGAAAAGGCTTCAAATTTGTCACGCAAACAAGCTTAACTATAGGTCTGAACTACAAAAGTTTACTATGATGTGCAATGTTACACCACACGGAACTACAGGTAAATCACCAACAGAATTAATCTTCAATAGAAATATTCGAGACAAAATACCGTCCATAACTGACCTGATAAGTGAACCTGGAGATGAAGAGGCACGAGATCACGACATTGTTAGTAAACATAGAGGAAAAGAAAAGGAAGA
Source organism: Chrysomela aeneicollis (assembly GCA_029955515.1). Classification (NCBI taxonomy): domain Eukaryota; kingdom Metazoa; phylum Arthropoda; class Insecta; order Coleoptera; family Chrysomelidae; genus Chrysomela; species Chrysomela aeneicollis. Next base: position 6,295,915 of record JARUHQ010000005.1, on the reverse strand, counting down.
TAGAAGTAGGCATGCTAAGGAAACAGACATCAAAGAAGGAGATAAAGTTTTGATACGAAATACGAATATCCCACATAAACTCACAACTCGCTTCGACAAGGTAGAATACACAGTTATGCAGCGAGAAGGAAATGAAGTAACCGTTACGAGAAATGATGGTCAGATCTTAAAAAGACATGTAAGTCACATTAAAAAGCTCCCTGATCTAGTTACTACCGAAACAGATGTAATTCCAAAGAAAGCACCCACTCCCACCCCACAAGAAACATCATCACCATCAACCACGGAGATAGCAGAACCAGACCAAGAGGAGCCACCAACGACAGAGAAGCTGCCACCACTGAAGCTAAGAAAAATGGAGGGAATGTGGAGAACGCTGACATAACAATCACGCCAGGGTATCGGATGACACATCGGGCGATAAGGAACAATCAATGGTTTTGGGATGCTTTATATAATTAAGTTAGTTGTTGTAGAACCGAGAGACAGTGTAGAACGTTATATCTTGAATTAAGTTATTTGCATTTGTTCTGAATAGAGATAATTAATAAAAGTAATTTGTGCTAGATTTGAGTGTATCATTTTGGGAGTTAAATAACTGAGGTAGCACAATTACCACTAAAGAAACTGATGGATTCAATATCCCACCGCTGTCTTTGTTAGAAATACATACTTCGAAACAATAAATACACACACTTTTATTCTCTCATCCTTCTAATACAACGTCTAAACGGTAACTTACTCTCTGCCTAACTTCTTCACGTAACATCCCTTGATTCATCGTATCACTGAGTCATCCGATTGAGCCACTAAGTGATACTGTCAGCGTATACGGGGTGGATGCATATCCTACAACAGTATAATCAAGTGGTGTTCTACAGGTTAACCAAATAGAAAAACGAAAAAATGGTCTTACCCCGCGAAGTATGTGATGAAATCAAAAATAATGTCAATAATACACTGAGTAAGTGTTTAAACTATAAAACCTTCATAAAAACTCTGGTTGATAGCGTTTCGGAATCTGTCACAAAAACAATGAACAAGGAACTTCAAGTCCTGGAACAAAAAGTGGTTGATTTAGATACCAATCTACAACAGATGAAGGTAGATAATGATGCAAGAATGAATATACTGGATTGTAATAACTTAGTAATTTGGAGAGTTGGGAAAAATAATAAAACGACTCTTCCTCACTAAGTTCAGAATCAATCTCCGTATAATTTAATAAATGGTACCATTAACAAGAATAATTGTTTAGCTTAGTCAGTACATAATATGTTTGAGTAATTATACGCAATGGCACAACGAACTGCATGAACCTGTAATACCACCGACCTATATATAATAAATTGCTATACAGTATCTTACAACTATTATGGAATAACAATAGATAAAACAAAATCTATTCAAGTTCTCAATATTATACTACACCTCCTATGAACTAAAAAAAAGGAAAAAAAAAAAGTTAATTCTACTTATAATACAATTTTGTTCTATTTTTATGAACAGTTACTAGTTTGCTACCCATCTTAATAATAACATTCGGTGCATTATCCTCAATCACTTGATAAGGACCTGTAAAAATTGCATCTTTTTTGCCACCAGAGTTGTTTCTAAGCAAAACTAAATCACCAACTTTGTAATTAGTGATTTTACATTTTTTATCAAAATGCACTTTTCTCTTCTGCTTCGAAGATATCAAATTATTCTTTGCATCATGCCAGGCATTTTGTAACCGATATTTCAATTCAGAAGGGTAATCATCGAAATTGTAAATGGGATCTACACTATTGAAAATGTTAGAGGGTAAATTGCATATTTTCCCAAAGACCAATTCATAAGGTGTGTATCGCGTTTCTGTATGCACACTATTATTGTACGAAAAACACCAGAATTGTAACCAAGAGCTCCAAGTTCCTGAATTCTTAGATACCTGAATACGCATATACGCATTTAAATGTTTATGCGAGTTTTCCAGAGAACCCATTGTTTCATGATGATATGCCGTTGACGACAACTGTTTGATTTTCAAAATTTTACATATTTCTTTCAGAGTTGAACATAAAAATTCAGTACCTTTATCAGAAATTATGCAATTTGGGATCCCGTAACGTAATATAAAATTATTTACAAAACTTATTGCTACAGCAGTTGATTCCTTGTTTTTTAAAGGATGACACTCAATAAATTTTGAAAGCTCACATTGTAAGGTTAAAATATATTTATTACCTTTACTATCTTCTTCCAAGGGACCCACTAAATCTAAATATACGTTTTGGAATGCTGAAGATGCCGTAGTTGTTATAGACATTGGTTGTATATTAGGCCTAGAATGTTTAAAACGTTAACAGTCATCACAATGTTATTGTACATCCTATTTATTCCCGCATGTCCGCCAGTAGGCAGGATATGAAAATCATTGAGAATAATTCTTTGACTCTCTAATTCAGTAATTTTTTGGACGTCCTTTATAATACAGATTTTAAAATCTTGTTTCTTTATCGCTTCAATATTATCCTTTATACTTCTTAATAATTGCGCATTTCCTCTATTCTTGATAACAACTAATTCCGGAATATCGTATTTTTTGCAAATTTTATTCAGGTCTCTCAACGATGTACCGTGCACGAACGCTGATCGAGAGTCTGAATTTTGCAATACATAAATATTCTTCGATTTCTTCAAAAAGTATATATTTCCCAATTGAATGTCAATTGTTCCGTTTCCCATTACTTTTTCTACATTTTGTTCTGTTACCAAACTTAATTCATATGAGTTTTTAGGACGTTTTAATAATTCTACAACTCCAGGGTGATCAATCCTATCGCTTTCAAAATTATTAAAATCAACCTTATCCTCAATTTCGTTCAATTTTTTACTTTGTTGCCTAGTTATAGCAAATAATGTTTGTTCTACTTTATTTGCAATGGTTTTCAATTCGTCGCATGATAATTGAATTCGAGATAATGCATCGGCAGTTACATTATTTTTACCCTTTATGTAACTTATCTCAAAATCGTATTCCTCTATAAGCAATCTAAACTTTGTTAGCCTACTCGAAGGGTTTGTCATGCCAAATAAATAAATTAACGGTCGATGGTCTGTATATATAATAAATTTTCTACCGTACAAATAACAAGAAAAATATTTTATACCGAAAACAATTGCCAAAAGCTCCTTCTCAATTGTAGAATACTGTTTTTCAGCCTTATTCAATGTTCTGCTTGCGTATGCTATAGGCCTTTCATCATTATTCGAAAGAACTGCACCTACACTATGACCAGATGCATCAGTTTTTAAAGTAAATGTATTATCAGGAGAAAAATTTGGATATTGTAATACGGGAGGATTAATTAATGCTGTTTTTAATGTATCAAATGCCAGTTGGCATTCAGATGTCCATTTGAATTCAACATTTTTTCTTGACAAGTAATTTAGTGGTGTTGCAATTTCCGCCAAAGTTTTTAATATATTTTCTGTAGTAATTAGCAAATGCAACAAATCTTCTCGTGTCATCAGCTTTCTTTGGTACAGGATAGTTTTGAACAGCTTTTATTTTTTCAGGATCAGGTAAAACGCCATCAGCGGATACTATATGTCCTAGGTATAAAAGTTCTTTTTTCAAAAATTTACATTTGTTTGGATTCAATTTCAGATTGACTTCTCTTAGTCGCTGTAAAACTTTTATTAAATTCTTGTTATGTTCAAATAAATTTTTTCCAAACACAATAAGATCATCTAAATAAATAAAACAGCTTTCATAATTGAGTCCCGACATTGCAATTGTCATAGCTCTAGAAAATGCATTTGGGCTAATTTTCAACCCCATTGGAAGCCGAGTCATTTGATACTGTCCCTTACTACCCACTGTAAATGCTGTACATGGCCTACTTGATTCATCTAATTCTACTTGATAATAACCTTGGGATAAATCTAAGTGTGAGAAATAAGTAGCGCCGGACAAAGAATCTAGAATATCTGTAATACAAGGCAAAGGCCACTTTTCATCCTGTATCTGAGTATTACAACCCCTGTAATCTATTACTAACCTGAATTTCTTATTACCATTATTATCAACTCTTTTTGGAACTAATAAAAGTGGAGAAGACCATTCAGATTTAGCTTCCTCAATTATACCGTCTTGCAACATTTTATTGATTTGCTTATCTATCTCTTGTTTTTGAGCAAATGGTAACCTATAAGGTTTTTTATATACGGGGGATGCATTTGGCTTTAGATAGATTTTTTGTTTATATATGTTAGTTGTTGTTAATGGATCAGTATCTAAATGAAAAACGTCAGAGTATTTTGCACAAATTTTCTGTATAGCTATGTTTTCATTTTCTTTCAATTCATTTAATAGTCCCAACAATTTTTCTATTCTACTAACTGATTTATTATCGTTTGATCCAAAGTGGCACAATTCGTAATTTTTCAGCAAATCAATTTTTGGTTTAAAATTTTTCAAGGTGACGTCTCGTTCTTGTACATTTAAAATTCTAACCGGTATTTTATTTGCTTCAGGAGTAACTATTGACCCCGCAATAAAAATACCGTCTCCTATTTCATCCGCGAGAATCACATAGTCAGTGTTATGGTCTACTTGAATATATCTAATAATTCCCGTTTGTTTTGGAATTAAAGTGAATATCTATTCGTTAGCATGCATTGGAACAGTTATTCTATTTTCACCATCATAAAATAAAAACATAAAATTCTCGAAATCGATTGTCGCATTATATTTGACGAAGAAATCTAATCCAATAACACCGTGAAAATTATTTTCGAACTCCTTAATCATCAAAACTTTGTGACACATGATTACGTTATTATTTACTGTGAAAAGTATGTTTGTCGAGCCTTGCGAAATAATTGACCCAGATATGCCATTTATTTTGATTCTTTCTGAATAATCAATGTTTTGGTGCTTATTTACATGTTTTTGGAAAATCACACTAACAGTCGCACCCGTGTCTAATAAAAATTTGAGATTGCTTCCTTCATAATTTACTGTGATAACATTTAAGCCATTTAATTTTATTAGTTGTGGATTAGAATGGTTAGTCTCGAAAAAACAACTGACCTGGGTTCGAATTTGAGCTTGTATTCGAATTCATGTTTTGATTTCTAGAATTCTCATTTTGCACGACTACCTCTTCGGTTATGGTGAAATCTTGAATTAGGAGAGTTCCTGTTTGAATAATGTGAATTTTGTGGAGTGTGTCTATAATTATAAGAATTATTGAAATGATTTGTATTATTCCTATCAAAGCTTCGGAACGAACCTCTTGAATGACTTCTGAAATTTACTCTATTTGAGCCCCTGTGTGCGAAATTGTTATTAGACCTTAACCGAAATATTTCTCTAGGTACCCCTAACGATATTTCCTCATCTTTTGCACCCTGTATTGCATCATTTAGACTCTGATAGTTTCGTGCTTTAATAATTGTTCTTAAATTTTGATTGTTGAGACCGTTCGCAAAGGTATTAATCGCAATCTTCTCATTAACAGGTCGTAAAACATTTGCATTTTGCTCATTGCCTTCGGCTTGTGTTAATGTAAGATCAACCATTAATTCATCAAGCGATCTTCCGAAATCATCAATCGACCTAGAATTTTGTTTTTCGCTATTCAGATTTGTAGATAGTGCAGCAGCTGATTTCTTCGAAATAAAATTGCTTCTCAAATCATTGATCAAAAGTGTGTTAGATGTATAAGATGATTTTAATCTAATATTTGCACTTTCTGATAATCTAGTTTTTAATACATAAGGTGTTAATAATGTTTTTCCATCACTATTTAATAAAGAATCATATAAGCTAATCGCGTCTATTGGTTGCTTAGTTACTGTTTCAGATCCATTCATTACTGGAATCAAACCTTCAGCAGTCTTTAAATCGAAATTTCCAGACATTTTTACCTCTCTGTCTGATTCTGACGATTCGTTTTTAAAATCTACTTTGAGCTTTGAAGGAACTGATTCTAATGTTTTTAACCTTTCAGTTAGAATACCATAAATTGCATCAAAATATTTTTCTATATCAACTACATACAATTTTATCCTATCTACTAATTTCGGTTCACGCAGATCACTATTGAATTTTTCCCTATTTTCTATAAATTCTGATTTAACCCTATTTACTTCTTCTAATTTATATTCCAGTACCTCAAAATTACTCCTTCTGTCTGTATTGTCTTCAAATTTCTATAAATCACTTTGAGTTCTTCATATAGGTTTTTGATTTCATCTGCTTCCTTCGACATGCCATATAATTCTTCTCCATCATTTTCAGCTCAAATAATATATTAACTAGTAGGCACCTATTATTCCATATCCACTGTATCCAATAGTATGACCATTGTGAACCTAAAATAAAACTAAACCTGCTCTCTGCTTCTGGGTACTTCTTTCCTGATCTTCCTCTCCACTGTATTCTTGCATCTAATAAAAATCCACCATCCCAGGGCAAGAACCAACAATATCAGTACAATTATAGTTAGGACATCTTGGGTAGAGCCGAAACTTGCGCCTTTGTTTTGGTTGGAATCGTTTGTTTGTCCACCACTATTGCCTGCTTGTGCAATTATAACTTCTTCTTCACTCTGTGTTTTCCCCATCGTATCACTTCATACAATTCCATTGTTAATTCTTAAGGCAGGATCGCCATGTGATAACTTAGTAATTTGGAGAGTTGGGAAAAATAATAAAACGACTCTTCCTCACTAAGTTCAGAATCAATCTCCGTATAATTTAATAAATGGTACCATTAACAAGAATAATTGTTTAGCTTAGTCAGTACATAATATGTTTGAGTAATTATACGCAATAGCACAACGAACTGCATGAACCTGTAATACCACTGACCTATATATAACAAATTGCTATACAGTATCTTACAACTATTATGGAATAACAATAGATAAAACAAAATCTATTCAAGTTCTCAATATTATACTACAGGATGTCCAAATAACAAAATTGAATGGCGATATTGAATTACTTGTGCGAAAACTCGACAACATGGAACAATAAATGAAGAGAAATTACCTGAGAATTTACAATTTCCAAGAAAAAAATTAGGAAAATTCGAAACAGGAACTAATGAAATTTTTAAATACAAAACTCGATCTTGATATAAAAGATCATGACATCGAAGTATGCTACAGAATTGTAAAATTGCTGGAAAACACTGAAAAATCTAGAGGAATCTTTCTGAAAATTAAAAACTTCGACACCAGACAAAAAATTTACCATAGAAATAAGATGCTCAAAGGCACTGGAGTCATAATAAAAAAAGATTTGACAAGCCTACGTATGGAATTAACCAAAAAAGCTGTCGAAAAAGTTTCCATGAAGAATGTCTGGACAGAAGCTGGCAAAATATTCATGAATGTTGATGGAAGAATTTGTACTGTGAAAACTATGAATGAACTAGAACAAGTATTCAGAATTTGATATTCAATTCACCTAGGAGTCGTTTTTCACTTTCACGTAAATAGAGTATTACACATTAGGGACTTGTCATTTTGGTATATTTAATTTTCTTCTCTTTTCTTTTTGTTGCAAAAATAAACATATATTTTATATATAACATGTTAGAATTTCTAGATATTTTAGATGGCCAGAAAGAATTAGAGACAAAGACATTTAGTACTTTTAAAGAATATACAAGAAGCATAAATGAGGGAAAACAACAATTATATCTACTTCATTTCAACGTAAGAAGCATAAAAAACATGTTGATGAACTTCTTATTTACATCCAAGAACAGAACAATAACATAGATATAATAATTTTTGTTTGAAGGTGGCTGACAATGTCTCGGGTTGTGAAGAAAAGTTTCGGACTTCCATTGTCTAATGGTATGAAGATTTGAATCCTGAGAAAAGAAAAGATGAGTTATGCTGAAAAAACGAAATAAGTGATGAATAAAAATTAACTATTTTATCGAATCAAGAAGATTCGAGTATCAATAAATCAGGTTAGTATTAGTGTTAGTATATATGAAGTCGAAAAATGTAGATTTAAATGGGAGTTTAACTAGTCGATGAGCCTGAAAATAAGAAAAATTGAATTAGAAATCAATAGCCTGAAAAAGAAAGGTTGAATTAGAAATCAATAGCCTGAAAAAAGAAAAGTTGAATAGCCTGAAAAAAGAAAAGTTGAATTAAAAATTAAAATAAAATGAATGAATAAAGAATTAAAATTATGAGAAAGATTCAAATCGAGTTTGTCACGACGTTTCGATTGTGTGTATCTACAATCGTCTTCAGGTGAGAACTAACAAAGTCCTGGGATACGGGGGTATTTATAGGTCAGCTATGGCGGGATTTTCCGGTTCAGTGAGCCGTAACCGGTTGATTCGGCTAATCAGCGGTTTCCATGTGTTGCGGATCTCGACGCTTGGTTGACTGAAAGCGTTATTATTCATTATGTATGCTGCTTCCTTGAATTTCCTCCTGAACCAGTGTTCTTCTCTATGGATGATTTCTGCCTCAGACCATTTGATGTTATGTTGGTGGGTCCACACATGTTCTGCGATTCCTGACTTGGTGGTTTCTCCTCGTTGGGTGTTTTTCTTGTGTTCGCCGATTCTGGTTTCCAGTGGTCTCTTGGTTTCTCCGATGTATGATTTGCCACATTCGCATGGTACTCGATAAACACAATTCTTGGAGTCACTGTTTTTGTTCGTTGGTCTGGTTTTGGTGAGTTGGCTGCGGATGGTGTTTCCAGATTTGAAGCAGGTCTTGATCTTGTATTTGGATCCAATCTTCTTGATTCTCTCTGACAATCCTTTGATGTAAGGAAGGCACAATGTTGGTTGTTGCGGTTCTTCTTCTTTTTGGATTATCCTTTGTTTCCTGCTCTTCAACGTCTGTTCCACCAATTTCCTTGAATAGCCGTTCTGGTAGAGGTCTCTCTTGATGTGGTCCAGTTCGGAAGTTAGGCTTTCCTCGTTGTTGCAGAGGCTGAAGGCACGATCAATCAGAGTTTTCACTATGCCCCTTTTCGTAGCTCCGTGATGGTTGGATCCATTGTTGAGATATTGTCCTGTGTGAGTTGGTTTCCTGTAAACAGAAGTTTGCCATTTGTTGTCTGTTCTCTTCACTTTCACGTCCAGGAAAGGCAATTCGTTTTGGGATTCTCTCTCGATGGTGAATTTGATGAAAGGTCTCACGTTGTTGAGGTGTTGTAGGAAGGTGTCCAGTTCGTCGTCTCCGTGGTTCCACACTATGAATGTGTCGTCGACGTATCTCAACCAGATTCGCGGCTTTTTATGTGCTTGGTCGATGGCGAATGTTTCGAACCATTCCATATATATATTCGCTATTACCGGCGAGAGCGGTGATCCCATTGGTAGTCCTTCATCTTGAGTGAAGAAAGAGTCCTTAATCTGGAAGTAGCAGTTCCGAAGACAGCATTCTAGGAGATCCATAATTCCTTCTACTGGTATTGGTGTTCTATCTCCGAGGTGTTCGTCGCTCTGAAGTTTTGTTTTGATTATTTGAAGTGCTTCTCCGACAGGAACGTTGGTGTAAAGGCTTTCTACATCGAAGCTGACGAGTTGGTCTCCTTGTGTAGCTCCAATTTTATCTAGGATCTCAACAAAGTGCCTGGAGTTCTTCACGAAGGATGGAGTGTTTCCCTGTAGTGGTTGGATGATCGGTAGTAGGAATCTCGCTAGCTTGTGGGTGGCTGAATTTCTGGAGCTGATGATCGGTCTGAGTGGGACGTCTGTTTTATGAATCTTTGGCAGTCCATATAGGTGAGGTGGTTTGCTGTGATGTGGTGTCAACGATGATATCTCCTTATCTGAAAAATAAAGTTGATATTTCTTCAAAGTGAGGTAAACCTTCCGTTCGATTGCTGGAGTGGGATCTCGTGCGATCGTGGTGTATTTTCCTTTTCTGAGAGTCTCTTCAATTTTCTGCTCATAGAGTTCTGTGTCCATAATAACGGTAGCGTTTCCTTTGTCTGCCGGTAGGATTTTGATGGTGTTGTCTCTTCGTAGATGGTTTAAGGCCTTCTGTTCCTCGCGGCTGATATTGGGTGTAGGAGGTGTTAGTTCGCGATCCAGTTGTTCCCTCACTTTCCATCTGAATTCCTCTGCTTGGATTTGGTTGATGAATAAGGTGGTAGTCTCCACAGCGCTGATTATCTCCAATAATGGTATCTCCTTCGGTGTTATGGCGAAATTGAGTCCTTTGTTCAGAAGAGATTCCTCTATCTCAGTGAGTGGGCGGGAGCTCATGTTGATGATGTTTCCTTTGTTGTGGTTGATCTGTTCTTCGCTTCCAACTGAGTGCTCTGATTTCACTAACTTCTTCCACTTGCGGTTGTGCTTGTTTTCCATGTCCTGCCGAGTCCTGGAAGAAGTTAGTGAAATCAGAGCACTCAGTTGGAAGCGAAGAACAGATCAACCACAACAAAGGAAACATCATCAACATGAGCTCCCGCCCACTCACTGAGATAGAGGAATCTCTTCTGAACAAAGGACTCAATTTCGCCATAACACCGAAGGAGATACCATTATTGGAGATAATCAGCGCTGTGGAGACTACCACCTTATTCATCAACCAAATCCAAGCAGAGGAATTCAGATGGAAAGTGAGGGAACAACTGGATCGCGAACTAACACCTCCTACACCCAATATCAGCCGCGAGGAACAGAAGGCCTTAAACCATCTACGAAGAGACAACACCATCAAAATCCTACCGGCAGACAAAGGAAACGCTACCGTTATTATGGACACAGAACTCTATGAGCAGAAAATTGAAGAGACTCTCAGAAAAGGAAAATACACCACGATCGCACGAGATCCCACTCCAGCAATCGAACGGAAGGTTTACCTCACTTTGAAGAAATATCAACTTTATTTTTCAGATAAGGAGAGATCATCGTTGACACCACATCACAGCAAACCACCTCACCTATATGGACTGCCAAAGATTCATAAAACAGACGTCCCACTCAGACCGATCATCAGCTCCAGAAATTCAGCCACCCACAAGCTAGCGAGATTCCTACTACCGATCATCCAACCACTACAGGGAAACACTCCATCCTTCGTGAAGAACTCCAGGCACTTTGTTGAGATCCTAGATAAAATTGAAGCTACACAAGGAGACCAACTCGTCAGCTTCGATGTAGAAAGCCTTTACACCAACGTTCCTGTCGGAGAAGCACTTCAAATAATCAAAACAAAACTTCAGAGCGACGAACACCTCGGAGATAGAACACCAATACCAGTAGAAGGAATTATGGATCTCCTAGAATGCTGTCTTCGGAACTGCTACTTCCAGATTAAGGACTCTTTCTTCACTCAAGATGAAGGACTACCAATGGGATCACCGCTCTCGCCGGTAATAGCGAATATATATATGGAATGGTTCGAAACATTCGCCATCGACCAAGCACATAAAAAGCCGCGAATCTGGTTGAGATACGTCGACGACACATTCATAGTGTGGAACCACGGAGACGACGAACTGGACACCTTCCTACAACACCTCAACAACGTGAGACCTTCCATCAAATTCACCATCGAGAGAGAATCCCAAAACGAATTGCCTTTCCTGGACGTGAAAGTGAAGAGAACAGACAACAAATGGCAAACTTCTGTTTACAGGAAACCAACTCACACAGGACAATATCTCAACAATGGATCCAACCATCACGGAGCTACGAAAAGGGGCATAGTGAAAACTCTGATTGATCGTGCCTTCAGCCTCTGCAACAACGAGGAAAGCCTAACTTCCGAACTGGACCACATCAAGAGAGACCTCTACCAGAACGGCTATTCAAGGAAATTGGTGGGACAGACGTTGAAGAGCAGGAAACAAAGGATAATCCAAAAAGAAGAAGAACCGCAACAACCAACATTGTGCCTTCCTTACATCAAAGGATTGTCAGAGAGAATCAAGAAGATTGGATCCAAATACAAGATCAAGACCTGCTTCAAATCTGGAAACACCATCCGCAGCCAACTCACCAAAACCAGACCAACGAACAAAAACAGTGACTCCAAGAATTGTGTTTATCGAGTACCATGCGAATGTGGCAAATCATACATCGGAGAAACCAAGAGACCACTGGAAACCAGAATCGGCGAACACAAGAAAAACACCCAACGAGGAGAAACCACCAAGTCAGGAATCGCAGAACATGTGTGGACCCACCAACATAACATCAAATGGTCTGAGGCAGAAATCATCCATAGAGAAGAACACTGGTTCAGGAGGAAATTCAAGGAAGCAGCATACATAATGAATAATAACGCTTTCAGTCAACCAAGCGTCGAGATCCGCAACACATGGAAACCGCTGATTAGCCGAATCAACCGGTTACGGCTCACTGAACCGGAAAATCCCGCCATAGCTGACCTATAAATACCCCCGTATCCCAGGACTTTGTTAGTTCTCACCTGAAGACGATTGTAGATACACACAATCGAAACGTCGTGACAAACTCGATTTGAATCTTTCTCATATTTTTAATTCTTTATTCATTCATTTTATTTTAATTTTTAATTCAACTTTTCTTTTTTCAGGCTATTCAACTTTTCTTTTTTCAGGCTATTGATTTCTAATTCAACCTTTCTTTTTCAGGCTATTGATTTCTAATTCAATTTTTCTTATTTTCAGGCTCATCGACTAGTTAAACTCCCATTTAAATCTACATTTTTCGACTTCATATATACTAACACTAATACTAACCTGATTTATTGATACTCGAATCTTCTTGATTCGATAAAATAGTTAATTTTTATTCATCACTTATTTCGTTTTTTCAGCATAACTCATCTTTTCTTTTCTCAGGATTCAAATCTTCATACCATTAGACAATGGAAGTCCGAAACTTTTCTTCACATAGATATAATAATATTATCTGAAACATGGAACGTTGAAATGGTAAGCGATTTCCATATACCAAATTATTCGATTTATTATAATGAATCAAGGGTGAATCAAAATAATGGGGTGATCATTTATATAAAAAAAGGCATCACAATAAATGAAATTTCTTTAATCCAATAACCAAAACTAATCTACTTATCAAAAATATATTCAAATAAAGTAAATAGCTATATGAATACCATGACTGAATACGGGTTCATCTTCTAAATTAATAAACCTACAAGAGTAACAGAAGATACACAATCAATCATAGGTCATATTTTTGTTAGAAAGCACAATTCATTAAAAAATCTATGTTTCTTTCCTGCAGTAATTCAAACTAATATGAACGATCATTACAGTACCCGTCTAACTATATTAGAAAATGATAATAACCCGAACCTACCGAAGAAAAAATTTCAAAACGAAGAAAGTATCGGATATAAAAGAATTGATATAAATAAACTAAACGACGTATTGTATAGTGAGACATGGACAGACATTATAGATGATATGAACTCCCCAACAGCATACAACAAATTCCTCCACAAACTTGATCAACACATACAGGAAGCCACATCATTAGTTCGAATAAAAAAATAAACACGTTAAGTTAAAACCATGGATAGTAGGATTGATCAACTCTATAAAACAGAGAGATGAAATGAAGAAAACAATAATACATAATTTTTCTACAGATAGAAAAAAAGAATATAAAAGATACAGGAATAACTTGAATACCCTTTAAAAAATACTAAAAATCAAATTATCAGAGAACGCTGGCAACTGTAGAAAAACCTGGGAGATAATAAACGAGGTAACTAATAAAAATGATAACGTTGAGTCACTCGATAACATAAATATAAAAAATGAAAATGGGGAAGTAATAACAACTAATGTACTAAAATCGAATGCGTTAAATGAGTATTTCGTAAATATTGGGTCAGAAATGGCAAGAATGATAAAAGAAATGGAAAATATTCCAGAAGATTTCATTAACGAAACTTTAATAAGACCGACAATATTTTTGGAGCCAGTCACAGAAAAAGAATTCCAAACTGAAAAATAATTGTTCTCCTGGTCCAGACAAACTGTCTGCCAAACTTATCAAAAATATACAACATTATATTCTGAAGCCTCTTGTTCATATTGTTACGATCTTCGTGGGTAGAAGTGAACGACGACTGGGTTTAAACTGATAACTAATTTATTTCAACGAACACTAACACTTATGACAGACTAATTTATAACAACTATATATTTTGAAGGTTATGAACGTAACGCAACGTCGTATTCAACTAACTTCTGCCATTAGCTGGCCCTGTATATATATCGTGGTTGAGTTGTTCTAGAACCTTCTCGAACTGTCACTTTCCTGTCATCCCTCTCCATCTGATAGCCTCCAGGATATTCCATCCTTTTCTGTTCTAGATCATTCACGAACAATCGAGAGCTATCTGAAATGTCCAATACAGGAGGATATTTTGATATTGGCGATACTTTTTCATGACTTTGCCGAATTCCATTACAATATCATCAATGTTGTTTATAGTACAAACATCTCACCCTCACAATGGAAAGAATCAATGGGAACACTCATATTCAAAGCAGGAAAAAAGGAATCAATGGCTAACTATAGACCAGTATCAGTAATAAACAACATAGCAAAAATATTTGAACATTCCATAAAAAATCGCTTAATGAACTTTTTCGAAATAAATAACGTGATAACCAAGAGGCAATACGGATTTTTGAACAACTCCAACTCGGAAAAGGCAGTAATGGACTTTCTTAATGTAGCAGTTATAATGACTTGGACAATTCAGAGAAATGCTTGGCAATATTCCTGGACTTGGCCAAGGCATTCGACACAGTGTCTCATTCCGAACTAATCAATAAACTTTATGAGTATGGTATCAGGGGCCCAACACTTAACATAATCAGGAATTATTTATGTCATAGAAAACAAAGAGTCAAGATTGGGAATCACCTTAGTGAAACTCTTGAAATTTTTATTGGTATTCCACAGGGAACTGTATCAGGACCAATCCTATTTTTGGTTTACATCAATAGTATTACTCATATTAATAATTTCAAATTTCATATAAATGAATTAACATTAATCGCAAAAAAAAAATTTATAACATTCACATTGCTACAAAATGATTCTCCAGAACAACAAGATATTAAAATACACAGTAATGAATGTTCAAACTCAATTACATGTACCTGCCCGACAATAAATAAAGAAACAAAAATCAAATACCTAGGAGTGATCGTCTTTCAAAATTTGAGATGGGATAAGCATGCAGCTTTCATGATCAAAAGAATGCGTAAGCTAACCTATAAACTGTATGCACTGAGAGATATTGTAAACAGGAAAAATTTAATCAGTGTTTATCGTTCTTCAGTAGAATCAGTGATCTGATATTGCATATCAGTATGGGGATGTTCAACAATATATTGAGTAAAATACAAGCCATGCAGAATACAATTCAATATTAAAAAGCTGTTTATATATCAATCACTGATTTGGATGTACCATAACAAATTAGAATATTTCATTGACAAAAATAAACCAACTCGTTTTATTCTGAATTCAGGTCTCAATTTACCCTTGTTCTAAAAAACTCACACTCTGAGAACCGTTTTTTATCACGGACCCAAACTTTATAATATGCTTCAACGTCATCAAAGAGATGAAGATTCACACTAAATATAAATCGGCATTGAAGAAATTCATTGGAGAAAATAAAACACTCACAAATGCAATATAAAATCTGGAGAAATGATTCAGAGCAGAGCAATTGCCCTCTTAAGACAAATTAACGAAAAATCTCTACATCTTCATGGCCTCACAAAGAAAAAAAACAAGAAAAAAAATCTGATATTATTATTCATGACTATATACAATTATGTGTCATTTCATTATATTTAGGATTTGCACACCCAGATGACAAATATGTATACACAGAACAAGTAATACGCTTAGGTGTAACATATTTGATCAGAAGGGAGAATAAAATAATTCAAATGTTCGATATCTGTAATATGTGAGCAATAAACTATAAACTATTCCTCAACATCTGAGAGGTGAGTGAGCACTGGTTCCATGACATGGGCCATAAGCAGCCGGGGTCATCTAAGGATAGTCTTCTGCATTGTTCCATCATGAATGTGTACTGTGTCTTGGGATGCTGGTATTGTTTTCAATTCAAGGAGTAGCAAGCCTTTAATAAGAACATTCTATTATAGTCTGCGAAGCTCGAGAAGTAATTCCCTAATTGTCGACCGTTGATCCGAGTACCCAATAATAATTGATTGATTCTGTCAAAATAACCAGTCAGGGTTACAAAGCCCAAACGCTACAGTCATTTCCAAACACTGCATCTATTTGGCTTGTGTTTGTAGTCATGCTGTTGACTTGGTGAATAGGTTTGTTTTTTTATAATGTTTACCAGCTTAAGCAAAAATTTTTTTCCTCGGATAGGCCTCCAAAAGGCCACAAATCTCCTGTGTGATAGTGCTTCACACTCCAGGATAATAAAATAATAGAATGTTTCTTCCACTTCATTGCAAGCCTTCATGTTGGATCATCCGTGTGTATTCCTGTTCGTTCTAGATGTTTCCTCAAAGGACAGTGACTGGTTTTCAGTCCCGTCACTTGTCTACTAGTGCTCAAACCCAGAATGTCATTGGCAGTATATGGCAGCACTGGAGTTTCGTCCACATCGTACGAGTGTCTCAAATGTTATTGAAGAACTCGTAATGCCGCATTGTGTCGATGGATATTGGCCAAAACTACACACACCGTGCATTCTGAAAGCAGGTGCATCAGCGTTCCCGGTACCCTTCGGCAGGCACTGAATCTCACATCGGGGACCTCACGATGAGGCTTCTGTAATGGAGCGTGATGAAAACTTAATCCTGACAAGTCATGATGAATCCCTCTGTTCTCTACTTGAGCCCGCTTGACCTTGGGAGCAAAGGTCACTTCTCTGGATAAGCCTTGGACTGCAATGCATGGCCCTAGCTATAACATGTTCATTTTGTAGGCAAGCTGGTATTTTCTGGAGTTCTAAGATCAGCGTCTGTCGTTTACCACCGAGGGGGTTTATTATCAGGATGACTATTTCAGCAGATTGGTCTGGATGAAGTCTGGGGAGTTCGAAGAGAAGGTCTCTTTATTTCGTCGGTTTTTTCCTCCTCATTCCAAACGATGTTCGGCACGGCTGGTGCCGAGAATTCAATCACGAACAACGTTGTGGTTTGATGGTCGAGAAGGACTTCCTCAGGCTCATTAGCTGGTATCTGCCTTACGGTGGGGAATCCTGGCATGCCATGATTAACACCTCTGTTTCCGATTCAAGCCCGTATGACTTTGAGAATGCAAAGGTCAACACCTGTCTTCGATGTTGTTGGAGATGACATAATGTTATTAACTTCTGTAGCTTTGATGCGTGCTTTCCTCCGAGCGTGGTCGAGTTCTTGGAATCAAAAATCGGCTGCTTGACGTGCTGCCTTGAGAAGAAATGCACCAACTCCTCCATTCTCATGGCTTGTGATCATTTGCAGAAGGGGATCCGAACTTCTGATTTTTCAGGCGTTATTCAGTTATGAATATAATCCAAACTTCGAGTCCACAGCCTCCCTGATTTCTTGGGAGATACAACTGGAACGGACGAATTTGGTTGCAGGATCATATTGTATTTTGTGCATTATCTTGCGAGTACTCACATCGAGTTGGCGACGCTCAGCTAGTGTCCACTTCATCACTCCAAAGAAGTTAGTAGCAGCGACTTCATTCTTTCCCGACAGTTCCGAAGACCAGAACATTCACTCGTTACGTCATCAATAATACTCACAATTGACATGTATGATCAGACGAAAATTCCTACATTTTAACATTTCGTTGAATGTGTGGTATGGTCGATGGTTATTTTATTAGCCCTAACAGGAGATTACTTGAATTGTCTATTATAGGATTACTATCCAGACAAGTCACAATATATAATATTCAACCAAAATATTTCACCAAACTCACCTAAAATAAATATAGACGGCAAAGACATTCACTGCGTGAACTATGTGAGGTATTTGGGGGTAGACATTGACCAAAAATTGAACTTTAAATAACATGCAAATAAGATAAAGAGGAAATGTAACAGTAGGAGCAAACACTTTCGGAGTTTAACATTCAATAATTCAGGGATAAGCAAGAAAACAGCTGTACATATATATAGTACAATATGCCGACCTATCCTAGAATACTGTCACCCAATATACCTTACCTTGTATGAAACAACAGGAATTGTCCCCATAAATCAACGAATACATAACTCTCACATGCACATGAAGAACACAACCTAGAGATTCTAAGCCAGTGCCGTATGAACATGAATCAAGAAAGAAGACGGCACAGAAAATTCCCACTCAATATCATATAACAAAAACATAAGAATTTTTTTCCCTCGTATATTTTCAATATTTTATTATCTTATAATTATAGATACCACAATGTAATATATTGTAACAGGCTGAACGACCTTGGTCGAGGGCCTATTGGGTGACCCAATAAAGTTATTAGGATTACTAGAACATGTTCCTTTGCGTTCCCTAGAAAATCAGAATGCAAATGAACTGCTGGCACAATGAAGCTCTCCTTTACATTTCGATCGTCAGTCAATTAATAATGTTTTTGTATTGTCTAGAATTCAAGAATAATTGATTTCCATAATCTCCAGACTTCACAGCACTATATTATTGTTTATAGGGTTGGTTAAAAGATGAAGTCAGGTGGACACTCGGGGTGCTAATTCAATGTATTATCACGAATTGTGGCCAGCGAGTACTCCAATTATCTCGCTAACTCATCAACAAAGACCGTTGAATGATTTATATCTTCGCGATAAGATCAAACAAACACCTCGACCCAATTAACGGCTAGGCCGATTCGGAGAATCGCATAAGTCAGCGACGATTGAGAAATATGAGTTTCAGGAAAATCGGCTCTCATTTTCTGGAGAATTCGTTTGCATAGGGTAACGGTTTACAGCTTCGAAGACGTTTACGGAAAACGGGACATGGGATTAGGTATTATGAAAATTTGGATCAGCACTGCGGCGTTGCCACTTCTATCGAAGAGTAGCAATAATATTTTGTTACATATTTAGAGTCTCCCTGAAGAGCTGATTTTGTCGATCTATCATACTTGGGGTCTAGCGAGAATGATAACAGAGATATAAGGTGTGATAAATCGATATTTTTTTGTGTCTAAACTATTCATTATTGCTCAAAACGGCTTGTATGTTCCTATGTCAACTTTCCATTTACTGTCAACTGGCATTCAATTAAAACAAATACAGAGTGGTGCAAAACTGGAAAATCTGAACTAACATGTATTAGTTTATTGCGTCAGCTGAATTCCAGAAAAAAATATTTGAGCAATCTTCACGGTATGTAACATGGAAAATTTGCTTTATTTCTAGAAATTTGAAACATCTTTCGAATCTTTGTTAGTATTAACCACCCTCATCATATCAATCAACGAATTGTTTTTGAAGATTAAGAGGTGGCTGAAGTAACATCTAAATTATCGTGAACTTCGAATACGCCAAATTCAATTCGCAGTTTTTGATTCCATTCAAACTCGATAATTTGTAATCCTACTGGATATGAAATCCATTGACTGATTCGAAATGGATATCCTTCAGAAGGTTTTCTATGATTATATCCAAATAAAACATGAACGAATTTCAAAATTCTCGTAGATACACAAATTAGTTGTTGCCAACTCTATCAGTTCATAGCTAGATCTAGACATTTTGAAACACGTTTAGCTATTACCAAACTGCATGTGGCCTGTAAATTTCAAATCTGTGATTTCAAGAATTGCAGAAACGAATCGTGATCATCAGGTTATCATGATCTGAGATTTAGACAAGCTCTAATAACACAAATAATAGCAATTTGATATCAAGTAGGGGTCACAGTCATAGTTTCCGAAAACCCTGTTTTAAACATGAAAAGCTCCCCCTGTGAAGCACAGTATCGATTGAGTGATTATATTGAAGGTCTCCAAACCAACTCTGTTCGTCGCCTCGCTGACCTCCCCACCAACAGCATCCCCGATGATAACTTCCTCGATCAACTGGTGCGCTGCCAAGAGTCGCGTCTGGACGATCAGCGCTCACCTTTGCCGGCGCCTGCCGTAGACGCTGAAGCCGACCCGCCTCCGGCAGGTGCAGAGCCAAGCGCAAGCGGTAAGAGCGGCGCCACTGTGCCAGATGAAGACTTCTTCTCTCTTATCATGCGCTTTCAATCAGGCAGGATGGACGACCAGAGAGCGGCTGTGCCCAGGGTAGAGACGAGGTGAGTTTGGAAAAATTCTGACGCTACTTTTCTTTTATTTATTATGAAATTATGGTGGAAATTTGATGAATTTATTTTTAACCAATAAGAAAGATCCTGTTTGTATACGTTGCTAATAGTAAAGGGAGATTACCGCGAAATTTTTATACCTGCTTGCTTGATTTCAACAAGTTGCTATGACGACAACCTAAATTATCCTAAAATTTTTACGGTCACGTGACCTAGGTGAAAATAATAAGTGATAATTTCCCTGGCTTGCTAGTGCTTGACAGCTATACCTCCAATTTAACACAGACCTACATGTTTTTCTATCTTCTATTACCATATTACTGCGTGATTTTGATAGAATATCAACTTGATCGAAGGATTAAAACCTTATTCTACTGAAAATAGCCGAAGAAGGAGCCGTCGAATCTCACATTAGGGTAGTGGGACAAGATGACGATTTGTACAATTTATATCGAGAGTTGCGATAGTGTAATGAACAGCGCGTTGGCTTCTCACGCGGGCGGACATGGTTCGATTCCCGCTATGATATTCCTGTTTTCAATTATCAATCAATTAATTCTTCATCAAATAATCACCGGTTGCGAATTTTTCAAGAAAACCCTCGACTGGCGCCTCGGAATTATCAATAAATTCGCACCTCGACAAAAATTTCGGAAATCATTCAAACTCTACGATTATTTTGTTAGTTTCTTTTAACGGAATTTTTTTTTCTGCCAAAATGAAGCGCCTTATATCTATTACCTGAAATCTTGGTTGAGATGTGATATCATATATTATGATCGAAAACGGATTACTGTTATTAATGTTCCTGAAATTTTGGTTAGGTTACTATCTACCAGAGATCGTAGGGTTCATCTTCTCATCATATTGAAAGCAACTCCAATTTATGAAATTTTCTTACCGAATCTCCCAAGAAGCAGAATTAATTTCCGATAATTTTTTTCTCGGTTTCATTCATGTTTTTGTCGACTTCGACTCGAGATAATTTTCTATCAACAGAAACATTCGTGATCTAGAAAAAAAATATCGGTAATAATTCTGCTGCTAGGGAGATTATAAGTGGAAACTAACACGAACATCTGCGACCATGCGACCTTTGATATTATGAAAATTGACATATTCTGCTTTTTTGCTCTTTTGTGCAATTTTATGCTTCATCGATCACCTTTATTCCGAAAATAAATTTTTCACCAGGATATTTATACTTCAATATTCGAATAATAGTAATTCTTTCAGACGCGTGGTAGCTCATAAGTTCATCAATTTTTCGAATGACATCTGAAAACACTTCAAAAACCGAGATTCAAGCATTACTCATAAGAAATTCTGTGCAGGGTCCCGCCGATTACATAAAGACAGTATTGCTAAATCTCAACGATAAGAGATAGAAAATCGAATAAATTTTAAAAAGTTGCGTAATTCGAACCACTTCAATATGCCGCGTTTCGTAAACTGGAAAAAAATTAATATTCTGTTTTTATTTATATTCTCAGTTATTATTCAGAGGAAACGTTTGAAATTTTGTATACCTAGGTAATTGATAATGGCCTACCATTTTTTTATGCTGTACAAAGTTCGACTTATAATTAAACGATCAAACGAACTTACCAGCGATCGTAATTTTATGAAGTGCTCGTCCGAAGAGATCACAATGATTACACTTGTAGTACCCTATTCTGCGCTATTTGACACCACAATGTCAAAAAATGAAAAATAAGCACTGTTTTACGATGATAATGATCCATCTCTAGCTCTACATAGTTCTTATGTTCCATGGTTTCTTTATAATTTTGAAGATTTGAAAAATTGTTATAACTTGAATTGGGTGGAGCAGCAGGTGATCTCTTAGGACGAGGCGCTACATATAATTACGATAAAACTTCACAGGTAAGTTCGTTTGATCGTTTAATTATATTTCAACGCCTCGTTCTCGAGATCACCTATACACTTGTAGATGTCTGAAGAACCTATAAGAATTATTTGTATTAGTTATAGGGATTGTAGATTGTAGGAGGGGTCGTTAAGGCTGTAGAGCCTCTCAAGCACTTCGACCTATTGGATCTTTTGTACATAACCCTTAATCTATTCGAGGACCGGGATTCCGAGGCTTCGTGCGAAGTTTATCAGTTTCCTGGGAGCTAGGTTTCTGATGTCGGAGGGCTCTGAAAAGGCTCCAGGAACTTGAGTCTCTTGCAGAAGAGTGCTGGGCATTCGCAAAGCAAATGTTCTGCAGTTTCAGCGAAGTTCTCGCAGTAGCGGCAACTATCACTCTCTGTTTTACCCATCTTTTTGAGGTGGTACCGCAGAGGGCAGTGAGGAGTCCCGTTACCAGTTTCAAGTCTTTTTTGTCCAACTCGAGAAGCTGTTTAGCTTTCCTTGGCGAGAGTCTCACTAGCCTTTTCGCTTGTCTTTGTCCTGGCACTTTATTCCAGTGAGATTTCATTACATCCGCTTCCCAGCGTCGGAACTCTTCTCTCAAGTGGGCTTTGGAAAGTCCACAGAAGGGTTCTGGGCCAAGACATTGTTTGCCCCTTCTTTGGCAAGGCAGTCTGCTTCCTCGTTGCCCTTAACTCCCTTATGATCTGGTTGTTCGCTGCCAGTTGTCTCAGGGATTGTTTACAGTCCCAAGTCAGCTTAGACCCACAAGTGTATGACTTCAGAGCTTTTAGTGCTGCTTGGCTATCTGATAGAATATATATTTTTGCCCTTCGAGTGTCTCTTTCGAGGCACTCTTGGGCACATTATCATAGCATGTATTTCTGCTGTGTTACCAATCGATTTTGAGAGCCTGAAATTTGGCCCTGTAACTCCCACTCCAGACCATCCGTATACCATACTGATGCGTCCCTTCCCAGTTGACGTCCGTTCTCTGTGCAAATTTGGTGGTTGTTTATGACCACTTCAAACTGCATTTCGAAGTCGTACCCAACTGGCATGATATCTGTCGGTTTAATGGATTCTAGGGAAATATTTTCCAAAACCTTCGAGTGTCCAATCCGATTTCCTGATTTGAGTTTTTTTTTGTCTGGCTCAGTCTGAAGGCACTTATTGCTGCTTCTTTCATTACACACAGGTGCAATGGTTGAAGGTTCAGCATTACCTCTAAGGCTGCAGTGGGGAACGTGAATATTGCCCCTATGATTCCTAGACAAGCTAGCCGCTGCACTTTCTGCAGCTTGACTTGTGCCGAAATTTGTTGCATTTTTGGCCACCATATCAATGAAGCGTAGGTGACCATGGGTTTGATGATCGTTTGGTATGACCAATAGATCATTTTTGGTTTCAGATCACATGTCTTGCCAAAGACTCTGCGGCATGTCCAGCTTGCCGCTATAGCTCTAGAAAGAATGTGGTTGGCTGTTCCATGTCAGTTTTTGGTCGATTATCACGCCCAAATGTATAAAAGTGAGCTGAATTCCATTTAGAGTTGGGGCTTTAAGTTCATACTTTCGCCTCTTGGTAAATGGAACCAGCACTGTTTTGCTAGGATTGACATTTAGTCCTTCCTCTGCGCACCAACTTCTGATTGTGTTTAGGGCTACTTGCATGCGATTGGAAGTTATCTCGTCATGTTTGCCCCTAATGGTGACAACCAGGTCATCGGCGTAACCTTGAGTCGTGAAACCAGAATCATGCATCTCGACTATTAGTCTAGCAGATTCCTCGCGAAAAGCCTTCTATTTATCGAGTAACCCAATCATGGAGTATAACTTAATCAGGCCTTGAAAATATGTTGTATTTATCATTTTTACATGTGTAATGAAGAATTACGACACTCTCCATTGGTCGAGAGATAAAATATCTAGATTAATGTGAAAAAATTGGGATTTTCAGTTTTCTCTAATGAAGTTGATATATTTCGGTTATTATATAAGATATGGAAATGTGGTTTTTTCCATTTTTTAGAGAAATTATTTGGCTTCAACCCAGTATCGAAAGATATGTTTTCATCACATTCAGAATAAGTGAAAAAATCAAAATAGTATGAGGATTGCGCTTTTTTAACACTTATCCGTTCGCTTCAACACCCAATAAGTTCCTTATTTGATATATAATTGATATTATTTTTTTATATCAAAAACTGAGAAATTTCTTAAAGATCATTTTGTCTCGATTATATGAAGATCTATTTCGAATGGATCTCTCAATATAAGCGTTTTACTGCACCCTTGTACCGCCCGCTGCCCGGTTTTCGAGACGAGCTTTCGCGGTAATACTGCGCGAAAATACCGCCAACTATTTTGCTCATTGGAGAAGTTTACGTTTATGGAAGATACAATGAAAAAAATAATAAGTGTTGTGGCATTCTTTGAAGTACTGGTGAGTAGGTCATTCTATAGATTTATAGTAATTAGTTAATTAGTTACCTTAGACTTCGATTCTTCAAAAGAGGAGGCAGTTGTAAAAAAGCCAACACGTTCTGGTATGGATACAATTTTAAGATGTGCAAAACATCGGAACGATGAAAATTCTTTAAGAATCATAGCGGAAACTTCCTTGTCCCACCCAGACCGATTCAAATATCATTATAATTGCAGAAAAACGTTCTGTAGCAAACAAAACATAGCTCATATTGGAATGAATTTAAATGAACATATTTCTAATCAGCCATCTACCAGTAGACAGAATGATGACTCCTTTAATATAAAAACTGACTGTTTGATTTGCGGAAAAGGCGGTACTAGAAAAAAACAGGGTCTTACCAAAATCAGTACGGGGACGGGTGAAAACACCAGGACGAAAATTTTGAATACTGCTAGATGTAGAGAGGATTTGAGGATGCAAGGACGTTTGGAGTATTTCACTGATTTAATTGCTAATGATGCGAAATATCATCGATTGTGTTATTCGGCTTATATTAATCGCAAAAATGTGGAATACTCGAGACCCAAAGATGTAGAGCAACAAACTGAGGAACAAAAATCACTCAATAATTTTTATGCTGAGATAAACCAGTCTGTAATCATTGACAGGAAGCCTATGTATATGAATACACTATGTAAGAAATTTGACAGAATCTATTCCGATACAACTGGTGAAAAGATTACTAGTGAAAATCTGAGAAGATTAATCCAGGGCCACTTCGGTGAAAGAATTGTATTTGATTCTAAACCTGGCAAGTCAACAATTATTTCAGCGGGAGATATAAATAATGAAAACACTCAATTTGCAATCTGAAGTTCATTCAACAAGTAGTTATTCTGAAATTAACGACTTCAATGAAATAACCATCAACGACAATGAAACTTGTATTTCACATAAAGCTGCTGGTATACTTAGAAGAAAGATTTTGGCGCATTCTCAATATTCTGAAGAATCGCGCAAAAAATATATAAAACCTGATGCATTGAGCGAGGAGGAATACGGCAAAGAGTTTCCCGAAGATTTATTGAGATTTGTTTCATGGATTCGAGATAAAAATAGTTTCGATAATGCGAAACGGAAAATTGAATATTATTGTACCACGCCAGTTCTAGCTACATGTTCTGCAATCGTTAATCACTTTGGCTATGGATGTTATTATGATGAGATACGTGCATTATTGACAACTCTTGCTCATAAAAATTCTATAATGAAAATGTTATCCCTGCTGGTATAGCTCCTATTGATGAAGGTGGAAATAATTTTATACATGCTAGCATTGACAATTTCGACCAGAATGAAAAAAACCATCGATGGAAAAGGAACAACTCACTCACTGACAATGGTTATTATAAAAAACAAAATTTTCGAGAACATTTCGCTCGTTAGGAACAAAGAAGAGACAAGAAGAAATATTGGGAAATGAAATAATCAGTTATAGCAAACCAATCAAACGACCTGACCTGGATTACCAGCATTCCATGCATCAACTGGATGTGATACTACTAGCTGTTTTTATAGAATCGGACAAAAATATATATAAAATATGTATAAAAGAAGAATGTTACCAAACTAAATTTGGGTGCCTTTTATACAACATTGCAGTTGCTCGAGTATTCATTATTTGTATAAGTATGAAATTTGTGAGGATTTGAATGAGATTAGGGTTAAAATGACACTCGCAACTAAGAAATCTTCTCAAGAAATTCCACCTTCTTGGATGCTTTCCGGCAACATGTTTTGAGGTATGATCGAAAATCAATTAAGTATTGTCAGAATAGGTATAGTATTTCATTCATTTTCAATTTTCAGATCCTTTGAATAGTCATATTGGACATAAAACATGATCCCACACAATATGGATGGCAAAGAAAGGGAAATCTGATTGAACCCTGTATGATGACTTATGCCACAGTACCAGAGAACGTGAGAAAAATTATTTTTCTGTTCTGCACAGAGAAAACGTGTTCATCTGCATAACTGAGGGTGTATTTTGCTGTGATGATTGTAAATGCAAAGCCCATTGCAAAAATATTGAAAAATCTGACGACCAATATAATTAATAAAAAAACCTATTACTGTTTTGTATATACGTTTTTATTACTACCTAATTTGCATCGATGACTATCAACTATTCATTTGAAAATATCCAAACGAATATAAATTGCCTACCATATCTAGAATTTCGCAAAAATATGACAATTAATCAATTATAAGCTCATTTGATTTATAAATAAGGTCTAAGCGCAACGAGACTAGATGTCTGACCAACCGTGTACGCTTAGAATGGTTCATATTAATATATTTCTGCACTGCCGAAACGCGTGCGCTCGCCTATTGATTCGGTTCTAGAACAAAAACTTTTTGAAATATCAGTACCATTAATCTAGATGAAATGTTCCTCATGAAATTCCGCAGTTTTTGAAACAAAAATATGACATAGTTAATTAAGCAAATTATCGAAATTTTGATCGATGAAGATTCATCAAATGTTGAATAATCGAGATAGTTGTTCGAAAAGGTTGAATTTCCATGAGTCGGTCTGATCAAATATTAAATGATTATACAGCATTCGCTTCGGTATACTTGGGGATACAAAATGAGCTCTCATTTGTTTTTCTAGCTGCATTAGTTTTCTTGTTACACAACTTTATTTCGGACATACCGAAAATCGCGGTTTTTGTGTAATTTCCACTGTAAATAATTTCTCGACCATTGGGCGATGTCGTAATTCCCCATTATATATGTGGATAATACTCAGAAATGATATTCTTGAGGTCTCATCAAGTTATACTCCATGATTGGATTAGTGAACGATAGACCGCACCGTCTGCCGTACTATATCAGGTTGTCGACGACCAATGACCACAGCAAAGGCGATATAACTCCACCTTGGGGACAACCTTTTTCTACTGTCATCCTGACCGTCTCTTTCCCGAGAGTCGCCAGTTATAGGGATAGATAATTGCTAGATAATTGCATACATTTTTTACAAGAGCAAAAAACCTTTTTTTAAGATCTCAAAATAATTTTATCAGGTATATTGTTATATTTTACATTTTTAGAATCGATTTTGCCAAGTTCACCTCCTTAGATAAGGGTTTATTATAAAACCATGGAAAAGTTTGGGAGTTTTTGCCTGCAGTTCTCTTTATAGTATCTAGCATATTTCCATTCCTGAAAGCGGCAGAGGTGGATGCATGACGAGTGGAATATGCAGAGAAAACTGTTGTTTCTATACCAGCTTCTGATTAGGTATTTTTAATCCACCTACTGATACTCTGTGTAGCTGTCGTTTCGTGTGGCCTTTTTGTTGTCAAAAAAGATAATCTTGAATTGGTTTCCTTAAAACAGTTGTTCTTTCGATGTATTGCAAAAGTGCTGACGCGACGCACAAAATAGCATTTTCCTTGAAATATGGAATATGTAAGCATGGTTGTTTACCCCCTACCGATGTCTTAATATTTTCACGATATTTCTACTTGGGTTCGTGAATTTAAAGCACTCAGTATAAAACTGAACAGTTTATTTCACTAAACACAACTCAATAAACACCTTATTAAATAACAACGATATTCGCTTTACAAATCTCGATGTTCACAATACTAGCTTTCTTCCTATACTGACTCTTTCCAAACTAAAACTGACTGTCCGCGACTCTGCGCGGTCCTTTATATCAGTTCAAACATCATTCTAGCGAAATCACTCATTCTCCAGAAATTACAGGAACTTACCGGTAATAAATCATCCGCTAATTATTGGTGCGCCGCGTCGGCGACTGAAGTTATCGCGCGCCGCCGAGATAATGACTTCCTGTATTCTTGGAAGCACAGTTCGTAATATCATTCCCCTCTAAATTTGACGTCTCGATCAAATACTTCACCATTGTGAGGCTTCAACCTCCCCAGGTGGACGACTTTCATCTTGGCTCTGGGGCTGCGTTGGATTCTATAAACCACATCCTTTTTATCACCTTATATGGTTCTTCCCAAGATGGTGTTAATTTGGGAGACACATCTTTCTTTCGACGTGGATTATACAGCCTACTCGATATCCTTCCTTGAATCCCTCTGAATTTGATTTCAGGTCGTAACGAGCCTACATTCTATCGATGTCCCAACTAGATTAATCGCTGGTGATGTCGCGGGTTGAATAATGAACCTTCTTCGTCGTCACGATATTGGACCCGTTCTCTCAATTTGTACAATGTCCCATTTGCACTTAGATGTTCACCAGGCCTTCTGCTATGGACTTCTTCTAGGACTTCGTTCATTCTGTTCTTGGGTACCACTAATTGAGAAATAAATGATCTGCCATCGGCTGACTTCCAAACTCATTTCAGCAGACCATGATCAGGGAGTCCCATTGTGCCCACATAGACTTAAAAACTGGACCTCTATCTTCGATATCGTTCCATGAGGGTCTACTCAATCCATATTCATTTCATCGTAGAAAGTCAGCAATATCCGGGTCTTTCTGTTGGTCTTGTCTCATAGTAGCTGTTGTTCATTTATCGTTTCTTCAGGACGTCTTGCCCGCTGATACTCCGTACGGTTTTCTTGAATAGATCTATTCGATATTGCATCTACACATAAACCTGTTCTTCTAATCCATCTCGTGTCTCGGAACTAGGCACATTTACCGTTTCTACCATGACCCTGTTAATGTGAACAACCCTAGGAGCTTTATGGTGTTTAGGATTTTCTAATGGCTTGCGCCACGAAGTACCAACAAAAGTGTTTTCCTGACCATTCGTTGAAACCTGGCTGGATATATCAGTCCTACTGGTCTAGAAGAAACCTAGGGATACTTTCACCCTGAAGTATCTCTGGATATGTCCACATCGATAACATGTTCGCTCCTCTTGTTTTATCGTTGGATAATATCTCGCTGTCCCAGGTATACTACACGAAGTCCACTCAGATGTGGCGCACTACGATGGCACATATAGTCTACAATACCTTTGTATATATCCAGTTCTGCCGCATCTGAAACATGTTCGGTTCTAGCAACATTCTTAATAATTTAGTCAATTCGTCACTCTGCTGGGTTGGTTCTCTAATTGAAACTGATCTTGCTGTTCCACTCGGAGCAAGAAAGGTTGCTTCTACCTCCAAAGCTCAATAAAGGCTTCACTGCTCCTATTGAAGGTCGTCAGTCGAAGGGTCTTCTCAATTTCAGGATCTCTGAGTCCATCGATGAACAGCTGAACAGCCAGTTGCTCCCTAAAATCTTATGGTGCCTGTGGGTAGACTGACTGAATCAGTCTCCTCACATCTGCCTCGAATTCATGCAGGGTCTCGCCAGATTTCTGCACCTGCGTTTTCATTTACGCCCGGTATAGCTGTTCTCTATGTTGATCGCTTTAAGTGCAGCCACCAGATCTCCATATTTGTTCTGTTGATCGACAGGGATTGTTTGCAACATCCCCAAAGCCTGTCCTCTAAAGGTCACTAAGAGTGCAGTAGCCTTCCCTTCATCGTTCCACCCATTGGCCGAGGCAGCAGCTTCAAACTGATTTCGATACATGAACCAAGATGACAGTCCATCAAAAGTCGGTGGTTTCACTGAAATTCCTGATGTGGCAATAACCCTGTCTCGACGATCATGAATTTTAAGCGAGGCAATCTGGTTTTGTACTTCTTGTTTGAGTTTTAGGTCGATATCATTCTTGAAGTCTTTTACTTCCTCCCGTACTACGTTCAACTCGCCGTCAATCTTCTTGACAACTTCCTTCAATAGGGTCATAAACCTCTAAAGCTTTAGCAGAATTGATTGTAGTTTTCCGATACCTTACTAAACTATCACCGATATGGCATCAAAATTAAATCGGAATATTCTTTTATGCTCGAGAAATTCGAAATCAAAAATAATTATCTGACAGCACCATATTTCTGCCGACGTCACCTGGTAGATCGGGATGGTATCGTAAAAATATCGAAAATAATAGGGAAGATGAATTTTTTGACATAAGTGATGGCAGATAAGTCAGATGACAAAATGTGTCAATTTTTTATTCAAATTTTTTTTCGATTACGAAACTAATTCAAAGTATTCAAAAGCGCGCATTAATTGACTGTTTATCATCTATATAACGCAAGTCAGGTATTTTATGAGTTAATAATATTTCTATAGGATTTTCTATACCACCTCTGCGAAGTCAATGAGACGATTGAACAGAAGATTGAAAGACACTATAAAATAGAGACATAAAAATGAAGAATTAATTCAATTAATAACTTTATTGTCTGGGAAAAGTACTTGGGTAAGTGTAGTGGTGCATCTGATAATATATTTAATAAACAACACGAGTTGATATTATAATTACATATTCACAATATAATATAAAAAAGAAATCTCAATATAAACTCACATCACAGATAGAGTATGTACTAAGAATAACTGAGGATTTAGGAAAATGCATTTATTATTCACAGAAGTGCTTTTTTTATAAGAATTCTCATATTCATGACAAAGATTTGGTTTATTAGCTTATACCTATTAATAAAATACTTTGTGCTCACACTTCAAGTTCTGATGATGTTCATGTATAAAGATTCAAAGAATAAGGATAAAAATTTTAACTTAGATCAAAATTTTCTTGACAGCAATTACTTGCAGATGTAGCTGATGATGTGTGTTCTACTGCAAAACACCAAGTTTGTCTCATATAACACTTGGAGTAGGAACAAATATGTCTTTCGAGAATCCACATTCGTGTTGCTACATGATGCACAAGTCGTTGAATGCTTAAATTTTCTGAAAATAGTGGTCAGTGAAGAATATAATGAACGCTGAACAATGAAATAAAACTCAATAGTAACTTACCTTGAATCATCCGAATATTTTCGCATGAAGAATTAAAATCGCCCAGTAATTTTTTACCGCCATCTGTCAAAAATGACAGAGATTGTCTTCCACTTCGATTAATGGAACAGAACCTAAACCAATCTACCAGGTGACGTCACATTCTTAGAAAAGGATGGAGAATTTTCGATTTTTGAATGCCGATTTTGGAAAAACCCTTGAAAATACAAATTTCAAAAAAATATCGACGTATTCTCTGGAGCCCCACGTTTCACATATATACTTTTTGAAAAATAAGTGTACAACCCTATTCCACAATTTGTTCTTCCGTTTTGTAGTACCTGTTCTAGAAGTTTCTTCTGTTCTTCTCTGTCTTCTTTTCTTTCTTCTTGACAGCGTTTTTCATCCTACAATTTTTCTTCTTGCCGACGCTTCTCTTCTTCTGATTTTTCTTGTCTTCGTTTCTCTGTTGTCTCGTTACACAGCAGTGTATTCACCATAAATCCCAAGTGACAAAAATCCTCACTACTGACACCACTGTTACGATATTTCTACTTGGGTTCGTGAATTAAAAACAATCAGTACAAAACTGAACAATTTATTTCACTTAACACAACTCAATAAATTGAATCACAACGATATTAGCTTTACAAACTCAATGTTCACAATACTAGCTTTCTTTCTAAACTGAATCTATCCAAACTAAAACTGACTGTCCGCGACTCTGCGCGGTCCTTTATATAAGTACAAACATCATTCTAGCGAAATCACTCGATTCTCCAGAAATCACAGGAACTTCTAAGAATTACCGGTAATAAATCATCTGCTAATTATTGGTACGCCGCGTCGGCGACCGATGTTAGCTCGCCGCCGAGATAATGACTTCCGGTATTCTTGACAGCACAGTTCATAACAATATTACCTGTTATTGAGATCTGACTTTCTGTAGTGGATACAATTACATTGGAAACTTTGATTAGTGCCAGCGTTTGAATCCTATGAGCCGTTATTAACGCCAATAAGGTAACAACTTTTCTCGTTAATTTTTCGAAGGAAAGTGATTCATTTGAAGGCCAAAATTCTAAATATCTTAACATATTTTGATGTTCTCGGGTATAGTTATACCTTCTTCTACGGGGCCTTGGTATATGAATGATTTTGAAAAATTTACATATTCGTGGATCTGTACCTATTTCCCCAAGTATGATCAGGATTCGATGATTGTATGAGTATACCACACTCCAGGATATTCTTCTTTATAAAATCATGCTTGATAACTTCCCTACAATTAGGAATACTATCGGTGGTTGATGTTGCCTAGAAAAAAATAACGACAAATTTTTTTCATGATCGAAAAGTAGGGGCCTAGCAATTAAAAGCCTATGGAAAATTTGATAGCACGGTTGAGTATCCCAATTTGGGACGACGATAATACCTGTAGCCTGATATTGGATTATTTTATTTAATGTACGTAAAATTATAACGAGAGGAGGAAATTCATAAAAATTGTTATCTCCAATATATACTTGGTGCATCCTCAGCAATAGATTCTGAATCGGGTAACCATGAAAAATATTACATTTTTTATTCAGGTTGGATGCAAAAAGATCGATATCAGGGTCACTAAATAACTTTTTTAATCTCTGAAAAACTTCCTCATTGAGTTCCTGCTTTGTTTCGGCATGCAACCTTCTTGATTCCTGGTCAGCTATGAAATTATCTTTTGTATTTATATAGGTGGCAAAAATCCAAATATTTCTATTCTCACTCAATTGCCAGATGCAAGTTTTGTTAATTTAGGATATTTAATACCACCCATCCTATTCACATATGAAAGTGCTGTAGTATTATCTACCCACGAGAGTACATTACAAGAATATAAATTTTTAGCAAAACATTTCAGACCATAAAAAATTCTTAGAAGTTCTTAATAATTCATATGTTCTTCCTGTTCTACAAGTGACCACCAACCATGTGTATCTGTGAAGGTTTCCAGATAAAAGGAATCTTGTCTTATATCATTAAAACCTGATGCAATGTCTCCATTTGTATTGTTTGATATTTGCATAATTGAATCATAATCTTGATTATTCTTTCACAAGGTGCGGGAAACTTTTTTCTTTCAAATTATTTTGTGTACAGAAAACCAGATTTCATAATTGGACAGGCTGAAATAAGTGGGCCTACAAAATGTGCAAAAAATCTTACTGTCTCTTTTCCTTTAATATCTTAATTTGCTTATCTGGTAATTGAATTAACATATTTTCATTATCCAATATAAATCCCAAGAAAATAGATTTCTTGGATGGTATCAGAACACTTTTGTCAAGAATTATTGTAAAACCCAAAGACTCTTATGGTTGAAAGGACAATTTCAATATTATTTCTGAATTCTGATATTGTTTTCCATCAATCAAGAAATCATCTATAAACAACACATGGAATATAATTTCTTCGAATGTGCCAATCTTTGTGAACTAGTCTGATTGCAGTTTTTATATCCTTTAGTTCAAAATGTCAACTTCTTAGATTCAAAATGATCCTATTACTTCTATCCTCTTTATTAAAAATATTTAGATAAAAACTGATGTTCTGATTGAACACAATACTCCACCTCTTCCTCTATCAACTCATTCAGTGCTTTTGTAATAAGGTCTGTATTGGTAATTGACAACTGAAAACCGGATGGTGGATGTGTTTGTAGAGGTTTATGTGAAAAAGGTATTTTATAAACTTCAATTCAGTCCAAAATTATTGGTAATTTCTTTTCACTTTCCAATAAAAAAAAAATTCTGAAAATTAACTTGAGGAACCTACTAATGTCAATGATTTACTCTGAAGTTTTTTCTCTTACTCTATCTGTTTTGAGGGTAACTAACGCCCCTTATACCTCTGTTGTTTCCTCTGGTAACGAGGTGGAGCTTTCCGGTTTAAAGTTTGTGTTTTCTGTTGAGTAGAAAACCCCCTGGGGTTTCTTCAAAACTGGTTTGGGAACTATGTAGGTAGTAGGTAGGTAACCCAACCATCTTTCAAGCAGAAGTATATGCTATAGTAGCTATAGAGATATGTGCCCAGGAGTGCCTAGAAAGGGACACTAGAAGGGCAAAAATATATATACTATCGATAGTCAAGTAGCACTAAAAGCTCTGAAGTCATACACTTGTGAGTCTAAGCTGACTTGGGACTGTGAACAATCCCTGAGACAACTGGCAGCGAACAACCAGGTCACTTTGATGTGGGTGCCAGGTCATAAGGGAGTTGAAGGTAACGAAGAAGCAGATTGCTTTGCCAAACAAGGGACAAATACATAATTTCTTGGCTCAGAACTCTCCTGTGGACTCTCCAAGGCCCACTTGAGAGAAGAGGTTCGACGTTGGGAAGCGGATGAAATGAAATCTCACTGGAACAAAGTATCAGGACAAAGACAAGCAAAAAGGCTAGTGAGACTCGTGCCAAAGAAAGCTAAACAGCTTCTCGAGTTGGACAAAAAAGACTTGAAACTGGTAACGGGACTCCTCACTGGACACTGCCCTCTGCGGTACCACCTCAAAAAGATGGGTAAAACAGAGAGTGATAGTTGCCGCTACTGCGAGAACTTCGCTGAAACTGCAGAACATTTGCTTTGCGAATGCCCAGCACTCTTCTGCAAGAGACTCAAGTTCCTGGAAGGAGCCTTTTCAGAGCCCTCCGACATCAGGAACCTAGCTCCCAGGAAACTTCGCACGAAGCCTCGGAATCCCGGTCCTCGAATAGATTTAGGGTTATGTACAAAAGATCGAATAGGTCGAAGTGCTTGTAAGGCTCTACAGCCTTAACGACCCCTCCTACAATCTACAATCCCTATAACTAATACAAATAATTCTTATAGGTTCTTCAGACATCTACAAGTGTATAGGTGATCTCGAGAACGAGGCGTTGAAATATAATTAAACGATCAAACGAACTTACCTGTGAAGTTTGATCATAATTATATGTAGCGCCTCGTCCTAAGAGATCAATTAGATGGGGTTGGATACTTAGCTTTCAGGGTGACTCTAGTATCCTGATCTAGTCCTTTTTTTAATATTCTTGACTAGATGCTAGCTCCATATGGCATTGGACATCCTTTTTGTGAATCTCATCCAAATCTCCCCCCCAGATATTTTAATGTTTCCTCGTTTAATGTTTGTTGTCGGTATTTCTGCATCAGACATATTTGTGTCAGCATTACACACGTCTGAATCTCTCGAACCAATGTTATATGCTGAACTTCTCGGGCTTTCGCCAAAGGTTGAGTCTCTCTGCTCATTTTGTTACCCTCCTCCTGTAGAATCTCTTCTAGGGACATGATTATGAAAGCTTCTATCAGGTCGTGCCGAGCCTCTCGGGCTGCGATCCAGTGTCGAACCTCTCGTGTTACGATCACACCTACCCTGTCTTAACCTACTTCTGTCCATACACTTGGTAGTAGGACTTCTCTGGATATCTTCTTTTGAGCTTCTTTGTATCATGTTTCTTATTATATTCATGGCTGCTTTTGGATGTGGCGCTTGAAGTTTGGGCTGTCGAACCTCTTGGTTTACGAACGATAGTCGAGTCCCTCGGACTTCGAACACGCCAAAATAATTCCTGTATAAATTGCTCTGATCCATCATCTGAGCGCGATATAGACCTAGAACGTTTCCGTTTTCTAGATTTATGACACATTCTTCTTGAATTATAAAAAAGTTAGAAAAGTTGACACAAAGAACTCTGAAGAGCTAGAGATGGGTCAATATCATCATAGAACAGTGCTTATTCTTTATTTTTTGAACATTGTGGTGTCAAATATCAAGTATTATAATCGATCTACTCTATCGCTCACTTTCTTCTTGTCCAAAAGAATTCAACAATAATCAATCAATATATCTAGAGAATCACAATGAAAAGCACACTTACTCCTTTGCTGGTGACATCAATGTTGATATAAAATCTGACACAGACTACTGTAACGATTATCTAAACCTGCCAGGTGAATTTGGCGTCTTTTAGCTAATAAATATACTGGTATACAAAACTCCTCTAAATCATTGATAGATCATATTTTCATTAAACACACAAAACAATTATCGCACAGTAGTTCGTATGTCCTACGGTACGACGTGACAGACCACTCACCAACAGTAGCGATTTAGGTACCCAACTGAAATATTGAATAGACAGGATGCAACCGACAAAAAAATCAGAATCTTGAACGATAATAAATTACTAAGAATAATGGACAATGAAAAATGGAATGATATATAATATGACCGATGTGAATATCATTCCGGACCATTTCATCATGATTATAAAATATGCCCTCCAATGTTCCTCACATACCCGATATTTGCCAGATCACATTGAAAGATAATAATTCAATCTATTCAATCCAATGTGTGGAGTACACATCAAATGGAATATCCACATAAATAAACTTTAAAAAAAACTCAGATCAATTTTGTTCACCTTTAAACATTAAATTTCTTGACATAAATAAACTCAAAATATCATACCATTCACTGGTAGATTCTTATATTCAATATGGAATATCATCTTGAGGAGGAGTCTACTACTGCCACATAGAACAGCTGAAAGTAATGCAAAAATATTTTTTTAAGCTTATTTACAATAAGAAACGTACTTACCCAACAGAAAAACTCTTCAAATAAACATCTATCCTCGAACTGAAGAAACTATATTATTACAAGATCCTTTGCCCGCAATATAGAAATAAAAGGGAATTAACACCAATAAAACATCTACACAACACAAAAAAATAATGAGTTCTCAACAAAGACTGCGAAAACGATTGGACAATAATATATTATGATACAAGTTTTATAAGACGCTATTTTGTCGCACGCGTTGTTTGGAGTACGACGATCGAAGCGGGGAGTGCTGTTGACAGTTCGATTGTACCAATCTACGTATAATAAAAAATGCGTATCGAAAAAACACACACATATATATATATATATATATATATGGAAGGGAAGTCGTTGCTGACCAGTTAGAGACGAAACTAGTAAATATTGGGGTATCCAGCAAAGGTATAAGAAAACTCTTTAAAGTTAATCCAAGCTTTCGGAAATTTATATTTCCATCTTCAGGGAAACTACAATTCGAAGAATTACCACATTATTATCGTCGATATTACTCAGTCACTTTACTAACCTTTGTGAGGATGTATACTAAGATGTCAAGGTTATAAAACATTATTTGTAGAAAACATGAGACAACAATAATCATGGACGAACCAGGTAAGAATCAAATTTACATATTAAAATATTAGTTTCACATAATATATGTTATGACATGACCATGTGCATTAGCAACATGTGTAATTAATTTTAGGTTAAAAGTATGACAATTGACCATTGACTTCTTCTCAACTCATTCATCTCCTGACACTCAACTAGTCATAAGCGTGGTTGTTAATTCTGTCCAGGGTGACATGCTTTTAGAGGACATAGCTAGTTTCACGAGAGGAAGGAATTGTTTGGTCAATTATCTACTGATGATATTAATATTATTACAATTAATTATTAATTATTTAGACTCCAGAGTTCCCAGAGTCATCCAGAACAGCGGCAATCTCACTCACTGGTTTTGAATCTAATAATAGTAAGTATGAATAAATTTCACTGAGATGTTTAATATCAGTTTTTTTGTTCATGCAATTTTTTTCTTGTGCAATGAATGCCATCTCAAGAAAGGTTCTTTTTTTCAGATTCGGTTCAATTCCCAAAACCTTAACTGCTTCAAAATTCATGACGTGATCCAAATTATTGGTGTGTTCTGCCAACGCGCATCTTTCTGGGTGCAATCTGCAGTCACTTTTGTGGGATGTAATTCTATCCTTGATGGATCTTTTTGTTTGACCAATGTATATTTTGTCACAATCTCTACACGGTAAACTGTAGATTGCATTTATTTGTGTTGTTAGTGGATCTTTGTCCTTAACTTTAGAATACATTTTCTTAATAGTTAACACCGATCTGAAGGCCAGTTTTACATGTGGAAAAGGTTTGAACATTCTTACCAATCTGGGTGTAATCTCCTTGAAGTATGGTAATGTGAAATAGTGACTCATGACTGGAGCGGGATCAGTGATTGTTGCAACATTATCTACCCTAACTTGAGTAATGTCAATATTGTTATCTATGGCTAATGATGTTTCAAATAATAACTTTTTTACTAGTTTGGGTGGGTATGCATTTTCTATGAATAATTTGTAAAGGATGTCCAGATTTTTTTTATATGTAAGGATACATCAGAAATTCTCACAATTCTGTTCCTCATCTGCTTTACAAGATTAATTTTCATTGATTCTTTATGATAAGAGAGATAATTCATGTACCTGCCTGAGCTGCACGGTTTTCTATACCAATCAATGGTTATAGAGTTGTTGAGAGATCTGACAACTCTATAACCATTGATTCGTATAGAAAACCGTGCAGCTCAGGCAGGTACATGAATTATCTCTCTTATCATAAAGAATCAATGAAAATTAATCTTGTAAAGCAGATGAGGAACAGAATTGTGAGAATTTCTGATGTATCCTTACATATAAAAAAAATCTGGACATCCTTTACAAATTATTCATAGAAAATGCATACCCACCCAAACTAGTAAAAAAGTTATCATTTGAAACATCATTAGCCATAGATAACAATATTGACATTACTCAAGTTAGGGTAGATAATGTTGCAACAATCACTGATCCCGCTCCAGTCATGAGTCACTATTTCACATTACCATACTTCAAGGAGATTACACCCAGATTGGTAAGAATGTTCAAACCTTTTCCACATGTAAAACTGGCCTTCAGATCGGTGTTAACTATTAAGAAAATGTATTCTAAAGTTAAGGACAAAGATCCACTAACAACACAAATAAATGCAATCTACAGTTTACCGTGTAGAGATTGTGACAAAATATACATTGGTCAAACAAAAAGATCCATCAAGGATAGAATTACATCCCACAAAAGTGACTGCAGATTGCACCCAGAAAGATGCGCGTTGGCAGAACACACCAATAATTTGGATCACGTCATGAATTTTGAAGCAGTTAAGGTTTTGGGAATTGAACCGAATCTGAAAAAAAGAACCTTTCTTGAGATGGCATTCATTGCACAAGAAAAAAATTGCGTGAACAAAAAAACTGATATTAAACATCTCAGTGAAATTTATTCATACTTACTATTATTAGATTCAAAACCAGTGAGTGAGATTGCCGCTGTTCTGGATGACTCTGGGAACTCTGGAGTCTAAATAATTAATAATTAATTGTAATAATATTAATATCATCAGTAGATAATTGACCAAACAATTCCTTCCTCTCGTGAAACTAGCTATGTCCTCTAAAAGCATGTCACCCTGGACAGAATTAACAACCACGCTTATGACTAGTTGAGTGTCAGGAGATGAATGAGTTGAGAAGAAGTCAATGGTCAATTGTCATACTTTTAACCTAAAATTAATTACACATGTTGCTAATGCACATGGTCATGTCATAACATATATTATGTGAAACTAATATTTTAATATGTAAATTTGATTCTTACCTGGTTCGTCCATGATTATTGTTGTCTCATGTTTTCTACAAATAATGTTTTATAACCTTGACATCTTAGTATACATCCTCACAAAGGTTAGTAAAGTGACTTAGTAATATCGACGATAATAATGTGGTAATTCTTCGAATTGTAGTTTCCCTGAAGATGGAAATATAAATTTCCGAAAGCTTGGATTAACTTTAAAGAGTTTTCTTATACCTTTGCTGGATACCCCAATATTTACTAGTTTTATATATATATATATGTAAAAGTAAAGTATACAAGAGAAAATTATATAAATTAAGTTTGCCCACAACAAGTTTTCTTCGTGGGATATTCTCGATTTATTTTCATCTAATCTAGCTTTTATTTGTATACAAATGTATGTTTTCACCCCATTTATGTTCTAATATACATTATATATATGTATATATATATATATATTGTATATCATTTTGTGGTTAATTTTTTTTTTCTTGGAAATAAATCTTATCTTAACTAGCGCAGAATAGGGTACTACAAGTGTAATCATGGTGATCTCGTGGACGAGGTGCTGAAATATAATTAGCATAAACGTGTTATTCGAGCTGTTTCGAGTGATAATAATTACATAAAGTTAGACTATTTCCGATGATCCCAACTCCTTTGGCCTGGTCAATTACTATTATGCTGCGTTACTCCCAATCATTCATGACACGTTCAATTATTTTTTATTGTACCCCTAAATATGAAATCAAAAAATTGAAGGTAGATGTTGAAAGAGGGTATATTTTCCAGTAAACTATAATTTTCGAGACATTTTGACTTTGAAAAAAACAAAAACTTTTTCAAATCAAATCTTTATTGGTCCTTTCGATCATTTCCATATTGGATACGTCACGTATTGCATACATAAATAACAACAAATAAGAAAAACCTTCGAAGAAAGGTTTTACTCTTCATTGCAGTTGATAACAATACAAGAATAAAACATATCACCGGTGGCTACCATAATTATCATTAGCTACCATTCATTTTTAAAGTGATCTTCATTGCAATGAAGAAACTTGAAGTTACGTAGCATAATTTTAAAATCGATTTATATCGGAAACGATGAATACCATCAAAACTAAACAAGAGTACTATTTTTATGTAAAAAGGTCTAGATATTTATATTTTGACCAAACTGTCGAAAAATGCATAAAAAGTTGGGGGGAAAAGTACCCATAGCACCTTCCGTTTCCAAAGCTTCTGAACAAAACTACAATAAATTCACAAGATTTATGAATTGGAAAGACGAAGTTAGGTATGTGGACAAAATTTGATTATTCCATCTCAAAGGGTTTATAACGAAGTTTTTAAAATTTTGTTAGACATACTGAATATAGTAGCAATCGGGTAGTACCCTGGGTAAATATCGTGCCTGAATTTTCTTTTTTTTTTGTAAATATTTGTTAATACACACCGGAAGTGTTTTAGTGAGATAGGCTTGCTTCCGATGATATTGAGTCAAGTTTGCAGCAATGCGCACTTCGAGCAATCCCCACTGAATCAAACCGAGAGTAGAGTAGGGTGAACGAAGACAAACCCGCGATCGCGACGTGAAAACGCCAGTCCTGCTGGAGACCGCAAGGTGAACACTTGACAGCGCAAAGCTGAAAGCCGCAGCCCAGAGGTATCAAAGAACGAGAGGAGTTCGATACCTCGAAGTTGCAGCCGAAAACAGCCCACTACTAACCTACCTACTTGAGACCGCAAGGAATAGGTGATCCGAAATACGAATTGGGTTGATAGGGCTGTACTTGCATTCTTGTACAGGAAGACTGCTGTCGGACTGGAGGACAGTATATAAGTATATGCTGTAAAACTGCTTCAGGTTCAGCAAATCCTATTCGGAACGTGAAGTGGTCTCAGGTTATTTTACTCTCTGCTTGAATCAATAGGCAGGGTGTTTTGGCATACCATCAGCGAATTATATTCGGGTGTTAGGACAAAATACCAGGGGGTGTTGTGACCGTCTACCCTGAGACCAACTCATGAAGCCGTATCCGAATTTGCCTGATTAAGAGTTTTGCTTGATCTCACATTTCATCCGGTATCGCGAACTTGTATTTAGTTTGGTTTTTTATTTTCGGACAGAACGAACCCGTGGGAGGGTATAATGGGGTTAGCATATAGTATATAGGTAGTTTGAAATAATTATTCGTTTTCGGTTCATTGAAGGAATGTAATGATAGATTTATCATTATTGGTAGTTTTATTTTTTACAATGGACGAGTTCAGCAATACATTGCCAACCTTGAAAATAGCTGAAAAGTTCTTCCTCTGGAAACACATTATTTTCATAAAATATCGATGCCATTTTCTTTCTTATCGATTTTTATATCATCCAGAAAGTCCTCGACTCACGAAGCCCTGTGACCGTTTGACACCTTTCAGGTTATCAATGTTTTCATTTCACGATCACGAAGAAAAAACAAGAGTTTGGAAGTTTATCACTACTGTGTCATAAAAGTGTCATGTATCTTGCAGCCAGCCAATATGATGAAAGTGAAATAACCCTAAAATTGATTATTATAATTTTTTTTATTATTTATGAGATTTGTAAGTCCGGATGATATAAAAATCGATAAGAAAGAAAATGGCATTGATATTTTATGAAAATATTGTGTTTCCAGAGGAAGAACTTTTTATCTATTTTCAAGGTTGGCAATGAATTGCTGAACTCGTCCATTGAGTTTCAGTTTTGATGTTCTTATTACCAAAGCAACCAGGTTCAGGGCATTCATAAGTTCCCACTAATAACACTTTGACAGTTAACATCTAAAGACCCCTGGATTAAACTTTCTTGGTTGATAGTTACCCGGTGCAAGTGAACCTACCATAATGAAATAGGTAGCGCCCGAGATCTGTAAATATAGCATCCGAGCTTAAGCGCCAAATAACGCTTTCCCGAACAGAAAGCGTTTCAAGTTTCATCGAATTCTATTGATATAGTTAACATCTAAAGACCCCTGGATCAAACTTTCTTGGTTGATAGTTACCCGGTGCAAGTGAACCTACCATTATGAAATAGGTGGCGCCCGAGATCTGTAAATATAGCATCCGAGCTTAAGCACCAAATAACGTTTTGCCGAACAGAAAGCGTTTCAAGTTTCAACGAATTCTATTGTAAAAAAATCTATAAATTCAAAAGTGCCGTGAAAAATTTCTGATAGCTTTTCAAAATATGGAATATCTACTGGCATTTTTATGATTAAAAATAATTATATGAATATTTTTGTCGTAGAATCGCAAATGGAAACGTTACAAATCCAGCAGAAGGTCACAATAACAACGTTAGAGCCACTGCGAGTAAGAAGAAAAAATGAATATGCAGAAAGGATTATTATTTCCACAGTAATGGATGAATGAATTGCAATAAATTTCATGAAGTAGGACATTTATAATTCAATTATTGGATTTGCTATATTGAACTAATAATGCATACCCAACGTGTTATATCCCAATATCCATTGTATTTTTTACAGCTATCTAGGTAAGTACCTAACTTTTGCATCTATTATTGATTGATATATCTCTGTTCATCAAATTTGGAGCGATGGAAAGATCAATGAATATATCCTAAATATTTAATGAGTGTTTAGTTATAAATACTATGGTATAGAAGGTGACATGAAATATTCAGACAATAATATTGAAATTATAAAAGAATGTCTATCACGCAAGTCTATAGGTAAGTTACTGGGGCTTGGTAAAGTGGGGGCTTCAACTGAAACAAATTCGCTAGAATTTCAAGAAAACATTGAAAATTTAGTAACACGTCGATTTTCAGCCCCTGATGGAATGAAACATGCATTTTATTTATTTATACAATGATGTAATGAGCATGCAAGACTTGATTGCGCTTCATCAAATGAAGGATGATATTTCTTAATTCTGAAAATATTAACCTTTGCAATGCCCACATTTTTCCAGATGATGTTTATCAATCTTAGCCAAATTTGTAGTTTTAGCTGTAAAAGATCATTTGTTTTAGCGAACAGGGTTCCTCAGATTTCATACTCACAGCACAGTCGTGATTAACTAGTTCATTGTAGAGCAAAATGAAAAAATCAATAGGTCATAAGAATATATGAGGATTTCATATCCGGCAACTGCGATTCGCAAAATTTGTAGGACCGAGGTAGATGAAAACGGATGACGGTACATCACACAAAATGGGCGGAGTGTCTCATATGTAAGGTTTCTAATCTGTGCCTATATCAAGAACATCATATCATTATTAGTATTATATGTGGCTTTTAAAAATCTGAATCCGATAAGCTAAATTTTTTAACATTTTTAATTTGTTATTTCGTAGAATTGTTTGAGAATTATTATGCCAGCTACAATTGAG
This sequence comes from Chrysomela aeneicollis, assembly GCA_029955515.1. Classification (NCBI taxonomy): domain Eukaryota; kingdom Metazoa; phylum Arthropoda; class Insecta; order Coleoptera; family Chrysomelidae; genus Chrysomela; species Chrysomela aeneicollis. The sequence goes on along the minus strand of JARUHQ010000005.1, from coordinate 6,251,528 downwards.
ATGTCTTCAAATTGTAAACTTCCTGTTACCTGACTTGAAGCACTGAAGATGACGCAAGTCGAAAGCGCTTTGCAAATTTAAATATATACAATACACTTGATACAAAAAATCATCTCTTCATTATTCTACAAAGGTGTATTCAGATTTTCACATAAACTTATTATGGATTTCTACAGCATTTTATGTGAATACATAAGTTGAAGAAATTGATCTTTCCATCACTATACATTCAAATTGCGTTTCCATTAAATTTCAAACAAAATCCTCTGAATTTAAAAAATACAAAGCATATTATAAATAATACAATAGAATGTCAGCTAGTGCAGAACGATTTTTGTGGTGGATTATTTTGAAATATTGTAATAAAAACTTATAGGTACACTAACTAATAATAATTTATTTATCGAGAATTTCATTGCAGTTGAATACAGAAAGCTTTTTTCTGTTTTCCATAATTCTGAATATAGAATAGCATACATACAGATAAGTGCATAAAAAACGCCCAGTGCTGTAATCTGAATCATTCGGGATAGGAATTCGGAATTTTCTGGATAGCAAGTATACCATATTGTTTATTTTCTTACAAAAAAACTCGTTGTATTACTTGCGTTCTAACCGGAATTGATGCCAATTCTTTATTTTCAAATAAGACCTCCTGTATATTTTTCCATTTTTGTATTCAGAGTATCATCTCACGTACACCTGCAGTTTTTCCTGATCGGAATGTCAGAATTAATTCGTTTAACAGTGACCATTAATTAGTAATGATGGTCACTGTTGAAAATAAAAAACAATGAAATAAATACCGCATGTCAATCTTCATTATTTTCAGTAGCATTCAAAAAGGCGTGAATGTCACTGTCACATTGGAATCAACCTACTAGGCTACCTACATCTTGATTACTATTAACAATTTATGGTTACTGTTAAAAAATTAAAACAAGTCATATAAAATTCTTTTGACATTTCGATCAGAAAAACCAGCTGGTGTATGTAAAATGGTACTCTGAATTCAAAAATGGAAAAATATACAGGGGTTCCCATTCAAAAATCAAAAGTTGGGGTCACTTCCGGTTAGACCGGAAGTTATGGAACGATTTTTTTTATGTCAAAATATGAACAATATGGTATACTTGCTACCCAAAATCAGATTTCGATCCCGAATGATTCAGAAGTTACAGCACTGGCCGTTTTTTGTGCACTTCTCTGTATGTGGTAAGGATTAATAAGTTTATTGTATTAACATCAATATATGTAAGCTTCATAGGAATTTCTAGCTTATCATTCCGTTGAATGACTAATTGAGTCAATCATCTTGCAATTACTGAAACTGATTATATTTTGTTTGCGATTTTTCAATTGTTAAAATGAGATAAACTCTGGAATTTTAGTCTCTTGCTATTTTGAAACAAACAAGTTAACTGCTAATTCATTTATCCACACCCAAAGTTATGTACAATCACTTAAGGATCTAAATCTGAACTAGGTATGTTATTGGTTTTGATCAGCTGTAACTTTTTTGTTTTCAAAAGTATTGAATGGAACAAACCATGTTGCATAGTTATCTAGTAACTGTATTATATTTTTTAATGAAAATGACAAACTTCCAAAGGCTATAGTACACAAATTATTAAAAGCAAATCTCAACCGTTTTCGGAAACATTGCGATCATCAGAAGAGATTCCTGAAAAGTGAATTATCATGTGAAAATTAATTTGTAAAATAATATACCTATATATATTAATTATGATTGTTGAGGTCAAAATTTGGAAAAATAGAAATTATTTCACTTGTCAAAAATCTATACAAAGAGTCGCCTAGGGGATGAATATTTCACTAACATCCAATTTGTACCGAAAAAATTAAGACGATTACCATGATAATGATTGAGAATTGAAATGGCATCCTAGGTTTACTAGGACATGATTTGTGTAGTAAAGCCTTTGGCAGTTTGATCATTCGGAGGTTGGAAAAATCGAACTGTTAAATGAAAGTCAGAAGAGTAAGGCCCAGTTTACATCTGAGCGATTTTGGATTTGGTGATACTAGCAGTGTAAAAGTCAATGTTTTTATTGGTAAATTTTAATTCAGAGTGTAATTTGATTCAAATTGACAAATGAAAATAATAACAACATTGAATTTTTCACCGCTGATATCGCAAAAATCAAAATCGTTCAACTGTAACTGGACTTTACGCTTGTACGTCAGAATATTTCAATGTCATCATTGTTATCAATCGAAGATGCTTCTGTTATTTATGTTATTTATGATATTAAATTCATTTTATCGATACCTCAAATTAATGCAAAACAGAAAAAAATTCATGACACACGTTTTATAAGACACGTTGTCGCACTTATTTCCTGGGAGCACTCCTCGCTTCGCTTGTCGTACTCCAAACAACGCGTGCGACGAATTAGCGTCTTATAAAACTTGGATCATAAAGTACTACTTTGTTTCATATTGATACCTCCAAGAACAAAAAAGGTGCAGCTGATTACAATTTTATCAGAGGTGATAAAAATCAGCATTTGTTTTATGAAGGAACTTAGTAGTCAATATTTTTCATGAATTTCCTTGTGGACAAAATGTATACATATATAATTCGAATACAACTTGACTCAGAACAGCAGTTAACTGAAATTTCTAAAATGGATTGATTTTTTTTTCACTGATTATTACAATCCATGCGAAAACAATAAATTGGGGAAACCAAAAATATATCGAGGGCTTCTTGGAAAAAACGACCCAATCGGATATAAAAACCCGAAAAAGTCGCATCTTTTCTTTCGAATACAATTGAGTTCACCTAGTATAAATCATTTCATATTCATTTAAACTTTTTTGATACGAGGAATATACACAATAAATAATAACGAAGAGTCTTCTTCATCACCCATATTGTTCTCGAAATATTTGCCAAAAAATGTATTAATAAGTCATGTTTGGTTAATAATATGTGATACCGTCCAACAAATATATTCATTTAAAAAGCCAGAGAATTCGGAATTCTTCCAATTCTATGTTACCATGGAAATGGAAGCATTGAGTACAAATATTGACAAATGGTTATTATTGTTGGAGGTATAGCCTTACTTGTAATTTACATCATTAATTGTATTTTTATATAATTATATATTTCAGAGACCTATAGATTTTTATATTTTATTTATGTGTGAAATGATATGATATTGACTTTGGTGCCAATAAACTTGTTTCTTAATCAGCATAAATTATTGTTTAGTTTCGGTGTGCAACCTTTTTCCAACTGAAGTTATAAAGCAACTAAAATTTTGTTGTATAGTTGTAGTAGAGAGGCTTACGCTGGGTACGTAGGTACTTTGGGCAAATTGGTAGAGACTGGCCATATCCAGCAAATTATCCTGAACTTTGTATGAAAGTCAGTCAGAATATCCACTAACTCCAGAGAAATATCTCTCCTTTGCAGAGCTTCTATGTTGGATTGAAGCCTTACTTATAAATATGTTAGCAGTAGTTTTATTCATGTCTGGAACCTGGTACTCCAGTCAATGAGTGCTCAAAAAATAGGTGTAGAGTACATGAAATATGCGAGAATTTTTGACTTCAGGACTTTATTATAAATAGTTAGAAGCTAAACATACTGAAAGTCTCTATCCTTGGGTGTTGAGCTAAGGCTGGGAGGGGGTGGAAATGTACCATTTTTTGGTTTTTTGCTTATATCTCAAAAACTATGCACTGTGGAGAAAAATGTTTCAGTTAAAAATGAAAGCTGATTAAATTTCCAATAGAAATGATCCATAGTGTATTTGTCGAGTTTCCAAGATATACGTTATTGAAAATCGGTAATTGTAGGAAAAATTATTTTTGCCTCACTCTTTTTTCCAAACATTTACTTCTAGTGCCTTCCGTGTTGTAGATCATTGAATTTTATTCAATTTTGTGTATAATTTTGCTACTTTATCTTCAACCAATCAAAAGTTATGGTATTTCAACTTGTTCGCGTTAGGGGATGGAAATGTTCCATTTTTTGTTTTCTGATTATATCTCGAAAACTGGGCACTGTAGAGAAAATTTCTTCGGATGAATGAAAGGTTATCGAATTGTATATAAAATTGTTCTCTTATATTTATATTTGTCGAATTCCCAACGGTTTTGAGATATACGTTATTGAAAATCTTTGATGTGCGAAAAAATCATTTTCACCTCGCTCTTTTTCCCAAACGTTTGCTTCTAGTTCCTCCCATAAACATTTCTCGAAAAAATGATCGGTAAATTAATTGTAGGACATTGATTTATAGAATTTCTAACATGTACTTACGCTTAATTTTGATGTTTCTCTTTAGAAATGACTGTGTTGCGATCAACTGCTGTGGCTTATCATGATGAATAACACTTCAACAATGGAAATAAGGTCATTGCAACTGGAAGGTTTTTTATAAGATTTCGTCATCTTCTTCGTAAATTGTTAATTTGACTTCGTTGGTGCAATTTTCTTTACAATTTGGACATGCGACAGAGCAGTTCAAAGATGTTATTTTACACCTGCTACTGTCACATCCTCTTGTGCATCGGGAAAAATCTTTTTTAGAATTTCGTCAGTGGCAGCATCAACCTCTGAGAGTTTCGGAGCTAGTTGTTCATTCCTCCTATCCCAACCCCAGGAGCCCCACCTATAGGTTCCTCCCCTAACCACAGGTGTACTTGATGGTACCTGTAGTGTATACGAATATATGATGTTTTTTAAAGAGAAAAAAATAGTCTATCCAATTCAAAATATCAAACATAGTTTGAAATGAATGTCTGGTAGACTACGAGCAGAAAACAACTACTTTCCTGGTGAATACCACGCAGAACATTGAATTATATCTGTTCGTAGTCCATGCAACGATTCACACTGTGAATGCAGATCGCAAATGTTCCTTTCTTCTTAAGACGTGACAAATTCACATCGAGACAGGCACGCCTAACAACCTACAGGCCGGTTTCGGGCTTATTGGCCCTCATCAGTGCAGGGTAGTTATCCGAGTAGAGACCGTAAGATCTCCACTCGAAGCGTTTCCTGTCCCAATGCATTTTCGTCGCGTCTATTTGACCGCACTGAGCCGCGTTCCAACAGACAATTGGAAGTGGCGACATCATGCGGCAGAAGAAACACTCCAGAAACAAATCTCCCAAGTTTTACAGAACTTGGAAGTGGCTAAGAGCTCGACTAAGCTTAATAAATGAAAAAATGGATTAGTCATAAAAAATTTTTTGATAGAGAAAAAAAAGTCTATCCAATTCAAAATATCAAACATAGTTTGAAATGAATGTCTGGTAGACTACAAGCAGAAAACAACTACTTTCCTGGTAAATACCACGCAGAACATTGAATTATATCTGTTCGTAGTCCATGCAACGATTCACACTGTGAATGCAGATCGTGCAGAGTGTTTCTTGCTTCTGCCGCATGATGTCGCCACTTCCAATTGTCTGTTGGGACGCGGCTCTGTGCGGTCAAATAGACGCAACGAAAATGCATTGGGACAGGCAACGCTTCGAGTGGAGATCTTACGGTCTCTACTCGGATAACTACCCTGCACTGATGAGGGCCAATAAGCCCGAAACCGGTCTGTAGGTTGTTAGGCGTGCCTGTCTCGATGTGAATTTGTCACGTCTTAGGAAGAAAGAAACATTTGCGATCTGCATTCACAGTGTGAATCGTTGCATGGACTACGAACAGATATAATTCAATGTTCTGCGTGATATTTACCAGGAAAGTAGTTGTTTTCTGCTCGTAGTCTACCAGACATTCATTTCAAACTATGTTTGATATTTTGAATTGGATAGACTATTTTTGTCTCTTTCAAAAAATTTTTTGGTCCAATTTATGGCTAATCCATTTTCTCGAATATATGATGAATAAAGGGTACCCTTGACCGTTGAGTAAGTGCTGACGAATACTCGATAAAGATTCTGACTAGATATACTGTTATGACACTCTGCTTTATTCAAGTTGGCCTATACAGAGTGGTAACAATATTACTTCTTTAACTGGGTTCGTGAATGCTTAAGCAGGAGAAAGAATAGTGGGTGTAGACATAAAGACACTTATCTCGGAGTACAAATATATATTTAGCATTTGAATCAATTAGACAGGCAAAGTCGGCGATATAAATAAGATTTCTTACATGTTTGGTGGTTGATCACAATCATAGTAACTTTCGAGATGTTTTCCTGAACTATAGAACTCACATGAATTGAACTGAATACCGGTACAACAAGATGACTTTTATTTAATTGGACCAAAACCGAACTGTCTCATGGTAACCATCTTTCACTGGTCTGCTAATTCACGTTAACTAGTAACACACTTTACGAGGGTTGCACTGACATTACGAACTGAGGAACATTGTCTGGAGTTGAGAGCTTAACTGTTGGATCTTGGAACTGCTCTGACTTCTGATTCTAGTTTCAGAGAATTTATAGTATTTATAATATAAAATATGATTATTCTTAATAATCTTTAAAATCCTTGTAGACGACATTGCCATTATAATAAATGCATCTAATTCGTACATTCTTTCATGAAACAAAACTTTACTTGAGTATAAACATAGCTTGGTACTTGTAGGAAATATCGGCCGGAGACATCGAATTTGTTTATATTTCGAGCCGAGACGACCTAGCGACCCATATAAATATTAAAAACAGGTGGCCACCTAAACGAATATTTGTTGGTATTTGATATCGAACTCGTTACTATTCATTCATTAGTTTTTCTGGACGATAAAATATATTGACAAAATTTGGCATCATTACAATACGTCAGTTATTACGGCACAGGCGTGCAGACGAAGAATAAGGAGTTCATTATTTGAACCAGATATCCTAGTAGATAGATGATACTACATTTTGGCGACGAGGAAAAAGAAATAGGAAACGTGTGGTGGTGAATGTGATCAGAAAATCGAAAAATTTTTAACTTGTGATTTGGATACACGCGTACACATATAAAGGTGAGTAGTAATTTGTTGCTGATCTATAGATGATCGTGAGTCTATTAAGAATTGAATGGTCTAAAAACCACCCGATGTGAGTTATAATCATTCAACTCGAACAAAGATCTATGGTTTGGAAACCATATACAGATGCATTTTGGGAAATTTCCGGTAAAAAGAAGAACAAAAAAGATCTGAATGGTTTGGAAACCATATACAGGTGCATTTTGGGAAATTTCTGGTGAAAAGAAAAAAAAATGATCTGAATGGTTTGGAAACCATATACAGATGCATTTTGGGAAATTACCGGTAAAAAGGAGAAAAAAAGATCTGAATGGTTTGGAAACCATATACAGGTGCATTTTGGGAAATTTCCGGTGAAAAGAAGAAAAAAATGATCTGAATGGTTTGGAAATCATATACAGATGTATTTTGGGTAATATTCCCGGTGAAATATCTCGTTGGTTAATAAACCATTCAGAGTATTTTGGGAAATTCCTTGTGAAAAAGAAAAACGGAATGGTTTGGAAACCATATACAGATGTATTTTGGGTGACATGCCCGGTTCGTTGGTTACAAAAAAAGTATGATTTAGTGAAATTCCTATTATACAATGAAAACATAAATCAGAATAATTTATTTTTGGATGAAAAATGAGTGGGTTGCCAGTGCTGGGACCCTTCGACTGCGACGGGGATCCCAGCTCAGTAGAATTGAGATGGGGCAGGTGGAAAAGAGCTTTCAACATTTACATGGAAGCTTCCAGTGTGAGCGAACCGAACAAAAAACGAGCTATCCTTCTACATTCCGGAGGATTGGAATTGTAAGAACTTCATTATAATATTCCAGGAGCTCACGTAGATCCCAGCAAACACTGGGAAGTAACTGTAATGTACTATGGAAGTAACTTTGCGACTAAAACCTCGCATGCGATGTACCAAAAACATTTTCTCCCGCTCGCATTTGCAGTGAAATGTCCGCGACATCAAGTACACATTTCAAGTCATTGTGCTGTTCAAATTGAGATTTGAAAAAATAACCCCCAATGAACATACATCCGTAGTCACTATTGTAGAAGTTTTCAAGTTAATAAATGTATGATTAATAGCCACATTGCGTACTTTTATTCGAGGTTTCTTCGAGACCTCATTATTCCATCTCCTTTGCGCTATACAAATCTCAATGGTTCAGTATTCCAATTGATAACCACATTGGGTCGTTTTATGAGAGGTTCATTTGAGACTTCACTGTAATATATTGATAATATTCTGAGAGTATAGTGTATTTTATATTGCTGCTCATTGTTAAGAGTTTTTACCTTGGAAAAAGTTGAGAGAAATTTATGATTTTTGGAACATATATGTGTTACAACATCTTATACAAAACTATACAAACAGTTGTGGTATATATTAACTAAGTATTGAATAAGAAGGAGTTATTAAAGTGCAGAATAGTACTTCTCCTTGGCAAAAAAAGGATAGTTCCTTATCTCAATCTACCTTCAGCATCGGAAAAAACGAACTTACAATATAAACAAAGGTGTTATTATTCCAGTAAAACTAATCAAATATTTAAGAGGAGCTTCACCAAGGAAATGAAAAATTACCTAAAATGGAATGTTTTCTATGTAAACAGATAAAACAGCCGACTGAAAGAGTAAAAATTCCAAGTTTCCCATGCGATTCATGCAGAAACATTACATGTGCAGAATGTAGTGAATTAAGCACAACCGAAATTAGATGCATCCCTCTACAAAAACGATCTTTAAAGTACCAATGCAAGAAATGTAGAAATCTTGATACCCTAGAAATCCTTCAAAATACAATCATAGACAAGGAAAAAATAATTGAGGACCAAGAAATAATTATCAAACTATTACAAGAAAAAATAAATACTCTGGAAAAATCAAATGTTCCATCATATTCTTCAATCTTAAAACAACAACAAATAGTAAGCTCCAAACCAATACAAAATAGCTGTCCAAAGATAATTGTGAAACCGAAGCAACAACAACTATCAGAACAAACCAAAAAAGACATCAATACAAACATTAATCCTGCCAAACTGAAAATCGGTATTGCAAATATAAAACCGTCTAGATCTGGTATGATGATCATTACATGTCAAACGAAAAATGAAACAGAAATACTGAAGAAGGCACTAGAAGATAAACTAAAAAATGACTATAACATAGAACTTAGCAAATTAAAATCACCAAAAATAAAAATTGTCAACTTCAATCAAGATTATAACAATGAAGAAATAGAAAACTACATCAAAGAACAAAACGACATACCAGGGGAAATTACAGTAAACTATATCCGCAGTAATAGAAATGGAACGAAAACAATCCTATGTGAATGTACACCTAATGCATTCCACCATATAATGAATCTGAAAAAACTAAACATTGGATGGGAGAGATACATGGCATATGAAGATCTGAGTATTCCAAAATGTTATAACTGTCAAGGATACTTTCACAAGAAGCTCAACTGCAAGGAGAAAATGGTATGTCCTATATGCTCTGAAGAACATGAAGAAAGAATTTGTCCTAAAAGAAAGATATCTTGTAAAAACTGTGATCTATCAAACATAAAATACAAAACAAATTATGATACGAACCATCAAAGTAATGATTCAGAATGTCACACTCTGAAATATCATATCAAGATACTACAAAGTAAAATAATGTACTTTGAATGATGATTTCGTTTATTTCAGTGAATTCACAATAAGTACATCTCTATATCTTTTATATTTCCCACATTTAATGGATAACACAGAAATACAATTATTAGATGATCTGGAAACTAAAACACCATCACTGACAACTGTCAACCAATACATTGAAACAAACGAACTCACTGAAAAACTGAATCAGCTTGAAAAATACAGTACTTTTCAAATACTACACTTAAATATCAGAAGTGCTTATAAAAACTTTGATGAATTTTTGATTTTTTTGAATATAAACAATTTGAAAACTATAGATATCATAATTTTAGGCGAAACCAGATTCATAAGTAATGTAAATGATTTTACAATTCCTGGCTACACCACACTGTTCAACGACAGCACAATCAACCTATGTGATGGATTGCTTATTTTCATAAAATCCAATATTAATTTTAACGTAACACACACAATCTTGCCGATAACAAAAATTACCATAAGTAGAATAACATTTGAGTTAAACAAACTCAAATTCAATATTATACCCTGCTATAGATCACCCTCTACAAACGACAATGATTTTGTTGAGGACCTAGACACATACATCTCAAATGAAACTAAACAAAATATTGACTTACTCATTGGTGATTTTAACTATGATATACTGAATGATGATAATGCCAAAGCAAATAATTACACATCAATGTTGATGTCTTATGGATTCGAATCATATATAAATACACATACAAGAATTACACATACGTCAAAGTCTTGTTTAGACCACATTTTTATTCGAAAATCCATACAAGATCCATACCACTTGTAATAAACTCGAATATTACCGATCACCATCCAATTTTCCTATCAATTAATAGCACAAAATCTGAAAACAAAACTAATGGAATCATACAAAAAACGATAAATAAATTTGATACAGATAAATTTCTACGGATAATAAGTGAATGTAAATGGGATAAAATTGTAAAAGCCCAAGATCCTGTCCTAGCTTATACCGAATTTATAGAAATTTTTACCAATTCTATAAAACAATCTACTTCGACAAGGACTATACAATTCAAAGAAAATAACAAAAAAAAACATGGATAACAAATGGCATAATTAATTCCATCAAACACAGGGACAAACTTAAGAAACAACTGAATAGAAGCAGAAATAATGTAGAACTACAGGAAATATATAAAAGTTATAGAAATCATCTCAACCGATTGATAAAAACGATTAAATCCGCTCACTACTCTGATCTGATTTCTAACTGTAAAAACGATATAAAAAAAATGTATAACATAGTCAAGGAAGCCACAAACGAGAACGACCGGAAAACAAATCAAGACATATTTATATATAATGAAAGAGGGGAACACTTTACTGATGATAAAGAAATGGTAAATTATTGTAATCAATACTACATAAATGTAGGCACTAATATGGCCGCAACAATTCCTGCTGCACCCCAAAACTTCAAAAATAAGTACCCGCAAATTAAAAACTCTCTGTTCCACAAGCCAACTGATGAAAACGAACTCATCCATCATATTAACACCCTAAAAACATCCAGTTCTCCTGGAATAGATGGAATAACCGCTGATACTGTGAAAAAATGTCATATGCATATACTAAAACCACTTGTTCACATAATAAATCTTATATTTTCAAATGGCAAAATACCTGAACAACTTAAAATGTCGGTAGTTACACCAATTTATAAAAACGGAGACAAAAATTCTATACAAAATTATAGACCAATCAGCTTGATAAACACTTTTGCAAAACTATTTGAAAAATGTCTTAAAGTAAGATTATATGACTTTCTCTCGAATAATAATATCTTGAGTGATAAACAATTCGGTTTTCGTCCAGATACAAGCACAAATGAGGCAATGTTTGAACTGATTAATCAGATAAAGAATAATTTAGACTGCGGAAACAAGTGTATTGCAGTCTTCCTTGATCTAGCGAAAGCTTTCGATACGGTTCCTCATACATCACTCTTGGAAACACTGGAAAAACTTGGTGTGAGAGGCATTGCATTAGAAATTCTCAAAAACTATCTATCGCAAAGAAAGCAAGCTCTGAGGATAAGAAATACGTGTAGCACATATGAATACGTACAAATGGGAGTACCTCAAGGAACAGTTCTGGGACCACTGCTCTTCATAATATACATCAACTCGTTACTGTATACAAGCATAAATGGTACTATTCTATCTTACGCAGACGATACCGTCTTATTATATGAAGGTAACACATGGCAACATGTCAAAGAAAAAGCTGAATACGGTACATCTCTAGTAAAAAATTGGTTGGACTACAATAAACTCTCACTGAACGTAACAAAAACGTCATATGTAGCCTTCTCTTTAACAGACGTGAATAGACCAAATTTCAAGAAAATAAACATCATAAACACCAATCTAGAAATAAACAGCAATGATAGAACTAAATATCTAGGCATCATCATAGATAAAAATCTCAAATGGAAGGATCAAATAAACACCTTAACAGCAAAATTACGCAGATTCATCCACAAATTTTATGAGTTACGAAAAATAATGAACAAAAAACTTTTAATCACATTGTACAGGACCCTGATCGAATCAATTCTGAAATATGGCATTATTGTTTGGGGAGGTCTCTACAGTAATGCCCTAGAACCTTTAACTACCTTTCAAAATTACATAATTAAAATTATACTACAAAAAAGGAGATTGTACCCCACAAGGCTTTTATATAACGAAGATATATCAAGTATGAGATCCTTGTATTTCCATGCATGTTGTGTTTTCATCCATAAAAATCATCACTTGATTAATAGAATTGAACACTGCCATGAAACACGCGCAAAGACCAACAACTTACTAAAAAATCCTTTTTATCAAAAAGACGCCAACCAAAGATTCATAACAACAACAGCTCCAAAAATATTCAACACATTACCACAAGATATTAGAAACATAAAAAAACAAAGCATATTCAGGAAAAAATCAAGACAACACATAGGCAAACATCAAGACAAGTATATACACAGCCTATAGACTGTCTCAAATTTTATACTACTTAACTATACAGATACCTACCCAAAACGTAGTTCTACACATATAATCTTTCGAAACTAAAATACACAAACAACTGCACATACAGGTGTAAACCTAGGTGCGACCAAAAAGACAGGAATTTATTAATATTTCAAATTAGTATTGTTAATAACACGAAGGGCAATATTGAAAATCACTTCCATTGCATCCCAGTGATCCCTGGCAGTGAATATAGTCCTTTTCAGTAGGCTTTCTATTAAAAACATGTATTTATTATTTTTGTATTATTATTTCTATTACTATCATTGTTATAATTTATTTTCTGTAAAATGGCTTATTGAATAAACGTTCTTATTATTATTATTATTATTATTATTATTATTATTATATTTCATTTGTCACCACACGGCAAACGCTTACATAATAGTCATTAGTCATTGATCATTATACATGTTACTAATATTAATAGCTCAGTTGTCGCAGCGAAATCCATTTCGGTCACTTCAGACGAGGTCTCTTCGAGACTTCAAAGTTGCATTGCTTTTTTCACCACACATAGAAAACATATATCCAATATCAGATGCGCGCGCCCTATCGTTATGAGGCCCCGGATAAGGACATTACTAATCACTGGAGGTGATCAGGAACAGCCCTAACCGTATCCACCATCCCCCGTAGCAGCGCTACGGTCCTCATATTTTTAAAGCCCTAGTGGCAGTGGGACTTTAAGAGTCTGGCGTTTTGGGGTGATGGAAAAAGGGGAGCAAAACAATCCGCAGGGACTGATGCTTGGGTGTTAGTCGAAACGTAAGAATTTGCATTCGTTGAAATAGTTACTATTCCGTGGCGCAGTGTTTGTTGGAATTGGTAACCCTTTTCAGGTCTAAAAAAGGCTATTATTCCGGTGTGTAGTGTGTTTGGCTTACCTGTGTGTTCCCTTATTCACCTAAGGGGCTTGTTGGTCCAAATGCTGGTGTTTTGGACGTTCATATCGCTCTCGGAATCTCGGGTCGTAATCCATCGCCTCTCTGTTGAGGGGGTTGTCGTGGCTCTCCATCTTGTTATGGGTCTTTGCGGATAGAATTTTCATTCTATCCAGGACGGGTGGGTGTTGCAGGTCTCTGAAGATGCAGTTTGTTCTGACGAACCATGGTGCGTTGACGATCATACGAACGCATCGATTCTCGTAACTCTGGATTCGTTTGAGGTGAGTTTTGGCACAATGTCCCCAGGCTGCTACTGCGTAGGTCAGGATCGGAAGGAGTATCGTCTTCATGAGGAGGAGTTTCAGGTCGATCCTCATCGGATTTCTGCGTCCGATGAGTGGGTTCAGTTGTCCTCTGACTCGTATGGCTGTTTTCACACGGGAGTCCACGTGGGCCTTGAAGGTCAACTTGTTGTCGATGATTACCCCAAGGTACTTTGCTGAGTTTGTCCATGGGATGTCGTGGCCTCCAATCGACACATGTCCGACTGGAGGTTTGTTGGATCTCGTGATGAGGATGGCTTGGCTCTTCTCCGGGTTGATCTGGATTTTCCAGTTGATACACCATTGCTCAAGTTCGTCAATCGACCGTTGCAGGTATCTGGTGACGAACTCGGCTCTAGGGGATCTAGATGCAAGGGCTGTATCGTCTTAATACAATGACAGAGTGCAATGTCTATTGTTGTTTGGAATATCAGATGTGTAAATGGAGTAGAGGTGTGGACTCAGTACTGCTCCTTGGGGTACTCCTGCTCTCATGGACTTCACTTCCGATCTGTCCGTTCCTGTCTTGGTGCTAAAAGTTCTCCTGCGAATATAAGAGTCGATTCATCTTACCATGGGTGTGGGGTACTCTAGAAGGGCTATCTTGGTGATAAGTCCGTCTTGCCAGACTCGGTCGAAAGCTTTTGCAACGTCAACAGCTCCCGTGAAGTGTCCCCTATTCAACCCTACGGTTGCGTAGTCGACGAGTCTCGTGACCTGCATTTCTGTCGAGTGTCCGCTTCTGAAGCCGAACTGTTCGTCTGGAAGTATGCCAAGTTCTGATGTCATCTCTTCTAGTCGTCTCTTTATGATCCTCTCTATCACCTTGCTGGGGGCGGGTAGTAGGCTGATTGGGCGGTAGTTTTCAGGCCGGGTTGCGTCCTTGTTTGGTTTTCTCAACATTATCACTGAGGCTTCTTTCCAGCTATCTGGAAAGTGTCTCAGCCGCAATACTGAATTCTCTATGTTGGTAAGGGCTGCTATCCCCTTTCTGGGGAGTTGCTTCAGAGCTTTGTTTGGGATGTGGTCTATCCCGGGAGCCTTTTTGGTTTTCAGGTATTTGATGATTTCTCTCTTCCGGTGAAGTTGGCCTTAGGATTTCCTCCTGGTCGTCTATCATCCTGATCCTGTCCACTTTCCGTTTGCATCGAACCACGTGTTCTGCGTCTTCTTCTGGCCTATGGTTTTCTACGAATTGCCTTTCTAAGGCTTCTGCAAAGGCTTTGTTCGTGTAGGCGATACCGTTCTCTCCTTGGAGAGGGGGAATCGGTGTAGGTCCGTTTCTCAGAAGTTTCTGCATGTTCCAGATGCTCCCATCTTCCGGGTTCAGTGATGAGATTTTGCTAGCCCAGCGTTCATCGCTGTTCGCTTGCAGTTCTCTCCTCACGTCTCTCGCAAGTTGTCTCGCTATCTGGTTGTGTTCTGGTAGACTGGTTCGCATGCTTTCTAGCTCTCCTCTTTTGCCTAATGAGCTCTTTGAGCTCAGGGGCAGTTCGTGCTGCAGGTTCCAGTACGTGGTTCGGGTAACGGTGGTGCTGGCTTCTATGGCTCTTTATACGTCTCGTTCAAAGTTTTTCACTGCTTTCTCCAGGTCTTCTATCGAGCTTATAACGGGCATGGGGCCCATTTGCTCGTGGAAGTTTCGCTGAAATTGAGACCAGTTTACCTTGTTCCGGTTTATCGGGGTGTCCTCCTCTGTTCTGTCTTCTCCACTTGAAGCAGTATCGGGCTATGGTCTGAGGTTCCGTCGTGCAGTACTGCGATTTCTACAGGGACTTGAAGTCCTCGTAGTACGGCAATATCTAGGATGCTGGGTGCAGTGCGATCGTCGTTCCTAGTAGGTTCGGTTGGTCCCAGGATTGATACTTCTTCGTTCCGTTCCAGGTAGCCTAAAAGAAGCCTACCTTTCGAGTTCGTTGTCGTGCAGTTCCACTGGGGGTGTTTCGCGTTCCAGTCTCCTATTGCGATGGTTTGCCTGTTTTCGCTTAGTACGGCGTTTAGGTCTCCGTCCGTCAAGGTGGCTGCCTGGTTCGAGGTTACGTACACGGACACCACCTGAATTTCCCCTTTGGTGGCCGTATTCACTACCGCTATGGTGGCTTCCAGGTGTTCCAGGTCTGGTGTGTTGACTGGATGGTGGTCTAGGGTTTTCTTGATCAGCAGGAGGGTTCCCCCACCTTGTCTGTCTACCCTGTCATTTCTGTAACAATCATAGTTAGGTACTTTGAATGACTTACCTGGTTTGAGCCGGGTTTCCTGGAGTGCCATGACGTCGATGGAGGTTCTCGAGAGGATTTCCTGAAGTTCCGGTTTTCTCGCTGCGGCTCCGTTGATGTTCCAGGAGCCGATCAGGAGTGAGTCCTTCTTACGCGCCATTGATGACTGGTGAGGGCATCGTAAGGCGAGCGAGGGTCTGCTGCACCGTTTTCTCAATTATTTGCCGGATGTATTCCTGGAATTCATTCTGAGTTTCAGGGGCAGCTCTGGGGGCGGCAGGCCTAGGGGCGGCAGGCCTGGGGGCGGTAGCAGTGGAGGCCGCTGCGGCGTAGGAACGACCTGGGGACGTTCTCGGCGCTGGCGTTCTCGGTGCGCTCGGTCTCGCTGCGGGTTGGGTGCTTGTGGCTGCCGGTTTCCTAGGTTTGGGAACCATAGGACATCCTCTGTAATTGGCAGGGTGGTTGCCGTGGCAGTTCGGGCACTTGGCTTCCGCTTCCCTGGGCTTCTTGCAGGTGGCCGTCTCATGCTTGCCTCCGCACTTGACGCACCTGAAATCGCAATGGCAGTTACGTTGTCCGTGGCCAAATTTCTGGCAGCGGTGGCACTGCATAATTTGGCCTTTTTTGGGACGCTGTGGCTCCATCTTGACGATGTAACTGCAGCAGTCCTTCACCGTCCAGATGGGTTTGTCGGATTTTGGCACTTGGATAAGTACCAGGGGAATCTCCTTCTTGGTGACGTTCGACTTCATTCGGTGAACGTCTTCGACGGGGACTCCCATTCCGATGAGGTCCTCTTTTATGTCCTTGGTGGACACTGACATATCGATGCCGCGCATGACGGCATTCAGTAGCTTGTCCTCCTGTAGAGTGTAGGTATGATACTGGTGCTTTTCCAGCTCTAGCATCTTGGTGGCGGCACGGAATTCCGCCGGGTTCTTGGTTTGGAGCTCAACTCCTTGTCCCGTCAGCTTCACCAATTCCAATTCCTCAATCTCAATTCCTTTATTGGCCAGTTTGTTTCTGACCACTGTCCATTCCCCTGGGCTTTTCAGTACGATGGGCGGGATTTGGGTCCTTTTGGTAGCCTCTGCGGGTTTATCCGTTTCAGGCTCTGGACTTGCGGATGTTTCCTCCGCTCGCTCGGGGCTCCTCTCAGCCTTCCTTTTTTGGCTATCCGCAGTGCAGCCTCCGGTTGCCGTCTCGACTTCCATGTCGTTATTTTCTTTGGCTACCGGTTCATCCGTGGTTCCCCCTATTAGGGCGGCGAGGGCGGAGTGTATCCTGGAGTTTTCGGAATCTCCAGCTTGGTTATATTCTTTGGCTTTTTTGTCAGCCTTCGTGGCAAGAATTTCTAGGTCTTCTATGAGGACCTCGGTTTTTGGTTCCGGTGCCGGGTTTTGGTTCCTGATTTGCATCCTCAAATCATTTATCGTGCCCTCTAGGGTCGCGATGAGCTTGGTCTGGGCGCTCATCTACTCTTTCAAGTCTTTGATGACGCTTCTGAGGTCCTCATCATCAGGGGTTCTTCAGGGGCTGCGGCTCTTCGAGGCCGTCTTCCTGGCTTTCTTGTTTTCCCTTGCCCTGTCCATGTTTGTTGGGACTACAAACATATCATCCTGGGGTAGTTCCATTTTTTATCTTCTTGATTCCTAAAAGAAATCCTGAAAATAATCCTGGAATATTAGAAAAGGGTTAGTTCGAAGCTGGTTTCCTCGTCCAATCAACAGTGCGCTCGGTATTAACCTGCGCACTGCATAATTTTTTAGTTTCGCCGACTAGTAGTTAAACTATGGGGCCGCGACTATAGGAATAGGGCAAACCATGTGTTAGAGAGAGAAACGCATAGGCTAATGTGTCAGAGAGAGATAGCTTGCAACGCTGTGACGTCACAACGTTGCCGCTTTCTCTCTCTGAACATGAAACAATTTGACATATGACATGGAACACTTCCCAATCGACATCTTGTCAATTGAGAAGTGCTCCAAGTCACCGATGATTCATCCAACAATTGAAAAAGCCTTCGACGACGACGGGATTTGAACCCGAGACCATCGGACTATGAATTCGATACGTAACATTATCGCCACGACCACTACACAGTATAATTAACGGTGGAAATCGAGGCGACGAGAGACCTGCTCGCTCGCGCTGCATGACGTAATCGGGCTAGATCCGTTTCAGTGATATCTAAGCGGTGCGTTCGCTTGGTACATTGTTGCCGGACGTTTGAAATATTCCGAGTAACCGTCGCGTATACATAGTTGCCGAAAATATGTCATTTCAGATATGGATGGCGACGAGAGACCTCGCGCGCTGTGTGACGTAATCATGCTAGATCCGTTTCAGCGATATCTAAGTGGTGCGTTCGCTTGGTACATTGTTGCCGGACGTTTGAAATATTCCGAGTAACCGTCGCGTATACATAGTTGCCGAAAATATGCCATTTCAGATATGGATATATTAGGGGGCTGCGTGGGGAGACGGGGGATACTCTAAGACGATAGGTTCTTCGTGTTTCCACTCGACTTATTCAAGTTGGAATATCTATAGGAAGATTAACATACATAATATTCGGAATTTAAAGGTTTGCGATGCAAGATGTGATAAAGGAGGAAGCATAGACAAAAAATTCATTAGTAACAATATGGACTCTGAAGAATACAGTTGTAGTCTCGAAGAATTCGGTAGGTTGGTACAAGAATTATCCAAGGCTTATGAAGATAAAGAAAATGCTAGGAAAGTTTGGGATAAAGTTTTCACAAAACGCAATTTACCCAAAGCAAGATACCCATTGCGACGCATTGAACCCTGCACAGCACAGGACAATTCAAATCAATCTTTGTTGTGAAGAGGGTGGGAGGGGGAGGAGGAGGATTACCAAAAAACGATCATCAAATATAATCATTTAAACTGCAAACATCGCTGCTGATAGTACAATATTGGAGACCGTTTTAGCATTCCTGCATGGCGAGAAGAGTCTGCAAGACTTTTCCAAAGATGAATTGAAAGAATTTCCAATAAAATATTTGATACAACATGCTAAGCCATGGGAATTGTTGGATGTTTGGCATAAATTACCAAACGAATATCAATGTAATTTTGAGTTGAGGATTCGTTTACCATGTTTCATTCATTATAATAGACCAGATTCTCGAACCCAGGTAGATGGACCAGTCAGTTCACAGCACGATTGCCACGGTTGTAATTAATTTTTGAAATGTAGAGGACCCATATATTATTAATAAATAGTATATGAATATCGAGTTTGTTTTATTGCATCATAGCCATCGTTATGAAGTTAATTTTCATCTACATTTGTTTGGAATATTTGCTGATAAGCGCTAAAACTTCGTGCGATTGTGGTTAAGCATTTCCTGTTATCGCTCTGATAACCTCGATAACTTCCTGCACATGTTTTTCCAACAGTTCAGATAAGCATGTAAGCTTTCTGTTGAATAAACCACATTTCACCAATTAAATGCGTTTATGTGCTTCGATGTTTTTTATCAACATGTTTTTTCCTGCACACGAGGCTGCTGCGGTCTGGGAAAATCAGTTATCAGGCACGTGGACCGTTTCTGATGATAAAAGTGATTCGCACACCGACAGCAGACACTTGTACTCCAGCTCTCTTCGAAGACGCAACAACCATCACAAACCTTCATATCTGTGCCTGTTTGTGTGCTCCAAATAACAATAATAGTAAGTACTCTTCTCTATCAAAGTGTCCATTTATATTCTCGATTCTATTTTGTATAATAATTTATTTACTCAATATTCAGCATATTATGGCCCCTTTTGCATTTCTTTTTGTTGAGTTTTTTCAATAATTTGCTCCTGAATTTCCACATAAACTTCAAAGATTTTTTTTTCGCAAACAAGAAAAAAACTTATGATGCTTTTTCATCTCCTTCTCCCCCCAGATGGATCTAACTCAGCTAAACCAAGCTTCGTTGGTGGAGTGGAAGCCAGTAATCAAACTGAACGATTTGGGCATCAATCAATCCCACAAAATAATAGCAGCAAAGGTGATCAAGGGAACATTTGGGGATAATATCCTCATTGAGCTAGCTGACCACATCACATTCCTGCCGCAGCGGGTAACCGAGACGTACGAGCAGCATGTTGGGCAGTTCATCCCCGGAAAGTATTCGCTGATATACCGAGGAGTCGTTGACGTAGGAAAGGCACATCCAGCGGCATCGTTCGAGATTATTGAGAATTAAAAAAGTAAGTCGTTTTTACATTTTTTGCGTGTTATTTTTTGAAAGAGATGGATATCGCCAAGAAATCAGATGATTTAGTCACTGTTATCAGAAAATTAAGGAAAATTTTATTTGACAAATTCACGAGTAGAGATGAAAAAATTTGGTTCAATCGTTTGAGAACATATATAAGATTATGTAATAGGGAAATTCGAAAAAATAATGCATCCATTGGGGTATTGAAGAAGCTTCAAACGAACGTGGGACATTTCAAGCATTTCAGAAATTTAATTCAGAATAGACATCGAGGCTCAGGGATTGGGGTATGGGAACCCAAATTGAAAAATAGAGTGCAATGGAAAGATGTTGCAACTGCTTTTGCAAGTAGGGTCAGGACGGGAATTATTATAAATTTAACTCATAAGGACTTGGAACAATTTTTGGTTGATTCGTTTTTGCTTTTCAAAATTAAAAAATTATAATTAAAATTATTAAAGGAATTTCCAATCATGAAAATAAATGCAAATTTTTGTGGGGAATTTGTAAAGAAATCAGATGATGGAGAAATATTTGACTTGAAATACTTCAACACCAAGAATGCTATTGTTGACGTATCGACTAATTTAAAACAATGGTTTTCCGATAATGTTTGTGACAAAATTTCGAATAAATTGAGTGAATTTCAAGAACGTGCCTCGGGTTGGGCTTTACGAAAAATAATTTCAATGGAAATAAATATAAACAAATTTCAAATAGGAAATGGGTCATCCTATATAAAATTGCCACAAGATATCCTCAAGAAACAGGCATGCCTAAATATAAAAAATACAGACTCGGCATGTTTTTATTGGTCAGTCGTTAGTGCATTGCATCCAGCAAAAATAAATAGAGAGCTCACATCTTCATATCCATATTATACAACAGTTCTGAAAACAGAAGATCTAGATACGCCTATGCCTTTAAATAAAATTCCAAAATTCGAAAAATTAAACAACATTTCTGTGAACGTTTACATATTAGAGTTGAATGTAGTCAAGGAAAAATCATTCTACACTGTGACATCGGTCAAGCTAACGAAAAATAAACTTGAAAAATATGTGAATTTACTCCTCATTCAAAATGAATATTTTCCAAAAATCAATGATTATGATGCTCTTCCAAGCAACAATGGTGATGATGATGATGATTCTGATATCAAATATCATTATTGTCTCATTCAAGATTCATCTCGTTTGATAGGAAGACAAGTTAACAAAAATAAATGCAAAAAATTCATTTGTGATAGATGTCTAAATTATTTTGTGTGCGAACAAAAATTCAAAGATCATGAGGCACTTTGTTCTCAATTAAATTATTGCAAAATTTCTTTTCCAAAATATGATCATATAAAATTTAAAAATTTCACATACAAACAAACAGCCCCATTTATTATTTATGCTGACTTTGAATGTAAATTGGAGCACATTGATGATAGAGTTTCATCCAAAACAGCCAAATACCAAAAACATGCAGCCTACAGTGCAGGGTTTTATCTGAAGTGTGATCATGATGATTCACTGTCTTTTTTTGATAGCTACAGAGGTGAAGATTGTATGGATTGGTTCGCAAATGCAATGTCGAAAATAGCTGAATTCGTTCAATCAAAAATCAAAACAATTGTGCCGATGATTGAAAAAAATCCTGACAAGTGTGAAGCTAAAATTTGTCATATTTGTGAGAAGGTATTCAGAGACAATGATATCATTGTACGTGACCACTATCACTTCACGGGGTTGTTTCGTGGATTTGCACACCAAGCCTGCAATTTGAATTTTCGAAAATTGTTTGTAGTGCCAATCGTCTTCCACAATCTCACTGGGTATGACAGCCATTTTATGATTAGAGAACTGAGCAAAAAGGGCAGCATGAGCATACTGCCAATCAACAAGGAGAAATACATCTCTTTTACTCTACATGACGAAAACAGACATCAAACTTCGATTTATTGACTCTTTTCGGTTTATGGGCACATCCTTGGATAAATTATCTTCTACTATGGATCGAAAAGACTTGAACATAATTAAAAGGGAGTTTAATCACTTGGATGACGAAGCATTTGGTCTTCTCACCAAGAAGGGTGTTTTTCCATACGATTACATTGATTGGAAAACTTAAACGAGACTAAATTACCATCCAGAGAATCTTTTTACAATAAATTAAATGACGAACACATTTCAGACGAACAGTATGCTCATGCTCAAAGCGTATGGAAAGCATTTGAAATTTCTGATTTAGGGAAATATTCAGACATTTATTTAAAAACTGATGTATTGTTGTTGGCTGACGTGTTTGAGAATTTTCGAAAAAAATGCTTGGCATCCCATGGGCTGGATCCAGCATGGTATTATACCATGCCTGGAAATACCTGGGACGCTATGCTAAAGTACACCAAATGTGAACTGGAATTATTGAGTGACGTTGACAAAATCATGTTCATTGAAAAAGCTATACGGGGTGGAATCTCTGTTTGCAGTAGTCGGTACTCGAAGGCCAACAACAAATATATGCCTGATTTCGATCCAAAAGACCCATCAAAATATCTCATGTATTCAGATGTTAATAATTTGTATGGATGGGCAATGTCAGAATGTTTACCCTATGGATGGTTTTCATGGATGGAAAACGTTGAAAATTTTGATGTTATGGCTATTGCAGACGATGCCCCTGAGGGGTATATAGTAGACTTGGAATATCCTCGTGAGCTACACAACCACCATAAAGACTTTCCATTCGCTGCGGAACATCGCATACCGCCCGGCTCAAAATTACCCAAACTGATGACGACACTTTACGACAAAAAAGACTACATTCTACACTATAGAAATTTGAAACAATGTTTGGCCAACGGACTAAAACTCACGAAAATACACAAAATTTTGAAATTTAAACAATCAACGTGGCTAAAGTCCTACATAGATTTAAATACCCGATTGAGGACTCTGGCTA
Organism: Chrysomela aeneicollis; assembly: GCA_029955515.1. Taxonomy (NCBI): domain Eukaryota; kingdom Metazoa; phylum Arthropoda; class Insecta; order Coleoptera; family Chrysomelidae; genus Chrysomela; species Chrysomela aeneicollis. The sequence goes on along the minus strand of JARUHQ010000005.1, from coordinate 6,228,179 downwards.
CGAGTGACTTTGAGAAGAATTTGTATGAACTAATGAACAACGCCGTTTTCGGCAAAACCATGGAAAATATACGTAAACATAGATTGGTGAAACTCGTGAGATCGTGGGAGGGACGCTACGGAGCGAAAAATTTGATAAGTAGTCCACAATTTCACAGCCGAACAATTTTCGATGAGAACTTGATGGCTATTGAATTGAAGAAAGTTGAAATTATCTTCAATAAACCTTTGTATGTGGGAATGGCAATTTTGGATTTATCAAAAATATGCATGTACAACTTCCACTATGATTTTATGCTTCCAAAAATGACTATTGAAAACTGTAAATTGCTATACATGGATACCGATAGTTTTATATATGAACTAAAGTGTAATGATGTATATGAGGAAGTGATAAAGACCGATATTTCCAAATTCGATACGTCAGAATATGCATTAGATAATAAATATGGAATTCCTCAAGCCAATAAAAAAGTTTTAGGCTTGATGAAAGATGAGGCTAATGGAAAAATCGTGACTCATTTTATAGGGTTACGTTCAAAAATGTATACTTATAAAGTTCAGGGAGGTAACGTTGTTAAAAAAGCCAAGGGAGTCAAAAATAATGTCGTTAAATATAAAATTGGTTTCGATGACTATCTAAATTATTTGAGAGAATTCAAGCAAAAAAAAACATCCCAACGCTGCATTCGTTCATATGCTCACAACGTTTTCAGCATTGAACAAGCGAAAATTGCCCTTAGTCCTCATGATGATAAACGCTATTTAATACCAAATTGTTTTGATACACTACCTTGGGGACATTTTGAGGCAAAAGAGTAATGATTGTACTTGCAAAAGCAGATGTAAAATCTTTTTTCTCTTTTTTTCAGAGATCATGTCATCATCATCAACATCGTCTCTTTTACGACTTGAAGATCAAAGCATCAAAGTAATTTGTGAAAATGTCGAAAATATAACATCTTTCATAAATTATTCAATCTCGCACCAATTGCTACCCATTTCGTTAGTCAAGGAAATAATAAAAAAATATAGCAAGTTCCGATGGAATTATATCATTAATGATGTTCAAAATGATCAACTTAGCAGGTTAGTCTCATTGGAAAACAAAAATGTTGTACACCAGATAACTATGAGCCGACAAATGAGAAACGCAATTTTATTCTGCTCTGATTGGACGCAAGAATATGTAGAGGAATCTTATTATTGTGTTTGGGCTAATTTCTACAAAATAAAGCAATTCAATTTGATTTTATGTCACAGCTGCTTGAAAACTTTGATGGATGTATTGGAAATGCATAATATTGAAATGAATTTGCATATCATTCGAGACCATTTTCATCTATTTTATAGAACAAAAGACTTATGCATATTGTATCGGGATAGAAATTTGTGGTGTCAGAATAGTTTCGGAGAGCTTTTATTTAGACTCAAACAACGATATGAATGTGACATGGATTTACATGTGAATCCACATCACAGCGTGGATCCAAATGGCTATCCCTATTTTAATCGATTCATTGATTCAGGTGACGAAGATTCAGACATTGATTATTAATTATTATTTCCTTGACGATATTCATCTCCCTCTCTCTCATCAATAACATCCAAAAATGAAGAAACGCCTTTTTTTTAATTCTAAATAATCTCCTCTATGTCATGTACCACCTACGCTGCTGCTGAATTATTGTTCCCATGAAACATGCTGCTGCTGAATTATTGTTCCCATGAAACATGCTTATTATATACTACGCTACTGAATAAAAATGATGAAATAATCTATTTGTTTTATTTATGTATGGTATGATAGGTGTGATGAAAAAACATATTATTTTCAAAGTCTTTTATTCAAATCAGATATTATTCGATCTTTACAATAATAAAGATATTCTAAAAGTGCATTACTTGACATACTACTAGCAGCATTACAAAATCCATATATAATTTCTTCCACACTCAATACAGTTTGTTTGTTTCTAATCCAATCTGCTGCAGTATCTAAAAGATTACTATAGTATATACAAAAGTCCAATTCATTCATCATATTAACTCGATGCGATAAAAGTTGCACTTCAACACTCAGAATATCGACGACATCTTCTTCCATCAAATCAAATTGCACATGATGTTTGGTCACTGTTAGCACCTTGATGCCATCCCAAACAGCTCGGGTTACGGTGGCATAGTCCCCGCAGGCGCTCACCACAGGATCGTATTCGTCGATGAAGCCAGGCAGAGGTTGGTAGAAAAATCTTATTGAAGATCTCGCAGCAATACAATGAAGGTTGCCCATTCGTAAGTAGCGAACGAAATCTTTGTTGGATAATAGGGTTTCTTCAGAACGATGGCAGGGCTGAATTGTCTAGCTGGACTCAACCCACACTGAATCTCGTAGGTGGAAAGCGGGAACGAAGTATTGAGCAGGTAATGTGTTTCAGCTTGCGCAGCCTTCTCAAACACTTCCAAACATCTATCGACTTCAGCAAAGTAGTCTGGCGGTGATGAAGAACTATCATCTTCAAAATTCATTTCACAGGATGAAGGATAACCAGAGTCTTCACTCATAATAATAATTGTAAACTGATGCGAATGCTGTGCTGCTCAAAGCTTTTTATATTCCCACTCTATATCCGGCTGGATGATAAGCTAATTCCAATGTGATGTGTGTGTGTGTGCGCGAAAGGCCCCCCAGGTTTGCTTGATTTGTGCTAGTTTTGCATTATAATCTATTATTAGCATCAATCCAACTGGTGTGTGTCTTATCGAGCCCCAACCATTTAACAAACACCTTCTTGCCTTTTCGTCGTAATATTTTCTCTACCAAGTAAACATCAGGATTTGCAGTTTTTTGAAGTTCCTCCGAATAAAAGGCTCCTTTGATTGGCGCTCCTTGCATATCTTCCAAGAGATAGGTGGTAGGATTCGTTATGCGAATTTGCGCAATCTTGAATAATTCCGTAGTCCAATTGGGAGTAGAATTTTTGGAAAAGACATGTTTGGCCTTACTGATTCGCACCAAATCACCAATTTTAAATTTTCGAAATCCCGCTATTTTGATGTGATTGTATGTAGATTTGAGAATTTCTTGTTCATTGGCTTCAGTAACGTCACACGGTTTAAATTTTGTAGTACTATGTTTTTGATTGTTATAATTTTTGGTAATCTCAGGTAAAACGTCAATCCAGCGATATGATCACTCAAGCTGAAATATTTGTAGAGTTTCTCCTTCAGAGTGCGAATAACACGTTCACCGAATACGTATTGTAATGATTGGTTGAAAATTTTTTCATTAGACTCTGGAATTTTTCATTGAATAATTCGGTGCCTTGATCAGTTTGCAAATTTTTCGGACAACGGTTCGTGCGCTGCGTCAGAATATCGGTGAATGCTCGAGCAATGTCGATGCCAGTCTTGGATTTCGGTGGTCGTGTCCATAGGAATTTGGAAAAACAATCAATCACGACCATTATCAGTTTGAAATTCTTATTTTTCGATGCATATGGGCGCATCTCAGCTAGATCCATTTGCCATAAATCATCTAATCCTTTAATGATGGTGCGACGACGAGGAAATTTTTTCTTCACAGGTTTATGCAGCTCATTGACGAGTTGAACTTTTTCCTTGGAGTATGAAGACGACGACGACATGTTTTTATTGCTCACTATAGCACAGAGTGATTTGAAAAATGGAAGTATAACGGTTATATGGGTTTTGACGAAGACGATGACGGCTGTACAACAGTATATACATTTTTAGCCAACTCAGTTTTGAGTTTGTTAATATCGGCGGCATGTTGTATCTCCTTATCCTTGCTTTTTTGTTGTTCAGTCTTTAAAATATCAATGCTTTTTTCGAGCGACTCTATCAAATCTTTGATGGCCTTTGAATCTGAATTGATTTTCTTCTCTAGTCTAGGCACCAAATCATTGTCCAATCGGTTTGATTGCTGTACGATTTTTTGCATCATGATCGTCAGTTGTACCAAGTTCCCATTGAGCGTCATATGTTTGTTTGTCAAATCATTATTCATGTTTCCAAGTTTTGCAATAGCCTTTGAATCTGAATCGATTTTCTTCTCTAGTCTAGGCACCAAATCATCGGCTAATCGGTTTGATTGCTGTACGGTTTTGTGCATCATGTCCGACAGCAGTACCAAGTTTCCTTCAAGTGTCATATCTTTGTTTGTCAAATCATTGATCGAATTTCCAAGATTTGCTATTATGTTTTTAAAGTCATCAATAGTTTTTTGAATTTTTTTCCCATAATTATCGAATGCAATCTTGAAATCCACTCGTATTTGTGAAAGACCGAGTTCAACGTATTCCCTGTTTGCTGCATCTGCAGCATCAGTGGGTGCTTTCACATTACACAATTTCAAATGCCCAATGTCAATGTCTCCGGAGGGAGTATAGGAAAATCCTGATCTTACTATCGTTGTTGAATGACTACCACCGCCACCGCCCCTGCCACAACCGAACTTGTCGAGACTCATTATGAAAATGATATTCTAATGCATGTACACATATTTGTATACTCGGCGTAAGAGAAAAACGCGACGCACGTTTCACGCACGCTTCACGCACGTTTAACGCACGTTCGACGCACGTTTGACGCACGTTTAACGCACGTTTAACGCACGTTTAACGCACGTTTGACGCACGTTTAACACACGTCTAACGCACGTTTGACGCACGTTTAACGCACGTTCAACGCACGCTTCACGCTTCAGATATTATGCCAGCCTCCTTTAGTTCATTTATGATGGCTACAATTTCATTGTCGTTTGATGTATTTCCAGCCTGCTGTGAGGCGATGAGTAATTTCAATACATGTATTCGATTGGGGTGGTGTTATAGGTCATCATGTTCAAACCGCGACCACCGGTCGTCTTGGATCTAAACATTGGTCGAATAATTTCCTTGTATTTATATTTACTCGAACCCTTCATATTTCCAAGAGCATTCTGATGCTCCTTGGAGAGCGTGAGTAATTTCTTGTATTGAGCTCGGTCATCTTCAGCATAGGCCGGATCATTGTAGAATAGCAATTGATAGAGTCCTGGAGTGCCGCGAAAGCGATAGCCTCCAACAAGTATATCTCCAGTCCTTTGATGGAAATTCAGTTCACTCTTGTTTAGGAACCATTTCGATGTTTTTGGATCGTACACGGGACCATAAACTTCATCGATATTCTCATCACCTGTCCAGTATTGTGTTAGATATTTTTGTGCCATCGGAGGATATTGATCAATGTAATCATTCAAGGCAGCCGATGAAATATTTTGAGGGTCAGTGAAAACGTCATCATCCTCATCAGAATCATCATCATCATCTTTGTCAGCAGCAGCAGCAGAATCAGTTTCAGCTACGTCCACGAGAGGTGAGAAATTGGTTTCATCCAAATCAGGTTTTTCCTTCTTTGTTTCTTGTTCATCAATGTCCTTTTTAATTTTCTTTCTTGGTAGAAATGATCCATCAAGTTTTTCTCGAATTCCTTTGGACGTAGTGGCAATATCTTTGAGAGGTGTTGTCAGAGGTTGAAATATTTTCTGAAGTGCAGCATCATCTTCAGACTTGCCCATCTTCAATGCCAAATACTTTCTTCTAATCAGTTTAGATAATTCACCAATTTTTTTCTTGCGTAATGCATCATCAACACTACCATGTTTATCGGTTGTCGTCATGATGATTAATGGTGATCTATGAATAATTATCAAACCTTTATATATTTATCGAAACCATTTCTATATCTACCAGCATTAATGTCGAATGTCTTTGCAATTACTAGTGTTCCAAATTGACTACTGCCATTCCAACATTCTGAACAAAGCGCTTTAAATTGATCGAATGACATGTCTGGTGAGACATGCTCATCGGAAACATGCTTCAAGTTCATTTCATCCTGCCGAAATAGCACCACTAGGTTACTATTGTCACGGATGAGCTGTTTGGGAATTTTTGAGTATGTTTGACACAGGTATGCAACGTCAATGTCCTTATGCCTGCACATTGAAAAATATTCACGAATTTTTTGCTGCTTGTCACATGATACATCATCAAAGATGAATATCGAGTTGTTTTTCGCTTTCTATGGATCGATGACGTCATCATTCTCTTTGAATGGAAAATACCCGACTCCTTTCACTGAAGCCAGCACTTTTTGCAACAGCTGATACTGAGAATAGAGCGTGGGAAAGAGTCAAAGTAAAAGACGCAAAATTCAAAGAAAAAGCTGCAGCTTGGCTAGTTACTACCGGGATGAAAGCTAAACGCAAGCTTGGCATTGGTCTGCTGCAGCGGCCAACATTTGCCAATGTTATAAAGTTCATAAAAAATGTTCTTTCAAAATCCAATAGTAGTAGTAGTGATAACCAAAAAGGCAGTGGTTTGAAAAAATCTGTATTGGCTGCACTCAGAGCAGCTAGAATTGCTGTCAAGAGAGCTGGAGGCAAGAAAAAGATTCGAGTACCAAGAATCATACCGTTCGATTCGGAAAAGAAAAGTGGTGGTATCTTTCCGCTGATTCCGATCTTTGCTGCTTTGGGAGCTCTAGGATCCTTGGCTGGTGGAGCTGGTGCAGTCGCAAAGACTGTTATTGATGCTAAAAATGCAACAAAGAAACTGGAAGAAGATCGACGTCATAATAAAGCGATGGAGGCTATCGGTTCGGGCTTGTATCTGCGCAAGGCACCACGAGGATTCGGACTATTTTTAAAGAAACAGCAAAAAAACTACTAGCTAAGCTACCCAATAAATCCATGTACGATTCAGAAATAATAAAGTATGCCAAACAACTGAAAATACCACATTTTCGAGGTGTTTTTATGCGAGACACTCTACCACCTGCTGGCCCATGGCGTCATCGCGACGAGTGTGCAATCATAAATTTGGATACTTCAAATCATTCTGGTACACATTGGGTAGTTTACAAGAAACATGATAATGTTGTGGAATATTTCGATAGTTATGGAATGTTGAAACCACCAAAAGAATTAGCCCGATACTTTGGTGAAAATGTGAAAATCCTCTATAATAATGATCAATATCAGAATTATAAACAAAGTAATTGTGGACGTCTCGGCTTGGAATTTCTCTATAAAAACAAATAACATGACGCATGACGCATGATGTCTTTGATATTGACGTTGAAGAGTCGCACTTCTACGCTCTCCATAGACTTTCTCACGCCACTACAGCTCGATCCGGAGTCAGACTACGGTCTAGCATTGTTGGGATTCCACTGCTACAATAGCATTCCAAATATAGAAAAAGGTGCCTCCAAGTTTTATCTGCAGGACGCAGCATCTAAAACCACAAAAATTATAGAAATTCCTGAAGAATCATACGACATTATCGACATTGAGAAATTCATTCGAAAAGAATTGAATATTTCGAGTGCAAAAAACGTCGACGATATATTCTCGTTGAAACCCAATAACAATACATTAAAGTGTGAGATCTCGAGCAATAATTTCAACATTGATTTTACACCCAAGGAACAACATTGATTTTACACCCAAGGAACGTTTTCATTTAACAAAATATCTTATCCATAACAAACGTTACATTTTGTGTTATTCTCTATTTTAATTCCAGTTATCAAAGGAAACACAGAATAACTTATTAGATACTTATTGAATATCTGTATCAGAGTTCATGATAGAATCCCTATTTGGACACACTGTATATTCCGCTGTCTCATCTTGTACCCAAGAACATCGTATCCTGAAACGAATAAAATATTAGACCAGATAACAAGCTACTGGTTACTGAAAAACAAACATTGACATTAGATTAAATAAACCTACCTTTTTTCTCCGATCCTTATGTTCAGGTTAATAATATCGTTCAGAGTTTAAACCTTCTATCCATTGATAGCAATTTCTAATCAATAGTTTTTATGAAAGTGAAACCAAACTTATAAATATAATGAAAGTAAAACAGTCAGACAAGGAACAGTTGCAGATACATATAATCAATAATATCACGTACCTACCTCCATTTGTTTATATGTAAATAATGTAGATATTCTAGTGGTGGGTAGTTGGTAAAATTATTTTATTTTATTAGAGTTATTCAACAACATCTATTCTTCACAACTTGGTTATCTTGAAATGTCAGTGGAATTCCTTCTCATTCTTCCTTTTTATTTATCGACGATTGCTTCGTCACCTTTCATTTCATCTACATTGCTTCGTCCGAACAACTGCTCGAAACGGACTTGAGGTGACCACGGGTCAAGATGTTTCACGACGTTTTTAATGAGAAGAGACCTCGGATAATTTTACTGCCAATAATTCGCGGCGATCGGAATGGGAGCCAAAGGGTTGACGAAAGGATGTTAATGTCAAGTACATGTTTCCCGTGACTTCCGGGAGGACATTTTTAATGAGGCCATCTTATTGAGGTTCTTTTGGGCATTGCTGAATGTGGTACGCGGCCGAGCTTAGCTGGTTAGTGAACCATCACCATACTTTTTCAAGTGGTATGTTCATTTTTTATGATTCCTGGATGGAACAAATGTGTTCTACATTGGGGAACAATATTTGGTTGCTGTCAAAGGGCCCGACTCAATTATTTGAGACTTTCCAAGGACTTGATTGTAATTACCGACACGTGGAATCACCAATAAAGACCGCCGGCTTATCTCAAATGAATTTAAATATAGTTTTTCCAGAACCCTCTACATATGAGAGGGTCCTATGTGGTAGCTCGGTTATAGCTGAACCATGGTCTATGGGTTGTCAATATGAGGTTATGTACCAAGGGGGCTCCCACTGCTGTTTTGTCACAGATGAGAGAGCATCAGGCGCTGATGATTTCTCTTAAGAAGCACTAGACTGCTAAGTCATCACCATGTCACCAATACTACCACCATCATTTTGAAATCACCATCTACATCCATGCCATTTCACCATACCAGTTAGAGTCCTGAAATCGCCGTAAGCAGTTCCAAGGATTGGATTGAATAACTCAGGTTTTTTTTAATATCTATTAAGTTGCATAGTTTCTTATAAAATGTCACTTTGTACAATTAATTGATACTTATTATCAAGATATTCTTGAATCTTCTACTTCAAACGGATATGTTTAAACCCTAATTGAAATCGATGAATTCTTAACATGAACGAATCATGACCGTAATTTAAGGTCCATAAACTCCCAAAAATTCATGAATTTTCAGAGTATACTCAACCTCTACACATCAAAATAACTACCTATTTCAAAAGGGGTACATAGGGTATTGAACTAATATAATTATTCAATAAAATTCATCACAACTATTCTAGATATTATAATAAGTATCCTATTTGACATTTTTTATTTGTACTTATAATTATGAAGGTAAAATTTCTATTAAATATATTAGTAATATTGATGTTTCCATTGTCTTGACCATATCTTTCTCTCTCTCTATAGGATAACTATTATATAGGTTTCTGATTTTTCCTAGAACTAATATCTTTTTCTAAAAGAAGCAGTGGCGTCCAAATATTAATTATCATTCATAAATGTGATTGATTAATTTTCCTGATAAGTAGCAATGAAGTGAGTATTTTTGATGTAATTTGAATTTCTAAATGGATTTGCAAATATTTTAACCCATGCCCATTTGCCGCCGACGAAGAGCTACCGTTTGCAGTGAAACAGGTAAATTCTACGTTTCACTAATTGGCGCCTTTCAACGTGTTGATTTGCAAACACAGATTCTGCTTATCATTTTTTTTATTCAAAAATGAAATGAGAAAGATGGTTGAGAGACAGATGAAACATCAATAGTTCATTTTTTTTTAATCTTGAAAATTTACTACGGCTTGGACACATATGCTATTTGTTAATACACATTCAAATCGTATTTGGTGACTGGTGATAAAAAAAACAATAAAAAAAATTTATTGCTGTCATTACAATGAATTATTTTGTTTTGATTGGCTGTGGGTACGAAGTTGCATATAAATCAGTGAAAACAGCAGTTCTCACGTGATATTTACTGAAAAGGATTTGGGTTTTTTCTAAATGCAAATTTGTACAACAGTCAAAATTGTTCTTTACAAATACCATTTTGATTTAATTAATATTTCCTTAAGTGGAAATCATTTACTAAAGTAAATACTATTTTCCTTTGCTTTTTCTTCTCAGGAAGATTACGATTTTTGTTTTTGCCTATATAGGTGATAATTTTTTATGGAAAAATTGCCGGCCTAAGAGTTGGTACCTATGTTTTTTTTATATATGAGTTCAAGGTGACGATCTTGTCTTATATTCATTCTCAATTGGGAGATTACATGATTTGATTTTATGCACACTTATTTTCGATGTTGATCCATACTTAGATCAAAACTGGAAATCCTAGTTTGTTTTCAGTGAATTTTGATTTTGACCATAACTATACCCTAATAGCACAAATATGTTCTATGGATGTCCTTTGGACATCCTGTTAGGCCATTCGGGACGTCTATAGGACGTTCAAATTTGGTACCGCGGACGTCCATTGTACGTCTGTGGGACGCACAAATGTCCCACTTGGGAACTAACTAGGGACGTCCTTTCGGGATGTCCTTAGGACGTCATCGAAGGACCTACTTTCAAGAACCGAGAAATAAAAAAGCAGCTGCCAGTGACATCAGGCAGTCGCGGTCACCCATCCAAACCCTAGCCGCGCGTATTTTTGCTGGACCTCTGTGATTGTATCTTCTCCTGCGTTGTTTGGTGGCTGCTGTCTGCTTGTTTATTATTGAGAACAAATAAATGAGATACTAATAATGATGATCTTGATAAAATTCTATAACTTGATCATATTAGGGTTCTGGCTCGCAATTTGGCATATTTTTAATTTCAACAATTGAAATATTTTTGTCCAATGATGGAGTACTTGAAAGGACAATGTAATTATTTTATCTCGCTTCTTCGAAGTAGGGAACTTCCAATCAATCAAATGCATGCAGGAAGTGAGATTAAGTGAGACCAACAGCTGAAAATACTGGAATCCGAACCACTTCTGAGCGTAATATGAATTCTGAAAGGATAAGTCGAATTCGTGCGTGGGGATGAGAATGGCGAGAACCACACCATATTTGATGGCGCATTTTTAAAATTAATATTCCTTTCTATTGAGACGTTTCTCTATACTACTTTCTAGAAAAATATTGAAACGTATAGAGTCAGTGATATTCTAAATTGAGTATATTTGAACAATGTCAGAATATTTTGATACGATTCTGCATCTGTGTACCCTCCAAGAATATTCTGGGATTTCTGGGAATATTTTGAAATAAGCATATATTTGAACAATGTCATAATGTGTGTCTGTGTCCATATAGGATGTTGTTCATAGGACATCCAAAGGACGTTCTCACAGGGACATTCAATGTAATGTACCGATTGAGAAGTCCATAGGACGTTGTTATCAGGACTTCTGGAAATATGTACTGCCCCTGGTCGTCCTATGGACATTGACGCAGGGACAAAGTATAATATGTACCGATTGGGATGTCCTTAGGATGTTGTACTCATGATGTTTGCATAAATGTACTATCTGGGACATTCCATGGACGTCTTCAGAGGGACAATTCAAGATATGTACTGATAGGGACGTCCTATGGACAAAAATTTCATGTCCGGGACGTTCGGACATAAATGGTACCAAATAGGGACGTCCCTAGGACATTGTGTGCTATTAGGGTAGGCCAAGTAGCCTAATAATTTTTTTGATTTATTTTGATATACAGGGCGGTTTGCCAATTATTGATACCAACTGAATTCAGGAAAATAAAACGGTACCTATATTTTCTTCGTTTCAGCATACAGGGTGGTTGCACCTATCAACATACAGGGTGATACAGTGGTTATACAGGGCGTTATTCCATTTAGTATTTTTTGGGGATTATACTGAGCAACATGAATCCAGATAAATTCCAGGTAAACCATTTGTTGGAGTATGAATTAGAGTATGAGCTTGCCATTCGAAAAATTAAATCAACAAGATCAGTAAGTGACAAAAGAAAGATTCTGAGAAAACTTTTAGAGAAGGAACAAGCGAGACCAGATGGAACAGTTGTACTGACTTCATACCCTTTTGATTGCGAAAAGGAACAAAATGAAATTAACAATACTTTTATGCAGCTAACTGCAAATATTATTGATTTTGGTGATATAGGAGATCAAAATGATAATTTATTTCATAGAACAATGTCGAGGATAGTTCACGTTACCAACAGAATAGGAAGGATAGAAAAATTTTTGCAAATTGAAGGACTAATACCAGAAAATAAGATAGGCGAGTTAAAAAAATTTCAATCGGAAGGTATTGCTACTTGTTTGATGATGGAAGCTGACCTTACAGCTAGTATCAAAAGTACTTCAAATTCAGTTACTAATAATAATAATGCTCCTCCAGTAATCAATGTTGCACCTCCTATTATAAATTGTTCTAGATCTGCTGTTCCAATTTCCAATTGGGGAATAAAATTTAATGGAGACTCTAAATCGGTTTATGATTTTATTGAACGTGTTACGGAACTTTCTCAATCACGTAAAGTGTCAGAACAAAATTTGTTTGAATCAGCAGTTGAACTTTTCGAAGGAGACGCTTTTGTATGGTTTCGCAGTATAAAGTCTAGTGTCCAAGATTGGTCCTCGCTTGTTGCTCTTCTAAAAAGGGATTTCTTATATTCAACAGCTGATGAGGAAATTTGGGAGCAAGTGAAGAAGCGAAAACAAAAACGGAATGAACCGGTTGCTATTTTTATTGCTCACTTGGAAGCATTATTTAGTAGACTTTCTCAAAATCCTGCTGAAGTTACTAAAGTGAAATATTTGAGACAAAATCTATTGCCTGAATTCATAAGTCAGCTGGCCCTTGTTGACATCACCACGGTTTCCTCCTTTTCCACCTACTGTCGAAAATTAGAAGAAGCAAATTATTTGAAACAGAAGAATATTCCTACAAATCAAGTTTCTAATCTTTCTTCAGAAAATTTCAACACAACATGCACCACTAATGATCAGAGTAAATTCCAGAAACATAACAACAGAAGAAAATTCAACAATTCTAGTTACAGTAAAAATAGTCAGTCCAATGCTTTTCCTAATAGTAGATATCAGAATAATCCGTCAACTTCTTCTCAACATAACAGATATCGAAATTATTCTACAAATTTTTCTCAGAATAGAGGTAGACAAAATTATCCATCGGATACTTTTCATAATAGAAATAGAAATTTCACTCATTTAAGGAATAATGAAGAAAGAAATGAGCCAAGTTCATCAAATAGATGTAATGATAATTCAAACAAGGATATTACCTGTTGGAATTGCGGACTTGCAAACCATTTATTTCAAAATTGCAGAGCTAAAAGGAATATGTTCTGTTTTAAGTGTGGTTTAGCTGACGTCAAATTATCAACATGCCCAGGTTGCAATAAGCCAAAAAACTAATTCGTAGAGATTTGCCCAGTGACCAGCAAAATCTCAATTTTAGTCATCGGGTCACAAATAAAATTAATGACAAAAGAAAAGAATTTTCTAATAATTATAAGATGAATTCAAATATTTCTGATATCAATAATTCAAATGAAAATTATTCAGTTTCCCCGGTATTTGTAGAAAAACCTTATGATAATCGTCCTTACATTAAAGTAAAGCTTTTAGACCAGGACATAACTGTTTTGTTTGACAGTGGTGCAAACACATCAATCATTGGTGCTGAAGGATTAGACATCTTGGATAAATTTAAACTAAAATCCAATCTGATTTCCCATAAATATGTATGTACTACTGATGGTACACAGAAACACGTCACAGGTGTAGTAGATTTACCAATTATCATAGAAAATGTTTGTAAAATTTTGAGAGCTCTGGTTGTTCCATCTCTGCCTCATGCATTCATATTCGGAGTAGATTTTGCAAAGCAATTTAATATCAAAGTCGATTTTAAAAACGACTTCTGGCAAATTCAGTCAGGCTCAACTAATATCGACGTAGTGGAAATGTCTGAGGGGCCTGTGGTGATGCCAACACTGCAATCTATTGATAAGTTGACTCCTGACGAAAGGAAGCAAGCAGAAACGGTTATTAAAAGTTTTGAAGAAATTAATAGCAAACATAAACTAGGACGCACCAATAAAATTTCCTTAACCATTGATACAGGTGATGCTCCACCATTTCGTAGAAGACCATTCGTATTATCCCCTTACATGCAGCAAATTTTGAATAAGGAACTCGACGAAATGTTGAAACTCAAAGTTATAGAACCATCTAACAGCCCATATTGTTCGCCAGTGCTCCTTGTGAAAAAAAAGAATGATGAGTATCGTTTTTGTTTTGATGGACGTCCACTGAATGCCATCACTAAACACGACAGTTATCCTCTTCCTAATGTTGAGAGAATTTTAGGTTCCCTTAGGGATGCGAAATTTATATCGTCTATAGATTTGCGAAAGGCTTTTTGGCAGGTACCCCTAAATCCTGAGTCGAGAGAAAAAACCGCTTTTAGTGTGATAGGCAGAGGCCAATTCCAGTTCGTCACAATGCCATTTGGACTTTTGAATGCTGCGCAGACGCAACAACGCTTAGTTGACGCTATTTTCGGACCTAAGTACGAGCCAAAAATCTTTTCCTATATAGACGATATAATCGTCACTGGTTCGACATTTGAAGAACACATTAGTTTATTAAAGGTAGTGAAAGAGAAACTACAAGAAGCAAATTTAACGATAAATATTGAAAAGTGCAAATTTTTCAAAACCAGTTTGAAATTTCTAGGTTTTATCGTGGGTTCGAATTCTCTCCGTACTGATCCGGATAAAGTAGCTAGCATGGTAAATTATCCAAGACCCAAAACAACTACAGAAATCAAAAGATTCGTGGGATTATGTTCATGGTATCGTCGGTTTATAAAAGATTTCTCGAGTGTAATATCACCTATTAATGAACTTTTGAAAGGACGAAAGAAAAACCAACCGATAACTTGGAATGAGGCAGCAGAATCTTCTTTTGTGAAAATTAAACAATTATTGGTATCAGCACCTTTACTATCACAACCAGATTTCACTAAAAAATTTACTATTCAGAGCGATGCTTCAAATACAGGTTTGGGGGGTGTTTTGACACAATTTATTGATGATGACGAACGAGTTATAGCGTACGCTAGCCGTAGTTTATCTAGAACTGAAAGAAATTATTCTACCGTTGAAAAGGAACTATTTGCTCTACTTTTCTGTATTGAAAAATTTAGACCATACATAGAAGGCACTCGATTTACTGCCATTGTCGATCATTATTCGCTCCTTTGGCTTAATAACCTGCAAAACCCTTCAGGTAAGCTTCAAAGATGGGCAGTAAAGTTACGTCAGCACTCGTTTGACCTGGTTTACAGAAAGGGATCGAATAATATTCTACCTGACGCACTTTCTAGGATTGTTCCAGAGTGTGAAGCTAGTGACGGTAGCGCAGATCACCTAGAGATTAATTTTTTGAATATAGATAACGATAGAATCGACAAATGGTATGATAATATGAGAACTAAAATAGTTGATCAACCAGACAAGTTTCCTCAGTGGAATGTCGAAAACGATTATGTTTTTAAATTCGTTCCAGATAACTTACCGATGGAATCAAACATTCCAAAGTGGAAATATTTAGTGCCAAAACCCCAACGTATTGAAGTCATCAAATCATGCCATGATCCGCCAGTGTGTGCTCATTTTGGTTTTTTCAAAACTTTACATAGAGTCAAAGAATATTACTATTGGCCAAAAATGCGCCATGATATATTGAAGTATGTTAAATCGTGTCAAGTATGTGGAGCTCAAAAAATGCCCAATACTGGTCGTATGGGACAAATGGGGAAAGAAAAGGAAGTGAACTGGCCATTTCAAGTTATCGGTTTGGATTTGATAGGTCCTCTTCCTCCTTCAAAGAAACAAAATAGATGAATACTAGTGATTTCCGACTGGTTTTCAAAATATAATTTGATTTTTCCGTTAAAAAGTGCAAAGGCACATCTCATTGAGAGAATTTTAGAGAACGAAATGTTTCTAACTTTCGGGGTACCCCAGTTTATCATATGCGATAACGGTGTACAATTCACAAGTAAAAATTTCAAGAAATTATGTGAAAAATATGAAGTCCAAAAAATTTGGTACAATGCAGTGTACTCGCCACAATGTAATTTTGTCGAGCGAAACAATCGTACGATTGAAACAGCAATACGTAGCTATATTGACGAACACCGTGATTGGGATCTGGAAATTTTCAAAATACGTCAAGCTATAAACACCGCAAAGCATGAAATTACAGGCTTTACACCTGCTTTTCTCGTTTTTGGACGACATATCCCTATTTCAGGAAAATTTTTTGACAATAATGTTGTACCTACTGCGGATATGGAAATTACGCCTGGTGATCGTAATTCATATGCTGCTAAATTAGAAGGTTTAACTGATGTTTTTCGAGATGTTCGGGATAAAATTCATAGGGCATATCAGAAAAATACCAGAACATATAATTTACGTAAAAGAGACGTTGAGTTTTTCGTGGGGGACACTGTTTGGCGGCGTAATAGGGCAAAATCAAGTAAGGGTGATATGTTCGCTGCTAAACTTGCTCCCAGATACATCTCTTCAGTTGTTAGAAAAGAATGCTCACGTTTAGTTTATGATTTGGAAGATCTGGATTCAGGTGCGAAGGTCGGAAAATGGCACATCAAGGATTTGAAAGCATATCATAACTCCAACCCACCTGATGATCTTGATGAGGAAAACTCCTCAGATTCATCTGAATAAGATGAGTTAGATTTAAATTTAGTTAAGAATGTATTATATTTAACCTTAAGTTAAATAAGTATTCCCTTTCCCAATTTGATACTCACACTATATCATGGGTAATAAAAAAAAATTTTCTCTTTCCCGCCATGGCCATGGTACCCAAAACTTACCCTGATCTCAAATTTGAATTTTGAATGAAAATGTCAAAATTTACCTCAATTTTTTTTTGTACTATAGTACTCCATCCCTTAGTGTGACAGATTCACATATTGAAATATTGTAAATATTAGTTCAGTCAAATATTGCTTATTTTTGGTTATTGTGGAAGACATAACAATGATCATGACCTTGTCCCGATCTTTGACACGTTACCGATTTTTGACTTACCGATTTTGGAACCATTTAAGTATGGCGTGTGATACGCGGAGATATCAATCCACAAATCATAGAATATATACTTTCAGTATATATTGCCTAATTGCAAATCATTGTTAGCCAAAAATACTAATAATAAGATTTAGAGTAGGATAGTCCTTGTGACTTTGAGTAGTTATTAAAAAAAAAAAAGACTATCAAGATAGTTTTTTTTTCTTTTTCGGAGGGGGGTGGTGTAACGTTTTCATTTAACAAAATATCTTATCCATAACAAACGTTACATTTTGTGTTATTCTCTATTTTAATTCCAGTTATCAAAGGAAACACAGAATAACTTATTAGATACTTATTGAATATCTGTATCAGAGTTCATGATAGAATCCCTATTTGGACACACTGTATATTCCGCTGTCTCATCTTGTACCCAAGAACATCGTATCCTGAAACGAATAAAATATTAGACCAGATAACAAGCTACTGGTTACTGAAAAACAAACATTGACATTAGATTAAATAAACCTACCTTTTTTCTCCGATCCTTATGTTCAGGTTGATAATATCGTTCAGAGTTTAAACCTTCTATCCATTGATAGCAATTTCTAATCAATAGTTTTTCTGAAAGTGAAACCAAACTTATAAATATAATGAAAGTAAAACAGTCAGACAAGGAACAGTTGCAGATACATATAATCAATAATATCACGTACCTACCTCCATTTGTTTATATGTAAATAATGTAGATATTCTAGTGGTGGGTAGTTGGTAAAATTATTTTATTTTATTAGAGTTATTCAACAACATCTATTCTTCACAACTTGGTTATCTTGAAATGTCAGTGGAATTCCTTCTCATTCTTCCTTTTTATTTATCGACGATTGCTTCGTCACCTTTCATTTCATCTACATTGCTTCGTCCGAACAACTGCTCGAAACGGACTTGAGGTGACCACGGGTCAAGATTAGAAAGAGAAAATAGTCTATCCAATTAGAATATCAAACATAGTTTGAAATGAATGTCTGGTAGACTACGAGCAGAAAACAACTACTTTCCTGGTAAATACCACGCAGAACATTGAATTATATCTGCTCGTAATCCATGCAACGATTCACACTGTGAATGCAGATCGCAAATGTTTCTTTCTTCCTAAGACGTGACAAATTCACATCGGGACAGGCACGCCTAACAACCTACAGACCGGTTTCGGGCTTATTGGCCCTCATCAGTGCAGGGTAGTTATCCGAGTAGAGACCGTAAGATCTCCACTCGAAGCGTTGCCTGTCCCAATGCACCTTTGTCGCGTTTATTTAACCGCACTGAGCCGCGTTCCAACAGACAATTGGAAGTGGCGACACCATGCGGCAGAAGAAAGAAACACTCCAGAACTAAATCTCCCAAATCACAGAACTTGGAAGTGGCTTATAGCTCGACTAAGCTAATAAATGAAAAATGGAAAAGCCCAAGTCCAAGTTCTGTGATTTGGGAGATTTAGTTCTGGAGTGTTTCTTTCTTCTGCCGCATGGTGTCGCCACTTCCAATTGTCTGTTGGAACGCGGCTCAGTGCGGTTAAATAAACGCGACAAAGGTGCATTGGGACAGGCAACGCTTCGAGTGGAGATCTTACGGTCTCTACTCGGATAACTACCCTGCACTGATGAGGGCCAATAAGCCCGAAACCGGTCTGTAGGTTGTTAGGCGTGCCTGTCCCGATGTGAATTTGTCACGTCTTAGGAAGAAAGAAACATTTGCGATCTGCATTCACAGTGTGAATCGTTGCATGGATTACGAGCAGATATAATTCAATGTTCTGCGTGGTATTTACCAGGAAAGTAGTTGTTTTCTGCTCGTAGTCTACCAGACATTCATTTCAAACTATGTTTGATATTCTAATTGGATAGACTATTTTCTCTTTCTAAAATTGTAGTCCAATTTATGGCTTTTCCATTTTTCACGGGTCAAGATGTTTCACGACGTTTTTAATGAGAAGAGACCTCGGATAATTTTACTGCCAATAATTCGCGGCGATCGGAATGGGAGCCAAAGGGTTGACGAAAGGATGTTAATGTCAAGTACATGTTTCCCGTGACTTCCGGGAGGACATTTTTAATGAGGCCATCTTATTGAGGTTCTTTTGGGCATTGCTGAATGTGGTACGCGGCCGAGCTTAGCTGGTTAGTGAACCATCACCATACTTTTTCAAGTGGTATGTTCATTTTTTATGATTCCTGGATGGAACAAATGTGTTCTACATTGGGGAACAATATTTGGTTGCTGTCAAAGGGCCCGACTCAATTATTTGAGACTTTCCAAGGACTTGATTGTAATTACCGACACGTGGAATCACCAATAAAGACCGCCGGCTTATCTCAAATGAATTTAAATATAGTTTTTCCAGAACCCTCTACATATGAGAGGGTCCTATGTGGTAGCTCGGTTATAGCTGAACCATGGTCTATGGGTTGTCAATATGAGGTTATGTACCAAGGGGGCTCCCACTGCTGTTTTGTCACAGATGAGAGAGCATCAGGCGCTGATGATTTCTCTTAAGAAGCACTAGACTGCTAAGTCATCACCATGTCACCAATACTACCACCATCATTTTGAAATCACCATCTACATCCATGCCATTTCACCATACCAGTTAGAGTCCTGAAATCGCCGTAAGCAGTTCCAAGGATTGGATTGAATAACTCAGGTTTTTTTTAATATCTATTAAGTTGCATAGTTTCTTATAAAATGTCACTTTGTACAATTAATTGATACTTATTATCAAGATATTCTTGAATCTTCTACTTCAAACGGATATGTTTAAACCCTAATTGAAATCGATGAATTCTTAACATGAACGAATCATGACCGTAATTTAAGGTCCATAAACTCCCAAAAATTCATGAATTTTCAGAGTATACTCAACCTCTACACATCAAAATAACTACCTATTTCAAAAGGGGTACATAGGGTATTGAACTAATATAATTATTCAATAAAATTCATCACAACTATTCTAGATATTATAATAAGTATCCTATTTGACATTTTTTATTTGTACTTATAATTATGAAGGTAAAATTTCTATTAAATATATTAGTAATATTGATGTTTCCATTGTCTTGACCATATCTTTCTCTCTCTCTATAGGATAACTATTATATAGGTTTCTGATTTTTCCTAGAACTAATATCTTTTTCTAAAAGAAGCAGTGGCGTCCAAATATTAATTATCATTCATAAATGTGATTGATTAATTTTCCTGATAAGTAGCAATGAAGTGAGTATTTTTGATGTAATTTGAATTTCTAAATGGATTTGCAAATATTTTAACCCATGCCCATTTGCCGCCGACGAAGAGCTACCGTTTGCAGTGAAACAGGTAAATTCTACGTTTCATTGGGATTCTCACACTCTGTGCTGGAAGCACAAAAAGTTCACTGTTCTGATTTGCCTGTTAACATAGCCAAAGTCCGAACCATTCACATTGACAGTAACGTCACTGCTGGAGCTCTTTACAACGACAGACCTTCACATACGATATACGAATTTGCCATTTCAGTCGATCCCGGGTACGCAATAGACGAAACTCCAAGAAATCTTATCTATCTTCCCATAGTTAGTAGACGAGAACTGCCAAATATTAAACTGCAAATACTAGATCAAGACTTGAGGCAGGTGAATTTTAGAGGTGAATAGATCATAATCAGATTGGAATTGAAGAAACTTCAGCGATGGGACTAGTGTTTGATAACTCTGTCTATAAATCCGAAGAGTATCCTGCTTCCACATCAGTCTCAAGAACGTCCTTGAGCAAGACAGACGTGGTGCACCGTCATCGTTCGAGGAAACAATTGACATTATCCAATATCCTATTTCTCAAATCAATCGGTTACAATGTCCATGACAGCTCCAGTATTCGACGTCTTTCGCAAACCAAGGATCGATGAATCCATCACCAAAGTGGAGTGGCGTACCTATCATCCGTACGTCAAGTCGTTTGAGAACAATGATGTCATAGACATTACTATCAATCAAGCAGATGTGTGGCTCGCCATGTTTGAAGGTGTTCTCGTCATCAAGGCTAAATTAGATGTAACTGGAGGTGGTACGGGCACTTTAACTCACAATGCTGGTGCATATCTCTTTGATTCTTGTACCTATGAGTTGTGCAATAAGGAACTGGATGCTGCCAGATATCCGGGAATAACGAGCACAGCTAGAGGATATTTGTGCTATGCTCCCGAAGATTCGCGCCATAAATATAGAAATAAATCAAGGCGATACACGCATATTAGTTTCGTCCACAAAGATTGCAAGTATTAGTAGGATAATCTTGAAATAACTTCAACTATTGTGAAAAACCATGTAGTTATTCTAACAGTGGATAGATCTCTTGAGCAGAATATCAAGAAGAGTCACTTGAAGCGCAGTTAATGTTGGAAACATATTATAGACCCTATCTGTGAGTACTTAAAATCTATTATCGTCTAAAACGAAACAGCTGATAAGGGAAATCCACAAAAAGAACCTCATCTTTTTGCGCTATTAGGTGTGAATCTACTTCTACAATAATAATCCAGCTGATCGATTTTGTTTTTGTGAAACACAATATAGTCAACGTGATGCCAGCTACCATTGATGATTTATACAGTTTGATTCAGGCGGGGAATGAGGATATCAAAAATGAAATAAAGGCACTACGTACAGATTTTACTGCTGAAATCAATAATCTAATTGCAAAAAATTCAGAATTAGAAGCTGAGAATACCAAATTACGGGAGAGAATTTTGAATCTAGAACGACGGCAAAAGAAATACAATCTGATAGTTTATGGTATTCCCGAAACTGATGATAATTTAGCAGATGACATTTTGAGCCTATGCAATAATACCCTAGGGATCGAATGTTCAAATTCTGATTTCAGAGATATATATCGATTGGGTAGTAGTTCTGATGATAAAGTTCGCCCAGTTGCACTTGAAGCTGTAAATTATCAACTGAAACACGAAATTTTTGCCAAAGCTAAATTGAACCGGGAGAACTTGAGAAAATATAATATAAATATTGCACATGACCTGACCCCTGAAGATTACTCCACCAATAAATTTCTACTGTCACGATTGAAACAAACAAGAAGCCACGACATAACGTCAAGAGTTGATCTGAGGAAAAAGGTCCTGATAACGAATGGAACAGAATTCACTTATGCTGATTTGAAACGTGCAGAGGAGGAAGGGAAAAACTTGACTAGCTCTGCATCTTCGACATTTGCGCCATCTAGTGAAGAAAATAGGAAGAGGAAAATTGAATCATCTGATGTAACAAATCAACCCCGAAAAATCACTCGGTCACTTTCCCAACGTATAAAAACCACTGAAAAATAGCATATATTAACTACGTCTATTCCAATTATATAGTATCCATCTTTTTTTTTTCTATTCTCCTTACTTTACTCATTGTTGAACTTTAATCAATCCATTCGAATAACGACCTCTATCTATTCATAATGAAATTCGCTCATATCAATATACGCTCACTTTTTACCGGTTTCAATGATTTATGTGACTTGGTAATGGCGAAAGAGTATGACTTACTGGCAGTAACCGAAACGTGGTTAAAGCCTAATAGTGATGTAACTATGTTTCAAATACCACGCTACAAATTTATCCACTTAGCTAGGGATACCAGAGGAGGGGGAGTGGGAATATTCCTCAGAAATTCATTTCGTTTCAACATCCTGGTAAGTGGAATCTCTAACAATGTGGAACAGCTATGGGTGAACATGAAACACGGGACAACTACTTACATTGTTGGTGTCATCTACAGACCCCCAAACTCGAATATCCCTGAATTCTTCAGCGAATTCGAGGAAAGTCTCACTATAGTTGCTCCTCAATCAGATAATATAATATGTATGGGCGATTTCAACATTAACGGTCTAGATGTTATAGATAGGAATTATTCTCTACTCAATGATATTTTAGAAACTTACGAACTGAAACAAATAATAGAATCTCCAACCAGGGTAACCCAGTCTTCATCATCATTGTTGGACTATGTTATCGTTCATGATAATTTGAAACTAGATGACTGGGGAACGGTTGACTCACATCATCTATCAGATCACTTTTTGGTCTATTGTAATGTAGGTCCCACGAAATATGATAACCATACCGCGAGAACTTTTCGAAACTTTAAAAACTTCAACATTGAAAACTTCACAAATGATTTGAACTTGATTCCTTGGGTTCAAATGTACATAATGGATGATATAGATAATAAAATCGACTACTTAAATTTCCACATACATAACCTATTCGACAAACATGCTCCATATATCACAAGAAGCTTCAACAAGCCATATACTCCGTGGATTACCGATAATGTCAAACTCATGATCAAACTTAGAGATAAAGCTCGCAATAAGTTCAAAAGGACGGGAAGAGTCGCTGACTGGGATTACTATAAAACACTTAGGAACTACACGAAGTCGGCTATTGAACGTGAAAGAAAAGCTTACATGGAACATATCACTCAGAATGTAAATAGATCGAAAGACTTATGGTTCA
This sequence comes from Chrysomela aeneicollis, assembly GCA_029955515.1. Lineage (NCBI taxonomy): Eukaryota > Metazoa > Arthropoda > Insecta > Coleoptera > Chrysomelidae > Chrysomela > Chrysomela aeneicollis. Next base: position 6,204,484 of record JARUHQ010000005.1, on the reverse strand, counting down.
AATTAAGAAAATTGAGTATACATACTAAGCCCAAATCATCGAATCTTCCTGGTCAGTTGAATAACGCTACTGAAATAAATGACTTTTTTGTCTCGGCTACCCAATTGGGTGACGTAATCGATTCGGATCTTGATGACTTCTATAGAAACAATATAAATGATTCCGTAGTAGCATTTTTAGAACTCACTTTAATTACAGAAAATCAGTTATTAACATACATGTCCCAAATTAAAAGTAAGTCTAAAGGAATTGATGATTTAGATAGTTTTCTTATAAATATGTGTTGTCCCTCATTGTTACCAGTTATCCTGCACATAATAAATTACTGCTTGGAAAAGAAAGTTTTTCCTGAAATATGGAAGCAATCGATCGTGATTCCGATTCCTAAAGTAAAAGAACCCAAGAGTTTCAATGATTTACGTCCTATTAGCTTGCTTCCTTTTCTTTCCAAAATTCTGGAGAAAGCTGTCGCTCATCAGCTCCGTGATCACCTTTATATCAATAACATTTTACCACTGATGCAATCTGGTTTTAGATCAAATTATAGTTGTGCTACAGCCTTATTGAACATACTCGATGATATTGTCAGAGCTTCAGATAATGATGAAATCACAACTTTAATATTGATTGATTACAGTAAAGCCTTCGATACTATAAATCACCAACTTCTTCTTTCCATATTACACTTCAATGGATTGTCACATAACACTATCAAATTCTTCGACTCATATCTCTCCAATAGATTACAACTAGTAAAATTGGAGCATGAAATATCTGAGTGTAAGTCCTTATTTTCAGGAGTGCCGCAAGGTTCAATTCTCGGACCTATTCTCTACACAGTTTATACTACACAATTATCCATTGGCTTGAAAAAATTGAAATACCACATGTACGCGGATGATACACAACTGTATTACTCATTCAAACTCAATGAAATGTCTGACAGTATAAGTGTTATAAACCGAGAATTGAATCATTTTATCGATACCTCGAAAAAACATGCACTGCATATAAACATTGGTAAGTGCTCTGTTATAACATTCGGAAGATATGGAACTAGGTCGAGAGCTGGTGATTTGGGTATTAAAATTGGTGACGTGGAGCTGCCTGTCGTGAATCAAGTGAAAAACTTGGGAGTTATAATCGATGATGAGCTGAAATTCAAGAAATATACATCACTTTTGATTCAGAAGGCGTACGGTATTATATCCTCACAGCCACGCCCTAAGTACTAAAACTAAGCTACTTCTTTGCGACACTCTAATACTGTCAACCTTCAACCATTGTGATGTGGTTTACCATTATTTCCTGAATTCTACCGAACAGCAAAGAATTCAAAGAGTCCAGAACTCGTGTTTGAGATTTTCTTTCGGAATTAAAAAACGGGATCCTGTTTCATATACGCTGAAGAAAGCAAAATGGTTGAAAATGTCTGATAGGCGCTCACTCCATACCTCAGTTTTATATCACAAAATTATCACTACTAAAACACCACCCTATCTTTATAACAAAATCCAATATAGAACTGATGTACATAACGTCAACATTAGACGTAAAAGAATCCACATTGTTAGACATTCCACCGAACAGTTCAAGAAATCTTTCAGCTACAAAATAGCTGAATTATATAACGACATTCCGCTTTCCCTTCAGTCGAAATCTTTGGCCAGTTTCAAATATTGTCTGAAACAAAACTTTCTGGATAATTTGTAGTATTTCAAGTGAACTTTTATATAAATGTTTCTCTTGTAATCTCAGATATCAACATATATCTTCTACCAAAATAAAGTACATGTGTGTATATTGAAATAATATTGCTATGTTAAAAATTTTCTATGCTTACGTGTTTTACATAAATATTATAACTTAATATGATTCGGTTTTATTCAATTCAATTTAATGTATTGATTTGTGTATTCTCTTAAATATTTATTTCAATTTCTTTGTTCAAGTGCAAGAGTAAGAATGGAGCAATCCAATCTTGTATCCTATTGGCAGAATGTAACTTTACTTGTTGTGTCTTTATTTTATTTTTTACTGTCAATAAATACATATTATTATTATTATTATTATTATTATTATCTAGCTATAGCAGGATGGAACTACCCAAATGCTCCCATTCTCAATGCAGACAAAACATTCACCATGAACATTCCACTGAAACACTTGTTCTCCATATTCAATGACCATCAGGTGGCGACACTGGGAAAGCAGTCGATTCGTTTGGTTCGATCGCGCAGTGATGCCAACAGCGTGAAAGTTGAAGAAAAGGCGGTTACTGGCGGCAATAATGTACCAGCAAGTGGTCTGACAAAGAGCACTGCTAAAATCACAATCGAGAGCATAACCTTGAAAGTGCCATACCTCACTAAGAATGATGATATAAAATTCCAGCTGTTGAAGCGTGTGCGAGCAGATGAACCTATGATGATAGCGTTTCGCAAATGGGAATTGCACGAACTGCCTGCACTAACCCAAAACTCCACCACCGAAATTTGGTCTGTCAAAACTTGTACGGCAATAGAGAGCCCCAGATATGTCGTTGTCTTTTTCCAAACCAAAAAGATTGATGATATACATGAGGATGTTACATTGTTTGATCATGCCAACATCAAATCCATACGCTTGGCTCTGAACGGTGACTACTATCCGCAAGAACGAGCACTTCTAGACTTTTCCACTGGTCAATACTCTGACGCCTACCACAATTATTCGGAATTCAACAAGAGCTATCACAATTGTCTCTTGAAGCGTTCTCTAATGACCTTTACCGAATTCAAAACTCGATCAATGTTTGTCATTGATTGTTCGAGAAGAAGTCTCGGTCCGAAGGCTTCGACAGTCGACATCAAGTTGGATATTGAAGCAACCATGGGCTTTCCTGCAAACACCAAGGCATATTGCATCATTCTTCATGATCAAATCATGGAACACCTCCCACTCAGCGAAATTGTTCGAAATATCGATTGATGAGTGAAGGGATGTTCATTCAGTTCATTTCAAGACGTCATGGAGATCGCACTGGTTGACATTCAAGGCTTCGTCGTTGCTGGAGAATTCATCGCATTGGCATGAAAATCAGTAATTTTCTATTCAAGCCATCCACAGAGTACGCTAATTTGAGCAAAGAAGATAAAAAGATGGTGAACTATGTTGAACGCTACGTTCATGGCTTGAAATACTCTAGTGGCTATGTGGATCTTGATGAGATGAACCAAATTCTACAAGATAATCTGCATCAAGCAAATCTCATCTACGTAAGAGGTCATCAAAAGATACAGTTCTTGAAGCAAAAGATGGAGGAATTGGAGGTATGCTGTGATATCGTCAATTTGGAGGACTTTGATGCATCGTGGTGGCAAACTGTCACATTTCAACCTACGACTCCAGCATGCATGAACCATCTTTATGGAGGAGGAGAAAAGTTCCAGTGCAGTCTTCAAAATATTCATACTCTATACAATTGGTTTTGTACTATTTTACCTAAATAAAAAAACTTGTTCTAGAACACATAGACTTTTATTTCTTTCCAGAAACGATGTACAATAATGAGTAAAATTAGCATAGCTACAAATGCTAAATTGATGTATAATAAAGTATCCAAGCTTGTGAAGAATTTTTCGTAATCCACTTGTGGTGGTGATGGTGGTGGCTGTGTTGACATAGGTGATGGAATAAGCTGCCAATCTCCCATTTCCCCAAAGGTTCTATCGTCGAAAATCAATCGAATTTTGAATTTTGTTTCATTTCCCCCCGGCGGCAGCACTTCTATCGAGAACACTTCCATCTGACCACCATTGATGAATACTCTCTTCATAGCAGTCCACTAACATGTTGTATCATTATTGAAGCAAATTCCTGCTTCGCTAACTTTGTTGGGTACATTCATGTACAAGATGTTTTCCATCATTGAAAATAGCAATATAAATGATGATTTCAAGATTGCCATGATGTTTTCTTCGATATCGTTTCCAATAAAGTAATTTTCGAAAAAGTTCTAATCATCTGCTGTTTATCTTCGTAGTGTTGAATTATGTAGTTGAGTTCTCTTATTTTCTTCTGGAATTTCTGCAGCTGTCGTTTATACTCTTCCAAAGACATCTGGCAACTGTTACAAAACACCCAACTTCGTCATTCTTACGTCTAGAATTACATGCGCATGCGCAATAACAAAAGTTTTCGCACACTTTGCATGCCATTCCGTCAACTACATCATCGAGATCTGATATGGAAAAACACTTTTTTCTGCAGCAATAGCGTTTTGATGTTTCAGAGCAACGATATTCCAAATTGTATGTATTTCTCATCATGCTTCGACTTGAATGGGTACATCGCCAGACGATTCATGAGAATATAAAGTCTTATAAAAAACTCTGCCAGGTGTGGGATTCGAACCCACGCTCCTTTCGGGAACCAGGGCTTAAAGCTGGCGCCTTAGACCGCTCGGCCAACCTGACTCTCTATAATTTACAAATAGAAAAAAGTCAAGTGGAAACACGAAGAACCTATCGTCTTAGAGTCCCCCCGTCTCCCCACGCAGCCCCCTAATATATCCATATCTGAAATGGCATATTTTCGGCAACTATGTATACGCGACGGTTACTCGGAATATTTCAAACGTTCGGCAACAATGTACCAAGCGAACGCACCACTTAGATATCGCTGAAACGGATCCAGCCCGATTACGTCACACAGCGCGCGCGGTCTCTCGTCGCCATCCATATCTGAAATGACATATTTTCGGCAACTATGTATACGCGACGGTTACTCGGAATATTTCAAACGTCCGGCAACAATGTACCAAGCGAACGCACCGCTTAGATTTAGATATCACTGAAACGGATCTAGCCCGATTACGTCATGCAGCGCGAGCGCGCGGTCTCTCGTCGCCTCGATTTCCACCGTTAATTATACTGTGTAATGAAGTTTTTTTTTTGCCAGTAACTTCATTACTACAGGTTCCGGATAGTCCAGATAATATTAATTCAAGTATTACGTATTCCTGTCACTCCTGTATTCGTTACAACCAGAAACCCTGTTCAATATGTAACAACCAGTCTAGTATCACCCTGTATTATTCCTGACTGCGGAAAAGTTGATTTTCAGTTATATCACGTTACTTTCCATAAGTCTTAGGCGGATATTTATAATGTTAAGAAGAACCTATTATTCCTGTTATACAATAAGTTTGTTAAACTAACAGTATTGGCAATGAACCGAAATAATATTTTCCGGAAAATCATGGATTTTGGGCATTTTCTTTTTGGAAATGTTCCTAAGTATCCTAGTCAAAAGAAATGTTATTCCGAGTCTTTTTCATATATTATTTCTAACACTCTGCAAAGTCTTTTTTATTGAGAGTGTTTTGCATACTTTCTTGCTCATTTTTAGAGGTCAAGCAATGACAAAATGCTTCGTTTTTACTCTGATTTTTTTGAAAACTCAGATTTAATATAAATACCCCCAGACAGAAGGATGGGTTTTAGTTTGAGTTCTTCGCGAATAACGTTCAGCCGTGAGAGTGCAAATTGCCGATTTTCGAGAGTGCCCCGTTTTGAACCTGTGAACTTGTGAACCCTAGTGAACCAGACACCCTGTACAGGGGTGCTATTTTCAAACACATGCGAATGAGTTTCGCATACGAAAATGTCAAATTTTCGAGTGAAATCATAGTGTATCTATTTTGTAATCGATGAATACTCTTCGAATGCGATTTATTTCGGGTGAAATACATCGCATGGTCAATTCCATGCGGAAGAAATGTCCGTATGCGTTGTGATGTATATGATAAGTCGGAGAACTCGCAGACGAAAATATTCGATCAAGTTTGAAAATAGCACCCCAGTGCGAGTGCTTCTGCCCTGGATTAGCCGTGCCGTGGTGTTTTGTCCAGCTCACCCCCAGTACAACTGTAAGCGAGATTTCGGAGTTATATTGATTCTATATTCCTGTTATAATTTTGTTGAACATAGAGAAACGTGGAAACTCAAATTTAACTAAGATTACTGTTTCGTTGGGCTAGTTTTCACATACATTTCCGTTCACTCGTGTAGTACGACAATCGCATTTTCATAAGTGAAAGGAAAGTGCCAGTTTCCGGATTCATAACTTGCGATTTGATCGGCGAATATTGGACCTGTACCTGACTACGATCAACTCGCAAGCCTGTTACCGTAAAAATCAGTAATAGCTAGTACTTGCTCTATATCTCGTAGTTTGGTTTTGCATTTCCTTGTCTTTTCAATTTTAAACTTACGAATTGATCGTCGAATATTGGACCTGTACCTGACTACGATCAACTCGCAAACCGTTACCGTAAAAATCAGTAATAGCTAGTACTTTATTCTCTATATCTCGTATTGTGGTTCCGCATTTTCCTTTCTTTTCACAGTATATGTGCTATACCGATACTGGCTCATTTTGACCACTTTTCCCATGTTATTTCCCATAAGAAAATTTAAGCTCAAAAATAGCGAAATTGTCTCATTTTCATCCGTCAGTCGGCAGAGTATCGTCGAGGTGGGATAAGGAGGGGAAAGGATTATAGATAATAGATGATCAGATACAGTATGAGCCAGAGGTGTATAAATACAAGATAGATCAATGGAAAATAAATACTATATCTCCTGCGAAACTAAAGAAGTGAACTATTATCCATGAGTACAACTAACATGCGCGAGTAGAAGACTATACTTTCTTTACGAGTCGAAAATATTGCATTCTATAAAAGATCTCTCTCTATGAGGTATCTGAATTTCAGTTTAGGACAACGAAAAATTATGTACCGGTGAGTCGAAAAATTGCATACACAGGATAGGACGATTGCCTGTACACAAAAGCTCCACGTATACAAAGTGTAATATGGTTTACTGAACGGTAAATGGTGAGGAGGAGGGGAGGGGAATAGAAAATGAAAAATATTTTATATCTATTTATTCATTCAACATTAAATACATTATCATTCTTGAGATATATCATTCGAATTGTTCATCAAATCCATGAATCGATTGAATAGTGTCCCCACGGTAAAGTTTCATCGGTTCCATGGATGATATACCTTTTATCATCGTTTGGACTGAGAGCAATCTTCTCTTGCATGATTGAATAAACCTGATGTTTATCAGACCTTATCAAATTTTGTGTAATAGTTTTCTGCTTCCAATTATCCAAACACTCAACGTAATCAGCAAAGGTAATTCTCGTTTTTACTACAGATGACTTTACACCTTTTGCCTTCTTAGTTACACCGAGATTTTTCAGAATATTCTCGATTTCAAAATCATCATATCCCCTTTCCATTAGATCCTTCCGTTTCTCCATTATAGTATCTTCGGTAGTTAAAATTTTAGTCGAATACAGCTTAGATCTCAAGCCGACGTAGCCAATCATCGGGACTCCGTTGTGTTCGTCCTTCATCATTCCTAGTACCTTCTTATTAACTTGTGGAATATCAAAGATGTTGGTTGGATGATAATCAGAAGTATCGAAACGTTGATGGCAATCTCTCCTCATTATTTTATATGGATCTTGACTTCTGATTTCATAAATTAGGCTGTCAGTATCAGTGTAGAGAACAGAGCAATCAGAAAATACGCTGGACATATAGTCGTAGTGAAAGTTGTATAAAGTAGTCTTTGCTAGATCTAAAATAGCTTGACCAACGTAAATAGGTTTATTGAGATATATTTCCAGCTTCCTCAGCTCAACAGCAATCAAACTCTCATTAAAAACAGTACAATTCTTAAACTCCGGTTTCGAGATATATGCCTCTGCCCCATATCTTCCACCCCACTGTGTCAGAAGCCTAACATTCACCCTTTTCCTAATATTTTCCATCGTCTTTCCAAAGACAGCATTATTCATGAGCTTGAAAAGATTTTTTTCGAATTCATTTTTTGCTTGCTTACGGAGGTCTGTGTTCAGATCAATGTAGGATTTCAGCCATGGAGCTTGCCTGAATCGAAGAACCCGATGGATCTTCTTCAACACCAAACCATGTGCTAACGCTTGTTTCAGTGCTCGATAGTGGATAACATATTTCTCTTTAGAGCGAAGGGTTGCCATCAATTTGATGTTTCCTCGCACCGACTTCGAAGGCATTCCAGTTTTAAGATCAATATGTTGAGGGCAGAAGGGTATATCTTTATGCATATCGTGGAGGTTTTGAGGATATTCTAAATCCACTTCAAACATATATCCCTCATGAGCATCGTCCGCAATTGACATCACATCGATGTTATCATCCACCCATTCAAACCGGCCATATGGTAAGTACTGGCTCATAGCCCAACCATACTGGTTGTTCACATCAAAATACATCAAGAATGTTTCAGGCTTCGAAGGGTCATAGCCGTCAATATACATATTATTAGCCTCGGCACGTCTTTTGGAACATACTTGACTGAGACCTCCTCGAATTCCTCGTTCAACAAAGAGAAACATGTCTGGATCCGTTATGAGCTCCAACTCCTGATTTGTATACTTCAACATGGCATCCCACGTAAATCCAGGTAATGTGTAATAGTGGACGGGGTCAAGATCGTATGTCCTGATACAGCTAGAACGAAACTGTTCGAATACGTCTGCGAGGAGGAGAATATCAGTCATCATATATAGATCCACATATTGACCCAAGTCTTGACAGTTGAATTCACTCCATACAAGCTTGGCGCGAATGTAAAATCTACGAGGACATGGTTTATCATCCAGTTTGTTATAGAAAGCATTTATTGGTGGAAGACAGGTTTCGTTGAAACGTTCAAACGAGTCGAAATAATCATACGGCATAACTCCTTTCTTAGTTAAAAGTTGGAATTGCTCTTCAGAGATGTCGTGGAATTGAGACCTCAAATTGGGAAATTCTACTAAATACGATGCCAACTTGTCAAGGGAGGAACTCATGAAACGGAAACTGTCGATGAATCGGAACTGAATAGAAGTCTCATCAACGTGCTTAGTGAAGGAGATGTACTTTTCTTTGTTGATAGGTAGTAAATCAATACGACCAACCATTCTAGATGCAATATCTCCAATGATGAAATTGGCGTCATACCCACTCAAGTTGTGAAAAACAACAGGTACCACATGACTATCCTGGTATTTTATGTTACAGCTTTCATGTGCAGGACCTCTATAGTTATTTCCAGGAATGAGGTGATTATGGTCTCTAACTTTCTTATCTGCAAGCCCGAAACACTGTCCACAAATATGACAATGTGTAGCATTTTGAAACTCGGCTTTTTGTACTTCTGTCATATGGATATTAAACGGACACCAGAATACAGTTGTTATATCTTCAGCCAGTTGCTTGAGCTCATTGGCAAACCATTCCATGCAGTTTTCTCCACGATAAGAGCGATAAAATGATAGAGAATCATCGTAGGAGCACTTGAGGTAGTATCCGACAGCAGCAGGAATGTGATGTTGGGGCTTCTTAGGGTCCTCTGTTGGTTTCAAAACAGACTCCATATCAGCGTAAACAACAAATGGTACTTTCTCCTTGTTTCTATGATTTTTGAATTTCAAAATATTTTCTCCAACTGCAGGCATTTTAATTGCAGTCTCGTTCATCTTAACACAGTCGAGAGAATGCGCAGCAAGTTTCTTTTCAGAATAAAAGTAATGAAGGCAGCGATCGCAGAAATATTTTTTATGACCCTCTTTGTTTAGTTGAGTAGAAAGAAGTCTAGAGAGATCCTTAATCCATACATAATGGTACTTGATTGGGAAAGTCTCACTTTCAGTATCGTCACCATCTTCATTAAAGTATTGATCTTGGATGAGGAGGAGATTGACGTGCTTATCTTTATGATTCTTGGTGAGATATGTAGGTAGCGTGGTCATGTGTTTAGATTTCTGCTGAAGAATGTAAACGTTGATTGATACATCATTCTGCTTCTCGAATCGAGATATCTGATTGGTGGTTATCGGAAAGTGGATCCCTTTGAGGTTCAAAATTGAAGAGGGATGAGGATATGATGAGGTTCTATCGACATTGGTTGATGCCGGATACAAAGCTGATGTGACTGCCCAAGCAAAACAGGCTTGATCGTTATTCTTAACATTTATACAAGCATGTCTGTTTTTTATTTCATGCGGTAACTCAATATATGAAGAGCCAATCTGTGGAGAGAACTTATTGATATTGACTCCCAAGTTTATGACTGCCTTCAACGCCCAACCACTGTCACGCTCCTGAAACTCCTCTAACTCCTTCATGATAGGATTGATCACTTTATCATTGAACCAATCATTGATGTCGGTATCCCTATAGATAGGATAGTTCGAGGTAGTGAAATATTTGTACTCAGTGAGTACATGGTTTCCTCTAGTAATCTCAAATTCTCCACAAAACATAGCGTTGACTTTGACTGCCTCATCCTTTTTGAGTGCATTCTGAATTCGAATTTTAGAGAGAGCTCTACAATCAATCAAAAATGCTCCAGGATCCTTGTGTTTCAAATTTGATATAACTCCAGTTCTGATGCGAGACCGAAATGCTGATTCGGAATCGTCCCAGCTAACTCTATCTCGTGCAGTTTCCTTCCTAGATTTGAGTCCAGCTCCTTTCTTCTGAATCGCTTTGAACTGGTTCCGCAAGCTTTTCAAATTCCTAAGGCAAGCTTCCAGATGTTGCTTCTCACCGAGGTTTTTTGCACATCTCATTGCATTATGTATACGTTTTATCCCCTTCTGACATTCCCGAAGCCCTTTTCTCTCACGATTTTCGTCATAAGAGGACGTTTGAAGACCAAGTAGGGATGCGATTTGACTAATCAAATTAACGAAGAGTGACGTTTTCACCATCTTGTAGTTTGCCTCTACAGTACAACTATCTGCGAATGAATGAGAAAAATTGAAGAATGTGGGGGTATAAGTAAAATTTAGGTCGGACGGAAGACTGAACGCTATCACCAAATAACATGAAAGGCCCCGGACTGATGAAAATTTGTGCATGTTTTCCATAAGAACCATTGTTAATTAATTCGATATTGATATATCACATATCAATTATGTTGACACAAATATATGGAGTAAGTACCAAGGAACACATCAGGACATCCGTCAAGTTATTTATAGCCAAAAGGCCCCTCGGAATTCGAAGGCGCTACACAGAGGCCCGAGGTAGACGGTGTTCAAGAAAGAAAACGGTTCTTTGATAACCTATAGGTGACAATTTCTCCTGAACATGTTCAATTGAACAAACGAAAACACTGTTTATACCTGACTCCTTAATGGAGACGACCTCCGTTGTAGAGAGGAAATTAAAGACTCCAGAGTCGGTACACTCCCCTCCTAAGAGGGTACCTAGCGTGTATCGTGCGAGAAAAAGTCGTCCATTTTCGTTCAACCTGAAGCGTACACTATATCAAACTCAAGAATAGGATCATACAAGTTCATGACTGAATTAATTAACATTGTTTTCTTTTGTTTGTGAATTGGGAGGTATTGAACAAATATCTAAGGGAAGTAGCAAGAAACACATCAGGACAGCCGTCAAGTTATTTATAGCCAAAAGGCCCCTCGGAATTCAAAGGCGCTACACAGAGGCCCGAGGTAGACGGCGTTCAAGAAAGAAAATGGTTCTTTGATAACCTATAGGTGACAATTTCTCCTGAACATGTTCAATTGAACAAACGAAATCACTGTTTATACCTGACTCCTTGATGGAGACGACCTCCGTTGTAGAGAGGAAATTAAAGACTCCAGAGTCGGTACACTCCCCTCCTAAGAGGGTACCTGGCGTGTTTCGTGCGAGAAAAAGTCGTCCATTTTCGTTCAACCTGAAGCGTACACAATATCAAACTCAAAAATAGGACTAAACCAGTTTAAGACTGAATTATTTAACATTGTTTTCCTTCCTTCAAGAATTGGGAGGTATTGAACAAATATCTAAGGGAAGTAGCAAGAAACACATCAGGACAGCCGTCAAGTTATTTATAGCCAAAAGGCCCCTCGGAATTCAAAGGCGCTACACAGAGGCCCGAGGTAGACGGCGTTCAAGAAAGAAAATGGTTCTTTGATAACCTATAGGTGACAATTTCTCCTGAACATGTTCAATTGAACAAACGAAAACACTGTTTATACCTGACTCCTTGATGGAGACGACCTCCGTTGTAGAGAGGAAATTACAGACTCCAGAGTCGATACACTCCCCTCCTAAGAGGGTACCTTGCGTGTTTCGTGCGAGAAAAAGTCGTCCATTTTCGTTCAACCTGATGCGTACAATAAATCAATCCCAAAAATAGGATCATTTTTTGAGAAGTATCCAAATACTGCTTATCAAATGGAATAAAATCAGAGCGGGTATCACAAAAAACAAAGGAAACGACATAGTTGTGACTTCATCATGTAAAAATCAATTTCAGAAAAGTTTATATACACGTAGTTGAAATTGCAATAATCACTTAACTGTACTGAAATTCGATATTTTGATATTTCAATGAGAAATATTGAAGTCTAATTATACTCACTCTCTATCGTAAATGGACATCTCTATCGAAATTTTCCAATGACCAATAATAACTATTTCAACAAATATTTCACGAACGGCACGAAATATCGAAAATTATAGTCCCCGCCAATCCACCTTATCGTGTTTGACTAAATTCTAACGGTAGGTCAACATCTGCAATTGATATCACTAGAAAGAAAAGAATTCATAGGGCGACAATCTCATAAAAAACTATTATATCATGATTTTCAGTGAAATTACAAATAACTAGAAAACGACTTTAAATATCAAAAATCTGAACCAAAAATCACCCCCCGCCAACGCCCCCTGTCGCGTTTGACAACATCCTAACGAAAGGTCAACATTTGAAGTTGATATCACCAGAAAGAAAAAAAATCATAAGGTGACATTCTCACGACAAACCATCATATCTCATGATTTTCGCCGAAAATATTACAAGTCCAAAAGGTATCATATTTTGGCAAATAACTCGAAAACGGCTTGAAATATCGAAAATCTGAATCGAAAAACACCCCCCGCCAACCCCCCTGTCGCGTTTGACGAAATCCTAACGAAAGGTCAACATTTGAAGTTGATATCACCAGAAAGAAAAAAATTCATGAGGTGACATTCTCACGACAAACTATCATATCTCATGATTTTCGCCGAAAATATTACAAGTCCAAAAGGTATCATATTTTCGCAAATAACTCAAAAACGGCTTGAAATATCGAAAATCTGAATCGAAAATCACCCCCCGCCAACCCCCCCGTCGCGTTTGACGAAATCCTAACGAAAGGTCAACATTTGAAGTTGATATCACCAGAAAGAAAAAAAATCATAAGGTGACATTCTCACAAAAACTATCATACCTCATGATTTTCGCCGAAAATATTACAAGTCCAAGAGGTACCATATTTTCGCAAATAACTCGAAAACGGCTTGAAATATCGAAAATCTGAATCGAAAATCACCCCCCGCCGACCCCCCTGTCGCGTTTGACGAAATTCTAACGAAAGGTCAACATTTGAAGTTGATATCACCAGAAAGAAAAAAAATCATAAGGTGACATTCTCACAAAAACTATCATACCTCATGATTTTCGCCGAAAATATTACAAGTCCAAGAGGTACCATATTTTCGCAAATAACTCGAAAACGGCTTGAAATATCGAAAATCTGAATCGAAAAACACCCCCCGCCGACTCCCCTGTCGCGTCTGACGAAATTCTGACGAAAGGTCAACATTTGAAGTTGATATCACCAGAAAGAAAAAAATTCATAAGCTGACATTCTCACAAAAACTATCATACCTCATGATTTTCGCCGAAATTATTGCAAGTCCAAAAGGTATCATATTTTCCAGAATAAGACGAAAATAGCTTTAAATATCGAAAATTTTAATCAAAACCACCCCCCCCCCTTCCTTGGCCACAGGCCCCTGTCGTATTCGATAACAGACTAACAAATTAAAAAATATTTAGTCTACCACGAAAAAGCCTCAAAAGTGTCGTCACCACGAAAAAATCATACCTGAATGTTCTGGAGTCTGGTAAAGTTAATCACTGGAAGGCACTTCCATTCACCACTGTTAACATCACAATAACATTTTCGTCTCCATGTTCATAATTTATCAGTACTTGGTCGGACCGACGACTGAACGCCTCAATAGAATCAAACACCACCACACCAAAGGCCCTTCATTAAATATAAAACGGACGGTGTATAGAGGGGCCTTTGGTGTGGTGGTGTTTGTGTCATGGAATCGCCTCTCAATTCATGCTAAATCATACAGGAATTAACGTAGAGCCATTTGCCACGCGATTCCGAGCATCACTCGGTATCGCAAGACCTCCGAGCCCTAGAATCAGGCCCACGAGTGCCTTCATAACTCAATAACGTAATCGTATACCAATGCATTGTAACTTTCCCGCGCGATTGGCATTCGGGTATATCTCCGCGCCGGACGCCGATTGGCGTAGAGGCTGTTTCGGGGCGGAGCTTAATTATTAAAAGCGAGCGCGGAAACGCGCTCGGCAGTTAGTTGACCAGCGACTATTTGGAAGCACTTTACATTCTTGAGACGCTATTCCCTCATTTTTCTTGTGGACTTTTGGCCGATCTAACAGCTCAGATTCAGGAATCGAAGGGTCGCCCAAATCCTTCGATCTAGAATTCGTTCTGCCTAATTGGCAACAGCCTGAGGGCTAATAATACAAGCACACAGTGCACAAATACCTTCCCGCTTACCAAATAAAGATTCCCTATTCCTTCCTTCTCTCTTTCAGGGTTTGCAAGTAAGAAGAGCTCCTGATCACTGTGGGTTGTGTGACAAGACACCCTTCCCTGTGCCGTTGAGTCTGACGAGCACCCCCACAGTGAGTCCGCGACCGTCGCCGAGGTAATCTGCTCTCCCACGTGGGACTTGCTCTTACCTGCCTTCCAGGTGGAGGTCGTTAGTAGCCTACAGGTGAAAGCCATCACACGCTCCACTTGACGTGGCGTTAAACGCGGAGTACCTGCGGGACTCTTTCGTTCGCGTCGTGACGGACCCTGAATTTGTATTGTCGTATAGAGGCCTTCTGCCTGATAGGTCTAGGGAAGTTAGTCGCAACCTAGCTGAGGCCGGGGCAACTCCAACGTGGTGCCCTGCTAGGACAAAACGGTTAGCTAATTAGTGAGTTTGTCGTATAGTATCGCACAAAGCCCCGCGTTCACTTCGACACTCGCGAATTACCCTGAATTTCCCTGTTTCGTTGTATTCATATTGTCTTCTTGGAGGTTTTGGGTTGAGTAGCCGGAGTTTTACCAACCATAGTACTCTTTTAGAATTCGTGTACTATGGCTTCTCGTAAAACAGAGGACCCGAAACCATCACATGGCGCCCAACGTTTTTTAGGCACGGAAATGCCTACTTCCCACGAAGCTCCCACGCCGCCGTTCGTGACCCGCATATTTTCAGGGCACGTACCCGGCGAGAGCCCGATCTACGTTCCGCAGAATGAATTTAGGACCTCGGCCATGCCGATCGATCCTATTGTTGGCAATCTTCGTTCTCACGAAATGAGAAATATGATTCACGAGTATTCCAATACTATGAAATTTCTCATTGCCTCTTACAATGAACAAGTCAAGCTCGAAGAAGCACAGTCCCAAGCACAGTCCCCGTCAGCTGTACAAAATGTTGTTCAATTTTCAGAACAACCAGACCAACATTATTTCCCAGAGCACGCTTGGAGCCCCGTCATACGCAATAACGACCTCCTCGAAAGAGTCGAAGTCGAGCGTAATATTGACGGCGCGGCAAAGAGAAGCTCGGTAAATGAAACCGGTCCGGCCGACCCGACAACCGCTGGGCCATTCGCCCATTCAGACTTGTCTTTCGATGTTCATCGTGAACATCGATTTGTTAGAGAGAACGGCGCTTCGGCAAGTGCCCGTCCGACTTGTTTGGCGGGCAAGGTTAAGCGACAACCCGGCAAGGTTGGAGATAGAAACATTTCTCGATCTAGGATCGCTGCGAACTTTATGAACTTTTTCGTAACTTTAGATCAGACTGGGAATGTAGACGAAATTTCTATGATCAAGGATGATCAACGAACCCCGAATTTTGATAAATATTCTGAAGCAGCGAATTCAACTTTGAGGGAATTTCGGGAATCGAAACCTGATATAAATAATATACAGGATGTCCAAATTCCTGTTTCGAATGGAAATAAACGGGATGATAAATTCCCCGTATCCCAGGAGAATACACAGGATGGTTTCCCTGAATTATTAGTACAGGGTGGAGATTCTGTTAGGTCTAAAAATCTACAGGGTGACCCTCATTCCGAAACCCGAACCGAGAGACCGGTGCCCGGTTTTCAGAATTCGAGGAACCCAGGATTGTCCGACCTTCAGGATGATACTCGAGTATGTTTTGACATACAGGGTGTTCCAGATTCTAGTCCCTCCCCGTTTTTGTCTTCGGGTGATAATAAGAGACAATGGCGCCCGTCGGAGTCGAGAATTCCTCCGAACCGCGAGGTTGATCAATTCGACAACTCGCACGCTTCGCGTCGAGCGGATTTAGATCCGGTGCTCGAGGTGGCCTCTGCGCTTAGTGCGCTAGCCGCTAACAATGCGAAGTTCGACCTTCCCGAATTTTCAGGTGCTGATTCGGAGTGCCCTGAATTAT
The DNA here is from genome assembly GCA_029955515.1 of Chrysomela aeneicollis. Taxonomy (NCBI): domain Eukaryota; kingdom Metazoa; phylum Arthropoda; class Insecta; order Coleoptera; family Chrysomelidae; genus Chrysomela; species Chrysomela aeneicollis. Next base: position 6,187,851 of record JARUHQ010000005.1, on the reverse strand, counting down.
TCGTTAACTTATGTATTTCCGAATTCCGGAAACATAAGAGATGTTCAAAGGACAAATGGCCTAATTTGGCAAGGAAACAGTTACGGGGTGAGGCCCGTAATTGGTACAATTCTTCTTTTGGGGAAAACATTTTAGAATGGGAATTTTTCTGCAATAGGTTATTGCAGAAGTTTAATTCTAGGGCCGTTAAGGCCAGATTAATTTCCAAACTTTATGGGCAACCCCATTCAGGAAATACCTCTCCGGAGGCGTTTATTTTAGAAAAATGTGCTCTCGCACGTAGGGTCGCTCCATCCTTGGATGAAAGAGACCTGGTGGACTTGATAGTAAATAAATTGAAATCCGAGTTTCGTATGTTCCTGAGGGGCAGGTACATCGAAACGATTGAGGATTTATCCCAAATCGTGGCAGATTTGAAGGAGGACCAGTCCTCGTTGATAGGCGTATTCGGGGTTGAGCCCAGTCGAGCTCCCCCAAGACAATTTCAAATCCGGGATTCAGGAGGGAATCCTGGAAGTTCCAGTGGCGTACCCCGTTTTTCTAACGGAGGGCCACAATCTGGGAATAGGGACCGGAATACAGGCGGGTATTCCGGAGGGAATTTTCCAAAGAATTCCCAGGATAGTAGGAACAAGGATCAGGGGCGTAGGGAACTTCCCCCTGCCCCCCAAAGACTTGCAATCGAGCCGAGGCAGCAGGAAGTCCAGAGGCCGGAAGCCCCTAGGGGACCTCCAAGGCAGCCTGCTCGGTTGAATCAATTAGTGGTTTCTGAACCACAAGCGGCTTCTTCCAAGAAGAAGTCGAGAAGTAGGAAGAAGAACCCTAAGGTACGGGATGACCGGGATTCGGGAAACGAATCCAGGGACGGCTCGGCAAGAGGGCCGAACCGTCCCTAGAGCAACTCGAGGGGTTCTTAGAGCAAATTGAGGAGGGTGAAGTTCGGCTTGACTCCTCAAAGCTCGGTTCGCCGTCGGATTGCGACAGTATACCTGAGGATGCAAGTATGTCCGAAACTCTTGAAGGTTCCGGCGAATCTTTGTTCTTATTTTTAAATGAAGGTGAAAACGATTCGGGAGTGAGTGAGATTGATTCATCTTCTGACAGTTCTGACTGTTACGAAGGTTTCGAAGATGTTGTGATCGAGGTTGAGCCTGATTATTTCCCAATCAGTGATACTCATAAATCCTCTCAAATTCTCGAAAGTATGAATGAATCGAATGATGTAACAAATGTGGACATGACAGTTGCGGCACCATTGGCTAATGGTACAGATAGTATTCCAGAATGTGAGTCTGCGGTGTGCGGTCCAGTGGCGTGCGATCAAGTGGGTTCAGCTACTGATGACGAGGAGTCTGACCTCAGGTCTAGGAAGGTTGAAGAGATTTTTTCTGAGCTGAAGGCGTTTTATCTCAGCTTGGATGGCGTTCCTGAGGTCAGTAGCGTAGGGAAGGGTTCTAATAATTTCAGAACGACGATTTTGGAGGATGCCAAGGAATTAGACACGGTCCCAGAGGTTCCTGCTGTTTCTGATATTCCCGAGGTGGCTAATTTCGTAGGAGTTTTTACAGAAAATGGTCTTTGGAAGACGGAATTTGTAAATGACTTGGTTCTTGGAGATTGTTTGAAACCAGATACTGTCGGAGTTTCCAGCGATTTTGAGGAAATCGTTGAGGTCAACGAAGTAGTTCCCTATGTTTATCGTTCAGAAAAAGAGGGTGTGGCGTATGCCCCCTCTGATAAGGTTCTGCCCACAGATGCTGCTAGACATGCGAGACTGCGAAAGAGGATGGATGCTAGAAGGAAATTGCCGAATGGTTTCAGGTGTGTGCATGTTAGTCCCCCCCCAAATCTTGACGATCAAGGCCCAAGTTCTCGCGAGTCATCGGAGGATCGCGAGAAATACTGTACATCGGAGGAATGGGATTTGTCTACGTCCCAGGTAGTTGTTGTCTCGGAGTTAGTTTCTGAGGATGACTCTGTCGAAACGTTGTCCAACGCCCGACGGCTCAGCCCTAGGGGTAGTTCAACACAGATTCACCCCTCTAATCAGGTAGCGAAGTTACCATCATTGTGTTCCTCTGAGGAAAGGACACTGGCGTCCCTGACCAAGGGAAACTTGACCGAATATTCTGGGTATTTGCCTAGAATACAAGTTTTGGTCGGAACAAAGGTTGTTCATGCCCTCATTGACACTGGTGCTTCCACTAGCTTTGTCAGACCAGACACTATTCCAGATGTGGACTTGACCAATCTGGAGCATCCAGGAACCGTGGTTCTAGGGTGCCAGAACTCCTCTTCGTTCAGTCTGGGCAATCTTTCGCTTGAATGTTATGTCGAAGACAGATTAACTGTGGTAGATGCTACGGTGGTTTCGAATCTCCACGAAGAGTTAATCTTGGGTATGACTTGGTTATCGAGGAATCATGCGATTTTAGATCTTTTTCGCAAATGTATTTATTTTGGTTCTATTCCCCGTCAGACTGTTTTCTTTGGTAATTGTTCTAAGAGGCCTTCATCGGATACTGCTCCTGAGTTGCGTTTCGAACCGACTCAGTTCTCTGAGGAGACGAAAACAGCTGTGTTGCCTGTAGTGCAGGAATACGCTGATATTTTCGAGGAGAGTATTCGTCAACCGACGACTCATGCGGTGGTTCACACCATTAAGGTGCACCATGAGCGTCCCTTTAGACAAACTCGTTACAATAAAATGTCTGACGTTAGAAAACAAATCATACATGATGAGATAACCAAGCTCTTGGAAGCAGGTGTGATAAATCAAAGTAACTCCCCGTATTGCAGTCCAGTGGTTTTAATCCCGAAGAAAAATGGAAAGTTGAGGTTCTGTGTGGATTATAGGGAAATCAACAAGTTGATAGTACCTGAAGCCCCACATCTACCTCCGATTCAGGAGACGGTGCGTGAAATGGGGAAGGCCTCCATTTTCACTACGTTAGATCTTCGGAATGGGTTCTGGCAGGTACTGTTAAGTCCGGAAAGCCGGAAGTACACTGCCTTTGGTGGACCCGATGGTACTACATACGAGTTTCGAGTACTCGCTTTTGGCCTCAAGAACGGCCCAGCTGCGTTCCAGAATTTAACATCTTCGGTTTTGGCAGGTTATACGGATAGGTTTTGTAAGGTCTATTTAGACGACATCATTGTTTATTCCAACTCCCTGGAAGAACATCTGGACCACCTGAGGCTCATCTTCGAGCGACTTAGGGCCCATGGTCTTTGGGTTTCGCCGTCCAAGTGCACATTCGCTGTTGATAGGCTTGAATATCTTGGACGTGTCGTCACTGCAGATGGAAATTTTCCACAGGAAAAACATGTTCTCAATGTCAAAAGCTGTCCCATTCCTAAGTCTATTAAACAGCTTCGTGCTTTTCTCGGCACAGCTGGCTGGCTTAGAGAATACATCCCCCATTTCGCAGAAGTTGCCGTTCCTTTGACGGATTTAATAGATAAAAACCGCAGGTTCAAGTGGACGACAGAAGCCAATTCCGCTTTTCTGGCTATCAAGGACATGGTGTCCCGTCCACTGAAACTTGCGAGGCCTGACGCCTCTCGTCCGTATTGTCTACAAACCGACGCCAGTCACCTAGGCTTGGGTGCCGTTCTCTTTCAAGAACGTGAAGATGGCGGTCGGGACGTCATTGCGTACAGTAGCGCAAAACTCTCTGACACCGAGAAAAAGTACCACATCAATGAGATAGAGTGCCTATCTGTTGTGTGGGCTGTGAAGAAGTACCGACACTATCTTCAGGACGGTCCCTTCACTCTTTTCACTGACAGTTCTGCCCTGTTATGGCTGGATCGTTTTAAGGACGATAAAGCCAAATTGACTAGGTGGGCCTTGTTGTTACAGGAATATGACTTTGTAGTAAAGCATATTCCAGGGAAGTTGAACCAACTTCCTGATTTCTTAAGTAGAAATCCCCTCAACGTTCCATCCGGAGTTGATGAGTTCGTTGACCTGGAGAGGATGATGTTCCCCCATCCTGACAAACAACAAGAGCCTACTCCCGGGGTAGTCGAGTCGAGATCCCTTGATGGTGAGCCCTCCAGTTCTGCTCTGGTGGTCTGCAATGAAATGGTCACTTTCTTCGACCAGATCAAGGATCTCCAACGTCGCAGCAAAGGCGTGCAAAGGTTTTTGAATAGAATCCGCAACTTTCGTCTTAACCCGAGAGCATACCATTTTCAAGGAGATTTTCACATCGTCGATGGTCTTCTCTACTATGCTGTGCCGGCCGACAAGCCGAAACGCTTAGTAGTTCCGAAGCAAGGTTGGGACCTTGTTATGAGAAAATATCACGACGATACTGGACATCCAGGTCGTGATGAAACCCTTCGCCAAATTTCGAAATTTTTCTACTGGCCTAAGATGGCCAAGTATGTTGCGGATTTCGTTAGGAGCTGCTTAGTTTGTGCGCAGACTAAGAGAGCTCAACCCCAACCGAGGGCAGGCCAACGGCCAAATGAGCCAAACCGCCCTTGGCAGTGTGTTTCAGTGGACGTGATGGGTCCTTACCCTGCGTCCAAGGATGGAAATAGATACTTGTTTCTAGCAACTGACTGTTTCAGCAAGTGGGTCGAGGCACTCCCCACAAAGGATGCTGATGCAAAAACAGCAGTTCGCTTCATCAAGGAACAAGTATGTCTCAGGTGGGGTTTCCCTGAGCAATTGGTGTCCGATAATGGTGGGCAGTTCAGAGGTGTTGCCTGGGAGCGGTTTGCTTAAGCTAATAACGTGAGTATTCGTTTCAGTCCTGTCCACCATCAGCAGGCAAATCCGGTAGAGAGAAGGGCTCAGGAAGTCAAGAAGTGGCTTCGAGCCAAACTTCTCATGAAGTCCAAGAAGCTCTGGGATACTAAAATCCCGGAGATGCTCTTCGACTTGCGTGGTAGGCATAACTCTTCTACAAACATGACTCCCTCAATGTTGTTGCTCGGCTACGACCTCCCTCGTCCAGGCGAGTGGGCCACTCCAGCCCAGGAAGCTCGCGCACAGGCCCCGGTCAACGCGCCTGAGGTTCGCGACGACCGGATCGCCAAAGCCAACGAACGACGCATTGTTTTTCAAAGGAACTTGTTTCCTGATAGGGACGAGCAACCCGTTGAGTTCGAGGCAGATCAGTGGGTGTTGTGTAGGAATAGCGACGCAGGTCGCAAGAGATTTGGCCCTACTTGGCTAGGCCCCAATAGGGTGGTGCGTAGGTTAGGTCAGAGTACCTACCTCGTCAACAAAGAAGGCAAGGAAGCCGTGGTCCATGTTGACGATCTGAGGCTTGCTCCTGCTCAGCGAGTGGGGCAGGAACAGCTGGACCCTAGGCTCAACCGGAGGTTGAACCCTTAGTCATGGTTCTACAGTCACAGCTTCGCCTGTCTCTGTCTGATTTTTCCCTCTTGGAAATCTCAGGGACTGTATCTACTCCCTTCTTTCCCCCACCCCTCCCGGAACAAGGACACTGACTAGTGCGGTTCCCCAGTGCGCGTACCACTAGGACACTCACGAGTGCGAACCCCACCACGTTCGGTCGGTTTACGTGGTATAGACACTTCACGACTCTGGTCTTGGATGTATCCTTTTTGAGCTGCAACGTATCCTTTGTTTAATTTTCAGGACCCCCTTTTGTTTTGGCCTGTTAATTTGTTTTTTATGTTGCAGTCATCACCCTCACCGAGCCGGGATATTCAGACCAAGAGGAACCAGTGGAGCATACCACTTGTAAAAAAAACGGCAAACCCTGGTGCTTTTCAGCGCCAGGCCCTACGATTTTTGAACACTGAGCTAACGATCGTTTTAAGGGGGGAGGTGTCATGGAATCGCCTCTCAATTCATGCTAAATCATACAGGAATTAACGTAGAGCCATTTGCCACGCGATTCCGAGCATCACTCGGTATCGCAAGACCTCCGAGCCCTAGAATCAGGCCCACGAGTGCCTTCATAACTCAATAACGTAATCGTATACCAATGCATTGTAACTTTCCCGCGCGATTGGCATTCGGGTATATCTCCGCGCCGGACGCCGATTGGCGTAGAGGCTGTTTCGGGGCGGAGCTTAATTATTAAAAGCGAGCGCGGAAACGCGCTCGGCAGTTAGTTGACCAGCGACTATTTGGAAGCACTTTACATTCTTGAGACGCTATTCCCTCATTTTTCTTGTGGACTTTTGGCCGATCTAACAGCTCAGATTCAGGAATCGAAGGGTCGCCCAAATCCTTCGATCTAGAATTCGTTCTGCCTAATTGGCAACAGCCTGAGGGCTAATAATACAAGCACACAGTGCACAAATACCTTCCCGCTTACCAAATAAAGATTCCCTATTCCTTCCTTCTCTCTTTCAGGGTTTGCAAGTAAGAAGAGCTCCTGATCACTGTGGGTTGTGTGACAAGACACCCTTCCCTGTGCCGTTGAGTCTGACGAGCACCCCCACAGTGAGTCCGCGACCGTCGCCGAGGTAATCTGCTCTCCCACGTGGGACTTGCTCTTACCTGCCTTCCAGGTGGAGGTCGTTAGTAGCCTACAGGTGAAAGCCATCACACGCTCCACTTGACGTGGCGTTAAACGCGGAGTACCTGCGGGACTCTTTCGTTCGCGTCGTGACGGACCCTGAATTTGTATTGTCGTATAGAGGCCTTCTGCCTGATAGGTCTAGGGAAGTTAGTCGCAACCTAGCTGAGGCCGGGGCAACTCCAACGTGGTGCCCTGCTAGGACAAAACGGTTAGCTAATTAGTGAGTTTGTCGTATAGTATCGCACAAAGCCCCGCGTTCACTTCGACACTCGCGAATTACCCTGAATTTCCCTGTTTCGTTGTATTCATATTGTCTTCTTGGAGGTTTTGGGTTGAGTAGCCGGAGTTTTACCAACCATAGTACTCTTTTAGAATTCGTGTACTATGGCTTCTCGTAAAACAGAGGACCCGAAACCATCACATTTGATTCTATTGAGGCGTTCAGTCGTCGGTCCGACCAAGTACTGATAAATTATGAACATGGAGACGAAAATGTTATTGTGATGTTAACAGTGGTGAATGGAAGTGCCTTCCAGTGATTAACTTTACCAGACTCCAGAACATTCAGGTATGATTTTTTCGTGGTGACGACACTTTTGAGGCTTTTTCGTGGTAGACTAAATATTTTTTAATTTGTTAGTCTGTTATCGAATACGACAGGGGCCTGTGGCCAAGGAAGGGGGGGGGGTGGTTTTGATTAAAATTTTCGATATTTGAAGCTATTTTCGTCTTATTCTGGAAAATATGATACCTTTTGGACTTGCAATAATTTCGGCGAAAATCATGAGGTATGATAGTTTTTGTGAGAATGTCAGCTTATGAATTTTTTTCTTTCTGGTGATATCAACTTCAAATGTTGACCTTTCGTTAGAATTTCGTCAGACGCGACAGGGGAGTCGGCGGGGGGTGTTTTTCGATTCAGATTTTCGATATTTCAAGCCGTTTTCGAGTTATTTGCGAAAATATGGTACCTCTTGGACTTGTAATATTTTCGGCGAAAATCATGAGGTATGATAGTTTTTGTGAGAATGTCACCTTATGATTTTTTTTCTTTCTGGTGATATCAACTTCAAATGTTGACCTTTCGTTAGAATTTCGTCAAACGCGACAGGGGGGTCGGCGGGGGGTGATTTTCGATTCAGATTTTCGATATTTCAAGCCGTTTTCGAGTTATTTGCGAAAATATGGTACCTCTTGGACTTGTAATATTTTCGGCGAAAATCATGAGGTATGATAGTTTTTGTGAGAATGTCACCTTATGATTTTTTTTCTTTCTGGTGATATCAACTTCAAATGTTGACCTTTCGTTAGGATTTCGTCAAACGCGACAGGGGTGTTGGCGGGGGGTGATTTTCGATTCAGATTTTCGATATTTCAAGCCGTTTTTGAGTTATTTGCGAAAATATGATACCTTTTGGACTTGTAATATTTTCGGCGAAAATCATGAGATATGATAGTTTGTCGTGAGAATGTCACCTCATGATTTTTTTTCTTTCTGGTGATATCAACTTCAAATGTTGACCTTTCGTTAGGATTTCGTCAAACGCGACAGGGGGGTTGGTGTTTTTCGATTCAGATTTTCGATATTTCAAGCCGTTTTCGAGTTATTTGCCAAAATATGATACCTTTTGGACTTGTAATATTTTCGGCGAAAATCATGAGATATGATGGTTTGTCGTGAGAATGTCACCTTATGATTTTTTTTCTTTCTGGTGATATCAACTTCAAATGTTGACCTTTCGTTAGGATGTTGTCAAACGCGACAGGGGGCGTTGGCGGGGGGTGATTTTTGGTTCAGATTTTTGATATTTAAAGTCGTTTTCTAGTTATTTGTAATTTCACTGAAAATCATGATATAATAGTTTTTTATGAGATTGTCGCCCTATGAATTCTTTTCTTTCTAGTGATATCAATTGCAGATGTTGACCTACCGTTAGAATTTAGTCAAACACGATAAGGTGGATTGGCGGGGACTATAATTTTCGATATTTCGTGCCGTTCGTGAAATATTTGTTGAAATAGTTATTATTGGTCATTGGAAAATTTCGATAGAGATGTCCATTTACGATAGAGAGTGAGTATAATTAGACTTCAATATTTCTCATTGAAATATCAAAATATCGAATTTCAGTACAGTTAAGTGATTATTGCAATTTCAACTACGTGTATATAAACTTTTCTGAAATTGATTTTTACATGATGAAGTCACAACTATGTCATTTCCTTTGTTTTTTGTGATACCCGCTCTGATTTTATTCCATTTGATAAGCAGTATTTGGATACTTCTCAAAAAATGATCCTATTTTTGGGATTGATTTATTGTACGCATCAGGTTGAACGAAAATGGACGACTTTTTCTCGCACGAAACACGCAAGGTACCCTCTTAGGAGGGGAGTGTATCGACTCTGGAGTCTGTAATTTCCTCTCTACAACGGAGGTCGTCTCCATCAAGGAGTCAGGTATAAACAGTGTTTTCGTTTGTTCAATTGAACATGTTCAGGAGAAATTGTCACCTATAGGTTATCAAAGAACCATTTTCTTTCTTGAACGCCGTCTACCTCGGGCCTCTGTGTAGCGCCTTTGAATTCCGAGGGGCCTTTTGGCTATAAATAACTTGACGGCTGTCCTGATGTGTTTCTTGCTACTTCCCTTAGATATTTGTTCAATACCTCCCAATTCTTGAAGGAAGGAAAACAATGTTAAATAATTCAGTCTTAAACTGGTTTAGTCCTATTTTTGAGTTTGATATTGTGTACGCTTCAGGTTGAACGAAAATGGACGACTTTTTCTCGCACGAAACACGCCAGGTACCCTCTTAGGAGGGGAGTGTACCGACTCTGGAGTCTTTAATTTCCTCTCTACAACGGAGGTCGTCTCCATCAAGGAGTCAGGTATAAACAGTGATTTCGTTTGTTCAATTGAACATGTTCAGGAGAAATTGTCACCTATAGGTTATCAAAGAACCATTTTCTTTCTTGAACGCCGTCTACCTCGGGCCTCTGTGTAGCGCCTTTGAATTCCGAGGGGCCTTTTGGCTATAAATAACTTGACGGCTGTCCTGATGTGTTTCTTGCTACTTCCCTTAGATATTTGTTCAATACCTCCCAATTCACAAACAAAAGAAAACAATGTTAATTAATTCAGTCATGAACTTGTATGATCCTATTCTTGAGTTTGATATAGTGTACGCTTCAGGTTGAACGAAAATGGACGACTTTTTCTCGCACGATACACGCTAGGTACCCTCTTAGGAGGGGAGTGTACCGACTCTGGAGTCTTTAATTTCCTCTCTACAACGGAGGTCGTCTCCATTAAGGAGTCAGGTATAAACAGTGTTTTCGTTTGTTCAATTGAACATGTTCAGGAGAAATTGTCACCTATAGGTTATCAAAGAACCGTTTTCTTTCTTGAACACCGTCTACCTCGGGCCTCTGTGTAGCGCCTTCGAATTCCGAGGGGCCTTTTGGCTATAAATAACTTGACGGATGTCCTGATGTGTTCCTTGGTACTTACTCCATATATTTGTGTCAACATAATTGATATGTGATATATCAATATCGAATTAATTAACAATGGTTCTTATGGAAAACATGCACAAATTTTCATCAGTCCGGGGCCTTTCATGTTATTTGGTGATAGCGTTCAGTCTTCCGTCCGACCTAAATTTTACTTATACCCCCACATTCTTCAATTTTTCTCATTCATTCGCAGATAGTTGTACTGTAGAGGCAAACTACAAGATGGTGAAAACGTCACTCTTCGTTAATTTGATTAGTCAAATCGCATCCCTACTTGGTCTTCAAACGTCCTCTTATGACGAAAATCGTGAGAGAAAAGGGCTTCGGGAATGTCAGAAGGGGATAAAACGTATACATAATGCAATGAGATGTGCAAAAAACCTCGGTGAGAAGCAACATCTGGAAGCTTGCCTTAGGAATTTGAAAAGCTTGCGGAACCAGTTCAAAGCGATTCAGAAGAAAGGAGCTGGACTCAAATCTAGGAAGGAAACTGCACGAGATAGAGTTAGCTGGGACGATTCCGAATCAGCATTTCGGTCTCGCATCAGAACTGGAGTTATATCAAATTTGAAACACAAGGATCCTGGAGCATTTTTGATTGATTGTAGAGCTCTCTCTAAAATTCGAATTCAGAATGCACTCAAAAAGGATGAGGCAGTCAAAGTCAACGCTATGTTTTGTGGAGAATTTGAGATTACTAGAGGAAACCATGTACTCACTGAGTACAAATATTTCACTACCTCGAACTATCCTATCTATAGGGATACCGACATCAATGATTGGTTCAATGATAAAGTGATCAATCCTATCATGAAGGAGTTAGAGGAGTTTCAGGAGCGTGACAGTGGTTGGGCGTTGAAGGCAGTCATAAACTTGGGAGTCAATATCAATAAGTTCTCTCCACAGATTGGCTCTTCATATATTGAGTTACCGCATGAAATAAAAAACAGACATGCTTGTATAAATGTTAAGAATAACGATCAAGCCTGTTTTGCTTGGGCAGTCACATCAGCTTTGTATCCGGCATCAACCAATGTCGATAGAACCTCATCATATCCTCATCCCTCTTCAATTTTGAACCTCAAAGGGATCCACTTTCCGATAACCACCAATCAGATATCTCGATTCGAGAAGCAGAATGATGTATCAATCAACGTTTACATTCTTCAGCAGAAATCTAAACACATGACCACGCTACCTACATATCTCACCAAGAATCATAAAGATAAGCACGTCAATCTCCTCCTCATCCAAGATCAATACTTTAATGAAGATGGTGACGATACTGAAAGTGAGACTTTCCCAATCAAGTACCATTATGTATGGATTAAGGATCTCTCTAGACTTCTTTCTACTCAACTAAACAAAGAGGGTCATAAAAAATATTTCTGCGATCGCTGCCTTCATTACTTTTATTCTGAAAAGAAACTTGCTGCGCATTCTCTCGACTGTGTTAAGATGAACGAGACTGCAATTAAAATGCCTGCAGTTGGAGAAAATATTTTGAAATTCAAAAATCATAGAAACAAGGAGAAAGTACCATTTGTTGTTTACGCTGATATGGAGTCTGTTTTGAAACCAACAGAGGACCCTAAGAAGCCCCAACATCACATTCCTGCTGCTGTCGGATACTACCTCAAGTGCTCCTACGATGATTCTCTATCATTTTATCGCTCTTATCGTGGAGAAAACTGCATGGAATGGTTTGCCAATGAGCTCAAGCAACTGGCTGAAGATATAACAACTGTATTCTGGTGTCCGTTTAATATCCATATGACAGAAGTACAAAAAGCCGAGTTTCAAAATGCTACACATTGTCATATTTGTGGACAGTGTTTCGGGCTTGCAGATAAGAAAGTTAGAGACCATAATCACCTCATTCCTGGAAATAACTATAGAGGTCCTGCACATGAAAGCTGTAACATAAAATACCAGGATAGTCATGTGGTACCTGTTGTTTTTCACAACTTGAGTGGGTATGACGCCAATTTCATCATTGGAGATATTGCATCTAGAATGGTTGGTCGTATTGATTTACTACCTATCAACAAAGAAAAGTACATCTCCTTCACTAAGCACGTTGATGAGACTTCTATTCAGTTCCGATTCATCGACAGTTTCCGTTTCATGAGTTCCTCCCTTGACAAGTTGGCATCGTATTTAGTAGAATTTCCCAATTTGAGGTCTCAATTCCACGACATCTCTGAAGAGCAATTCCAACTTTTAACTAAGAAAGGAGTTATGCCGTATGATTATTTCGACTCGTTTGAACGTTTCAACGAAACCTGTCTTCCACCAATAAATGCTTTCTATAACAAACTGGATGATAAACCATGTCCTCGTAGATTTTACATTCGCGCCAAGCTTGTATGGAGTGAATTCAACTGTCAAGACTTGGGTCAATATGTGGATCTATATATGATGACTGATATTCTCCTCCTCGCAGACGTATTCGAACAGTTTCGTTCTAGCTGTATCAGGACATACGATCTTGACCCCGTCCACTATTACACATTACCTGGATTACGTGGGATGCCATGTTGAAGTATACAAATCAGGAGTTGGAGCTCATAACGGATCCAGACATGTTTCTCTTTGTTGAACGAGGAATTCGAGGAGGTCTCAGTCAAGTATGTTCCAAAAGACGTGCCGAGGCTAATAATATGTATATTGACGGCTATGACCCTTCGAAGCCTGAAACATTCTTGATGTATTTTGATGTGAACAACCAGTATGGTTGGGCTATGAGCCAGTACTTACCATATGGCCGGTTTGAATGGGTGGATGATAACATCGATGTGATGTCAATTGCGGACGATGCTCATGAGGGATATATGTTTGAAGTGGATTTAGAATATCCTCAAAACCTCCACGATATGCATAAAGATATACCCTTCTGCCCTCAACATATTGATCTTAAAACTGGAATGCCTTCGAAGTCGGTGCGAGGAAACATCAAATTGATGGCAACCCTTCGCTCTAAAGAGAAATATGTTATCCACTATCGAGCACTGAAACAAGCGTTAGCACATGGTTTGGTGTTGAAGAAGATCCATCGGGTTCTTCGATTCAGGCAAGCTCCATGGCTGAAATCCTACATTGATCTGAACACAGACCTCCGTAAGCAAGCAAAAAATGAATTCGAAAAAAATCTTTTCAAGCTCATGAATAATGCTGTCTTTGGAAAGACGATGGAAAATATTAGGAAAAGGGTGAATGTTAGGCTTCTGACACAGTGGGGTGGAAGATATGGGGCAGAGGCATATATCTCGAAACCGGAGTTTAAGAATTGTACTGTTTTCAATGAGAGTTTGATTGCTGTTGAGCTGAGGAAGCTGGAAATATATCTCAATAAACCTATTTACGTTGGTCAAGCTATTTTAGATCTAGCAAAGACTACTTTATACAACTTTCACTACGACTATATGTCCAGCGTATTTTCTGATTGCTCTGTTCTCTACACTGATACTGACAGCCTAATTTATGAAATCAGAAGTCAAGATCCATATAAAATAATGAGGAGAGATTGCCATCAACGTTTCGATACTTCTGATTATCATCCAACCAACATCTTTGATATTCCACAAGTTAATAAGAAGGTACTAGGAATGATGAAGGACGAACACAACGGAGTCCCGATGATTGGCTACGTCGGCTTGAGATCTAAGCTGTATTCGACTAAAATTTTAACTACCGAAGATACTATAATGGAGAAACGGAAGGATCTAATGGAAAGGGGATATGATGATTTTGAAATCGAGAATATTCTGAAAAATCTCGGTGTAACTAAGAAGGCAAAAGGTGTAAAGTCATCTGTAGTAAAAACGAGAATTACCTTTGCTGATTACGTTGAGTGTTTGGATAATTGGAAGCAGAAAACTATTACACAAAATTTGATAAGGTCTGATAAACATCAGGTTTATTCAATCATGCAAGAGAAGATTGCTCTCAGTCCAAACGATGATAAAAGGTATATCATCCATGGAACCGATGAAACTTTACCGTGGGGACACTATTCAATCGATTCATGGATTTGATGAACAATTCGAATGATATATCTCAAGAATGATAATGTATTTAATGTTGAATGAATAAATAGATATAAAATATTTTTCATTTTCTATTCCCCTCCCCTCCTCCTCACCATTTACCGTTCAGTAAACCATATTACACTTTGTATACGTGGAGCTTTTGTGTACAGGCAATCGTCCTATCCTGTGTATGCAATTTTTCGACTCACCGGTACATAATTTTTCGTTGTCCTAAACTGAAATTCAGATACCTCATAGAGAGAGATCTTTTATAGAATGCAATATTTTCGACTCGTAAAGAAAGTATAGTCTTCTACTCGCGCATGTTAGTTGTACTCATGGATAATAGTTCACTTCTTTAGTTTCGCAGGAGATATAGTATTTATTTTCCATTGATCTATCTTGTATTTATACACCTCTGGCTCATACTGTATCTGATCATCTATTATCTATAATCCTTTCCCCTCCTTATCCCACCTCGACGATACTCTGCCGACTGACGGATGAAAATGAGACAATTTCGCTATTTTTGAGCTTAAATTTTCTTATGGGAAATAACATGGGAAAAGTGGTCAAAATGAGCCAGTATCGGTATAGCACATATACTTTTCACTTGCCTTTCTTTTAAATTTTGAACTTACGAATTTATCGTAGAATATTGGACCTGTCCCTGACTACGATCAACTCGCAAGCCAGTTATAGTAAAATCCAACAACATCCAGTACACTCGGTATATTTCGTGTCCTTCATTTCCTGTGGCTTCCATTTCGGAACTTGTGAATTGATCGTCGAACATTGGACGTGTACCTGACTACGATCAACTCGATTATTTTGTTGTTTATACTGGATGCCCTATTCACATCTACGGTTTTATGAATCCTATTGTGTTGCCAGTAAGAAAGGAAACCGTCTAAACGGTATAGGAAAGTAATATTGTAGACGACAGTATTTACGTTAGTAGTTGATTTAAAGTTTTTACTTTTCACTCGTAAAATCTAGACCAGAAAACCCTGCCTGAGAATCAATATAACGCCCCATACCAGAATATCATCTGAATTGCACTTTACCTGACACCTGTATTGAATCACTCTCTCCCTGAAATTTTTGAATTGCATTTGCTGATTTGTCACATCTCAGAGCTAACAAACCGCCCTGTATAATAAAATCGAAGTAACACGGTCACATTTTCATTGCATTCACTGTTAGTGGTGGATTTTCTATGTTCAGATTAATTTTAGTCCGGTGTTTATTGTAATAATAATATAACCTGTAAACCTGATTATTTCAACTTGAACTAACGACCGGAACAAGCCTGTCATTGAGAGTTCGGGTAGTTCCGCGAAAATAGAAACTTTGTGATCGTATCCGATTCTGCGACAATTGGACGTTAACTTCCTGTTGTATTTTCATCAGCTGTTGTAAATTGTGATTTTCTTTGTTGCTTTGTTTGGGATTGATGTTTTGTTTAATTTCCGGAAAATCGTACCTGTACCAGATTTGACGATGTGTGGAAAGTGTTTTTCATGAAATAAATAGTCTGAAACCGGTTCCGATTTTCATTGTGTGTATTTTGTGCCTGATTGTAGGATTTGATTTTGCCTGTACTTAGATCTTTTATCTAGTTATTTTGAATAAAACCTGTGGAAATAAAAATGAAATAACATCAATTCTGTTTAACGTAGCTTGTATACCAGTCTAGTCTAAGGAGGTGTAACTAAAGACTACATTTACTTAGAAGTTTATTGTTATCCTGGTCTAACTAGCTGACCTCTGGTTTACACAAGGGGGTGCATTGTATGGATTTACTCTGCGTCCCTTCTTCACTGTAGCTACCCTAGGGCCTTCCAAAGAACTCCTAGTTCTGGAAGAAAGTGGAGCATACCACTTCAAAAAAAAACTGGCGCTCGAGGCAACCGCTCTAACTTAAATAGAGAACTAAGCCCTGAGGCCCTTTGTAGGGCTCTTTACCGAGAAAAGAGCCTTACAAATTGGCGCCCGAGCAGGGACCTGAGTTAGGAAAACCTGAATGAAAATCCGAGTAAAACCTGTGAAAAATCGAATTTGAAATTTTGTAACCAGACCTGTTTCAAAAAAAAATTCCTGATAATTCTGTAGTTGCTGCTTGAAAACACGATCAATAATATTCTTTTCACTACTAGGTAAAATCAAATCACTTCGAAAATATATTCCACTCTTGATTTTCACTGAACTTTCCACCGAGCTTTTCACAGTCACCAATCTTCAGTCAAGCAAATTAAAAATGAAAGCTCTCACCTGAACCTTAATACAATTTTTATTATTTCACTATCTAATTTAAACATTGTCAGCTGTTGCAGTCTCATTTTC
The DNA here is from genome assembly GCA_029955515.1 of Chrysomela aeneicollis. Classification (NCBI taxonomy): domain Eukaryota; kingdom Metazoa; phylum Arthropoda; class Insecta; order Coleoptera; family Chrysomelidae; genus Chrysomela; species Chrysomela aeneicollis. Next base: position 6,171,434 of record JARUHQ010000005.1, on the reverse strand, counting down.
CAGGAATTTTCCTTTCCTGGAAAACCTAAATTACCAACCCTGATAGAAAACCGGAGTTAGGAAATTTAAGTTAAATCCTGGGCTTAAAAACACTGATTGAGATAAATTTTCCTGATTTTCCAAAATATTTCATTTTTCGGATTTTTTTTTCATACCTGAATATAATTAGAAGAGATAGAAAAGGTATCCGAACTTTGAACTGACAGAGTGCCATAACCTGATTATTAACTTAGTAAACATTGATTTTGATAATTTCCACCACTAAGTTTGAATCCTGGAATTTTCTCTATTTGTTTGAGAATACCTGACTGATATTACTAAAACCTGTGGGATATTCACCCTCAGTACAACTTACAACTCTGAAATACCAGTTGGACTCTGTTCCTCAAAATCTTAAACAGTACAACTGTGGTCTTGAAAGTGAATTCAGATAATAAACTTTCTATAATATAACCTTGCTACTCTGGGTGGTAATTTTTTGGATATCCTGACCTGAATCCAGACACCCAGAAAACCTGTTGTTGATTTTCCTGAATTTGCTTGCATCGTGTACCAGTTGAGTTTTCCTTAGAGTTTTGATTTATACCCGAATGGATAGTCATGTCTCAAGATAAACTACCCTGTGACAACCCCGACCAGCTATTCGTTCCCCCGGAACACTCTAAACAGAGTAGCAGAGCATCTTCTCCTGATCCAGATCGGGAATATAGCGAATATTTCGGTACAACTCTAGAACCTAGAGTAGGGTGGGTTTATCGCCTGAAGAAACCTGATTTAGAAGAAGAACTTAACAGATATGGCCTGTCATCTGAGGGAACAGTGAGTGAACTCCGGAAACGTTTGGTGTGGTTCCTGAGGGAAGAACTTCCCAAGCTTATTGGATACAAATATCAGCAGGCGGGATCCACAGCCACCACTAACCCCAACGTACCCCCTGGATGTTTTGGAACACAACCCGGAGTGAATAACCCGACAAACCAAACAAACCCCTCGCACCCCCCGCAGAATACTATTCCACCTGGCAATCCGGAAACGACCTTTGCCAGTCACGGAATGGCACCACCGCAGTGGTTACAACCACGACCGCCGTTGCCAATCCCTGTACCCACAAAACTGAAAACGCATCACTGGAATCTTCACTTTGATGGCCAGAGATCCAGTGGCGTTCCTGGAAAGACTCGAAGAAATAGGGCAAGCTGAAAAAGCCCGACCAGAACAACTACTCGATGTGTTGCCGGAATTATTGCAAGGACGCGTACTGTTATGGTACCGTTGCAATAAAAGATTTTGGAATTCGTGGTCGTCCTTCAAAAGAGTTTTCCAAAAATCATATTTTCCCATCGGATACCAGGATGACTTGGAAATGGCTATAAGTCGAAGACTTCAAAGAGATAACGAGCCTGCCATGGATTATGTGGTAGATTTACAAACTCTCATCCGACGTCATGGAAACCTTGATCCGCCCCAAGAACTAACCTGGTTATATCGGAACCTTCTTCCGGACTACCGCCAATACATCAAAAAGAATGATTTCTTCGATGTCCCTTCCTTGATTTCCTTAATCTTGGAATTCCAGCAGTTACGTGGCGAGATCCGCCGAATGTACTACCGTAACCCGCCTTCTGCTCCCCCGGTTCGAATGTCTCACCCCGAACCGCCACCAATCGCTCGACCGCTACCAGCTAGCCAACCCCTGACCAGTAGACCGCACCCGAGGGCTATTCTGCCCCCGAACTCGAATACTCCGGCGATACCACCAGCATCCGGAGAACCTGTGTACAACCGTGGAAGTACTTGCTGGAGATGTGGACAGTCTGGGCATCAACGAGCAGATTGTCGTAATGCCTTTAGGTTATTCTGCTCAAGGTGTGGCCGTGATGGAATCCTTTCGAAGGATTGTACCTGTACCCAGTCGGAAAACTCCACCGGAGCCCGCCCGAACCGAGGACAGGCCGGCTCCAGCAGTTAACTATCCCGGAAAATCTACCGAAATCCCGACCCGATGATAACCGGCCGTTTATTCCAGTAGCTATTGGGGATACGATCTTCTCCGCGTTAGTGGATACCGGAGCTACTAGGTCGTTTGCGAATATCAGAGTAGCTAACTGCTGCAAACGACATAGGTATAAAGAAAACCCGAACACAGTAGTCCAGTCCCGACAAGCTGATGGTTCGCTCATCCAGGTAACCGGAGTTTTTAAACCTGTGATGACGATCGGCACCGAGGAGATCCCCTGTGAGTTACTTATAATTCCCAGCCTGGCCGCAGATATCGTGATAGGAATGGATGTACTTCGCACACAAGGCTTCGGGATTGATCTACAAACCGCCACTGTGTATTGGAATCAGAAGAACGTGTCAGTTCTTGGTTCCCAGAGAAAGACAGAACTAGTTCCAGATCCGACACCTAACCTGCAGCCAGAAACTGAGAATCCGGGTCTTCCCGGAAACCGACCTGTTCCGGAGAATAGGAAAACCGAAAAGGAAGACATTCCGGGGCTTCCCGGAACCAGACAATTTCCAGACAGGAAGTCCGAAAACCGAAGAAAAACTCGAAAACGAAATATAGCCAGAAAACATAAAAACTGCAGAACATCCGGAACCAGAGCAACGGAAAATCAACTGGAACCAGAAACTACCTGCAGCCCGATAGTAGTTGAGGATCCACCGTGCCGAAATCTTTCACCGGAACAACACAGTAGATTGCAACGATTCCTGGACCATGAATTACCGGCATTTGAGAGGATTAGAGGACCTACACCTTTAGTGGAACATCGCATTCGTTTGAAGACGACAGAACCGATCAAACAAAGGTACCGCCCGCAAAATCCGAAAATGCAAGAGGTAATCAATGAAGAAGTCGATAAGATGTTGACAGATGGCATCATCGAACCTTCCAGTAGTCCATGGAGTTCCCCTGTTGTAATTGTGAAAAAGAAAGATGGAAAGCACCGATTTTGCATCGATTTCCAGAAAGTCAACGACGTAGCCGAAAAATATGCATATCCGCTGCCGTTCATCAATGCTATCCTGGACAAGTTGAGAGAAGCAAAATTCATCTCTAGCCTAGACTTGAGGCAGGGATATTGGCAAATACCGCTATCAGCCGATAGCAAACCGATAACCGCCTTCACCGTACCTGGAAGGGGGTTATTCCAGTTTAAGGTAATGCCGTTTGGGCTTCACTCCGCACCTGCCACGTTCCAGAGATTGATGGACACCCTGATAGGACCCGAAATGGAACCGTTTGCCTTTGCATACTTAGATGACATAATTGTGCTAAGCAAAACCTTCGACGAGCATTTGATCAACTTGCAGCGAGTTTTCGACCAGCTACGTCAGGCTAACCTGCAACTCAACCCGGAGAAATGCAAGTTTTGCCTGAGCTCGCTGAAGTACCTGGGACATGTAGTGACCGCCGACGGAATAAAAACCGATCCGGACAAAATAGAGTCTATAGTACAGTGGCCTACCCCAAACACCCTGAAGAAACTTCGCCAATTCTTGGGAATGGCATCCTGGTATAGGAGATTTATACCGAATTTCTCCGGGATAGTGGCACCACTGACGAAGCTTCTGAAAAAAGGTAACCGTTGGAAGTGGACAGAGACTGAAGATACCGCCTTCGACTTTCTGAAAACTCGGCTTACCGAAGCTCCTGCTTTGACCTGTCCAGATTTCACCAAGCCGTTTATACTACAAACTGATGCCTCCGATTGTGGACTGGGAGCTGCGCTCACACAGGACATAGAGGGTCAGGACAAGGTAGTGGCGTACGCGAGTAGGATGTTAACCGGACCAGAACGTAACTACTCCGTGACCGAGAAGGAATGCTTGGCGATAATCTGGAGCATAGAAAAGCTCAGACCCTACCTGGAAGGCTATCACTTCACCGTCCTCACCGATCATTTGTCTCTGAAATGGTTACAGTCCATAAAGAGTCCTGCCGGCCGTATAGCCCGATGGGCTATGTTCTTGCAACAGTTTGACTTCGAAGTCAAATACCGTCGAGGAATTCTGAACAAGGTTGCCGATGCCTTGTCCCGTCAACCGTTACCGGATACCAGTACCGAAGAATCCGACTTAAATGTCCTCCTGTGTGCTACCGACGCCGAAATAGAGGCGGGACAGAAATGTTCCTGGTATCAAGGAAGAAAGGCCGAAATCGAGAAAAATCCTGAGACTCATCCCGATTACTGCCTCAAAGACGGCCGGTTATTCCGCCATTTCTGGGATGCCAATAATCTGTGTGAACTGGAAATGGGCGATCCCTGGAAGCTATGTGTCCCAGAATCACTACGTGCACGAGTACTCCAGGAAAACCATGATGACGTCACGGCTGGACACATGGGGATTGCAAAGACCACCGCCCGTATCACACATAAATATTATTGGCCTGGAATGTTTCGAGAAATTTCCCGATATGTACGGAGTTGTAAAACCTGCCAGGAATATAAAAGTTCTCAACAACAACCTTCTGGAAAAATGCGTACGTCCCGGAATACCAAACCGTGGGATACTGTCTCCACCGATTTGGTCGGCCCGTTACCCCGTTCCAGTAAGGGAAACTGTTACCTAGCCGTATACCAGGACCGTTTCACAAAGTGGGTACAATTGAAAGCCCTTCGCAAAGCTACGTCCAGAGCCGTTTCCCAAACTTTTTATGAGGATATCGTCTTGAGATTTGGACGCCCGGAAACCGTCATCAGTGACAATGGCACCCAGTATACCGGAAAAATGTTCGAAGAACTGTTGAGGGACCTGGGAATAAAACACCGCTTAACGCCTCCCTATACTCCGCAAGCCAATCCTGTCGAGAGAACCAATAAAACGGTAAAAACTATGATCGCCCAGTACTGCGATAATGATCACCGTAAATGGGACCAGTACCTTCCAGAACTCCAGTTCGCCCTGAATACCGCCCGTCATGACTCAACTGGGTTTAGTCCCTCTTTCCTCGTTTTCGGACGAGAACCGGAACCACCGAAGGCTCTACACCGAATCACCCGAACAGAGTCGACAGAGACACCAGACGAGACTGAAAACACCGCTTCATCAACCTGGATCAAGCATTTGGAGAAACTCCAGGAAGTACATGAATTAGTCAGGATGAACTTGGCCCGTGCTTTCAACTCCCAGAGTCACTACTATAACCTGCGGCGACGAGACTGGAGATGTCACCTGGGTGATCAGGTAATGAAGAGAGAACATAATCTCTCTTCTGGAATCCGTGGCTATACAGCAAAATTGGCCCCAAAATATTCCGGTCCTTTCATTGTCACTCGAGTCATTTCCCCAGTAGTTTACGACCTAAAGGGTAGCACAGGAAAACGTTATAGCAGGATTCATATAAAGGACCTGAAACCATTTCACTCCAATAACCTGTGAAATAAATTCCGATAGATGTCCAAACGATCCACGACCCATAGCCCCGCCAGTTCCGCTCGGAAAATTGTAATTCTTCAAGATGTGATGATACAGCCAGCCCGAGAAGACCCCGTCCTGCACCTCCCCGAAGAGACGTCAGCGATGAACGCTCTGGACCTGTCTTCGTCCGCCAGCAACCCGGGCCTGGCCACCCCGACTCTGGACGAGCTGCTGGATGAATACGAGCAGTCTCTGTATTTCGTCCCTCAGGCACCCCAGTACTCGCCCATCTCCCCCGCGACAGAGACGTCTCTCGGTATGCCAATCCGGAGCCCCAGTCCATCCACTAGGTTCCCGGAACTATACCGGCAGATGAGAGGCACCGAAAATGATACCACACCTGTTGCCGAACCTGATGCCGAACCTGTTGCCCACCCTGAAACGGATAACCTCGGCGGGGTAATGCCGCTTCTCCCTGCTCCTCGTAGTCCTCTGACGAGCAACTCAATGCTGGAGGATGGAATTGCACAGAGGGTAGTGGCCGAATACCCACTGTATAACAACTGCAACGAGTGGACGACGTTGATGCGTTATATGGTAGGACAATACCGGCCGGAGTAGGCCGGCACTGATCGAAGAGGCACGAGAGACCAAAGTGAGGTTTACCAGGATTTCATTGCGGTTCTACGTTTTAGATGGAGGACATCCTAGATCTAGAAGGCAACTCTCTGGATGGATGGGAACTCACGAGTTCTCCAGACACCGAGACCCTGCTCCCGGATACCAAGACCCTTCCCCCTCCAATAAAGAAAACTGTATGAAAGATGTAACGCCCTCTACCAACCGGGAATTAACATTCCGAAAGGTTCCACATAACATCTTCTGGGAAATTTGGAAACGACGGAAAAACTACTTCATGACATCTTGAGATGGAAGAAAACTATAGGACTCGACCATCAAGAACCATACGACAAGAAAATCAGGTAAGTGTGAACGTTCTCAATTTTCGACTTCCTTAACAATGTAGCAACTGATATTCAAGTATTCACTCATTTATTTTTCTTTCAGGCTTCATTCCTCATTCCCAAAAATATCAGGATCACCTTTTGTATAAGTAGTTATTTAAGAACTTCAATAAATGAATTATTAGCAAAAAGTTGTTTTATTAATCATTTTTCTATCAATTGTGTAAAATCGTACTCAACGCCCTCTAATTGCGAAAAGCGTGACCTCGATAATTAGCGCTTACACATTTTGCAAATGCAGAACCCAATGATCGCGCTATAGGAAATCAAAATAGATTCTAACGACCGGTTTCTAGGATCCCGCTCACAGATAACGACACCCGTTCAACAGGTTATATACCGGAAGGAATTTTGAAACGCTACAACCGTCGTCCACCGAAGCCTGACTACCGACATCTACCTGCCGGTAGAGCGGCAGCTATGCTGGCGATGTGGATATCCCGGCCACACACGACCGGATTGCCAAGCCCCTAGTCGGCTATTCTGCTCCCGATGCGGCCTTGTAGGAGTGCGGTCCTGCGAATGCCTCTGCCCACCTAGGCGGCCCCAGTTCCCGAACACATTTACCCAGGCTGACTCCCGAGCGCCAGCCAGCCCAGCGACGAACCCTGCCACCGGGATTGCGGGTCAATCAAATTAACCAGAGGGTCCAGACCAGTACCGTCATCGTGGCCGACAGAGCCACTCAGTGCGACCTGTGTCCCTGCCGGAAGCCCAGAATCGGCTTTCGCCGTTGACACCAGAAGACCAGGGTGGTCAACGATAGTTTTTTTCTCTTTTGTTAGTTTTATCACCTAGTATTTTTCTCATTTTTGGTAAAATGAAGGAATTTTTTTTAAGTTTCAAAAATTACAGCTGAAGCAATAATTTTTTTTTTGCGAGTAGGGGGGGTGTGTAATGAAGTTTTTTTTTGCCAGTAACTTCATTACTACAGGTTCCGGATAGTCCAGATGATATTAATTCAAGTATTACGTATTCCTGTCACTCCTGTATTCGTTACAACCAGAAACCCTGTTCAATATGTAACAACCAGTCTAGTATCACCCTGTATAATTCCTGACTGCGGAAAAGTTGATTTTCAGTTATATCACGTTACTTTCCATAAGTCTTAGGCGGATATTTATAATGTTAAGAAGAACCTATTATTCCTGTTATACAATAAGTTTGTTAAACTAACAGTATTGGCAATGAACCGAAATAATATTTTCCGGAAAATCATGGATTTTGGGCATTTTCTTTTTGGAAATGTTCCTAAGTATCCTAGTCAAAAGAAATGTTATTCCGAGTCTTTTTCATGTATTATTTCTAACACTCTGCAAAGTATTTTTTATTGAGAGTGTTTTGCTTACTTTCGTGCTCATTTTTAGAGGTCAAGCAATGACAAAATGCCTCGTTTTTACTCTGATTTTTTTGAAAATTCAGATTTCATATAAATACCCCCAGACAGAAGGATGGGTTTTAGTTTGAGTTCTTCGCGAATAACGTTCAGCCGTGAGAGTGCAAATTGCCGATTTTCGAGAGTGCCCCGTTTTGAACCTGTGAACTTGTGAACCCTAGTGAACCAAACACTCTGTACAGTGCGAGTGCTTCTGCCCTGGATTAGCCGTGCCGTGGTGTTTTGTCCAGCTCACCCCCAGTACAACTGTAAGCGAAATTTCGGAGTTATATTGATTTTATATTCCTGTTAAAATTTTGTTGATCATAGAGAAACGTGGAAACTCAAATTTAACTAAGATTACTGTTTCGTTGGGCTAGTTTTCACATACATTTCCGTTCACTCGTGTAGTACGACAATCGCATTTTCATAGGTGAAAGGAAAGTGCCAGTTTCCGGATTCATAACTTGCGATTTGATCGGCGAATATTGGACCTGTACCTGACTACGATCAACTCGCAAGCCTGTTACCGTAAAAATCAGTAATAGCTAGTACTTGCTCTATATCTCGTAGTTTGGTTTTGCATTTCCCTGTTTTTTCAATTTTAAACTTACGAATTGATCGTCGAATATTGGACCTGTACCTGACTACGATCAACTCGCAAACCGTTACCGTAAAAATCAGTAATAGCTAGTACTTTCTCTATATCTCGTAGTGTGGTTCCGCATTTTCCTGTCTTTTCACTTGCCTTTCTTTCAAATTTTGAACTTACGAATTTATCGTAGAATATTGGACCTGTCCCTGACTACGATCAACTCGCAAGCCAGTTATAGTAAAATCCAACAACATCCAGTACACTCGGTATATTTCGTTTCCTTCATTTCCTGTGGCTTCCATTCCGGAACTTGTGAATTGATCGTCGAACATTGGACGTGTACCTGACTACGATCAACTCGCAAGCCAGTTACACCACATTATTTTGTTGTTTATACTGGATGCCCTATTCACATCTACGGTTTTATGAATCCTATTGTGTTGCCAGTAAGAAAGGAAACCGTCTAAACGGTATAGGAAAGTAATATTGTAGACGACAGTATTTACGTTAGTAGTTGATTTAAAGTTTTCACTTTTCACCCGTAAAATCTAGACCAGAAAACCCTGCCTGAGAATCAATATAACGCCCCATACCAGAATATCATCTGAATTGCACTTTACCTGACACCTGTATTGAATCACTCTCTCCCTGAAATTTTTGAATTGCATTTGCTGATTTGTCACATCTCAGAGCTAACAAACCGCCCTGTATAATAAAATCGAAGTAACACGGTCACATTTTCATTGCATTCACTGTTAGTGGTGGATTTTCTATGTTCAGATTAATTTTAGTCCGGTGTTTATTGTAATAATAATATAACCTGTAAACCTGATTATTTCAACTTGAACTAACGACCGGAACAAGCCTGTCATTGAGAGTTCGGGTAGTTCCGCGAAAATAGAAACTTTGTGATCGTATCCGATTCTGCGACAATTGGACGTTAACTTCCTGTTGTATTTTCATCAGCTGTTGTAAATTGTGATTTTCTTTGTTGCTTTGTTTGAGATTGATGTTTTGTTTAATTTCCGGAAAATCGTACCTGTACCAAATTTGACGATGTGTGGAAAGTGTTTTTCATGAAATAAATAGTCTGAAACCGGTTCCGATTTTCATTGTGTGTATTTTGTGCCTGATTGTAGGATTTGATTTTGCCTGTACTTAGATCTTTTATCTAGTTATTTTGAATAAAACCTGTGGAAATAAAAATGAAATAACATCAATTCTGTTTAACGTAGCTTGTATACCAGTCTAGTCTAAGGAGGTGTAACTAAAGACTACATTTACTTAGAAGTTAATTGTTATCCTGGTCTAACTAGCTGACCTCTGGTTTACACAAGGGGGTGCATTGTATGGATTTACTCTGCGTCCCTTCTTCACTGTAGCTACCCTAGGGCCTTCCAAAGAACTCCTAGTTCTGGAAGAAAGTGGAGCATACCACTTCAAAAAAAAACTGGCGCTCGAGGCAACCGCTCTAACTTAAATAGAGAACTAAGCCCTGAGGCCCTTTGTAGGGCTCTTTACCGAGAAAAGAGCCTTACAACTGTGTAGTGGTCGTGGCGATGATGTTACGTATCGGATTCATAGTCCGATGGTCTCGGGTTCAAATCCCGTCGTCGTCGAAGGCTTTTTTAATTGTTGGATGAATCAGCGGTGACTTGGAGCACTTCCCAATTGACAAGATGTCGATTGGGAAGTGTTCCATATCATATGTAAAATTGTTTCATGTTCAGAGAGAGAAAGCGGCAACGTTGTGACGTCACAGCGTTGCAAGCTATCTCTCTGACACATTAGCCTATGCGTTTCTCTCTCTAACACATGGTTTGCCCAATTCCTATAGTCGCGGTCCCATAGTTTAACTACTCCGACTTCTAATTCGTCGTCGAGTATTGTTCGAATCAATTAGAATCTCACTCCGTCTCGTATTCGATAGTCCAAGATTTGTACTAAACTTCTCCTCTTGCCTTCACTCTTTCGAGTCCTTCCAAGAGCGTCTGCTTCGTACGGTGGCTGGCTGTCGAATGTGAATATCAGATGGATTTCCAGTAGTGCTCTTGTATCATTGTTTATGAGCGATTGTGGATCTCGCGCAAGCCGCTCCCTCTGTCGGTGCGGTCAACTATCAACTGAATGCTCACGAGACTGACTTTACTCATTGCTGATACCGGGCGGATATTCATTGAACCTAGGAGTTCATGCTTCACATTTTCCGAGATTTTTAAGTCTGGTTCTATCCAAACACATGAATATTTTCAATAATATAATTAACTGATCTGAATAATTATTGTGAGGAAAACATCGATGTTTTTTTTTTCAACAAAATCAGCGAAACGAGCAAAATCGTATGCACAATAATTATTTGAATTATATATTCATTTATAAATTTTACATCTGTGTTCAGAAGTTCTCAAAAGCTAATAATTCATCAACATTCATTAGGTAAATACGCAAAATTTTGTTTCCCTATTAATTAAATTTGATGGAATAGTGTAATGAAATATTATTTCATATTATTGTTAAATTTTCTACCTAATATCTTATACCTACCTAATATAGGCACATCCTCTGTTACCAATTTGGTTACTCTACAGAGATCTCAAACATAATGTTGAGAGATAGGTATAGTTGAATCGGGGTAGCCTTATATTTTTTTGGAAAAAAGTGAATTAATTTCAGATTGCTACAATTCACACTCAGAAGACGAAATGTTTGAATATGAAAGTCGGATGCTTCATTCCGTGAAGTAGGTATATAAAAGTGGAAATAATTGTTCATCTATATTGTCGAATGATCAGCTCGAAATACAGACACAACGTGTGAATATGCGAATAAATACAACTTGCATTCACAAGAATGAACATCCACATTGGGAACATTAAGTGACGCACTTAGAGATGAATTTAAATGTCATCCAATTCATGTTAACATAGTGATGATCTCGAATAGACTTCGTTGCGAAGTTGCTCGATGGCAAAGTTTTTAACTAGAAATTTGCCACTATCTGTGGAAGTGGCATTGTGTTTATTAATCAATATCCCCAAATTATCATCACTGCATCTTTGAATTCTTGTTAACAAAGCAATGTCTCAATATTACTTTATTTGGAATGAATATGCGTAATCACAATGAATATATCTTTCAATGTGCAATTCGAGACTTCGCAAAACTGTCAAGTGATGTAACGTGTTTGCTGGGGAGGACCCTAGTGAAGAACAAGATGTTTTTGAAATCGCTATCAGAAAATTAGATGAATATTTACAACCGAAACAAAGTAAGCTATATGAACGTTATCTATTCAGAAGGATTAAGCAGGAGCCAGGCGAGAAAATTTACAAATGTATCGTTAGATTAAGAATTCAGGGAAATAAGTGTAAATTTTTGAATATTGATGAACATTTAATAGATTGAATAGTAGAGAAATGTAGTTCTTCAGAATTAAGGAAAAAAAATACTAGCATTAGGAGATAATATCACTTTAGGAATTATTCTTGTTGAGGCTAATGCTTTAGAGTCTATCAATCGGGAGCTTCAGGAATTCACAAGAAATCAACAAGATTGAACCGAAATCTTCTACTAGTAAATTCAAAAACCGTAAGTTTACAAGTTTCGGTAGATGCGGAGCTATAGCTCACAAGAGTCAAGAAAAATGCCCGGCCCTAGACAAAAAGTGCCCGAAATGCGGAAAAATTAGACATTATAGAAACCAGTGCCGTTCTAATCAAAATTCGGACTTGAAACAGAAAAATGTATTTGAACAACCATTCGCAAAAAGACACGAGAGTTTAAATTACATCGACCATGATGCTGCAGTTATAACAACTAGATCTGAGCAATATAGCGAGTATATTTTTCACATCGACGATGACACGGAGATTTCATGTACCTACTATTGGAAATGTTTTGATAAATATGTTAATTGACGCGAGGAGTATCAACAACTTGATCACCAATGCCACTTGAAATTATTTGAAACAAAACAAAGTTAGAGTATGGAACCAAATAAAAAAACCAGAGAAAATTTTCTTCGCTTATGAATGCAAGAATAAAGAAATCGCCACTTTTTATGTTATAAGAGGGGGGAAAAAGAACATGATAGGGAAAAAGACCGCTACTGCATTGGGCGTCTTGAAAATAGGTCTTGATATAAATAACATAGAGCATATTCCAAATTTCAAGAACATAATAATTGATATCCGAATCGAAACTTCTGTCACACCAGTTTAACTGTTGTAATTTTCTGATAAATAAAACGCTCTCGTGAATATTCAGCACACAACTGTCATTTATTCAGATAGAACATCATGGGCTATGCCCCCTCCTAATCTGTCCAAACTTAGACATTGTTGCCATATGTACAATATATACATGAATGATTGATATTTTTCAACACCCCCACTATATCAATCATTCCATTTCACGAACAGTTTACAAAGATTTCACAAATGTTTATCTAAACAATACCCAAGACCCTGACAAGTTTCAAATGTTTGATAGAACCTAAACTTTTTGTTAAAATATCTGCTGGCATTTCAGTAGTAGGTAAATACTATAGCTTAACTAAACCATTATTAACAGCTTCCCTTATAAAATTGTGCCTTACATCAATATGTTTTGTACGTTTATGCAAGATTGGATTCATTGACAATTTCTGGGCACTCTGATTATCATTATATAAGATTATACAATTCAACTGTCCTGTTAATTCATTAATCAGATTTCTCAGATAAATTGCTTCCTTGTCTGCTTCAGACAATGCCATGTACTCGGTCTCTGTACTGGACAATGCCACAGTACTTTGTTTTTTTCTCTCCCATGAGATTGCAGCATTACAGAGTTTAAAAACGAAGCCTGTGTAGGACCTCCTATCAATTGAATTTCCTGCCCAATCGGCATCTACAAAACCTTCCAAGTTACAAGAATTGTTCTTAAATTCTAATTTGAAATCTGTCATACCCTGTAAATACCCACTGAACATGCAATGTTACAAAATATTGCTTCAATATTATTTGCGGCTTGCTCCCATAATATAGCATGACAATATTGCATAACGCTTCTTGTAATGTTATATTCCCAATCATAACAGAAAAACCTACTATCAAATGATCTTCAAATTACAAAAGTAACTTTTGATCGAGTTTCAATTGCAATATTGTCTCAACTATAGAAGTTCGTTACATTAGCAACATTCTATGAAAAATCTATGAACAATTTTATAGAAAGTTATAAATTCAATATTTGATTTCATATCATTTGTAATATCGCCTAAACCTTGTAACTTCATTACATTTGTAACATTACATGAACCATCCATCAACAAATGCATTGCAAGTTACAAAAGTAACTTTTGATCAAGTTTCAATTGCAATATTGTCTCACCTATAAAAGTTCAATATATTCGCAACATTCTATGAACAATCTATAAACAATTTTATAGCAAGATATGAATTTAATTTTTTATTCAATTTCATTTGTAATATTGCCTAAACCTTGTAACTTCATTACATTTTCACTCGTGTTGTATCGGGTGGAATCGGTTCGATCATTGGAGGATCATTGCATCAGAGATCTCGTATCAGTCGCATCGGCAGTCAGCCATTGTTGTTTCGTCAAGTTCTTTGTTCTTTGTGTATCGGTTTGCAATTCACAAGACTATTGCACAGGTTTCCTTTCAACTGACATATTGGAGTAAGTGATAAAGTGCACTCTCATCACATGGATAGTTCCAAAGACATTCAAATACAGGAGACTTAACGTTCCATTGTTAAATCGGTTTCCAAGCCGATCAGTCATTGTATGGATGTTTGCAACGAGTGCAAGAGAGAAAAATATACGCACAGGGCGCCTCGGCAACAATGTATGTTTGAAGGTTCTTATCATCGTCAGTGGCGTGCTGGCGTGTCAGTCATGAGTCATGTAAATGTCACATCTGTATTTTTTTCCTTCAAAATACTTCTTGTTTCTTTCATACTTTTATATTTCCACGAAAATGCATCCACGACTTTGTGCCGTTCCATTATCTACCTACTACTGAAACTAAACAATATAAAGTGATAGGATTTCATTTCTTCACACCAGACATGGTTGACTACAATTTTGGAAAGCATGGGTAAGAAAATATACTAATATAGTTTGTTTGAAGAATCTTTGTGGTAACATGATTCATTTTAGCATCAGAATATCTACAGAGATCACTGCTGAATATTGTGGCACTTGTGCTAACCATTCTGATACTGGAAATGGGAAAACATATACCTTAAAAAGGTTCGAGGTAAGTCTTTCTGTACTGTATTGGGTAGTGAACTGATTTATCGAGTGTTTTCTCTTCTATTCTTCTCATCCTTGTATGATATAGATATTATAATAAGTAGTATTTTTGCTTTTTGAAACCCCTGCTGTGAGGAATCTTGGACTGGTGATAAACTGATGTTGATTATACCCTTGAAAATAACATATTATGTATAGCCCTTGATTATGTTTACATAGATATATTATTATTTGGCAACATTTAACCTAAATGTATATAATTGCTACTACATTAATTACAAACTTCTTGATATTTCCTTAAATATTTACTACACACTTCAATTTATACCTATTAAGAGCTGATCTCAGATGTGCAGGTATTATACATATTCTCATATCAGTTTCTAGGGCATTCAAAGTATTTTATATTCATTTAATAACTATTTCTCATTTTTAATTTGATTTTGTAGGAACCAGCTGATGATTTGATGATGATGCCAACTAATTATGTCCAGACTAGTCCAGAGGAAGAATGTTCAAAACCATGCATGCTCTTTCATGAAGTGTTCTATTTCAATCATTTGGATAAGTTACCTATTAACCATACCTTTTGAACTGAGCAACTGATTTCACTCATTTATAACAGGTATGTGTAATTTTTCCAGCTTTCCATGTATTCATTTAGAATAGCATGAAATTTCAACCTGTTCTCACTCTTAATCCAGATTGAAATGAGTTTCAACAAAAGAAATACAGAATAAGATTGAATTTTTAATACCTAGGACATGAATATTTATTCATTCATAAAATAAAAAATATATGATGTGGTAATCCGGTTTTCTCAAAGCAATCATATAAGTTTGAAAAATATGATTGCATAGTGAAAAATTATCAAGCTTCAATATATCTACACATAAATCATACTATATTTATGCACAATACATGAAAATTTATACATAGAAGTACCTATAAGTATAAATAAATATCAACATAAACTAAATTATATAATAATGTATATTTATTATATCTTGTATAGTATATATACATGTACAAAAACAATTATAAAACAATATGTAATGAATAAAATTTCAATCAACTATTTTTTGTACTCAATATTTAAACAAATTTATTAAGTTAAAAAATCTCCTTTTTTTTCAGATGAAACCAGGTTTACAACAGTGTTGAAACTTTCAATTTGCTATTTGAGGCTACCATCAATGAGAGGAATGCAAACAAGTTTTTTGAAGAACCAAACTAGATGAATCTTCAGTAGTGAATGTGAAGTTTCTTGTGATGTACTTGAAAAAATGAAACAAATTGGTCTTATTTGAAGTAGGTCCTTTCAAATAGAGTGAAAAAATAAATGAATAAAGGTTGAAAATAAAATAATTTTTCTTGATGTTTATTTCTATATTTGTAGATTCTTTTGACTACTTCTGAAGTTGAAACCATCCTTTGAACCCCATCCAGTTCTTCATGAGTATTCACAGGTATCAAGTCCCAATATAATATTGAAAAGAGATACATTTTCACTCTGAAACAAATAGAAACATTCGAGGCTACTCAGCAGTATCTAAAAAATGTTATAGAAAATAAAAAATAATAGTTTGAAAGCCAAAAACCTATAGAGGAAAACAGCAGATTGAATAATTTTGATTAATTTTATATCAATAGAAAATAATAAGTAAGGACCGAGGGAAGGACACTAATTTCAAAATAAAGATTTTGGAAATTTCATTACAATAAGCTGAGGTATTAATATATATAAATAAAAAATATGAATTGAGTTTCTTGTTTGCATCAGAATCTAAATAGAATAGAATAGAATTTATTCGCCAATCAAAGTCAATACAAAGGTATGGAACATACACAAATGTATAAAACTTATCAGACTAGTCAAAGAAGAAAAAATGTTCATAAATAAATTGTTAAAATTGTAAAGTTATGAAAACAAAATATTTACACACAATATGTTAGATTCACTATCATAAATCAACAATTATAAAATTCCTCAACACTATAAAAAACATTTTCAAGCAAAAAGTTCTTCAATTTATTCTTGAATAAAACATTGTTCACGTCTACATCTAATATATCTCATATTTTATGTTGTATGTATGCATTCACATTGCTCAAGTACTTACCAAAAAATGTTTCACAAAAGTTCTTAGCATAAGCAAATGTGAAATTTAAAGATTCCCTGGACACAACTGTGGTAGTAAGTAGTAGAGCATATTGTATTTACCTTGGCTACATCAAAAATTGGGTGCTAATCACACTGAAAAATAACATGATATTGATTATATCTGAAAATAGAAGGAAGAAAACTAGCGAAACCATAGTAGTTTTGTGAAACATTCAAACAACTTACCATAATAAATGATCATTGAACTGTTCCATATACATCATCAGGTGTAGGTATAGGTACCTTTATGATAATTTTCATCATTTCATCACTGCTCATCTGAAATGAAAATATATCTATACATACTACCCAGATAACACACATTCGCCTAAGGACGTCCTCTAATAGTCGCCAAAAGACTGTAGTGGATGTTCTATATTCTACATCCTGAAAACGTTACTAGGCTCAGAATTTTCGACATAATTGTCGCACATTAGTCCTCCGAGCGGCAGCCTGAGGATGTAGATATGTGTGGGCCTAAGGACGTCCTCTAATAGTCGCCAAAAGACTGTAGGAGGATGTTCTATATTCTACATCCTGAGAACGTCACTAGGCTCAGAATTTTTGACATAATTGTCCCATGTGTGGGCCTATATGGATGTATTGTAATGATATTTTCGTCTTTAAATATGTATAGGTACTCATGTGAAGTTAGAAGCAATTGACCGGAGTATGTTCTACTCATAAAAATTATTGAAAGAGGTAAATTTCATCTCTTCCAAGTCACGAGATATATATATACATATATATATTTTTAAATCGAGTTACAAATTATCAAAATCAGACGAAGCGTTCTTTATTATTGAATTAATTTTTAATTATTCGATATTGGTTGGTTCTCCACTCCATATGAATTTCCCAATTTAGAAGTGAGCTATATATCAAGAAAAATTATCTTGTCCATTAATATTGAAAAAAAAATAAGTATTCCAATTTTAGTAATAAAAATCCTTGAAAATAATTGTTGTTCAAATCACATTGAAAGTTAAACATTTATAAGTTCACGGAATAGCGACATTGCAATGAGGAGGTAAGTTGAATCACAGAAGTCAAGCAACGACAGCAGTGGCTAGGATTTGGATGAGTGACCATGATAGCGCTGATTTTTTTTATTTTTTTAATTTTTTTTCATTTTCATTAGTTCTCAGATATGCCCAAAAGTCATTCTGAGAATAATAAAAACTCAAAAAAGGCATAACTGGAGTGAATAAAAAAAGTAAGACCTCGTGGGGATCTTCTGAGACGTTATTTGAACGTGGAAAATGGTAACAGGAGGACGTCCTAGGGACGTTCTTTGAAAGCCTCTCGACGTATTGAGGACGTTAATGTGACCGCCTCAGAAGATCCTCAAAAGGTTTTTGTGTTATCTGGGTACTGATACTGAACATACAAAATGAGGTAGTGAATGATATCCAAATTATAAGGAAGGAATTATATCAATGAAACTTAAGTCCATTTCAGTTTTTTTATAGAACTACTAAATATATTCATATAATAGATAGGTATATATAGTTAGATTACCCAACATTCTGTTAAAGAGTGGTGAGACCTAAAGGTATAGATTTCAGGAACATTATTATTGGATAAACAGTGTTTGCTGCATTGAAATTATGCTGCTAAATGCAAGAGTACTGCATTGTGAATTCTCCACTGTTGAATATCTTGCCATATATTGGAAAATAGCACTCACCTTTAAGCATGTAGGTACTTGAGATTGTACTTCCTCAATACTGAAGAGAACATTTTCAGAGGGATGAGATGTTATGTGCCAGTGCTTCCAGTTTACATTGTGCGATTGAGATCATCTCATGTGATTCGTGAGGTTTCGACTGGAGGTTTAAGAATACCTAATAAGCAGTCATAATATGTGTGCTCATTATCAATATTTTTGAAATATCAACGTTACATTACCGTCAGAGCAGGATATTTCGAATCTGGAACCTACTTTTGGACCGGACGCCCCTGTCTAATAAACATAACCTCTATTTTGGTTCTACCGTGAAAAGTCCAATTTAAGTAAAAATGATCCACCCTTTTACACACAACACACAAATGCACAATATTCGCACACAAATATTGTTTCTGAAACTCACAAAAAAGTAAAACGGTCAAAATAACTCAAATCGGTATCAACGAAATGAGAGGGCAATTCTGCAACCTCGAAAGCGTCAAACTTGTAAAAATAGTCGAATGTTCTAGTGCGGCGTTGCCGAAAGTGCTGATTTGTATGGTGAAATGTGATAAAAGACGAATTGATTTCATCAGAATGTACATCATTAAATCAAAAACACTATGATTCGATGATAACTCCGATTCATAGAAAGGAAATGAAACAATTATGCTTCAGTAAAGTATAGTTATTGTTTTGTGTGAATTTATCAATTTGCTGCAAGATTGCATTAATCGTATAATCTGGCAAACATGTAATTGGAGGAAAAGAGGCAGAAAAGAAGGATCGAACGATGACTGATCTCGCAAAAACGTATATGATGAAGTCTCAGGTAAGATGCATTTTTTTTATCGTGATATTGAATGTGAGGTTTTTAGAAACAGAATCATCGTAAGAAATTTTCGCAAATGTCAATAAAATGTTTACGTGAAGTTGTATAGTCGTTTTGATAAAATCAAAGAATAGAAAAGAAAAGGTGATTGCCATATACTCAGAGGTCAATAATGATTAGATCAAGTTACTGATTTTATTATTATCACCATATTTCATCTGTAGTTTTTTTGTTTCAGTTTTCCTACTGAATATTGGGCTGCCACTTCAAGAAGTATTTTGTGGATGTTAATTTTAGTTTATCACTTATTTTATTTTTTGTGTATTTTGCGTTAATTTTGTGAATTTTAATATTTTATGTTTGAAATTTGTGCTTTTATTCTCAAGATTTCAATATGCTTCACACATACTTTTCTATTGAGTAGTCACTGCCATATTGCAACAAGGTGGTAGTAGGAATATTCAATATGTAATTTTCATATACATCACATGTTATATTGCAGTAACCTTACTGAAAACATTACATTCAAAATATATAAAAAAATTTATTCAATTTATATGTAATGTTGCAGGAACCTTGCTAGAATGTGTTATCAAGAAATATTGAATTTGTTATAGTAGGGAAGGTCCGTTTCAGCGGTTGCTGCAATCTTGCAGTAAGGTAGCGACAAACATTACAACCTTGCATTGTTGGGTTGCTGTAATATTGAGCAAATATTACATTGCTCCGTGGGTATCTTAAAACTCTTTTTGCAATTTTCCAGTGACTTTCATTGTAACAATTGTTAAATTGGCTCAGATAACTCACACTGTGTGCTATATCAGGTCTGGTTAGGACTGCCAAATACATTAAGCTTCCAATCAAGTGTTGATATGAAAAATTATTTTCATCATTACTACTATCAAAGTTCAGATTTCGTTCCATAGGTGTACTAACTGCCTTGCAATCCACCATGTCAAATCGTACCAACAATTGCTCAATGAAATGTTTCTGACTCAAAGATAAGCTCCTATTCTTGCTATCCCTAATTATGTTCATTCCTAAACATTGTTTCACATCACCTATAAATCCTTCAGTATAAATCTAGAACTCAATTCACCCTTTAAAATTTCTGTTTCTGTCTTATCATTAGAGAAAACCAAAAAATCATCTACATACAAAGCTATTATGGTCATCAGGTTGATTTTTTTAGAATGTACATTTTTGATATATATACAAGGTTCTAATTCTGATTTATTATATCCAATTTTTCTCAAAACATCATCAACTTTTTTATTCCAGGCTCGGGATGATTGCTTCAAGCCATAGATAGCCTTATTTAATTTACAGACTTTGTTTTCATGTTTGTAGACATTTTCAACTAAATTCCCATTCAAAAAGGCGGTTGTTACATCGAGATGACAAATATCTAAATTTGATTGTACAGATAGTGCAAACAACAATCTCAAACTTGAGTGGCGGACTAGTGGCGAAAAAGTTTCATCAAAATCAATTCCAGATTTTTGCGTGAAACCTTTGGCCACCAATCTCGCTCTATACCAGATTTTATTATCACTATCACACTTTTTCTTATATACCCACTTGCACTCAACAACTGTGCTGTTTTCTGGCATCTCCACTAGATCCCAGGCATTGTTCTGCTGGAATGACTGGAACTCTTCTGTCATTGCTTCCCTCCATTTATGGTGATCTGGCCTAGACATGGCCTTTGCAACAGTCATAGGATCTCGGTCCAAGTTGGTTTCATCAGTACACATGTATGTTACAAACTCATCAAATCTTTCGACTCTAGGCACTCTTTCAGATCTTCTTAGAACTGTAGGTTCCGCAATTTGAAGTTCATAGTCGCTCGATTCATCAAAATCCTGGAATATCTCGTCTGAGGTATCTGAATCATGTGAACTGTGATCATCCATACTGATTTCCCCCACTGAATCATTTGTTCCTTCAGTTTCTTCTTGTGGTGATTGTTCTGTACTTATTACAATTTCAACATTATCCTTTATGTTTTCCCCAGTGTCCTCCATTATTATAGCATCTCTGCTTGTCACTACTGAGTTATTATTCGGATTATACAGTCTATAGCCCTTTATATCATCACCATATCCAACCAATATCATTTTTACTGATTTTTTGTCCCATTTTATTCGTCTCTCTTTGGGAACATGAACCATGACCATACTTCCGAATATTCTCAAATTACTCAGGTCAGGTTTTCTTTGAAACCAAATTTCGAAATGAGTTTTATCTTTCAATGATGTTGCTATTGATCTGTTTTTCAGATAAACTGCTGTGTGTATTGCCTCTGCCCAAAACCTTTTATCCAGGTTTGCGTCAAATAATACACATCTTGCCTTTTCCACCAAGGACCGGTTCATTCTTTCAGAGATACCATTCTGCTGTGGATTATATGACTTTGTTTTTTGGTGTATAATTCCATTAAGGAATTGATCCAACTCCTCACCGTTATCTATTCTCAGAATTTTTATTCGTTTGTTTTTCTGATTTTCAACCATACTTTTGAAATCTTTAAAATAACCTGATACTTCATCTTTAGTTTTCAAGAAGTATACAAATGTCATGCGACTGTGATCATCTACGAATATTAAAAAATATTTGGAACCCCCAATAGAACGTGTTTCCATGGGTCCACAAACGTCGGCATGAATAACTTCTAACAATTCTGTTGCTTTTGAGCCCTGGTGCTGATAAGGTAATTTTGATTGTTTTCCTTCACAGCATATCACACAAGTGTTACCTTGTCTAGTCATCTCATTTTTCAATGTGATTCCTTCTACAACACCATTGGACATTTGAATAAAAGTTTGTGCCGGTCACTATTTGCTATTCGTAAAATTAAACAAAATTTAAATATTTCCGTCGCAAGATCTGCTCACTTTGCCTACTTCCACACGCTCATGCAGTATGGAATAGAATTCTGGGGAAATGCTGTGGATGCAAAGGATATTTTTGTAACTCAAAAGAAAGCTATCCGTACGTTGTGTAACTCATCTTACCGAGATTCATGTAGGGTTCACTTTCAAAAACTGAATATATTCACATTATATAATATGTATATTTTCAAACTAGCAATAATCATCCATAAAAGAAGAAACGAACTATCAAGACCATCCGATATCCACTCATATCCAACCAGGAATCAGAAATTTGTTTTACCCCAATACAGATATGAAAGAACAAGAAAAGGCCCGCTTTATACCGGTATACAAATTTACAACCACCTGCCAGAAAACATGAAATCCCTTTCTATGAATAAATTCAAACGTGAGATGAAATTGTTCTTGAAACAAAATACATTTTACAGTTTAGATGAGTTTCTTAATCGTTGAATAGAAATCCTCTCCATTGTTTTTATCCCAACGGGGTCCATTGTTAGAGCCCGTTATCAATTTTTCTAGTTATAATTTTTAGTTAATAAAACTCAAATACACAAATATCATATTATGATGGTCTGAAACTGTATGTTGTAGTAATCTTCATTTGTGAAAGCGACATAGGAATATTTTCAATGTGATATTGTTTCTGCTTTCCCGACGCCTCTACAGGGGCTGAAATTCTCTCTAAATATGTCTTAAAATTGTATATTTCATAACATGTAGTATCTCTGGGAAATAAAACTAATCTAATCTAATCTTCATTTGCTTCAAATCATTGTAGTTGATATGGCCCAATCTACGATGCCATATCTCGTCAGTTACTGCAGCTGCCAACAAACATAATTTTTGTTTATGTCTCGTATTCAATCGGTAGACATTATCTATCAGATCTGCAGTAGCCACTAATACCTTTTGACTATTGAAAATCTTACAACCTCCTGATTCAAATTCAACTGAATTCCCATTCTCTATCAGTTGGCTTACTGACAGTAGATTGGTAGTAAGACCTGGCACACACATGACATTTTTAATGGTAACTTCATGTGTTTCATCATTCAGTTGTTACAATATTGATGTTTCCTGACCATGTAACTGGAAGTTTCATTTTGTTTGCTACCATTATCTCTGGTAGATCCTTCCTCTCTGTCACATTTTCTAGCCAATCTTTATTCACTGTTAAGTGTGAACTTGCGCCGGAATCAACATACCATTCTTCTTTATTGAAATGTCCTGTTAAAAATAATGCACTAAATGCATTGGTTCCTCTATGATGTTTGGGATAATCATCCCGCATTAGACATTTGTTTTTATAATGCCCAAGTTGTTTGCATTTATAACATCTGACATTTGACTGGTTGACTTGATTGACATTTGACTAGTCGACTTGATTGACATTTGACTTATAACCAGAATGACCACTGTTGTGTTTGGCAACATTGTATCGTTTATAACCAAATGTTCTACTGGCAAAAGCGCTACCTGCATTACCGGCTGGTACATCTTGTTCCATATCCATCAGCTTCGTCTTAATGGCGTCGGTACTAACGTCGAATCCCGAATGCTCGATCGCCATGATCATCGGCGAAATTGTTTCAGGTAATCCAGCAAGGAGTAGCGATCCGACCCCATTCTTCGTTGATTTTGAATCCTGTACCTCGTAGCTTTTGCGCTGTGTCAGTTATTTGATTTACATATGACCCCATGGAATCACATTCTTCCCGTCTTGTAGAAATTAGCGTTCGAAGTAGGCCTATTTTTCTGGTGAACCCCGAATCATCGAATAACGCCTTTAGGTTATCCCATAGCTCCTTTGCGGTCTTCGTTTCCTTTATATGCACAAAGAAAGGGGCGTCTATGGTCAAGATAAGTTTGGCTCCCAACTGTAATGGCGTCTTCTTCGGTACCATCTATGCAACCATTGAGACCAACAACAAATAGTTCTCTACGGCGAAAGCCCAATCTGCATAATTTTCTCTTCCTTTTAGCTTAGGAACACTGGCTAAATAATTTACTGCCATACTCATGCGATTGACGATTACTAGTTTTTTTTATAACTTCGTGACTGGGCCCATAACCTGTTGTAATTTTCTAATAAATAAAACGCTCTCGTGAATATTCAGCACACAACTGTCATTTATTCAGATAGAACATCATGGGCTATGGGCTATGCCCTCTCCTTATCTGTCCAAACTCAGACATTGTTGCCATATGTACAGTATATACATGAATGATTAATATTTTTCAACATTAACAATCATACCGTAGAATACCAATACCATTAGAAGCTAAAGTAGAGGCTAAACTTCAAGAGCTAATAGAATCTTATATAGAACCTGTTTATGAACCATCCAAATGGGTATCGCCAATGGTACCTATCTTGAAGGAGAACGGGGAAATAAGGATATGTATCGACATGAGAAGAGCAAATAAGGCTATCGTGAGAGAGAACCATCCACTACCTACCATGGACACGCTGTTGCCAAATTTCAGGAACGCAAGCATCTTTTCGAGGCTAGATATCAAAAATGCGTTCCACCAGTTAAAACTTGCACCACATTGCCGTTACATAACAACTTTCATCACCAGTAAAGGCTTATATCCAGTTAACCAGTTTCGGTGGCAGGGAAGTTGCAGGGAATTACTATCGTGGTGATGCGACTTCACAATGTGATATAAAAAAGCCGCTGCAGTACTTATTGGTGAGTGCTTAATGTCCGCAACCTCACATATCGCCAATAAGTTGCAAGAATATCGCAATGAATATCTATTTCAGTTACCATAAACTGCAATTATGCGACGTCTCTGTATGGTAGAACATTAAACATCCATGGAACAATAGTATAAACATCGAAATGAAATCCAATAAAACTTTCGTGAACGTTGAATCCGCGAATTACCATACACATCGCAAAAGTACATTCCATTTCACGTTGATGAATACGTGAATGGAATGTCTACTATCGCTTTCGAATATGTGAATAAATCAATTTTTTATTTCATAATGGATATCAACATAATGTTGATATTGTGAAGTTTACTGAATATCACTGGGGACAGTCAGTCAGAGTTCCATTTTTGTGTTTAAATGGTAATTCCTATGTGAGGTATTTGTTACATTTTGGTAGATTATCTGCGGTTGTTGGTCTCTCGATCTCTCGATTAGGTACCCAATTACTTATTTGAATAGGCACTGCAGGTGATATAATTTATTTCTGATTATGGAGCATTCGATAAGCATTTTCGGATGTTGGATTTACAAAATCGATTATGCATTTTCGTAAACTAAATGAAATACAGCTGAGCTTAAATGAACAAAAACTGCTACCTACCCTTGGTGCATTATAAAACTGACCGAAAATCTGTTATTTACTTTCTACCGATTCTATTTTGCGCGGAGATTGGACACCACTTTCTCAACATGATTGTGGCCTCTGTCATCTTATTGCATTTCTGTCTTTCGGTCTTCTGAAGTCCTGAATACGTGGATGTCTCGCGATAGTTCATGATCCAGGAATTTGATTGGGCACCAGAATGTGAAACATAGCATCAATTTGAACTTTTATTATTTTAGGGATGAAATTCATGCATTGCAAGAGATTTTTTTTTCAAAATAAAAAATATTTTTATGAATATGCTCAATTATTGAGATACTGATGAATTCATTCCATTTGGATATTCCATACTGTATATTCACGATTTGAATATCATTTGATCATTATCCACCCACTGAACATGCGATGTTACAAAATATTGCTTCAATATTATTTGCGGCTTGCTCCCGTAATATAGCATGAAAATATTGCATAAGACTTCTTGTTATGTTATATTCCCGATCATAACAGAAAAACCTACTATCAAATGATTTGTAAATTACAAAAGTAACTTTTGATCGAGTTTCAATTGCAATATTGTCTCAACTATAAAAGTTCATTACATTCGCAACATTCGATGAAAAATCTATAAACAATTTTATAGCAAGTTATAAATTAAATTTTTGATTCAATTTCATTTGTAATATTGCCTAAACCTTGTAACTTCATTACATTTGTTACATCACATGAACCATCTATCAACAAATGCATTGCAAGTTACAAAAGTAACTTTTGATCGAGTTTCAATTGCAATATTGTCTCAACTATAAAAGTTCAATATATTCGCAACATTCTATGAACAATCTATAAACAATTTTATAGCAAGTTATGAATTCAATTTTTGATTCAATTTCATTTGTAATATTGCCTAAACCTTGTAACTTCATTACATTTTCACTCGTGTTGTATCGGGTGGAATCGGTTCGATCATTGGAGGATCATTGCATCAGACTCATCAGAGATCTCGCATCAGTCGCATCGGCAGTCAGCCATTGTTGTTTCTTCAAGTTCTTTGTTCTTTGTGTATCGGTTTGCAATTCACCAAGACTATTGCACAGGTTTCCTTTCAACTGACATATTGGAGTAAGTGATAAAGTGCACTCTCATCAAAATAGAAGCTGTTAATATGGATAGTTCGAAGGTAAGATCAATTTTTTTATTGTGATATTGAATGTAAGGTTTTTAGAAACAAAATCATCGTAAGAAATTTTCGCAAATGTCAATAAAATGTTTACGTGAAGTTGTATAGTCGTTTTGATAAAGTCAAAGAATAGAAAAGAAAAGGTGATTGCCATATACTCAGAGGTCAAAAATGATTGGATCAAGTTACTGATTTTATTATTATCACCATATTTCATCTGTAGTTTTTTGTTTCAGTTTTCCTACTGAATATTGGGCTGCCACTTCAAGAAATATTTTGTGGATATTAATTTTAGTTTATTACTTATTTTATTTTCTTTGTATTTTGCGTCTTTTTGTGAATTATATGTTTTATGTTTGAAATTTGTGCTTTTATTCTCAAGATTTCAATATGCTTCACACATACTTTTCTATCGAGTAGTCACTGCCATATTGCAACAGGGTGGTAGTAGGAATATTCAATATGTAATTTTCATATGCATCACATGTTATATTGCAGTAACCTTACTGGAAACATTACATTCACAATATAAAAAAAATAAATTTTATTCAATTTATATGTAATGTTGCAGGAACCTTGCTAGAATGTGTTATCAAGAAATATTGAATTTGTTATATTAGGGAAGGTCCTTTTCAGCGGTTGCTGCAATCTTGCAGTAAGGTAGCGAAAAACCTCACAACCTTGCATTGTTGGGTTGCTGTAATATTGAACAAATATTACATTGCTCAGTGGGCATCTAATAAATTTTTTCAATTATATATTTTACATCAATATTATAGAGTTCATTAGCTACCAAAACATAAGACATCTTAAAAAATTAACAAAAAGACGTCCTCAAGTAGTAGCTCGGATATACTTTGAGGAAGTTCCCTTATGATACATTATTTGAAATTCGAATGATATCACGAGGTCGATATTCGATGAAAGTGAATAGGAATATGTCGTATAGTATTAGCAATGTGCACTTCATCGAAACTTCTCAATATATTCAACTGTATTCCATCAAATGAAAACTCAAAGTCGGTCGACCACACAATATAATAAAAAGGTGATGAACAATTGGTTGTTACTATAGTTTCGGCTCAACAGCCATCTTCAGACAAAGAATATAGGATATTGAAACAGAAATCACAAGGTATAAACCATATCAAAGCCAAGTAAAAAATCCAGGGGAACAATCGTACTGAATCAAATGGACATATTTAAATTTGCTTAGCCACCAAAAGAAACAAATAATCGAGATTAGAGGCGAGTTGAAGAGCATCATCCTCCTCTGATGGTAGTCTATCATTCAACTATAGTAACAACCAATTGTTCATCACCTTTTTATTATTATATCGTGTGGTCGACCGACTTCAAGTTTTCATTTGATTGAATTCAAAATGGGCCACTTTGAGAATGGATGATTTACATAACTCTTCTCAATATATTGTCGCATGCGATTCCTATAGAATTTGATTTGTAGAATTCGCAGTGCTAACAATAAGCGGATGTTAATGTCCACATAGCGAAGTTCTCAGTAAATCTTTGATAAGTCGCCAAGATGATTACCATTGTTACAATATTTTTCATTCCCTGCGACTTACTGTTACTTTTTTGGTTGACTGAGTATAGGTATAAGCGGTTGATGTTTGGAATCATGTGTGCACCAGAATCATTTCAGAAGACATTGGAGCGAATACTGGTTGGTTGTGATGGCACTCGTAATTTTGTGGATGATATTCTGGTCTTTGGAAAAAACACAGAAGAACATGATGAGAGGCTGAAGAAAACCATGAAAACACTTCAATAAAATAATGTACTATTGAATGACAATAAATGTCAATATAGACATATAGAGAAATACAATTTGTCGGCCACACTTAAAATTCGAAAGGGGTCAGACCCTTGCAATCCTACGTTGCAGGAATATTATCCTTCAGGAAACCCAATACTATTGAAGAAGTCCAGAGCTTCTTGGGACTGATAAATTATGTGGGTAAGTGGATTCCTAATTTGGCTACCTTAACTGAACCCTTCAGAATATTTTTGCGGTTGAAGTTAATGAAACAATCAAATATACAAAAATACTGGACAGCAGATCAAGATAATGCTTTTAGACAACTCCAACATGAAGACTCTTGGCTATTACAATCCAAATGACAAAACACGACAGGTTATAGCAGATGCTAGCCCAGTTGATTTAGGGCTGTATTGATTCAAATCAATCATAAGGGATCACGTATTATTGTCTTTGGAAACAAAAATGTGTCCGAATGTGAAAAGAGGTATTGCCAAACTGAGAAAGAAGCTCTCGCCTTAGTATGGGCTGTAGAGCATTCCAAGGAGTATTTATAAGGAAAAGATGTTGAAATTAGATCAAAACATTCATTTTTATGTCAACCTAGCGCCCTCTGTTAGTGATGGTTATAAGTTGCCTAGAGCTTATCGCCACAATATGTGAGATGGCGCTGATGTCCTTTTATGTGTTCTGTACCAAAGTGTACTAATAAAATAGTCATTTCATTTTCTGTTGCCGAAGAACAAGCGTGTTATTCCTATTTCCCAACCGTTTTTTCACAGGTTATGGGCCCAGGAAACGAATCTTCAGCAAGTTGTTACGATTCACGCAGTTTGTTCAGTTTTCGTGCGAAAATGTCTCTCGTAATACTTAAACAGTGTCCCAAAGCTTCTCGGGCGGGAAAACTACGATGAATGGTCGTTCGCCGTTGAGAACTTATTTGTTCTTGAAGGACTGACCAAGTGTTTAGATGGTTCCGAAACCGACTCGGTCATCATATCAAAGGCAAAGGCGAAACTAATTCTGACTGTCGATCCGTCTCTCTACGTTCACGTGAAAGAAGCAAGCAACTGCAAAGACGTTTGGGACAAGATAAAAAATCTTTATACTGATACTGCGAATCCATGGAAAACTATGTCAATCAGGTGAATGAAACAGCTCAAAAATTGAGAAAAACTGGATTCTAAATCACAGAAGATCGAATGGATAGGTTCTTTGTTGTTGGAAGGCTTGCCGGACAAATATTTGCCCATGTTGATGGCCATCGAGCATGCAGGAATCAGCATAACAATAACAGATGTCATAAAGAGCAAGTTGCTGTACATGGAAACAGGTGGCTCTAGCAGTAGCAGTAGTGGTGCTTTTGCAGCGAAGGGAAACTTCAGGAAGAAGAGCCAACAGGCGGCGCCAGCGGCAAGAAAGGACATGATGAAAAACAAAAAACGGACAGAAGCAAAATATCCTGTTTCAAGTGTAAACAAACAGGGCATTATATGTCCAAGTGTCCAAATGCTGCTCATAGTTCCAAATCCGAGAACAACAAATATGCATTCAGTGCTGTATTCTTGAGTGCTAAATATAACAAGAATGACTTTTATTTAGACTCTGGTGCAAGCAAACACATGACGCCAAATGAAAGTTGGGTTAAAAACACTTCAAAGCCAGTTATTCATGAAATGACCATTGCAAATCAGGAAAAGCTTTCAGTGAAATGCTCAGGAGATTTAGATATTGTGACTTTGGCAAATGGAAAGTCCCATGATATAACTGTTGAGGATGTATTAGTTATCCCAGAACTTACTACAAACCTTCTCTCAGTAAGCCAGCTCATCTCTAAAGGTAACAATGTTTCTTTCACCAAAATTGGATGTTCCATTTATAACAATCAGAATAAATTATTGGCTACTGCAAGCTTAGCTGATGGAGTATACAAGCTTGATCTGAAAAAGGAGGCTTGTATATTTGGTATCTGTGATGAGGCTGAATTATGGCATAGACGGCTAGCACACATAAACAGCCAGGATTTAGACAAGATGAAGGAGTGTGTTGATGGACTATCAATAAAAGGGAAATTCAAGATCAACAAAAATAATTGTAGTGTGTGCTGTGAAGGCAAGCAGACTAGACTGCCTTTTTCAACTGTAGGTACACGAAGCACTGAAACACTTGAAATTATTCATAGTGGTCCAATGGAAGTCACTTCCATAGGTGGCTCAAGGTATTTCCTCCTCCTTGTCGATGACTTCAGTAGAATGTATTTTTTTTAGTTCCTCAAAGCAAAAAATGAAGTATTTGAACGCTTCAAAGAATTCAAAAGCATGGTCGAATGACAAAAGGGCAAATAGATTAAGATTCTCAGAACGGATCAAGGTGGTGAATTTTGCAGCAATGATTTCAGAAGTTCTTTGAAAAAGAAAGGAATAATTCATCAGAAAACCAATGCATATACGCCCGAACAAAATGGGATGGCTGAAAGATTCAACCGTACCATTGTGGAGAAAGCAAGGTGTCTTCTGTTTGATGCTGGCCTGGAAAAGCGATTCTGGGGCGAAGCCGTCAACACTTCTTGCTATTTGAGAAATAGAAGCATTTCCAGTAGTTTAAATGGAAAAACTTCCTATCAAATATGGTATGGTAGAAAGCCAGACTTATCAGGATTGCGTATATTTGGTAGCACTGTAATGGTCCATATTCCTAAGGAAAAAAGACTTGAGTTTGATAAAAAGTCAATCAAGCATATCCTGGTTAGCTATTCTGAAGAAATAAAAGGATTCAGAGTTTATAACCCTGAAACTGATGATGTCACAACTAGTAGAGATGTAAATGTTTATGAGGATATGAAAACCAAAATTCTTGACCACAAAGTTACTGAAAACCAAGTTGCTGAGAACCAACATGAGATATCAGATCCAGTGGGGAAAATTGACCTGATTGATCCAAATAACAGTTTTATAGAAGTAAATGACACAGATATCTCAAATGATACACTGATAGCAGATGAATCACATGATAGTGATTATCAGCCGGAGCTGTCATTTGACATAGGTGAAGAAGAGTCTTCAGAAAATGCAGTACCGAGAAGATCTGAACGGCAGAGAACAGCAAGAACATATGATGATTATGTCACATATTTGAGTCCAGCTGCTGAATCCAATATCAAGAATACTCCTGAGGAAGCTCCAGCAACTTTTATTCTGAAGCCCTGTCCAGGTCGGATGCAAGCTTGTGGAAGCGAGTCATGTTGGAGGAGATGAATAATCTAGAAGAAAATCATACATGCGATGTCGTCGATTTTCAAGGTGATGGTGCTTTAGTGCAGTGTAAGTGGGTTTACAAAATCAAAATCGATAATACTCATAATAAAACCTATCGTGCTAGGTTGGTAGCTGAGGGTTTTACCCAAAAAGAAAGTGTGGACTAT
This sequence comes from Chrysomela aeneicollis, assembly GCA_029955515.1. NCBI lineage: Eukaryota > Metazoa > Arthropoda > Insecta > Coleoptera > Chrysomelidae > Chrysomela > Chrysomela aeneicollis. Next base: position 6,139,536 of record JARUHQ010000005.1, on the reverse strand, counting down.
AATGAAACTCTCTCGCCTGTTGTTAGGCACTCCACTCTAAGATTGTTAATAGCATTAAGTGTAGATTTAGGATTGGAAATTTCTCATTTAGACGTAACCACTGCGTTCTTGCATGGCCATTTGGAAGAGACTGTTTTTATGAAACAGCCTGAAGGTTTCATCAAACAAAATCAGAGTAGTAAAGTTTTCAAATTGAAACGAGCAATTTATGGACTAAAACATTCAGCTCGAGTATGGTACAAGAAAGTAGAAGATGTCTTGTTAAATTTGAAATACGATAAGTCTAACTTTGAACCTTGTGTCTTCATAAAACATAACAAGGGTTTAATGACAGTTATTGCCTTATATGTTGATGATTTTTTTATTTTCGCAAATGATATCTCAGAATCGAATGTTTTGAAAAAGGAATTGGCATCAAATTAAAAGATTTAGGCCAGGCTAAGCAAATTCTGGGAATGAATATTTGTATAAACAAAACAAAAAATGTCATAACATTGGATAAAAGACATTACATATAGACCAGCTGCTATCCAAATTCAATATGGCAGATTGCAAGACAGTGGATACGCCAATGGAGAAAAATTTGAATCTTTTACAGGGTAAAAATCGTGATTTTATTCCATATCAACAGTTGATAGGTGGGCTAATGTACTTGGCAGTCATGACCCGACCAGACATTTATTATAGTGTCAGCTAAATGATGGAAATAAGACCTGGTGGCGCTACTCTTCAATTGTTTCAGCAGACAAATCCTTTATTTGAAACAATTGAATTTCAGCTCATTACGTGGGGTTCTCATGTACAACAATAGATGGCGATACTGTCGAAAGATTTTTGAAGAATTTTCTTTCAATCATGTTCGATACATATTCGCATCAAACTCGTTGGAAAATGGCTCCATGAAATTGTTAGAAACGATTAGAAGTCATTCAGAAACAAATATTCATACTTTCATGTTGACACCTGCAGTAACCTGTAAATTTGGTTGAAATCGCGGCTTCACTTAGCGAGATTCACCTACGTCATGTCACGTTATACTCGTTTTATCGAAGTAGGCGAAATCAAGAGTTTTTGGACCAGTCACAGGATAGGAAGTGATTTCACCAGTCTATCTATCCACCTCTGTCAGCTACCTAAGCCAATTCAACAACTGTCATGATAATACCATTTGGCAAAGTGTTAAAAGATTGTTTAAATATTTGAAGAAAACTAAAGACTTATGTTTACAATTCAATAAGAATTCTAAGGGTTTAGTAGGATTCGTAGATGCTGATTGGGCCAGCAATTCTCTTGATAGGAGGTCCTATAACTGGTTTCTGTTTCACATATTCAAATTGTGCAGTATCCTGGGAGAGCAACAAACAGAAAACCGTTTCATTCTCTAGAACTGAGGCGGAATATATGGCCTTAGCAGAAGCAGCTAAGGAGGCCATATATTTGAAGAATCTATTGGGAGAATTGACAGGCTCTTCAGATTGTATCTTACTATATAGTGATAGTCAAAGTGCTTTGAAGCTTGCATCAAACCCGACGTTTCACAAAAGATCTAAGCACATCGATGTACGTCATCATTTTGTTAGAGAGACAGTAGCTAATGGTTTGATCAATATAGAATATTTGCCTGCTTGCTTTCATATATGCCTGCAGATATCCTAAATAAAGCTTTGGGAGAAACAAGCATTGTTATTTTTTACAACTGCTAGGGTTTGAAAAATTGTGTTAATTATGTTTTTCATGTTTGGAAATGTTTCAAACTAGTGGGGGTGTTGTAATTAGTTCGAAACATTCATTTTTATGTCAACCTAGCGCCCTCTGTTAGTGATGGTTATAAGTTGCCTAGAGCTTATCGCCACAATATGTGAGATGGCGCTGATGTCCTTTTATGTGTTTATGTGTTCTGTACCAAAGTGTACTAATAAAATAGTCAGTTCATTTTCTGTTGCCGAAAAACAAGCGTGTTATTCCTATTTCCCAACCGTTTTTTCACAAAAGAGTCTTTCGAATTGATAACTGACCACAAACCTTGTGCTAGGATCGAACGATGGGTTTTACGCTTACAATCCTATAATTTCACCGTAATATACAAGCCAGGAAAATATAGCGAATCCACTTTCCTGACTATGTGTGGATAATCGTTCAAGGGAAATCGCCAATTTCGATGAATAATACATTCGACAAATTGTAGAGCTCAGCCTATAGTCGGAAGTTTTTACTATGTTTTGGTATGATTCGTGCGGTCTACATCGCGTTTCGTTCGACTGCTTGGCCGGTTATAACCTAATATTCTCAGAGTAACGGTGTGATAATTCATTGTTTTCCAGAGCGAGTGTCAACTGTTGATAAAAAATAGTAATTTTGATAACTTGTAGTAGATAAAATTATTGGTGAGTAGAATAATGTATTCTTTATCGAATAGTGTTGGTATTGGACCTGTTTGTGAAACTTCATATATACATTTAGATGCATTTAGTGAATCCGCCTGTAGGCAGGCATGTGCATTTGGCTCTTTTTTCAAGTACCAATGCAAGTATATATGTTACATTGATATTTGCGTTGGTTTTTCAGGTATCCATTTGATATCAGTCATGTCGCACCGTAAGACCAATTACAAACTGTCTGATATGATAGATGAGGATATGTATGCGCTGATCGACTCAGTGACATCAGATGATGATACTGGCAGTGAAAGTGGAGGCGATTTCGACAGTGATGACGATATTGCTGATCCAGATTTCATTTGTGAAGAAGATGACTTAGCAATTGAAAACTGCTTGAATTCGGAGGAAATGACCAATGAGAGTGTGGACCTGCGAGATTATCATTATCTCAGCAACGTCGACGATTCTCATGAACCTGTAAATACTATATCACCAATGCCATCAACTTCTACATCGATGTCACCCTGTATCATTCACGACTCAACTAGAGATAATAATTCTGCTAATAATCCTGCTCTTACTTATAATGCTACTGATGCCGGTTTATGTGCAACTCCTACTGAAGTTGATGTTACTGCCCAATGGTTCAGAAAACGTAAACGTCAAGTTTTCACCGAATCACAAGAAGAAGGTGGACCAACCCCAGCTTCCAACCATGGTGGTAGGAGCATCGACATGAATAAAATGAAAATTGATTCAGCTGAATTCAAATCGATACTATGGAGAAAAAAACATCTGCAACTGCATGCGAACGAGATTGTGTGGCGTGAGAGAGAGAGAGAGGGAGAGAGAGAGAGAGAGTGACATATTTTGAAATTAATTGTTTTTCATTATAAAGCGTATCGGGCATTCTAGAGGCGGTGTGTCCAAATACTTATTCGTATGAAATAAAGCCATGTGTTTTGTTTTTGGTCGTATTATAACATATTACAGCATACGGAAGTATATTGAATGGGTGTTCACGTGGATTTTCGGCTAAATTTGCTCTTATAATTTCTGTTGATGTCGCGTGAAATCTTTCGAGTGAACCATTGGATTGAGGATGATAAACACTAGAGAATGTTAGTTTGATGTCATATAAAAGACAGAGGTCTTTCAGTAATCTGTTATCGAATTCACGTCCGTAGTCACAATGAATTCGCAGTGGCGCCATAATGTTGGAAATACAACAAAAGGGTATTGACTACTGATTTGGCAGATTTATCTTCTATGGGATTGTAATAAAAAAATGATTGATTTGGGGTATCATTTTTATAATAATATGAATGGAATGTGACATTTAGTAGATACAAAATAAAAACTCAAATCAACATTTACGTATAAAATGTATTGCGATTAAATAAAGAAAAACAACAAAACAAAATCAGAAATTATGCCAAAACCAAAACCAATATAAAAACAAATACCGAGAAAATACGGACCCTTCGTATTTCCAATCAATTTGTTGAAACTTTGGGAACTGCGTAACTATATGGACTCTGTGTCCTTTGTACAAGAAACTGTCTGAACTTTTATCATTGAAAACCCATGATAGATCTCTGAATCATCATATCAAAAGTTTGTTTGTGAAGTATCCCAGATAACGCCCTAATAAACTTGTAATTAACTCTGTTTCAAATCCCAATGATAAAACCCTTAAAAAAAACCATTTCCACCTAACATTTGAAATTTGAAAGGAACTCGCTTGTCTCGTGACCTAGAGCAAAAACGCAAAATATCTATCATTTGGCCAATATATCCTGAAAACACTCAATGCAATATCGACTTAACCTTAAGACAGAATGACCAATCCTGTGACTGCGTTGTTTCAAAATATCGAATTGTTCACAAAACTCCCCACAAAAAATCAAACCCTCTTATTCCCGATTCGATTGAATTATCCCATCGATATACTACCCCAAAGCAAATGCACGGTATGTCTTTAAATTTCAAATTAGGGCGACCCCTTTCGACCCGTGTCCAAACACTCCCGAAACCAGGGTTCCGTCCCCGAGGGGGAGGAAACCCTCGTCCGAGGCGACCATTTCCCGCTGGTGCCTTTCCCGAACTCTCGCAACTGACTGTCTGAAACTGAATGTCTCCAACTCGAATATTCATCTCAATTTTTTTCTGTATGTTGCACTTCTTTAGAGCTCGCAAGCGGTTCCCAGAGTTTTTTCGATGACTTCAACAAAATACATTGTAGTTGATGGTTTTCGAGAACGAAGACTCAGACGCAAATGTTGCATAATAAAAATGTCTCTTCTCGGAGCCAAATATTTAGTTTTTCCAACGATTAATGTATCCGTTTAATCCGTTATGATTCGTATCAAGTTACATGAGCCCCGATAGCACTGTAATGGCACCCTGCTTTATTCAAGTTGGCCTATACAGGGTGATTACAATATTTCTTCTTTAACTGGGTTCGTGAATATTTATGCAGGAGAAAGAATAGTGGATGTAGACATAAACACACTTATCTCAGAGTACAAATATCTATTTAGCATTTGAATCAATTAGACAGGCAAAGTCGGCAATATAAATAAGATTTCTTACATGTTTGGTGGTTGATCACAATTATAGTAACTTTCGAGATGTTTCCTGAACTATAGAACTTACGTGAATTGAACTGAATACCGGCACAACAAGATGACTTTTATTACATGGACCAAAACCGAACTGTCTGATGGAAATCCATCTTTCACTGGTCTGCTAATTCACGTTCACTTGTTGTAACACACTTTACGAGGGTGGCACTGACATTACGAACTGAGGAACATTGTCTGGAGTTGAGAGCTTAACTGTTGGATCTTGGAACTGCTCTCGTTCTTCATTCTGATTCTAATTTCCGAGGTTTTATAGGAACTTTTCATGAGCAAATTACTGGAACCTCCCATTCCCCCGGATTACTCTAGGCAGTGATTTAGGTCAATTTTTTCAAATGTAAACTATTCTCAATTAGTGGTCATGTTAGGAATATTTAATATAAACTATTTCTGCTAAAAATAGAATATTTCCTCGTTTCTGCCATTGGTATGAGTTCAAGATAATGTAAATATTAGTTGGTTGAAGGTTAATGGAATAATTACTTTTCACAGCTGCAGATGTTATGCCCATAAATTATACACGTGCTAAATTGAAGTGTAAACAAAACTAACGTTCCTATTGGTTCCCCAATTTCTTCTTCTCGAATGATCCTCCCTTCAATGACTTCGGAGTGACTCTATTCAGACTATATTCTTCAGTTCCAAAGTGTTTCACCAAGCTGGTAAGTCCATTCTATATAGCCATCGTATTGTGCCTCGTATTTATAAAATGTCCATACTCGATGAATCTTTATAACATATTCAATCATCGTGATAATAATATACCTAAGCTTGTTCTTAATACTCATCAAAACCCTCGTAGACGATATTGCCATTCCAAATGCATCTAATTCGTACATTCTTTTATAAAACAAAACTTTCCTGGAGTATAAACATATAGCTTGGTACTTAAAGGAAATATCGACCGGAGAACATCAAATTTGTTTATCTTTCGATCCGAGACGACCTAGCGACCCATATAAATATTAAAAACAGGTGTCCACTTTAACGAATATTTGTTGGTACCTGATATCGAACTCGTTACGATTCATTCATCAGTTTTTCTGGACGATAAAATATATAGACAAAATTTGGCATCATTACATTCGACCCATCTCTCTTAGACGAAATTATATATCCAAACATATTGATTTCGTTGTATATTTTATCGTCCCATTCATGAAACAATGAGGACACCACTCAGTTTCATTTACTATTATAACTTAAACAGAGACATGATTTGTTTATACTATGATTTAAATGGATCTTCCTGAAGTGTCTGAAGGTTACCTACTTACTTATAAACAAAACAATGATTCGACCTTCCAATAAACAATTCTCATTAGAAATACAGTGTCACTCAAAAGTGTATCCTCTGATAATAATTTTTCACGAAAAATTAAAACAAATTACATAGATATTCCTCAAAAGAATCTTCAATACAAATATATGCGAAAATATAAACTATATACACACTCACTCACTCACTCGCGGTCTGCTTTCTTGAGTGGAACCCTGAGGTTCCGTCCGGATGACGATGAAGTGAAGCCCTTATCTAGGAGGGCCTCGGACTGGTTGATGATGGTCTTGTAGAGATGAAAACAGCTCCTGCTGTCCTCAAGAAAGACATGTGTGGTCATGGGTTGACCTGGACTCCATGGGAGGTAGAATGTCTTCGTATGACGAATTTGGATGTTCTCCCCATACTTCCTTGGCATCATCAGATGTACTGGCAGTGGTTTAGTTGAAGGACACCGTCCTTCGAAGCTCTAGAATGCATCTGGAGCTCTCTATTGATTGGTGAAGCTCCAGACAACCGAATATTTCGAAATTTACTTTCAACAGCTTTTCCGAGTGAATGTTCTCTTCGAATTGATAAAACTCGCGCACTAATGTTTTCCGATTGTCACTTTAGTTGTACTATTTATAGATAAGACAGGTTTTGAATTACAGATACTAATAGTCTTTCAATTCAATACTGATCAAATCCTAATAATAAATCATATTTATAAAGCTCTCTTTAGGACCCATTCATGATCCTTCGCTTGCCCTTGAGATCGTGTATGATATCGTGATGGTGTAGGCTGCTCTGATGAATTCGAATTATCCCTGGTCTCATCTCTTTCTAAAATGTCATCTCCTTGTTCATCTTCTTGATCATCAAAATTTTCATCATTCTCGCTGTCACTACCATGATGATAACTTTCAGAATTATCTTCTTCATTTTGATCGCTTGATTCATTTCCTTTACTGTCTTCATCAGAATGACTTGGTTCTTGTGGTCGTACAAGAACCCTAACTGGCCCATCATCGATTGATGTAATGATTTCTTCTTCCGTTGGTAGTAAAATAGGTGTTTCATTTTCTTTGTCAGTATCTTCTAATCCTATATACTTTTTCAATCGATTTGCATGTACAACATGTTCCTTCTTGCCATTTATTTCTTTAATTCTAAATGTAACCGGTCCCATTATTTCAATTATTCGATACGGTCCTGAGTATTTTGGGTAGAATTTGTGGGCTAATTGACGACCTGCCTTTACTGCTGGTGTGTAGAGATACACACTATCACCTAGTTTATAAATTATTGGTTTTGCTTTTCTATTAAAACGTTGAACCTGTTTTTCCGCTTGTATTTCTAAATTAGTACGGGCTACTTCATGTGCCATTTGAATTCTTTGAACCATTTCAGATGCATAATTTTCGTCTAAGTCATAACGAACAGGATCATTTTTCATTATCAAATGCAACGGCATTTCCATATCTCTGCCATACATCAGGAAAAATGGTGTTTCCTTAGTTGATTCGTGTACGTGATTTCTGTAAGCCATCGTGGCGAATGGTAACCATTTATCCCTTGAATCATTATCTTCGGTCACATAGTGCGATAAAGTAGTCTTTAGAGATCTATGCATCCTTTCAATCATTCCGTTGGTAGCAGGATGATATGGTGTTGTCTGTAACTTCTTAATTTCCAAAATTTTGCAAATCTCTTTGAAAAGTTTAGATACAAACTGTTGACCACAATCCGTTAGTAATTGTCTAGGTGTTCCGTACCTTGTTATGATATTCGTGACAAATGCTCTGGCTACAGTGTCGGCTGTTATATTTGGCAAAGGAATACACTCGGGATACCTGGTTAGATAATCCATAATTGTGAGAATATAACGATTCCCGTCTTTAGTTCTGTTGAGTGGTCCCACTATGTCCATGGAAATACGACCAAAAGTGGCAGGCATTTTCTGTAGTTCTGCTGGAGCTTGATAATGTTTCTTTCTTAAATTGCAAGAATGACAGGCATTACAGTACTTTATGACATCCTGTCTCATTCCTCTCCAGAAGAAGTCTCGATGTATTGCTTCTAAGGTTTTCTTTTGTCCTGCATGACCAGACATAGGTGAATCATGATATATTCGCAAAATATCTCTCACAATGCATTTAGGAGCATACATCTTATCATTACGTTCTCCTGCCTTCCTTTTTATATACAAAATGTTATCTGGGCTTAAGTAATACTGCTCATCATCTTCAGATATTTGTGGTATCAGTTGTGCTATTATAGGGTCTTCCTTCTGTAATCTAATCAATTCATCATATGTCCACAAAGTCGAAATCATCGGATGACAGTCCTCTCCTACTTCATTATTTACCACAGCTATCTCAGCTGTTGTTTTTCCTATAGGTTCATTATCTCTCAATCTAGTGAGGGCATCTACATTAGTGTTGGCTTTCCCAACTCGGTATTTAATATCAAAGCTGTATTCCATCAAGGACATAGCCCATTTGGCTAGCCTTGAACTTGCATCTTTTATAGTCAATAGATACACCAAAGGTCGATGGTCAGTTATGATGGTGAAATGAGTTCCAGTTAAGTAACACCTGTACTTCTTCACAGCCCAGATCACTGCCAGACATTCCTTCTCCGTCGTTGAATAACGAGTCTCCGCAGCATTCAATGTCCTGCTGGCATAACATACAGGATGTTCCATATTATCATACTCCTGACTCAATATTCCACTTATGGCAATGTTGGAAGCATCAGTATTTACGATGAATTGTTTGTGAAAGTTTGGGTACTTCAGAATAGGTGGACTGATAAGAGCTTGCTTCAAGTGATTGAAAGCTTGTTCTTGTGACTCTCTCCAAGTAAATGGCATGTTTTTCTTCGTTAGACTTGTTAAAGGTTGTGCAATCTCAGAAAATCTTGGCACAAATTTACGGTAGAATCCACAGAGTCCTAAAAATGCTCTTATTTCTTTCACTGTAACGGGTCGTGGGTAGTTACGAACTATCTCTGTTTTTTCTGGATCTGTATGACATCCTTTAGCTGAAATGATGTGTCCTAGGTACTTAACTTCATTTTTCATAAACTGGCATTTAGTAGGCTTGAATTTCAAGTTACTGGCTCTCATTCTATCAAATACATGTCGTAATCGGCTAAGGTGTTCCTCTATGTCAGATGAGCTAAATACGATCACATCATCTAAGTAGACCAGACATTCATTTCCTGTAAGTTTTGCTAATACTGTATACATAAGTCTTTGCCAAGTTGCTGGACTATTTTTCAAACCCATGGCCATGCGATTAAATTCAAAGTGGCCATCCGGTGTACAGAATGCACTCTTTTCTTGATCTCTAGGATCCAGTTCCACTTGAAAATATCCACTTGCTAAATCTAGCACGCTAAAAAGACTTGAACCTGTTAGCTGATCCAAGGTTTCTTGGAGGTTGGGTAGTGGAAAGAAGTCCGTTTTTGTGATGGCGTTCAGTTCTCTATAGTCTATACAAAGGCGAAACTGAGGTTCTTCTCCTGGGTGCATTTTTTTCTCAACCAATATTGCTGGAAATGACCATGGTGATGAAGACTCACGTATGATCCCATTGTCTAAGAGATCTTTAATTTCTCTATCTAATATTGGCTTGCGTTGAAAAGGTACTCTGTAAGGACGTTTAGATATTGGCATCACATTATCCTCGGTTATTATCCTGTGCTTAACTTGCGATGTACATGTCAACTTTTGCGTTGGTGCTCTGAATATATCAATATATTCTTTAATAAGATGAACAAGTCTCTTATGGTTATCACCTTGTGGCTCAGACAAGTGAAGTTGTTCCAAAATTGTTTTCGTATCCTGTAGGCTCACATGGCAAATTGTTTTCGCTGTATTCCTAAAATGTTTCTCTTCCTCACATTCCGTTTCAAAGGCTTGAGCTACTATTTGATTCTTTTGTATCAACACCGTTGAATTCAAAACATTAATCAGCTTTACTGGAATGTTTCCACTATTTCGACATATCGACCGGGCTATTAAAATTCCATTAATAGGGTCCTCAGTTTCAATCAGCACATACTGTGTAGCAATTCTCTTTGGTTTCTTCAAAAATGCTGGTTGAATTGTAACTGTCCGTGGTGGTAAATAAATATCCTCTTCGAAATATACTCCTACTCCATCATTAGAGGTGCATCCTTGTGCCATTGCCTCTTTTTTCTGAAAAGTCGGAGTTTCCATTGAAGATATTTCATGCTTATTGTGATCAATATGAAAACCTCGTTTTGATTTCTCACTTTTTTCTTCCTGTAGAACATTGTCTATCCCTGTATATCCTTCTTGATCCTTTTTATTCTCTTTGTCAGCATCAGAGTTGCATCTTTGTGCCCTATGCTCTGATTTCTGAAAATCTCTCCTATTTCTGTGATTCATTCTTTGGCTTTTCTCAGATTTTTCACTCAACTGTAAACTCTCCTGGTTATTTCTATTGCCTTCGGAAACTGCAGCTTTCCTTTCCTTCGATTCCAATTCATCCTTTGGAGTGTTAGATCTTTGGTGAACTAGGTGGCTTGCAATCACCTGTTCACATGAATTCGATGCCATTGCAAGTGACATTGAATTAACATTCCCTTTAGGTTCAATAGGAGTTAAGGCTCTCAATAAGGCTTCACTCATAGTAACCAGACTATTTTCCATTTTAGCCAATCTCACCATTATTTCTTCTTCCCAGTCTATTGCAGACTCATTTCCGTTATTCTCCATAAATAACTCGATCACTTCCTCAAGGATATACATTTTTCCTTTTCCCCAGTCTATCTTTGCTCCATATTTCTGTAAGAAATCTAATCCCAGCAACATATCTGCCTTGAAATTTGCTGTTCTGATAACAATAAACTCATGTTCTATAATCTTTGTTTCACTCAATTCTATAGGTATAATCACCTTTCCATTATCGTTGATTTTTCTTCCTTGTATATCAACTAAACTTATCTCATTATTTTCCTGAATATTCAACCCCTGCACATTACTCGGCTTAACTAGAGACACTTGTGCACCCGAATCAATTAACGCTGTCAAATACTGACCTCTAACTTTAATTTTCGCTATATTTCGGGGTTCTCTGCTTTCCGGAGTGCAACTAAGTATCTCTGCCGTCCTCTGAATTACTGTTGTGCTTCTTCGCTGGCAGCTACATATCGGGGTTGGAATGCAGCTGCTTGTTGGTTTAAAGTCCACTCTGTATTTTCTTCTCTGCGTGGGAACCTCCCGGTTCCTCGTGAATATCCTTGATTTTGTTGGGGTTTTCTCGCTGGACAAAACTTCATTATATGTCCCGATCTTCTACAGCCAAAACATACATTTTCCTTATTATTTCCACTGGGCTTCTCTCTGCAATTTCTTGCAAAGTGTCCTGTTTTTTGGCATCGATAGCATCTCAAATTGTTTCTGGAATCCAGTGATCTATTCCTGTTAGTTTGTGTTTCCACAATCCTACATTCCTTTTCCTGTGCCCTGGTGAGATTTTCAATAGTTTCCTCTTTTTCTGCAATTCTCACTGCCTCTTCCAATGTATCAGGCTCTGCAGAAAGCACTTTTTTCATGATAGGATTGAGTAAACCCAAAACAAATTGCGTCAAAGTGTCTGCTGCTAATTTTTGCTTAATTAGACGGTCGTCGTTGGGGCGAGCAGTGTATGTCACGGTCTTATTTCCTGCAATCTTCAAGCGAGGTAGGAACTGTCGGCATGACTCACCATTTCGTTGTTTACACTCTATAAATGCCCTAAGTGCTTGTCCAGGCAGTTGAACTATTCCGAATTGCTTACGTAACGCTTCTTCTAGGACCTTCCAGGATGCTGTGGCTCGTAAATCCGGTTCTGAATCAATCAATTGTTTGGCTAATCCTCGTAATTTTAATCGCGCAATCGCTGTCTGCTGTTTTTCTGTCCATCCCGCTAATATTGCTGTTTCCTCAATAATATGCAGAAAATCGTGAACACGGGTCTGACCATTGTACTCTGGGATAGCATCTATATTCATTGGCATGGATAAAATGACATTTTCTTCGGCCATTGTATTGGATGAAATATTTCTTTCGTTTGGTCTGTTCTCAGTTTTATGTTTTTATTTGTTAATCTTATATGTCTACAATTTCTTCTCCTGCCACTGAGGGTATATCAGTTTATTAAAAATTCGAACCCCACACACCTGACACCATTTGTAATGGCACCCTGCTTTATTCAAGTTGGCCTATACAGGGTGATTACAATATTTCTTCTTTAACTGGGTTCGTGAATATTTATGCAGGAGAAAGAATAGTGGATGTAGACATAAACACACTTATCTCAGAGTACAAATATCTATTTAGCATTTGAATCAATTAGACAGGCAAAGTCGGCAATATAAATAAGATTTCTTACATGTTTGGTGGTTGATCACAATTATAGTAACTTTCGAGATGTTTCCTGAACTATAGAACTTACGTGAATTGAACTGAATACCGGCACAACAAGATGACTTTTATTACATGGACCAAAACCGAACTGTCTGATGGAAATCCATCTTTCACTGGTCTGCTAATTCACGTTCACTTGTTGTAACACACTTTACGAGGGTGGCACTGACATTACGAACTGAGGAACATTGTCTGGAGTTGAGAGCTTAACTGTTGGATCTTGGAACTGCTCTCGTTCTTCATTCTGATTCTAATTTCCGAGGTTTTATAGGAACTTTTCATGAGCAAATTACTGGAACCTCCCATTCCCCCGGATTACTCTAGGCAGTGATTTAGGTCAATTTTTTCAAATGTAAACTATTCTCAATTAGTGGTCATGTTAGGAATATTTAATATAAACTATGTCTGCTAAAAATAGAATATTTCCTCGTTTCTGCCATTGGTATGAGTTCAAGATAATGTAAATATTAGTTGGTTGAAGGTTAATGGAATAATTACTTTTCACAGCTGCAGATGTTATGCCCATAAATTATACACGTGCTAAATTGAAGTGTAAACAAAACTAACGTTCCTATTGGTTCCCCAATTTCTTCTTCTCGAATGATCCTCCCTTCAATGACTTCGGAGTGACTCTATTCAGACTATATTCTTCAGTTCCAAAGTGTTTCACCAAGCTGGTAAGTCCATTCTATATAGCCATCGTATTGTGCCTCGTATTTATAAAATCATCGTGATAATAATATACCTAAGCTTGTTCTTAATACTCATCAAAACCCTCGTAGACGATATTGCCATTCCAAATGCATCTAATTCGTACATTCTTTTATAAAACAAAACTTTCCTGGAGTATAAACATATAGCTTGGTACTTAAAGGAAATATCGACCGGAGAACATCAAATTTGTTTATCTTTCGATCCGAGACGACCTAGCGACCCATATAAATATTAAAAACAGGTGTCCACTTTAACGAATATTTGTTGGTACCTGATATCGAACTCGTTACGATTCATTCATCAGTTTTTCTGGACGATAAAATATATAGACAAAATTTGGCATCATTACAGCACGTTGCGCTTTCGTTTAGTTTTTCGATACAATCATTTATCTATAGACGAAATGAACTCAACAGAATCAAATACAGGGTGATTCTGTTACAATACTCCCCCCTTTGAAAAAGTTGATGCTCTATAGCTTCAACTTTTCCCAAAAAAAAAAAACAAATCAAAGTCAAGATATGCCAAGGTTATACGAAAATCAAAAATGAATAAAAATAAACTGATTAATCGACCATAATCCTGTTACCAACTATAAATCAACAAATATCCTTCCTTGGAATAACTTTTTATTTTCTAAACTAAACAACTAACAAAGCTTGCAAATCATTAGTAGGTACATTTTTGACCGTACTATAAAATGTAAAGCAAAAATAAGTAAAAATTCACTGGACTATTAATCCCGACGCGATTATCGTTTGGAAATTGCCTTTTGTCACTCTCGAGGCGAAATGTCGACGAAATTTCACCTTTCACAACACTAGACCTGGTCTTGGTGCTGGATTACTATGGTGGTGGTTTCACCTTTGGTGATCAAATTCGCGTACCGTCATACATAGCGACAAGTATACTTGTCTATAGTCTTCAAAGTCTTTTACACTGCGCGACCCGTTAATTTCTCGAGTCGAAACGAACTATCGTCGCCCTTGGTGAGTTCTATGCGCTGGAACTCTCGATGTATGTTTCAATAAGCAAAAATCATCATGGAATTATCCTGGTTTTTGAGAGGACTGCTCTCTCTAGGCTCCTGGACCTACGCTTCTCACTCTTTCTCAGACGATGGCACGTTCGTCTTCTTCTCATGGCCTCCTCAACCCATGGCTCGCTCAGCTGCTCCCTCCCATGGTCTCCTGGCCATGAGCTCTCCGACCCATGTTTCGCTCCGCTTTCTCTCATTGGCCCCTTTTGACCCATAAGCGCTATTCTCTCGGCCCCTGACCGATGGCACGCTCAATACTCTCTTATGGTCTCCTGACCTCAGCTCAGCTCGCTCAGCTTCTTCTCAGCTGCTCTCACTCTCGGTCTCCTACTTTACCGATGGCTCGCTCAGCTCCTTATCTCATTGGTCCTTTTTGACCGTGAGCGCTCTTCTTTCGGTCCCTGCCCGATGGCACGCTCAATATTCTTCCATGGTCTCTTGACCTATTGCTATCTCAGCTGCTTCCTCTCATGGTCTCCTGACCATAAACTCTCAATGTCGCACCGCTTGTGCAAGTCGTCCTGATCCTGGACATCTCAATTAGCTCCAACAGTTACAAGCGGCAAAATTCATTTCCCAGCGAGCACAAACATCCCTGGGAGGTTTTGGGATGTTCTGAAAATGTTGGCATGTGGATGTTTTTCTGGGACGCAATATGCACTTCCTTAAGAGGTTCTTCAGAAGATGTTGAAAGTATTGTTTTTGTTCTTGTGTGGCGTTTCTTTGTATGTATACGGTGAGGTACTAGCGAGGTCAAAAAAATGTTTACTTGTGGATGTCAATGAGGTCATACAACATACTTTTCGACGTCACGCCCGGGATGAAGGGTTCAGTGGATTGAGCCCATTTGAGCCGTCCTATACAGTTGAACTTAGTTAAAAATTCTTCAACAAGTCAACGAAAATTGAGGTTAAAGTTATTGTTCTCAGTTGTGTTGTAAAAAATCATTCAAAAAGTTCTTGTGAATTCGAACAATAGCGATAACTGTGAAAAGAAACTTTGTTATTTCCATTCCGAACAATAAAGACATTAGGATGAGATGGTTTTCTGCTGTTAATACAGCTATCACAACCACCAAGTATTTTTGTGAAGATCATTTTGATGGACAGGTGAGTGAATAAGTAGATCAGTCGAAAAAACGGAGTTACTTCATCTTTTTTTTTCAGTTGGAGGTAGATATAAATAAGATTTCACGAACAAACATCAATACAAAACTGACATTTCCATCAAGAAAGATCAAATAGAAGCCTCACAGCGTAGACAATGGGGTGAAGAGAACAGTTTGCTTTGGTGATTCTGATCCAGAAAATACCGTCAATATGGAATAGCTTATGTGCAGAGTGGAGTGGTATTCTGGTATATTTTTGTACAAATCAGTACAAGAGTCACATGCTGTAAGTGTTAACAGAGGAGAAGATATGAAATTGGTGTAAATATAACTCCTCATTCAGTATTATAGTGTGATTATGTCAAAACTAAAATGTAAATATGTTGTTGAGACAGTCTTTAATAAAACCAAGATTAGGTTACACATTACTGGTGGTTAGTATATTAATTCAAGTTAAATGTGAAATATTTCTTTCCTAAAAATATGTCCTATATATGGAATAAAATTTATTGAATTTATATTTCAAGTCAATATAAGTGTTCATATATTTTTAAAGTGTTCATAAATTATATAAGTGTTTTTTTTAACCATTTCTGGTCATTTTGGTAATCTCTGAAAATGTTCTTTCATTTGTTTTGTTGAAGTTTGGGTAAGTGTGATTGAAGTAGATAACTATTAATTTCGCGCCGAAGTTTCAAACTATAATAGACCAATTATCATGGCTCTTTTTAAATGGGTCCTGATGATGATTCATTATAATTCGAAACTTCGGCAAGAAAATAATAGTTCTTCTTCAACCACACTAATCCAAATCCCAACAAAACAAAGGAAAGAAGATCTCTTCTCAAATGTCCAAATGAATAGCAAAAGACTATATAAAGTGATCTTAAAAAAAGTTTTAATCAATGCAAATCAATATACACTAAACGCTTTGGGAATGTTCTGTTGTGTCTATGAAAAGGCTATCAAAAAAACTTAGGAAGAGTTCTCTTTGTGATATCCCAAGGACATCCTGAAAATGGACGCCTGTGGCGGACATTGGCTGTTATATAAAAGTACTATTCATGTATGAACAGGATATCGCAGTGGATGTTCAATGCCTCGAAATCTCGTACTTTCAACATCTCTGAGATGTTTTTGTGCTTGCTGGGTTGGGTGGACTTTCACCCAACAGAACACTGGATGGTTATTCTTCCAGCCCAGCATGGCTAGAAGATGATAAGGGGATTCGACGACGTGCCGGACTTTTACCGGACAGGAAGGGTCTCCTACTGAACTAGTCTTCTGCCGGCCCAGCACAGTTGGAGGCTATTGTTTCTATTGTCTTTGAATCGCGCACACACGCCGTTGTAATAAAGTATTGACGCGTTGTATCACTTTGTCCGAATATTCACTTTTTAAGTCTATCGCGACGACGGTTCAACCACCAAGGTAAAGGTACCACCAGGGTAATTTGATGATACCCCGCATCTCAGTCGGTGGCTCTCCTACTTCCAAGAACTATGATGGCAAATGAGTCCCAGGTAGCTGTCAAACATTCAATACAAAACGACAACAAAAATAACATCACAATTATTCAATCGAAAATCAAAAATGTATAAGCAATCTTCATGACATGAGAAAAAATAAAAAAAAAATAAATCGAAAATAAAATCAACAATAAACAAAACACTGAACTTATGCCTAAAGAAATACTATACCCATATAAAATATTTAAAATGCATCTGGGTCATATACACATCTTAAATATGGTTTTATTTTTTCAAACAAAAAAAAATCAATACTTAACTTCTCAAGTTATAATCAACCTTCAAATAAAATCAAAGTCCTGATTTACTTCAAGTATTCAATCAAATTGCTCAAATTTTTTTTTCGAAATCAGCTCGACCGTATATCCATAAACTTTTTCAAAATTAACTTCATATTATTCTGTCTCAAATTTGAAATCCCCAAAAGATGACAAAAGGAAAAATTCAATAATCGTGGAATTTGACAGCCCCATTTTCAATTTAATCTTTGATATTTATTTCTCATTGCCCTGGTATATTTTATCGTTATCTCATCCCAAAATAAACTTCCTCTCTTATATTCAGATCATCCACCCCTCTTGATATCTAACCTTATCCCTGATTGAAAGTGAATCTCCCTCTGAAAATATTTTGATACGCTACTGCGCCTAAGTAACATATAACCTCCGCGGAACCCTCGTATCGTAATCTCGCCTGAAAAAAAAATCCTCCTAAAATGTGCTGCTATGCCTTCACTGCTAGCTCCTACAAAATCTTGCATCGTAAAATCCCCTGAAAAAAAATACTCAAAATATGTTGCTGTGCCGCCACTGTCAGCAACCCCAGCGCCATCCTGCGACAAAATACTGCTGCACGCCGCTGCTGCCGGCGTCCCTAATAATCTCCTAATGCGATAACCTCGTTGCTCCGCCTACCCAGACGAACATATTCAATATCCTTGGATCTCCTCCTGAAAATAATCCTGCACGCCGCTACTGTCAGCGTCCCTAATAAAATCCTGATGCGAATTCCTCGCTGCTACCCGGACGAGCATATTCTTGCACGCCGCTACTGTGCCTCCTGCGACTCCCTCGCGGCTCCAGACTATCCCTAAAACGTCGCGCGTTAACCATACTGATGCAACTCCAACAGCATCACCTATAAACCTCAAAAAAAAAAAAACTTTCGAAAAACTCGCGATTAACGTGCCGCTACTGCACTGCCGTCGCGTGGTCCTACAAATTCTCTTCATCTGCATCTCCGATGCCTTCACAAAGAGACCCTCAAACTACGTCCTCGCAGTCGATATGCTATCTCAGCTTATCAAACCTCTACACTGGAAGAAATTCATACCAACGAAAAACAACTACTTTCCGGGCACACACCCCGCCGAACATTGCATTACATTCATTCGATACTCAAAGTTCCAAAGGTTTCTCTCATCTTCACGTCACTTTATCGACGCCCTAAAATTCCTCAAACCCCCCATTGAGTTTGACGTGCCGCTACTGCCTTAGCGTCGTTATTATCGACGCCCTAAAATATCTTGCTCAAACCTGAAACGCCGTTACTGACTCAGCGTAGCTACTATCGACGCCTTAATACATCATCAAACTTGACGCGCCACTACTGTTTCAGCGTCGCTCTGTGGACGCCTCAATTTCCTCAAACCTGTCCATAAGGTTTTCATGACGGGCCGCCACTGTTCTAGCGTCGCTCCTGACGCATTGTATCCTCGTGCTGCTTCGTAGTATCGATGGACCATTTTTTTTACATGAAATAAGCAAAAAGCACAAACCTATCTGCTTTAGCCGAGTTCCTTTCCTACCCTGAAAATACCCTTAAAAAAAACCTACATTCTTCATTGTGTATCTCAAAAAAAAACACCTTGTATGTTCTTTCAACCGCAGATATTTATTTTGATAATTCAATACCCAACCCTTTGAATCTATCCTATGTCCACTTCAGTTCCCAAAAGTTCGTTTCAGTCCCGCAAAATCCCAAAAAAAATCTTTTTCCCCAACAAAACAACTATCAAATCAAAAACTGCATTTGTACAACAAATTCAATGAGCGTATTTCGAAAAAGTGACGTTTTCATAAATTTAAAAAAAAATGTCTGACTGTTATTCAATACGCTCATTCATTTTTTTTTACAATTACATTGCGACTTCTGATCTATCTGGCCTATCCCGAAAGCCCTATCTATATACCAAATCAAGAAAAACTCAAATCGTATTCAACTTTCTAATTTTTGAAAAACTCAACTCAGTTTCATAACATTTGAATCAACTTGATAACTTTTGATAAATTCGACTCGACTCAAAATAAAATATATATTCACTTTTATTTTCTTATCTTTGAAAAACTCAACTTTACCTCCACAATGTTTGAATTATTCTTGATTATTTTTTTTATGAAGGTTCAAATCAACTCAACTGATATTCATTCAACTTTCTAGTTTTTGACAACTCCAACTTTAGCTCCACAATTTTTAAATCAACTCCTTGACTTTTGGCAAATTCAACTTGAAAAAATATCTACCAAACTTTTCAATTTTCAACGCATTCAATAATTTCACTCAACTCAATATTATGTTCTTTAAGATAGCCCAACTATTTTTAGTAAAAATATTAATTCAACTTTGATAACAAAATTTCAACCCAACTTTTGAACCTGATATTTCAACTATACTATTGAACAATAATTCCTACCCAACTTTTCTAGAAGAAAAAAAAACAACTCAACTTGAAAATAAAATTTAAATCTGAACTTTCCGTGCAAAATATTTTTTTTTCACTTCAAATTCCGAAACAAATCACATAAAAAAAATGAATTTAAACTTTTCAACAATTTTGAGAAAGCTATTTGAATTCTCAACCCTGAAATTTTCTCATATAGCAGATTGAGAACATAAACAAACAAAAATTAGCATATCAGTTTTCGACTAACGTTTTTATTTCAAGCCTTATTTACGAGAAAAAAAAATCAATCTTTCTTTCTTATCATCCAACATTCATTTTTCTCGACAATTTTTTTTTCAACCATTAAACCCCAATTTGAAAATTTCATCCCTTCGTTCATATTCCAGAAAAAAAAACAAAATGAGATATAGACAAAATCTGCTTTTACTTTTTCCTGAACCCTGTGATTGCAAACGAACAAAATTTAGTTTTCTACATTTTCTTCGTTACCTCATTTGCTGAAAAAATAATTTTTAGTTTTCCTTCAACCCAAGCAAGCCCCTCTAAACTGATCAGATTCTACCTTATTATCAAGAAAAACAATAAAATCCATCAAGCGAACAAACTGACAAAAAAAAGATAATTTTTCTACTAACGTTTCTCTCCTAATTATCATTGCAATCGTCTATGAAATAAATATTCCACTTTATTTTATCAAGAAAACTGAACATAACGAACCAAAAAATATTACAAAAATTAAAATTCTCTTTCCTCTACGGATTTTCTTAATCTTTCATTGCACACTCCCTATAAAAATTAAATAATCCCACCTTACTCTTTGAAAAAAATACAGAAATTCTCTTTTTATTATTGTTTTTCCACAACCTTCATTACAAATCCCCAAAAAAAAATTAAACCATCCCACCATACTTTCTCAAAAAAAATCTCTCTTTATTATTGTTTTCCTTCAACTTTAATTGCAAATCCCCTAAAAAAAAATTAAATAATCCCACCGCTGTCACCACTGTAATAAAAAAATGATTGATTTGGGGTATCATTTTTATAATAATAGGAATGGAATGGAAGCGCTGCCACCAGGTCAGATTTTTGATTTACAACTCGCACTGACCAAACAAGTTGTATAAAAAGATGTTTCCTTTGTTCAATTATCAAAATGAATTCCTTAACGTTGACTATCCAAACTCCAAATAGGCTACTGGTTAAACTAGACCACCATATATCCTCGGGGACGGTGAGAACGGCTACGGCTTCACAAATGCGTAGTCTTCAGTATAGGGAATGTGACATTTAGTAGATACAAAATAAAAACTCAAATCAACTTTTACGTATAAAATGTATTGCGATTAAATAAAGAAAAACAACAAAACAAAATCAGAAATTATGCCAAAACCAAAACCAATATAAAAACAAATACCGAGAAAATACGGACCCTTCGTATTTCCAATCAATTTGTTGAAACTTTGGGAACTGCGTAACTATATGGACTCTGTGTCCTTTGTACAAGAAACTGTCTGAACTTTTATCATTGAAAACCCATGATAGATCTCTGAATCATCATATCAAAAGTTTGTTTGTGAAGTATCCCAGATAACGCCCTAATAAACTTGTAATTAACTCTGTTTCAAATCCCAATGATAAAACCCTTAAAAAAAACCATTTCCACCTAACATTTGAAATTTGAAAGGAACTCGCTTGTCTCGTGACCTAGAGCAAAAACGCAAAATATCTATCATTTGGCCAATATATCCTGAAAACACTCAATGCAATATCGACTTAACCTTAAGACAGAATGACCAATCCTGTGACTGCGTTGTTTCAAAATATCGAATTGTTCACAAAACTCCCCACAAAAAATCAAACCCTCTTATTCCCGATTCGATTGAATTATCCCATCGATATACTACCCCAAAGCAAATGCACGGTATGTCTTTAAATTTCAAATTATGGCGACCCCTTTCGACCCGTGTCCAAACACTCCCGAAACCAGGGTTCCGTCCCCGAGGGGGAGGAAACCCTCGTCCGAGGCGACCAGTTCCCGCTGGTGCCTTTCCCGAACTCTCGCAACTGACTGTCTGAAACTGAATGTTTCCAACCCAACAGAACACTGGATGGTTATTCTTCCAGCCCAGCATGGCTAGAAGATGATAAGGGGATTCGACGACGTGCCGGACTTTTACCGGACAGGAAGGGTCTCCTACTGAACTAGTCTTCTGCCGGCCCAGCACAGTTGGAGGCTATTGTTTCTATTGTCTTTGAATCGCGCACACACGCCGTTGTAATAAAGTCTTGACGCGTTGTATCACTTGCAATGGATCTCAGGGGTTGGTGGGTGGTCGAGAGAAAACAAGGCACGTAGTTCTGGTAAAGGTTTAATCCTGGTCGCAAATACGTTGGGACGCCACTGTCGTTCATATATTAGATTCACACTGATCTACAAAAAGAATACAAAAACTTCAATCGTTACGCAACCACACAGGCACATGGCCTGGTCCTATAAATTTAGGGTTAAGGTAGTCGCAGGTGGAGACCAACACAGTAAGAACAATAAAAGGTTTTACCTACCTACAAAAAGAAGGCAAGCGAGAATCCCAGGCTCTGCCTTGGAGAGTGGGTATTCCTAAAACTCAAAGCACTTCCCTTTTGATCGGTGATTGGAAAAGGTACGAATCTAAGATGGCCGAGGTCGTTGTTTGAGCTACCGTTCTCCCAGCGCACGCCAGCTAGCCGCGGTCACTTACTCCTGCCATACAGTGATACCACACCTCGAGCCTAGGTCCGGCGCGAGATTTAAATTAGGTCATCAAGACTAATCACGGGTGTACACATGGTTGCCTAGTTGCTGGCGTGATTCGTTACACACTTTGTCCGAATATTCACCTTTTAAGTCTATCGCGACGACGGTTCAACCACCAAGGTAAAGGTACCACCAGGGTAATTTGATGATACCCCGCATCTCAGTCGGTGGCTCTCCTACTTCCAAGAACTATGATGGCAAATGAGTCCCAGGTAGCTGTCAAACATTCAATACAAAACGACAACAAAAATAACATCACAATTATTCAATCAAAAATCAAAAATGTATAAGCAATCTTCATGACATGAGAAAAAATAAAAAAAAAGATAAATCGAAAATAAAATCAACAATAAACAAAACACTGAACTTATGCCTAAAGAAATACCATACCCATATAAAATATTTAAAATGCATCTGGGTCATATACACATCTTAAATATGGTTTTATTTTTTCAAACAAAAAAAAATCAATACTTAACTTCTCAAGTTATAATCAACCTTCAAATAAAATCAAAGTCCTGATTTACTTCAAGTATTCAATCAAATTGCTCAAATTTTTTTTTCGAAATCAGCTCGACCGTATATCCATAAACTTTTTCAAAATTAACTTCATATTATTCTGTCTCAAATTTGAAATCCCCAAAAGATGACAAAAGGAAAAATTCAATAATCGTGGAATTTGACAGCCCCATTTTCAATTTAATCTTTGATATTTATTTCTCATTGCCCTGGTATATTTTATCGTTATCTCATACCAAAATAAACTTCCTTTCTTATATTCAGATCATCCACCCCTCTTGATATCTAACCTTATCCCTGATTGAAAGTGAATCTCCCTCTGAAAATATTTTGATACGCTACTGCGCCTAAGTAACATATAACCTCCGCGGAACCCTCGTATCGTAATCTCGCCTGAAAAAAAAAATCCTCCAAAAATGTGCTGCTATGCCTTCACTGCTAGCTCCTACAAAATCTCGCATCGTAAAATCCCCTGAAAAAAAAATACTCAAAATATGTTGCTGTGCCGCCACTGTCAGCAACCCCAGCGCCATCCTGCGACAAAATACTGCTGCACGCCGCTGCTGCCGGCGTCCCTAATAATCTCCTAATGCGATAACCTCGTTGCTCCGCCTACCCAGACGAACATATTCAATATCCTTGGATCTCCTCCTGAAAATAATCCTGCACGCCGCTACTGTCAGCGTCCCTAATGAAATCCTGATGCGAATCTCTCGATGCTACGCCTACCCAGACGAGCATATTTTTGCACGCCGCTACTGTCAGCGTCCCTAATAAAATCCTGATGCGAATTCCTCGCTGCTACCCGGACGAGCATATTCTTGCACGCCGCTACTGTGCCTCCTGCGACTCCCTCGCGGCTCCAGACTATCCCTAAAACGTCGCGCGTTAACCATACTGATGCAACTCCAACAGCATCACCTATAAACCTCAAAAAAAAAAAAACTTTCGAAAAACTCGCGATTAACGTGCCGCTACTGCACTGCCGTCGCGTGGTCCTACAAATTCTCTTCATCTGCATCTCCGATGCCTTCACAAAGAGACCCTCAAACTACGTCCTCGCAGTCGATATGCTATCTCAGCTTATCAAACCTCTACACTGGAAGAAATTCATACCAACGAAAAACAACTACTTTCCGGGCACACACCCCGCCGAACATTGCATTACATTCATTCGATACTCAAAGTTCCAAAGGTTTCTCTCATCTTCACGTCACTTTATCGACGCCCTAAAATTCCTCAAACCCCCCATTGAGTTTGACGTGCCGCTACTGCCTTAGCGTCGTTATTATCGACGCCCTAAAATATCTTGCTCAAACCTGAAACGCCGTTACTGACTCAGCGTAGCTACTATCGACGCCTTAATACATCATCAAACTTGACGCGCCACTACTGTTTCAGCGTCGCTCTGTGGACGCCTCAATTTCCTCAAACCTGTCCATAAGGTTTTCATGACGGGCCGCCACTGTTCTAGCGTCGCTCCTGACGCATTGTATCCTCGTGCTGCTTCGTAGTATCGATGGACCATTTTTTTTTACATGAAATAAGCAAAAAGCACAAACCTATCTGCTTTAGCCGAGTTCCTTTCCTACCCTGAAAATACCCTTAAAAAAAACCTACATTCTTCATTGTGTATCTCAAAAAAAATACACCTTGTATGTTCTTTCAACCGCAGATATTTATTTTGATAATTCAATACCCAACCCTTTGAATCTATCCTATGTCCACTTCAGTTCCCAAAAGTTCGTTTCAGTCCCGCAAAATCCCAAAAAAAATCTTTTTCCCCAACAAAACAACTATCAAATCAAAAACTGCATTTGTACAACAAATTCAATGAGCGTATTTCGAAAAAGTGACGTTTTCATAGATTTAAAAAAAAATGTCTGACTGTTATTCAATACGCTCATTCATTTTTTTTTTACAATTACCTTGCGACTTCTGATCTATCTGGCCTATCCCGAAAGCCCTATCTATATACCAAATCAAGAAAAACTCAAATCGTATTCAACTTTCTAATTTTTGAAAAACTCAACTCAGTTTCATAACATTTGAATCAACTTGATAACTTTTGATAAATTCGACTCGACTCAAAATAAAATATATATTCACTTTTATTTTCTTATCTTTGAAAAACTCAACTTTACCTCCACAATGTTTGAATTATTCTTGATCATTTTTTTTATGAAGGTTCAAATCAACTCAACTGATATTCATTCAACTTTCTAGTTTTTGACAACTCCAACTTTAGCTCCACAATTTTTAAATCAACTCCTTGACTTTTGGCAAATTCAACTTGAAAAAATATCTACCAAACTTTTCAATTTTCAACGCATTCAATAATTTCACTCAACTCAATATTATGTTCTTTAAGATAGCCCAACTATTTTTAGTAAAAATATTAATTCAACTTTGATAACAAAATTTCAACCCAACTTTTGAACCTGATATTTCAACTATACTATTGAACAATAATTTCTACCCAACTTTTCTAGAAGAAAAAAAAACAACTCAACTTGAAAATAAAATTTAAATCTGAACTTTCCGTGCAAAATATTTTTTTTTCACTTCAAATTCCGAAACAAATCACATAAAAAAAATGAATTTAAACTTTTCAACAATTTTGAGAAAGCTATTTGAATTCTCAACCCTGAAATTTTCTCATATAGCAGATTGAGAACATAAACAAACAAAAATTAGCATATCAGTTTTCGACTAACGTTTTTATTTCAAGCCTTATTTACGAGAAAAAAAAATCAATCTTTCTTTCTTATCATCCAACATTCATTTTTCTCGACAATTTTTTTTTCAACCATTAAACCCCAATTTGAAAATTTCATCCCTTCGTTCATATTCCAGAAAAAAAAACAAAATGAGATATAGACAAAATCTGCTTTTACTTTTTCCTGAACCCTGTGATTGCAAACGAACAAAATTTAGTTTTCTACATTTTCTTCGTTACCTCATTTGCTGAAAAAATAATTTTTAGTTTTCCTTCAACCCAAGCAAGCCCCTCTAAACTGATCAGATTCTACCTTATTATCAAGAAAACAATAAAATCCATCAAGCGAACAAACTGACAAAAAAAAAGATAATTTTTCTACTAACGTTTCTCTCCTAATTATCATTGCAATCGTCTATGAAATAAACATTCCACTTTATTTTATCAAGAAAACTGAACATAACGAACCAAAAAAGATTACAAAAATTAAAATTCTCTTTCCTCTACGGATTTTCTTAATCTTTCATTGCACACTCTCTATAAAAATTAAATAATCCCACCTTACTCTTTGAAAAAAATACAGAAATTCTCTTTTTATTATTGTTTTTCCACAACCTTCATTACAAATCCCCAAAAAAAAATTAAACCATCCCACCTTACTTTCTCAAAAAAAATCTCTCTTTATTATTGTTTTCCTTCAACTTTCATTGCAAATCCCCTAAAAAAAATTAAATAATCCCACCGCTGTCACCACTGTAATAAAAAAATGATTGATTTGGGGTATCATTTTTATAATAATAGGAATGGAATGGAAGCGCTGCCACCAGGTCAGATTTTTGATTTACAACTCGCACTGACCAAACAAGTTGTATAATAAGATGTTTCCTTTGTTCAATTATCAAAATGAATTCCTTAACGTTGACTATCCAAACTCCAAATAGGCTACTGGTTAAACTAGACCACCATATATCCTCGGGGACGGTGAGAACGGCTACGGCTTCACAAATGCGATAGTCTTCAGTATAGGGAATGTGACATTTAGTAGATACAAAATAAAAACTCAAATCAACTTTTACGTATAAAATGTATTGCGATTAAATAAAGAAAAACAACAAAACAAAATCAGAAATTATGCCAAAACCAAAAAGAAAGTAATAGAACAAAATTATCATTTCAATATAAAAACAAATACCGAGAAAATATTGACCCTTCGTATTTCCAATCAATTTGTTGAAACTTTGGGAACTGCGCAACTATATGGACTCTGTGTCCTTTGTACAAGAAACTGTCTGAACTTTTATCATTGAAAACCCATGATAGATCTCTGAATCATCATATCAAAAGTTTGTTTGTGAAGTATCCCAGATAACGCCCTAATAAACTTGTAATTAACTCTGTTTCAGATCCCAATGATAAAACCCTTAAAAAAAACCATTTCCACCTAACATTTGAAATTTGAAAGGAACTCGCTTGTCTCGTGACCTAGAGCAAAAACGCAAAATATCTATCATTTGGCCAATATATCCTGAAAACACTCAATGCAATATCGAATTACCCTTGAGACAGAATGACCAATCCTGTGACTGCGTTGTTTCAAAATATCGAATTGTTCACAAAACTCCCCACAAAAAATCAAACCCTCTTATTCCCGATTCGATTGAATTATCCCATCGATATACTACCCCAAAGCAAATTCACGGTATGTCTTTAAATTTCAAATTATGGCGACCCCTTTCGACCCGTGTCCAAACACTCCCGAAACCAGGGTTCCGTCCCCGAGGGGGAGGAAACCCTCGTCCGAGGCGACCAGTTCCCGCTGGTGCCTTTCCCGAACTCTCGCAACTGACTGTCTGAAACTGAATGCCCCAAACTGAATGCTGAAAACTTACTATCTTTATCCAACTCGAATATTCATCTCAATTTTTTTCTGTATGTTGCACTTCTTTAGAGCTCGCAAGCGGTTCCCAGAGTTTTTTCGATTACTTCAACAAAATACATTGTAGTTGATGGTTTTCGAGAACGAAGACTCAGACGCAAGTGTTGCATAATAAAAATGTCTCTTCTCGGAGCCAAATATTTAGTTTTTCCAACGATTAATGTATCCGTTTAATCTGTTATGATTCGTATCAAGTTACATGAGCCCCGATAGCACGTTGCGCTTTCGTTTAGTTTTTCGATACAATCATTTATCTATAGACGAAATGAACTTAACAGAATCAAATACAGGGTGATTCTCTCTAATGGTTAAAGCGTAGTTTTTCGTTGGTGCCTCGAAGATGTCAATATTTATTCTTTCAAATGGAGATTTCGGTGTCTCGGTAATGATGAATGGTGTACTGAGATTTTTGCGGCATATTTTTGTCTTCTGACAGATTTTACAATTCTTGATGAAATTCTCAACGTGTTTAGTCAGTCCTTGCCAAGTATATTTTTCTTTGATCCGTCTAACGGTTTCGTTGATTCCACGATGGAGATTATTTTGCCTGAGTGAAATTGATCTAATATTATTGAAATTCGGTCATTTTCTGGGGTTTTAGTGATATTTTGACAAATTTTAATTTTGATATCATTTTCACTAAATATAAAAGGGAACATTTCTAGAATCGGTAACTCTAAGTTATTTTCGACATAGTAGGTTTTGTAAAGATCTAATTTGGTTTTGTCTTCATATAATACACTAAATAATTTTTCGATGACTGTTTCGGGGTCGTGAGGAATAACGATTATGTAGTATTTGCGATCTTTGACAGATTTGCTACTAAATACGTTTATAATATCGCAACGAAAATTTTCGTCTTCTTCGAAAATATCATCATCATTGGTAGCATGAAAATCTTTCAATTTATTTTGCCAAAAGAAAGTAATTATATTTTTGTGTGATTTATCAAGTAATTGAGAATTCACATATTCGATTCTTGAATAATCAATGAGTGATTTAGTTCTATAAAGGTCGGCAAAAGTGTCGAATTCTTGTTGGACTTGTTCAAGTTTCGTTTCGCTAGTATCTTCGGATTTTACAGGATTTTCTGGTGTTTCGCTAGTATGTTCGTCTTGTACAGGGTTGTCTAATGTTTTGTCTTCTGAATCTGGGATTTCTATAGGGTCATTCATATGATAGATTTTTTTTTGTAATTTTGCGCATTGGTCGAAATGATGGATTTTGATACGGGAGAGTGCCTCGGCATTTTTATTTGTTTTTCCTGGTTTGAAAACAATTTCGTATTCATATTCTTCCAGTTTTAATCGCTATCGTGCCAGCCTACTACCGGGGTCTTTAATTGAAAAGAGCCAGGTTAGGGGACGGTGATCTGTTACCAGTTTGAATTTGTGTCCGAAAAGGTATGGGCGGAAGTGTTTTACTGCCCAAACTATCGCCAAAAGTTCTCTCTCAATGGTAGAGTATTTGGTTTCGGCTACACAAAGAGTTCTCGATGCATGGGCCATCGGGAGATCTCTGCCAATTGGTCCTTGGGATAGAACTGCGCCTATCGCAAATGCACTGGCGTCTGTTGTCAACAGGAAGGGTTCGTCGAAATTGGGGTATATCAAAATTGGAGATGTAGTTAGTGCTTGTTTAAGAGTTTCAAAGGAATTAACACAGTTTTCATTAAAATTGAAAGGGATATCTTTTTGAAGTATCTTGTCAGTGGTTTGGAAGTCTTAGCGAAATTTGGTATGAAACGTCTATAGTAACCGGACAAACCAAGAAATGACTTTATGTCTTTCGGATTCTTGGGTTGAGGAAAGTTCTTTATACACTCTACTTTGGATGGATTTGGTTTTACGCCATCTTGAGTAATGAGGTGTCCTAGGTATGCGACTTCTTTGCGCAGAAATTCGCATTTGTCGGGTTGTATTTTCAGATTAGCTTTCCGTAAACGTTTGAACACTTCGGTTATACGAGCGATGTGTTCGTGGATCGTAGGGAATAGACAATGATATCGTCCATATAGACGAGGCATCGTTCGTTCTGGATTCCCATAAGGATGTTATCCATTACTCGCTGAAAGGTGGAGGAGGCATTTTTCAAACCAAATGGCATTCGAACGAATTCGTAATGTCCATTTTCTACGGAGAATGCTGTTTTCTGAATATCTTTCGGATCAATCTCGATTTGGTGAAAACCAGAGGCTAAATCGAGTGTAGTAAAATACTGGCACTTGCCTAAGTGGTTCAAAAGATAGGAGATATTCGGAAGAGGGTATTTGTCGTCGATGGTCACTTCATTCAATTTTCGGTAGTCTATAACTACTCGCCACTTCTGTTTGCCAGAAGCATCTAGTTTCTTAGGTACAACCCAAACTGGAGATGATCATGGTGAAACTGATGATTGAATGATACCTCGATCGAGCATTTTCGATATTTGAGTTTTTACCTCTTCTTTATGTATCTGAGGATACCGATAAGATTTGGTGTCTATATGGTCTTTGGTGTCGATAGGATGTTTGATTTCGTTCGTGAAGGTGAGGTTGTCACCTTCCAGATAGAAAATATCCGAGAGTCTAAGCAGAGTTCAGTTATGAGATTATTTTCTTCGTCATTGAGATGTTCTAATCGTAATCGTTTTTTTATTTCATATTGTCGGTCAATTTGATTGTCAGTATCTGAATTTTGTACGTTGAAATTATACACAGGAGAATCTTGGAATGGTTCTAATATGAGTTCGGAAAAATCTACTGTCTTTGGCATAGCATTGACGTTCAAGACAGAGGTTAGAAATTCGCCTTGTTTATTAATTTTCACTATTGAATTTGGAATCCTAACTTTGTCGATTTCCTGTATTTGATAATTTACATTTCAACTTGAAAATTTGTTCGGTACGCGGTTCGATATTTATAATATTTTGATATTTCTTGGTGTGAGATACATCAACTGAAGGTTGATCAATTTCGTCGGTTACTTTAAAAAGCGGGACGGTTTTGAAATCAGTTATCAGCTGTTCATTTTTGAGATCTACCACGCAGTTATAATGTTCTAGAAAATCGGAACCAAGGAGGCCGTCAAATTCTATGTCCAAGTTATGAATGTAAACTTTGTGTGGGTCTTCGGGTTTGAAAGGAATCAAAGTAGATTCAGTGATTAATATCTTCTGATCAGTTATACCTTGAATAGAAATATTTTCTGGAGAACGTCTACGATATTTTTCACATGTTTCCGGCTTGAATATTGAAAGTCCTGCGCCTGTGTCTATAAGAATTTTGAAGGTATTGGTGATATCTTTAATGTAATATAAATTCTTGGAATTTACAGGCAAAAGAGATTCTAAATGAACTGTTGTTCTGGGAAATTCAAATTCGGGTGGAAACTGTCCAAATTCAATGTCTGAATTTGAGCTTGGAGTTCGTTCATTACGTTCGGTTGTGATGTATTCGGTGGGTCTCCATGATTGAGATCTTACTGAAAATCCTGAATATCCGAGTTCTGTGTAATATTATGTCTATCATAGTCTTGATATGGAGTGGAGAATGGATCATAATCGAATTGATTAGTGGTATAATTATCGAATTGTTGATTTTGGCTATCACTAATATCATTGTGATTTGATTGATCAATATTTTGAACTTTGCCTGTATAGCGATCTTCTTGTTGATAGTTTTCATAGAATTGATCGAATTGTTGGTAATTCAAATGATGAGCTTGTTGGTTGTTAGTTCTGTAAATATTTGGATTCGGTTGAATTGTCGATTGCCTTTGATTATAAAAATTCGGATTAGGTCTTATTATTTGTGGTCGGTTTTGTTGGGATTGATTTTGCGGTTGTTGGTTTCCGTACTGAGGTTGTCTTTGTAATGAGTTCATATTTTGGAATGGTCTTGAAGGACCTGCTTGAGCTATATTGAAATTTTGTGGGTTATTTGGTCTTGGAGGGAATGTCTATTTTGCGACTATTGTTTCGAACGACATTCGTTAATCAAATGTCCTGTACGTCCACAATATGAGCACTGTTTCGGCTGTTGGGACATTGGTTTTCGATTAGGAATCTGATTCGCGTTCCGGTTGTTTTGTGAATTTGGAAATTTCTGATTTTCGAAATAGCTTAATTGCAATTCTCGTCTAATGCGAGTCATTGCTGTTAACATATCTGGTGGGTTATTAGCTCGAATTATTTGACCTAATTTTGGTTCTAGTCCAGTCAAGAGAGTATTTAAACTCATAGTTTCTATAAGTCTGGATTGAGCGGCTTTTTGTTCTGGTGGCATGATTTGTTTGTTCAAAGCTGCATGCATTTTGGCAGTATGCGTTTGCAATCTTTGAATAAATGTCGTAGCATTTTCATTGGGAGGTTGTCGCATTCTTTGGAGATCTTGAATCAATTAAGTCAAGTCTCTAGAATCGCCAAAGTGTGCATCTAAAAGATGTCTTATTTCTTCCCAAGTTGTTGGATTTCTCGAATTCACTAGTTCTGCAGCACGTCCACGTAGTATATTTTTAATGTGGAGTATAACTAACAATTTTTGATCTTCTACAGCCATTCTGTGAGCAGTATTACGGGATTGGATAAACGTTGTTAAGAAGATTGGATTTGCATCGTATTCTGGTACGATGGAGCATATTTCACTTAGTTTGTTCTATTTCTCCTTGTTGTCGTGGTGGTGCCACGGGCATATTTTCATTTTCCATTATGAATTATTTTTTCAAATGGGAACAGAGACTTAAGGAGATCGATTGGATAATTGAACAGTTATTGTTTTGAAAAAACGGTACGATTCAATGGGTACTTACAAGATTGAAATCATTGAGTTCGTCGTGTTCTCGTCGATTCTGCCAGAGGCTTCACCAGGTGTTCCTTCCACAGCTCTTCGAGTTATGACTCTCTCGGGTTGTTGGTTCTTTGTTTCGGTAAAGGATTGGTATCCGCCGTCACTAGTTGGATTTGTCGTATTCTAGCAACGTCACGAAATTCGCACGACTGCGCCAATTTCAAAGATGATATTTATTTTGGGCAGAGTTTCTGCCTCTACAATGTGAGCTTTAATTCAAGACTAACTCAAAAATACAATTTAGATTCAATTCATACTATTATGATGCTGATGTCAGCGTCAGCAGATATTCTATTATTCTTGCTATTGTTATTCTGGAAAATACTGATTATAATAAAATGTCTAGTTCAGATTCTGAGGAATTGTTATCGCTCTGTAACTTGATACTAGTGAGATTGAAATATCATCAGATTATATCATATAACAGGTATGTTCCAAGAATAACTTAATGAGATTGAGACCTTGATGTGGTCTACCAGTCATTCAAATTCATTCATTTCAATTGATAATCCATTCAATCCACTGCTAATTTATTTTGAATAAAGATTTGATTTAATTCAGCCCACATTGCCCTCACTCTCGAAGTTTGCATGTGATGATTTCCAGATGTTTATTGAAGGAAGTGCATTCTTTTTAAGCCTATCTCTTCACTCTTGGTTTAATTCTCCTTGATGGTCCTAAAGTAAAATCAAGGTTTTCATTACAAACAACAAGAGACACAAACTACAGTCTACAGTTAAACCAGATCTTATTTGTTTGATTTAACC
This sequence comes from Chrysomela aeneicollis, assembly GCA_029955515.1. NCBI lineage: Eukaryota > Metazoa > Arthropoda > Insecta > Coleoptera > Chrysomelidae > Chrysomela > Chrysomela aeneicollis. The sequence continues at coordinate 6,106,177 of JARUHQ010000005.1, read as the reverse complement.
TGAAAGACATACCTTCGCATTCACTTGAGAAATCCAGTTCTATAGGAATTGCTTACTACAAACGTAAATGTTTGTGGTGGTGGAGTTTTCCTATTTTCAACGTGATCATCCATTTCTCACACAATCCTGAAAGGAAATTCAGGATTTTGTACAAAAGGAACGATGTCTGTACGGTAGGAGGAACGCTGAAATACTGAACAAATCTTTGTTACTACTAGCCTACCAATCTGAAAAATGGAAGCAAATTCATAATGAGTTCTCCCATAATTGTGTTTCACTTGTCGTGAATTTGTCGTTAGTTTTACTATCATTCACAACTCCATATAGAACAATGAACCTGCGAGTTTGCCATAACCCCTTGAAACAATTTTCATCAAAGTTGCAGAGCATTCTCAAATGAAAGCTACGAATTTTGTAAGTTTACTGCAAACTATCGCCGAAATTAGCCATAAATTGTTTGAATGTTTCGAAAAGACCATTTTAAAGTAAACTTGTGGAAAGTTATATGAGAATTTACATTAAGTTTTCCGAAAACTTGCACTATGTGAATTCCATGGGAGGAAGATGCCTTCTCTGAGTGAACTTGTTGCCAATTGAATGTGTAATCCACACTCGCAAAAACTTATCTTGCTGAAAATTTTCAGTAAATTTAAATTGTTTAGTAGGTATATAGCTACAGTTGTGTCTCTCAATTTATATGATCTGATCGTGATGTGTTCACCTTTCTTAGTCACCGTTTCTTGTTTCTTTTCCATTGCGTCTCCTTTGATTTTTATTGTCAATAGGAAATGATCACTGTATATTTCTGCTCCCCTTCGAACTCTAACATCTAAAACATTGTTCCTATATTTTCTTTCTGTACCAGAATGTAATCAATTATTGATTTTTCTCCTCTGCTTACTTGTACTCTTGTGAATTTATGTATGTTTTTGTGTTGATAAAATGTATTTGTGATGATCAGGTTTTGTAATTAACAGTATTGAAGCATTCTCTTTCCATTGTCATTTCTGATTTGTTCTCCATATTTTCCTAACATTGTTTTATATATATGGACCTGTTTTCCCACTCTGCTATTAAAATCTCCCATAACGATTATTGTTCCTCTTGCATTTTCGGTTATTTTCTTTTTCTTCTATTCTTTCATTTTCATCATTTCATATGGTCCGTATATTATTGTACTCCTTTATTGTGTTTTTCCATTTCTATGGTTATTATTCTGTCATTTATAGCTTCCCATTTTCTAATTTTCTCGGTTAAGTCTTTATGTATTATTATTCCAACTCCAGCTAATGCTCTTTGTTTTATTTCTACTCCGCTATATACTAATATATGTCCATTCTGTAAAAGTATTTATTTCTGACAGTGACATTATAAGCTTATATCGTCATAGTTACGATATCTATAATGAGGGTCATAACTCCCTTGGGATATTAAGGTTCAAAAACTCCCTCTTACCTTTTACAGGTGAAAATGATACAAGAAATGCTTATAAACGTTTATATGTAATGAAAACTAAGACATATTTTCCTTATTCACGTCATTACAAATAATAATAATGTACAATTTTCAAATGTTCCCTGAAAATTACTTCCGCCGCTGGAAACAATTTCTTCTTTTTTATGGGTGGTGCTGTTGCTGTTCACTACAGTCGAGGTGCCTGCCTCTTCTGATGGCAAAGTAGACAGCATACGCGACGTTTTATTTCTCAATTCAATACTGTCCTCCAGATACCCCTCTGCCACCGTGGAACTTCTCCAACCTCCGTGTCTTTTTAAGTTTGTCATAGTTGCTCCTGCATTGGCTAGGGCAGTAGCAGAAGTGCGACGAAGGCAATGTCCCGTATAGGTTAGTGGGTTGGGCAATCCTAAATACATTGCGATTTTGCTGGGAATTTTGCCAAACATATTCTTTCCAATTGGCTGAGTTGTACATTTATTTTGTCGGAAGCTCAAAAAAAATCGTTTTGTACCTTCAGGACGCAAGGACATATAAAGTCTCAATAAAGGCAAAGGAGAGAACTCTTTTTCATCCACAACCAGTTTTACTTTCCGGTACGTTCACTACCATAACAGTATCCCGGTCCTCTATATCTGCTATACTCATATTTAGAAGTTCCTGAGTTCTGCATCCTCCAAAATAACCCATAATTAGAACAACCTATAACAAATAAAACGAAATGAAAAAACGAAAAAGAAAATTATGAGAAAAAAATTACCTTATGCAATAAATGAATTTCATTAGGGTCGTCCTTTAGAAATTTGATGACATCTTTAGGAGATAAGACAGCAGACTTTTTCGGCTTATACCCCTTACTTTTCCGTTTCAAAAAAGCCTCTAGTTCGTTGAACTTGGTGATATCTCTTTTCTCAAATATGGTCACCATCGATTTGAGCATTGACCATTTAGTCCATAACGAATTTGGGCTAAACGTTTCTGACTGCAACGAATAAATACAATTATTACCGAATCTACCAGAAAATACTGAAAATACTTTACCACTTCTTGAAAATATGCCAGAAAGACAGTTTCGTTGGCATCTTTTGACATAACATTTCTCTGTGTCAGCCACTTCAGATATAAGTTGTATTCTTTTTGATATAGGGCTTCACTTTTCGATGGAAGTAATGATTGTCTTGCTTTTTCCGCTTTTTTATAATATCCTCCATTATATCAGAAAAAGATCGTCGATTTGTGGTAGAAAATAAACACGTTTTTAACGGAAAAACATTGATTGATAAAGAAAGTTTGCTTATTAACATGTAACATAGCGACAACCTAGCAACAACCAACAATGCTACAATCAACGCTACCTAATTCAAATATACCAGAAAGATTATGAATTTAAACATTTATTGCGTTCTAAATATGGACATATTGTTATGAAAATCGGTCAAAAATAAAATTATTTATGAACCACGGGAATTATAGAGCCTTAATAACCTCTGGCAATTGATGTTCCTCGGGACAAAGGCCCTCGGGACGCAAACTTTGCCATCGGTAATTAAGGCCCTCATAATTCCCTTAATACATAAATAACTATTGTTCTTGTTGTAAATATTTCAAATAGAATCTCATCTCAGTCTGTCCCTATATACATATATTCGGAGATGCCCACTGCCTACCTTGTTCTATGTCATGTCAAAGTCTGTCCCACGTCACTATAATTATTCTGTCTTCTGTGTATGCCTTCATCAAAGAATAGAGGTTCATTCTTTATCTTTGCTTTTTATGCCCAATAAAGTCAGTCGTTTATGTACAACCGAAACTAGCGTTTGATTTTTAACAGGTTATGGGCCCAGACCCGATTTATAACAAAAAAAAAACTGAAAAAACGCAGTTGTTCGAATTAATTTGTAGTGTGTTGAGTTCTACAAAATGGCAGTGAATTATATGCTAAGTGTGCCTAAGTTGATGGGCAGAGACAATTACAGCGATTGGTGCTTCTCTGTGGAGAATTTTCTCATACTCGAGGGTATATCAAAATGTCTGGATGTCACGGAAACCGACGCAGGAAAAATCGAGAAAGCGAAAGCTAATAAGTTAGTGCTGACATTGGATGCCTCTCTATATGTTCACGTTAAGGAAGTAGAGACTGCGCAAGAATTATGGAAAACCCTGAAAAACCTATATGAAGACACCGGGTTCACGCGGAAAATTGAATTACCAAAGACTTGAAAACTGCGATTTCATTGAGTCATATTTAAATCGGGTGATAGAAACATCTCAGAAATTGCGTCGTACAGGCTTCAAGATTGACGATGAATGGATTGGATCTCTTCTTTTGGCGGGACTGCCAGATAGGTATGCACCCATGATTATGGCAATCGAGCACTCAGGAATTAGCATAAAGACAGACTCAATCAAGACGAAATTACTTGATATGCAAACAGATGGCGCCATAGGTGGAGCATTTGCCGGTAAAGGAGGAAAACCCAGAAGCAGCTTCATGAAGTATCCAAGAGATGGCAGCATTATCAAAACTACAATAAAAGGAAAGGTAGGATGTCATTTGCTACAAATGTAAAAAGGCTGGTCACTTCAGAAACAAATGTCCTGAAAATGACACCCACAGAGACACAAATCAAAAAGGTGCTGTGAGTAATGCTTTTAATGTTGTATTCTTGAATGGAAATTTTGACAAAACTGATTGGTATGTTGATTCTGGGGCTAGTGTCCATCTCACTGCCAGAAATGATTGGCTGAATAACCAACATCAATCAGAACTCAAGGAAATTATGGTAGCAAACAAAACAGTTGTTTCTGTAGTTTGTGAGGGCAATATAGAGCTCAATATAGTTGTTGATGGAGAAAAACATGCAGTTACCATCAACAATGTTTTATATGTTCCTGATTTGACAATAAACCTCCTTTCTGTCAGTCGACTGATTAGAAATGGCAAAAAAGTGATCTTTGGAAGTACTGGTAGTGGAATTTACAACAAAAATAACATGCTTGTGGCTAGAGCAATATTGCAGGACAATGTCTATAGACTTGTGTTCGAGAAATCCCAGAACTTCTTGGCATTGGCAGCTACAGCTACTAGTAGTCATGTTTGGCATCGTCGATTTGGTCATTTAAATTACAGAGACCTTAAACTGAAGAAGGATAGTATTGTTCATGGAATTGACTGTAAAGATAAGTTTGACCCTGGCCAAGTTTGTGTTGTATGCTGCGAAGGTAAGCAAACAAGATTATCATTTAAATACAAGGGTAGTAGGGCAGCTTCAGTATTAGAGGTTGTACATGGAGACCTTTGTGGACTTATGGAAGTCACATCCATAGGTGGGTCCAAATATTTTTTATTACTTGAAGACGATTTCAGTAGAATTACCTTTGTATATTTTTTGAGAAGTAAAGATGGAGCTATTGAGAAATTTAAAGATTTCAATACAAAAGTTGAAAACCAAAGTAACTCAAAAATAAAATATTTCAGATCTGATACTGGTGGAGAATTTTTTAGTTCTATTTTTAAAGATTTCTAGACAAAAGTGGCATCATACACCAAAAAACGAACCCCTATACGCCCCAGCAGAATGGTATGCTAGAGCGTATGAACCGCACTATAGTTGAAAAAGCAAGATGTTTACTTTTTGATGCTAACTTGCACAAGCGTTTCTGGGCAGAAGCAGTCAACACTGCTGTATATGTGAGAAACCGATCTCTGGTGACAGAACTTACCAACAAAACTCCTATTGTGGTCAAACGACAAGAAGCCTGATGTAAGTAACCTTAGAATTTTCGAAAGTAAAACAATGGTATTTGTTCCGAAAGAAAAAAGGAACAAGTGGGATAAAAAATCTCGTGAAATGATTTTGCTAGGTTTTAGTGATACCGTTAAAGGCTTAGACTATATAATGCTATTGATAATAAAATCATTACTAGTAGAGATGTTGTAATTATTGAAAATATTGAAGAGTCACTAAGAATTGATATCAATGAAGACTAAGAACAACCAGAAAGTATTATTGAAACACCTGTTTCAGTGGCGGATGATGAGTCCACTGAACATGAATATTTGGATAACTTTCTTGATTGCAGTGATCACTCAGAAGCAGATGAAGATTCCACTGATGACTTTGTTGGACCAAGTGAAGTCACAAATTCAATCAGGAAATCAGAAAGAACAAGAAAAGCCAAAAACTTCGAAGATTTTGTTAAATATATGTGAGCAACTGAAACACATATGGAAAATGTTCCTGTTACTGTTGAAGAAGCTTTATCAAGACCTGATGGACAAAAATGACAGGTGGCACCAGTTGTAATTAAGAAATTCTACATTCAGAATGTAAGTAGCCTTGTCTGTGAAATTGAATTAAAAATTTTCCCACTTAGATGCAAAAACAGCTTTCTTGAATGGTTCGTTTTTGTCAGTCAATTCGATACATTTCCCTCGATACCGCGTCCTATCCGTCTCGTTTCCATTCGGAACGCTCACAAAACAAATCGAAAGTGAGGAGGATACCCTCAAAAACTTATAAGCACTATTAGTAGTGTCATCCCTCGAAATAAATTACTCTTCGATTCCCCCGAGGTGGAATTGGTATCTTCCAATTCTTGTAAATACGCGTGGAAGTATTTGCGAACCCTCTCCAAGCTGCAACAGGGTCGCTGTTCTTTTTTCTCCAGGACCGTATTGACTATATACAGTGTGTCCAAGATAAGAATGAACAGCATGGGGATATCGGAAACGGTAAGTGATACGCTTGAAGATACTGTTTATATGAGACAACCAGGAGGCTTCATAGCTTCAGGTATTGAGAATAAAGTTTGTAAACTCAAAAAAGCAATTTACGGTTTAAAACAGTCCGCTAGGGCTTGGTACAAGAAGGTTGAAGATTTACTAAATAGCTTGGGATTCAAAAAGTCATTATATGAACCTTGTGTTATCACAAAAAATGATAAGAAAATGTATACAATGATGTTGATGACTTTTTCTTGTTTTTCAATGATTCAGGTATTGCCAATATCTTGAAAAGTTAACTTAATTCTGTTTTCGAGATCAAGGACCTTTGGGAAGCCAAAAATTGTTTGGGTGTAAGAATAAAAATTATATATAGTGGCATTACTTTGGACCAAGAACTTTACATTGATCAGCTTTTGAAACAGTTCAACATGAGTGATTCTAAAATCGTTTCAACTCCATTTGATTGTAGTTTTGATGATAATATGATTAGTGTGATAAAAACAATGTTCCACATGTTCCTCATCAACGGCTTAGGTAGCCTTATGTACTTGGCTGTGCTTACTCGCCCAGATATATCCTATACTGTAAATTTCTTGAGTCAGTACAATAACTATTACTCTGATTATCACTGGAGATGTGAAAAGCGAGTTTTAAAATATCTCAAAGGAAGCAAATCATATTGTTTGAGTTTTTTGAAAGATGGTAGTGATTTGCAAGGTCTTGTTGATGCTGATTGGGCAGGGAACAAAAATGATCGCAAATCCTACAGTGGTTTTGTATTTTTGCTTTCAGGAGGCGCGATCTCATGGGAAAGTGTTGAACAACGGACTATGGCCCTATCAAGCACAGAGGCTGAATATATGGCCTTGAGTGAGGCTTCAAAAGAAGCAATTTATTTCAAAAATATATTGAATGAGTTGATAAACTTTAAGACACCTGTAAAAATTTTCAATGATAATCAGAGCGCACAGAAATTGTCTCTAAATCCTATAATGCACAAGAGATCTGAGCATATAGATATCAGGCACCACTTCGTTAGAGAGGCAATTAGTAATAAATTGATTGATATTGAATATATGCCCAGCAGTCACATGACAGCTGATATTTTAACTAAGGGGTTGCCTGGTCCTAAACATCACAATTTTTTGACAAAATTAGGTTTAATTCAAAATGGATGATTCTTTTGAAATAATGGGGGTGTTGTAAATATTTCAAATAGAATCTCATCTCAGTCTGTCACTATATACATATATTCGGAGACGCCACTGCCTACCTTGTTTTATGACATGTCAAAGTCTGTCCCACGTCACTATAATTATTCTGTCTTTTGTGTATGCCTTTATCAAAGAATAGAGGTTCTTTATCTTTGCTTTTTTATGCCAAATAAAGTCAGTCGTTTATGTACAACCGAAACTAGCGTTTGATTTTTAACAGTCCTTTCTCTTTTTTTTTCGTTTCGGTTATTGCTAATATTTTCAATTTGTTCTTTTCGAATTCTTCTACTATTTCAATTTCTTCTCCATTAAAGCTTCTAGTGTTTCAACTTCCAAGTTCCTAGTAAGCATGCATTTTTTTATTATTTTTATTGCCATTTTTCGTTATCATTTCTTTTTTCCATATATCGTAGTCAGAATTTCTTGCCGTTTTCTACTTCGATCTATGTTTCCTGTGTTCATTATCAGTTTTTTGTATTGATCGGTGTTTTCTTTTCTTTTTCTAGTTCGTTTCTTTCTAGGTTCTAGTACAATTTTTCTCCATCTATCTCTAGTTTTCTATATCCAATTTTCACATGTTTTCCTTCTCTTCTTTCTTCTTTAGCTTGATTTCGTATCTTTTTTTCTATTTCTCTTTGTTCCTTTGACATATCATAATTTACATATACCTTGTATGCATTTTGATCCTGCTGAGTTTGTTTTTATTTTTCATCACTTTCTGTTTTTCGTTTGAGTTTTCCAATTGTAGTAGACATATTTTATCACCTATTTTTCTGGCATTTCTTATTTTAAAATCGATGTCCATACTATTTTCAATGAATGAAGTCATTCCTTCCTTCAACTCCTCTTCATCATTTGTTGTGATTGGTAGTCCTTGTATAACCACATTATTTCGTATCGTTTCTCTATCCGTATTGTCAAGTTTGCTATCGATTGTTTTAATTTCTTCTTTCAGTTTTTTATTTTCATTTTTCAGTATGTCATTATTCGTTTTGCTTTTATCATTTCATTTCTATATTATTTTGTTCTTCCCTTATTTGTTTGAGTTCCTAATTCATATCCGTTTTCATTTCTTGAATCATTGCGACGATAGTTTCTGATTTGTCGTCTGCTTCTTCTTCTTTTTCTTTCAGGTGTTCTGATAATTTAGATCTGCTTTTAAAGAATATATCTGGTAGCTTTCCAGTATATTTTTTCTTTTCCCTCCATCTGTCATCGATTCTTCGTCGCTACTCATTTTGATGTTTCCTGATTCGAGTCCGGTTCTGTATTATCTTTATGTACCGCGATAAGCAGGCTTCCAGAATCGACTTCTCAGAGGTCACCCACTTCTCAGTAAAATGATTATTTTATTATGGTTTATAGTTGTTCTACTCACTCTGTTCTTTCAAACTTATTTCCTTCTCTAGTATATCACTTATGAAATTAAAAGTACTCGAAAGTCCCAAAATTTGGGTTTGTTTCGGAGCGTTTCAATCCACGTCAATAGTAATACAAGTAAAAATCATTGTAAGGAATATTTCATCAACCTGCCCTATAACAATAAACTACAGGTTTTGCCTTCACTTATTGAACCATCTACCAGTAATAACAGTAGAGCTTTCACAGTATTCATTCTGAAGAGGGAGATACATCTGACGAAACAGTCCGAGACATTTCTGATACAGAACCATTAGAAACCTCTCATCAGGGTTGTGTTCATCATTCTGATTTTGCAGGACTAATTCTTCATTGAGCCATTCTGGATCTGTTGATGATGTAAATTCAAGTAAACATAGATCAAGCATGGTGAAGAAGAGACCTGCATATTTAGAGGACTATATTATAGACTCAGATATGCATTTAGTGTGAGTGGTTGACTGTTGAATGTTTATTTAAATATTGAATGTTCAATGTGGTTTAATGACGGGGTGGTCGCAGATTTCAGAGAAACTTGAAGTGGGGGTTTAAAACGAGTATTGTCAAGTGTGATAGTTCTGTGAAAAAATCACATGAATAGTATTGTCAATGATCTCATTTAGAGTACTACACAGTATCTGCCAAGTATATGTGAAGTAGTATAAAGTATTTGTAACACAGGTTAGGGTAGGATTTTATACCAAATAAAAGTGTACGTAATAGAGAGTGCTGTATTTTGATTATACGAGAAATGATGAATATGTAACCATTCAGGAGTGGGAGAATGTGATATCTGGCAACATTGCCAAGGCGAAGCAAATAAAGTAGAGGGGAACAAGAAGGGCAGTATGAGATAGCCTTGATATAGCGAACATGAATAACATGATGGGGAACTGGAATATAGATGTGCTAATAAGTATTGGAGTTGCTTTATTGAATATATATGCCCTGAATATTACAGAAGTATTCTTATTGTTTTACTAGGCTGGTTCTCCACTGAACTTTTGAAGGTATTGAAATGATCAAAGGCTTCATCTTTTGTTTTTAAAAAGAATACAAATATGTTATGCGTAAAATCATCTGAGAAAGTGAGGATATATCTTGAACCAGCAATGGGTTCACATAAGTCTGAATGCACCAAACTGAGAACTTCTTCTGAATGGGTATACCTTAAACGGTATGGTCTTTGGCATTTACGCATGACACAAATTTCCTTAAACGGTATAGTCTTCAGCATTTACCCATGACACAAATTTCAAAATTTGTATCACTATCAGCAAAATCTAGGCGTGATACCGTACCATTTTTGGGTTAATTCAAACTACCAAACTTTATATGTCCTAATACAGTGCCACAACATAGAGTTTTCTGATGCATGACATTCTAGATGCTTATTTTTCAGATCAAGTTTGAACAAATCATTGTATAATGTCTCAGAGGCAATTACTTGTTGCTGAAAATAACGAATCTCACAAATGGCTGTGAATACCACAGAATAATTTTTCTTCACTATCTGGCTAACTGATAACAAATCAACTTTCAGATCTGGCACATAAAAAGTATTCTTAATTAATGCATTCAATCTGTCACAGGTAAAGTGAAGCTGCTTACCTGGTTCGCACACATTTTTCTATCATTTGCAGTAGTGATAGAACATTGACATTTTCTAGTAAGTCCAAATTATTTTTCATATGTATTGTAGCCAATACTAAATAGGTACTGTTGCTGTGATCACAACTTGGTACAACGGATAATGCTGAATTAATTGCCACACTGTTTTTATCTTTTTCACCATCCTTGTATTTCTTTGGTTTGTAACAGTTTTTAGCGAAATGCCCATTACATCGAACTGTTCTGTTTTTATACACTGAACCATGATTTGCATTAGTGTTGAGTTTTAATTCCGGTTTTGGAATCTGTTGCTGTACATAGCAATTTCAATGTTGATTGACTTGACATCCTGCAGTAATTTAGTTTTTATGAAGTCTCTAGTTACTGGTACTCCAGAGCTCTCAATACTCATGATCATTGGCCTATATATGGGTAGGCCAGCTATATAAGTATGGTGCCAACCCATTCATCACTGACGGTCAGACCAACACTGGACATTTTTTGTGATGTTCCAACATTTTTCTTGACATAGTCTTCACCTAACTTGCTGTCTTCTAATTGGGTTGTTATTGAGGTTCTGAGCAAACCTACTCTTCTAGTGAAGCCTTCTGTCCTCAAAAGATTTCTGCAAAGCATCCCATCCCTAATAGCACACATTGTTCCCGGAACGTTCGATTAATGTCCCATATAAGTCGCAATGTCCCGGCCTTCTATGGGATATGCACGGAACATTCCACAGAGGATGCTCCCGGAATATACACGCAGAATTATTCCTGAAACATATTTTTCTTGTCTTAGATTGTCAAGTTGATTATTCCCAAATGAATCAATTGAAGATTTTTGTATTGGGTTTATGCATAGAAATCATATACTGGGTTTATGACTCAATTCGATTATTTTCGTAACATGAAAACAGTTTGAAATTTTTTAACGAAATTCAAATTTCAACATTTTGATGAGTTGTTTAAACAAAATCCGCTGATATCGAATCGAACATAGTATCATTGCCTTTTTTTTTCATCATCATTTTATATGATTCATATATCATTATTTGCATAAACACTAAGATGACAACGCGGTGACGTCAGTTGAAAGTATTACGTTCAGAATAGGAAACTGGCCAACTTCTACAATAGTTGAATAGTGACTGACAAAGTGACAACTGACAAGCGATTTTGCTATTTACATTCTTTTTGCTCGATATATTATTATTACCATTGTTTACTTCAGATTTTTTATAATAATTATGATGGTTTATTGAACTTCATTGTTGAACTTGTTGCTTGTTCCCAACTTGCAAAAGTTTAATCCCCTAGAATATTTTATTTTCGCTTATATCAATTTTATTACCCCGAATCATGCGTTCGAGAACATCTAAAACACCCTAAAATTAAAAATTGTAAACATCCTGCTAGAAAAGGTCTAGAAAATGTCAGACATTTTAGACTCGAACATTTTGTAGTGGCAGCACTAAATGGGGTACTGTAATCTCCAATTGAATCCAAACACCAATATGGTGAATATAAAAATGTACCCAGATTCTCATTCAGAACAAAATTACTTTTTTTTTCATTATACTCATACAATGATTAAATGTGTAAAAACGTAATTTTTTTAAATATTCTGGCGGGCAAATCTGGGAGTCCTTGTGTCAATCCGTGTTGTCCGTGTGGTCCGTAATGAAACCAGTTTTCAGGAAACCGATTACTAACCGAAGTGATTGAGTGATGGTTAACCTTGTTAGCTTACGGACCATACCCTAACTCTCAACAAACTGAAAGGTTTAGTAAGTTAAATAGATAATAAAAGTAATTCTGATGTAATCGATGGTCGGGTTTTGAAAAGTATATTTCAAGTAATTGGCCATGTCATTTCGAATTTCTTCAACACTTCTCTTGAAACTTGTAAAATTTCAACAACAACTTAAAACTAGTACCAACAGTTATACAAAAATTATTAACACTACAGAGGCTGCAAATCTCAGACCAGTCAATACGTTACCCTGTATAGAAAAACTACTTGAAATGGCAGTTTACTCACAAATTAATAACTATATAAAGGATAATCATTTATTAATGGATTACCAGTCAGGAGATAAGTATATTGTAATAGTTTTTTGATTTCAAGAGGGCCTTTGAAACTATAGATATTTCAATATTAATAAATAAACTAAAATATTATGGCTTTGATTGTTATGTTCTGAAATGGTTAACATACTATCTTACTAATCGATTTCAATCAACAAAGGTAAATGATGTAATATCACAAAAAAGCAGTCATCTCTGGAGTACCGCAGGGGAGCGTACTGGGACCACTATTATTAATTCTCTACTTGGATGATATTAGGTAGGTATGTGAAAGAATGTGAATTTATGAGTCTCTTCGCAGATACTATATATAATATATAGTATCATCTGCGAAGAGACTCGTATATATAGTAGTTGTAAGTGACAAGATGCTAAATACTGCAATTGAAGAGATTAATAACCCTTTGAAAAACATAGCAGATTATTTAAATATCAATAAGCTAAAGCTAAATGTGCAAAAAAACTAAGACAATGATAATGACATCCAAATATAAATATAATAAAATAAGCATAGACCAAATTAATATAGAAATATATGGAGAGAGAATTGAAATAGTATCAGAGATGAAATACTTAGGATTTATGATTGATAATTGTTGTATATGTGAATTCTAATACCCGAGAGATTGCGCGGAGCTCTTAAAAGAGGCAGTCTCGCTTCAGCTATCAAGCTATCATGACCGTTGGTATCCATCATATATGTTTGTATAGAAATTGTACACTGACGATTTATATAAAATATAAATCATAGTAATATAGTGTTGAATGTACGAGTACGAGTTCTTCATTTATCTCGAACCCCGTACATATCAATTGGCGACGAGTAGTGAACGTAACCGCGTGGGAGAACAGAAACAAAATGGCGCCCGCAAACGTACCTACCGCAACAAATAACTTCAACAGTAAATGGTATAAACGGAAAGCTAGAGGAATTCCAGGCTGAGATTGAAGATTGGACCATATATGAAGAAAGGCTCAACAATATTTCGTAGCAAATGGAATAACGAACGGGCAAGTGAAAGCAGCAACACTGTTGAGCTCAGTAGGTTCAACGACATACAGACTCATAAGGGACCTAGTATCTCCTGAATTGCCAAAGGAGAAATTTTTCGAACAGCTCACAGAAATACTAAAACAACAGTACTGCCCGCAAATATCAGTGCATAGGGAGAGAAGAAAATTTTACGAATGTGCACAGCAAGAAAATGAATCTATGAGTGATTGGCATGTGCGGATCAGAAAGATGGCAGTCAATTGCAATGTAACGAAGTTACTGAAATATTGGCGAATAGGACACCTGATATATAACAATGTATTGTAATTAGTAATCTACACCAAATGAAACCATGATCATAAAAACCGGCCGCGAATTTTATGAAGGGTAAACATTGTTGTATAATAATTCGCTGGGAGATTTCGTGCATCGTGGTCCGCTCTGCGACCAACGCTAGGTTTGCGCGCACCTGCCTGCGCGCCCCACTCTGCGACAAGTGGAGGACTAGAGAATCGAAGGAGTCGAGAACAGCAGACTGAGAATTCAGTAGCTGCTCAGCGAGGGACCAGTCAGCCAGCCTAATCAGCAGGACCAAGCAGCCAACCAGCCAGCCAGCCCAAACCGAGAAGGACCGACCGTCACCGAAGAGGACCGAGCCGAGGCGGAGAGACCTGGAGGTCTATTCCGGTAGACACGGGAGGCAGTTCACCGTGCGAGCTGTGCTGAGAAAGTTTGACTGACCAAACAAAGAAGGAAGATAAGCGAAGTTGCGAATGGTAAACGGTTTTGCTTTTCTGTATTATGTGCGATACTACCCTTTTTACTCTACATTGAGTTGTCGGCCGGAGTAGAGAGAAAATATTGTACATAGTGCAGAATCACTTCCAACTGTTTCTGGTGATAGGATATGATCTTCGTCTATAAGTCTGTTACAGGGTGAAGCCAAGAACCGTATCCAGTGACCTGATCTACCCCGTATATGGAATACTGTCTCTCCCTTCGAGTTCATCAACCGAGGTGTGAGATTGGTACTTCCATAACTAATCAGTCTGTTACAGGGTGAAGCCAAGAACCGTATCCAGTGCCCTGGTCTATCCTGTATATGGAATACTGTCTCTCCCTTCGAGTTTATCAACCGAGGTGTGAGTTTGGTACTTCCATAACTAATCAGTCTGTTACAGGGTGAAGCCAAGAACCGTATCCAGTGACCCGGTCTACCCCGTATATGGAATGATGTATCTCCCTTCGAGAGTTTATCGACCGAGGTGTGAGATTGGCACTTCCATAACTAACTGGTCTGTTACAGGTGGAAGCCGAGTGTCGATCATCCCAAAATCTGTTATTGTCACGCACGCACAGCTGTAACTTTGTATATATATAATTTTCTGATATGCCCTGTAGTCCTTTATGTCACGCTTGATTAGTTGATTGCTTGTTTTCTTATGAGAATTTACTGGCACTGCATTTTTGCTTTTGCCTACAAACCGTGTGCTTGCTAATACTGACGCTATTAATATACCGTGTGAGACCGAATGCTTTGTAGTGAATTAGAAACCTTAGTATTGAGCATATACAAGGGGTTGTATTAGGTGATCGTAGCATCGCGAGTCGCTAGCTTGGCCAGCTTACCGGAAAAGCTGATGATACAGGGTGTACAGTAGAGTTGTAAATATTCACGTACATATATTAGGTTAGTTCGTGAAATTTGTAAATATACTAGGTATTTGATATAATAAAGGAAGATTATTATAAGCATTGTTTTTATTTCATTGTAGATATTTACCAGAGCAACTCAGGTATATCAGGGTAGTATAAGATCCATACTCCTGTCACTTTGACAGTGCACTTTGGTAGACCCCTGGAATTAACTTACTCCACTGACAGTTGCCCGGTGTGAGTGGACCTACCACTATAAGCTAGGTGGCGCCCGAGATTATACACTGTGTCCAAGATAAGAATGAATCAAACGTATCAATGTATCAAACGTGAGTGAAACGAGACGTGTTTTAAAGCACTCCGTAAATAAACGAGTTTCTTTGGGTGAAAAAAGGACTGCAGAAGTCTGATTTTTTTTCAGCAAGTGCTGTAATAACTTTACTGAAGTGAATCAATTAGCGAAATTAGTGGAAAAACTGAACACAGGTGCGAAATAAGCAAAATTATAGGATAATTGATATTCAAATAGTCAAACAAAGCAGACAATCCAAGGAGATCTGTACAAAAACGCAGTGACCCTTTTTTTGTGGCAGAACGAATATCAAGCCGATTATTAGTGCCTCGACCAGCTGGAACTGTAAACAAAACAATGTCAGCTGTCTGTATAATTTGCAAAGCGAACATTTCGCAGAAAACAAGAAATGCGCTCCGATGCAAGGAAGAAAATTGCAAGATGTGCTGTCACCAAGACTGTCTACCCACTGGAAAATCAGCCGATGACTGGTATTGTCCCAACCATGAGAACTCATATTTTCGGGAAATTTTGAAGGAAGTTCGCAAGATCTCGCAGACGAACAGAGAAATGGCTATTTCTATTGAAAATTGCCACGAAAAAATTGAAGAATCGAACAAACTTATGAGACACCAAGATGGAAAAATATCCGAATGTCTGAACAAAATTGGAGAGCTCTCAGCCAAATGTACTGTTCTTGAAAAAGAAGTTAGTGATATGAAGATCGCTCTCAATAATCAGGAACAATATACCAGGCTGAATACACTGGAAATATGTGGTATTCCAGAAATTAATGGGGAGGATGTTCTGCAAACCGTGAAACAGGTTGGAAAAGCATTGGATATAATAGTGGAAAACCACGAAGTCGATTATTGTTATAGACAACCTGGCAGACAACAAAAAAATGGGGAACCGAGGATCATTCTTCTCAGGTTTGTGTCAAGGATGAGAAAGGATGATTTTATCAAAGCAAGAAAAGTCAAGAACCCTTTGACAATTCAAGATATATTTAACCAGGCAACAACTGTAACATTCAAGAATAAATGCACTCTTAAGGATCCAGTTTATATTAACGAGGCGCTGACCAGGGCAAATAAAGTGCTGTTTGCGAAATGCAGGGAGTTCAAAAAGGCGAATAACGTTAGGTATTTGTGGGTGAGGAACGGGAAAATTCTAATGAGGCAAGAGGAAAACTCGACGGTATACGTCATAGATTCTTTTGATGGTCTGAATGATGTGCACTAATTATAAGGTAAAGAAATTTAATTTTTTTTACCAAAATGTCCAAGGACTGAACACTAAAATTAACGATTGTTTTCTAAATATAAGTACCTCCGATTTTGATGTTATAGCTTTGACGGAAACGTGGCTAACCCCATCGGTATACGATCATGAAATTATAGATGGAAGATATACAATTCATAGAAAAGATAGAGATCTTATTAGTACGGGAAAGCAAACAGGTGGGGGAGTCCTAGTTGCCGTCAAATCAGACTTTGATAGTCAGCTGATTTCATTTTCCTGCAATGTACCAGATATCGAAGATCTGTGGGTGAAAATTGACCTGAAATACAATACAATATATTTTTGCTGTGTCTATATACCACCCGGATCTCCATTTCGGTCATATAGTCTTTTTTTTGATAGTGTAGAGAGAATTAGTTTCGAACTTCATGCAGATATTGTAATAATAGACGATTTCAATATTCCGCGAATTAAAGAACTTGCTGAAATTAATGATTTATCTAATGTAGAAATGGCATATATTCAGTTCTTAGAATTATTCGGCTTGCAGCAATTTAATACATTAGAAAACTGTAGAAATAGAATTCTTGATTTAGTCTTATCTAATAAAACAGTTGAAGTAGAGAGGTGCGATTTTCCCGTAGTCCGAGAAAACAGTGATCACCCTGCTCTTTTTTGTGTGCTTAAACAGGTTCCTGGTGAAACGAAACATAACAAAACATTTAACTCGCAGTATAATTTTGCTAAGGCAGATTTTGAAAAAATGTATAATCTTTTCCGTCAGGTTAGTTGGGATGAAATGACTACTGGTGAAGATGTGAACGTTATATTAGGTATTTTCTATGAATATGTTTATAAAATTTTTGATGAGTGTGTCCCCAAAGCTAAGTATAAAAAAAGAACTTTTCCTCCTTGGTTCAATCGTAACATAATATCAGATATAAGGAAAAAAGATTATTCCAGGCGACAATTCAAAAAAACTAAGAATGATAATTACTGACAGTTATTTGTCAGTTTAAGATCCAAAATTAAACGTGATATCAGGAAGGCACACTTAGAGTATGTTGAATCTATGGAAGGTTGTATAAAAGAAGATCCCTCACAATTTTGGAAATATGTGAAATCTGTTAAAAGAAATTCTGACACTGTGAGTGGCGCAATGATTTACAACGGGACTTCCACTACAGATAATACCGAAACAGCGAATGCATTCGCAGATTATTTCAAAAGTGTATATTCTCTTGATGAGGCTAAATATGACACGGGTAATTTAGAGATCAATCGAAATATCACGAATAATTTTCGAATAGTAGCCATATCTGATGAAGAAATATTAGCTGCCATAAAACGTTTGAAACCTAAAAAGTCACTGGGACCAGATAATATTCCGGCATTCATAATAAAAGGATGTGCTGATTTTTTTTTAAAGCCCCTAAAAATTATATTCAATCTTATAATCAATACCAAGTTATATCCAGAATCATGGAAACTGAGCAAAGTTTCCCCTATATTGAAAAATGGTGATAAAAATCAGATAACGAATTACAGACCTGTTGCGTTAATTTGTGTACCCAGCAAGGTATTTGAGTCAATTTTATATCTGAAAATGGTAGAATTCGTTGGACCTAATTTATCGAATAATCAACATGGCTTCACATCAAAAAAATCGACAGTTACCAACCTTATTCAATTTTCTCAAAGTGCAAATGAAGTGGTTGACCTTGCTGGACAACTAGATGTTGTATATACAGATTTTTCAAAAGCATTCGACAAGGTCGACCACGACATTTTGCTCAATAATTTCTGTAAATTAGGATTTTCAGTTGAAATTTTAGAACTATGCGCGTCTTATTTAAAGGGCCGCCAACAATATGTGGTATTCAAGGGGGGTTGTTCGGAAAAATTTATTACTCGCTCTGGTGTACCCCAGGGCTCCAACTTGGGTCCATTTTTCTTTCTATGCTTGATAAACACATTGCCAAACTGTATAAGATCATCAGAATGTTTGATTTTCGCAGATGATTTCAAGTTATACAGAAAGATTAATCAAATCGATGATTGTCATATTCTACAAGAAGATTTGGACGCAGTAGCAATCTGGTCAGAAAACAATAGTTTACCTCTTAATATAGGAAAATGTTTTTCAGTGTCTTTCTCAAGAAAAAAAATATTCAATTCGAATATACTATAAACAACAATATTCTGACTGATAAAGATGTTGTGAAAGACCTAGGTGTTTACTTTGATAGAGAACTCAATTTCAATTATCATGTGAATACAATAATCAATAGAGGGTATAAGATATTAGGATTCGTAATTAGGAACTCCTGTAGATTTACAGATATGAAAACGTTGATAATGGTATACAACACTTACGTCAGGAGTA
Organism: Chrysomela aeneicollis; assembly: GCA_029955515.1. Taxonomy (NCBI): domain Eukaryota; kingdom Metazoa; phylum Arthropoda; class Insecta; order Coleoptera; family Chrysomelidae; genus Chrysomela; species Chrysomela aeneicollis. Next base: position 6,087,110 of record JARUHQ010000005.1, on the reverse strand, counting down.
TACTGGAATACGCCTCTATCGTCTGGTCACCGTACTACGAAAAATATAAAAATGAAATTGAAAAGATTCAAAAAAAATTCCTCAGATATCTCTACTTTAAAAAAACTGGAATTTACTGCTTTGATATACCTTACGTGACGCTTTTGAGAGAATTTAATTTCATTAAACTAGAGCACAGGCGAGAAATTGCTTCCGCACTATTTATGCACAAATTACTTAATAATGAAATCAATTTCACGTATCTCTTAGGAAAATTAACCTACTGGCAGTCTAATTATAATCACAGAACCACATCTTTATTCGCCCTTCCAAAAGCTCACACTAATCTTGGCAAAAATGCACCTCTCTATAGACTATGCAAAGTTATGAATGATCTAGATCCCACTATAATATTCAAAAATGCTTCTTTTTTCAGGAACGCAATATTTTCATATTATCACAGATTGTTACCTTGATAATGAAATCGAGCACATTGAAAATTACACATAAATCAAACCAATCGAAACAAAAACATGTAAATCCAGATAAAAACGCACCTCTCTATAAACTAAACTAATGTCAGAATTAAGTTAGATTTTTTTTCCTTCAGCATATAACTATATATGTTGTATATATATATATATATATGTGTGTGTAGATATATGTAGACATTTTTCATTTCTCAATCACATATTAAAAATTGTAAAGTGATAATATTCACTCTTAGAAACTATTAATATAATGGAATAACTTTTTATATTATTATATTGTTGATAGGTTTTGTAGCTCACTGAATTCATTAACAGTTGAAATTGTAATCAATTAATGGAATTTATTTTCTGTAGATTACATATAAATAAAATAAAATAAATAAAATAAAACAGCATGGGGATATCGGAAACGGTGAGTGATACGGGGTAGATTAAATTAGAGAAAAGTAGCGCATTTATGTGCCTAATAATATGCCATTTAGAAAGTTTCAATATTCCGAGTAGTTTCGGAGATAACCGGGAAAAACCGAAATTTGAGAATTTCGTTTTTATTTTCTCCTAGCTTTATTTTCGAAGGAAATGTAAAACAAATAGCGCTTCGTCATGGCCACTTTTCGAGGACTACACGATAACATAAGCAGAATTTTCGTGCGACGTTTCGTCTTTTAGAAAACATCATCAACTTTGTATTTTTATATGGGCCGAAACTAAAGTATACCCTGTATACGACTCCATTTTTCATTGTGAATACAGCAACGTATCACACAATATGGTTTCGGAACCTTTTCTCGCGCAAAATGTAATTTAGTGATTACTTAATCTGTTTTTCTTCAATTTTAGATAGTAGGCGCTGGAAAAAATGACAACATAATGTTCTGTTGTCATAATAATAGTGTAGTTTGGTAGAATATTTGACATATTACTGTTCCTACTTTTACATCTCTTTACCTACCTAATTTGTGTCAGAAATGGAAAACGGCAGCTTTTCGAATACTGAAAAATTTGATATGATGTCATGTTACATTTTGTGCCATAGAAATTTTGTATTGATGCTGAACGTGCGTACTTTGATAAGTATCCAGAGAGGCGACAACCTGGTGAATCAATATTTAGACGGCTAGTTTTCAATTTAAAAGATTACGGATCATTTAAAAAACCTGTGGTTTCCCGACAAAAGCAATCTAATGAAGAAAGTCAGCGTGATGTGTTACAGGCCGTTGTTGAAAATCCTGAGATATCCACTCGCACCATTGAAGATAATACCGGAGTAGCCAGATCCACCGCTCACTTCATTTTAAGAAAAAAAAATATCATCCATATAAATTCAGGATTTGTCATGGACTCAGACCAGGTGACGATGCAAGACGAAGAACCTTTTGTGAATGGTACACTTGAAAATGCCAAGACGATGAAAATTTTCCTTTCAAAATAATTTGGTCTGATGAAAGCATGATCACCAACAATGGCATTTTTAATAGGCGAAATGTTCATTATTGGTCACAACAAAATCCGCGTGTACACAAAGTGTCCAGACATCAACATCGTTTGGGTTTCAATATGTGGGTTGGGATTCTCGGTACGAATATAATTGGGCCTTTTATCTACCGAAACAATTTAACAAGAGAGCGGTACATGAATTTGTTAGTGAATGATTTGGAAGACGCTCTAGATAATTTGCCTTTAGCGGTTACTCACAGCTGCTGGTTTCAACAAGATGGTGCTCCAGCACATAACGCTAGAATTGTTCGTGATTATTTGAACCGTCGATTCTCAGGACAGTGGATTGGTACTCATAGTGATACAGCCTGGCCTGCAAGATCTCCCGACTTAACCCCACTAGACTTTTTCCTTTGGGGATATATCAAGAATCAAGTGTACTCTAATCATGATTTTCAGAATGAAGAAGATTTGCTAAGATTGGTTACTGAATCCTTTAACAATATTTTTCCGGATATGTTAAATCAAGTTTTAAATTCGTCTGTGAGACGAGCGTACTCGTGCTTAGAAAATAATGGCGGGTTATTTGAACACTTGTTATGAGTTTCTGTTCATTTCCTGTAATACATATTAGTTCCTTGTTATTTATTACATTACAATTACATTTATAAAGTAAACTTTTGATATTGCGACTCACCTTTGTATTCAACAACGCAATAATTCCGGCAAGTGGTTAGTTTAAATTTATACTTTTATAAATAGGACTATTCAATTCACTACATGTATCAAAATATGACATTTTTTCCAGCGCCTACTATCTAAAATTGAAGAAAAACAGATTAAGTAATCACTAAATTAAATTTTGCTCGAGAAAAGGTTCCGAAACCATATTGTGTGATACGTTGCTGTATTCACAATGAAAAATGGAGTCGTATACAGGGTATACTTTAGTTTCGGCCCATATAAAAATACAAAGTTGATGATGTTTTCTAAAAGACGAAACGTCGCACGAAAATTCTGCTTATGTTATCGTGTAGTCCTCGAAAAGTGGCCATGACGAAGTGCTATTTGTTTTACATTTTCTTCGAAAATAAAGCTAGGAGAAAATAAAAACGAAATTCTCAAATTTCGGTTTTTCCCGGATATCTCCGAAACTACTCGGAATATCGAAACTTTCTAAATGGTATATTATTAGGCACATAAATGCGCTACTTTTCTCTAATTTAATCGACCCTGTATCACCCACCGTTTCCGATATCCCCATGCTGTTCATTCTTATCTTGGACACAGTGTATATAGTATCCCCGAGCCAGAGCGCCAAATTACGTTCTTGTAAGCAAATAGCCTTACATCAAATTCGGATCGAGACTAAGTGAAGCCTTATGTGACAAGTTCATGGCAGGAATAAAGCAAGGAAAAGTGTACGATCGACTGTGTGAAGAAAGTGAAAATAAATCCCTGCAAGATCTGTACAAGTTAGCGATCCAAAGAGAAGCCATAAGTGTTCAAGGTCATGGTGACATAAATTACTTCAAGAAGTTCCCAAATGGAAGACGTAGCGACCATCATGGAAATAGTTAAACGGTGAAGACAGGTTTCAACAGAGGGCGTAACGAGCGCAGGAACCAGAGAACCACAAGAAACCATAACCACGATGACAGCACGTCAGCAGAGAACAGGACGATGAACCAATCGACCTATGAAAACAGAAGAAGAGGAAGAAGTGACAGGAACGCCGACAGAGATAGCGGAGGAGACAGCAGACAATTCACAAAATGGAAGCAACAACAAACCTAAGTACGCAAATTATAAGTTTAGACAATGCAACAAAACAGGGCATTTGGAAGCAGTTTGTAGAATAAATTTTATTGAAGATAACCTGAATGAAACCAATTGTTCAATCATTGATGAATGGGACATATTTAGCTCATGTTTAGAGGATAAGAAATCATGTTTCACATATTTTGTTATAGAAATAAGCATTAATAATAAAGATTTCCAAATGTTGGTAGATACATGGGCTGTAATAACAACTAGGTATGAATGTTAAGGAATATAGAGATAGGTTGAGTAACTTGTATTGGAACAAGATAATACTATCATCAGAGGGTATGCTGGAAATTATGTGAAACCTTTAGGTTATTTCCAAGCACCAACCAATTTCAAAGGAGTGAATAAGTTGATTAAATATTATGTTTTTGATAAAGACGCCCCAAGTTATTTTTTGACTATATTCAACATAGGGTTGAATTCGACAGATATCAAACAGGTAGAAAATGTAAAGATAGAAAATAAAATTGTTAAAGAGTTCCCTGAGGTATTTACCGACAAAATAGGTTGTTATAAATATGCAAAAGTTTCATTGAATTTGAAGAGCAATACTAATCCTATTTTCATTAAACCTAGGACAGTCCCAATTGCATATAAATCCCTGATTGAGAAGGAGTTGAACAAGCTTACAAAGGAAGGCATCATCACCTGTGATGAGCAGTGATTGGGCAACGCCCCATGTTATGAAGCAGAATGGGACCATCCGAATATGTGATGACTACAAATCAACTTAGAACAAACATCTGGAGAATGTCCGATATTTACTACCACGTATAGAAGACATATTTTCAAGACTGAATGGAGGATCCCATTATACCAAACTCGACTTGAACAAGGCGTATTTGCAGTTCGAATTGGAAGAAGAGGCACAAAAATAACTACATGGTCAACAATAGAAGGGTTATTTCAAGGCCTTCCAGACGTGGCTAACTACCTAGACGATATAGTTATAAGCGGTAAAACTATAGAGAGTCACTCACAGAATTTGAGGATAGTTTTAAGACAATTACAAGAGGCAGGCTTAACGTTGAGGAGAGAAAAATGTAGTTTCTTGAAGAGGAAATAGAATATTTGGGACATGTAATTTGTAAAAATGGATTGAGAAAATCACAGAGAAAAATAAAAGCCATAGAAAGAGCACCTAGACCAACAAATGTTACACAAATCCGCTCTTTCAATAGCTTTGTAAATTATTATAGTCTATTCGTGCCACATTTGTCACAATTGTTATCTCAAGTTTACAAATTATTAATGAAAGGTGCAAAATTTGAATGGACAAAAGATTGTGAGGAGTCTTTCATGAAAATAAAACAAACCATCGGAGAAGACATAACCTTGACTCATTATGACCCTAATAAGAAACTGATTTTAGTAACAGATGCTTCATCAGAAGGAATTGCAGCAGTGCTATGTCACCCAGAAGGAAAAATAGAAAGGCCCATAGCATGTGCATCAAGGACATTGATGGCTGCAGAGCGGAATGATGCAACTTTGGACAAAGAGGCCCTGGCGATTGTTTTTGGTATCAAGAAATTCAACCTCCTTGGCCAGGATTTCACAATAAAAACAGACAAACCTTTATTAGGCTTATTCGGAGAGAATAAGACAATCCCACAAAGACCGTCTTCAGAGATGCGCCATATTCTTATTAGGATACACTTATAAGATGGAGCATATGCCAGGTAAGAGCAATGTCTTCGCAGATTGCTTATCTAGAATACCTATGAGAGCACATACCCTAATCGATGAAGAAGACAAATTCTTGAATTTTGTGCAACAATCCAATGAATAGCCAATGGATAACAAGTGCATTGCTGAAGAAACAACTGAAGACAAAATTTTGAAGGAAGTGTGGACATTGATAGAGGAAGAAAGATGGCCAAATACTGCTAAAAAATTAGCTGAAGAGCTAAAACCATATTTTCATAAAAGAAATGAATTACGGTTGGAAAATGGATATATTGTATGGAGATTTCGAGTGGTAATCCCAGAAGAATGTCGGAAAATAATTCTACAAGAAGTTCATGAGACACAGTTAGGAATTGTCAAAACTAAATCATTGGTCAGATCATACATATGGTGGCCTAAGATTGACGAAGATCCTCATAAAGCAGGTGTAACTTCTTGGTCAAAATGTACCAGACCGTAGAAACGTATTCACATTGATTTCCTGGGTCCAGTACAAAACACTAATTTTCTGTTGATTACAGATGCATTTTCCAAGTGGTTGGAAATTTTCACTATGAAAAACATCACTGCCACTGAAACAAAAAAGCAGACTAAGGAAGACATTTGCTCGTTTTGGATTGCCTGACACAGTGGTAAAGTGACAATGGCCCACAGTTGGTTTCAACAACCCTAGAGGATTTCTTCCGAAGAAACGGCACAAAGGCATTTGACGTCTCCGGCATATCATCCACCATCAAATGGAGCGGCAGAAGTAGCTGTGAGAACTTTCAAAAACAAAATAAAAGCAGCGTTGGCAGACCCCAAAACAAGAAACAACTATATATAAGTCTTAGTATCCCGATTTTCACTTAGTTTCAGGAATGTGCCACATTGCACAACCGGGGAAACACCAGCGAAATTAATGTTTGGCAGACAATTGAAGACCAGATTGAACTTATTACAGGGAAGCCAAGAAAAAGAGGAGGAAGGACCAAAATTGAAGAAGACGGCACAAGCCGCCAAAGCAAGAAAGGGGAAGGAAAGAATATTTGAACAAGGAGACAAGGTGATGATACGAGACTAAAGGATAAGGAATTTAAAAAAAATGGTGAAAGCAACCGTAGAAAAGAAAATCGGAAGAAACATATATATATATATGACCATAAAATGGATTTCCAATCTGTGAGAATTTCAGCAACTGAACCGAATTTTGCTAAGAGGTCTTTTCTGGAGATGTCCTTTATCTATCAGGAAGAAAATAACATGAATAAAAAAAACAGACATTAAACATTTAAGTGAGATTTATTCTTACCTTCTCATGATGGATGCTGAATGTAGGAATAATCGTCAACCCCCAATTCATTGAGACGGCAATGATCTTGGTTTCCAAATTTAGCTGAGGTTAACAGTGGACTCCGCTTCCGTTTCTCATTCTCATTTATTCTTGCTAAATCAGAATATAACATCTGGACCATAAAGTTTAACAGCCTTTTGAATTATGTTACTGACGTGGCTTGAATGGAGAGAGTGAGAGGAAGAAGAGAACAATTAACCTCACTGTTAGTCGTTTTCCCTCCATTTGTGCACATCGTAATGATGAAATAATACTTGTTGCAGTTTCGATGTTTTACATTGAGTTTTTTCAAACCTAAATCAAAATTTAGGATGTAATTTATCCATGTACAATTGTTCTTCACAATGTTATTTACTGTTTGTCATATTTTATAACAACCTGTTTGTCGTCAATCTCGTATTTGTTGTAAGTAACCATTTTCATGAATTTTAATCTGTTACATTTTACCATTTTAATAACTTTTGTAGTCTCCCTGATGATGGAAATAAACATTTCCGAAAGCTTGGATTAATATAAAAGAGTAACTCACTGACATTGCTGCAAGCCCCAATATTAGTAGTTTTGTTCCTCACTGGTCAGCAAAGACTTCCCTCCCATCTTATATATATATATATATATATATATATGCAAACTTCAGGAAGGGACTGAATGGAAAAGACACACGGACCAAATCATCAGGGGACCTATTAATAATAATAGTAATAATAATTTATTAACCACTTAGGTTAGGTTTGATAATTCATCATCATAATTCATCATTTGAAATACGTTTTTTTAACTACGATAGGTTTTTTGGGCATGATACATCGAAACACCAAAGAAGCGAGTTTAGAAAAAAAGGAAAACCTTGATTTATGCACATATCGTATAGAATTGGATACCAACTAATATTTTTGAGTCTGGTTCTGAATTCATTAATATTGGTATCATGTACCTGCCGTTTCAAAATTTTAACAGGTGGTTCTTTGACTAATTTTTTTTTTGAATTTCACATTCTGGTTTCTTAAGAATACCTATATGAGATAGATGGTCAGCAATATTAGGTTGTATTAATTGACAGTAAAAAGTTTGATCAGAAAAAGTACTCACCATGTAATCAATACAAGTGCGACTCGTATGACCGTTTGCATTGGTAAAAATTCTTGTTAGACTTCCTATATTGACTTGATTGAATTTGAATGAGTTGAATAGATCCATAAGCAAGTTAGTATTTGCATCTTTCGATAGATAGTCAATATTAAAGTCTCCACATAAGATGATATTGGAAGACCTTGCCTCAGCAATCTTTAGTGCCTGTAATAGACAATCAAAAAAAATATCAGCATTGCTATTGGGTGTTCTATAAGCAGTAATAATAACAATTTTAGACTTGTTCACTTTGTAGCAGATAGCACATATTTCGACTTGACATTCACTGGATAATTTGCTAATGGGTACAATTTCATTGAAGGTAAAACCTCTCTTAACAAGAATACAAGAACCACCTCGTATATGCTCTTCTCTACGCTACGGATACGTCACAGGTTGGAATAAATGTTGAAGTTTTGTGCAGATAATTGTTGTGAGAAATGGAATTCACTATACCGGTAACCGCTTTGAAATTGTTAACTTTCTTTGTTAACCCTTATTAATATCAGCAAAACTGAAATAACCTTCACTACATGCATTGAATTTATAAAAAAACTCATGTGGTTTTGTATTAAATTATACGGAACAGAAGCGAAACTAACATTCGTATGAGTACATTGCTTAAGTTTGTCACAAATGTTTCTGAAAGAAGGTGCCTTATTCTTAACAATATCGTTTCGTCCACCTACTACAATGACATGATCTTGAAAACTAAAATTACGTGCCAATTTTTCCATATTCTCTATGACTTGGTGCAAAAGTGCACCTGGTTTCTTCACCGAAATAATTTCATAAATATTTTTGTCCAAACATTTCCTGAGTTGGGAAGACACCTCAGTATCATCCGGAGTAGATTCATTACCATTACTTATGCTACCCTCTATAACTGGTTCGTTATATTGCAATTGTTTTGGCTCGTTGATTTTACTATGTGATGTTGATGGTATGACTAATGTATGATTGGAGTTATTCACACTAGGGCTATTAATACCCTGGGGCTCAGACGTTGCTTTCACATAACTAACAGACACGCCACTGGTCACTTCGAAATCTGTAGAAGTTGATGCATTTCTTGTACAGAAACCTTTCTGTGTTTCTTCATCATCAGTCTGTATCCCTTTTAATATTAGAGATTTTGTTTAGAGATTCAATCTGTTTCTTCAAATCGTCGATAATTTTTTGTTGTTTCTTCATCAAGTCAGACATTTCTTGTTCGGTTCTCATAGCATCTTGAATAAATGAATTATTATCAAATTTAAGTTTTTCGATATATTTTGATTTCAAATCGCTATCTTCTTCCAGTTCACATAAAGTTTTTTCTATGATACTTTTTTCGCTATCCTCGTCACTGCAATTACTGTTTTTGAGGTCTTTGCAACAGATAATTTGATTATCTTTAACAAAACGAATTTGTTTTTTGAAACGTTATAAACAACACTTATGAAAAACACTGGAACAATTTATACATACGAAATGTATATATGATTTACTCTTACAACATTTGAAGCTAGTCATTATATTGAGTTGTAAATCGCAACAGTATTCGAACACGTTCACTCTCACAATGAAGATATAAGACAACAGCAAAAAGAAATCGAACCAGAGGCAAAACTACAGAAAATTGCTAGGAATAAAAGTAGTTCTAGGGATACTATAGATAAAGCTAATAACAGAGCAGGTTAAGCCAAATCAGAATGAGACAACTGATCTTACTATTGCACCGGTAAATACCTCAGTTTCTAGTGGAATAACAACCAAAAATATAGTAGGGACTCCTGTATATGATAGGGCATCAACTAATATTAGTGAAAGTAGGGAACCAATGTCTAGCATGAAAGAAATTGTACCAAATATGAGACCTGCACGAAGCAGAAGAGCCCCAGGCAAACTTAGGAATTTTGTCATCGACTAAATGGGAAAAAGTGTTGTATATGTGAATTCTAATACCCGCGAACATGCGCGAAGTACCAGAGATTGCGCGGAGCTCTTAAAAGAGGCAGTCTCGCTTCAGCTATCAAGCTATCATGACCGTTGGTATCCATCATATATGTTTGTATAGAAATCCTTTGTATACTTACGATTTATATAAAATATAAATCATAGTAATATAGTGTTGAATGTACGAGTACGAGTTCTTCATTTATCTCGAACCCCGTACATATCAATAATACATTGTCATTGAATAATCATTTTACTTATATAACGAAAAAAAAAAAATCAGTAAAAAGCTATTTTTCTTGTCCAGAATAACATCTCATTTGACAATACAAGCTTCTGTAACAGTTTATAGAACAATCATACAACCACATTATGAATACTGTGCTAGTTTGCTCTACTTAATGAGTAATAATAATATTGCTAACTCTTCGAAAGTTCAGAATAGAGAAATGCGTATTGTCTGAGATGTAACAGGTTTACTACTACTCAAATAATGCTGAATGTACTGAATTCGTTATCAGTAAAGGATAGATTGTTCTATTTTGCAATGGTATTTATTTTCAAAATATTGCATAACTTATGCCCCACTTATTTTGGAGAATATATAACATTTTGTCATCAAATTCACAACTATGCTACTAGAAACAATAGAGATTTTTATGTTATGAGAACTAATTATAGTAAAACCATGAATTCCTTATTTCACCAAGGACTCTTGAAATATAACAAACTTCCAAAAAACATAAAAGAATGTAATACTTTAGATCCATTTAAATCAGAGCTACTAGCATATATCAGAAATAATATTGATTAGACAAAATGAGGCATCAATTATGCCAATTGTATATCCTCTTGGTTCTTATATTGTCAGTTAATTTTAAATTTTGCTCTTCTCCATATCTTGTTTAGCTCTCTTTTATCCAATAGATTCAATCGAAAATATTCTTCAAATGAATAGTAAGCATATTGCGTTAGGAATTTCTCTAAGATGGATTTAAACATACGGGCGTTCTGCGAATTGACTTTAGTTTTCTAAGTATTAGGTTGAATACTCGGTTGAATAGATTATCCACCAGTATAAAGGGGTGATTTTTAATGTTGCATCCTATTTAGTTGATATGGACAGATCTCGACTACTAGCATAATATTCATGGATTCTATAACGTATCTTGGGATAGAAATAGATAAATACCTTAAGTGGGATATTTATGTGAATAAAATAGTGAAATAATTGAGATCAATCCTTTTTACCTTCAAGCAGTTGAAAAATATCCTTGATCGTAAAATGCTAAAAACAATATACCATTCACTTATCGAGTCACATATACAGTATGGTATTTCTGGATGGGGAAGAGCATACGAGTGTCTTACCTTTATACAGCCCCCCGAATATATCCTCAAGTACCACAAAACATAAATAATATTAATAATCATCAGTTATACAAAAAATAATCAAAGATTGGTTAAGAGTACTATCTATGGATCATTTAAAAAAATTGGAATAAAAAAATAATAATTGCAAACTTTGGTCAATGTGTGTTAGACATTTGTGTTGGGAATAATTACTTCGCATTTTTTTTAATAGTTATACCAAAAGTAAATAATTGAGTGATCTATATTAAATTTATATTATATTAATTTATATTTTATACTTATATTCACGCTTATATTTATTCATCATATGAATACGCATCATACATACAGCAGTGAATACGTAGTTTCAATGACATAAACACATGTCATTGAAACTACCAGATGAATCTGTAAATTGAATACTCCCGTAACAAGGAAACTTCATGGGAGCCGTTGAGTTTATTCATAGTCTATAGTATTATTGTATCTAATTATGTCTATTTTTTTCTCCTGTCTTCTCTGTCTTATACATCTGTGAATATGTGAATGAACTTATAATTATTATTATTATAATTCAATGTTTTTATCCAATTTTCCTGTGTTATTTATTGTGTGTGTATGATAATAGTTTGTATTGGTAGAATGACGTAAATGTTAACATGCCGAATTGGATGAATGTATTTCTAGATGTTTTTCTGTATTCTAAGAAAAACGAAAGTCTTGAGGACCTTTTTTATGAAATGATTACCCTAGATGCCGTTGTTGCCCTAACCCATACAATAATATTGTTGCTTACGAATGTAATAAAGAATATTTATCAGGTGTGAAAGTTGGACTTCCAAGATGCAGTTCGAAACTCACTTTAACAAATGGTGAAAGTGAGTTTGTATGCTAATTCTAATCATAAAAATTCAATAATATTCACAAATTTCTAAAAAAATATAGGTTGAAAATCGGATGAAAAATGCTTGGTCACCAAAGAGTTTCAATTACATGAAAAAAATTATTTCATTTTATAAATTTCTTATACCACATAAAACTAGTAGCACCACTTAATGCGAACCAAGTTAGTATATACGATAAATGTTCATTCCTTAACGAAATTCTTGTTTGCCCTCCAACTGGACCTGAAGGTACATCATTGTCGATTGTAGCATCAAGGTATATAGGAGAAGTACCGGCTTTGGTAGCCATTGTTGCTAAATCTCTGAAAAAACGGAATAGGTAATTAATCATTTTGAAAGATGATGATTACTTATTAAGACATGATCTTTGGGAACGGTAAAAAACGCGAAAAAATGGGCGAAAGGTCATTTATGGTGAAATAGAATAGAAAGTGTAGATAATGGGGTAGAATCTGCCACAGTATTGGTCATAGGACGACACCTTCTAAAATATTTTTATGATTCTCGTTTTCATATTGCAGATAGGTTGAAAGAGTACAAAAACAGAGAAATTGCTTGAATGAAAAGTGGTAATTTTTCATTCCACTATGTATCTCAAACCCAAGAGAGCCAAGCCAATAAAAGTTCTGTTCTCGGCATCGTCTTCACAAAAAAAAAGTATATGGTAGTGATATTGTGAAAACCTTTATCTTCAGATAGCTAAGATATGTGAAATAGGTACCTATCGGTAACAGTTTGTACTATTTTCCATTATTTACGAAGCTTGGTCATCACAAAACAATATATAACCACATTATTATAATCTTTTGTGGGATTTATCAAATGAACAGGATTTGTCCAACTTTTATTACGAAGTAATAACATTCAACCTCAACATGTAGGTGTCGACAGACTTACAAAATACCAATACATCACTGCTGTCAGCACTTGCTAACCATTGACAAAAGACTGACATTATAGACAGACAAATATTGACACATTCAATGTTAACAACCTAACTGAAACAAATTAAAAATCAATAAACAAAATGAAACTTACATATTTCAAATCAAAAATCTCCAGGTAGGGTGTACCTGGCTGGAGTGGGTCAGACGTAGGGACCGACAAGAGTTATTCTTTCCAATTCGAAAATTCATAAGGTCTACATTTTAACAGATCCCTTTTCAATAGTAAATTATATGAATTGCCCGACCGATTTGTAGAAAAGCTGTTTTCTATGGACATTCTAATCTAACATTTGGCATTTCCTTTGTTATGGAAAAGTTTGTTTCACACCTGTGACTTCCAATTATTTTCTGTGAAATTCTGTTTCAAGGTTTTGTATGAAGATAATGAATTTAATTTTGAATAAAAACTATTTTATGCGATTCGCTAGTCCTATCCAGGTTCAATTTTGGGAGTGCAGTTTATGGTCCATGCATTGATTCGGAAGATAAAAGACGAATACAAGTAGTACAAAATAACTGCCTTCGCTTGATTCACGGTATAAACAGTAGAAGGAGTATTTCCCACAAATTGCGGGTGACTGGCTGGTTTAATATGTCAAAACGCCAATTATTACATGCCACGTGTCTCTATCGTGGGATTGTTATCGAGAATTTTCCTCTATACTTATATAAAAAAATATCCAATCGGTCAGATGTAGATACTCTCGATATAAGGTATAGAGGAAGACTCACACCACCTGCTAACCGAACTGAACAGTTAAACTGAAGAGCAAAGTGTTACGAGCGGAATAGTCAAAAGAAATTAAGATACTATATAGATAGAAAATGAATACATCAATAATTATTATATTATTGTGTCACTCTCAACTGTACACGTGACATTTCTCTCAAAATATATATGCAAAACTTCTATTAACCATATTAAATGTTCCTGGAGCTTTACTAAACTCGACCAGAACGTAATTTGTACAACAAACCAAAAGCGCAAGCTTTGATTCAGATGAATTTCAGTTCAGTTAAGTTACAGCTGAACTCCCGTTTGTACAATCGACCCTTAGTTATTAGTTTCCATCATCAGTTTATGATACTCACTACCTAACAGAAATAACAGTATTAATGTTGTTAACATATATATCAGCTCTACAGGCCTAGTGGCCCTTGACTAAGAGTTCTTTCACTCTTCTCCTCCATTTCTTTCTGTCTTTTGCCTCTTCTCTCCAGTCCCTCACTCCCACTTTTTCTAGATCTGTTTTCACTTCCTCCAACAATTTTTTTTTAGGACGACCTCTTCTTCTTGTACCTCCTCCTTCCATTAGCACTCTTTTGATCCATCTTTCTTCAGACGTCCTCGCTATATGTCCCAACCACCTGACTCTTTGTATCCTCACTACCTGTGTGATGTTCGGATGATCGAATAGTTCTTCAATTTCTTTATTGGTTCTTCTCCTGAATTCTCCTTCCTCTTTGATATCTCCATAAATGCTGCTCAAGATTTTACGTTCCCATATTTCAAGTTTGGATTTTTCTTTATTCTTCATTGTCCATGTTTCACAAGCATATGTGACAGTGGGACTCATCACTGTTTCGTATAACTTGATTTTGGCAGCCCTTGAGACGTTCTTTGATTTCATTATTTTCGCATACATTCCTGCGGCCTTGCTTCCTTTTGCTAATCTTTTTTCAATTTCTCTCTCTTCATCGCCGTCATTTCCTAACGTTCACTCCCAGATAATCTATTTGGTCTACCTTCTCTATTGTGTACGTATCATCTGCACAGTTGGTGACAATATTAGCCTCACCTTTTCTTCCATCTTTCATTACCATGTACTTATCGTGCCATCAAAACTATGTCATCGGCGTATGCCAGACACTGGTGTTTGGTGCCATATATCAAGCCTTCCGTCCTTATTCCACTTTCTCTCAGAATTACTTCTTGGACCAGGTTGAACAGAATGGTGGATAATGGATCCCCTTGCCGCAGTCCATCATTCACAGTGAATTCCTCTGACGATTTGCCCTCTAGTGTTACCTTATTTTCTGTTTTTTTCATTCATTTCTACCAACCTCCTCAGCTTTGCTGGTATACCTAATTTTCTCAAAGCCCCAAACAACATATTTCTTTTGATGGAATCGTATTCTTGACTATAGTCGATAAACAAAATATGTAAACTAAGATTTTTGTTCATAGGCGTGTTGTTAACATATTTAAATTTTTCTTTATTATAAACTAAAAATGAAAAACAGGAAAAAATTAAAAAGAGGTTGTGTCGCACGACAGAACCAGCTGATCTTCGGTTTTTTTCCTCATATGTACTATTGGAAAATAAATACCTATTATTATTATTATAATGTTATGTGCGGAACAGTTATTTTCAATACATTTCAGTTTGAATTTTTTTTCGTCAATTTTCAGTCATTCAAAAGGTATTTATGAGGAAATGACATAAATTGTCTTTTTCTTTTTCAGACGCTCTTGTGCGTCCTCCGCACATTTGAAATGCGAAGGACGCACAAGTTCGTCTTGGTATATATGCATCAATTGGTTAAATAACGAATGAAAAAATCTAATTCGATCTTTCCTTCGAAATTTTATATCGAAAAAAAACTAACCTACATTTTACGAGTTGGATTATTGTGAGAAATCAGATGCTGAAAACCGCTAATTGTTATCTTGAACCGTTTAAAATATATTCATTTATTAAGTTTTTTCAGTTTCTGTGGAAACATGTTTGAGTCACTTCTTCATTTTGAGGAATGCAATGGTGTATCACAAGTTTTTTTGTATGAATTGGTTTTGAAGTTGTGACATGAAGTCGTTTTCTTTTCTTATGGATCACCATATATATTTTTGCATACTCTTATTGGAATTGATTTTTTTCTTGAAATATGTATATTACTTGTCACTTTTCTATTGTGACTTTTGTTTAACTGATGTTTCCAAATTATTTCAGACGAATATTAAAAATTGCCGCTCCATGCTTGAAAAACTATACATACAAATGTAGCCAATGATCCCCAAATTGTTGGTACAAAAATGAAGTGTACGTGTTCAATTTCCGTCATATTCCCGTAATATTTCCCGACGGCTCCCCTCGAAAATGTAGAGACCAATAAACCAACCTTTAAAAATGTCATACATCAAAACTATATCGGCCACAATTGTAGGAATTGTGTCTGTTGAAAATACCAAAGCACATACATGCTTCATCTATCCACTTAATAATAACCGCCAAATTAGGGTTTTCAGCTTACTGTTTTAAAAGGAGGGTCACGGGCCGTACTTTCGACCATTTCGTAAGAGGTCTCTGGGATGACCACATCGTAAATAAATAATCATACGCCAGAAAAGCCAGTAGAAACCTTCATTTCCATCTACTCTTTCCAGTTCGCGTTAGTCAGAAAGCGTTCTCAACAGGTGTCACCCCAAAACCTCATTTACATTGAAAATTACTGGGTAAAATTGTTTTCGTCAGGGCCGCATTCAGAAATATTATTCTTTATACCGCATATAACTTGAATCATTTTTTTAAAACCATTTATATCGAGAACTCGTGAGATATAAATATTGGATAGTATAATTATTTCAAAAGAAATCTTATTAATATTGGAAGACAATAACTCGAGAATTACCAACTTCATATTTTCGAGAAGGTTTTCCGAATAATATGGTCACAGCATGGAAATACACCAATGAATCCTCGTAGCTCTCATTTCGAAATCACAATGACGTACAAGGCCCAGCGATTTTGGCTTTGGCGATACTAGCGGTGAAAAATCTAATGTTATTATTGGTCAATTTCAATTTAGATTGTGAATCGATCAAAATTTAACCAATAACAACATTGCAAGCCAAAATCAATTAGCAATAAACTGTGCTTGATGAACCCAAAATTTGATAATTGAAACAAGATGTATGGTTTTTATAGGAAATTATGTATGGAACTTGGTGTATTTAGGGCCAGAGATTGAGGTTTACAGCAAATAACAAACACAATTGATCCATCAAAAACTATTGTTTGAAAAGCCAAAGGTAGGTATGTAATCTAAATCTAACCTAAGGAGCTAAAATGTCAGTTCTTGATTTTAATTTAACTTGATTGAGATGATTCATCTGTGTAGTTTTATTGGACGCCTCAATCCTAAAAATCCACCTATGATGAAAAAAGTCCATTCATGTCAAATAATATCCACCTGTTAGAAGGCTCAATTCGCTTAAACTGTGATCTCGAACATGACGTCAGAGCGTTTTCTTAGGCACCTGCCTGGTTTTGTGAGAGACAGAGATACATTACAGAATTACCCTTGTTCATCTTATGCAAAAACCCTAAGAAGGCGACGCAGTGACGTATTTGATAGGATCACTTCGTAGCATGGAAAAAGAAACCTTGCAAAGTATAGCAGCACATCTTCCTTACTCCTCACTCATACAAGTTCTAGAATTACGAGGGTTGCTTTGCAACTAAGTTGGCGGTTAAAAACACTTTTCAGAAACAATTTTCAAACACTTTTTCAAACATCAACTTATCTATGTTTTTCCACTGTGCTCAAAATATCCGAGAATGTTCAAAATATTTTAGGATCTGAAAATTATCCGCTGTTCGAAAACAAACTAGAAAATCATTGAGATTGTATCTGAGTACAGACCTGAAACGAATCTCCGACAATTCCTACCAACATCTCCATTGATGCCAGTTAGCGGATAATTATTTGATTCCCGGATCTTCTGGGACTGTAGCGGCCTTTATTATATACACTAACATTATGATATTATGATTATTATTTATCCCTCAGCTAGATTCGAGTCATGAATTCCATTTGAAATATTGCATTAATCGAACGTTAATCCATAATTCATAAGTAATTTGAAACTATTAATTATAATGTAGACTTTTTCGTTTCCAAGAAAGATATTCT